>JAUPFN010000016.1:29150593-30433093 GCA_036924255.1 Apodemia mormo | reverse complement strand
CGATAGTTCTTACATACCCCGCACTACATCCACCTACAGCCGCGCTTACAGTACTATCTTGTGCTACGCGTTCCAAGCCAATTAAGAACAGTATCGCATTTGTTGTCAACTTCATAAGTGTGAAATTAAAGTTAGTAATGTCAACAAAAAATATTTGTTAAAAAATGGGCTCATTTTTTTGAAGAACAAATAACATTCAAATAATTCTATAATAATAATATTAATCTTCTATATCTTACTACATGTACCTATAAAAGTTACTATTTAAATAAAGCCATTATTAACATAATCTGAAACACGTAATTAATTTTAGTTTTATGCAACATTATGTGGGAGATAAAAGATTCGTACATCAATGAAGACGAAACAAATTCGTTATAAGCGTTGTAGAGGATTTAAAATACGATAGACACATTTGTGAAAGTATTTTGTTTATAAAAATTGATCCCTTTGTATTTTATTTTCTTTTCTTTTCTTTTTAGACCTTACTTTAATACATCCTAGCATGAGCGAATGGGAACGTGAATAGAAAATATACCATTTAGGACGCATTTTTTTTTTTTAATTTGCGTCCTAAATGTTTGTTAGTATTTTTTGCTCGCCATACTCATCACTAATGAAGTTTTTGCTAAATGCGGAACAATATGGCGTCCTGCCAGTCCTATTCTCGTAATCCTATTCTTGTAATAATGTAAAGCGAGATAACAAAAATCAATTTGTGATTTTCGAGGTTTATTTACGTCTGTACAATCCTCAAGAACTTGATACAAACATATACCCAACAATAGGATAGCAAACAAGTCGATGGCTCTCCTGACGGAAACAGACAATTATAGCTTATATAGGGTTACCTTTAAGGGTCCTTCGAACTTTTCAGAGGCTGTTCAGAATCGAAAATATGTTCGATTTATGTAATAAAAAAATTATTTAAAACATTCAACATTTCATTTTTAACCGAGACAAAAAAATCGTATGGACATAAATTCAATGACGCAAAATTCGATCTAAAATATTTTTGTGCCTTCAACCAAAATAAAAAGTAATCGGGAAAAATGTACTTAGTGCAACAGATTACATAATAGTTACTATCGTAATTATAGATAAATGTAAAGTGGCACATTGCCAGCTGTACAGAGTTCATTCACAAGACTTTTTCACAAAAAATTCTTTTCACAATAAATTTAGTGGGATATTTTTAAACGAATATTTTTATATTATGTTGTTATCATTTTACAATCATAATTAAAACGCACTTTCAATTCAATATTTAGTTCTTAATTTTAAAATTTGGCCGGACCTTTAAAAGTAACCCTATAGACATTAAAGGTTTTATCCACAGAACAAATATTAATTGCGTGGTTTTAATGGTGCGTTGCTATCGCGTATGGCAGTAAGGTAATCCATAAGTTTACCAGCAAGCAACAAGCAAGGACCCAAGAAAGAAGAAAGAAAGAAATTATTTATTTGCTAGAATATAGGAGTTACTAGTTATTAAAATTTGATTAAGTTAACAACATATTCTACCATGATATGGTGTGCAAATATTTTAAAATTATAATTATTTATTATTAAACTAAAAATGTTGTGAGTCGATTTTTTTACAATTACTACCGGATCGGAACACACTGAGAAGATCCGGCGGAAGAAACTCAGCGAGCTTGTGTTTTTTTTCAATTATAGTTACATAATACAAATTACAAACATTATTTCACATCACAGCACTTATTTCTATTATGTTTATCTTGTAAAACTTCAAGTTTTGTTTAATTAAAATGTTGACGTTTTACAAAGTTTAAAGACAGAAGAAAGATAAAAGATAATTTGTAACGATGACAGGTGAGACGTAGCGGAACTTTACCACTTAGTACCTAGTAATAGTGAATAGTAAAAACTATAAGCAAAGATTTTTTCAGTTCAGACAACAGCATGAAACTGTATTATATCTGGAGGCAACACTTTAATACCTACTTGAAACACAACTTTGAATATTGCTGTCACCTTCTGAGGTCTCACTCTCTCTTTCTAACACAGCTGCATAAAATGAGATGAGGAGACCTCACAGACAGAGATATCATATAAGTTTATGTTTCAAATGATTATTCTGAGTGCTTGCTCCACATTTACCTAATACTTTATGGTTCAGATAAGAGTAACAACTAGAGATAAAAACATTTATCAAACTAGAGATAAAAATGACAGTACCTACTCGTATATTGAATTTTGAAAAGCTGTATATTTTGAATAAAAGACACGTTTGGCAAATTCTTGGCCTTTTATGAATGTCTGGCAGAATAATTAAGACGGTTTAGTTATCAAAAGGAATCTGATTGTGAAGTAAAAGACAAAATATAATACGTCACTTTAAGTATCGATTTTTCAAAAGAGATGGCATTGAAAATATGAAGAAATCCGACTTTGTGTTACTTGATATCATCTTGCTGACGACAAAACTATTATAGAGAATAAATAAAAATATTTGGAATTCATATTTAAGATTTGTAGATTACATTTCTATAATATTGTGACTTGACCATGAAGCTGTTTTATACCTGGAGGCTACAATTCTAATATCTACTTGAAATCAAATTTTAAATAGTGCTGTCATTTTCTGAAGTTATATCCTCTCTTTCTAACACAGCTGTATAAAAAGAGATGACGAGACCTCATAGACTAAGACATAATGTAAATGTTTGTTTTAATTGATTAATACGAGTGCTTGCTCCACCTTTACCTAATATTTTATGGACTTGACTTGGCTTTTTTATAACATTTTAATAATTTAGATTTACACTATCAATCGTCGGCACTTGGTGAAATCCCATTATTATTTCTTGAAACTACTTTACAATACACTTGTACTTTTATTCCACTATAAGTATCCATTAAATTATTTAAATTAATCGACGGTTTCGCTTTTTAAAGCATCAATAGGACGTAATATTGTGTACTGACTGTTTATAAGCAAATAATAGTTTCAACAAAATTTTAACAATTTGATTGATGTGTGGTCCAGTGTTTGCCCATTCGTGTTGTTAGATCACGTGCTCAATCCATACATCGGGTAAAGTGTTTTTGAGGGTTTTGCTGTAGTGTTTAAATATCCATAAGACTGTAGTGTTAAACCCTTTAGATAAGCACGTTAATAATAACTAGCGATCGCGTGTGGCCGAAATTTAACCATAGATGATGCTTCGGTTTTGAAGTAAAACGTGCGTTGAGTGCGTAAATTGTGTATTTTTGTGCTTGCTGTCGACGTAGGTGAATGTGGGTGGATAATTGTGCCGTTGGGGTTTTCTTTTTTGTCCGGGTGAATTTTATCCATTTGTAAAATTGACAACATTTCAAAATTATAAAGACGCCAAAACATATTGTCGCAACCTACCAGACATGCTTTGCAAACATTTTCCTCCACAGTATGCCGGTAGACGACAAACAAGATGGACGTCAATTTTGCGGACGCTTTATTGTATTTAAGTGCTTGTAATTATATGATATATTTGCAAAATCTACCAAAACCTCGAAGATAAGGACGCAAATGGATGTGAAATAAATAATCTCAACCTAATTATTTTTATTTTTATAGCACTCACCCCGTGCTTGGGAAACTTAAAAAACTTTAAAAACTACAAAGAAAAATGTCTACACGCGAGACTTGAACCCGCGACCATCTCCCTCAAGCCGGGACGCTCTGCCACTGAGCTAGTGTCAACGGACTCGACGTGGCGAAATTCTTCTTTGTTATATGATCGATTACAATCAAAGAAATTATCGGCGATCAGTACAATCGACGCAACTTTGAACACATTTTCAAAGTCCCAAAGTCCTCAAACAAGTATTCAAATGTTTGAAGCTATGTCTGGCGTCGGCTTTAGACTTGGTTTAGTTTAATTCGACGGCGAGTATAAATTGGGAAAACTCCTATTTTAATTTAATTACTTTTAAATATAAAACTTAAAACCACCAAAGGGAATGGGTTTCACAAGTGTAGTTTCCTTTCCTCTCCTTGTTACAGGTTGTCTGTAACAAGGAGGGGGAAAGGGTCCAAAAACCCAAAAATTTGTGTGACGTAATTTATAGATAGCGCTTAAGGGTAAACGTAATGAAACAATGAAACATTATTCTCTATCTCTATAAATACATAATAAACAAAAGCTTAGCAGCTTGATCTCTGTTCCGTCTAATAATTTCTCAGTGAATAATAGTATATAAGGTCAGCGTCACTAAAAAGTTGTTCAATTGCCACTTACTTTTTTCTGGTAGCGTTTGTAGATTGCTTGAACCGCTATAGTACTCTCCCTTAAGACCGAAGGTCGATCTGGTTGTACCAGTGAAGCGTATGTGCCTTGAGTGCTCGAGTCTGCGGTGAGTCGAGACGAGCAGAATATGCACGGTCCTCGGTGAGTCAGGACGAGTGCGCTCCACTGTGGTTCGCAATGAGTTGGAACGAGCGGGACGGGTTTGCTGCATGGAGATCCAGTAAACGTGTGCAGTTCGTGAAGTGAATTCCGGAAAGCGAAGATGAGGCGTAGCGTAGCTTATGAAGCTGGCTGATGCTGGTGGAAGCAGAGGGGGCATCAGCAGGTGCTGATGGTAGGAAGGTTGTGGCGTTCTGTTTTGGCGAGGGTCACCACTGTAGTGTGTTGATGGCTGTTAGTAGTGAAGATCAGGTTGGAATGACCAACGTTATTGCCACTGGTCCGGACCGCTGAAGGGTCAAATAGATGGAACCAGCGGGCTAACTTCTGTCAAGATGACGTTAAAACTGTGGAGGTTGATGGCGTCACACAAGGACAAGAAGGGGAAAAGGAAGATCTTCCCAGCCAGGCAAGGTGTACTGCCTGGAGACCGAAGTCCATTTGAGAAGCGTTGAAACTTGTATATAGTGCGTACAAGATAAATAATTGTGATATCGCGGTTTAGGATTTTATTTTGAATTTCATTTTTTCTATTTTTTATTATTTTATCTGGTAGCCTTTGTAGATTGCTTGAACCGCTACATACTCTTACCACTTAGCACCATAGTCAAGGATCATCACTGATAGGCAAACGTTTTTATTTGATGTACGCTCTTCTACATAAAGTACACAGGCGATTTTGAGTTTAAACATCTTTTGTGTGTCTTTAGGAATGATAAATCTATCCAAATAAATAAAATTGAAGTGTCTATTTGTAATATTAAAATAACCGGTTTTAACTTAATGCATATGGATGTATACACGGTACATATACCAAAATAACACTTTTTACAATTTTTGTCTGTTAGTTCCGGTTAATCTCTGGAACGACTGGACCGATTTTGACGGGACTTTCACTGGTAAATAGCCGATGTAATAAGGAGTAACTAAGGCTACCGTTAAAAAAGTCTCACGCGGATGAAGTCGCGAGCACAGCTAGTATTAGATAAACTCGAACAATTTTCTACGTTTTTTAAATTAATAAAATATAAAAAGTATCTTCACGCCCGTATCCCTGAAAGGGTAAGCAGAGGTACAACAAGTGCACCCACGATTAGCCGAAGATACTTGGTTCCACAAATGTGACAGGTGGCAAACCTATCGCCAACCGGGCACTTTCCAATCCTGGGCAACTTTGTGTTTATCAGAAAACTGAAAAAACACTTGTTTTAAGTGCCCGACCCGGGAATCGAACCCGGCACCTCATGTGGTCAACGCCAACGCTGGACTATTAGACCACAGAGGCGATTAAAATATATCGCTAGGAATAATTATACAAAAATATCAAGACTAATTTGACCGCCTCGTTGGTTAAGTGGTTAGTGACCCTGACTGCGCAATTAACGGGGCTAGCTTTCGATTCCCGACGGTTTGGGTATTTATTAAATATATTCTAGTATTTATATATGTATTTCTATGTATTAGTTTCGTTGACTAACACCCATAACACAAGCAAATAATTTGCTTACTTTGGCGTTAGATCAGTAAGTGTAATTTGTCTCGTGAATATTTATTTATTATTTATTTATTTATTGACTTCTATCATCATATTTAAGTGTTACCATTGTACAAACCTTTTTTTTAAATCATACGATAGCAAAAAAGATGATGGGTCTCCTGATGCAAAGAGTCAATCATTGCCAATAGACACCAAAGATGTTAATAGTGCGTTGCTATCTTGTGGTGAAGTCTGATACCACATGCATAAGTTTATCGGCTACTTTACCCTCCAAACTGGAACACGACAGGACAAGTACTGGCGCTATTGCGGTAGAAATAGGTAAGGCTCAGTAAGGCTAAGGTAGTATCAGACTCGGGCAAGACAATGTAGAACTCTACCACTTAGTAGCCACGATGGTAGTGATTCGCATAGCCAATCGGTCTCATTTTACAACCGGCCTGGCAGGGGTCTATATTTAGTAGCATAACAATTTTTGTACTATTTTAAGTAGGCATCACGTTTTTACAACTAATGATAATTTACCATAACAGCTAGACGCATAACTATTTTCGCATATTTTTTACTAGGATAAGCCTATGTAGCATAAAGATAACATAGCATAATGTTTAAAGGCACACATTGAGGAAAGCATAACAATACATAAACATAATGATCAACGGCATACACTTAAAAGTCCTAATTAAATTGCAAGAAATAGGTGGATAGCAGACTGTAGCAGTTTTGCATAAATGGCAAGACCAAATAACAGACTGTATTGTAGCAGCATACTATTCCCGTAACAAGTGGGGTTGGACCAAGACGACGGAGCTCCTATTTCTGGGTGTGGGATCTAAAGAGAACCTAACTAACTTACTTCAACTGTAGCATTGGATAACTTTGTTTCTTTGTGGCGGGGGGCTTATGCCATGTGTTTTATGGTAAGATAACATTAGGAAAAATAAAAAAAATGTCTAAAGACTATTATGAGTATCATCAATAGTCGAATTAAATATAGTACAATAGATTGTTATGCTTAAAACACATTTCGCAAAAAAAGATTATGCTTAAATTATATAATGACACTACATATTATGCTATATTCATTATGACAAAGTAAATTAGGAAAAAAATTATGCGTTTTAAACGTATCCCGCCTGGCAGAGCAGCAATTGGCCTATTCTTCAAAGGAGCCCGGGACCAACACGGGGGACTTTAATTTAGCTCAGAATTCTGTCAATCTAACTTAGATTTCTGAGATTAGCAGTTGTACTTAACACGGAATTATTATAAAGATTTGTTGACAAGACAAGACACCTAAGTCCTAAACACAGACTACTAAGGAGGGAACTGATTATTTACGGCTAACCTTACCTAAATTCCAACTTTATTTAGCTACTATTCCCCAAGTTTAAAACATATTTATTAAAATACGGATAAGTTAATGAGTTGATATAAAAACTTACGAAAAATATGAAACTTTAAGGTAATAACCAAAAAAAAAACGATGAATAAAATCTCGCCCGTGTCGTTCTGTCAACATGATTGCTATCAGTTGTGGTGTAAGAATCCTTCCTATCCTAAGTATAAACTTACAATGCTACTCATCAATAAATTTGATAAAATGGATAAGACATTATAATTATAGCGCTTCAAATTTTTCCCGGTTTTCAGCAGGAGTATCAGTATCATTATTATCTGCTTTATTTGTAGTGTTATCTATGCCATCAAGCAAACACATAGATTCGGATACATTTTCTTTATTTATTTTGTTAGAAAAATATGTATGTATCGAGGATCCAAATAATAGCTTTTTTTTTTTTATGTCATAAGATAGCAAACAAGCAGATGGGTCTCCTGATGGAAAGAGTCAACCATCGCCTATGGACACCAAAGATGTTAATGGTGCGTTGCTATCTTGTGGCGAGGTCTAATGCCACATGCATAAGTTTACCGGCTACCTTACTCTCCAAACCGGAACACGACAGCGACAAGCACTGACGCTATTGCGGCAGGAATAGGTAAGGCGGTGGTACCAGACCCGGGCGAGACAATGCAGAACTCTACCACCTAGTAGCCACGATGGTAGTGACTCGATAGCCAATCGGTCGCCTTTTACGACCTGCCTGGCAGAACGGCAGTTGGCCTATTCTTCAAAGGAGGCCGGGACCAACACGAGACCAAAAGAAGGTCCCCAAATCTTGAATTTATTTGTTCGATAGTACATTTTTTGCGGTTTTAAAGGTTTCTATTGTATTTGGTTTACTTTCTTCCAATTGTAATGTGTTATAAAGCGTGTATTAATGAATTAACCGATGAAATGCTAGTTGTTATTACTATCAAGCATGTTTCTGATAACCTCTCCAAAATCTGTTGAGTGCATCTCAAAAGTCAGTCTTGAAAGATATTTGTGGCGTCCAGCGTTTCAATCTTCATTATAACCGAAATGATCGGAACCGAAGTCGGAATCGGAATTTCCGACTTACCGGAGCTCCGCACCCTGCGGTATGTTATTTCATTGGTTTTGAGTATAACAATGTTTAAAAATATCATTACATACATATTCGGTGTTCTTATACTCAACGATGCGTCGTTCGTAGCAGTAATCATTAGCAACTAATTTAATAATAACGAGGCGTTCCACAAGTTGTTTGGACATTTGTGAATTTGATATTTATGGGAACATTTTCAGCTAACGCCTCGTGAAAAATGTTTTTTACTCGTAACTCAAATAGGGCGTTTTGATCACAGATTATTTATGTATAATGGTTTTGGTATAGGAAAGAGTTCATTCAACGCCAAAAGACATTCTACGTCACGGATTTCCGTGGATTGACGTCGAATGTCGATGTGTGAACATTAAATTGGAAATAGGCATAAAATATACAACCAAGATGCTATATTCGCGAGTGAAGTGAACTATGAAAATATTTTCATACTACTGATTTTGTTTGCCGACAGTAAATTTAATATTCCAAGTTAAACAAGATAAATTTTCTATTTTATTATGTTATTATACTAAATGTTTTGTTTAAAGAGATCTTTATTACTCAATGATTGTTTGAAAATATCTTGAATATCTCTCTGTTGTTCATTTATCGAGAGTAGATTTAAAAAATAGTTCAATGAAATTGTGTAAATGTTAATTAGTTTTGTAATAGCTAGCCTAAACAAAACGCTAACCAATTGACCGACCCGTCAGTTAGCGAACCTAATCACGAATCGATGGGACTCGAGTTCAATTAATGTAATATTCCCGACAGATACAAACATTTGTTTTTTTTATATCATAAGTTAGCAAACAAGTAGATGGGTCTCCTGATGGAAAGAGTCAACCATCGCCTATAGACACCAAATATGTTAATGGTGCGTTGCTATCTCGTGGCGAGGTCTAATACCACATGCATAAGTTTACTGGCTGCCTTACCCTCCAAACCGGAACATGACAGTTACTAGCACTCACGCTATTGCGGCAGGAATAGGTAAGGCGGTGGTACCTGACACGGGCGAGACAATGCAGTACTCTACCACCTCGTAAATTGTAAATTGTGTGATGAGCATGCGTCCGATCCGGCCCGATGCGACTCTATCGGTATGAGTCGTATCTATAAGCGACATATTTTAAATGTTTTTGACTTTTACGAGCTAACTCCGACCGACAGGTATGACCACGAACCATGGTCGAAATATTCGTAAATATTTCCACCATCCTGGTGACCAGAGTAATATTTCCATGATTTTGTCCTGTAGCTATCACAGCTGTTAATTTTCATATTTATAAGTAAAGTTTATATTTTTTTTTATAGAAGAGGGGGCAAACGAGTAAGAGGTGCACCTGATGGTAAGTGATCACCGCCGCCCATGGACATATGCAATACCAGAGGTCTTGCAGTTGCGTTGCCGGCCTTTTAAGAATGAGTAAGCTCTTATCTTGAAGGTCCCTATGTCGTATCCGTTCGGAAATACCCCTGCCGGTAATTGATTCCACAACAGAGTAGTGCGAGGCAAAAAGTGTCGGGAGAAACGGACTTCAGACACAAGTTTGTTTCGGCACTCTTCGACGTGTTCCCGAGAAATACCGCTTCGGCCGGAGTATGTAGCATCACCAGTACTGTCATCCGCATAGCAATGTATGTTGCGAATTCGCGTCATGTCACTGATATGCAGAAGAAACAAAGTCGGTGATAGCACGCAGCCTTGGGGAACACCAGCATTGACAGATTTAAGGTCGGAGCACGCACCGTCAACAACGACCTTGATGCTCCGGTCAGCCAAAAAACTGGTGATCCACTTGCATAATTTCTCGGGAAGCCCATAGGAAGGCAGCTTCGCGAGAAGCGCTTTGTGCCATACCCGATCAAAGGCCTTCGCTATGTCCAAACTAACTGCCAACGCCTCCCCCTTGGATTCAACTGCTTCCGCCCACTGATGAGTTAAGTATACTAGAAGGTCACCAGCTGATCGGTCGCGACGGAAACCGTACTGACTGTCGCTAATCAGCTGGTGCTCTTCTAAGTACTTGAGGAGCTGAGAGTTGATGATCGTCTCCATAATTTTGGAGAACAAGGAGGTTATGGCTATGGGCCGATAGTTAGACGGATTAGAGCGATCTCCTTTTTTAGGGATGGGATGAACCAAAGCTGTCTTCCATGAATTCGGTACCACGCCTAGTGAGTAGGAGAGCGTAGGCGTGTTAATACTGGCGCCAACTCTGGAGCACACACTTTTAGCACGATCGGAGGGATGCTATCCGGCACACATCCAAGGAAAGTAGTGCTTTACGCACAGATGACTGCCGAAATTGCAGTTCTGGCATGGAACTATCACACTGCGGGATGGTAGGCGGTGCGTTCCCTTGGTCATCCAGAGTCGAGTTGGCCGCAAAGAAGGAGCCCAGGAGATCGGCCTTCTCCTTTGCGGTATGGGCCAAAGAGTCATCGTCTCCGTGCAAAGATGGAAGAGAGGGCTGTGAGAAATTCCCTAAGACAGCCTTGGCGAGAGAACAGAACGCACGGGTCCCTGAAGGAAGGCTAATTTCTCGCCAATTCTGCCTGTGTTCAGATTTTACCTTGGCAATAGCTCTTTTGAAGTACCTCGAGGCGGAATTGTACTCCTTACGTAATATGCTGGTTTTTTCATCACAAGATGCGGACGCAGCAGCCCAAGCCCGGTAGCACTCCTGCTTTCGGCGTGAAGCCGTTTTACAAGAGCGACCAAACCAAGGCTGAGACTTACCACCAATTGGTACCGCAGAAAATGGAATGAAAAGTTCCATGCCCTGCAGCACCGCATTGGCAATAGAGTCAGCGACTACACTTGGATCATCCAGCGGGAAGCACAACCGCCCCCATGGGTAGGACGCAAAAAAAGACCGCATCCCGTCCCAATCTGCTGACCTATAGTGCCAAACGCGACGACAGCCTGCTAAAGGAGGCCGTGATAGGCGCGGAACCGGCACTTTACTCCGGATCAGGCAGTGGTCTGACGAACCAAGTGGGACGTCCACAGATACCTGATAATGGTCCGGATGAGAGGTCAGCAGAAGGTCCAACAGTGAAGGCGTATGGTCATCCACATCGGGAACTCGCGTGGGCGAAGTTACCAGTTGTGTAAGACCATACGCTAAGGCAAAATCGTGAACAGACCTCCCCGCATGATCGGTGGTGCGCGAACAAAGCCATTCGGCGTGGTGGGCATTAAAATCGCCCAAGATCACGATCTCTGCGGAGGGGGTCTGCTCTAAGACGGAATTTACAGCCGTTTGTAAATGCTCAACGAGCCGGTCAACTTCAGTATTCCCGCTATGGGGCCTGTATAGGCACGCGTAGCTGCGTGGATGGTCGTCGCAAACTACGCGTAACCAGAGGATAGATAGGTCCTGACCTTCAAGTCTGCCGAGGCGCCGGTAACAGATATCTTCTCTGACCTATGCGCACACACCAGCCCGCGGTACAAAGGAATGTTCCAGTTTGTACCCCGGGTAGGAGAGGTAAGAAGTATCAGCCGGAGAAGATATCTGTGTCTCGGTCAAGAAGAGCAAAGCTGGCTTCGCCGTCTCGAGATGGTAGTGGACGGCGTTCAAGTTGGAATGAAGCCTCCTAATATTACAGAAATCCATAGTAAGCGTGGTAGGGAGTGTCATGGCTTTCTTGCTTTGTCTGCCCCGGACAGGATTGTTTGTGAGCGCAATTTTGCCCCTCAGAATACGCAGGGCAGCCTGATTCATAGTGTACGTGGGGGGGGGGGGGGGGGGTAGGCCTCCGGGACTCTCACAAACCGAACAAAACGCAACAGCAGGGCTGCTATTTTACGTCGGTGTCAATGTGTGCATAGGAGATATACTCGTAGATATTGACAAATTCAAAGCGTATCAATAAACCACCAATATATGACATCTAGTCCTGACTTGACTAATTAGTTGATAAGGCAAAAGGCCTTACCAAAGCAATAAGGAACAACGAAAAATATATTACAGAATTTATATAATGTGTATTTCTATGTATTAATGTCGTACCCATGTGATAATATTTGCTTTCTTTAAAAAACTGTAAACCGGTTGACCCTGCAGGCCATCCGTGAAATTGCCCGCATGATTGAGCTATTTTATGCTCAAAGGAGTAATAAATATACCTAAGCATATAATTTTAAGTTCAAAGAGTTCTAAACTGGTTCTAAAGTTTGTTAAAATGACATTATTTTACTTTTGAAAGCTACATATTTTGAACACGATGATCGACTTTGATGTTTGCAATGCAATTTGTGTTTTAAAATGTTGTTATAGTTACAAAGTCCATTGGTTGAAAAATATCTAACAATTATTGTTAGATATTTTTAGCCAATAAAACACTTTTCAGACATTTTCGTTAAAGATAACTTTCAAATAAATCAAGCAATATTGAAACGATTTATGGGATTTAACGTATTTTGTAAGGAGAGCAGAGTAGATTTTGAAATCAATCGTTAAATTAGTTTGAAACTTATTTTAATAATAATAATAAGAATATCGCTGGCCAAATTACACAAATCGGTCCAACCCCAAAGCAAACAAATTATTTGCTTGTATTATGGGTGTAAGTCACCGATACTAAATCATAGAAATACATATATAAATACTGTTACATCTATACATATAAAAATAAATTACTGTTCGTTAGTCTCGCTAAAACTCGAAAACTGCTGAACCGATTTGGCTAATTTTGGTTTTGAATTAATTGTTGAAGTCCAGGGAAGGTTTAAAAGGTGAGAAAATATAGAAAAAAAATAAGAGTAGTTAAAAAGGCAGAACAACGTTTGCCGGGTCAGCTAGTATAATATAATAAACACCTAAACCAGAAAAACAAACATCTACGGTCATTACACTAAATTTTTGTCCCTGTCGGAAATCGAACCCGAACCTCATTGATTCGTAGTTATGTTAGATAACCACTCGATCTATGAGGCGGTCAAAAAATCTGAAGTAAGTTTTTTAAAAATAACATTTTTTTTATTAATATTTAAAAAGCTGTAATTTTTGAACACTATTCAATTTAGATTGTTTAAATGGCATTCGGGTTTTTATATCAATGCATTCGGCCCAATTTTTTTAAGGTCTAAATTATATTTATAGATGGTCAAAATCGATTAAATGTGAATATTTTCCGTTTTTCGTTTGCGAAAATCACAATATTTTCAGTTAATTCGTTGTTTAAAAATCTTAGTATTATATTTTATTAAAGAATCATACCTATAACACCGTCTTAGTTTTTTATAAATAACCTTGAAAAAGCAGTTTAAATGAAAACATGCTAAATATTTTTGTCCACCATTTTTTAAGCTAAGAAATAAGAACGCTAGTAACTAGAACAATTAGTATGATTGACGTTTGCATAATTAAAGAAAAGAACGGGCGGCGGCGTAATTATTGGCGCCGCAGGAGACAATTATCTGTACTGTCAAAGAATTAGAAGGATGGATACTTTCCGGCCTCTACTTTTACTGAATAAATATCATCACGGTGTTCCTTTTGCTGGGTGTTAAAGTAAGTCTGTCGGTACCGTTATGAGGTTTGTGCATAATGCATATACCATAGACAAACGGCCTTATTAATAAACAAGTTTGATCGTGTGCCTGAGTCATGAGGTAGAAATTTGTGAACATAAACGAAACAGAATCAATCATGTTCATGTACCTATATATCGTAGTCGATGCTATACATAGAAATACCGTTAATTGGATAGGGGCAACAATTAAATGCGAAGAATACTAGAGTTCTAGTATTGAAAGAGCAGCAACCAGAAAGGATGTAAAGGCTTGTTCTGACCATGCAAGTATTTTAGTCGAGTAGCTAGCAATTTAATTACTAAAGTTTTCCCATGTGTTTTGTTAAGAGTCTTCGTAACCGTCATGTTTGTATGAAAAGAGTAATGAATGTAGAGGAACCAAGACAAATCTGCAAGGATCGTGACATATGGCAATCGGTTCTCTCTGCCAACCCCGTAAGATATGTCGTGGAGATATATAGGTATGTAATTAATTTATTTATTTACCTGATATTAGCAGCTTCATTGACATAGTTTCCCCATCCCAACAATGGAGGTACAGTCAAAGCTAGCGAGTATGACCATATGAACAGCACCGACAGGGCGGCTCCTTTAGAACTTAAGTGTCTTGAACTGAGTGGCCTGGTGACCATCAAGTACCGCTCAAAAGAGATGACGGTCAGTGTCGTGATCGATGTTATACCTGTAAAAAATATGAGGTTATGATTTGGAACTTTATGCTTTTGTACGTTTTGTTTATGGTTGCAAGTGTTAAACTAAATTGAAAAAAGGAGCCCGGGCCAAAAACTCCTCCGTGTTGGTTCGAACAGCTTTTAAGAAAATAGCAACTGCCGATTTGCCAGGCAGGTCGTCAAAGGCGACCGATTGACTATACATGAAACAACCGTCGTGACTACTAGGTGGTAGAGTTCCGCAACGTCTTGCTCGGGTTTTGGTACCACGACCTTACCTATTCTTGCAGCTATAGCGTCAATGCTTGTAATTGTCGTGTTCCGGTTTGGAGGGTGAGGTAGCCGGTAGACTTATGCATGTGGAATTTACATCCTGTCACATGGATAGTAACGAACGATTGACAACTTTAGTGTCTATAGATTATAATATAAAAAAATGAAAAAATAACTTTTCGCCTGGGTCATTTATAAGCTAGGTAACCTTTTCCATGAGGATAAGCTTTTGCTTGTTTGTTATCCTATGAGATAAATAATAAATAAAATATGCAGCGAATATAGGTAGAAAATTAGGCTACAGTGCGTTGAGCGTTATATCGCTGCTGCAAAGATTAATATTTTAAAACCTTAGGTGAAAAAACATTTAGTTTATCTATATATAAAAACGTGAAGGAAAAGCTTTAGACCCCTTTTCAAAGCAATTGCGCGAATGGTGAGGTATAAATTTGGTACAGTTAAGGTTTACATTTTGGGAGGACTGCTCTAGTTATCCTTGTGGCGAGGTCTTAATGCCAGATGCCTAAGTTTACCGGGTACCTTACCCTCCAAACCGGAACACGACAGCGGCAAGCACTGACGCTACTGCGGCAGGAATAGGTAAGGCGGAGGTATCAGATCCGGGCGCATCAATGCAGAACTCTGCCACCTAGTAGCTACGATGGCAGTGATACGTATAGCCAATCGGTCGCATTTTACGACTCGCCTGGCAGAACGGCAGACGGTCTATTCCTTTAAGGGAGCCCGGACCAACACAGGGGATGTTTTTTGATGCAGTTCATATTTAGATATAATATTTAATATCGGTTATCGCAAAGTAACGTTCGTAATGCCACATGCATAAGTTTACCGGCAACCGATGGTAGAGTTCCTAACGCCTCGCCCGGGTTATGATACCACACCTTAAGGCGTCTCCCTGAGCAAAGTGACGCGCTAGCCGTTTTTTGTGCAGTCTTTTAGAGCTATCTACTTGCTATTGAAAATAAACATCAAACTAATAATAATACATTAAATTTCTAGATAGCCTTAGTTAAAAAAATTGTACATTTATTTTTAATTTTTTAAAGGAATATATTTTAAATAATCGCCTTACAACACAACCACAAAAATGAAAAATAATGATTGTTAATATGTATCTCCCCGTGAAGTAAACATTATTTTATTTAGCTTCTGACACTTATGGATAGACAATTTAATAATGAACATTTCATAAGATTTTTTTTTCAAAAGACCCAAATTTTATTTTTTATAGATTTTAATGTAAAGTTTAGACGTGTTTTGCGCAGGGTATTGTAGAATGTTGCAGCAAAGAGGGAACAAATGCTCAAGGTTAATTGGTCAGGGTAGCGCCTTAACTATTCCTACCAAAATAGCGTCAATGTTTATCATTATCGTGTTTCAATTGGAGGTTAAGTTAGCCAGTACACTTATGCATGTGGCATTGCCATCTCGTTACACGGGTAACAACGGACCATATACATCTTTGGTGTTTATAGACAATGGTTTCTCTTCTCATCAGCTGAGCCTGCTATTTAATTGCATGCAGCTTGCTTGTTTGCTATCTAATGATATAAAAGTCTAGCTTGTTTGCTCTCTGATGATATATAAAACCTTTTCCTAAAAAATAAAACATGACAAACATAAGTCTTGAAACATAAGACGCTATTACAGCTAAAATAGCTAAGGCGATGTAATTAACCCGAGAATTAATTACGTCGCCGTAAAAACCCCGTTGCTGAAGTTTACCAATTACTAGTTACCATGACATTCGCCTTATTCAAACAGTCTGACTGAAAGTTTATCTGTCTTCTAAAAAATACCCAAAACAACAAGGGTACGAATATTATCCTTAATGTTGTTTCAAACGTATCTCGCTTTGAAGCGGTGTGTATAAAACCCTGGCTTACATCCCAAATGTCCGAATCTACGGAATAGCCAAGCGTTATCTAAAAGGACTGCTTGTTTGATACTTACTATAATGGACTTGGCAGGTAAATAAAACTTCTATAAATACATTTTATCAGAGAGAGGGATCAAACCCATTAGTGGAAACAAATATTAGAATTATCTCAGCAGACATCTTACCCTACATGTCGCTAACCTCGTGCGCTTAGTATAGATATTTGAGTATTTATCTGATTCAGCTTTATCAAGATCGTCTCCATGTGGCTTTTTAATGTCTATCGATAAATCTTGCATGATTCTCGTTCTGCAAGCACGATAACAGGCTTACTTGCTAGATTAGTCCTATCCGTGATCAGAGTGCTAAGTGTGAGTTTTTCTTTTAGCATTCGATCGTGAGCGCGTTTGGAGTTTACTAGGAATTTGTATGTGATTTGTACAGCGCCACCTAGTGGTAAACTGGTTTCTCACGTTTACCACTAGGTGGCGCTGTACAAATCACATACAAATTCCTAGTAAACTCCAAACGCGCTCACGACCGAATGGGAAAAGAAAAACTCACACTTAGCACTCAGGAGGTAATTACAATAATGCAACGTCTATTCACGGAGGCCATATTTGCCGAGCTACCAGCCAAAGTTAAACAAAAAGATGAATTTAACCAACTACCTATATCTTTGAATAACTTTTAAAGGGTAGAATTTATCGAAAAAACAATCTGGTATTTTTTGTAGGGCGTTAAATTTCCGACAAAAATATGCATTGATTGTTTCTTTTAGATGTCTTTATCCCAGTAGAAAAAAATAAAATACCGAAAGTCGAAAGTCTAAATATCCCATGTTATTTATGAGACGAATGAATGAGAAATGTATTATGATTTAGGCACTGGTTAAAATAAAATTTAAGGGCTTATTTGGGTTTGTTTTTCATCGTGTCTGTAGTCTAATGGTCCGGTGTCGGCATTGACAACATGAGTTCACGGGTTCGATTGCCGGGTCGGGCAATTCAAAAATATGTTTTTTCAGTTTTCTGATAAGTGCCCGGTTTCGGATAAGTGCCCGGTTGGCGATAGGCCACCTATCATATTGTGGGACTAAGTATCTTCTAAGGTCATGAATTTGCAAAGAAAACGTTGTCTTGACATTCTCGAGCGCGTCTTTTGTTATTGAGGAAATTATGTAGGAATTACGAAAAAAGTATAATCTGACAATTTCGACAAGCCGAAGTTATCTTAATTTTGTTTTTTTTTTCAGCCATAGTTACCCCCTCTATAAAAAGGGCATATATTTGGTGGAGATCTTCAACAGTATGCGAAGTACCCCCCCTAAGTTAATCTGACGCGCTCGAGTAAATACCATAATTTCCTCTTGGGCTCCCCTACTACAAGTTCGACATTGCGAAGTGCCAAATATGCATAAGAATAAACATAATCCGTTGTACTCTTTTATTTTGTTAACGTCTTACAAATATCTATTGCTACTAGGTGGCTACTAGGTAGTAGAGTTCTGCATTGTCTCGCCCGAGTCTCATACCACCGCACAATCCTACCGCAATAGTGTCAGTGTCTGTTACTGTCGTCTTCCGGTTTGTATTATACATGTCGCATTAAGAACCCGCCATAAGGATAGCAAGCAAGGATGGCAAGATAGCCACTAATAACATCTTTCATGTCTATAGGCGATGGTTGAAGAGGTATTTGCTTGTTTGCTATCTTATGATATCAAAAATTGTCCATTGGTATTTATTTTTTCTTTTACAAAAAAGTAATTAGTTATACTTAACGTAAAGTGTGTTGTACAGAACTTCTTAGACTTGGGCTATTGTTACGGTCATCAATCTATATTAGACATGGAATCTATATTAGTAGTTAAGTTAGTAACTTGGACTAATGTGACATTAATCAATTTATATTAGTGCCTTCGTTAAACAGCCTAAAGGCGTGATCTACAATCGAAGCCAAAAATAGAGTTTTTAGAATTTTTGTCTGTTTGTCTGTATGCATGCCCGGGATAAACTCAAAAAGTACTGCATGGATTTACTTCAAATTTTGCATGAATATTACTAACAACATATAGGCTACACAAGGAGCCGTGCGGAGTAAACGATGGTCCGCGCGGACGACAGCTATTCTATATATATATATATATATATATATATATATATATATATATATATATATATATATATATATATATATATATATATAAGTTAAAGTTGAACAGCTTATAGTCGATTTGGAGAAAGAAAGATTTTTGGCATTTTTGGCAATACACTGACACTGACAGGTATACACCATAACACCGTTGTCACTTCTTTCTCTAATCGTGCGTTTGATCTATGCGATAAACAACATCTACACAAAGGACTCAAACACGTGCAAGAGGTTCTACACAGGAATGATTATAAGGTGAATATCGGACAGAACGAACTAGGAGAAACTATCCAATAAAACAGCGTGGATCGTCAAGCCGTATTTCTACCTTTCGTTAAAGAGGTAACGGATAAAGTGGGGAAAGTTTTGGGTAAATTTTCAAAAAAAAAAAAAACATATATTACCCCGTTAAAATAATTCACCAAAATCTACGTTTCCCAAAATATAGTTTCCCGATAGAACATCCAGGCATCTATAAAATAGATTGTAGCTGTGGGAAATCATACGTCGGTCAGACAAAAAGAACCATATCATGTCGGGCCAAGGAGCATATCAAAGCAGTCAAGAATAACGATGTAAATAATTCGGCAATTGGTGAACATTTATTGGAGTCGTGCCCTAATCACTGGATTGAATAACACTGCCACATGTATTATCGACAGAAGGCCATTACATTCCGCGGCTAGTGAAAGAAGCTATTGAAATAAAAATCATCCGAATTTCAATCGGGAAGACGGGTTTAAATTGTCGGGATCGTGGAATCCATAGATCAGTGCAATAAAAAACAAAAGACAATATGCCCAAATAAACGTAGTGATGAATGTGTATTGTCGAGGTGACTGTCGTGCGAGTTCCAGTAGTACGAGCAAACAAATTAGGAAGAGGGTAGACAGGCTTGTCTGCTCATAATGTTTCAACTACCCGCAACACTTTGGTTCCTCCAAGATCATTGTGCTTGCAACAGCGTCGAAATATCGGGGAAATTAACTAACAACTAATCGCGGTAAGATACCGTTAATTTTTAATAATTTGTTTGAAAAAAATAAGTTCACTATATGTGAGTGGTTACGCAAAAAGGGACCTCAAGGGAAAATAATTGATTTCGAGTAAATCACGTTTAAAATGTTGAGTCGAAATGAGAGAGGCGCGGGGTGTTTTATGTTAGTGTCGTTAGTGAGCGACTTCGTCAGTGAGAAATAGCACGTGTTTGCGATAGCTGTATTATTGGTGACTTATTTATTCGTCTTTTACTTGTCTTTATGTGCGCGCTAGAAAAAGAAACTAGTGTGCGCTGTGTATAAGGTGTAATATTTTCAAAACTGCCTCGGCTTACATAAAAAATCATTAAAAAAAAACTACGGCACCTAAAATTATTTTGATTAGAACAAAACAAAGATGAAGGACCATAGAATCAGAATTTATCAAAAAAAAAAAAAAACCGTTTCCAATCCCTTCAGGTCCCTTTTTGCGTAACCACTCACATATTTATTAGCATCGTCTGTAGTTTCCGGATTGGTAACGCACTTTTGTGTAACTCGGTTAGTTTTCTCAGTTTTTTGATGTTGTATTCAATAACTCCGGAACCTGAATATGTAAAAAAAATTTTGGTACTACAAGAAAATACAAAAAATTGCATTGCCAAGATAACGCAACAGATAGTACTGATGTACCTATACGTTAGTATACATCAGTACTATCTGTTGCATTATTTCACACGCTGTATCATGGTACCTACTATTCATTTGAGTGCTGTATATTAAAATTTATAGTGTATAAAAAAGCCCTGTCCGATCTTAAAAGGCATTATTTGGTAGCTCAATACGATCATATCTGTGTCATTATTTTATGGATATTGATTGATATTTTTTTTAAATATTGCTTGATTTAAAGGGAAGTTGCCCAAGTTTAGTACTAAAATGAGGCTCTGTAAAATAGGACATGTTTTTTTTATTTAAATAAAAATAATTATTTTATTATTTGTTTTGATAATGTCATTGACGTACCATAAGTCCGCGCGCGAGCTCCGATGAATCGGGGACTGAATTAGGGCGGGTGAGATCTGTGTAAAATCGACTAATTCACTGCACGTCAACATTCCACAAAATTTCTCGGAGCTTGCGCGCGGACTGTATATCTATACCTCTTTCGGATCAGACAGGTTGTTTTACAAACTATTACTTTCTGTTCGGTTGTAGTCTGTTATTATTTAGTCTATGGTCAAACGGAGTTACAGATTAATAGTCGAATTTCAAACAGAGGGCGATCACTAGTATAAACTAGCAAAAAGCAGAGCTTTGTAAGGCTCGCTAAGTTATATTACCCAGTAATATTCTTAGGAAAGTATTTTTATGCGAATTACATCTTTTAATGTATCATGGACTTTATTTATTATATTCGCATCAAAGGCGTCGTCAGGCTTTGTATCTTGGGAAGATAATACCGCAGAAAAATAAAACCAAAATAAAAAATAAAATGTTTCTAAGACACATTTTTTTAGTACTTATGTATAAGAAAAATTCTTTAAAATTTTCTTGATTTATTAAAAACACGATTTCTATAATTATCAATGTTAATGTCAACACAGAACAAGTATAAAGGTTATCTACATATTTTACACCATTTTTCTGGTCTACCTATAATATAGTACCTACCTATAATATGTAGCAACTCAAGATCTATCTCGCGCTACCACTTCGCTCTTATTTTAATCATCAATTTTTATTTATGGTAACTTTCTTGTAAAAGAGTTTTCTAGGAAAAATGAGTTTTAAAAATAAAAGTTGAACTTATAAAGAAAATTTAATTTAATTAACCTTCAAAATTTTTAGAATTAATATTGGACTTACCGCAGGCACGAAGAATTGGCGGTAGAAACTCAGCGAATAAATTTTTAGAATTTTTCCTTCGATTCCCGAGTCAGGCAAATCAAAAATGTGTTTTTTCAGTTTGATGATAAAAACAACGTTGCCCGGGATTGGAAAAGTACCCAGTTGGTGATAGAGCTATCACTGTCTGTAATCTGTAAATGGTTGACCTTGCAAGCCATCCCTGAAACTTCCCGATAAATTAACGTATTTTAAGCTCAAATTGTAAAAACTATAAGCATAGGGTTTTTCAGTATAAACATCTATTTTGATAAAAATGGCAGTATATTGATTTTTGAAAAGCGGTATATTTTAGAAACGATCATCAATGTTGATAATTTAAATGGCATTCAACTCAATTTAAATATTGCTTTAGCTAAAAAATCGGTAGGTTAAAAAAATTCGAAGCAGTGTCAAAAAACATTTTTTTTCAAAAATTTTCGTCATTGATAGATCCCAAACAAATTGACCGATTTTTATCCAATTAACGGTACGTGGCGCAATTTTTAAAGGAGAAAAGTTGATAAGATTTTGAAGTTAATCGGTATATTAGCCTGAAAGTTATTTCAAAAATATTAAGTAACTTTGCTAAAGAAAACGTAATTTTAATATTTTAAAAGCTGTAACTTTTGAAAATAAGATTCGGTTTTGATTTTAAAAGATCATTGGACGTAATTTTTTAGTACTAAAATATCGTTGAATACCAAAAAATTATTGGTTGAAATATTTCGAAGTTATGTCAAAAAAACACTTTTTTCAAAATTTTCGTCAACGATTACTTCCAAACGTACAAACTGATTTTGAGGTAATTTATTCATTAGACGTAATTTTGAGGAATAGAGCTGATTAGTTTTCGTACTTAATCGGTACATTAATCTGGAAGTTATTTAAAAAATTCTGTTTCGCCACATTTTTTTTTGGGTTTTTTCAAAACTTTCAAAATGTTTTAGGCTCATTTGGTTAAAATTTTCAGGAAGTATAAGTTGAGTGGAATCCAATCGAATGCCATCAAACGCGTTTCGATCGTTCTAGGCGTTCAAAACTTATGAGTTGTTGACACACACACACACACATACACACACACACACACACATACAGACAAACTGACGTCATCGCAAAAATAATCGAAAATAGTTCTTAAGACCACAAAACGTGGACATATGGTGAAAACTCCATTTTTGAAAATCGGAGCGTAACCTCCCTATCTACATACGTAGTGGGAAGTTAAAAAGTACAAGTGTTTTAATAGATTAATATTGTATTAAAATGGAGTGATAAGTGTAAAAAGTGCGATATTTTTTCAGTAAAATGTACCACTAAAGGGCACAGATCGTTGCTTAGTGTAGCTTTGTAGCATTTTAACTCGTTAGTTTTATAATAGATGGCGTTAGCAGTAATAAAATTCTAATACAAAGTTATCTTCTATTTTTTTAATGTTCATGAAATAGCATTTTAATGGTAGATAACATATCTAGACATGAATTTAAATCACCACGTCAAAGCTCAAACCTAAAAGTGCGATACTTTTTCAGTAAAATGTACCACAAAAGCGCATAGAAAGTCCCCTAGTGTAGGGCTCGCTTCGCTCGCCCTAACAATTATTATATACTTATTTGTGTAGTTTATATAATTTATTATATAATCTTTGTATTAAGGTGATTACATACGCCAAACTACGAAATATACTTCTCTTTGAAAGCCTACTACTCCTAAACAGTTAATCCAATAATTAAAAAAAATATATATTATACGTAAAATATAATTTACTTTAAATTTTAAGTTCGTTTTTTCAAATTTCATTGTTATTTTTGACGAAAAAAAAATCGAATATCTCTCTTATTTTTACGCAAGAATTTTCTTATAACTTCTAAACTACTGAAACGATTTTGGTGATTTTTTTCACTTTATTACAGACAATTTATTGCTTTATAAAATTTAAGTTCAATATTTTACAAAATCATTATAGTGTGCCATTAAATCATTTAAAACCTTATTATTTCATTCGCGGACAGCGCTCGCTCCGAAAGTCAGTCTCCCGGTAGCGTTCGTACGAGGAGGCTGTGTCGCAAGTCAGCGTATACCGCTCTCCACATTAGAGTCAAAGAGTAATAATACAGATAGTGCGTCTGGCACAGTAATAAGGTTGTGCTTTTAAAAAATTGGACATTTCGTTTACGCTTGAACGTTTTTTATAGTAGATAATAAGTTTGGAGCAGGAAGGCTGATTTTTTACAGAGGTTGTTCTTATGATGTAATTTAATCCCTTAAAGGTAAAAGGGGCGTTAATGATTGTATTAAAAAAAATGTTTATTACTTAAAATTTAGTATTTATGCTTTTTAATACGATTAAATTAATACGCATTTTTGAATTTCATCCCATAAAGGGGTAAAAGGAGAGTTAATTTTTGTATGAAAAATTAATTGTTTGTTGTAGAAATTACTAAAAATTTAGTATATATGCTTTTTAAACAATTAAAGAAATTCATATTTTAGATTTTTTTTAACTTCATCCATTAAAAGGGTAAGTGTATAAGTTTGTATTAAAATAAAAAGTTTATATTATCTAAACTCTCATAAAATTTAGTACCTGCTTATTCAATTCAATCCAAATTGAAGAAACATGCTCGTAATAAAGTTCGGAGTTTCATCCCTTAAAGGAGTAAAAGTGGGTGTTACAATTCATATGAAAAATTAAACGCTTATGGTCAACATAACTTGAAATTTGGTACTTATGTTCTTCAACATAATTTAAAAATTATATATTTAGGGATTTCATAGATTTTATTCCTTAAAAGGGTAAAAAAAGCGTTTATGTTTGAATGAAAAATAGATTATTTATTGTAGAATATTGTAAAAATTATTTAAAACTTAGTATTTATGTTTTTTAACACAATAAAATATGAGTTTAAGGTGTTTCTTTTATTTTATCCCTTATAAGGATCAAAAAATGTGGTGAAGTTTGTATAAAAAATAAAATTTATTTCATTAAAATCTTTTCAAATTTATTAGTTATGCTCTTTAATTCAATTACATAAACGTGCATGTAAGGAAACGTTGAGTTTATTTCGTAAAGAAGTAAAAGAGGGTATTAAAATGGCTGAAAGTTAGTACTTTATCAATAATTTTGTTTGCGAGTGGACGCTGAATAATATTTTAAGACTATTTAGGTACTACCTACATTTACGCTTGAATATTTTTAATGGCTATAGATGAATAAGTATTTTGTAAATATTTTGTATAAGTGTACAAAAAAATAAAACAAATAAACAACGAATATAACACCAGCAAGCGATTAAAAATCAAAACTCTGAGGAAAAAAGACAAAAAACTGGTAATATTTGAAGGTAGTGAAGTTTTCGCAACGTATGAAGAGAGTAATTAACGTGCAGGAAGCAAGAAAAAATTGTAAGGATCGTAACATATTGCACTCGGTTCTTTGCCTACCTCCTAAGGGGACTGGCGTGAATATATATCGTTGTTGTTGTTTTAGTAATAACCAAGACCGATGACTTTACGTGCTCATCCGAGCCACGGAAGTTGCAACTCACCACTCGCCAGACTCCAAGCGGCTACTGAGATTTTTGAATTTTCGAAAAATACCTTAAGCAAAACTTTAGGTTATCCCCTAGACTACTTAGTTATTTTTTTCAACCTTGTTTTTTTTTGCAACACATTAACCCGATTTTGGAACTACCGCCTTACACATTCCTGCCGCAATAGCGTCGGTGTTTTTAACTGTCGTGATTTGGTTTTGAGAGCAAGCTAGCTGATAAATAGCAATGCACCATTAACATTTTTAGTGTCTATAGGTGATAGTTACATGTTTCTATCAGGAAAACTGTTTACGTGTTTGCTATCATATGAAATGAAATAAATATAAATAAATTAAATATATTATACATACAAATAGTCTAAATTAATCAACCTGTTTAATACTATCCTCTATAAGTTTTCAATTAAATTAAATCTCTTCTTTCTTTCATTTTGAAACAAAAAAAATATTTTTAAAAGGTTATTTAAGAGACCACTTTTTACATAATCACTTTTTGAAAGGTTTTTTTAAATATTAATGGTTAATTGTATGTATTAAAATACAGTGCTATACAAAAAAAAAATCAAAAAAATAAGATACGTAACAGTCATTATTGTGTAAAGTTGTCATATAATTTTTTTGTCGATTTTCGATATTTACTGTTTTTTCTATCGATATTGATCGTTTTTCTAAAATGAACGGATAATCGATAAATGACCGATTATCGATTATGGGTTTTGTGTTTGCCAACATTAATTTGATTCATGATGATTAAAGTTCATATAGGTAAACAAAAACGTATCTGCATTACTATATATACTTTTGACAACGGGAGATGCTGACGTGCGGGATAGTACCTACGCTGCGCCTGTCACTAACTCAAGGTCGTTCGCAGCTGTAATCGCCTTAAATAAAATGCATTAGAAATATATTAAATTACTAAAATTATACATTACACACACTACGTTCATCTGACATACATGATGATATACACACATGCAGGTATAATATTTTCTTTACGGCTAAAGTCAGATGTCAAACTAAAAAAAGATTTTATTGTTTAGTCAAATTTTGGCCACAGGCGATCGCTAGTCTACACAAACACGCGTAGATATAAGTACACTAACATAGCGCGAGGTACGGTTTTCTGCCAGAACGAAAGTTCTTGATAACAATGGTAAAAATATTCTAAAGCTTCATAATCATAAAGTGAAAGATTAAGATATTCAATCCGTGCGACAAAAGGGTCCTTGAAGTGCTAAAATATTTTCTGAATGGAGTTGACGAAAATGCGTGGCATACTGATATTGGAATTTTGACTTAAAAAGGGGTTATAAAGAACGGTAAATAATGCAATATCATTATCTGTCTATATGCACGATCGGGAGGCATTTCAGCTTAGAGCGTACGATGAGACGTGATCAGACTGATCATCGATCAAAATCTTACTTGTGCAGACTAAAAATTAAGCGTATAACTAGTGATAGCTACTGCGCTTAGGCCCCGGTTACATTTTGATTGGTGCGAGTGCGAGTATTTCATGCCGGTGCTTAGTATTAAGTAAAAAACATATGTAGACAGCTGTTGATTAGTGTGAGTTATTAGTAATCACTAATCAGTGTCTATTTACTTTTGCTACGTTGATTACTAGTCACTCGCATTAATCCACGGCTGTCTGCACGTGTTTTTTGCTTAATAACTTATTATTATAACTTATTACACCTGCATTAAACACTCACACTAATCAAAATGTAAATGGGGCCTAAAAGCTACTGGCCGGCCAGATGTGGCGCACCTGTGTGATTTATGCACCTGTTTTTGTGAGATATTGACATCATTATTAACAACAATGGACAAATGTAAATAAGGATAGTATAAATAGTCGAGGATAAGGTGTCTTTGATTCAATGTAATTCTATCGCTTCTTGAGTGCGTTACTCAGCCCAAAAATATACTGGGCTTATAAAAGTGAATCAAATACTGTATTCGGCCAAACTGTTTCTCGGTTATACTATTTGACACGCGCAGTTATGCCCGCGAATAAAAGAAATTTCATTATACCGCGTCGACTTAACTCCTTTGAGATATGTTATCTTGATATTATGGTTTAATTAGTGAATTAGTTACTCGAAAATTAAGGCTGGCGGTCATTGGATTCCATCGTGAAATTTCATATTTGGTGGTCTGTTTTTTATATCATAAGATAGCAAAGACAGAAGCCAGAGGAGGCCAATAAGGTCGGTTGGAGGTACCTGCTGAGGAGACCGGCTACGACCGGCGACGAATCGCGATTCGGATTCTTAACGCACAAGTCTACTTCTCTTTGTGAACTTCCGATGGTGACACTCGATGATCTTGTTCGGGTATTTACAGCTTAATTAATAATTTCATTAAAGTGTAAATAATAAATAATAATTTACACTTAAATGAAAATTTTCACATTGCGTAGTAATTAAAATTTTAAGAAAATAACTTTCATATGTCAGAAAAATTTTGTAAATACAAAATTGTGATACAACAAAGAAATGTAATAATGTAAATTGTCAATAAAAAGAAAGGGAATCTATACATATAATAAAAGAGTACAAAAATAATTTCTGTACATAAGTCTTTTGAAACATCGATAACAGAAGCGAAAAACCTAATTATTAGAATTTTCTCCTGTCTGTCTGTCTGTTAATTTGTGCGTCAATCATGCAAAAACTACTGGACAGAAAATAATGAAATTTGGCACGGTGATAGCTGAGAGCCTAGAGCAACATATAGGATACTTTTTATCTCAAAATTTAGCACTGTTCTCGTGGGATAGGGGATGAAAGTCAAAACCCATAGTTAGCTTTATTTCATTAATCTGTAGTCCGAAACTCTTTATTATTTTTTTGGTTGAAAGGAAACACTATAAAGATTGTCTCTTAAAGCTTTCTAGGTCATCAATTTTGTAATTCAGAAGTTACAGATATCACCAGTTTCAAAGGTTCAAAAAATCCAGGCCCGGCGGCGCCGTGCAGAAAGTGTCTCGTCGACACGCGTCCTTATTGTAAAGGGGAAGATGGGGACAATAGCGTAATTCACGTTTTTTACAGTTAATCCTATACATATAATAAAATCGTAGGAAAGTCAAAGCTGTACATTGAATATTTTTTTAAAAGAATACTTGGGGCGTGATCTACAATTGATACCGAAGCCAAAAATATAGTTTTTAGAATTTTTGTCTGTTTGTCTGTATGTATGTCCGGGGTAAACTCGAAAAGACTACATGGATTTACTTCAAATTTTGCATGAATATTACTAATAGGTCGGGTCAACATATAGACTACATATTATCACGCTATCACCTACGGGGAGGAGCTGTGCAGAGTAAACGAAGTCCGCGCGGACGAAGTCGCTGGCAACAGCTAGTGAACTAATAAAGAGCGTCTGGCATTAGCGGTTTAACAACGAAGAAGTATCGTGCCACGTTTTAAGAATAACCCATACAAATTATAATAGACAATCATGGTGTTAATGAGAACAAAAAAAACAATAATACAATCTTATCAATGGTACTAATGAGAACAAAAAGCCAAATAGTACCATCAGTGGTACTACTGAGAATAAAAATGCACAGTAGTACCAACAATGGTAGTAATGAGAATAAAAAACCCAGTAGTACCATTAATAGTACTGCACAATAATAGTACTGGGAATGTGGGGTAGTACCATTAATGTACTGCACAATGGTGCTACTGGGAATATGGGGTTTTTTGTGCACAAGCCAACGTTGAGAACCCTAGCGCGACCGTCGCACAATGGTATAAAAAGTGAAGCACATACATGAAATTGACTTCTGTAGCTAATTATTTTATAGCTATAGGTACACCCATGAAGTGTCATGTTTTTAATATACATTTTTACAGAACACGAAAAATTTCAAGATTTCGTTTGTAAGAGGAGATCAATCGATTATGTATCAAATGTTGTCATAAAATAAAATATCTACGTGTGTTATATAATAAAGTATCAAACGTGTAGTTAGAATGGTTGCAGAAAAGTAATAAAAGTTTCCTTTTTATTTTATACTAGCTGTTGCCTGCGACTTCGTCCGCGCGGACTACGTTTACTCCGCACAGCTCCTCCCCCGTAGGTGATAGCGTGATAATATGTAGCCTATATGACTATATGACCCGACCTGTTTTTTTTTAAATTTATTATTGAATAAATAACGGTACATTTAACTTATACATAGTAGTATTTAAAAACCACAAAGGTTTATACTGGGCAATACTACACATTAATTTTAAAAATATATTGTTAGTAATATTCATGCAAAATTTGAAGTAAATCCATGCAGTACTTTTTGAGTTTACCCCGGACATACAGACAAACAGAAAAAAAAATCTAAAAACTATATTTTTGGCTTCGATATCGATTGTAGATCACGCCCCAATATTCTTTTAAAAAAATATTCAATGTACAGTTTTGACTTTTCTACGATTTTATTATATGTATAGATATTTTAAGATAGCAAACAAGCAGATGGGTTACCTAATGGAAAGAGTCACCTATCGCCTACACCAAAGGTGTTAATGGTGCGTTGCTATCTTGTGGCGAGGTCTAATGCCACCTGCATAATTTTACCGGCTACCTTACTCTCCAAGCCGGAACACGACAGCGACAAGCATTGACGCTGTGGCGGCAGGAATAGATGAAGCAGTGGTACCAGACCCGGGCGAGACAATGTGGAACTCTACCACCTAGTAACCACGATGGTTGTGACTCGAATAGCCAATCGGTCGCCTTTTACGACCTGCCTGGTAGAACGGCAGTTGGTCTATTCTTCAAAAGAGCCCAGCCCTAGAACGGCAGTTGGCCTATTCTTCACAGGAGCCTGGGACCATCACTACAGTAGGTCTTTATAATTAGAAGATTTACAGGGTTTGATAATGGAACCAGAAGGTGGCGATGGTACTCCTAAACTGAACAAAAAAGCCCATCGAATGTGGTCTTATTTGTCATGTTTATGCAAACATTTTAAATCAGAATGATTTCCAATTTCCAGGGTAACCCCAGAAATAGGAACCATGGGACCTTTGCAACAAAACATCTCAAGTTTTTTTAAGGTACCATGGTAACCTTAACCTAATGCTGCTGTATCCCATTCCAAAGATCAGCTCCTTTCATGTTTTGCTCTTAAAATTATGCTTATGAAGCAGGATGATAGTCTGATGATAAGAAAACGTGTTGGGGTTTTTTAAATTTTTAATTCAGGTAGGGTTATATACTGTGTAATATTCTACATGATTTTGAACCACTTACCTTGAATGTTGTTAACGAAATGAGACTGCGTAATTTGACGCAATTCACGATTGTGGATTAAACATAAGGGCCCTTTGCTACGCTATTTTCATAAATCTGGTCACGTAGCGTCGAGTCACGTTAAGTCATGGTATACATTATGATGTATACTAACAAATATTTTGTAACTTTTGACAAATTACAGTTAGGCTTTAATTTCAAGGTTCCTTATCATTAATTAGTAATCTATATATGTAAAAATCAATCCCTATTTTCCTTGGTCACGACATCACGCCTGAATGGCTGGACCAATTTTTTTGTTGTGTTTGTAATTGTAAGGAGAATGTTCTTATAAAGGAAAATATTAAGAAAATTGCGCGAAAAAATATAAAATTTAAGAATACTTAACCACCATATAAAGTTTAATGCCATTATGGCTGCGTAGGACAATCCCGTAGGGCGTAGACTTATATAAATTACGTGTCACGTTGTTTGTCCGCTATGGATTCCTAATATGAATGGCAAAACAACGTTTGCCGGGTCAGCTAGTAAAAGATAATTAGCAATGTTATTAGGACATTTTGGTCCGGGCTCCTGCTGAAGAATGGACGATCTGTCGTTCCACCAGGCAATTCGTAAGAGCCGAATTTTGTTTTTACCTTTGCGAGTCACTACCATCGCGCCTATTAGGTGGTCTCTACCACCGAATAGCCGTGATGGTAGTGACTCGCACGTGACTGTTACCACCACCTTACCTATCACTGCCACAATAGCGTCAATACATATAACTGTCGTGTTCAGATTTGGAGAGTAAGGTAGCTAGTAAACTTATGCATGTGGCATTAGAATTTAGAACCCCGCCACAAGGACAACAAATTATTTGCTTGTGTTATGGGTGTTAGTCAACGATACTGATATATAGAAATAGATATATAAATATCTACTGAAATATATTTAATAAACACCCAAACTCAGAAAATACAGACATCCATGCCATCACACTAATGCCTGCCCCTGTCGTGAATCGAACCCGTTGATTAAGTAGTCAGGGTCGCTAACCACTCGTCCAAAGTGGCATTAGTAATTAAGACTATCGTCAAAGCTCAGTGTAATCCCGGGCCCATTTTTAAGAATATGCCATCTGCTATTCTGCCAAGGCGTTTGCCTTTTACGAATTGAATTAATTGGTCTATTCTTCAAAGGCGGCCCGGACTACCACGACGAAAAAAGGAAAAAACCGGCTAAATGCGAGTAAACTCACGCACGAAGTGTTCCGTACCATCATTTTTTTTTAAATACGAAAAAGACACGTTTATTGTAGAGGCACTCCCCCTTAATACTTTAATTATTTTATTTTTAGTATTTGTTGTTATAGCGACAACGGAAATGCATATTTTGTGAAAATTTCAGCTTTCTAGCTATCACGGTTTATGAGATACAGCCTGGTGACAGACAGATAGACGGACAGACATAGCGGAGGCTTAGTAATAGGGTCCCGTTTTACCTTTTAAGTACGGAACCCTAAAAACATCTAAATTTATGACCACCCCATTGGTCTGACGCAATCAATGAGGCTCGGGTTCGATACCCGACAAGGGCAGGCATTTATGTGTTGAGCATAGACGTTTGTATTTCTGGGTCTGGTTGTATGTATTTGTATCGTTGAATTTCTAGATCTCTCCAGCGTTCCAACTCTACACGTTTCTAGAATATTCGTAAGACTACCCCCCTCTTAGTTATGTTCGTCCCGAACATCATTACTTCCATTATAGACGCCTAATTGATCAACATGAACAATCTTCATGGTCCCTCGTGGCTATCTCTTTCTTTTATATCTAGATCTCTCCAGCGTTCCAACTCTACACGTTTCTAGATTATTCGTAACACTACCCCCCTCTTAGTTATGTTCGTCCCGAACATCATTACTTCCATTATAGACGGTTAATTGATCAACATGAACAATCTTCATGGACCCTCGTGGCTATCTCTTTCTTTTATTTCTAGATCTCTCCAGCGTTCCAACTCTTCACGTTTCTAGATAATTCGTAACACTACCCCCCCTCTTAGTTATATTCGTCAAGAACATCATTACTTCCATTATAGACGGCTAATTGATCAACATGAACAATCTTCATGGTCATCGTGGCTATCTCTTTTTTTTATTTCTAGATCTCTCCAGCGCGAGCGTTTCAACTCTTCACGTTTCTAGATTATTCGTAACAATATTATAAATGCAGTATTTTTGCGGTTTTGGGGTGAGACTTAGTTTATGTCCGACAATGCTCAAGCATTCATTGTTTATTTTTAGTATTTGTTGTTATAGCGACAACGAAAATTGCTTCGTCAAAGAAGCATTATGCTTTTCGAGTATTTGTATATTATGTATGTGTTTGTACTTTTTATACTTTATATGTCTTAGGCACGTTCTGTAGCCTAAACGGGTTGATGGGTTTAAGTTTAAGTGTGTATTAGAAGGTCATTGTTTGAGAGACATCATTGGATTTATCTCAATAGTAGATAAGTTACACAAGGTAAAGATTGTACAAATTGAAGGACATAATATTGAATTAACATTCGAAACCAAATTATGTATAATAAAAAGGGAATATTGCTCAAATATATAGCGAACCCCAACAAAATTTTGTTGTAGTAATATTCAAAAAGTATGGTCACCGCACGTAGCGCTGATGGAGTGGCGATTTCAAAGATCAGCGGTAACCATCCAAATGTTACAAAATATATTTGAAATGAAAAAAATAAAAATCAGTACATTTTGTGTTCAAGAAATTTTAATCAGAGGAGAAAGTATGGGCTCTTTTAGACTCCACTCACTTTCGTATAGAAACGAGCGATAACTTTTTCATTAATTTAAAATATACATTACCGCCCCGTTGGTAGAGTGGTTAGCGACCCTGACTACGCAATCAACGGGGCTCGGGTTCGATCGACTTTAATCGCTTGATTATATTATGAAAAACACGATGAAATTTTTGTCCTACACATTCGATGGTTTTTTGGCGAGTCCTCCACTCTAAAGTTTCGGAATTATGAGATGTTTAAATTGATATTAATCAATTTAATAACAACCTAATTTTCTCACAACAGCTTGTTAGTTATTATTGTTATTCAAGGGTAACATTGACCTACACGTAAAGTAGAAACTTTTCTTAGTCCAACACTCTAAAGTTTTCTTTTTTATCTAACTTCATTAATTACTCGATTCGAGATTTTTCGAAAATAGAAAAGATGGTTGTCTCGTCAAAACGAACTGAGTGCTAAGTGTGAGTTTTTCTTTTCGCATTCGATCGTGAGCGCGTTTCGAGTTTACTAGGAATTTGTATGTGATTTGTACAGCGCCACCTAGTGGTAAACTAGTTTCTCACGTTTACCACGAGGTGGCGCTGTACAAATAACATACAAATTCCTAGTAAACTCCAATATATAATGCACAAGATACAATGCACTTTACTTGATCATATAAAATTCTGAAAACAGGCTAACAAGATCTCTAAAACAAGTAATTTGTTAATAATATTAGGAATTTTCCACGTGATTTTTACATGGTGGTGATATTTAGTTTTAAATACAAAAAAGAATGTGACAAATTTTGGTTTTCAGCTGTAGTCCTACATTTATTTATCCAAAAACTGAACCGTTTCCAAGCGATTTCAGTATATACCGTGCCGCCTACTTTTTATAGAATTGGCGCGCGTCAAAGTACCTTGCCTTAAATACTCAAAGGTTGCAGCTACCTCTGCCGTCGGCAATGTGACATTCATGTATATGAGCCCTAGCCTCGCGTGTTAGCTGGTATAAAAAATAAACGATAAAAAGTTATGACAAGTACGTTTATTCAATAAATATTATGATAAATCGAGACAATGTTCGGTAAAAGCACTCTCCACACGAGTGTATCAATGGCAAATAGAGAGGTGTCAAAAGCAACTACTATTCTTACATTTGCTACCAACAATCTTAAACAGAGTCCATTTCCTTGCTATAGATGTTTATTGAACTTGTTGAAATTTAAGTTGAAGTAAAATGCCTCTCATCGGACGTCGATTACTATCTTTGTATAATAGAACAGGAAAGTGAAATCTCGATTTTTGAAAATCGTGGCAAAATCAGTAACTTCCTTTTCTACTTACATAGCGGGAAGTTAAAAAGAACTTTCAAAATCTGTTTGCAAGTAACCACGTTCTGAGGTAACACAATGAAAAAAAATGACAATCTAATTGATAACCTCCTTTTGGAAAGTCGGGCGAAAATAGAATTTTATCTACTGCTAAGGAAACTATTTTAAAATGAAAACAGTAGTTTTATGTCTATTAAAAGCTGACGTATGCCTTTAAGGCTGTATAGGCGAAAAGCTGACCGTAGTCCCACGAACAAACTTTTTTTGATTAATAACAAGCTAAATTTTTGTGAACAGCTTCGTTTTGACGAGACAACTATCTCGAATTGGGTGGCGATAGCATACGCCAAACTACGAAATATACTTCTCTTTGAAAGCCTACTACTCCTAAACAGTTAATCAAATAATTAAAAGAAAATATACAGTTCTTTTAATTATTTGATTAAAGTTCGTTAAGTTCGTTTTTTCAAATTTCATTGTTACTTTTGACGAAAAAAAATCGAATATCTCTCTTATTTTTACGCAAGAATTTTCTTATAACTTCCAAACAGCTGAAACGATTTTGGTGATTTTTTCACTTCATTATAGACAATTTATTGCTTTATAAAATTTAAGTTCAAAATTTTACAAAATCATTACAGTGTGCTATTAAATCAATAAAAACCTTATTATTTCATTTGCGGACAGCGCTCGCTCCGAAAGTCAGTCTTCCGGTAGCGTTCGTACGAGAAGGCTGTGTCGCACGTCAGCGTACTCCGCTCTCCACATTAGAGTCAAAGAGTAATAATACAGATAGTACGTTTGGCACAGTAATAAGGTTGTGCTGTTTGAAAATTGGACATTTCGTTTACGCTTGAACGTTTTTTAAAGTAGATAATAAGTTTGGAGGGGGAAGGCTGATTTTTTTACAGAGGTTGTTCTTATGATGTAATTTAATCCCTTAAAGAGGTAAAAGGGGCGTTAATGATTGTATTAAAATAAATTGTTTATTACTTAAAATTTAGTATTTATGCTTTTTAATACAATTAAAGAAATACGCATTTTTGAATTTCATCTCCTAAAGGGGTAAAAGGAGAGTTAATTTTTGTATGAAAAATGAATTGTTTGTTTTAGAAATTACTAAAAATTTAGTATTTATGCTTTTTAATACAATTAAATAAATTCGTATTTTAGAATTTCTTTTAATTTCATCCATTAAAATGGTAAGTGTATAATTTTGTGTTAAAATAAAAAGTTTATTTTCTAAACTCTCATAAAATTTAGTACCTACTTATTCAATTCAATCCAAATTGAAGAAACATGCGCGTAATGAAGTTCGGAGTTTCATCCCTTAAAGGAGTAAAAGTGGGTGTTAAAATTCATATGAAAAATTAAACGCTTATGGTCAACATAACTTGAAATTTGGTACTTATGTTCTTCAACACAATTTAAAAATTATATATTTAGGGATTTCATAAATTTTATTTTTTAAAAGGGTAAAAAAGCGTTTATGTTTGTATAAAAAATAGATTGTTTATTGTAGAATAATGTAGAAATTATTTAAAACTTAGTATTTATGTTTTTAACACAATTAAATGCATACGAGTTTAAGGTTTTTTAAATTTCATCTCTTAAAAGGATCAAAAATGTGGTAAAGTTTAAAGAAGAAACAAATAAAATTTGTTTCATCACAATCTTTTCAAATTTATTAGTTATGCTCTTTACTTCAATTACATAAACGTGCATGTAAGGAAATTTTGAGATTTATCTCGTAAAGGGGTAAAAGAGGGTATTAAAGGGGCTGAAAGCTAGTACTTTATCAATAATTTTGTTTGTGTGTGAACGCTGAATAATATTTTGAGACTATTCAGGTACTTACCTACGTTTAAGCTTGAATGTTTTTAATGTCTATAGATGGATAAATATTTTGTAAATATTTTGTATAAGTGTACAAAAAATAAAACAAATAAACAACGAATATAATTCAAGAAAGCGACTAAAAAGGAATACTCTGAAGAAAAAAGATAAGCACAAGATTCGGTAATATTTGAAGGTGGTGAGTCTTCGCAACCCGCGTGTTTGTATGAAGAGAGTAATGAACGTGCAGGAAGCAAGAAAAATTTGTAAGGATCTTGACATATTGCACTCGGTTCTCTTTGCCTACCTCGTAAGGGGACTGGCGTGAATATATATCGTTATTTTTGTTGTTTTAGCAATAACCAGGACCGTCGGCTTTATGTGCTCATCCGAGGCATGGAAATGGTAACACACCACCCGCCAGACTCCAAGCTGCTACTCACAATTTTGAATTTTCGAAAAATACCTTAAACGAAACTTTAGGTTATCTCCTAGATTACGAGGCAGTTATTATAATCATTAGTTTTTTTTTCGACCTTGATTTTTTGCAACACATCAACCCGGTTTTGGAACTACCGCTTTACATATTCCTGCCGCAATAGCGCCGGTGTTTTTAACTGTCGTGATTCGGTTTTGAGAGCAAGATAAACATATGCATGTAACATTCTAACCCTGCTACATGAATAACAATGCACCATTAACATTTTTAGTGTCTGTAGGCAATGGCTATATGTTTCTATCAAAAAAACTGTTTACTTGTTTGCTATCATAAAAAATTAAATAAATATAAATAATTTAAATTAATCAACCTGTTTAATACTTTCCTTTTAATTTAATCGAAAGCATAAAGATATGCTTTCAATTAAATTAAATCTCTACTTTTTCTTGCGAGATTTTGAAACAAAAATTTGAAATTTTTAAAAGGTTATTTAAGAGATCACTTTTTACAAAATCACGTTTTCAAAGGTTTTGTTAAATATCAATTGTTAATTCTATGTATTAGAATAAAGTGCTACACGAGATGTATTGTATATTATAAGAAAATAGGACACGTAACAGTCATTATTGTGTAAAATTGTCATATAATTCTTTTGTCGATTTTCGATATTTACTGTTTTTTTCGACATTTATCGTTTCTCTAAAATGAATCGATAAATGACCGATTATCAGTTATGGGTTTTGAGTTTGCCAACATTCATTTGATTCATGATGATGAAAGTCCATATAGGTAAACAAAAATGTTAAAACGTATCTGCATCCACTGTATATACTCTTTGACTTCGGGAGATGTCGACGTGCGGGATAGTACTTACGCTGCGCCTGTCACTAACTCAAGGTCGTTCGCAGCTGTAATCGCCTTAATAACGATAGATAAATAATAAAAGTTTAGAGTGTCGGACTTAGAAAAGTTTCCACTTCACGTGTAGGACAATGAATTACAATAATAATTAATTAACAAGCTGTTGTAAGAAAATTAGTTTTTAAATTGATTAAAAAATCTCATAATTCCGAAACTTTAGAATGGAAGACTCGCCAGAAATACCATCGAATGTGTAGGACAAAAATTTCATCTTATTTTTTATAATATAATCAAGCGATTAAAGTAGAAAAATAATTATTGTTATAAATAAAAATTTTTCTTCACCGAATCAAAATTTTCAAAGCCCAGCCCATAACTATTAGTTACCCGATTCGAGATTTTACGAAGATTGAAAAGATGGTTGTCTCGTCAAAACGAAGCTATTTTCAAAAATTCAGTTTGTTACTAATTAAAAAAAGTTTATTCGTGGGACCACGGTCTATGTACTACATGGTAAATAAAATGGATACTTACATTTATATCTCCAAAATAATGTATTTACATTTTTATACATATTAAGAATGCTGGCAGGCTTAGATCACATTAAAACGCAAATGTCTTGTTTTTACTTTTTTAAATATAACTTGAAAAAGTATCTTTACGCCCGTATCCTCGAAGATGTAGGCAGAGGTACAACTTACGATTAGCCCAAGACACTTGGCCCCACAATGTAATAGGTGGCAAGCTTAACGCCAACTGGATATTTACTCATTCCCGGGCAATGTCGTTTTTATGAGAAAAATGAAAAAACACATTTTTAATTTACCCGACCCGGGAATCAAACCCGGGACCTCATGTGCTCAACGCCAACACTGGAGCACAAGACTGAGGTGATATATTACTAAAATATATGTAAGTAGAATACCAAAAAAATGATTGCTTAAAAAATTTCGATGTTATGTCGAAAAAACACTTTTTTCAAAATTTTTTGTCAACGATTTGCCCCAAACGGACAAACCGATGTTGATGAAATTTATGCATTAGATATTGTTTTTTCAGGAATAGAGCTGATTAATTTTTGTACTCAAACGGTACATTAATCTGGAAATTATATTAAAGAAACACTGTTGCGTCAAAATTTTTTTTTCGAGTTTTTTCAATATTTCTCAAAATCTTCTGGGCCGATTTGGTTGAAATTGTCAGGAAATCTAAGTTGAGTGGAATCCAATCGAATGCGATCAACCGCGTTTCGATCGGTCCAGCCGTTCAAAAGCTATGAGATGTTTACATACACACACACACACAGACATACTGACGTCATCGTGATAATAGTCGGAAAAAGTACCTAGGACTTCAAAACGTGGAGATCTGGGGAAAACTCGATTTTTGAAAATCGGGGCAAAACCAGTAACTTCATTATCTACATACGTAGCGGGAAATTAAAAAGTTGTAGCGGTGCCGTTATAGCATGCCTTAAGCCTAAATACTATTATTAGAATATAGCCGAGTTATTCAACGATAAAATTATTAAAGGTTGTTTGATAAAATATAATAGATCGTTTCGTCCCAAAATTACTACAATATATTTGGGTTCACATGTTCATCGTTAAGTTATAGACCTAAAATGTATAATATGAAGTATAAAGACAATTTTGTCTTGGATATTGGAGCTCAATAAGGTTATTCAGAAATAAAGTATTGTGAACTTCTTTATGGTTAGTAGCAATTTTTGGCACATATTGATTCCCCGTATTGGTCCGAACTCCTTTGAAGAATAGACCAACTGCCGTTCTACTAGGCAGGCTGTAAAAGGCGACCGATTGGCTATACATGTAACTACCATCGTGTTTATATGTGGTAGAATTCCGCAACGTCTCGGCTGGGTATTCGGTACCACCGCTTTACCTATTCCTGCCGCAATAGCTTCAATGCTTGCTAAATTTCAGAAAAAAAAATTATAAAAAATGGACTGCTTAGCAGTCGGGTTTTATATAGTAAATACGGAACATAAAGATTATCAATCGGGACCCCAATTGGAAAGAAAAGAGTTTCAGTTCTTGCAGCGTCGGTTGGTAGAACCAGATTTAGCCCTACTGAGTTTATGTGTCGATTAACAAACCACTTCACATAATGGTTTTATATTGCTACACAAAATTGTGAATTTTAGAATTTAGTTTTAGCTTTTCGGTTATTAGCAGTCGGGTTTTGCTTTTTTTTATTTAAACACAAAACGTGTACAAATCAGAGTGCTAAGTGTGAGTTTTTCTTTTCGCATTCGATCGTGAACGCGTTTCGAGTTTACTAGGAATTTGTATGTGATTTGTACAGCGCCACCTAGTGGTAAACTGGTTACTCACGTTTACCACTAGGAGGCGCTGTACAAATCACATATAAATTCCTAGTAAACTCCAAACGCGCTCACGATCGAATGCGAAAAGAAAAACTCACACTTAGCACTCTGTACTCAATACAGTGAGAACTACCAATACCCTTAATAAAGTGAGAACAACATTTAGGAAAGGGTAAAATTTATTACAGTCGTGCACTATCAACGTACCTAATTTGAATTTGAATTAAATGAAACATTATGATTATATGAAATTACAACATATAATTAAACATAATAAATATATATCATAAATACTTATGTTAGGTTTTCATTTAACCCGCCATTGGTGACGTCAATTTCACTTACAACATTGGTGACGTCGGTCTTACAGAACAGGGTTTACAACCTAAGATAGCCAATCGGTCGCTTTTTACGACCTGCCTGGCAGAACGGCAGTTGGCCTATTCTTCAAAGGAGGCCGGGACCAACACGGCGGTACTAAAACTGTAAAAGTAACAGTATTTATATCATTGTTGAGCGTGCATAAGTAATTTAAGGTAATGTATTCGTTAAGTTATATTATGAGAATTAATAAAATGTAGAACATTAAAAAGAATAAAACAAAGTTGTTAGAAAAATTGGTTTAATGAAATTTGTTTTGTGAAAAGAAATATAAATGTAATATAATTGATTACGTAGTTTAATAAGGCAGTTCCTAATATTTAAGGCAAGGGCCGTTGTCCATGTGTAATAATACATTGTGTTCTCTCATGTGTGGCAGAGCATATTTAATTGCTAGATGTAGGGTATTCCTTACATTTATAAATAAATTATTCATATAGCGGATGTTCCAGACTACCCGTCCAGGCCGATTACTGGGAAGTTTAAAAAAAAAACAAAAAAATACACGTGTTCAATATTTTTTTGAAGCTCCATATCCAACAATGCCAAAAACAACCCGTGACCGCAATTCCCTGTTAGGGGTAGGAGGTGCAACTTTAAGAAATCGAATGACAAACATTTTGTTAAAAATTTTTTTATTGATTTTTTAGTAGATGGAGAAATTTCCAATTCACAAATCGAAATTTGCAATGAAAAATGGAGGTTCCCATTTGATTAGGTTTTAGGATTAGGATAATTAGAACAGGGGGTTAGGGGTGGGGGTTGTCTTTAGCATGGTTGGATAGAGTTTCAAAAAATATTGAACACGAGTTTTTTTTGTTTTTTTTTAAACTTCCCAGTAATCAGCCTGGACGGGTGGTCTGGAACACCCGGTACATTACACTTATCTATGTTTACTAGCGATCGCTTGCGGAGGGAATTCGACCACAAAGGAATAAAATTTCTTTTAAGTTTAACAGACTTTAGCTGCAAAGAAAATAGTATTAATGTGTGTATATTAACATGAATATAGAGTGTGTGTGTTTTTTTTTGGAACGAAGTTCCTTATCGCGCGTTGTAAAAGGGGGCTAGACGGAAAAAATTCTTACGAAAAGTTGTCACGACACTTTGCTATAGTAAGGTATTGTAAGCAAGAAATATCCAGCCACTTCCCTTTAGCTCGTGCATTGAAAGTGAAAGTCTATCTACTATTTGATTGAGTTTTCTAGTGCCAAATGTTCGACATTTATACAGAATTTCGGCCGAATGTCCAATTTCGACCAAAAGTCAAATTTCGAACGAGTGTCGAAATTCGACCGAGTGTCGAATTTCGATCGGTTGCCGAGTTTTGACCGCCGGTCGAATTTCGACTGGGTGCCGCAATTCGACCGGGGGCAAAATTCGACTGGGTTCCGAAATTCGACCGGGTGCTGAAATTCAACCGTGGGTCGAAATTCAACCGGGTGCCGAAATTCGACCGTGGGTCGAAATTCGATAAAGTGCCGAAATTCGACCGAGTTCCAAATTCGACCAGGTGCCGAAATTCGACCGTGGGTCGAAATTCTACGAAGTTCCTTATAGCGCGTCGTGAAAGGGGGCTAGACGGAAAAAATTCTTCGAAAAGTTGTCACGACACATTTTGCTATAGTAAGGTATTGTAACCTGTGCGGCGTGCGGATGTTTCGCTGTCTGTCTATCTCTCTCTCTCTTATAGAAAGCAAGCCAGATATTTCGCATTGAACAGTGTGGTGTCACGACGATTATTTTTGTTGGGTGTATACAGGTTTTTTGTAAATAATAATAAAAGGAACTTCGTTCCATCCGGGTGTCCCTTGACACCTCTCAAGTTTTTTATAGTATAAGATAGCAAACTAGCAGATGGGTCTCCTGATGGATTGTCAACCACCTATAGACACCATCGAGGTCTTATGCCACGTGCATAAGTTTACCGGCTACCTTACCCTCTAAACTGGAACACGACAGTGACAAGCGCTGATGCTATATATATATATATATATATATATATATATATATATATATATATATATATATATATATATATATATATATATATATATATATATAATGTTTGTAATTCTGAGCTTCGGTGTTTATTAAATATATTTCTATGTATCAGTATCGTTGACTAACACCCATAACACAAGCAAATAATTTGCTTACTTTAAGTTTAGATCAGTAAGTGTAATTTGTCCCGTGAATATTTATATACAGGACGTCCCACGGCTACCATATGGAGGAAAGTAGGTACCTAATGCTGTAGATGAAACATTTTGTTGACAGAAGGCTTTATTTTAATTTAAAAGACATTTTAAACTGCATTCGTAGATTTTTGACTCATTTTGAGCATTTCATAAATTAAATTGATTAATTTTCAATTACGAATGTTAAAATTCATGGTCTTCCTTTTATTTCTTATAAGCTGACCCAGCAAACGTTGTTCTGCCTTTTCAACTACTCATTTTCGCACCTTTTAAACATTCCCTGGACTTCAACAATTAATTCAAAAACAAAACCGATTAGGCTAAATCGGTTCAGCCGTTCTCGACTTTTAGCGAGACTAACGGACAGCAATTGATTTTAATTAGAGATGGGTTAATACAGATATTTCTCAAGATTAGGTGATACTAATATATTCACTTTGAAATATTATAATGTCTTAACTAATATGTCAGTATTAACTAATATTTCACTGTAATTTGGACCTTAAAGTAACAGTAATAAGATCTGATACTGATACGGCAGGAAAATATCTTAACTAATATTTCACTGTAATTTGGACGTTAAAGTAACAGAAATAAGATCTTATACTGATATGGCAGGAAAATATCTTAACTAATATATCAGTATTAACTAATATTTCACTGTAATTTGGACCTTAAAACAACATTAATAAGATCTGATACTGCAGGAAATACGTCCGTCTCATTCGTACGTACGACGCGGCGTATCGTGAAAATATTTTAATACTTTCACGAATCCGACGGGCGCCAATCTAGTGAATCCGAACTATTCCGAATACCGAATGATATTATTCTATTCATTTTGATATCCGTTACAGATATTAGGCGAATATGAAATATTAGCATATTACAGTTCGTCGGATTACTAATCTACGAATCCTTTCAATATTACTAATATATTAGCGAATACTAATATATCAGTCACACCATTAATTTCAATATATATAGATGTTATGTTATTTAGTAAAAAATAATAGTCCTTATGAGAAAGCCTTTCGATCGGTATAATTTAATCGGGTATTTTTTTTATCGTTTCCACGGAATTTAAAAGACAATCATGCATTATATTCGCGTGGTAGAGACACGCCAGCCTTTTGGACGCATTCGACAATTAAGCCACACATGAAACGGAGATGAATTCTAACAGAAGAAAAAATAGTCCAGAGTAAAAGACATTCGCTTTTGCTTTGGACGTGTTTTGAAATATTGTTCTGGACTCAATTGTCTTTATTTAATCCGTAGTACTACATATATAGACTCTTAACACAAGTGTTTATCATTCATGTAGTATGCAACTTAGTAACTTAACAGTAATTGATGTAATTTATTGCTATATTTTGTCTGGTATTGTCATTTTTTTGTACGCCATTCCATTATAGGTATACGGAACTATTTGTAATTATACTATGTACGTATGTACGTATACATTAACTACTAACTAATTCCATTTCAGAATAAAATAAATTCATTTTATTTCATTTAAAACTAAGGTTGCAAAAAGATCAGCCCCTTGGATAACTAGCGGTGGTAGATAAAAATTCAGTCGAGCAGCCGTGAATGATAGCTTAGATGAAGTCCTCAATCCAACCTATATCTAGTAATCCACAGAATGGAAAGTACCAGATTTTGTAGAAACCCTTCGATATGTCCAAAGAGACAGAGACTTTTTCACCGATATCTCAAGGACTCCACAAAATAAATGTGTTTTATGAATTAGAGAATATATATTGGAACTAAACCCCTACCGCTTGTCCCCGATAAGATTATTGTTCTTAAGTGGATGATAAACTGAGAGTTCAGTATTTATGTAGCGTACCATTGTCTAATATAAATTTTGGAGGTGATTGAAATAGGTCTGTATTTCATAGAGTTAGAGCGATTTTTTTTGTGTATGAATAATTCGTTGCTCTGATAAACCCAGGGATAAATTATATGAGTGTAATACTGTGTACAACCTACTTAGGATATGCGACATGAGATATATACGAGAGAACTTGAGATTGTTGATTATTTTTTTATATATCATACAGGGATAGGGAGTAAGAGTTTTACTCGTTTTAAGCTAAACTCCTCGAGCGAGCAGTTCTGAACGCACAGATACTATACTCATTCATGAGATATTTGTCCGTCTAACTAGCGTGCTCCTACTCCGAGTAAGAGCGAACAGCAGTCTTGTTAAGATACTCTATTTAGGATACTCGTTTGGGGCGCTCAGTCAACGAGTCGAGTGGTAGTGTAATAAGGTGCAATCAAATTATTTATATTATTAATTAATTAAAAACAATTTTACGTACAAAATAACTATCATTCCCAATAGAAAAAAGAATGAGCAATTTTTTGGCACTTATTACAATTAAAATAAGTCCTCACAATTAGAGATAATCGGGAATTAAATTTTAATTTTTTAATTACGATTAATTAATTAATTATTAATTATAGCAGTGGAGCAATTGTATATATCGAAAGAGCAATTCATAAGCAATTTTTTGGCATTTAGTTTTTGAAAAAAAAAAAATATTCGGCGCCAAATTGGTTACGGTTTTCTTTCTGTACACAATATACATAAGGGCTACTTACCAGGGCTACCTTTATACATAAGTAATCTGTGGTTGGCGCGGTACTGCTTTAGTGCGAGCGTGAATTGCTATTTATCAATGGCAAAACACTGATCAGTTTCGGAATTAGATGGCTCATATTGCTACTATATTAGGTTACATGCTCGATGATAATGGTAGACAGGACGCGAAAATGCTAGAAATTGACACCATCTCAGCGGTAGGACAATACCAAAGAAATATTTACTTTATGTAGACTATATCTCTGAAAGATCGTGGTCCCAGGAACAATTTTTTTTATTAATTACAAGCTGAGTTTTCACTGACGTCAGCTTCGTTTTGACGAGACACCCATCTTTTCTATCTTCGAAAAATCACGAATCTGGTAACTAATAAAATTGGGGCTTCAAACATTTTAATTTGGTGAAGGAAAATTTTTGATTTATAACAATATTTATTGTTTTAGTTTAATCACTTGATTATTTTATGAAAAACAAGAAATAGCTTTTGTCCTTCACATTCGACAATTTTTCTGACGAGTCCCCCACTCTAAAGATTCGGAATTATGAATTTTTAACCTAATTTTCTTATAACAGCTTGTTAATTATTATTATAATTCAAGGGTAACTTTGTTCTACATGTAAAGTGGAAACTTTTCTCAGTCCGACATTCTAAAGTTTTCTTTTTTACCTACCTTTATTAGTTACGCGATTCAAGATTTTTCGAAGATAAAAAAATGAGCGTCTCGTTAAAATGAAGCTGCACACAAATATTTAGCTTGTTACTAATCAAAAAGAAATGTTTTTGGACCACGGTTTATGAGCCTCGATCACCATATCTTCGAGAACAATATGCTTTCTAAAAGCGATCGTGGGTAAAACATCGCATGGAAAATTGTATTTATTCGTTATCTTCCGTCAAAACCCTATTGTTCGTTCTAAGTTGATTTGACTATACCAGCGGTTTATACAAGTCAAATATTATACACAGTTGTGTTATTAATTAATTAAATCAATAATTAAACAGGATCAACGTGTGCTCAAAGAAAACTATTATTTACTTTTCCTTAACGTTTATAATCTGGATTACAATCCTTTTTTCCTTCCTGCCTCACTTATACTTACAGTTTGTGACATAAACAACTAAAAGAGAAAGTTTCAGTGAAATATTTGATTCGCGCCGAGTTTTTATTCTAAATTGCATGTTGATAGAATCACTTAACTCTTTTGTGCTAATAAGGAAGCCAAACCTTCAAACACTGGTAACAAGGACCTTAAGATCCTTCACGTCCAAAGATGAGACATCAGATAAACTCCTCTCTGAAACTTTTAGCTGTTCTTATTTGCGCAAAAGAAAGCTCAATGAATTCTGGGAAATGCAAAAGTTAAATGGAATCTGACAGTTGGGCTAAAAATTACTTTTTTTCGTCACACGTCACACCCTGAGGACAAATAATTAACTGTGATATAATTTTCTTTGCAAATTGTTTCATTTTTGTATTTTATATACACTTTAAGATTTAACGAAATGAAGACCCACAGCTGCTATTAATGATATTTTTCCGTATAAGAGGTACGGATTTTCGTCATACTTGTGTTATTTTACGGATCACTGATTCATAAAATATGGTGCTAAGTTATGGAACTCGCTTCGTCTAGGAAATGCTGCTAAATTATGGAACACGCTTCATTTACGTAAGCTGCTAAATTATGGAACTCGCTTCATCAGGGTAAGCTGCTAATTTACGGAACTCGCTTCAGGTAGGTAATGCTGTTAAGTTATATAACTCGCTTCATTTAGTTAATGCTGCTAAGTTATAGAACTCACTTCATCTAGGTAATGCTGCTAAGTTATGGAACTCGCTTCATCTAGGTAATGCTGCTAAATTATGGAACTCGCTTCATCTAGGTAATGCTACTAAGTTATGGAACTCGCTTCATCTAGGTAATGCTAAGATATGGAACTCGCTTTATCTAAGTAATGCTGTTAAGTTATGGAACTCGCTTCATCTGGGTAATGCTTCTAAATTATAGAACTCACTTCATCTAGGTAATGCTGCTAAGTTATGAAACTCGCTTCATCTAGGTAATGCTGCTAAGATATGGACCTCGCTTTATGTAGGTAATGCTGCTAAGTTATGAAACTCGGTTCATCTGGGTAATACTGCTAAGTTATAGAACTCACTTCATCTACGTAATGCTGCTAAGTTATGAAACTCGCTTCATCTAGGTAATACTGCTAAGATATGGAACTCGCTTTATCTAGGTAATGCTGCTAAGATATGGAACTTGCTTTATCTAGGTAATGCTGCTAAGTTATAGAACTCACTTCGTCTAGGTAATGTTGCTAAGTTATGAAACTCGCTTCATCTAGATAATTCTGCTAAGTTATGAAACTCGCTTCATCTAGGTAATACTGCTAAGTTATGGAACTCGCTTCATCTAGATTTATGTTCCAGCCCTTCAGTTTTTAAAAATTGCTTTGACTTTAAAGCCTTTTTTGAAAGAAAAAAGAAATGTTTTAACCTTAAAACGTGAGCACATAATTTAATGATTTATTGAATAAAAATAATTATTTATGTTTAGTAAATAATTATTTATTAGTTATATAATATTTTATTGTACATATAATGAATGTACAAAAAAGAAACAGAAACCTGACTTATAAAAAATACTAGACAAATTACGCGAATTGACTAAACCCCAAATTTATAAAATTCATCTACGGCTGTTCAATTTGTTGGTACCTTCTTCATACGAAAACTCGAACACTAGCACAGCTTACATTACATGGTTTTTCCAAGCAATTTTAAAAATAGGTTTTAATTCTGAGAAGCCAACACATTTGCAACTAGCTCTTTGTGTTACAACTTGCTCAGGCAGTGGTGACAACCCATGGTGACTACTTTACATCAGGTGGCCCATTAACTCCCATGCCTGCATAAATAATAAAAAATACGATACATATTTGAGTTCTTATTTTTTTTAAATAAAAAGTACACAACATACATAATAAATAATTTGCAACAAAAAAATATACTAATCCATTTGTCCTCAGGGTAGGTCCCTACTAAATATAGACGACATCAGAGGGTTAAAGAGTTACTTATAATATTCGCACAATTGCAATGTCAGTATTAGTGTTACTGGTAAATGTTATTTAATATCAGTTATGCGTGTTAAGATAATGTATGAAAAGGATGTCCAAGGTCTGGAAGGTCGGGCGTTGAAAAGACATGTCTCTCTGCATGTTTTATTTTATAATTTACTAGCTGACCCGGCAAACGTTGTTTTGCCTTTTTAACTACTTTTATTTTTTTTCTATATTTTCTCACCTTTTAAACCTTTCCTGGACTTCAACAATTAATTCAAAACCAACATTAGCCAAATTGGTTCAGCCGTTTTCGAGTTTTATCGAGACTAACGAACAGCAATTGATTTTTATATATAACTAGCTGACCCGGCAAACGTTGTTTTGCTTTACATATTAGGAATCCATAGCGGACAAACAACGTGACACTTAATTTATATAAGTCTACGGGATTAAACTTTATATAATGGATAAGTATTCTTAAACTTTCTAATTTTCCGCGCAATTTTCTTAATATTTTCTTTTATAAGAACCTTCTCCTTACAATTACAAACACAACAAAAAAAAAATACCGAAACTGATCCAGCCATTCAGGCGTGATGTCGTGACCAAGGAAAATAGGGATTGATTTTTGTATATATAGATTATAGCACTTATAATGATTAAAATTCTACTCTTAGTATCTCTGTCTTGTAGTCTAAAATGGAGCTATATTTGGAGTTAGTAAGTTTTATATTGCACCACCACTTGTAGATTGAAATATCACTAAGAATTACCCGACCTGATAGGATTTAGAAACCGTCAAGAAAAGACTTCCCACTTCTTAATGGCACTTGCAAGACCTGTGATGAAAGTCTTCCATCGATTGTATATTTTGTTATAATAAAACTTTTTTTAGTCCACCTTTTTAATAAGGATTTTTTAATAGCTCATTTATTTAATATTGATATATTTGAGTAACTTTAATTGAATAATTTACGAGTGTAAATAACCCCTCAGAGGCGAACGTCTAATACATATATTTTAGTTGCTGATAATAATATGAATCAAATCAGTCAATGGGCTACTGAAGTAAAGGAGCTCAAAGTATGGGTTCAAATTCTAATGTTAAATATTATACCATCGCGATTTCTCAGACCGGGTCGAACCAATAGCATATTCAAGATCGTAGTGCTAACATATCCTAGATCACCATATTTTCTCCCCCCCACAACCTTGACCCATAGTATGAATCCTGAAAGCCAATTTAGTCCCCAGAGTAGTACTACGTGCGTAAATACTAGAGAATCAAGCTCTCTAGCATGAATCTCTTTCTGAATATCTATCGGCATCTCGGTATCATCGGTGGATTTTTTTTAGCCTATGCCTGTGCCTAAGCAATGACTACCCGTTTGTTTTGGTTCCAAAGCGGAAATGTCGAAAAAGGCCAACTTATTGATTATGCCATTCAAGCGGTATCAGATTCTTTATTAAAGTAGACCCCTCCGCAGATGTTATAAAAATACATGATTTTAAGATCCAGCAACTCGGTTTACTATCGATCGAGTGGGCGGTCCTGTTCACGATTTTGCTTAGGCTAAATAACATAGTACTACTGATACTTCATATTCTGAAGTCTTAGAGTTGACTAATTTTAGTACATCTTAATCTTAACAAATGATGCTTTTGCTGGCTTGTCGTGCCTGCAGTTTTGATAAAGCCGGAAATTGTTGGCGTTGTTATATTGAGTAACATTTAATTTAATGGTAAAGGCTAAATTGTAAACAGGCATCGAAAAAGCTGATGGTGCTCAACAGGGGACAGCAGTATTTCATGCTGGCACACTGCCTTCAATTATTTTATGTACATTTATTTTTTATATACATTTATTTTATACTTAGGCATTACTGTATCGTTAGTCTACGATAAGCTGGTTAAATTTAAACTAATTATTCAAATATTTAGGGAAGTTGAATTCTTTATTCAATACAATTGAATTCTTTATTCAATACAATCGGGTTAATGAAACATTCAACATTGAAGTATCTTCACGCCCGTATCCCCGTAGAGGTAGGCAGAGGTACAACATGTACACCCACAATTAGCCGAATATATTTATGGCCAAATGCACTAACACTGTCTTAGCTTAGGACAATCTTAAATAGCATGCTGTCACATTCTTTTCATTTAAGACAAGAAGTGACAGTATACTATTTAAGATTGTTTGACGTTTTTTTTATCTGAAGACTGAAAAAATTTTTATTTGCCCAACCCGAGAATAGAACCCGAGACCTCATATGATCAAAGCCTACACCGAACCACTAGACCACAGAGGCAATAATAATATAAGAAACTTCATACAATCTTAATAAAATTAGCTTATATGTTGACCCGATCTGTTACTAATATTCATTCAAAATTTGAAGTAAATCCATGCAGTACTTTTTGAGTTTACCCCGGACATACATACAGACAAACAGACAAAAATTCTAAAAACTATATTTTTGGCTTCGATATCGATTGTAGATCACGCCTCAAGTATTCTTTTAAAAAAAATTAATGTACAGTTTTGATTTTCCTATGATTATATTATATATATTGTATATCTCAAACAAGCAGATGGGTATCCTGATGGAAAGAGATAACCATCGCCTATAGACACCAGAGATGTTAATGGTGCGTTGATATCATGTGAAAAGGTCTAATGCCATATGCATAAATTTACTGACTACCTTAACCTGTAAACCGTAACACGACACTAACAAGAATTATCGCTATTGCGGCAGGAATAGCTAAGGCGGTGGGACCAGATCCGGGAGAGACAATGCAGAACTCTACCACGTAGTAGCTACGATGGTAGTGAATTCAGTCGCCTTTTACAACCTGCCTGCCAGAACGGTTATTGGCCTATTCTTCAAAGGAGCCCGGGATTAACACGGGGAATTTTAAAAATTACTTTTGGATCAAAAAGCGACCATACACTGAAAAGATCCAGCAGAAGAAATTCAGTGGGCTTATCTTTTTTGTCTATTAATACTTTTTTAAATATAATAAATGCATTACACTATTACAAGAAGTATTTCATATAACAAGAATATAAGAGATTGATATGAGGAGCAGTAAAAAATTGGTTAGAAATACTCGAAAGGAATATATTTTTACACGGTAATTGCCGCAAAGATTTTATGGATAAAATCACTTATATGTGCGTTATTTTTTCGATTGATCGAGGTAGGTAATCCCCTTAATTACAATTAACTTGGGGTCTCAAGTTAATATTCCCTCTGGGAAATTGAGGAAAGTATTGAACTATAAAAAATATTTGTTTGTTTTTACTGGTAATTTTGATAGAATTAAGACATTGGGTACATTCTATAAGGATTTTGTGTTTTTTATATTCTAGAGTCACGCAAAAGTATTTTTCGTATTTATACAAGCAATATTTATCATGTAAACAAAAGTTAGTTGCCAAACTATTTGAACATGCATAACTTAACAATTATAAAAATTGCCGACCATCACCTGCCAGACTCCGAGCTGTTACATTTTTGGATTTTCGAGAAAAATCATAAAACAACCTCGATAACACTTGTACCTGACCCGAGAATCGAATCCGGGATCTCATAATCTGAACTGAATAGGCTAACGAACCTGACCACGAATCGATAGGGCTCGGGTTAGATACTCGACAGGGACAAACATTTGTGTGATGAGCATAGATGTTTGTATTTCTGGGTTTGGGTGTTTATTATGTAAGTTTTTTTATATAGAAGAGGGGGCAAACGGACAGGAGACTCATCTGATGGTAAACTTTTACCGCCGCTCATAGACAACTACATTACCAGGGGGAAAGACCGTTAATTGCTTTGCCGGCCTTTTAAGAATGAGTAGCCTCTTTTCTTGTAGGTCACTAAGGCGTATCTGTTCGGAAAAATTTCTGCCTATAGCTGGGTCCACACAGGAGTAGTGCGGAGCAGAAAGTGCCTCGAGAATCGCACGGTTGTGGATTTACAGACATCGTTACAGTTACAGTTTTTATTTATATATGTATTTTTATATTAGTATCGTTGACTAACATCCTTAACTCAAGCAAATAATTTGCTTACTTTGGGGTTACATTAATTTGTGTAACTTGTACAGCAATATTATTATTATTATAAAAAATTATATTTTAGCAACATTTTATTTTGAATTAAGTAAGTATAACATTTTTTCTTAAACCACGGCTTGTTTTCAAGTGCCTGCTACGTAAACGTGCTCAAAATCAATAAATTTTTCAACTTCCTCAAATTATTTACGTCTGTGCAAAGGTTTGCAGTTTCTACTTGTGCTGTTTCACAAAACGCTTTTTATCTATTTTATGTTGCCAACAGGTTTCGCTTTGTATGGAATCTTCGGGTTAATGTTAATGTCACGGATATATTAAAAACTTGCTTAATATATAATATGACAGGTTAGGTAAGTCGACCTAAATCTTGAAGAGGTATCTAATTCTTATTCCAAAAAAAATAGGCAGTAAGCATTTACGTAACTACCTACCTATTTATCTATGCGAGTTAATGGCATAAACGTATTGGTGCGTATGAATTATGAATTTATTTGGGTTAAAATTTAAGTTTATGTTTTTGATTTATTTGGAATGAGAATTAGATACCTTATTACCCCCTTCAAGGTTTAGGTCGACTTAGCTAATTGGCCGTATAAAGACCACCCGACCCGCGCAGTTTCGCCCGCGAGTAAAGTAACGTATCGTTGAATAGTTTTTCATAAAAAGTTTCACACCTATTTCAGCCCCTTAAATTCAGCAAATATAAAAAAAATCATCGGGTCTTTCATTATAGCCCATTGTAAAATTTCATAAAGTCGGTAAAGCAATTAAGCCGTGAAAGCGTTATATATGATACTACCATATCCGATTGCAACACCTCCTGCCGGTTTAAAGTATGGCTAGTACTATACATAATATGGTGTTAAATTTTTTTTAAGTACTATGTATAAATTACATTCACAAACTTTTCTGAGTCATTTATGGTCAACTTCTCTATTGTTTTTTGTGGGTAAGTCAGTAAGAATTTTGCATAATGTATTATAGAGATAGGGTCCTATGAAAGATGCATGTCGATGTGTAAGCTTTGTGTTATAAAAGGGGGTTTAAACACATTATCTTTCCTGCTTCTTTTGTTTCCATTTTATAATTAAGTAATTTCTACTAACTTTGACATTTCTGAACCACGAAGTGCGAAGTGGTTTTGATTGAATTATTTTATACCATATGCCTTTCTCTCTGCTTCTTTCATCAAAATATTCTTTGAATTTCTTAAAACATTGAATTGCAAATTTATTTGACATTTCAATATATAATGGCAAGATTGAAATTTCTACACCATGGGAAATTGCAATGCAATCTGTCTGCCTCTTTATTTCCTTGCAATCCAATATGAGATGGAACCCATTGCAATCTTAAATTTATGTTTCGAACCTGAAATTTATAAATTTGGCTTAAAATTTTGTAAGCTATCAGTATACCTCTGCGACCAGAGGCACATCGAGCTAGGTGCTGTAAGGATTCATCGTTGAATTAAAATTATTAATAATGAAGTTAGAACTCCGAGAGTGGAACTTTTTCATCAGAAATTTCCTCCTCTTTTTGGATCTGTTTTGCAATTGTCGTTATCTTTTAAAATGTTTCAGTTATAAACAAAAAACTCAACTGCTTTATTTGTTTTTTGTATATAAAAATTATAATTTTTAATAGACTGAAAAATAAAAAAGTCTTTTTCATGACAATATTCCGCATCGAGCGAGCCATCACACACATTTTTCCGAGACTTGGAACGATTTCGCGCAGGTTTTAAACTTCTCAGCTAGACTATAAATAAACGCAGTAAAATGTCACTGAGGCATAAGTTGTCACTTTGTCATTCGCTAGCCTAGTGTTTACCTGCCTTCCCTGCAAGGATCTTAACCCACTACAAGAAGTCCAAAAGAAATTCATGTATATCCACGGCCGCACCGTGGTACCTATATGCGTAACGTAGATTTTACATAAAAATCTCAGATTGCCGAGCTTAGCTAGGAAATATCGCACAATTCTTTGACCTCCGTACCAACTGCTGATAGCCGCGGCAGACTATAATCCAGATTTAAATCCAAAAAACGTACCCTAGGTAACGTGGGTTGTAAATATCTTGGCATTTTAGGTTAAAAATATCGGTATACTTGTACATATATCTGTATCAGTATGCTCGATCTGAGGATTGCCCACTAAAATTCGTGAACATCCACATATTCTAAGCCATTAGACTATTAGGTCTTAATTTAAATAACATTCACATATCCTACAGATATAGAGTGTTGAAGCTCACCGATTTGCAATTTGGTAACCAGATTCAAGGCCTTTTACTTAAGCTAAATCTAAATATAATGGCCATAACTTTCTTTAAGCGTAATTTGATCTACTTTGCAGCCGTTTTACTTATCTTTACCTCGTTTTATGTTGGAAAAATGCTTTAACACAGATACTGTTGAGCAAATGCTATCAGTAGTCTATTGACGGTTCCTATATCAATAAAACGACTTGTTTTCGTTCATTTACGATAATTTTGACCCACTTTTTCTCCGTTCAAAACTATGTCATTGTCGTGTTCCTGTTTAGAGAGTAAGGATAGAAACGCCACATTGACATCTTTGGTGTACAAAGGCGTTGGTTTCTCTTTCCACCAGAAAAGCCATCTGCTTGTTTGCTATCTGATAAAAAAGGTAAGCCTTCGACTTTCACCTGGAAGGAATTCCAGCTTTTTTTTAAAAAAGCGTAAGCGGTTGACCCTACGGGCCATCTCTGAAACTTCCTACTAAATTAAGGTATTTTTAATTTTAAGCTCAAAAGAGTAAAAATTATAAGCATAGATTTTTTCAGTTCAAACATCTATTTTGTTAAAAATGACAGCATACTGATTTGAATGATGAAAAATGGAAATGAATGATGAAAGGAAACAATGATGGCATTCAATTAATTTTTGAGATCTAAAATATTGCTTTAAGCTAAATGATCGACAAGTTGAAAAATTTCGATGCAATGTCAAAAAAAAATTATTTTTAATTTTCTTCATTGACAAATCCAAAAAAAATTGACCGATTTTGATTAAATTAACGGTATTTGACGCAGTTTTTAAAGGAGAAAAGCTAATAAGTTTTCTTAGTACTAAAATATCGTAGAATACCAAAAAATGATTGGTTGAAGAATTTCCAAGCTATGTCGAAAAAACACTTTTTTCAAAATTTTTCGTCAAGATTACTCCCAAACGGATAAACCGATTTTGATGCAGTTTATGTATTAGACGTAGTTTTTTGAGGAATAGAACTGGTTAGTTTTTTTACTCAATTGGTACATAAATCTTGAAGTTATTTTAAAAAAATACTGCTTCGCCAAAATTTTTTTGATGTTTTTTCGAAATTTTTCAAAATCTCCTGGACCGAATCGGTTCAAATTTTCAGGAAGTCTAAGTTGAGTGGAATCCAATCGAATGCCATCAACCGCGTTTTGATCGTCCAGGCGTTCAAAAGTTATGAGATGTTTATATACATACACACACACACACACACACACATACAGACATACTGACGTCATCGTGAAAATAGTCGGAAAAGGTTCCTAGGACCTCAAAACGTGGACATCTGGTGAAAACTCGATTTTCGAAAATCGCGGTAAAATCAGTAACTTCCTTATCTACATATGTACTGGGAACTTAAAAAAAAACAGAATTCGTAATTTAAATAACAATTTAAAAGATCTTTATGAGACCGGCACTGGAGTTACGACAGTTAACATTATGAAGAGGATGTTTCAAACATACTATACCTGAAATGATCGGAAGCAATTATTTCGCAAGGATATTATAGCCCCGTGTCGAAGTCACAATCTATACATATAATAAAAATGTAACTGATCGGTGTCTGTACGTAAAAAATTAATGAAACAAACTATTATGGGGGGGCCTTTGTAAGCATTCTAGAATTTTAAACAATGATTTTTAAAATTTTTGTCTGTATGTTTGTACACGCTAATGCCAGAAACAGCTGAACCGATTTGGATGCGGTTTTTAGTAAAATATAGCCGTAAGCTTCATTTAACATTTAGTATTTATTTTACTCAAATCGGTTCATAAATAAAGAAGTTATCATCGCAACGCGACCCACCGGTATAAATGGAGCTTAGATCTTATTTCTGATTTTTTTTATTTTTTTTATTTTTTTATTTTCTTCATAACTATCGTATACATAGAAGCATTACTTTAAATTAAGTACCGTAAATGTCACATACTGCCACATTTTTCTTTCCATTTAGGTATAAATTAAATATTGATAAGTACACAAGATGTTAGAAACTCTAAAAAAACGTTTACGCAGACGAAGTCGCGGGCACCAGCTAGTATAATAATAAATAATGATAATATGTAACAAATAATGACATACATATTTCCAAACGTATGTCATTATTTGTTACACATTATAATTAAGTTAATAATAATAATAATAATAAATATCACTGGACAAATTAAACGAATTGTTCTGACCCCAAAGTAAGCTAATTATATGCTTGTAGTATGGGTGCCAGTGAACGATACTAATACATAGAAATACACATATTAATACTCTAATATATTTAATAAACACCCAAACCAAGAAATACAAACATCTGTGCTCATCACACAAATACCTGTCCCTGATGGGAATCGAACCCGGACCCCATTGATTGCGTAGTCAGGGTCGCTAACCACTCGACCAACGGGGCGAGTCTTAGTATTCTGTACGAGGCGTAAACTAAAATTATTTTTATAAAATATGTGAAATTAATAAATAGCCATGATATGCCTTGTTATTATTAAATTGATTGCTAATCGGTACTATTCGTTCCAACTGAGAATAGGACTGTCAGGATGACATTTTGCTCCGCATTTTGCAAAAACTTCATAACTGACGAGTAAGGTGTGCAAAAAATTCTAACAAAGAAATACTTAAAAAAAATATTTTCGTTCTAATTGGTATATTTTTATTTAGATTCCCATCAGATCATGTTACCATGTATTAAAATAAGGTGTAAAATAATTAACACGTCTTTTATATACATAGAGATGAACGGCTAGACTGATATATTTATTGTTTTTTTAGTGATGAATATTATATTATAATACTTTTAACCTATTCTGGACAAAGACAACCCAAACCCACAAAAATCGCAACAAAATTGGCCCCGTAGTTTTTGACTTATAAGTGATGGTTAACACAACTTTTTTATATAATATATTTAAATAAACAGCTGGACTGATGTTTTTTACTAATTTTTTATTAATGAAAATAATATTATTAAAACGTTATTTGTTCTTCAATAAATCAGCAATATTTTTTGGGCAATTTTTTTTTTGCTGAAATTACTAATTTCACACTTGTGGTATGAAGTTGATAACAAGCGCGATCCTATTCTTAGTTGGAACGCATAGTACTGCTAGGAGTGACGAATCGTTGATTATACGAACCGGGCATATGAAGTCAACGATTTATTAAGAAGGTTAGTTTGCTATATGGTCCTACCAAAATAGGTGATCATATTTCAACAGTGTTCAATATCGCATTAAAGATATACCTGAAAAAGAACGTTATTCAGGGGACTGAAACTTTTTGATTTTTACGAATAAAATATTTTTTTCGTATAATGATTTACGCCTTTTTGCATAAAATAGTCCACTTTGTGGTTATTTAAAAGTTACTACTCACTCTTGTGTTAAAAGTGGATTATTTTATGCAATAAAAAAAATATTGGAAACAAAAAGCCCGACTGCATCTCTAAAAATGATTCATTGCCTTAAATGAAAACTAAAAAAGAAAGAAACAAGATCAGTAGTTTAGAATCATATGTATGATTTTAAACTACTGATCTTGTTTCTTTTATATATATATATATATATATATATATATATATATATATATATATATATATATATATATATATATATAAAAGAAACAAGATCAGTAGTTTAAAATCATATGAATAACTGCACCATTAAGATAGTTCTATAATCGATGTATGTATATGACGGCGTCCGCGTCGTCAAATGCAAGAATATTGTAAAGTGTAAATAACAAATGCACGGCCCTGGCCGGCAAGCGCATCGTTCGATATCCCTACCACTCAACTTGTTTTGCTACCTGTATAAAAGGCTCTGAGCGCCCGCCGATAAGGCAGTCTAGGCTCTGGCGTGGCTCGGTACACTTGTTGTATCTTGCTAGTAGCTTATCCTTGACTCTCGGATAATTAATTTGTGCAAACAAGTTAATTATTATTGTCAACTATAAATTAGTCGCAGTACAATTTATAATTGACTATCTATTGCTTAAATTATGACTTATTTGTAATAGGGAATAATTAAGTTACTTGGAATTGTTAAACCAGAACTAGTCATTAGTGATGGAAAGCTTTAATAGTGATCTAATGTTATTCTGATCTAAATATAAAGAGTTGTTATATTACCACATCCGCATTTTATTTATCATATCTGATCCACTTCCTACATCAGAAGTGGGATCGGATTCACTCCCACTTCAGCATCAAACTATTTCGGTTAATTATGTAGAGCAGTAAATGTCTCTTTTCACTTGTGGTATGGAAATTATTCTTTGAAAAATAGCAGAAAATATTAATTCACGTTCTGTAAATACATCTACTCCCCTTAAGTTGATATACTTTGATTCTGATGAAGCAGACGATATGACTAACTGGTGTCCTCCTCCTAGCTTCGTATTCTTCATTACTGAGGGTCGTAACCTCCTCATTAGATTGTTCTTGATAGCACAATATTATGCCATTGGACTCTATCTTCAGCGACGTGCAGAGCATCATAAAACATTTTAGACATAAGATTGGTGCAAACCTGGTCCGACCATCGCATAGGAGTACGACCACGTGGTCTTTTGTCTTCTACTTTTCCGGTCACTATTAGCTTTTCGAGATTGTCTCCTTGCTTTCTATAGAGATGTGGCCGAAGTATTATAGAATTCTTTGAAGGCACGTAGCAGACAGTCTGGTTTTTACTCCAAGTTGTTTTAGTATGAAGGTGTTGGTCCTGTGTGTTGTCCAAGGGATACGTAACATTTTCTCCAGCACCACATTTCAAACGCATCAATGCGACGTCTGTCTGCAGCTCTTAGTGTCTATGACTCTGCGCCGTACGTAAATATGGAGAACACCAGCGTACAAACCAGCCTCTGCTTTGTTTTTAATGAGATGCTTCTGTCGTTCCAAAGACCCTTCATCTGACTCGTAGGATTTTTGTCGTGTAACTTACTAGCTGGTGTACCTCAAGTAAAATAAATATAGAAAAGAAAAAATTAGACGGGGTTGATCTGATCATTGTAGCTACTCACTCACTTAAGAGTCATGCCGTCACCTACTTCACAAGCTGCTGTCTTGGCAAGCTATATTAGGACTTGAAGATCTCTTCCTTTTAGACTTAAATATGAACCGATTTAAGAGCACCACTGTATTTCGAGGAAGTTACAATTTTGTGATAGAATCGAACATCGTAACAACTATTGCCGTGATAAACAGAAACTTATCTCAAATAATTTTTGCTTGCAGCGAAAGCAGGTCATCTACCACTATCTCTGGTGACGTGTCCAGTGGCCGACCACCAGTGGTCTGCTATGTATGTTGTGACCCCGGCCCAGCCACAAAGCTTCCATTTTTCCGATGAGCTACAAGAAGAAAGAATTTGCCACTTCGAGTTCCGAAAAACAGAAAACCAGTCAACATCTGTTCCAGAGCGTTACATGGTGTATTACACTAAGTAGAATTTAATTATCTTTTATATTTGAGTCTGGTTTAGAATGTAGCCATATCAAACAAATCTGTTGTGATTCCTTTGTAAGAGAACGGTTTTATGAACAAGAATCTATAAATAGTCGCTTGTTTTGATGTAGTTTCCACTGAACAAATCAAATGCTTAACCACAAGGCAAAATTTAAAGGTAGTTTCACGTTTGACCTGATAAGTCTTAATGTTTCGTTAGGCCGCAAAATTTGGACCAATGTAGAATAGGAAGTAAGCGAAAACAGATTAATGCTTAGCAATACTTAAACACAATCTTGATAGCAAGATAGCAACGCACCATTAACATCTTTGGTGTCTATAGGCGATGGTTGACTCTTTCCATCAGGAGACCCATCTGCTTGTTTGCTATCTTATGATATATATAAAAAAAAACAAAAAAAACAATCCTGCTCAGTTTCAAAATCTGCTAGCGAGAGTATGGTAAATACTGACTTTGTAGGTAAAGATAGAGAGCGCTTGGTAGATATTTTTAAAAAAAACAATCGACAACCAATTGAATTAAAACCGTCGGGCTTAAATTCGTCGAGCTGAAATCGAATTAGTTGACCCTTTGAAGATCGTTAATAAGCAATCTTAAAGTTTATTACCAACTAAACTCAAACTAATTTTTTTTAAAAAAAAAAAAAGAGAAAACAATACAGATTTACATCTTCTTGCGACAGGCACATATAGAGCTAACAGTCGGTCCGAATATGTAATGCGATTCCTGTAGGGTTTAATAATGATAGCACAGTATAATTCTCTGACAAATCATGGCAAAAGCGGTTAGGTAATATTTAACACGCGCTCAGCAGCATTAGGTTTGACATTCGGCAACTAACAAAAACTCGCAAAAGTATCTACAAGCTTTGAAGATCCAGTGTATCCAATAGAATCAAAAAATCAGCCCAATCGGACATTTTATGGTTGAGTAGAGGTAATGAAAGGTTAAACCTTTTAGTGTAGGTGACTTTGTCTTTGTTAGGAATGTAGAACGACACTAAACGAAACTTAACTCAAAATATAAGGGCTCCTTAAAAGTTACCGCAATTTTAGAAAACTCGTATTCCTGTAGGGTTTCTTGAGGTACCTATATGAAAATTATAACAAGGATGACGTGACGGCGTATACTCATGATAATGATCTTGTTCATAAAACTGGTCCAAACAATATTGATAGAAATGCAGTGTATATTGTCAATAGTTATTAACAGTCAGAGTTTTTAATATCTTCGAACTACCTGCGAAGGAGATTCTCTAATCTTGTAATAACTAATGGCACTGTTCATGAGGCTGCATCTTCAGCAAAAAAATACGATATAAAGTAAACGAAAAAAAAAATGTAGTAAAATGATGATAAAATATCACTAAAAATGTAAGTAAAAAAAAAAAAAAAAAGAATCGAAGAAAAAAAATAATTAAAGGAAATGGGAGTCTTATAAAACTATGAAAAGAAATCAATGGAAAAAAATGTAAAAGAAGTAATTTAACAAAAAATTTAGGATTGACAAAAGATGCAGGATTGACAAAAGATGCAGGATTGACAAAAGATGCAGGATTGACAAAAGATGCAGGATTGACAAAAGATGCAGGATTGACAAAAAAATGTAGGATTGACACAAAAAATGTAGGATTGACACATAAAATGTAGGATTGACAAAAAATGTAGGAAGATTAGAGTCATTGAAGGGAGTGTCCGGTCCAATGACTCGGCTAAAGGGGTTCATTCCGGTCTAGCCTTTTGGCTACAGGGATTGCAACCCGGTCTAGCACTGTCAGCTAAAGGGATTTCCGGTCTAGCATTAGCTATAGGGATTTCCGGTCTAGCACTGTTTGCTAAAGAGATTTCCGGTCTAGCACTCTCAGCTAAAGGGATCTCCGGTCTAGCATTAGCTACAGGGATTTCCGGTCTAGCACTCTCAGTTAAAGGGATTTCCGGTCTAGCACATTAGCTAAAGGGATTTCCGGCCTAGCACACTCCAGTCTCCGGTTTTAAACTGATGAGAGGGAGCTTAGTACACTCCAGTCTCCGGTTTTAACTGATGAGAGGGAGCTTAGTGCACTCCAGTCTCCGGTTTTTAACTGATGAGATGGAGCTTAATATACTCCAGTCTCCGGTTTTTAACTGATGAGAGGGAGATTAGTACAATCCAGTCTCCGGTTTTTTTAATTGATGAGGGATTCCCAGCTTAGTAGGATCCAGTCTCCGGTTTCAAAATTGACGAGAAAGGTTTAATAGTTGTAGTTGCTGAAGGGGTTACCGGACCAGTACTCTATTGTAACATTTCGCTAAAAGATTACGCTTATTATAGAGTTGTAAAAAAAAATAAGATTATGTTTAGTTTTCTAAAAGATATGTCAGGATGAACGAGGCGTTCCTTGTCCTCAGATGTATAAAGATGCGCACACGAGGACGTGTGCATGTCAGTATGGCCGTGACGGCGTCCGCGTCGTCAAATGCAAGAATATTGTAAAGTGTAAATAACAAATGCACGGCCCTGGCCGGCAAGCGCATCGTTCGATATCCCTACCACTCAACCTGTTTTGCTACCTGTATAAAAGGCTCTGAGCGCCCGCCGATAAGGCAGTCTAGGCTCTGGCGTGGCTCGGTACACTTGTTGTATCTTGCTAGTAGCTTATCCTTGACTCTTGGATAATTAATTTGTGCAAACAAGTTAATTATTATTGTCAACTATAAATTAGTCGCAGTACAATTTATAATTGACTATCTATTGCTTAAATTATGACTTATTTGTAATAAGGAATAATTAAGTTACTTGGAATTGTTAAACGAGAACTAGTCATTAAATAATGGAAAGCTTTAATAGTGATCTTATGTTATTTTTGATATTTGATACAAGTTGAACAAAATATAAAGAGTTGTTATATCACCACATCCTCATTTTATTTATCGTATCTGACCCACTTCCTACATATATATATATATATATATATATATATATATATATATATATATATATATATATAAATAAATATCGATCGATATATATAATAATCGATGTATTATATAATCAATGAATTTTAATTCATCACATAACAGTTGGGACCCTTTGTGAATATTTGATAGCAAAATATCCAATTAAAGATTTTTTGAAGATAGGAAAGATGGTTGTCTCGTCAAAACGAAGCTGTTCACATAAATTCAGCGTGTTATTAATCAAAAAAAATTTGGTCCTGGGATCCCGGTCTATTAATCATTATTGTAAAATTATAACGAGATGATATAAAATAAATATTTACATAAATTCCACGAAATACATCAATGACATCTGAGTCGGGACAATCAACACTGTCTCGAACGATTTAAACAGCAGCCTTGTGTCATTTCATATTAATTGCCTATAATTACGAGAATAGCTGTTATGCAATCTGTGCCTATTGCAAGCCGCGGCGCGGCTTGCATTATTTTCGGTTGAATGAAAATGTATGGCTCAACCAACTTCAATCACACATAGTATTAAATTCATGCACTGATTTGATAGGTATAAAAAGTATACGATTATAAAGAGAAACCTTAATTCTTCAAATTTTGTATAACTTAAAGCCTTTGAAGAGAGTTAATTACTCTAAAATATCTCGTTGAAAACTCACAATAGATCCCTATTGAAAATCACTTCATTCAGATCTGTTTTTTTTTTATAATAAATAATTTAAAGAAAAAAACGTTGCGGTGTGTATTTTTGGATTTTCCAAACTTTAAGTAAATGGCATGGCATGGGTGGCAGGATGACGTGGGTATTGTATTATCTGTGTATGTCGGCTTACGGAAAATACCAAAGTGGTGTTTATTATTTTGTTTTGTTATTGTTAAATCTAAGAAATTTATTAAATTTTCCTTTTCTAATTCTAGTTTCAACTTTATTTTTGGGTGTTTTTTATTTAATTTCTTTACAAAAAGATCTAGTTGTCTGTAAAAAAGATACGTACCGGTCCAACACATAATAATATCGTCAACATACCGGTAATAATATAATATATACTGATGACCTACAATATTTATTTTTTCAAAATTATCCATAAAAAATTCTGCCATTAATGGACTTAAAGGAGAACTCATAGCTTTATTAAAAAAATTGCGTCCGTTATCTTAAACCTCTAAATATATTGTCATATTCGTAATCGGTACCCCCAAACACGATACCCATATTGATTAAAAAAAAAAACGCGGCCGCCATTTTGAATCTCGAAATATATTGTCATTTTCGTAATCGTCACCCCCGAATTCCATGAAAACGATACCCATATTAATTTTATATAAAAAATTTGCATCCGCCATCTTGATCCTCGAAATATATTGTCATACTAGCTGTGCTTCTACGTGAACGAAGTCGCGTAGAATTTCTCAAGTAAATGTAGCCGAAGTTAATCTTTATTACGTTAGTTATCTGCCAGTGAAAGTCCCGTCATAATCGGTCCAGCTGTTTCTGAGGTTAGCTGGAACAAACAGACAGACGGACAAAAACTGTGAAAATGTTATTTTTTATTTTAATATTACAAACAGGCACTCCAAATTCATTTATTTGTATAGATAAAAAAAAAAACAATTTAAACTATTAAATTAAAAAGCGTTAACCCTGCCTGACGTCTCCCGAACGTGTATATGGCAGTTCGGGCTCCCTCTTCCCCCGCAAACCGCGTACGATTGCCCTGTCTAGACGTGTCCGTTGGCTTGGCCTACAGTAAGTATCACAGGCTGTGATATTATGATATAGTAAGCACTGCAGGGATGCCAGTGGATTGGATCAATTGTAATCACTCGTAGCACCCATATTCTTGCAATAGTATCAGTGCTTGTCCGTGTCGTGTTTCAGTTTGGTGTTACTACTTATGCATGTGGCAATAAGATTCCGCCACAGCGAAATTATTTGGGCCTTTAGGGAACCCAATGGGATTCAAATGAAATTAGATGTGAACTCAAAGAAAGAAAGAAACAAAAGAAAGCCATATCCTTGTTTGCTATGTAATGTTTAAAAAAACAATAAAATACAAAGTAAAACTACTACTTACCTAAAAGGGCCATGAAGAAACCATACATCACACACATGGTACGACCGAAGATCCAGCGATGAAATAGTGCCGAGATGAGTGTGAGAGGGTTGCCAAGTACCGACACGGAGAAGTCGGCGCACACCAGATTGAAGAGGATTATGTTTAACGGCGTCCATAGCTGAAAAACAAGAGTAATTATCATCACGTTGCATAAATCTCCATAATAGAAATACAGTAATTTATGTTTTTATCTTTCTTAATTTATATTTTTTTAATATTGTTATTTTAAATTATTTTTATTGTTACTCATACTAATTAATGAGTGGTAATAATTATTTATTTTATTTATTGTTTTCTAAGTTATAATTGCCAGGTAATTCTTGTTTGTCGTTGGATAAGATGTATCCTATTTTCTATTACAGGTCATCTGCCCGTTTGCAAAATTTCATCCAAATGGATTCAGCCGTTTTTGCGTGATTGAGTAACAAACATCCAGACATATTATAAGAAAAATTCCAAATTATAAAAAGTAAAGAACAATTTTATAATTATATTATTAAAACTTTTATTAGACTCTAGCTGTTCAGTACAGCCCGCCGCATTATAAAAGTAGGTGTTTGTTGAATCCTGCAGTGTATGTGCTATTCCAGGTCATTATCTACCTGTGTGTCAAATTTCATTCAAATTCATTCAGTAGTTTTTCGTGATTGCGTATCAAACATTCACCCATTCATACATCCAAGCATCCAAACTTTCGCATTTATAATACTACTAGCTGCATCATGTAGCTCGCTCCATTTTAATTTTTTTTGGTGAATTCAGCTTCCTTCTGAACTAGTATTTCCAGGATAAAAAGATGTGTTATTCCAGGTCATTATTATGTGAACCAAATTTCATCCAAATCTGTTAAATCCACGTCTGCGTGACTGAGTAACAAACATCTATTCATCTATCCATCCATACATTCAAACTTTCGCATATATTAATATAGATATATTATGTAGATAATATATTAATATAGATTATATGTACATTAAATGATTACATACTTACTTCGATTGAACGTATATTTAGCCATTTTTATTTATTTAGTTAATAATAACTTTAAAATTATACGGTTAAACAAACAGAAAATTTTAAAGAATTCATCCTTATTACACAAAGTTACAAACCTGCATAAATTTATCAGCTACCTTACCCTCCAAACTGTAACCTATTCCTGCCGCAAAATGACAATGACAAATATTGTTTGTCATTGTCGCTTTGCGGTAGGAATAGGTAAAACAGTGATACCCAACGCCATTACCCGTGTGAGATGTTGCATAACTCTACCATCTAGTTGTCACGATAGCTTTGGTAATAAGCCTATCGTTCGCCTTTTACGAACTGCCTGGCAGAATGACAGATGGTCAGTTCTTCACTGGAGGTCCAGGAAAACACGGCGTCGTCACTTTAGAAACGTAAACTTATAATACAAATTTCTGAATGTGAATTGTTGATGATTTAAATTTTAAAATATATCAATGTTAGATATGTTAATGAAGTTCGACTGTAGAACCTTAAGGCAATCTAACAGACCTATTTCACATTATGTGAGAATTCGAGTAGGGTTCCAATTCTTAGTAAACACTCCTATTAAAATTATAGCAATAATTTGTGGCAATATGTGGCGAGGTATTTCGACGCATGTCAATTCTATAGAAAATGGGTGGCGCGGTATGTTCTGAAACCGCTGGGAAACGTGTTAATTTTCGGATAAATGAATATAGAACATCAGCTGAAATCTAAAATTTAGCACATTCTTTTTTATATTTACAACTAAATATGACCATATAAATATCATGTGGAAGATTAGAAATATGATTAACAAATTATTTGTTTTAGCCTGTTTTCGGAATTTTATATGATTGAGTAAAGTACATTTTATCATGTTATGAGTTAGCACATTGTTTAGATAATATCTTCAGGTATATCGTGTAATTTTTGTAAAATTGTTATTTAACAATCAATACAAAAAAACGTTTTAAACAAATCAGTTTTTTCCCGTTAGTCGCGATGCCTCGCCTTATGGCGGCGGTAAATGTCATGGCATAATATTATAAAACGAGCTGACCCGCAGAGCTTCAGCCGCGAGTAAATTAGCATGTCATCTATTTTCCTAGGGGAGCCCAAGATAGGATTTAGGGATTTACTCTTGCGCATTAGATTAACATAGGAACACTCTTATGGTAATCTGACGCGCAAGAGAGAGGTTATCTCGCTTACTGTTGAGCCTCTACACCAAGGCCCTTTATGTAGAGGCGGGTAAAAAATTAACTTCAGCTTGTGAAAATTGTAAGATTATATTTTTTTTTGTTATTCTTACATCATTTCCTTTAAAATAAAAAGAAAATTCAGACGCACTCGAGAATGCTGAGACGTCTTCTTTGTAGCTTTGTGACTCGCCCACTCTTTTACGCCATACTCAAAACGTCAGATTTTTATAAATGTTAGCTGGCAATTAACTCATATCATCTGACGCGCTAGTGTTTTCATTTCACTGTGTTTTTTTTTATTTGTGCTTTATTTCTTCTGAAATGAAAAGCTTTATATAACCTTTTATTTTTTCTATATCAAAATCCCCATTTAGCATCTTCGGCTTCACTACTATTTAAGAAACTGCATACATATTTCAGCCTCCAAAATGTGTTTTTGAACACATAATATATGTATACACTCCCAGTATGATCATTAACAATTTTTTACAGATATCGGGATAAGATTGCTATAAAAAAATTCATGGCTAGGTATAATTAGCTGATTTGCCTCCGACATACGAACATTGAAAGGAGTATTGTAAGTTTGAACATAGCAGTGGTGTCTTGCTATTCATGTGACGGGGCTTGAATGCCACGTGCGTAAGCTACTTAGACTTATTCTTTAAACCAGAATACGATATTGAAAAACTCTTACGGCTGGAATAAGAAAGGTGTCGGTACCAAAATCTGATCGAGACGCTGCAGAGCTTCTAGCACTTATTATTGACGATGGTAGTAACATAGTTCATGTTTTCATTTTTAAGTACTTACTTAAAATCAAATAATCTTCATGATGAGAGATACAAAACGTGTTATATCTTTGTTGACGATATATGAATGTCTTAAAATTGTATATAATAATTGGGAATTCAAGTAATATTAATCTTTCAAGGTTTTTCGTGAATTTTAGTATTATAGAAAGTGTCCATGATACATATTAGCCGTTAATTGCTTTTTATAACATGCCTGGCAATAAGTAAGTTAATCTATTCTTTAATAAGGAGCCCGGATCAACATAGGGAAGGGGTTCTTATGATAAAAAAATGTGTTGGAGTTTTTTAAATATTTAATTTAAAACTATTTTACCACATTTGTATGTTTGAGGCAAATCAGATAATTTATTATTGCCATGAACATTTTTTTTGAAAGCAAACCTCTCGGCGTATGTTCAAAAACACATATTACTCAATTTTTGGCAATATTTGACCCTATCTCTTCAACTATCTCCTTACCAAATTAATCAAAATCGGTTCAGCTATTCAATTGTGCAATTTGCTTGTTTCCTATCTTTTTTTTATATCATAAGATAGCAAACAAGCAGACGGGTTTCTTGATGGAAAGAGTCAATCATCGCCTATAAACACCAAAGATGGTAATGCCGTTGTTATCTTGTGGCGAGGTCTAATGCTACATGCATAAGGTTACCGGTTACTTTGCTCTCCAAACTGGAACACTTCCGTGACTAGCATTGACGTTATTGCGGCAGGAATAGGTAATGGCGGTGGTACCAGACCCTGGCAAGCCAATGCAGAACTCCACCACCTAGTAGCAACGATGGTAGTGACTCACATAGCCAATCGGTCGCCTTTCACTACCTGCCAGGCAGAACGGCAGTTGGTCTATTCTTCAAAGGAGCCCAGGCAACTCGGGGAAAATATCCTATGATATCTTATTAAAAACCTGAATTGATATGGCCATATTATCCCTTTTTGGCAGAGTTTTAGTAGGATAACTTAATCCTAATCTAATGTGTAATAATTATGTTTATTATTCACAAAGTCGTGTGTGGTGTTTACGAGATATGAATAACAAACAAGTTATGTTTTGTTAGTAATAATTAAGATGTGAAGTTTGTATTTAACTCCAGGGGTAAACAATAACGGTCACAACGTTTTGTTTTCGAATTAAGTAAGATAATATGTTTGCTTTGCGAAGTATATATAAATAAGTAATAACTATTTTTTACACTTTTCATTAAAGAAGATTCTTTTTTATATTATAAGACTAGCTGACCCGGCAAACGTTGTTTTGCCATTCATATTAGGAATCCATAGCGGACAAACAACGTGACACGTAATTTATATAAGTCTACGCCCTACGGGATTGTCCTTCCACGCAGCCAAAATGGCATTAAACTTTATATGGTGGTTAAGTATTCTTAAATTTTCTATTCTTCCGCGCAATTTTCTTAATATTTTCTTTTATAAGAACCTTCTCCTTACAATTCAATTACAAATACAACAAAAAAAAATTACCGAAATTGGTCCAGCCATTCAGGCGTGATGTCGTGACCAAGGAAAGTAGGGATTGATTTATATATATATATATATATATATATATATATATATATATATATATATATATATATATATGGTTGGTAAGCTAAGATGCGGCCTAAGATGGAACGCGCTTCCCTAGAAGGTACCTGTTCACTCTTCTTTTGTAGATCCCTAGGTTGTACCCGTCGGGGAACACAGACTCAGGAAGCATATTCAAGACCCTTGCGGTTCGGATCAAGAATGTCGAGTCGAACCGCTTTGTTCGGGTACGTGGAAGGTCTATCATATGGCGATGCCCAGTACCTGTGCGCCTCGACGATTTGAGCTTTGACGATTTGAGCGCAGCGCATTCAGCATCATTAAAATTAAGTTTTTCTTTTTTGGGTTCCTAAACCATATTATCATTTAAATCAAAAGTAACATGAAAGTATTGATCAATCTAATATATAAAATACTCGTGTCGCGGTGTTTGTAGTTAAATCTTCCGAAACGGCTTGACCTATTCACGTGAAATTTTGTGTGCATATCTGGTAGGTCTGAAAATCGAACAACAATCGATATCGAAGCCAAAAACTTTTTTTTGGCTTCGATATCGATTATAGATATATGTATAGATAATTGCGCGAACGGTGGTGTACAAAATTTGGCACAGTAAAGTTTATATTGCGGAGAACTGCAGAAACCTAATATTTTTAAATAAAGTGAATTAGAAATACCTTAAATTAATAAAAATAAACATTACACACACTATTCAGGTAACATACATGATATTACACATACATCTACAATATTATATTTTCTTTACGGCTAAAGTCAAACTTAGATCTTATTATTTAGTCTATGGACGAATTCCGGCCACAGGCGATCGCTAGTATATTATAAATGTAAATTTCATCTGAAACGATGTACTCATTTAACTAATACACCTACGTACTTGTATGTGTAACTAGCGATAAGTACAATCGACGGAACTTTTTGAACTTTTCGAACTTTCGTTTTTCGTTTCGTTTGAACTAGTCGACTTTGGTTCAGTTGAATAGAACGTGCCGGCCAGGGTAAGGTTGCAAGTTTAAATTCTGTCGTGTAAAAATTTTTCTTTGGTAAGCTTTTAAATTTGAAGATATATTTCCATTTTTCCTGGATATTAATCACCAAATCCTGTCGTACAACGTGAGTTGATTCCGTTGTTTTTAAATTTTATGTAATCGCGAAACATGTCAGTATAAACAATTAGCCCTTGCAAAGTAATACTTGTAGGAACTAGTAATGGTTTGGGGTACACAATCAAATGGCATTACGGGTAGATTATGGTGAGATAGAAATTTGTAATAACAATGTATTGTTAACCCGTTTTCAGGGCAAATAAAATCTATTCTATTCTGATTTTATATACGCCTATAGTTGCATGACAACCCTCTATAACTACACTGGAATTATGTGTTTGACCTTAAGCCTTCTAATCTCTATGCTAATGGGCTTGAAGACCTTCACTGTGTTGTGTTAGATATTCCAGTCGTAATTAAAACATTTATAGATATGGAAGGAAATTCGTATTAAATGGGAATGATGAGTGTCCATCAAAAGCGCCTCGAAAGCAACGCATGTTGATAGATGCTTATCATATTGTAATACTTGAAAAACTTTAAAAACAATAAAGAAAAATATTAACACACAGGATATTATATATTTCTTCTCTTCTCTTTCTCTTCTTTCTCAGCACGGGGTGAGTGTTATAACACAAAAATATTGTAATACATTATAAATTTCTTCTGAAATGTAAATTGTATGAGGGATTTTTTTATATAGCTAAAATTCACGAATCTGTATAGATTAATATTACTTGCATTCACAATTATTACATACAACATAGAACATAGAAATAATACAATTTGTATCTCTCATATTTGATTTCCACCACTTAAAAGTTAAAAGATGAACAACATTTGTTTACAATAACAAAGCAAAAATTTTATTTTCAATCATTCACAGATTGAATATTTTGTTTTGTTTTTTTAGAATTATATTAAGAGTATTTTGTTTATACAGCCTTCTGTGTTGTAAGTTTCGACAATAGTAACAAATACTTCCCTTTTTTTGCATTTTATACAATAGTTTATTTGACATTTTGTGTCTTACTTATCCTACATTTTGCTAACTTGTTTGTTTGGTCATAAAAAAAGAAAGTGTTAAATTTATGACAGAAAAAAAAGCTTGATTTAGAACTAAGAAAAGCCGTGCAAAGATTAGTTTCATGACCAGGAAATGGGGAAACTTTTTCGTTCGCGTGACAATATTTACTAACAAAATATATGGCGGGCCAAGTTGTTGCATTTTTGGCTATATTTATAACGAAAAACTTTCCCCACCCCTGATTTAATTAGTGGAATAAAAATATTAATATATTATTTTTTCTGAAACACGAATTTATTATGCAACTAGCTGTTGCCCACGACTTCGTCCGCGCGGACTTCGTTTACTCCGCACAGATCCTCCCCTGTAGGTGATAGCGTAATAATATGTAGCCTATATGTTGACCCGACCTATTAGTAATATTCATGCAAAATTTGAAGTAAATCCATGCAGTACTTTTTGAGTTTACCCCGCACATACATACAGACAAACAGACAAACAGACAAAAATTCTAAAAACTATATTTTTGGCTTTGATATCGATTGTAGATCACGCCCCAAGTATTCTTTAAAAAAAATATTCAATGTACAGTTTTGACTTTCCTACGATTTTATTATATGTATGTGTAGATATAGATATTACAAAATAACTATTAGAAAAAGAAAGAAATTTCAATTTTTTTTTATGGACAAATGATTTTTGTTTGATGGTCGTGGGCCGGATTTCGAGGCTTCGCGGGCCGGATATGGCCCGCGGGCCGTAGTTTCCCCATCCCCGTTCATGACTAACCAAGTACGTTCCTTTTTAAAATTTGTTTGCTATTAAAAAGTGTACATTGAATCTTAATATGGACTTATTTATTTATTTATTTATTAAAACTCTTTATTGCACAAAATATACAACAGGCGAACTTAACGTCTCTCGTCTATGGACATTCTCTTCCAGTTAACCTTCATTTGTAGTAAACTTGTAACGGGCAGTGCATAAGAAAAGTGCTAAGGAAATAGATACATAATTTTACAATTAAACAAAGAAATTATTATTATTATTATTATTATTATTAGTTTTTGTACATTAAATTAATTTGATAATTTCAGCTGAAGCTATATTCGTAGCACTTTGAGGCCGACCGCATCAATCTCCATTATTTTTTATGCAATAAGTACACTTATTAGAAATGTTAACATGGGATATTTATTTAATAAATGTCAAATTATTATCTAAGTGTACAAATAAACAAATAAATAAAATTGGAGTGTCTGTTTGTAATATTAAAATAACTGCTTTTTACTAAATGCATAGGGATGTATACACGGTACATATACCAAAATAACATTTTTTACAATTTTTGTCTGTCTGTTTGTTCCGGCTAATCTCTGGAACGGCTGGACAGATTTTTACGGGACTTTTACCGGAAGATAGCTGTTATGATAAGGAGTAAATTAGGCTACTTTTTTGAAATTTTCCCACGCGGACGACGTCGCGGGCTCAGCTAGCAATAAATAAACAGGTATCGCTGGACACACACGAATTAATCTAAACTTTAAACAATCTAAAACTTATAGTAAGCAAATTTCATGTTTTTGCTAGTTGTATTGATGTTAATCAACAATACATAGATAGAAGTATTGTATATTTCTATATTTATGTAAAAAATATTAAATGTATATGTATAATATACATTTGATAATCAGCCAAACCCAGAAACAAACACTCATGCTCATTACGTTCAGTGGCGTAGCGTGCCTTGGCGTGCCTTAAAAATTTGTTTTGGGGCCCATATGAAGGGCCCATATTTCTCACAAAAGAAAAAATGTTTTCATGAAATAAAAGAAATATTTCTTCATCATTATTATCTAGCTGTCACTTTTTAGGGTTCCATACATAAAAGTTAAAAATGGGACCCTATTACTAAACCTCCGCTATCTGTCTGTCCGTCTGTCTGTGTGTCACCAGGCTGTATCTCATAAACTGTGATAGCTAGAAAGCTGAAATTTTCACAAATTATGTATTTCCGTTGCCGCTGTAACAAATGCTAAAAATAAAAAATATTAATAGGGGTCCCCATACAATAAACCTGTTTTTTAGTATTTTTTGCTCAGTATTAATAACGGTAACAGGTAGACGCTTTAAGTTTTCACCAAATATTTAGTAGTATATTCCTTTCAACATAAAAAAAATTAGTAAAAATGAAGTAAATATTAAAGGTAAATACAACAAATGTAATTATTAAGGCGAGGCTTCGCGACAAACGGGAAAAACTGGTTTGTTTAATCACGTTTTTTTGTATTGATTGTTAAATAACAATTTTACAAAAATTACACGATATACCTGAAGATATTATCTAAACAATGTGCTAACTCATAACATGATAAAATGTACTTTACTCGATCATATAAAATTCCGAAAACAGGCTAAAAAAACTCTAAAACAAATAATTTGTTAATAATATTTCTAATCTTCCACATGATTTTTATATGGTGATATTTAGTTGTAAATACAAAAAAAGAATGTGCTAAATTTTAGTTTCAGAACATACCGCGCCAACCATTTTTTATAGAATTGACGCGCGTCGAAAAACCTCGCCTTAAGCAATTTTTTACTTGATCTTAATAAATAGGGTAGAAACTTGAATAGGGATGGTAGGGAACAATTCAAATTAAATATACACTCTCCTTGCCTCTTTTTTTAAAAAATGTTTTTTTTTTGTCTTTTGGGAAGTTTTTATAATTTTTGCTTACGCAACTTTGGGGCCGCCATAGCCCAGGGGTCCCGTATAATAATAACACTAAATAATACGGCAGATACGGTGGTACCTACGCCCCTGATCACGTTCATAATTTTACTCGTTTCAAATTAATAATATTTTTGTGTGTATGCTCCGTTATAACTCAGAACTGTTTGACCAGTCCTGGTGAACATTAGTATTGGTATTGTAGTCGTCACTGACTATTTTTTGTACCGAATATACACTTTGTATAGTCGGCACTAAAAAAGTAGCCAATTTTTTTTATTTTCAAAGAATTTACGCAAGCAACTAGTAAATAATAAATTGTGTGTAACAATCACGATATGAGTTAGTGTACAACGAGCGATATATTATCTATGTATATCAGAAACTATTACTATTTCATTATCTTTGTTAAAATGTCAAAAAAAACCTTAATGTCAAACAAGAAGGAAACAGTCGGCTAGTCCGACGAACTTGACTCAATTGGTGCAATTGGTGTTCGGCGTTCACAGAGATAAGGTCCATCCATACTAATATTATAAATGCAAAAGTAATTCTGTCTGTCTGTCTGTCTGTCTGTTACGTTTTCACGGCCAAACCACTGAACCGATTTGGATATAATTTGGTACAAATATAGCTTGAGACCCAAGAAAGGATATAGGATAGTTCTTATCCCGGAAATCCCACGGGAACGGGAACTATGCGGGTTTTTATTTTAGAATTTTTTCCACGCGAACGAAGTCGCCGGCACAGCTAGTATATTATATTATTTTCTTATTATTTTATATTTATTGTGAATTGTGAATACTTGATAAATGTGATCGTGATATATTTGATATAAATCGTTTAATTTTAATAACCCTTTGGCTGAGATAAAAAGTCATTTTACATGTATTAGTATAACAAAATCTCAAATGGGAAAGCCTTGGTATTAAACCTTTTATAAAGTTTTAAGTCTTCGTCAAAGAACAAGTCGCAAAATACCAAGGGAAAAGGGTTGCTGGAAATGTTATATAAAATTATTTTAGTAACTTCCTTTTGTATTAAAATATAATTCCTTAGCGACGAGGCAAATACTTAGACATGACTTCTTATTTTATTTAATCGCAAATTGATAGAAAGAGCTTTTGAGCTAATGGTTCGGGCCTCCTTCTTCAAGTATTGAACATTTGCTATTCTGTCAGGCAGTTTGTAAAAGGCAACAGATTAGCTTAACGTTTCACTCTCAACTGTTCGCCAATGCTCGTTGCCACTGCCCTATCTATTCCTGATGGAATGCTGTCAGTAAGTGTAAGTGTCGTGTTTCGATTTGGAGGGTAAGGGAGTCGGTAAACATATGCAGCATGTGCAACATATGCAATGTAGCATTATCATCTCGCCTCACAGATGCTGTTGTACCACTTAAATCTTTGGTTTCTATAGGCGATGGCTTTCTTTTTCTATTAGGATAGCTATCTGCTTGTTTGCTTATAACATAAGACTAGGTTTTTAAGGTTTGTAACTATATTGAAATAATAAATACGTAAATATAATCGAAAATGGTGGTGGTAGGAAATGGAAACTGTTTCCATTCGGCAGTCGGTCTCATCTATACATATTATCTATATTATATATCTAGATATATATACATTGATAAAACTGTAATAGGTCAGATTCTGTACATCTATACATATAATAAAATCGTACGAAAGTCAAAACTGTACATTGAAATTTTTTTTAAAAAATACTTGGGGCGTGATCTATAGTGATATCGAAGCCAAAAATATAGTTTTTAGAATTTTTGTCGGTTTGTCTGTTTGTCTGTATGTATGTCCGGGGTAAACTCAAAAAGTACTGCATGGATTTACTTCAAATTTTGCATGAATATTACTAACAGGTCGGGTCAACATATAGGCTACATATTATCACGCTATCACCCACGGGGGAGGAGCAGTGCGGAGTAAACGAAGTCCGCGCGGACGAAGTCGCAGGCAACAGCTAGTAAAATATATTTTAAAATACACTCTGCTTGATATCGAAACCAAAACTGTATTTTTAAAAATTTTTGTTTGTCTATGTTTGTCAGTATCAAGGCAGCGAATCACGCCGAATCTACCGAATGAATTCAAATGAAATTTAGCATTTTGAGTTAATACTCCAAGAATACCTTCCTCAGATACTTTTCATCCCAAAATTCAGCACGGTTCTTGCGGAATAGGGGAATAAAATTAAAATGTAATAAACCTTATAATTCATATAATCCTATGTACCGGCACATAAAGCTGTCGTTATAAGTGGTAACCATTATCGGTAAAATGCGGAAGTGAGTATCACTCACCTCTCTAAACGAAAAACCAGTGAATCGTGTTGAATAAATTTTGGTTCACTCTACCTACCTCGCAAGGGAACTGGTGTGATAAAGTGATGTTTCTCTTTAATGTGTGACTTGTCATATTCTTTATAGAATACGTAATACACCCATTAAAGAAGTAATATAACATAAGCTTGGAAGTGCTTCTTTGTTGCAGTAACGAGTGTATTTACTTTCAGGCTTATCTGAAATTCTCTTTTATCCTTTGCCTATATACAATGTTATTAGAATCAAGATTAACGCACAATCTCAGATAATCCAGCTTTTTACCCACCCTTCACTCTCGTTTCGATGAAAATGTACCCTTAGTTTATTGTTTATGCATTTTGTAGTAGCCTTAATCAAGTGCCTTCTTTTAACTACTTATATATGTGTTTTAGTTATGGTTTTTAGCATTTATCCTATTCTTGGGAAAATTTAAAAAAGGCAAATTTCACAAAATCCATCATGTCGAAATACTTTTTGTATTTTTTTTATCAATATAACTTTAGCTGATAGCCTTAACGGCTAACGGCTACAGTTAACTGCTGCGCGAACTGCGACGCGAATGGCGGTGCGGCGAGCGACGACCGACGATAAAAAATGTAGGAAACTGTATGAAGTAGGCATGGAACATTTCATAAATAGCATGCAAAACCGCCCCGTTGGTTGAGCGGTTAGCGACCCTGACTACGCAATCGACGGGACTCGGGTTCGATCCAGACGGGGACAAGCATTTGTATGATGAACATAAATATTTGTGTATCCGGGTTGGGGTGTTTATGTATTATGTAGAAAGAAATAAGAAGAAAGAAAATATTTATTTGCAAGAATATGGGTGTTACAAGTTGTTAAAAATAAATTAAGTTGCCAACATATTCTACCATTATATGGTGTGCAAATGTGTGTGTATGTAAAAGTATTTATATATGTATTTCTATGTATTAGTATCGTTGACTACATTGGTATAAAATACCCAAGATACACAGTTCCAAACAAAACTGACACTCAAAACTGTCGCTAATTAAGTCTAAAAAGTTTATAGTTATGGCACAAACGTGTTTTTGCATATTCAACACTAAGTGCAAGATTTAAAGTTGTTTTTAAAACGCAATGTACAAAAGTCAATAAAACTTCGACTACATACTCTGGCCATAGCGGTATTTCTCGGGAACACGTCGAAGAGAGCCGAAAGAAGCTTGTGTCTGAAGTCGAGAATCAACTTACAGATGTCTCGGAATGGGTTCGTCATAACTTGGTATCACCTCGATTTGAGGATACTTTCCTGACAGCCTCAGCCAGTGTCTAAATCATGGGAGTCGACATATCGAATATCGTTCAATTTCGCGGTCATCTGGAAGTCAAGGCGAAGCTAGCCTCCAAAAAGCTCGGTGTGCTCAGCAGAGTGAAGCAGTATTTCTTGCCGGCGCATCGTCTCCAACTTTATAAGGCGCAAATTCGGCCTCACATGGAGTACTGCTCTTATCTCTGGGCCAGAGCTGCCCAGTACCAGCTTCTTCCACTTGACCGCATTCAACGTAGAGCGGTTCGAATCGTTGACGATCAGGCTATTTCGAAACGGCTTGACTCTTTGGCATTACGCAGAGAAGTAAGCTCACTGTGCATCTTTTATCGTATCTATCATAGAGAGTGTTCCGACGAGTTGTTTGGATTAATTCCTGCTGCTAACTTCCATCATCGGACATCGCGTCAAAATTTGAAATTCCACCCACACCATCTTGATGTCTGGAAATCCACAACCGTGCGTTTCTCCCGGCATTGTTTGCCTCGCACTACTCTTTTGTGGAATCAATTACGGGCAGGGGTTTGTCCAAACAAATACGACATGGGGACCTTCAAGAAAAGAGCGTACTCATTTTTCAGAGGCCGGCAACGCAACTGCAAGGCCTCTGGTATTGTAGATGTCCATGGGCGGCGGTGATCACTCAACATCAGGTGCACCTCCTGCTCGTTTGCCCCCTCTTCCATAAAAAAGCATGTAATTTATATAAACATTTTCGGAGATATTACAGATTTAAAATGCAGGAGCATAGCGGTTGCGGGGTTACTGGCCGGTCGGCGGAACGCGCGGTATGTTCTGAAACCGCTGGAAAATGTGTTAACTTTCTGATAAATAAATATAGGACTTCAGCTGAAAACCAAAATTTAGTACATTCTTTTTAAACTAAATATCACCATATAAAAATCATATGGATGATTAGAAATAGTATTAACTAATTATTTATTTTAGAGATTTTTTAGCCTGTTTTCGGAATTTTATATGATTAAGTAAAGTATATTCTATCATGTTAGCACATTCCTTAGATAATATCTTCAGGTATATCGTATAATTTTTGTAAAATTGTTATTTAACAATCAATGTAAAAAAAAGTGATTTACCCAGTTTTTAACTTCCCACTACGTATGTAGATAAGGAAGTTTCTAATTTTACCCCGATTTTCGAAAATCGAGTTTTCACCAGATGTCCACGTTTTGAGGTCCTAGGAATCTTTTACGATTATTTTCACGATGACGTCAGTATGTCTGTATGTGTGTGCGTGTGCGTGTGCGTGTGCGTGTGCGTGTGCGTGTGTGTGTATGTAAACATCTCACTTTTGAACGGCTAGACCGATCGAAACGCGGTTGGCGGTTCGATTGGATTCCCCTCAACTTAGATTTCCTGAAAATTTTGAACCGATTCGGTCCAGGAGATTTTGAGAAATTTTGAAAAACACTAAAAAAATTTGACAAAACAGTATTTTTTAATATAACCTTCAGATTTATGTACCGATTTAGTACAAAAACTCTATTCCTCAAAAAACTACGTCTAACAAATAAATTGCATCAAAATCGGTTTATCCGTTTGAGAATAATAGTTGACGAAAATTTTTGAAGAAAGTGTTATTTCGACATAGCTTCAAAATTTTTCAACCAATCATTTTTGGTGTTCTATGATATTTTAGTACTAAAACTACGTCAAATGCTGTTTCAAAAATCAAAATCGAATCTAATTTTCAAAACTTATAGCTTTTCAAATATTAAAATTACGTTGTTTTTAGCAAACTTACTTAATTTTTTTTAAATAACTTCCAAGTTAATTTACCGATTGACTTAAAAATATTATTAGCTTTTGTTCTTTAAAAACTGCGTCAAATACCGTTAATTTAATCAAAATCGGTCAATTTGTTTGGGATTTATCAATGAAGAAAATTAAAAATAAAATGTTTTTTGACATAGCATAGAAATTTTTTAACCTATCGATTATTATTTAGTTAAAACAATATTTTAGATCTCAAAAATTGAGTTGAATGCCATCATCGTTTTCAAATATACAGCTTTTCAAAAATTAATAATACTGCCATTTTAAAAAAATAGATGTTTGAATTGAAAAATCTATGCTCTTTTACTCTTTTGAGCTTAAAATACCTTAATTTAGTGAGAAGTTTCAGGGATGGCCCGTAGGGTCAACCATTTACACATTTTTTCCCGTTTGTCCCGATGCCTTGCCTTAATAAATCGCAGGGTCAAACATTCAACATTGCAGGCTTAGATTTGAGCGTTGACTGTTTTTCACATGGCCAACTATATATCGCTCTTTCAAGAGTAACCTCTAAAGAAAACATGTTTGTATTGTCTAATGGCAAGAAAGCTGTGAACGTTGTATATAAAGACATTCTGTAATATATTAATTGTCAAAATAAAAGAAATAGGTAAAAATGGAAAAACCAAAAATGTATTAAAATGTATAACTAGTACCTATATGAATTTAGATATTCCAAATATAGCAGGAAATCTTCAGGGTATAGGTAAAGGGGAATTCGTGCGGGCCACGGGCAGTCATCTTATATATATATAAAAGAAAGTCGTGTTAGTTACTCCACTTATAACTCAAGAAAGGCTGAACCGATTTAGCTGAAAATTGGCAGGGAGGTAGTTTAGAGCCAGGAGAAGGACATAGGATACTTTTTTTTCCAATTAAAAAATAAATCTGCTTATTTATTGCCATTAAGGCGGAACAAAGTTTGCCGGGTCAGCTAGTGAATAAATAAAAACTACTGGATCAATTTTAATCATTTTTTTCATTGAGTGACATAAGCTATATATTTTATACCTGTGCGAAGCCGGGGGGGGAGGGGGGGGGGGGCGCTAGTTAAATGTAAAATTTAAATCTATACAAATAAATAAAATTGGATTGTCTGTAATATTAAAATAATAGCTTTTTACTAGTCATGTGGATGTATACACGGTACATATACCAAAATAACATTTTTTCACATTTTCGTATGTCTGTCTGTTTGTTCCGGCTAATCTCTGGAACGGCTGGACCGATTTTGACGGGACTTTCACTGGCAGATAGCTGATGTCATAGGAAGTAACTTAGGCTACTTTTTTCGAAATTTTTCCACGCGGATGAAGTCGCGGGCTCAGCTAGCCTTTACTATAAATATTTTATTTCCCATTCCACCTCTCATTTACAGTAAATTGTTAAAAAAAATTGTAATCGAGATCGGTCAATTATATTTGAGCCTTTAATAATGCTGCCAAACACTCGTTATACCGATTAAGTGACTAGCCCTGGATTCCGAGGTTTTACAATTTTTATGCCTTACGGCCATAGACTTTAACGCTTACGGCACTCAACTGTTAGTAGAATAAAATATAGTTTCGCTGATTTTAAATTAACTTTCATTTATTTTTATTGATTTTTTTAACCAAATTACGTCTTGAAAAAACAAAAACAAAACAGAATTTTCTTAAATTAAGGAACTATTGTTATTACGAGTCGCGCGCGTGATTTGAATTAAAACCCGGACTACAAATAAAAATCGGCCGGACGCTCCCCGGATGCCCCCTAAACTAGGACAAATCCGAGGAAACTCGGACTTGACTACAAAAAAAACTGTTAAGTGCGAGTAAACTTTTAACCCTGGGATTATAAATCTATGTTTAGGTGTATTTTTTCATCTTTGAGCTTAAAACACCTCAATTGCAGGGTCACCCGATTTACAATTTTTTTTTCTTATTTATTAAAAACCTCCTGAGTGGTCAAGATTTTGGGTTTATGTTATACACATGTTTGACTAATAGCCGAGCCACACTGTTGGAAACAATCTTTCAATACGGGTGACCTTGGTGGGAGGTTTGTGGAGGTCAGATGAATTTTTGTTGCAAACAAGTGTTCACACTGTTGTAAACCGGTGGGGACCCATGTGGAGGGCTTGTTTCCAACAGTGTGGCTCGGCTTTAAACCTTAAACCAATAAAATTGCAGCTGCAAGTATTAATAGAAGCTAACTAACATTAGCTTCTTTCTGTTTTCTGTGACTATAAACGGAGCGTACTGTATTACAATTATTACAGTATGTAATAAAAATTGATAAAGTGCATGTGGGTACGTGAGAAAAAATTAACATCCCCACTTTACACGTAGCCGAGCTACTCTGAAAAAAAAATATTTTTCAAGATTTTATGTTACCACTTTTTTGACGTGACTAATATGTATGTATGTTCGTATTAAATTACAGCTTTCTAGAAATAAGGATCTCTGAGCAATCGTGCGGACGGACGGACAGACATAGCGAAACTATAAGGTTCCTAGTTTACTTTGGAGCCCTAGAAACGAAGTATGTACAATGTACATAGATTTCTCGGTTGTACCTAGCAATTTAACTTCAATGATTTTTGTGTGAAGTTTTTAGGTGTCCAGCCGAGAATTTCAAATTGGTAACGCCACATTCTGGGTGAGCAGTAGACCGTACGGGGGTGAGCATGGCCCACCCGGCCCTTCCTCTATATACGCCAATAGCCAATGCATTTCAAGCCTCACGAAACGCCATCAACGTTACTGCAATAGATGTTCCGCTATCACGTGAGTAGTTTATTATTATTAATAGTTATCTTCAATAAATTATTATAATATATATACTAGTGATCACCTTGTAACCCTGTCAGTATAACCTATATCCACCACATTTAGCGTAACATGTCCTGTAACGATGGCACGTAGTCCGGTCCGTCGTCATGTTACAAGTGTGGACGCACTTTTACGTTCGGGCGTTTCCTTCTAGAGCGTTCGATCGGTTGCAACGGTCGCTGTGTTGCGTTCTTCTAGGGACGGCACGGTGATCAGAGTGCTAAGTGTGAGTTTTTCTTTTCGCATTCGATCATGTGCGCGTTTGGAGTTTACTAGGAATTTGTATGTGATTTGTACAGCGCCACCCAGTGGTAAACGTGAGAAACCAGTTTACCACTAGGTGGCGCTGTACAAATCACATACAAATTCCTAGTAAACTCAAAACGCGCTGACGATCGAATGCGAAAAGAAAAACTCACACTTAGCACTCGGGTCTTCATTAGGCGTGTAAATTATTGTTAAATTAGGTTATCTGTTATGTTGTTAAAGTTAATTAATATTTAACAGTTATTTATTTATGTTATATTATATCAGTAGCCTATATATAATAAGTATTAAAAGCAGCAAAAACGCATAGCTATCGAGTTAGCGACGAAAAAAAGGTCCTCTGGAATAGTTTTATAAACATTATATCCTATATCAAGTTATTAGTAATTTTAGTGATGCATAAAATTTTAACAGTGTTTGCTAAATTAAATAATAGATGTTAATTTTTTTTTTTAAATAGTACGAAATAATATGTTAACTGTTAAATGATCCATGCCTAGTCTTCATAGGCAATAGTCCTTTTAAGGGCTGGTGAACAGTGTCAGTGTTAGTGTAATCAGCAACGTCCGCCCGGGTTTGGTTCTCTATGCTGGCTGCAGGCCGGGTGTCGCGGCTTCTGGAACCTTCGCCGGCTTCACCATCTGCAGGTCGTTGAGCCGAGTGGAACCAGTTCAAGCTGCGATCTCCAGCTCTTTAAAGTGATTCTGACTGTGCTAGTTTATAACGGTGATCGCCGCTCACCGTTCGTCCGCTTCTTTTTGAGTAAAAGTGATTTTCTGTGTTTTATTTTGTGCCCGTAGTTAGTTTCCTTGTGACGTTTGTTTGTCTTCCGCTGATGGTGGTGTTCAAGTCTCATTTTCAGGTTGGTAAGGCTAGTAAGATAAAAGTGGTTATATCCAAGGTAACGTGTGGAGGTAATTGTTTGGTAAAAAGGTAAGGTTTTGGCTTTTTAAAAAAAAGGAAATTATGAGAGATAACCGTTATGGTTAAAAATATATTAAAAGGTTAGGTATTTAAAATGATTGAAAGAGATATCCATTGTGGTAAGAACATTAGAAACGACTGTCATGGTCGCTAAGAGATAACCATCGTGGTAAGCAAGAAATGAAAGGGTAAAAATGACGTTTTCTGAATATGAAACCTAGCTAGATTGATTTATCACCGCTGAAACCCCCAGCTTACTTAATTTCATGAAAATCGTTGGAGCCGTTTCCGAGATTCATGACATATATTTATATCATGAATATATTTATATCATATATACAAGAATTGCTCGTTTAAAGATATTAAATATAGTAAGCAATCTTATTTTCTACTCAATTTGCGTAATGCGATCAATATTTCATAAGTTATAAAATATTCAGCGCCCTAGAGTTGAGGTTTGTTCAGCTGAACTTCAATCACATCAAGATAACATCGTTGTTATTTATTATCGCAAGAAACAGAAAGCTAGTACAGTCACGAGCAAAAATATAGATTGATTAATTTATTATTTTAGTTAGAAAGAAATTACTATAGCCCAAGAGGAATTTTAGGATTAAATTGAGCGCGTCAGATTAATATAGAGGATACTACCCTCGCATACTATTGAGGCTCTCCACTAAGTATAAGCACTTTGTATAGAGCCGGGCATCTATGGCAGTAAAAAAACAAAATTCAAATAAATTCAACTTGTGGTAATTGTCAGATTCATAATTTCCTTCAAATTAAGAAAAAATCAGACGCGCGTTTTAGAATTTCAAGACAACATTTTCTTGCAATTTTGTGACCCTCTGAAAGCTGATTGCTCCTCTACGCTACACTCGAATCATCAGATTTTCTAAACGCAACACGTGCTTCAGTGTTTCCATGTTATTGCTTTTTACGTGTTATTTTATCTGTAGATTTTCCCCCAGCATTGAAATGAAAACCTTATATAACATTTTTTTCCCTATCATAATCTACCAAATCCAAAAGGTGACCACGAATTTCGAGTAAATTCGCATTTAGCATCTTGGGCTACCCTACTATTAAATGAGTAACTAACACTCGCATGTTCTGCTGGGCGTAAATTAATGAATAAATAAAAATATGTAGTATTTCTATAAACTACCGATTTGTATGTAGAATAAATTACGTTGGCAGCTTCTTGGTCTATTAGTTAATCTATCCAAGACAAGAAATCGATTTGTCACGGTTTCATTTTCTGACGGCATCTGTGGGTGAGTAGATTTATGTTAAATTTGCTATTAACATAAATCTATTCACCCACAGACGCCGTCGCCGAAGAGAAAACACGATTTGCGGTGCGGCACAACACCGCAAATATTTTTTCGCATCAGCGTATACACGTACTGTGCGGCGCCGAAATGAATCGTGTGACAAACAATTAATTTACATAATACTATCTAATTCGGGTAGTTTCGCCCGCAAATGGCGGCAATATAGTTTTGTATATCAATTAAATCCCCTATTTCAGCCCCTAGGGGTGAAATGTTGAAGAAAGAGTTAAATGTTTGAGCCTGGATCTTTAACTATCTCCATATAAAATTTCATAAATCAATCAAATAGCATTTATTCGACATAGGTACGCCCGGTTACACTTATCGATGTCTGCACATAAATATTGTAGTTATAGCATACACATCAAAATTGGCTTAACTGTGTAGCCGTGAAAGCGAAACAGATATATAAGCTTACATGAAAAATGTTCAGCTTATTTTATTTTCTTGTTTCTTTTACACTTGACTAATTTTTGACAATTGACAACATTTCATTTTTTAACACCCTTATATCATCTTTTTTAACTGAAACTAGATTGAAAAATAGGATACCAGTATTTTTTATTTTCTCAAAATTCATTCATTTTGATATTTATTTTAATTTTTAAAATTTTTCCATTCTAAATGGACTTAAGTGCCAAATGACGTCATTTATAGTGTTAAATGATGCTGCGCCTTTGCTTTTTATGACCCGACCAAAAAGCATGTCATCTATGACATTTATCAAATCAACATCGATTAGTGTCGTAAATCCTCAGAGTCCTAAATCATTAAACTGTTGTTTTTTCATCATCACTACTGTGCAGCACAGACATATTCGATGTAAATATTTAATGTAAATAGATATTAAGGCAGGATAAATTGTATATTTCGTTTAGTTCGTAAGTTTTTTGTAATAAATAATGTTCGTTTTCGTCTTTTATTCGCCCTAAGACCTACATACAGCTTTGTTGTACAGAAATAATAAAGCTTTATGTAGTTAAGTTGTTTGCCTAAAGGCATATTACAAACAAAAGGGGTTCCACGCAGTCGACAAAATTACGAGTCGACTCTTGCGAGATTGTATTTATATGCGGGAACCCAGAATTACGAAAACCCCGAAAAGTGCAAAATTATTTGTTAAAATGAATGTTTGCCAATTGTAAATAGTATGTACGATGTAAGTATAAGCCTTAGGCATATGTTTACGCACTTTTCGGGGATATAAAGATAGATAACAGGATAGTACGACCTGAAAAGGCGTACAACTCTGTAATTGTAAGAGTTTCCGAGGTCCTGTAAGAGCATATAATGTATATAACACTCTTGTTTGTTATTAAATAAGTTTATTAGTGATAAATCTTTGTATATAGATAAGAAATAACACATTGTAATTAGTTTTCGGTAGGTCTTAGGGCATTATGTACTTTGTTTCGTTTATAATTGTAAAAATGTAGTACCGTTGCACTCGCTAGAGGGCCACACTAGGTAATTAGAGGTAGGAGAAGCTACCTAAGACAAAATAATTACGTTTAGATTATGAAAAGTAAGATTTTAACAAATCCCGGACATCGTGGCGCCACGCGTGGCGCCATCCGTCTTTGTCGATTTACGCCGCCCGTCTGGCCGCGGGCTATAAATACCAGAAAGCGCGGCCATACAATCAGTTTCGTTCCGATCAAGTTACAGTTTCGTTACGACTCAATAAGTTTCCTAGACAGGTTCCTAGGCTTCACTATATCTATAGGATACCGGCTTTAGAGTAGGGCAGTGTTAGAGCAAGTAGTGGCTCTCTCTCCCATAGGAAAGGAACGTTTGCAACGGTGCTAGCTTTATTGATAAATTCTATTTCGTTACAATAAAGCACCTTTGCAACGAACAGTTGTGGTCTCTATTTCTTCCCCCGGCGACACCCCGCTCACGACCAAAGGCACTACGGCTGGTGGGGCGTCGAAGAAGAAGAACACATCTACAGTCCGCTAGCTCCCCCGGCTGTGGTGCACAACTACCAATGACATTTTACTACTACGCAACGGATTTTAATGCTTTTTTTTAATAGATAGAGTGAATCGAGAGAAATGTTTATATATATAATATTTATACAGCAAAACAACGTTTGCCGGGTCAGTTAGTATTTCTATAAAGCATTCTAGATTGCAGTAATATTATTGCGAAATATCAAATAAATCCAGGTGTTGATTACAAATAGAACTGAGTAGAGACTCGATAGCCAATCGGTCGCCTTTTACGACCTGCCTGGCAGAACGACAGTTGGCCTATTCTCCAAAGGAGGCCGGGACCAACACGGCGAAGATCACCTTATTCTGCCGTTTAAATGACGTCACAACACGTTTTCTCATTATAGTTTATATATATATATATATATATATATATATATATATATATATATATATATATATATATATATATATATATATATATATATATATATATATATATCGGGATTGAAAAATAAAGAAATTGTATTTTTATCTAATTATCTATGCGGTATATAAATTAGTATAATAATAGAAATAGTTGCAGAAAGGAGGCGTAATTTTTTTTTCGATCCTAGAGTACTTTCTGATGCTTCGCAATATTTATCGTGCAAATATATATAGTGACAACATAAACCCTATAAGACGTATCTGGGAGTAATAACATTTCGTATCGCAGTCACTACAACCAAGCACACGGTTGACGCCTGTCTTAATGCTTTCTACATTGTGACATGTTGGTATTTCGAAATTGGTACATACGAGAATCCTTGTTGTTTTCAAATTAAAATGCAAATATGTATAGGGAGTTTAAACGTTCCACATAACATATTGTTTGATTATATTATATTGTAAACGTATCGTGTATATTGCTTGCTTTCTACAGTTTTATGTGATTATCCGTATTTTTTTATGTCATGAAGTAGCAAACAAGCACATGGCTCCTCTGATGAAAAGTTACAACTATCGCCTATAGACACAAAATATGGTGTGCTGTTATCTCTGTCGCCGGATGATAATGGCATATACATAAGCTTACCGGCTAACTTACCCCTCAAACTAAAACACGATAGTGACAAGCATTGACGCTATTGCGATAGGAATAGGTAAGGCGGTGGCACTAAAATCGGGGCGAGACGTTGCAGAACTTTACTGCCTAGCAGTCACGACGATGATAAAATAGTAAAAATGCCTGCCTGGTAAAATGGTAGATGGTCTATTCTTCAACGGGGACCCGGGCCAACATAGGGGAAAAACGATGTAAGATGTCATCGAAATTGTCCAAAATGATGGGTTCTATGAACGTGGACGAAACAAGTCTTTTTTTTTCAACTAAATGTCCAAAAAAAACAAGTTCTCAATTTGACTGTATTTTTTAACTCATGTAATAATCAATTTAGATTTTTTTTCTGTTTAAGAGCGTATACTATCAAATCAGTAGTATTTAGTGTTTAGTGGTTTCATAAAAATTCTGTGAAGATTTGATTCCATGTTACAGGAGATTGGAAATTGCATGTTTTAACTTTACTGCATTTAAATTAAAATGTTTTATAAACATGTAAATGAAGATATTTGTAGATACAAATACATAATTTGTACAATCATGTTTTGGCAATCTGTGTAGTTTCTTTTTAATGTCGCAAAACAACAGCGTTCATGCAGACAACGGTGTTGGATATATTGCGGGCACACGTGAATGTGATTCGTAACAGGCTTTCTGACATCTTTGAAGTATGTCTAAGAATGGGCCAAGCACATTTCATCATGACTGAATTTATAAATCTCAAATCTGTGCGATGTAGATTAAAAAGAACCCTTTCGGAAAGGTGCCTCTGTTCCAGAACATCATTTACATACATTACAACGATAAAAATATTAAAAAAATAACATATTAGCAGTTGAAATACAAGCGACGTTCAGTTTCGTAATAATTTGAAGGGTACAGCTAAGTTATCTTGAAAGAAACGGGAGATATGGAATCATACAAGACAGCACTTCATAGTCTGGCGGTGAACTAATTAATAACATAGAACTAAATAATAAAATGATTTGTAAAAAATATAATAATACTTTATAAAGCGTTGAATTTTATCAAATTTAAAGTTCGACAATCTCATGCTCATTATTCCTATCAGAGTTTTGAACTCCTTAGTCTCCAGAGAGACATTGGATCTCTCTCTGTACGTGTGCGTGTGTCTTAATAAGCTTCTTCGTTTGTTTAGTATTATTAGTATTTACGTTCTAATTATAAAGCCAATTAGCGAGTACTTTTAGTGTTGCAAATATCCATGGGCAGTGGCGACCACAGAATTATCATTTGTTCTGTGGTGTTGGCGGTATTCTGTGATATGAACTTTTAAACTAACGCGTTCTATCATTTTTAAAAATATATAAACGGGTCAAAAACGCGTACATATGTAGAACTTGACCACGTGACCACGGTCAATGTAACTTGACCGAAACGTCGAGCTATTTTACAAGTAAGTTCTACATATGTATGCGTTTTTGACCCGTTTATATATTTTTGAAAAAGGTGTTCTGTGATGTTATGTAGACACAATAAAATAACCCATTGTTTGCTCGCAAGTGTACATTTCATAAATATGAAAACAGAAAACAATGATGCTGTTTTCTATCTTTCGCAATATGAAAAAAATACCAAAAGTAATAAGTTTGAATGAAAAAGAATTTTACAGTAAATTAAGAACTTTTTAGACAATATTAAATGCTTGAAATTGTTTACGAAGAAATTCATTTATTGTACTAACAAGATGTCTTGGACTTAATGTAGAAATAGCGGCTTTGATGTCTATTTGCAGGATTAATTGTTACGAAGATTTTCTTTCTCGAAGCATTATCTTTAGATAATAGTATTTGGTAGATAACAAAATAGATAATAAGCATATTAACACGATATATTTTGTCTTTTCTTGTCATATTATAGCAAACAAATTTTTGAACCGCCCGACCCATAGGTCCCTTGTGGCATTTTATGTGGTCAATACTTACACCGGACCACTAAAGCACAGAGATAAATTGCCGATCTGGTGGTAATAAAAAAAATGTCTCTTCAAAAGTGCCGTTATAATATTCATTTCGGTTTTATTTTGAATTTCATCTTCACTATTTACACAAGTATATAATGCCAGAAGGCTTTTGGAAAACTTTTGCCATTAGCTTTTCTTGAGAATGAGTTAATATTTCTGTATGGACTGTACGAGTTACGCACGCTACAGGGACGAGTACGAGTGTACGTACGCTACAGGGACTGATGCAAGGGTCATCTTACTACGTAACTACGCAAATACTAATTACTTTCCTAAAACTTTATGTAAACTAATCTATATATTGTTAATCATGTTATAACGACCACACATATTTGGATACCATTAAGAAATAGTCTATATCTAGCATTTTTATTTATTATATATATATATATATATATATATATATATATATATATATATATATATATATATATATATATATATATATATATATATATATATATATATATAGATTTAATTATTATATTTCTTCCGATAAATGCTTAAGATTAAAGATTTAAAAAAAAAGTATAATTACGTTGCAGCTTTCATTAAGTAGAGCTGATGGTCTTGAAACAGATGAAGAGATTTCGTTGTAATAGCTATGTACCATCCTGATAGACAGAGCTTTCGATTTATAAAAACTAAACTAAAATGTTTTTATTTGTTAAGAACTATGGCGTTAAAGAGAGATATACAAATACACACACGGTCGGTACACTTAAAACACCTCGTTTTTGCGTCAGCGGTTACTAAGAGTTGTACTCCAGTTTACTACAATTCACCGGTTTGTCGGTTGGTAAAATAGACCATCGCTACATTTAACTGATATTCAATCACTTACTTTTTCCAACTATTTATTACCTTGTGGTCGAATTCGACCATAAACTAAACAATAAAATATCTTCTAAGTTTGACAACAACTTAAATCATAAGTATATATATGTGTAAAATATTATCATGTATATCTAATGGTTGTAGTGTGTGTAATGTTTATTTTTTTGTATTTTTATTGTAAATATTAGATCCGAAATGTAAATTTTAACTGAGTCAAATTCTAGTCACCAGTGTTCATGTAATTGTTCTAAAAATGGTTTGCCTCACGTATTAGTACATAGATCCAATCAAAACATAAATGTGAAATAAGATCTAAGCTCAATCAATATAAAAGTATGCGTCTCTGTCGACTTCATAGACTAAAGTATTTATTAGATTAATTTAGGTGCCAAATTTTGTAAAAAGACTCCTTTTTTAGTTACAAGAATATCTCGGCCTCCTTTGTAGAATAGGCCACCTGCCATTCTGCCAGGCAGGTCGTAAAAGGCGACCGATTGGCTATCGAGTCACTACCATCGTGGCTAATAGGTGGTAGAGTTCTGCATTGTCTCGCCCGGGTCTGGTACCACCGCCTTACCGCTTACACCGCCGTGTTCCGGTTTGGAGGGTAAGGTAGCCGGTAAACTTATGCATGTGGCATTAGACCTCGCCACAAGATAGCAACGCACCATTAACATCTTTGGTGTCTATAGGCGATGGTTGACTCTTTCCATCAGGAGACCCATTTGCTTGTTTGCTATCTTATGATATAAAAAAAAAGTAAAATTCTTAAATGAATTTATGCAACCATTTTTTGTTTCTCGATAAATAAATAAAAAGTAGTAAAATAAAATTCTTAAATTTAAACTGAAATTATTTACACAATGCATTTATTTCTCTTGTAATTAGGCATGGCACTTTTCACGCACCACTGGTTATATCACTCGTTATAAAATACTTCACGTGTCACACCAGTTATATGCAACAAAATCGTCCGTTATATTTTTACGCGAGCCTGATTTAATTTCACGAGGGCGAAGCCATTACTTATGCTTATAATTTGCAAAAAATACATCGTGTGAAAGAGACAAAGCAACAACATTTGAGCAACACCGTGCCACCAGCTAGAAGAGAGAATATGTTTAATTTCTTATTTAACTTTACTAATCACTTATAAATAGTAATCACAAACGGAATAAAATGCACTCATTGTGACAATAATCGTTACTAATAAAATATAACGGTCGCGATTTATCACCTGTGATATAACAATGACAAAAACAAATAACTTCACGACATGATAGTGGAATAAAAATAGCTGTATTTCCCATCACTACTTGGAATATATTTCTAGGTAAAGAATTGATTTCGCTAGGTTTCACCTACAGATTGACAACTAGTGTAAGTCATACCTCCGTTAGTGTGATTGCTACTGTACTTATGCTGTTGGCTTGATATCATTTGTATTTTTCCTGAAATTTGGCTGTTAGTAAAAATTAGCCAAGTCAAATTTTGAACTAGAATTATTTTCTAAGTGGAATAAATGTATAGTGTAAATAATAAATTAATTATTTAACTTCTTAAGTTGCAAACATTGTGGTAGTACCAAGAAACAAGATTTTTTTGTATAAAATTATTTAAGAATTATGCATGTTTTTGTAACAAAAATTTAAGGACTTTTTTTATGAAACTTAGCATCTTAATATATCCTAATTCTTTTGTCTGCGAAGTCGACAGAGTCACATACTCTTGTGTTTATTGTTTCTTATTTCACGTTTATGTTTTGATTGGATATCATTACTTTTGCTCTAAAATTACTCTTTTTTACTACGTTTACGCTGTATTGTTTTCTTTTTTGTAAGTTTTTAATATTTTCTTGTACCTTCAAAATATTAGATTGGATTAACCAGTAATTTGAATTTTCAATATTTGACTTACCCAAATTCTAATTTTTCTTATACTTTTTTGTTTATTTTTAATTTGGCTAAATCAAAGCAATATAACACGTGCAAGCGGTTTTATTCTATTATAGAACTTTCTTGTGTTTTAATTTGTCTTGGAACTAGATTGATAAGATATACTGTGAACATATGCATTACGCGGTATCTTATCCTAGTTATGACACATTCTAGTTCGTAAATTAAATTATGTTAAAATATGATGGTAATTTTACCCGCGTTATTAATGCCATCGACGTGTCAATATACCTTGTCTATTTTACCAATACATCAGTATGCCAGGTGCATACTGGCATATATGTATCCTCATAATATTACACGTATACCTTTTTATCACGACAACTTTTCTAAGTCAGCGGTTAATAATTAATTACTCTCGTTCTTCTTTCAGTACTTTCCTTGCTTGTGGTTTTAAATACCTTGAGCAATCTATTTTATCGATATCTATAGTAATATTACCTGACCGCCCCGTTGGTTGAGTGGTTAGCGACCCTCACTACGCAATCAACGGGGCTCGGGCTCAATCCCCGACGGGGACAAGCGTTTGTGTGATGAGCATAAATGCTTGTATTTCCGGGTTTGGGTGTTTATTAAATATATTCTAGTATTTATAAAAGTATTTCTATGTATTATTATCGTTAACTAACACCCATAACACAAGCAAATAAGTTGCTTACTTTGGGATTAGATAAGTAAGTGTAATTTGTCCCGTGAATTTTTTTTTTTATAAATTTCAGTGATTTCTTCTGTTCGTTTATCTGTCTAACTTTTATACCTTTACGGCCACTTTTTAAAAAATCAACCTCTAACAGGATCAAAAATTTTATGAAATATCTTATATAGATCTATGTGCTGGCAAAGCTGCACGTGTCAGCTAGTATTTTATATTTATTTATTAATTCATTGTGTCAGTCATAATCTATCATGTCAGTTGTAATTACATGTGTTAAGTAAAGCATAATTTATAATTTAAGTACTAGGCTACTACAGTCATTTTTTTACCCAGTTGCGCAAATTGAAGTAATGTTGTGTCTCGCCAACAAAGTCACGGGAAATAGTTAGTTATAAAAAATTTTGAGTTTTTAGGTTTTTCCTTTGTATATCCCTAGATGTCTAACTTGGTGCCAAATATCAGTTTCCTAGGGTAGGTTTTTGATCTTTATATTGTAGAGTGAGTTAGTCAGTCACAAAAATCACGGTTTTCAACCGTTAAAAATTCAATAACTGCTTGTGACTACATTTATGAAACTTTGAAATCTGGACAAACTAAGAGGTTTAAATAAATGTGCCATATTTCATTTATGTAGAGTTGGTGGATTTTGAGTTGTAAATGGGTCAAAAGTAGCTAGAGATGGTTCTTGTAATATTACACACGGGTGCCGTGTCGCCAGTTCTTTCTTTGAACTTGGGTGGACACGCTCCCGCGTGTCTAGATAGTCGAGACAGACCGATTTAGAAACTCTATCATATTTGATTTAACAGATATTAAATTTAGTCTTACTAGTTTTCATTTGAGATGGGATTTAGAGATCAAACATTTACAAAAGCGTAGCTCAAATATTTTTCGACAATAGTTTCAATCACATTCCTTTTCGCTTGAATGTTTTTATCAAATGAAGTCCGAAATGTGGTGACCTTTTGTGGATATTTCATTAATCAATTTTATGTTATTTGATGGGTTGGCTTACTAGAATTTATTATAGTAGACACTAGCCTTCCTTGTATTTGTCCTTGCTCTTTTGAGGAATAGATCATGTGCCATTCTGCCAGGCAATTCATAAGAGACGAACGATCGCCTATGCAAGTCACTACTATCGCGGCTACTAGGTGGTAGACTTTTGTATTGTTTCGCTTGGGTCTGGTACTACCGCCTTGCCTATTCAGTCAGTGCTTGCCATTGTAAAGTAGCCGGTAAACTCATAGATGTAGCGATAAGACCCCGTCACAAAGATCTAAACCGGAGCACCATACTGACAAGCATTGGTGATATTGCGGCAGGAATAGATAAGGCGGTGGTACCAAATACTCAGACAAGACGTTGCGGAACTCTACCACATAGTAGTCACGATGGTAATGAAAAGTATAGCCAATCGGGTGTCTTTTACAATCTGCCGGCAATTGGTCTACTCTTCAAACCGGGCACGGAGCAACACGAGGACATTTGCTTGTTTATTATATCTTTTAATAAAAGGATCTATTGAAAGATAAGTCTGACTTTACTACGAATTTTGACTTATAAACACCAACAAAATAAATTTTAATATGATAATGAAAATGAAATGAAAAAAAATGATGTGATGTCGCGGGACACCAGGTAGGAACGAACTTCCTTCGGCTAAACGGCACTACTCGCTTGTGTACGCGACTGTCGCGCCTGCGCACGTCTCATTTAACGCTTTTATTCCACGCATTTTTCTTACGGTTTTACTATCACATTTTTTTCAGTTCGGTCGCGCAGCAAAATCCCTATCCCCTCCAAGCCTGCCGTAAGGAACTTCGTTCCAAAAATATATTTATTTCTACCACTACAATTTGAATACATACATACCTAACAAAATATGGTTTATAATTTCATTTCGTTAGTGCAGAGTGGACTGGAGCCTAAACTAGGAAAAACCTGTATTTCAGGACTTCAGGTCTCTTACCTTCGGCACTGTACATGAAGGTACAAAAAGTAAAAACTGTTTTAACTTAGAGTGTAGTGTAGAGTGTCTAGTGCATTTGTGTATGTGTGAGTGCGTGAGTTTTTGTGACTGTTTGAGTTTGTCTGTGTGTGTATTTGTACATGTGTCTTTGAGTGTATTTGCGTGCGTGTGTATGTGCGTGTGTTATGGTCTACATAGAAATTTACGTTTGTGGTTGTGATAGGTATGTCACTTTACAATAGTTAATAATAGCTATTCTTAATTTTAGATTAACGAAAGTTTGTTGTTTGGAATGGGTCTGTGTACCATTTTAGAACAAAATTCCAAATCAAATAATCTAATTACTTAACAATTTTAAGACCGTTAATAAGCAGAAATTAATTTCTAAAGCGTTTAATAAATTAAATTATTGTTGGGAAGACGGTCGGAGCGAGTAATTAATCAATACTTAAAATATTAAGAGGCTGACACGACCTAATTTGTTGAAATTGATGTTATTTAAGTAGTTTTTAAAGAAAAACTATTTGTTATAGCACATCACAAAAATATATGTTAATATTCATCATATATCAAAGCTCGTGGCCGTAATTAAACAAAATTTGGTCAACAGAAAATAATTGCGAGGATTTTTCTTAAAATCATCATTAACGGTTCTATATCTTTATTTTTTTGACGTATGGATCTGCAATTAAAAACAATAGGTCATCATATTCATACCTAAACCGCTACCGAATCCCGCCGTGTTGGTCCCGGCCTCCTTTGAAGAATAGGCCAACTGCCGTTCTGCCAGGCAGGTCGGAAAAGGCAACCGATTGGCTATCGAGTCACTACTATCGTGGCTACTAGGTGGTAGAGTTCTGCATTGTCTCGCCCGGGTCTGGTACCACCGCCTTACCTATTCCTGCCGCAATAGCGTCAGTGCTTGTCGCTGTCGTGTTCCGGTTTGGAGGGTAAGGTAGCCGGTAAACTTATGCATGTGGCATTAGACCTCGCCACACGATAGCAACGCAGCATTAACATCTTTGGTGTCTATAGGCGATGGTTGACTCTTTCCATCAGGAGACCCATCTGCTTGTTTGCTATCTTATGACATTAAAAAAAGAAAAAAACCACCTACCACCTAGTAACCACGATGATGTTAGTGACTTGCATAGCCAATCGGTCGCCTTTTACGACATGCCTGATAGAACGGCAGTTGGGCTATTCTTCAAAGGAGGAGCCCGGAACCAACACGAGGTAATTGTTGATGTAACTCATGTAATTACATACTTATTTATTTAGGTGAATATTATAAAATAACTAGCTAAGTCGGCTTTGTATATGAATCCGTATATACATTTAAAAAATGTAAAATGACAAATTGACCCTCTTTTTGGTTCGAGCTCCCTTTAAAGAATAGACCAACTACGTTCTTCCAGGCAGATCGTAAAAGGTGACTGATTTGCTATACGTGTTACTACCATCGTGACTACTGGGTGATAGAGTTTACTCCAGGTTTATGGTACTACCGTCTTAACCACGAAATAAGAAAAACAAGCGGAAATGGCAAGTACAAACATTTGTATCAGGACCGCGATCGCCACACTCACACATAAAATAAGCATTATTGCATATAAACTACTAATGCAAATATTATTTCATTGGTCGTTTTCATTTTAAACAGCAATAATCCGAAACACACAAACAGAACATTTAAAAATATACCAAACTGCGTTACAATTAATTTTATTTTGCTACAAAAAAAAAAGAGTATTTACGTCCTTTTGTAGTCTATTCAAAATAGACTCATCTATGTGTACAATAGTGAAACTTAAGATCGTAATAGTTTCGCTATTCTATAATAGATGGCAGCATTGATTTTCCGTAGTTATCAGCAGGGATTTAAAACGTTATCAAATAACAGAACAAATTTTTCGATACATAACGTTATTATTATAGCGATACCTCAGTAACAAAATTATTTTAGAACACTATGTGTATCGCTACCAAAATAACAGAACGAAATTATGAGCGGTATGTAACGTTATAAATATTGATATTTATGCGACGTTGCCGCGTTTCATGCTGTTTCGTGATTGGTCGATGGTTCACCAACTACCATGACTGCGAGGTGGCAACAAGGTACCTACGAAAATTTACGAGACACGCATTAAAAATATTTACAAGCGGTACGCATGGTTTTCAAATATTTTTTTTAAAGGATTCCAACCTACATATAATTAGAAATCAATTCTAACTTTTAATACATATTATTATACCTACATAAGGCAATGTATCTTTATGAAACATGTTTTTTTCTCCCGTGGGTTTTATGTAATAAGAAATGTTACTAGTATCTTAGAGTTTTCTTTAAAATGCTAATTACTAACAGCTCCTTTGTAGAATAGACGAACTGCCGTACTCCCAGGCAGGTCGTAAAAGGAGAGCGATTGGCTATGCGAGTCACTATTGTTTCACCCGGGTCTGATACCACCGCCTTACCTATTCCTGCCGCAATAGCGTCAGTACTTGTCACTGTTGTCTTCCCGTTTAGAGGGTAAGGCAGCCGGTAAATTTATGTTTGTGGCATTAGACCTCGCCACAAGGTAGCAACGCACCATTAACATCTTTGGTGTATATAGGCGATGTTGACTCTTTACATCAGGAGACTTATCTCCTTGTTTGCTATCTTAAGATATAAAAAAATAAAAAAAATGATTTTTTTAAACAAATATGTTAATTATTAACTAGCTTTCGCCCGCGGCTTCGCCCGCGTAGTATTAGTAGTAAGTAGCATACCTATGTCCTTCCCCAGAATTAAGGCTATCCATTTGAAATATCATCACAAACAGCTTTGCAGATTCACCAGGACCATGAATCATACATTTACAAAGAAAAACAAATAGACGGACAATTAGACGTCACTTTAATTTTCATTATGTAAGGTGAGAATTCTGTAAGGTTAGTATGCATATTATTGAATTTATTGAAGAGCGTGGCTTATAGCAGCAGCAAAATATAAAAATCTGTAAAATATAATTCCTGAAATTTTCCGCTAAATTATTTAAGCATAGATTTTTGTTTGTCTTTTATTTTAATTTTTGAATTAAAGCTGTTAAGCACCATGATCCATTTTTTGAACTGTAAAATGTTTTCTTAGTCACAAAATTTATTAATTAAAAAATATCGATGTAGGGTCACTGCGTCGGTAACGCGACCGCCTCCAGTATGCGACCACTTGAGGGGCTAGGTTTCTTTAATTAAAGATAATAGCATTTTGACGTAAATACGTCTTTGAATTTGCCTTCGTAGAGGCGACAGTTCAAAAAACTGATGATAACAAAATTGGGATACAGTTTGATGTCATAGCTACATAACTATCACCAACATCCAAAATATAGAAAAACCTTAAAAACAACAAAGAAAAATATCGACACGCGGGATTTGAACCTGCGACCATCTCCCTAAAGCCGGGACGCTCTTCCACTGAGCTAGTGTTGACAGGCTCGAGGCGGCGAAATTTTTCTTTGATATATGATCGAATACGTCGATTGTACTGATCGCTAGGTATACACACTTATAACTAGTTATATGACTTCATCGTTACAGATGAAATTCACATTTATAATTTTGATCAGTACTTTCGTATTTCTAAATATTTTTGTGTTATAGCACTCACCCCGTGCTTGGGAAACTGGAAAAACCTTAAAAACAACAAAACCGGCTAGGAGTGCATTAAAGATGCATACTAGTAGGTATATAGAAGAGGGAGGTGTTTAACTACCATATTTGTGATTTTATCCGGCCCCGGGGCCTTTTTATTGTGAAGGTTTTTGTATTCTTCGGTTGTCGTAAGTAATAGGGGGTCACCTTACGGTGGTAGCGCCACCCTACACTCTACTTCGCTATCCAAATGATGGACGGACGTGGTCTAGGTTTGTAGGCGGGTTTGATAGGGAACATTGTGATTGGAACGATGAATGAAAAATGTGACCATCGCAAAATATTACCCGTGACGTCGTAGTATTCACGTAAAAGATGCACGGCTGTGTCCTCAACACAGCCACAACCCGTTTTTTTTTCAGGAGAAAACAATGAATAGTAAGCATTAAATATTCATTGAATACTTATGTAACAAGAAAATCATAAATTTAAATCTATCGGGCTTAACCCAAATCTAGAAAATAGTGCCTGAGTTCGGGTGATGACTCAATGGTATGTTTATGTGTCACGTAATGCTGCAAAAATGCCACGCCGGGCGGCGAACAAAGTTACCTTTTGATACCTTACACTAATATTACACTTAAACAAGAATCGTTATTACTTCAATTATAGAGCAATGTTTGTTCGAAAGTTGTAGTAATATCATTTTTTAGCCTATATTTTTTTTTAAATCCAGTGGTCGCAAACTGAAGTACGTAAATATCTAATTAAGAAACTGGCCGAATGATTGCATTCTGACACATAAGGCTACATAATATTTTATATTATATTATATTAAAATCTTTCAAACTCTGATGAAAACCTCTAATTTTAAATATAACTTGTCCCATACGTGAAATACAAGAAACAACAAGCGGGGCATAAATGAGTGAATCATAATACCATATACCATAAGGAAAATTTTTGGATATAACAGAACGTAATGAATAACGTTTTTAAATAGTAACAAATTCAGTATCATTATTGGATAGCGCTATGCTTGAAAATATCGTTATGTCTTGCCTTGAGCAATAACGATATCATATAATACCGGTATTTCAATCCTTGGTTATCAGTTGATCATATTTGAGTAGAGAACTTTCTAGAACGATAACGTAATAACTGTCATTACGTATATCTTTCTAGAAAAATTAGGTCAACCTAAAATGAACTTTATATGTAAGGTGTACGGCTGATTTTAGTTTGACTTTCTATTATATCATTAGAGATTATATTAAATCAGGAATTTAATTAAAATAAAATGAAAATTGTACTTTCGAATGATATGAAATATCTCCATTTTTAATCATCTGTATTCTACTATCATTTCTGCATTCAAGGATGGCACAATACGGCATAATTCAGTGTATACTAGATTTTCGCACGACGACTATCTCCTAATGATATGGTAAGTATCACTAAAGCAATTTAGAGTAAAAGCGCATAATAGTGGCGCACGCGGCACGCCCACTCTTCACTTCCCCTTGTTTTTCTTATTTCGTGGTCTTAACTATTCTTGCCGCTTATAAAAAAATGAAAAAATGAAATAAAAAATCTGAAATGAAATAAAAAGATTTTTAAATTAATCGGTGTATTAGCCTGAAAGTAATTTCAAAAATATTAAGTTAGTTTGCTAAAAACTATGTAATTTATAAAATATAAAATGAGATTCGTATTTTTAATTTTTGAAACGGCATTTAACGTAGTTGTTTTAGTACTAAAATATCGTAAGATAACAAAAAAATGGTTGAAAAACTTAGAAATTATGTCAAAAAACATATTTTTTTTAAATTTTCATTAACGATAAATCCTGAATCCCGATCCCAAACGGATAAGCCGATTTTAATGCAATTTATGCATTAGACGTAGTTTTTAGAGGGAAAGAGCTGATTAGATTTTTTTCTCAATAGGTACATTAATCTGGAACTTATTTCGCCAAACATTTGCAAAAATTTCTAAAAATCTCCTGGACCCAATTGGTTAAATTTTTCAGGAAGTCTAAGTTGAACGGAATCCAATCGAATGACATCAACCGCATTTCGATCGGTTAAAACGTTCAAAAGTTATGAGATGTTCACATATACACATACACACACATACATACAGACATACTGACTTCGTGAATATAGTTGGAAAAGGTTCCTAGGATCTCAAAACGTGGAGATCTGATGAAAACTCGATTTTTGAAAATCGGGGCAAAATCAGTAACTTCCTTATTTACATACGTAGCGGGAATTTAAAAACATAAATATAAAGCAGAAAAACTCTTAATTCAAAATCTACGAAACGTTTGTTTTGCATCAGCATAAAAGCAGGGATTTAAAAAAGATTGAATGGGTAATACGACGTGGGTTTTGCGAAATTTATTGATGGAAGCTTGTGTTCCGCATTACAGATAAACAATGTGAATACTGACGGATGTAGATAGCGGAGAAAATTAAGATTGACATATTATTATAATCAAATTGAAGGGCTGTCTGATGTTATCAAAAGCCTTAATATATGTTACAAGCGTACTTGTGTATAGAGTATAGTGTATTTGTGTATAATCTATATATATAAAAATCAATCCCTATTTTCCTTGGTCACGACATCACGCCTGAATGGCTGGACCAATTTCGGTATTTTTTTTTTTTTTGTGTTTGTAATTGTAAGGAGAAGGTTCTTATAAAAGAAAATATTAAGAAAATTGCGCGGAAAAATAGAAAATCTTATATTTATAAAAATCAATTCCTATTTTCCTTGGTCACGACATCACGGCTAATAGGCCGGACCAATTTCGGTAATTTTTTTTTGTTGTGTTTGTAATTGTAAGGAGAAGGTTCTTATAAAAGAAAATATTAAGAAAATAGCGCGAAATTAGATAGCAAGCAAGTAGATAGAAAGAGAAGCCATCACACAATGGTGCTTTGTTATCCCTGTGACGTGATGGTAATGCCACATGCATAAGTTTACCGGCTACCTTACACTCCAAACCGGAACACAACAATGTCAAGTTAAGAAAATGTTCATCTAAGAAGCTCGACAAAAATCTTACTTCGCAACCAGTAGTAACACGTTGGTTACTTTCCTGTCAATTCATTCGACGTTTCGACGTCTCTGATTGAAAAAAAGTTATCCAGACAATGCCTCGTTTCACATTTCATTATGGAAAGAATATCCCTGTCTATCTTTGCTATTATTTTATTATTTGCTCATTTAAACTTTTGTCTATATTGATTTGGGTAAAAATAAGTTTATTTTTATTTTTTCTGGCCTACGTTTGAAGATGAGACTGTTTGAACATTCATGACATTACAAGTCACAATACAGGTCTGCGGGGTGCGACTAGTTGTACAGAGCGATGATGGAAAGCAATCTTGTACTATCTCGAAAAATAGGAAAAAAACTTTTTTACATATTTGTATTTTATGCGAACCTGCAGGATATGATTAGTTATATAGTAAGACGCTAGAAAACAATCTTGGACTATCTCGAAAAATAGCAAAAACCTTTTTACATATTTATATGTGTACTAGCTGATCCGGTAAACGTTGTTCTGCCTTTTTAACTACTCTTATTTTTTCCATATCTCATCTTTTAAACCTTCCCTGGACTTCAAAAATTAATTCAAAACCAAAATTAGTCAAATCGGTTCAGCCGTTCTCGAGTCTTAGCGAGACTAACGAACAGCAATTGATTTATATATATATATATATATATATATATATATATATATATATATATATATATATATATATATATATATATATATATATATATATATATATATTAGTGATGGGCCGAATGTGGTTTGAACCGAATTCGAACTTCGGCCGAACATTCGGTGAAAATAAGAAATTCGGCCGAATTTCGGCCGAACTTCGGTTTAATTTTGGGGAGCTTTCTTAAAAGCGACACGTCGTGACTTTAAGAATTTGCTTAAAATTTAATTATTTTATACTAGCTATTTACCTATTTTACTATTTACTACTAGCTATTATATTGTCCGCGGCTTCACTCTCGTAAAGTAAGAGAAAAAAGTAACCCATGTCACTCTCCATCCCTTCAACTATCTCCACTTAAAAAATCACGTCAATTCGTCGCTCCGTTTTGCCGTGAAAGACGGACAAACAAACAGATACACTTTCCCATTTATAATTTTAGTATGGACTAGCTGTTGCCCGCGACTTCGTCCGCGCGGACTTTGTTTACTCCGCTCTTACTAGTCGTAGCAAGATGTTATATAGCCTATAACCTTCCTCGATAAACAGGCTATCCAACGCAAAAAGAATTAATCAAATCGGTTCAGCAGTTTTCGAGATTACCGCGTACAACCAAACAAACAAACAAACTCTACAACTTTATAATATTAGTATAGATATATAGGATATCGTTAATGGGTTTCGCAACGCACGTGAATTAATGACGTAACAGCAAAATTTTGATACATTGAGTTACATTGTTCCAATTTAGGCATGGATTTTTATTTTTAACTTTCTGCTATGTAGGTATAGATAAGGAAGTTACTGATTTTGCCCCAATTTTTGAAAATCGAATTTTCACCAGATCTCCGCGTTTTGAGGTCCTAGAAATCTTTTCCGACTATTTTCACAATGAGGTCAGCATGTTTGTATATATGTGTATCTATAAACATCTCATAACTTTGTACATAAATAACATACATAAATAAATAACTTTGTTTAATCTAAGTACATAAATGTATAGATTAGGTACAAAATCTAATCAGCTCTATTCCTACAAAAACTGCGTTCAGTGCATTAATTGCATCGAAATCGGTTTTTCCGCTCAAGAGCTATCGTTGACGAAAAACTTTAGAAAAGGGTTTTTTGACATAACTTAGTAAGACGAAGAAAACTAGTTATTTTGCAATTTTCCGCGAACTTTAAGTATACCTTTGTGATGTTACTGAAAAGGAAAACATATAAAAGCGGTGTAAGAAATGGAACAAACTTCCGTAGGTCTGAAAATAATGAAGACCCCAGCGGCACAGTTATCCACCCTCGTCCACCACACTTTACACCACACTTTATACTCGTGGTATAGCACCAAACACAAAAGCACACAATTGACGCACTCAACGCACGTTTCACTTCGCAACCGAAGCATCTTCAGGAGACACGAGCACTACTACACTCAACGAGAGCCGCGGTAGTACGTACTACCGCGGCTCTCGGTAGTACGTACTACCGCGGCTCTCGGTAGTACGTACTACCGCGGCTTTTTTTCGACATTTTTTAACCTACCGATTTTGGAGCTAATAAAACCATTTAAAGGTAAAAATTACGTTGAATGCAATTAAAAAGATCTAAATCATTATGTTTTAAAATATATGCATCTTCATCTATATCAAACTTTAGATTTTTAACTTCCCGCTACGTATGGAATATTTTCTGACTAGTTTCTTGACGTCAGTATGTCTGTATGTATGTGTGTGTGTATGAGAGAGAGTGTATGGTTGTATGTATGTGTGTATGAAAACATTTCATAACTTTTGAACGGCTTGACCGATCGAAACGCGGTGAGTGGCATTGAATTAGATTCTGCTCAACTTAGACTTCCAAAAATTTTATCCAATTCGGACTAGAATATTTTGAGAAATTTTGAAAAATCGCAAAAAATTGCCGAAACATATTTTTTTAATTAATTAATTGAAATTAATGTATCGATTGAGTATAAAATTTTATCAGCTCTTTTTCTTAAAAAACTGCGTCTAATTCATACATTGTATCATGATCGGTTAATCCGCTCGGAAGTTATCATTGACGAAAAAATTTGGAAGTGTTTTAGACATAAATTCGAATTTTTTTCAAATACAGTTTCAAAAATCAAAATTAAATCAAGTTTTCAAAAGTTACGGCTTTTGAAATATTAATGACTTTCAGACTAATATACCGATTGACTTAAAAGTCTAATCAGCTTTTCTTTCTATAAATTGCGTCAAATAAGCAAATTGCATCAAAATCGGTCGATTTTTTTGGGATTTCGTAATATCGAAAATTCGAAAAAAATTTTTTGATATTGCTTCGACATTTCTGAGACTAGATTACGTAGCTATAAAAAAATTTTAGAGGTCAAAAATTGCATTGAATGCCATTCGAAAGACCAAAATCAATCATCGTTTCTAAAATATATAGCATTTCAAAAATTTTGAAATTACTGTCATTTACAACGACTTCTATGTACTAACGAATATTTGTAACAAATTTAAGATTTTTGAACTCTGAAAAAATCTGTGATATGCTAAGATATAGATAAAAATCTAGCGGGAAGTTTCAGGGATGACCTGCCGGGTCAACCGTTTTACATATTTTTTGAATTCTTCGAACTCAAAAATCTATGCTGAAGTTTTTTCATTTTCGTTTTAATGTTTTTTTATTTACCGGGATGTTTCAGGGATGGCCTGCTGGGTCAACCGTTTTACGGGTTACGAAAGTATAGTTATAGCCTATGTTACTCGGGGATGATTTCATATCTTTCTAATGGTGAAAGATTTTTTCAAATCGGTGTAGTAGTTTTTGAGTTTAGATGATTCAATATATAAAAATATAGAATACAAATCTTTCCTCTTTATAACATTAGCGTAGATTTCAAGCAAAATAGTGCAAGAAGATACTTTTTTCTAGTGCCGAATGTTCGGCATTTAAACCGAATTTCGGCCGAATGTCGAAGTTCGGTTCAAGCTGCCGAAATTCGGTTAAACCGAATGTAAAACGAATTTCGGCCCATCCCTAATATATATATATGGATAATATAGGGGCTTGCGGGGTGAGATTAGCTGTACAGTGCGACGCTGGAAAGCAATGTTGTAGTATATCGAAAAACAGTAAAAAAATACTTTTTTCACTTTATTTTTACAGTATATTATACAGGCCTGTGGAGTGCGATTAGTTGTACGGTGCGAGGCTAAAAATCATTTTTGTAGTATCTCGAAAAATGGCAAAAAAGCTGTTCATTTTTTTTGCACATTTGTAACGAGAAAAAATAACGGATTGAACAGTTTGGGTATTCCTACCATATTTTTTTTTATGTTACGACGTCGAAACTTTATATGATTTTTTTTATCAAACGTATCAAAAAATTTTTGTAAATTAGCTAAAATCTACAATTTTTACAATCAAATAGGCACATCAAAATTTATGTACCTATGTAGTTTGCATAATGTATGTTTGTATAATTTGATACATTATTTTTGAGAAGCACTGTCGCGACCTGAATATTTAATGCTAGCTTGAGATACAAAATTGTATCACCCGGATGTTCTTGAGATTTACATTTCAATTAGTACATTTTAAAACGTAATTGTATATCTAAAACATTTGTGCAGAATTTAAAACCGTACGCAATTATAACAACGCTCAATAGTTCGCCTTGCCCTTTGTATTCCTTTTGGGTACACAATTACTCGATTCGTTAAGCTGCGAGTGCTAGCGTAGTTAAAAAGCGTTTTCGTTGTTCACGCAATCCCTAAAAGCTTTGTATTTTACGTGTGTGAAAAAAGGTAAATAAAAGAGTTAAAAAAAGAGTAAAAGTATTTTCAAGTCTGTATCCCTGGAAGGTTAGGCAGAGGTACCACAATTGCACCCACGGTTAGTCGAAGATACTTGGTCCCACAATGTGATATGTGGCAAGCCTATTGCCAACAGGGCACTTTCCAATCCTGGGCAATGTTGTTTTATCAGAAACTGAAAAAATACATTTTTAAATTATCCGACCTAGGAATCGAACCCGGGACCTCAATTTGGTAAACTCCGACACCGGACCACTACACCACAGAGCCGATATATTACCGGTAATAACGACAATGTAATAACATTGAATAAAACTACTAATATGTATTTACTATTACAACTATTTTTGTTAGTTTTTTGTATTTTAGTTAGTAAAAATCAAGTACGAAAGCTAAAATCAGTAAGATTTTAATTTTATATTACTTGTATTTTAATTAAATACCGTTTCCAAAATAGATATCATAACGATTTTTACGAATGTTCTATGAAGAATCCAAATTGCGATCGTGAAGTAATCATCAATCCGAACATTTATTAAAAGTATAGTCGTAATTTACAATCTTCGTCATAATAATTATCAGCATTAATTCCGTCTATTGGTTTGGTGAGATTTGCCGAATCACTACGTTGTATTGACGTCTGCAGTAGTGGTAATCTTATCTATGGTACACTGTTGACCATCTTATGAAATGATGACCATCGTATACACATGCAATATTTAGGCTCGTATCTTTGACCGGATGAACAGAGGTTAAGATTCCACTATGGGTCACATTATATAGTTAAAATCACATGTAGCTTAATAATGTATCCAACTAGGTGCAAATAGCACAAAAAGTGTTTAGATTACCAGTTACTAGTATATCGCCTATAGAGAGTGCTTTTTCCCTCAGTTGGTTACTACAACTTGCTGCATGATGTATGAGGTAGTGACTACCAATGTCATATATCATGGTATATAATTAATGACATCAATAAAAAGCATTCGGAACTGACGGCTTTTAACTTCTTTCCAAGGCACGGTGAGGCTAAGCGCTTTACAATTGTTTATATTTGAAAAGTTTTTACAAATCTAAAAAGTATGCTAAAACCTGTGTTTTTACACCGTAAGGTTATTCTAAAATATTTTAACACATAGACGAAAAAAAATACATGGAATTAATTGCTCCTTATTACAATCTCTTATTACTGTAGCTGCATAACTCAATACAAAATTGAATATTATGTCACCTTTCATAAAAAATGAAACACAAAAATAGAAACCACCGCTGAGTTTAAAAAAGTTTACTCTTCAAAATAACGTCTTGTAAAAAGTTTGATTGAATAGAGAACATTTGATTTCTGATTGCTGCATCTTGCTAATTCTTTTTAACACAGAATGATTAGTAACCACGTCGTCTTTGGTGTTACCCATAAAGCATTAAGTAAAGGTGGAGCTAGCACTCGGATTAATCCCTTGAAACATATACCTACGTTATATCTCTGTCTTTGAGGTCTCGTCATCTCTTTTTATGCTGCTGTGTTAGAAAAAGAGGACAGCAGTATTAAAAGTTGTGTTTCATGTAGGTATTAGAAGTGTTGCCTCCAGATATTATACAGCTTCATGGTGTTACCTTATGTGTGACAGATATTATTAAAATATAAAAGTGGTTATTGTCGAGTCAAACTCATAGACAAAAGGGATACAAAAAAATCTTAAGATTTAACAATCCAAGCTCCTGAATAATATTAACGGAATAGTAACACAAATATAATAAAAATATAGGCTCACCTGTCGGTCCTTAAACATGAGCAGAATCACCATCAAGTTAAGGAAAAATCCGAAAAATCCAATGATAAAGAGCACAAACGCCGATACCACGTATCCCCACCGTGGCATCAGAAGTGGGAACTCCCCATATGCACGCACCACCGTATCGTTGAAACTGTCTGTATACGAACTCATGATCATCACTATCATTTCACTTACACTTCACCTTACACTTATATTTTTCACTGAAACCACACCTGTAACAAAATATTACCACGTTATTTTTTGTCACATAAAATGTTGTATCATTATGATACAATACATTAAACAAATTGTTTCGTGGTGTCATTGTAAGCCTGTTTTTTGATTGCCAAGATAGTGGTTAGTTTTGTTTGTAACGGCAGCCAGTGTTTATAGCTTTGTTAAGCTATAAACACTGGCTGCCGCTATCCATGTGTGTGCAAGTGTATGCAAGTGCTGATACCTACATTTCTATATATTTTTATACTATAAGATAAAAACAAGTAGATGAGACTCTCCTGATGGAAAGAGGAACCACCGCCTATAAATACGAAAGATGTTAATGGTGTGTTGCTATCCACGGGACAGGATGGCAATGCTTCATGCTTATGTCTACCGGTCATCTTACTCACAAACCTCAAAAAACGGGATGCGACAATGACAGATAACTGTATTGATAGAAAGCGATAAACATCGCCTATAGAGACCAAAGATGGCAATGGTGCGCTTTTTATTTGTGTCGCAGAATACTCTAGATAGACATTATAGTTATCAGAAAACAATAATGTTACCAGATTAATCTGGATAAAAAAGAAAGAGACAGCTGCTTTAAAAAAAAGCAATAGGTACTTTTCAAACAAACAACGATGCCAAAGCGGACTCTCTTGCTTAAGGCATAAGGTTGAATTAAGTGGGTAATATGACTTGTTTACGTATCTATTTCAATCTCGACTACTGCAGAACTTTCGAGAACATTTTCGAAGCTTACCTGATGTATATATAGAGACGTGTTAACGCGAAGGAAATCGATTCGGAATGATAATTTCGATGATGTAGTAAAGTGAAAAGTGATAGAACGATTTAGTAAGCAAATTATTTGCTTGTGTTATGGGTGTAAGTCAACGATACTAATTGATGATACATGATACATAGCAAAACATATATAAATAGTGGAATATGTTTAATAAGCACCCAAACCCAAAAATACTACACTATAATATATATATATATATATATATATATATATATATATATATATATATATATATATATATATATATATATATATATGTATATATATGTGTATCAACGCACAGGTCAAACCCTAAGGGCTAGAAACTTGAAATTTCACACACATATTTTTCTTATGATGTAGGCATCCATTAAGGAAGGATTTTTCAAAATTCAACTCTGAAGGAGGTGAAATAGGGGATAAAACTTTATATGAAACTTTTTATTCCCTGGACATATTTGCAAGAAATTTTGTATGAATTGAGTACAAAAAACAATAATGAATTACGTGTTTAAAAAATAATGAATTACGTGGCTGAATAAGTTCTAAGTAAATATGCGGGAGCGAAGCCGAGGGTAACAGCTAGTCCTATGATATAACAAAATATCCACGATTTCATATTTCACATTGAATTACGTATCTTTATTTAATTTACCTTACGTATTCTACTCATACAGTTCATGTTACAGCTCGGTTCATTAACATTCGATTCATTTGTCTTCATTAATAAAATTAATTTTCTCGGCTTTTGTTAGTGAGATCATTATTATTTGATGGTAGAATTTTCAACGTATACGATGCCACCTTCTTATGTTTTTATGATACTATATCTTTTTATATCATAGTAAACGGACAGACAAATCAAAAAATACATCAATAATTTCAGTTCAGACAAAATCAGCATGATACATTTATTGGTAAAATGGGCATTGGGGATTTAGCATTAAGGACATTTAATTTTCAGAGGCAGGAGGAATTTTAAGGACATTTTAAAGAGTGGACAGCGTAATGCACTTTTACTTAATTAGCTTATTTATTTTGCTTTTACAAACTGGCTAGGTGGCAGACTGAAGATCTATTCCTCAAAGCCCGGATCAACACCGGAAAAGGTAGTTCTAGTTGTAGTAAAAATTGAAACCAGTTGGCTTATTTTTACAATTATTACTTTTTCAAAATAGTTGAGTACTAAAAATTTTCAAGTTAGAAAAACCTTTACAAACCCTTACAAACAGTAAAAACCCTTTACCCATTTGAAATACTAACGATACGAACCCCTTACCGTAAAATCTCTGTACCGTAAGAGTTCCGCAACGTATCGCTGGGTATATGGTACCAGCGCTTTCACTATTTCTGCCACATAGCGTCAATGCTTGTCATTGTCGTGCCCCGGTTTAGAGGGTAAGGTAAGGGAGACATATGGCAATGTCATGCCGCCACACGGATAGAGACGCACCATTAACATTATTGGTGTCTATAGGCGAAGGTTTCTCTTTTCGTCGGGAGAGCCATAAGCTTATTTGCTATCTAATGATATCCGTACTAATAATATTATAAATGGGAAAGTGTGTGTGTTTGTTTATCCGTCTTTCACGGCAAAACGGAGCGACGAATTGACGTGATTTTTTAAGTGGAGATAGTTGAAAGGATGGAGAGTGACATAGGCTACTTTTTGTCTGTTTCTAACTCTCTACTTCCCTAAAATGAGTTTAATGAGAGCGAAGCCACGGGCAAAAGCTAGTTAAAAATAAACAAATACAAAATTTTCACGCAAATACGCAAAACTGTGTAATCTGTATACAAATAGTCTTTAAAAACAATAAGTTAGAAAGCTCGAGGGAAAAAGTTTTCGAGTAGCGCGTTGCATATCAATTGTAGCTACATGCCTCTACAACGTGTAACGTATAATTACTTTGGCATCTTTGTTCGTTATTATAAATTTTATATAATAACATATATAAACATAAAGACTGCTTTCCGTATGTAAATATGTAATCTGAAATACCAAAAGTATTAATCTAATATTAAGCATGTTCAGTGTTCATTTTTACAGAGATTAACACTTGAAAAGAATATGACGTGCAGTTTGTTAATATTTCGAAGCCGAAAAGAGAAAACGTCCGAATAGTCCGCAAGTTACAAAAAAAAAATTGAATTGTTCAAATTAAAAAAATCCACATTGCGGCGACTTTTGAGCTAAAGTAAATTTTTTAAATATAATTTTATTTACTGTTTGTTGTACATATACCAGACCGAGATGGCGCAATATGGATTTTCTTTTACATTCGAATAGTTCAATAAAACTTGTTGTTTTCGTAACTTGTGGACTACTACGCTTTCCGATGTCGATTTGTAATTTAATGAAGAGCATGCGCAATAAAGAGACGAAACTAATTTAAACGAGAATAATTTAGCATTAAAGTTACCGTGAGCACTAAGAATCTGCGCAACCGAAATGTTCAATCTGTATTCACATTTTACTCAAGGGTCCCAAGGGAAAAAGTTATATAAGTGCCGTTCTTTAGTTGAACAACACCAACGCGACTGACACTCATATATTATTTTGTAGGTAGTGTTATCACAGGAATAAACAGACGACGTTTTATCATTTAAATTTGCGGGTTAATAAATTCTAAATTACCAACATTTCTAGCATTATTGTATATTGAAGCTCAAAATTAAATATTAGTCTATTGTATTAGCTGTAGTAGTATTAGCTAATTAACAGAATATATAACACAGCAACCCATAACGTTCATAATAATTTAAATAAAAGAAAAATCTATGAACTACATAGTTTGCCTGAAGGTGGTTGTATAAGATAATCAAATGTTCCCGAAGAAGCCGTTTGCTTTCAGATTATCCAGTCGTTTATTTACTAAGTACTCTGCCGTTGTTTTTTATGTCATAAAATAGCAAACAAGCAGATGGCTCTCTTGCGGAAAAGAGAAACCATCGCTTATAGACATCAAAAATGTTAATGTTGCGTTGCTATTCGTGTGGCAGGATGACAATGCCATATGCATAAGTCTACCGACTGCCTTACCCTTCAAATTGGAACACATCAATGACAACCATTGACGCTATTGCGGCAGGAATAGGTAAGGTGGTGGCACCAAATAGCTTGGCGAGTTGCAATACTCTACCACCTAATAGTCACGATGGTAGTGACAGGTATAGCAAATCGTTCGCATTTTACGCTCTGCCTGGCAGAACGGCAGTTGGTCTATTCTTCAAATAAGTCCAAATCAAAGCGAGAAAACATCATGTAACAAAATTGACACAATTTTATTGTGCTTACTTAAAATGGTTTACTTAAAACCATTTTGAGCATACGTGTAGATTAATAATAATGAAAATAATAAACATTTATTTGAGACCAGCAACAGTATATCAACAACAAAAGAAAAACAAAACTTTATTAAAACAAAACAAAACATTAACTAACAATTGAAAATATACATAATATAACTAAAAAAATAAATAAAACAATTTTTATTATTCATTGTTTGTGGTGTGATGTCTCAAAATGACGTGCTACTCAGCTTTAGTTGAGTTTTAAAACTCAACACTGATATTTTGTAGCCCCCATCTAGCGAGTGGTAAGAAATAATAAAAAAAAATTAAGCAACAGAGTAACGTAAATAAGATTAGCGCGTAGCTTAATAATATCCTTCATCCTATACCTCTTTCTGAAAAAAACGCCAAATGCCAAACAATTTGGACAAAGGTACAGCAACGTATTTTTACATGTAATAATCATAACAATTATTATATGCCGCCCCGTTGGTAGAGTGGTTAACGACCCTGACTACGCAATCAATGGGGGCAAATTCCCGGTAGGGACAAGTATTTGTGTGATGAGCAAAGATGTTTGTATTTCTAGGTTTGGGTGTTTATAAAATACATAAGAGTATTTATATATGTATTTCTATGTATTAGTATCGTTGACTGACACCCATACTATAAGCATATAATTTGCTTATTTTGGGGTCCGACCAATTTGTGTAATTTTTGTGTGTAAAGAAAAATATATCTCCTATTATTTATTATTATTAAATTACTGCACAAATTACACGAATTGATCCAAGCCTAAACTAAACAAATTATTTGCTTGAGTAATATAATTCAATGATACTAATACATAGAAATACATATAAATACTGAAATATATTTATTAACACCCACGCCTTGAGTTACAAACATCTGTTCTCATCACATAAATGTCTCTCCAAATCCGAGCCTCATCGATTCGTCGGTATACAGAGTAACTTTTCACTTTACAGGGTCGATATAAAGGACCGGCCTTTTTTCACATGTTCCTCAGGCACAAAAAGTCGGTGCAATATACGCTTTAAATTGCACGCTTTGAAAATAAGTTAACAACTACGACGTTAAAAAAAAAAGAAAAATCATAAAACGCTAATTTTGCATTTCCCACAAAATAAGAAATTGCCATCGTGACTAAAACGAAAAAGTTGCATGTTTTCTTAATTTTTCGGTACACCCTGCCTTAACTTAACAACCATGTGACACTCCTGATGAAAGGAGACTATCTAAGTCGTTAATTCCCAAAGCGATCCAGGTGGACCCGCAGGGGTCCACGGGAGACTCGACGGAGGTCTACGTTGACGTGACCAAAATGGAGGTTCACAGTTCGTAAGCGAAGGTCCATGAAAATTTATCTGGTTTTGATAGTCAAGAACTAAAATATTGGCTTGACTTCACCCATCAATGTAGACACATAATCCTTAATTAATATTATAAATGCGAAAGTCTGTCTGTCTGTCTGTTACGCTTTCACGGTTAAACCGCTGAACCAATTTCATGAAATTTGACATGGAAGTAATTGAAGAGCCGTGGTCAAACATAGGCTGATTTTTTTTAAAGAGTTGAAATAAAAGATGAAATTTGTATGAAATATATATCTTAATGACATGTTAATTTACTCGCGGGCGAAGCTGCGCGGGTCAGCTAGTATTTTAATAATATGAAAAATATCAATTAATTACCCATTCAAATCTCACTTTTTTTCGAAAACTGTTAATTCACGGTTGGAACTCATCTGTAACGCAAATTTCTATAATTGTATCTAATCTTCATATTTTTAGGAGTATGGTAGAAATTTAGATTCAGGGGGTCCACCGGAACAAGCAACATTTTTAAAGTGGTCTATGAGAAAAAAAGTTTGGGAACCTATGACCTAGGTGGAAGACGTCTATAGACATTTAGTGTATTAATAATACAATATTTATTTACTATTTCACTTTTATTGTTTCACAATAAGGTGATACCAAAGACTATCAACAAAAACCTAAACATTGATGTGATGTGCTTAAACAATTCGTTACCTTATGGTTTCGTTACGAATTATAACTTTGTCTACCAGCTTGACGATGACTATTGACCGCGTGATTTAGTGCGGCTTATGTCAATCTTATACATTTTATTATTTTCTAATTTTGTTGTCGTTTTTATATTGTTACTTTGTCTTTGCCCCTTGGAACTTCATGAGTTTGATTTTTTACAATCCCGATCCGAGACTTGTTTAAGTAACGTACACAGCGCACTCAAAAAGCTACGCCTCGTAGTAGTGCTACGACTAGTCTACGAAGTAGGTATGTTTATTATGATACTAGCTGTTGCCAGCGACTTCGTCCGCGCGGAGTTCGTTTATTTCGTACTGCCCCTCTCCCGTAGGTGATAGCGTGATAATATGTAGCCTATATGTTGACCCGACCTATTAGTAATATTCATACAAAATTTGAAGTAAATCCAGTTTAACTTTTTAAGTTTACCCCGGACATACATACAGACAAACAGACAAACAGACAAAAATTCTAAAATCTATATTTTTGGCTTCGATAACGATTGTAGATCACGCCCCAAGTATTCTTTTAAAAAAATATTTAATGTACAGTTTTGACTTTCCTACGATTTTATTATATGTATAGATTATGTTGCGTGTCTAATAAAATGGTCACAGTCCCAGACCAGATGAATACTAATAGACACCGTTTTTAACGTAACTAATTTTCCGCCATGTTGGTCCCGGCCTCCTTTGAAGAATAGGCCAACTGCCGTTCTGCCAGGCAGGTCGTAAAAGGCGACCGACTGGCTATCGAGTCACTACCATCGTGGCTACTGCATTGTCTCGCCCGGGTCTGGTACCACCGCTTTACCTATTTCTGCCGTAATAGCGTCAGTGCTTGTCGCTGTCGTGTTCCGGTGTGGAGGGTAAGGTAGCCGGTAAACTTATGCATGTGGCATTAGACCTCACCACGAGATAGCAACGCACCATTAACATATTTGGTGTCTATAGGCGATGGTTGACTCTTTCCATCAGGAGACCCATCTGCTTGTTTGCTATCTCATGATATATAAAAAAAACACGGTATTTGGCAATGAAAGTGTAGCCGGCCTTATGAGCAAACGCTCATATTACTGTCAAAAGAATGGCAAATTATTGACTCCGTTAACGCTACAGTATTGACGTATATTGCTTACTAATAACTGGAGTCATGCATGGCATTACGCGTGTGACGTGCAATGCATCGCTTAGCGATAGATATGCACTTTTCTCATCGATTATTATTGGTACAAGCGCAATTTTACGAATTCATAGGCCATGTATAGATAATTTGTACTTGTCGATAATTTGACACGCTACGCTTATAATTTAAAATTTTCTGTGTCTCATATTTTAATATGTTTTTATTATATATTATTATACATATTCTCGGATTAGGTTTGTGTAACTCGAATCGTTTAAAAAAGTTAAAAACCATCATAGGTAGACTTTTGCAAATTCGAAAAGCGTAAAGCAATAGGTAAATGTAGGTAATTATTTTATTTTCCACCGGATCCGAACGCGGCCATATACTGAGATCAGGCGGAAAAAACTCAGCGAACTTGTCTTTTTTTTTTCATGATTAAGTGGGTACATGATTATAACAAATTTTTCAGACTAAAAATATATAAGAGATTGGTATGAGGATTAATTATTAACCCCAGGTTTTTTGTTTTTTAAATAATCTGAAATTTCATAATACCCTTTTACACAGTTTTATTTGAACGCATTTTTTAAATTTACTTAATGGTAAATATATATCTAAAGCTTCGGAAAATTTATTGTAAAAGCATATACATTGCCCTAAATAGGAGTTACTTATTCTATGGAGACGAGATGTATACATAACAAAATTGATATTGTTCCTTATATTTAGTAAGTGTACATCACATTTTTTAAACAAGCAAATATTTTTACGCACGTACCTTAAGTTCTAGTTACTTACAAATACTTGTTGGAATATTACAGTTAAAACATCGATTTCTTTGAATTTTTTTCTGAAGAAAACTCTCGTACGTTACGTTACATTCCCCGTACGTTTGCTTTGTTGTCAAACAAATGTAAGTGTTAAGCGTTTTTTTTTATATTTTGAAAATTAAAGATTTGCAAACATAATGATCTAAGATTTTGTTTAGAATATCTTGTAAAAAAAATACTCAAAATAGAAAGAAAAAAGTTAATTTAGAGCAAATTGTTGTTTTTTTTTCTAAACTTAAAATGAAAGATTTGAATTGATGTAAATGATTTATAATCCATAATTATTCAAACATGTTAATAAAGTGTTGAAAAATTTCATAAAACTACATGTTACTAGTTAGTCGCGCCATTTGTAAGAAAATTACAAAATTAATACGCATGTAAATGTGTCATATTTCTAGATTATTAGGTGGTACAAATTTCAGTGCTTCTTAATCTAAACGTGAGATAAAGATTCCTAATGAACATGTTGTGAAGGTTACATAAACTGCATAAATAGAATAGTATATGTCTTAAAATGGATGTCTTACGATGGACCAAAATATTGTTCGATAGGTCGCATCGCTCGCACGTTATATTACAATAATTAAGAGCTTAATTATTGTAATATAACGAAATATTTATTTTCTTCTAAACATAACTAGTACAAGTCCGAGTTTACTGGCTAAATTGTTATTTTTTTAATATCATAAGATAGCAAACAAGCAAATGGGTCCTGATGGAAAGAGTCAACCATCGCCTACAGACACCAAAAATGTTAATGGTGCATTGCTATCTTCTGGCAAGATCTAATGCCATATGCAGAAGTTTACTGGCTACCTTACCCTCCAAATCGGAACACGACAGTGACCAGCATTGACGCTATTGCGGCAGAAATAGGTAAGGCAGTGGTACCAGACCCGGGCGACACGTTGCAAAACTCTGCCACCTAGTAGTCATAATGTTAATGACACATATAGCTAATCGGTCACCTTTACGACCTGCCTGGCAAAATGGCAGATGGTCTATTCTTCAAAAGGGATTCTTCTATGAATAAAATGACTAGTTTTATAGAACTTTAATGGATCAAAATTAAATAGAACCACATTCAAAATGTTCACATTCAAAATTCGAACTACATACAATACTATTAAAAATGAGCTACATGTAATAGTTAAAAAAATAACGATACCATCGATGTTATTTTATTTTGAAACTTCTATAGTATCCATTTTACCAGTTCTATTAATGGTTTATGATTTGTATATACCAAATTTTACAATAATATCGATAGTATTGTAGTGTGTCAATAGTGTTGTCACATTTATATGTAACAATAAATAAAATAAATAAATATTTTTTTAAACACAAATTGATCTAACCCCAAAGTAAGCAAATTATTTGCTTGTGTTATGGGTGTTAGTCACCGATACTAATACATAGAAATACATATATAAATACAAGAATATATTTAATAAACACCCAAAGCCGGAAATACAAACATTTATGCTCATCACACAAATGCTTGTCCCCGTCCCGCTAAAAACTCGACCAACGGGGCGGTCAAAAATATGTATTTATATCAAATAGTATTGATACTATCGATAGGATTATTGACAGTATACATTATCGGTAAATGTAAATTAATTCGATATTTAGTACTAAGTACCTACCGTAAATAAGACTATCGATATTCGAGCATCGACGGTCAACTCTAATTAAATTTGAATTTTTATTTTTGGCGTTCTAATTAAATTATAATTTTACGCTCTCACAAATACGTCAATGTATATTCGTATACATTGGCGTATTTGTGTGAGTGTAAAATTTAGCTACGCTCGATGTGTAAGAAACGTCACGAGAAGGCGCCTCCATTTACTGTCACAGCTCTAGTTATACGGTATTAGTCCAATAACGTTTTAACATTTTAACTTGGGATCTTTTTATCTTGGATTTGTTAAATACAATATCTTATCTCAAAACCAATTTAAATTCATAATGAAGGCATTTCAATCAAATATCTAATGTTTCTGAAACCACATTTTTATATATATGTATAGCAAGTAATTTTTTGTTTTGTCTGAGGATGGCAATACATACATAAGTCTACCATCTGCCTTTCCTACACACAAACACGACAATGAAAAACATTGACGCTTGGCATTGTTGTATTCCGCGAAATCTCACCCAGGTATATGGTACCACCGCTATTCCTACCGCAACAGTGTCAATGGAACAGTGTCAGTGTTAAATGGAAGTAAACTGACTAAACTTAATAAACATAATGTTGCCAATCGATATTTTTCGTTTCCGATTAGTAGAATATTTTGGTATCTTAAGTATTTATTTTTTGTCGTAAAATTATTTTTAACTAAACTATGCTTTTAAAAAATGTACCTACAATATTAAGAAAATTATGTTTAAATGTATTAGACGTAAAATATTTTTTATAATAAAGCTTGAGCTGGGGTAAGGAACGTTATATATATATATATATATATATATATATATATATATATATATATATATATATATATATATATATATATATAATTTATTTATTTATATATATATATAGATAGTTCAATGAACTGTGATGTTTGAATTAAAATTATGTATACTTTTTAAAATCTTATGAATTTTCTACCAATTATTATCTATCTAAGTATTATTAGTCTCATTTAAGTATTTTGCATAAAAACATGTTGCCAACACTGATTTGTATCATACGACGATATGATTCGTATAGATACAACAATGTATCTTAAAGTACTTAGTGGCCTGCACCCGGCGTAGATATCGTTTAAAACTGTTACTTTGCTTACATTCTGCTACGATTTGTATTTATGTAGTGTTTCAGTTGCAGTGAAGTGTGAAATCCATGTAGATTTTGTGCGTAAATTGCAACATGTGTCAAAATTATCCACAGACCATACCCTGTTTTCGAACTAAGTAACTACTGAAGTTGTCATATTGCTTCCTACCATCACAAAAAGTAACCTTTCAGACATTTAAAATCAAAACTCCTAAGTTCTGGATATCACGGAAGAAAACCCTTGATTACCAATGCTCAGATATATATGCTGTATTTTTTTTATACATTTCTCATCATAAGACACTAGTCAGCTATTGTGATGTATGAGAATTTGCCGACGTTCTTTTGCATTTCGCTCAAAAAAAGAATTTGCCATCATGACTAGTGGCTAGTTAAAATGACACTTTTTTTAATTTTTTGGTACACTGAACCTTACACGCTGGATTATCTTCAGCATATTATTTATTCATATCATAAGATAGCAAACAAGCAGATAGATCTCCTGATGGAAAGAGTCAACTATTGCCTATAGACACCAAAGATGTTAATGGCGCGTTGCTATCTTGTGGCGAGGTCAAACGCTATTGCGACAGGAATAGTAAGGCGGTGGTACCCGGACAAAACAATGCAGAACTCTACTACCTATGTATCATCATATTACTATATTACTTAACCGGTTTCACCGGTTATCTTAAGGATATACTTAATATTTTATTATATTATAACAATGTAAGTAATGTTACATTCTCTATCTAACAGTTAAGTCTACATCTTCAGCTCGATATACCGCGCCACGTGTGAGCAGCCGTGACACGTGACACGTACGAGTGTATTTCTGTCACTATGTAAACTAGGGCAATCTATACGTGACTTTACATAAGAGAAATAATATAAACTACCTATCGACCTGTGGTTAAAATTCAACCATAGACTAAACAATAAAACCTCTTTTAAGTTTGATAACAGACTTATCAGTAAAATAAGTACACATGTGTAAATATTATTATGTATGTCACATGAATGTACTCCGAGGGATTTTGAGGAATGTAATTGACGTGCAGTGAAGAGAGAGAGAGCGTTGTACACAAAGTACACCCGAGAGAGAGAGATGTACACACCCGCACACCCGCTCTTACCTCAGTCCCCGATTCCTCGGAGTTCGCGCGCGGACGTCGTTTGTTTAATGTTTATTTTTATTAATTTAATATATTTCTAATGCATTTTATTTAAAAATATTGGGTTTCTGCAGTCCTCCGCAATGTTAACTTAAAACAATTACGCAAATGGTGGACTATGAAAGTCACACTTTCATACTCCACCGTTAAGGGATGCAAAGTTGCTTCCAGTATTAATATAAAGAAAGCGTAGGCAGACTATTAGCGTGTATATAAATGAGAATGTACCGTTGATAAAAAAAGATAGAACATACATTTGGTATACATATAATTATGGAGGAAAAGAGAAACGAGCCCGTCTGCCTCGTGGTCTGGCGGTTAGCCTATTCGGCTCAGATAAGGTCCCGTTTTTCACGAAAATCTAAAATCTCAGTAGCAGCTCGGAGTCTTGCAGGTGATGTGTTACAAATTATTTGCTTCAGAGAAGCACGGAAAGCCAACCGGTTATCTCTACAAATAGTCGATAATCGTTATCAGATTGGTAAAATGCGGCGATAGGAATCACAACTCATCTCGCCAACCGACAAACTGGTGAATCGTGATGAACAGGAAAGTCAATAGCATACCCCGTAAGCAACCGAGTGTAATGAATTTTTTTTGGGCTATAAGGGCAAACTCGGATGAAGTAATTGTTCCATGAGGGCAATTTATAATGTCAGCCCAAGTACCTCCCTGGGAAGAAAGTTCAAAGAAATCAATATTTTAAGTGTAATTTTGTAATATATATTTGAAATCATATATGTACGTAAAAATATTTGCTTATTTAAAAAAAAGTGATATTCGCTCCCTAAATACAAGAAACAAAAAAAACTTGCTGTGCATGTATCTTGTTTCAACAAAATAAGCAACTCTTTTATGGGGCAAATTATACCCTTCTACATTAAGCTACCTGATGTCATTAGAGATTTACCACTTAATAAATTAAAAAATGTGTTAAAATAAACAAAGTTACTATAAAATATTTCAATATTTAGATGACAAAAAAGCATGGGTCTACCTGTTCCTCATATGAGCAATCTTATAACATAAAGTAAATACAAGTAACAATTATAACATATATATATATATATATATATATATATATATATATATATATATATATATATATATATATATATATATATATATATATATATATATATATATATATATATATATATATATATATATATATATATATATATATACTACTGCATGGATTTATTTCAAATTTTGCATGAATATTACTAACAGGTTGGGTCAATATATAGGCTACATATTATCACACTGCGACCTACGGGGGAGGAGCTGTGCGCAGTAAACCAAGTCCGCGTGGACAAAGTCGTGGGTAACAGTTAACTAGCAATGTTCGATATTAATAATGGTACATAACTTTTCCCTGGAAATAAAGTCTATGTTACCGAAGGACAAGCGGCGCGTGTCTTTAGGACTTTTGTATAAATCGTGGGAAAAAGTGGCAGCGTGTTGTACGTCAATTAGGTGGGTACGCCTTCGCCGCCTCGTAAAAATGAAATGCTTATGGAACATTTATCGTTTATTATTGTTTTTATATCATAAAATAAATAAACACGCAAACAACTGAACAAAAATATGTGAGTTTTTTTTTAAATAACTGCCTACTCTGCTACTATTGCTTTTGCAGCAAATTTAGAACTAAGTTAAGACGATAATATCATTTAGCCTGCATTTATCATTTAATGCCTTGCTTGTATTTCAAATGTAATAAATAGTCCTTCTACCAGGTATTATATTTTCCGCCGTGTTGGTCCCGGCCTTCTTTGTAGAATAGGCCAACTGCCGTTCTGCCAGACAGGTCGTAAAAGGCGACCGATTGGCTATTGAGTCACTACCATCGTGGCTACTAGGTGGTAGAGTTCTGCATTGTCTCGCCCGGGTCTGGTACCACCGCCTTACCTATTCCTGCCGCAATAGCGTCAGTGCTTGTCGCTGTCGTGTTCCGGTTTGGAGGGCAAGGTAGCCGGTAAACTTATGCATGTGGCATTAGACCTCGCCACAAGATAGCAACGCACCATTAACATCTTTGGTGTCTATAGGCGATGGTTGACTCTTTCCATCAGGAGACCCATCTGCTTGTTTGCTATTTTATGATATAAAAAAAAAGGTAATTTATAAAAGGCGAATGATTGGCTTTAAGAGTATTTTTACAAATTGCGAGCTTAATATCTAGTGGCATTCTCCTCCAGTTAACATTTAGGCCAACAGAAAGTAGGTATGCGGTGTCTTTAAAATGTAAGGACATAATATGCAGCCCTAAGCAAATCCCAAAATATACTATATACATACACGAAAGATAATATATTTAAATTAGTATTAAAACTTTGAATATATACGACTCAACTCAAACTTACAGAAATATTTATAAATGTATTCGTAAATACTACTACTATAAATACTCACAAATCCATGTTTGTATTAATTAATATATAAAATGTGAAAGTTTGGATCTTTGGATGGATGGATGGATGTTTGTTACTATCACGCTAAAACTACGAATCAGATTTGGATGAAATTTGGCATACAGGTAGATGATGATCAAGAATAGCATATAAGTTACATTTTATCCCGGAAAAATGAGTTGTTCCCGCGGGATACACCAAAATCTTTTATAATACATAGAGGTAAAGTAACCGGTAAACTTTGCTCGTAACATTAATACCCCGCCACCCAAGCATACCAATAACATTTTTTCGCTCTATAGGCGACGGTCATCTCTTTCCATTAGAAGATCTGAAATCCATTAAAAGATCTGAAAATGAATAATTTTAATGAAATCCAAGCACTAAATACTTTTTTACCAATTGCTCTGATTTGATGCGTCCAAGATAATATTTCGTCCAGATGTATACCCAAATTTTTCACAGATTTGCTGTTGAGAATGCAAATGCCATGAACCACGATTTGTGGTATATTTGCCCAGTCAATTTTAGTAATCTGTTTTGCTCCAGCGATGATATTTACTTACGATTTCTTTGGATTTTTAGCCAAACCATTAGTTTTGCTCCATTCAGATATTGTTGCTAAATCTTTATTTATTTGGGAAACTGCAGATTAAACTGTGCAAGTCAATGGATGGTGATGCATGGTGGGATGATGAAGTGAAAGCTGCGATTGAAAGAAAGAAGAAAGCATGGCTAGAATATGTATCATGTTTGCACGCGAATGATGGTATGAAGGACAAGAAGAAAGAATTGCATCGTTGTTGTAAGAATGCCACTAAAACCTTAGTGAAAGAAAAGCGTGAAAGAGAATGTTTGAAAGCGGAAGAGAGACTGGCGAGCAACTTCGCGGCAAACACCAAACTTTTTTGGAGGGTGGTGAAGAAGTCTAGGAGTTGTTCGGCAGCCTCCAGAATGAATAGGATTAAATCTAAGGATGGTGACATTCTTACAAGCACAGAAAGCGTGTTAAAACGATGGAGTGAATATTTTGGAGATATTTAAGATGCTGTCCAGGACGCTGCCTCCGTCTCTGACTCAGTTAGTGATTCAGAGACGATGGAAGCATGCCAGGACATTACTATGCAAGAGATCGTATGGGCGATAAGAAGTATGAAAAATGGAAAGGCTGCGGGAATAGATAAGGTGACTGCTGAGATGATCAAATACGGTGGTCCTGCCGTCTGGGACTCTTTTCGTGTCCACTGCAATACATGTTGGAGGAACGGTAGAGTACCCGAAGACTGGCGGCGCGCGGTCATCGTGCCCTTGTATAAAGGCAAGGGCTCACGTATAGACTGCAACAGCTATAGGGCCATCAGTTTGATTAGCTTAGCATCGAAGGTGTATGGTAAGATCATTGAAAGGAAAATGCAAGGGAAGTCCGAGGGAATGTTGTGGGAGGCACAAGGGGGTTTCAGATCTGAAAGAGGATGTATGGATCAAGTTTTCTCACTCCGCAACATCGTAGAGAAGCATCTGGCTGTCGGCCAGAAAGCAGAAAGAAAAGCGTTTGATAGAGTTGTGCGAAAGAAACTTTGGGACATTTTACCCAGTTATGGGATAGATGGGCGTCTGCTGCGTGCTTTGCAATCCATGTACTGGGATTGCAAAGCATGTGTGCGGGTGGACGGCAACATATCGCCCTGCTTCGATGTCAATGTCGGCGTCAAGCAGGGTTGTGTGTTGTCAGCTCGTCTGTTTATTCTATATCTGGATAAGTGTCTCCAAAGATTGAGGTCATTGAATGTGGGAATGCGCATGAGTGATCTAGTGGTGAACTGCCTGCTTTATGTAGATGACGCTGTACTTCTAGGCTCAACTCCATCTGAGCTGCAAACACTGGTCACAGTTATGAATGAGGATTGTAAGAGTATGGGCTTACATTTGAATGCGAAAAAAACTAAAGTTTTAGTATTTGAAAGAGAAGCAACCAGAACGGACGTACGGGTTGTGGTAGATGATGTAGTGCTGAAACAAGTGGATGAGTTTGTATATCTTGGATGTGCTTTTAGCAGGGATGGAAGGTACACCGCTGATGTTGAAAGAAGAGTGTGTGCAGGGAACAGAGTGAATGGAGCGTTAGGGAGATTACTTAATAGCACAATTTTAAGTCAGGGTGCCCGTCTAGCCCTGCATAATCATGTGCTTATCCCAACGCTATTGTATGGAAGTGAGAGTTGGGTATGTCAGAAAAGGGCATGAAAGTAGAATCAACGCGGTTGAGATGAGGTCGCTAAGAAAAGTATGTGGTGTGACACTCGCCGACCGGGTTCGTAATGTCGAAGTGAGAGAGAGGTTAGGTTTGAAAGAAAGTGTCGGTGTAAAGATGAGAAAGGGCATGCTCCGTTGGTTCGGACATGTAGAAAGAATGGTAGATGAAAGGTTAACAAAACAGATATACAATGCTAATGTGGAAGGATGTAGGTACCGGGGAAGACCAAGACTGACATACCACGATCAGATTGATCGAGTACTGTCCGAAGGTGGTGGGAAGAGTCTTCGCAACCGGCGTGTGTGTATGAAGAGAGTGATGAATGTGGAGAAAGCGAGACAAGCCTGCAAGGATCGTGATGTATGGCACTCGGTTTTCTCTGCCTACCTCGTAAGGGATCTGACGTGAATATATGTGTGTGTATGTGTATGTTGAAATGCGTATATATCGGGAGATTATCTATGATACAAACTTCAACTAATTTGTGACTGTCGATTAATATTGGAGATAGAAATATATCATATCATACCATAATATGCATGTATTGCTATAAAGCTTCCTCTTGAATTACTGGTCTATTGGTGAAAACTGTCTCAAAATCCGTTGCTTAATTTAAAAAAATATTTAAAGCGAATTGACAACGGAAGCGACTTTTTTATGCTATGTAAAGATATGTAAATAAGATAAATTACGGCGGCCAACGCCGCCCGCAAGTCTCGTGCGGCGAATTAATTATCTGAACAAGAGGTACCTAACCTATTACATCTATATTAATATTATAAATGCGAAAGTTTGGATGTTTGGATGGATGTTTGTTACTCAATCACGCAAAAACTATCGAACGAATCAAATTACTTTTGGCACACAAGTAGATGATGACCTGGAATAGCGCATAGGATACTTTTGTCCTGGAAAAATTAAGTGATCCCGCGGGATTTGCCAAAAACTTTTACAATGCAGCTGGCTACACGCTGTGGCTTGTAATATGTAATATTAAAATTTATTTTATTGATAAAAAATAAGTTTTATATTAATAATAATAAAAATTAAAGACATTTAAAATAAATTTCTTGTATATATACAAAAATTATATTCTAAATGTCCTTAATTGTATCCTTAATAGCATAAAACAAAGTCGCTTCCGTTGTCTATTCGCTTTAAAAATGTTTGCTGTGTCTTTATGGCTACACAATGAATTGCGTATTTTGTGACTAACTTATATTATGGAATGAAAATAAATAAATAAACCTTTGACTAGCCCGCTGCTATTATCATAATACTTATTATAACGCTATCTCTCGCACTGCCAAAAACTACAAGGCTTTTCACGAAAAAAATATTTTTATGTAAAAGAACCCTTTATGTTCATCTAGATGAAGGGCTCAAATTTTATGCAAATTCTTTAAGCGATCGTGGCGTGAATAAGAACAAATACCTAAATACCCCAACTTACAAACATCACAGCTTAAAACAACACAGCCTTTCACATTTAAATTATTAATGGGATTTAGAAGAATATAAAATTTAACTCATGTCTCATGTTTTTTTTTAAAATTTTGTTTACATTTTAAAGTATTAGATTTTTGTTCTATTATTATTTTTTATTTAAAATGTTTGTGCTGTTTTATTTATCTCAATTAAATTTGATGTTTTATTTGAATTGAAGTTATTGAATTACTAATACATCAATAGTCAATGATTTAAACTGACTTAGCTCCGAAAGTCAAAACTGCTGTGTGTACGAAGTGGTAATCTATAATTGGCTTATGTTTGATGTAAACAAATTATTTTTAACTTACGAGTATAATTAAAAAATGGTGTGGATTATTTTTAATAAATAAATAAACTATTAATTTAGCTCAAGTTATAATACTGTGTAATTGGTCCGGGTCTCCTTTGAATAGACAATTTGCCGTTCTATCAGGCAATTTGTAAGAGTCAAACGATTAGCCATTATATACGAGTCATTAGTATTATGACTACTAGATATTATAATTCTTCATTGTCTTGCCTCGGTCTGGTATCACCGCCTTACATATTTCTGCTGCAATAGCGTCAGTGCTTGTAACTATTGTGTTCCAGTTTAGAGGGTGCAGTAGTCAGTAAACACGAATGTGGCATAAAGATTGCCACAAGGATAGCAATAATGCAGAACTCTACCACCTAGTAGTCACGATGATAGTGACTCGCATAGCCAATCATTCGCTTCTTACGAACAGCCTAGAAGAAATAAATAAATAAATATATAATGAAACTAGCTGACCCCGGCAAACGTTGTTTTGCCTTACATATTAGGAATCCATAGCGGTCAAACAACGTGACACGTAATTTATATGACTACGGGATTGTCCTTCCACGCAGCCAAAATGGCATTAAACTTTACATGGTGGTTAAGTATTCTTAATTTTTTTAATTTTCCGCGCAATTTTCTTAATATTTTCTTTTATAAGAATCTTCTCCTTACAATTACAAACACAACAAAAAAAAAATTATCGAAATTGGTCCAGCCATTCAGGCGTGATGTCGTGACTAAGGAAAATAGGGATTGATTTTTATATATGTATATAAGATATAGATTATACCCGAACACTGGTGTTAACCTTGGTAGCGTTATCTTATGTATCAAACACCTACAAAACTTGTTACAAGAGTAAATTACTTGAAGTATAAAAACTGTCTAATAAGATGTATTTCATTTACTAGCCACAAAGTAGTAAAAGGAACCTCAATTTACAAGATTGGTAGTAACAAGATCCAAGTAATGTTTACTCTACTTCAGTTTTATCAGTCGCGACTAAATGTTTCGTTTAGTTTTAGTAAAACCTTCTTACCTATTTCTGCTACAATAGCGTCACTTTTCGTCACTGCCGTGCTCCAGCTTGGAGGGTAAGGTAGCTGATAAGCTTATGCATATAGCATTACCATTCCGCCATACACATTATGATATATGAAAATAAATATATAATTATAATAACCATTTGTGTGGTTCCTAGTCTGAAAAATTTCTAAAATAAAAGTAGCCTAAGTTATTTCTTACTATATCACCTATCGGTCAGTGAGAGTTCCATCAAGATCGATCCAGTCGTTTCAAAGATTAAACGGGACAAAGACAGACAGACAGACAAAAATTGTAAAAAATGTTATCCATACTAATATTATGATTGGGAAAGTGTTTGTTTGTCCGTCTTTTACGGCAAGACGGAGCGACGAATTGGGCACCGGCCCCGGCACGACACCGACAGTACTTGACGCGACGACCCGACACGGCACCGGCAGCTACATTCTTCATTAGACCGACACCGACACGATCCGACCCGAGACGCTCCGACCCGACACGGCCTTATATAACTCCAGACATGGACAAGAGCGATGCGCGATGCCAGCGTAAAATAATAGATTGTATTTTTGTTTTAGGTATTTACTATATTTAAGACGTAAAAAGACGTGTTTTGGGACCATTTTGGGTGAATCCAATTATCAAAGTGAGATATTTAGATGGCATGTGGTATAATTTATTCGAAAAACTAATTGATGACCGCGATAAGTTTTTCAATTCATATTTCCGAGTAACTATAATATAATGAAAAAATAATTATTCCTCCGCATGCACTAAGTAATGAAAATTGCGCGAGCAGGTTCAGTGATCACGCCACTAGCACGCCTACTCGGGAGCGAAGCCGCAGGTAAAAGCTAGTTTTGGTATATGTACTGTGTATACATATATATGCATATAGTAAAAAGCGCTTATTTTAATACTAGCTGTTGCTCGCGACTTCGTCCGCGCGGACTTCATTTACTCTGCACAGCTCCTCCTCCGTAGGTGCTAGCGTGATAATATGTAGCCTATATGTTGACGCGACCTGTTAGTAATATTTATGCAAAATTTGAAGTAAATCCATGCAGTACTTTTTGAGTTTACCCCGGACATACATACAGACAAACAGACAAAAATTCTAAAATCTATATTTTTGGCTTCGGTATCGATTATAGATCACGCCCCAAGTATTCTTTTAAAAAAATATTCAATGTACAGTTTTGACTTTCCTATGATTTTATTATATGTATAGATTACAAACAGACACTCCAATTTTATTTAATTGTATCGATAAAAACACAACGCCGCACTGCAGGAAATATTTGACCGGCTAAAATTATTTGGTTTGGGAAATAAAATTAATGATTTAACTCTAGAAATATTAAAGTCTGCCTCTTAATTAACATTTTAGCGGACCGCCATTCGCTTGTATAAATAATTAATCTATATGACCATCAAATGTTGCCTTGACACGCCATTTTACCAAGTAAGTACACGTGTTGGTCCGTTTTGCCTCGTTTTGGTTCGGGCCCCCTATGAAGAATAGCATCAGTGCTTATCCCTGTCTTGCTCGAATTTGGAGGGTAAGGTAGCTGATAAACTCATGCATGTGGCACTATCATCCCGCAACAATCGGTGATGGTTGTCTCTTTCCATCAAAGGGGTAATAAAAGGGGAGGATACGTTACCTAGTCACAGCGTCCGGTCCTACAAAAATAGGTCCGTGGACACAGTGACAATCAATCACGCGCGGGACATCATATCATACGCATACTTTCCGACTGTTTTTACCATTAATCACACATTAAAATGCGTTCTTGTGTTTCAACCAATGTTATAATCACTCAAGGAAAAAAATAAGATACACGGGATTACTTTCCATCCGTAAGTACGGCTAAAACAATTTGTTTGAAAATAAGATTAAATTATTGTTTGGTTCGCCATGTTTGTGAGAGTGAAATCTATGCTAATATTATAAAATTGTAGTTTGTTTGTTTAGTTGTACGCGGTAATCTCGAAAACTGCAGAACCGATTTGAATAATTCTTTTTGAGTTGGATAGCTTGTTTATCGAGGAAGGTTATAGGCTATATAACATCTTGCTACGACCAGTAGGAGCGTAGTAAACAAAGTCCACGCGGACGAAGTCGCGGGCAACGGCTAGTAGTATAATAGGAAAGTAATTGAGAGAAACTTAGTCTGCTTCGTTAGTCGCATCACTTTGTGCTCGGCAGATCGAGTCTAGGTTTAGCGATTGCGATGTTAGAGCGTAACATATTCTCCTGTTTAATATATCAATGTTTGTATGTATGTATTTTGTTCTCAGGTGGCCTGAAACTGGATTAACTGCTTTTTACGGTATCTTCTAGTGTTTTTTATATCGTAAGATAGCGAACAAGCAGATGGCTCTCCTGTTGGAAAGAGACACCATCACCTATAGACAACAAAGATGTTAATGGTGCTTTGTTTTTCGAGTGACGGGATGGCAATGCCACATGCATGTCTACCGGCTACCTTACCCTCCAAACCGGAACACGACAATGACCAAGTATTGCCGCTATTGCGACTGGATTAGGTAAGGTAGTGATACGAAATACCCGAGTGAGACGTTGCAGAATTCTACCACGTGATGGTCACTATGGTAGTGAACGGAAATAGGTTGGTCCAAACCCTCTTTGTAAAACAAACCAAATGCCGTTCTGCCAGGCAAGTCGTAAAAGGCGACCCATTGGCTATACGTGTCACTACCGTCGTGACTACTAGATGGTAGAGTTCCGCAACGTCTCGCTCATGTTTGGTACCACCACTTGATTTATTCCTGCCGCAGTAGCATATTGATGCTACTGATTACGATGAGATACAAGCACTGGCTTGTGATTGTCGTATTCCGATTTGGAGGGTAAAGTAGTCGGTAGACTTATGTATGTGGCATTGCCATTCCGCCACTCGGAAAGCAAAGCACCATTAACAGGTTTGGTGTCTATACGCTACAGGTATAGTTTAACCCCGTGTTGGATCCGGGCTCCTTTGAAAATTAGGCAGAAGCCACCAGGTCGTAAAAGGCGACCCATTGGCTATGCGAGTCACTACCATCGTGGCCACTAGGTGGTAGAGTTCTGCATTGTCCCGCCCGGGTCTGGTACCACCGCCTTACCTATTCCTGCCGCAATAGCGTCAGTACTTGTCGCTGTCGTGTTCCGGTTTGGAGGGTAAGGTATCCGGTAAACGTTTGCGTGTGGCATTAGACCTCGCTACAAGATAGCAATACACCATTAACATCTTTGGTGTCTTTAGACGATGATTAACTCTTTCCATCAAGAGACCCATCTGCTTGTTTGCTATCAATTGATATAAAAAAGTAAGTTCCGTAAGGTATCCCATAAATAGCACACATGCAAATGACTCTCATGATCGAAAGTGACAAACATCGCCTAGTGTCTATAGACACCAAGGATGTTAATGTTGCGTTGCTATCCATGTAGCGTAATGGTAATCAAAGTCAAAGTAAAACATTTTTATTAAAATTATTCTTTACATGCACTTGTGATACATTTTTTGTGTTACTACCGGACTGAAAACACGGCCACACACTGAAAAGATCCGGCGAAAGAAACTCAGTGGGCTTGTCTTTTTTGTACAAAAACATGTTTTTTAAATAATGTATGTATAAAAATATATTAATAATCTGTTATAATTACTATGAGATTGGTATTAGGAGCAATTAATTCTATGCCTTTGTCTTCCAAATATTAAAATACTTTATAATCCTTCTTTACAGAGTTTTGTTTTTAAATATTTTTTAAATTTGTATATTGGTAGGATTTTAATAGCATTTATTTATTTATTAAAAAAATCCACAACGCTTAAATTACATGGATAGCTGCTATACATGAATATTAGTATTTTACAGCCAATTACGGATTTACATTTTATAAACCAAACTGATTGCATGTTAGTGATGATAATTTAATTAGTGAAAAACTTCAAGAACAACAAAGAAAAATATCGACACACCGGATTTGAACCTGCGATCCTCTACCTAAAGCCAGCCATAGGGAGAGGGTCGCAGGTTCAAATACTGCATATCGATATTTTTATTTGTTGTTTTTAAAGTTTTTCAAGTTTTCCCAAGCACGGGGTGAGTGCTATAACACAAAAATAATTTATTTAAAAGACTTTATAGACTTCACTATAAAACAGTAACTTATTTTATGGATACATAAATTATGTAAATCACAATTATTTTTAAATGAAAAAAATGCCACATAACTTAAAATCGCTCGATGTTAAGGAACCCTACGCGTGCGAATTCAACTCACACTTGACCGTGTTTTTAAATTTACTTATGGCGTGGAATATAAAGTATCTTCACGCCCATATCCCCAAAGAGTTAGACAGAGGTACAACAAGTGCACCTACGGTTAGTCGAAAATACTTGGTCTCACAAATGTGATAGGTGCCAAGCCTATCGCCAACCGGACACTTTCCAATCCTGGCAACATTGTTTTTACTAGAATACTGAAAAAAACACATTTTTTTTTTAGTTGCCCAACTCGGGAATCGAACCCGGATTTCATGTGGTCAACGCCAACGCCGGGCTACCAGACCACAGAGGCGAAGAGATGAAATATATGTAAAGACATTTTATTCCTTTTTTTCGTAGCGTGTTGATTAAGGCGAGGCATCGGGACAAACTGGAAAACCTGGTCTACTAAATCACGTTTTTTTTTTGTATGGATTGTTAAATAACAATTTTACAAAGTTACACGATATACCTGAAGATATTATCTTAGGAATGTGCTAACCTATTACATGATAGGATGTACTTTATTCGATCATATAAAATTCCGAAAACAGGCTAAAAAATCTCTAAAACAAATAATTTGTTAATAATATTTCTAATCTTCTACATGATTTTTATTTGATGATATTTAGTTTTAAATACAAAAAAGAATGTACTAAATTTTGGTTTTCAGCTGAAGTCCTATATTTATTTATCCGAAAATTAACACGTTTCCCAGCGGTTTCAGAACATACCGCGCCGCCCATTTTCTATAGAATTGACGCGCGTAAAAATACCTCGCCTTAAACGGGTTATCCATTAAACGAATTTAACGGCATCAAATGTATCGTGAGTATTTGTGTATGCTATTGATGCGTTGGAAATTGAGTTGTTCGAGGCTGGAATTGTATCACCGGGATCTTCCTAATTTCCAGAATTTAAATGAGATTGTTTCATTTGTTACGTTTTCTTTCAGAAGTATTTGGAAAGTCACTTATGAATTTTCACGAAAAGTTGGAAATTGAATGATCTTAATTTTTTCCTTCTTTTGCAAATAATATTGTTTTGTTATATCATATTATGGCATCCATGAAGATGGCTTTTGTAATGGGAGAGAGATAATTATCGGCTATAGACACCAAATATATTAATAACGCATTGCATGGGCGTCGCCAGGATTACTATTAAGGGGGTGCATAGCATCTACACATCATACTTTTCACTAAAAAATAAAGAATAATACATATATTGTTATTATTTTATACGTATTTTGTTTCCTGACAGGGGGTGCAAGCGCACCACCTTACACCCTGCTGCCAGTGCCCATGACGCGTTTCTATCGGTATAGTTTATATGCTATCTCACCCTCCAAACAAGACAGTGAATTATATTGACAAGAAATTTCAGATTATAGTGCGCGCGGAACTAGTTGGCCGCGCCATACGTAATACGTAAGGCGCGGCCAACTAGTTCCGTGCGCACTATAGTACATCAATTGATTACAAAATCTGATACTTAAAAATTGCGTCGAAGACCGTAAATAGGATCAAAATTGCTTGATTTATTCAAGATTTATCAACGAAATTTTTATTTAAAACGCGTTTATTGACATTACTTCGTTATTTTTAACCCGTGGATTTTGCACCTGACAACATTTAGATCTCAAATATTGAGTTTACTTCCAATTTTAAAAATTCATTAATAATTAACTTATTTTATCGAACATAACACCATTTCTTTAGGAACACAATTTTATTATTTTACACAATTTACATTTAACGACTTTTGAGCGCTAGGAATTGTTCTATATGTATTGTGATTCGCCGGATATTTTTATTATCTGTAGCTATTCCTCTACAAAGCTATGTATATTGTATGAGGTGTGAAGTTACACAGCTTAGCGTCGCAACTCGCATAGAAAAGCTCATAAGACGCTTTTTATGCCTTGTGGTCTAGAGGTTAAGTTATTCGGCTCACATCATGAGGTTACTGTTTCGATCCTAGAGTCGAGCAATAGTGATTGATATTTTTCGAGGTTTTCCTACAAAATTCAAAATCTTAGTAGCAGCTCGGAGTCTGGCGGACGACCTGTTATTATCCCCTTGCCTCGGATAAGCACGTCAAATAGGCAATAACCACTAACAAGTCAGTAAAAGTCCAGCAAAATCACCGCTTATCTCACCAACCGACAAACTGGTGAATCGTAGGGAACCGGAAAGTTTGTAGACGTTCAGTTCACTATGCCTATCCCACAAGGGAATCGGCGTGATGATATAGTATCATCACACCGTTATTTAATTTTAAATATCCACTCAATTGACTATCTAGCAGGCTGTCAAATACCTTAGGGGCAATCCATAAATTACGTCACACGAAATTAATAATGATTCGACCCGTTCCCCGTCCTTGTCACAGCTGGTCACATTTTAGAGATCCCTCCCCCCCCCTCCCTTCCTAGTGTGATGTCACAAAATTTACAAATTTACATTGGAATAATGATCTCATTTGATTATTTTTTCTATACAGATGGCTATTACGTTATTTCTTAATTAAAATAAGTAATTTAGAAGTTATGTATATATGAGCATACATACCAAAGAGCATACATGCCAAAAGAAGAGTTATAATTTCAAATTCCCTGTTGGTCTTGGCTCCTTTTGTAGAGTATGTCATCTGTCATTCTACCACGCTGTTCATAAGAGGCTAACGATTGGTTATACTAGTCACTACCATGGTGGCTGCTAGGTGTTCTGCATACAAGTTCTGTATTGTTTTGCCCGGGTGTGGTACCACAGTCTTATCTATTCCTGCCGCAATATCATCAGGTAGTGTCACTTGTCTGGCGTGGAAGGCAAGGTAGCAGGTAAACTTACGCATGTGGCATTAATACCACAAGTGTAGCGATGCACCATTAACATCTTTGGTGTTGCGATGGTTGTCTCTTCCATTAAGAGAGCCATTTCCTTGTTTGCTATCTTATGGGTTTGGGTTTAAGGAATTTTATTCTCAGAAGAATTTACTACTTTATTCTTTAAGAAAATTCACTTATACGAGAAATACAATCTAACTTAATTGCTTTATTCTCTAAGTGAATTCAGTTACATGAGAAATACTTACAATTTAACTAAATTAACAATTAAATGTGTCGAAAAGCACACGAGTCATCAAAAAATAGATGTGCCAGTAGTAATATAAGTTAGTACAAAATGTGAAATAATTATATTTATTGTATTATACTAGCGACCTGCCCGCTGTTTCACCCGCGTAGCTTTTGTTCCCATGGGAATATCGGAAAGGATCGTATACTAAAACCTTCCTCAAGAATCAATCCATCTATTAGAAAAACCGCAACAAAATCCGTTGCGTAGTTTTAAAGATTTAAACATACATAGTGACAGACAGAGAAAGCGACTTTGTTTTATACTATGTAATGATAATCAATATGATGCAGTTTCACCAAGTGCCGACGATGGAAAGTATAAATTATAATTATATTTATCTTATGACATAAAAAATACAGTAGATATGTCGCAAATTATAACCTTTTTTTGGTTTTATCTCGTCGGAATGAAAAAACTATAAATATAAAACATCTAAGCTAAAAGAAAATGAATTTAATGAATGTCCGTGAACAAACTTTCAAATTTCCATATCTCACCTCCGCTCAAATAGTGTCACAAGTCAAAAAAACGATTCTCGAGTAAAAGGGGTTTAAATTTGCTCCTATCTATTTTTTTCGCTTTTCCGGCCAACGCCGCCACTAACGTCACTAGCGCCGTTATAGTATCAAACCATTGAAATCCATAGTAGATCACCATTCGAGATAAAACTATGGCATAATACCAAATGGTACCAAAAGTGATTTTTACGATTTTTTGAATTGTTACACTATTTGAGCGGAGGGAGGTGCGACATCGTTTTAGCTTTCAGAATTCTTAAAAAGATTTTTCTAAGTGTTAAAATCTTCAATATTTTTGAGTAAGAAGAATTTGTTTATATTTATATTACTTATGCATGTGGCATTAGACCTCGCCACAAGATAGCAACGCACCATTAACATCTTTGGTGTCTATAGGCGATGGTTGACTCTTTCCATCAGGAGACCCATCTGCTTGTTTGCTATCTTATGATACAAAAAAAAAATTTTTACATCAATTGAGAGTTCAGAGAAGTACCTTTTATAATCATATTCCTTTCGCAATAGCGTCAGTGCTTGTCGTTGTTGTGTTTTGAGGGTAAGGTAGCCGGTAAATATTAATTTAAATTATTTTTAAAATAAAAATATTCTATGTAATACAAACAAGTTCTTAAGCTACAAACAAACTAACAAAATTTACAAATACTTTGTAACTTTTGTGTAGATGTATATTGTATATATTATAATATAATCTATACATATAATAAAAATGTAAGAGGTCGATTTCTGTACATTGAAGAAATTTTAAAAATTTTTTTTGAGAGATACTCTTTAATCGATACTAAAGCGAAAAATATAATTTTTTTAATTTTTGTCTGTCTGTCTGTCTGTCTGTCTGTCTGTATCAAGGCCGCGCATCACGCCGAATCTACTGAATGGATTCAAATGAAATTTAGCATAATTAGAGTTCATACTCCGAAGAAGGTTATAGGATATTTTTTATCCCAAAATTCAGTACGGTTCCCGTGGGATAGGGGATGAAAACAAAAACGTATATTTAGCTTTAACTCATTAACCTTTAGTCCGAAATCCTTTATTATTTTTTTGTTCAAAAGTAAATACTATAATTATTATCCTTTAAAAATTTCAAGGTCATGAGTTTTATAATTTAGAAGTTACAGACATCACAAGTTTCAACGGTTTCGGGTGCTATGTCCAGTTGAACGTGACACCCGGAATATATACAAAACCTTTGAACGCACGGCTCATTATAAGTTAGCGTTTCATTTCATAGTGTTTGTATGTATGTATATTGTATAGTGTATGTATATTGTATAGTGTATATATGTATGTATAGTGTTTGTATAATGGATATAATCCGAGAGAATCAGTTCAAGAATGTGTACTTTTTTATTAAAATGTTATAAATGCAATTTTACTAAATATGTGTAAAATATAAATCTATACATTTTATTTATTTATATAAGAACTAGCTGTGCCCGCGACTTCGTCCGCGTGGGATTTTTTTAACTTCCCACTACGTATGTAGATAAGGAAGTTACTGATTTTACCCCGATTTTAGAAAATTGAATTTTAATGTTTGATAAGCTGTAACTTTTGAAAATTTGACTCGATTTTGATTTTTGAAATTCAATGTAGTTTTTTTTAGTAAGTACTAAAATATTGCAGAAGATTAAAAATGATTAGTTAAAAAATTCGAAGTTATATCAAAAAAACATGTTTGCAAAATTTTTCGTCAACTATAACTCCCGAACGGATAAATAAATTTTGATGCAATTTATGTATTGGATGCAGTTTTTGAGAAGTAAAGCTGATTAAATTTTGTACTATATCTGTTCATTAATCTGGAAATTGTATTAAAAAATACTGTTTCGCCAAAAACCTTTGTGAGGTTTTCCAAAATTTCTCAAAATCTTCTTGAATTAGTTAAAACTGACTGAATTAGTTAAAATTTTCAGGAAATCTAAGTTGGGTGGAATCCAATCGAATCCCATTAATTATTTTCGATCGGTCAAGCCGTTCAAAGTTATTAAATGTTTACATACACACATACACATTCACGTACACACACACACACGTCATCGTGAAAATATTCGGAAAAGGTTCCTAGGTCCTCAAAACGTGGAGATCTGGTGAACTCTCGATTTTCGAAAATTGGGGCAAAATCAGTAACTTCCTTATCTAGATGCGTAGCGGGAAGTTAAAAATGTATAACTAATTAGAAAGATGAAAAGTTATTTATTCAGGTTTATTTTTTGAATAATTTTTATTTACTTAAGGCAATTTTCGTAGCGGAAAGTTAAAAATTAATTAATTAAGACATGGCTTTGTAGTTTGTTATTAATAAAAAAAATAAGCCTTTGACTAAGAACATTATTGAAAACAATTTGCAATTTAAAAAAAATCTTGTTGCACTTTTCTTAAATTTATTATTATTTCAATTCTCTAAAAGATATTTTTAATGTAAATTTGTATCATTTTCAATAAGCAAGATAAGGAGTCAAGGGGTTTTTTTTATTATTATAACAAACTCTCTACCTCGTGGTCTAGGGACAGCCTATTCGGCTCAGATCATGAGGTCCCGGGTTCGATCTCCGGGTCGGGCAAAGATGTTATTGAGATATTTTCGAGGATTTTCTCGAAAATCTAAAATCTCAGTAGCAACTCGGATACTGGCGGTGGGGTATATATATTATTACCACTCTCGTACCTCGGATGGGCACGTAAAACTTTCGGTCCCAGTTATCGCTAAAAATAGTCGATAATCGTTAACGTGTCAGTACATGCGGCGATGAGGATTACCATTTATCTCACCAACCGACAAATCGGTGAATCGCGGTAAACCGGAAAGTCTATAGACGGTTGGTTTACTCTTCCTACGCCGCAAGCGAATCGGGCGTGATAAGTTCCGAATCCTTCTTCTTTTTCGCAGCTTCGCCCTATTTCTATTCTTCCTTTCTTGTCAAAAGTTTTGGAGCGTATTGCGCACTCTCAGTTGGCTGATTATCTGCGTACTAACAGAATACTTCATCCCTTGCAATCTGGTTTTCGTCCTGGTCATAGTACGGTTTAGACTACTTTAGTGAGAGTTACAGATGATATTCGCCTTGCTGTGGATGATAAGCACGTTACTGTGATTGTTTTTCTTGATTTTAGCAACGCTTTTAACTGTGTTGATTGGGACGTCTTACTCGGTATACTTCGTTCACTTAATTGCTCTTCTTCTGCCCAAAGTTGGTTTGACTCCTATCTTCGTGGACGTTCCCAAAGAATTAGTTATAATGATTCATTCTCAGATTGGACTTACCTTAGTACTGGTGTACCGCAAGGAGGCATCCTTTCACCCCTATTATTTTCTGTATTCATTAATAAGATAACTGAGATTATTTCATCTAACTTTCATTTATACGCGGATGACCTCCAAATTTATCGTCGCTCTTGTATCATGGATGTAGCTTACACTATAAACCTAATTAATAATGACCTTAGCAAAATTGCTGCTTGGGCCAAGGCCTTTGGCTTACAGCTGAATGCACAGAAATCCCAGGCTATAATAGTTGGTAGCCGGTATATGTGCAAAGTGCTTTCAGATTTACATACTCCACCAGTAGTTTACCTTGGGACCCCAATTCCATTTGCTTCTTCTGTTAAATATCTAGGGGTTACTATAGCTGCGGATTTATCTTGGGATTTACATATAAATCAGATCAGTAAAAGAGTACACTACGCACTTCACTCTTTAAAGCGCCTCCAAAATTTTCTACCCCTAAAAACTAAAATTTCCTTGATGCAAACGCTTATTTTACCGATAATAGATTATGCTGATTCATGTTTCTTGGATGCTACGGAAGTGCTTGTAGATAAGCTCGAAAGGCTACAAAACACTTGTATTCGTTATATATTTGGTCTTCGAAAGTTTGACCACATATCCAAGTTTAGAACCCAACTTAAGTGGCTTCCGATACGTTTGCGTAGGAACACTCATATCCTTTGCTTACTCTATAACATTTTATTTAACCCTTCTTCTCCCGCTTATCTACGTGTTTCGTTTAACTATTTACACCCTCCTGATTCTACTTGTAGGACTAATGTCAGCAATCTTCTCCGTTTTCCATCTCATAATTCCAGTTTTTTCTCTAACTCTTTTACGATTCAGGCAATAAGGCTTTGGAATTCATTACCACTTCAAGTTCGCATGAGTCAATCTATAAATTCTTTTAAACACAATCTAAGGAATCATTATTTGTCTATTCCACATTAATATAATTTGTAATTTGTTTTTTTTTTTCTTATTTTTAAATGGATCTTACGAGTTCGTATTTTTTTGAGCAACACGTACTCATCTCAAGAGGTTAATATCATTTAATGTTTCACAGTAGTTATATATATTTTTTTGTTTTAATTTCTATACTATATATAATATACTATATATACTTAATTTCTATACTATATATAATATAATATTCTATACTATATATATAATACCTAACGCTGTAAATAATTTAAGTGCCTGTCTTTATATTGCTGAAGTACTTTAGGTTTCATTAATAGATGTGTTTAAATATTTTTAGTATATTGTACACTTCGACTTATATTAATGGTCAAGTATTTCACTTTACCGGGTTGGCTGTAAGAAATCTCTTTTTTAGAGATAAGTTCACCTTTTGTACCTTTCTAAAAATACTGCTTGCTGTAATTTTGTGTGTTGTTCTATTGTGTACAATAAATTATTAAATAAATAAATAAATAAATAAAAAAATACTTTAATAAAAAACAATAACGCCACGCATTTTTTCTCACATTTTTGATTTTTGATTCTCACAAATAAAGAAATTTTAAGTATCTTTTGATTGAATTTGTTTTGATGAAGTTATATGTGTCTAAAGTTTTTCTGTAAGATGTCATCTTATTCTGGACTGAACTTATAAGTACATGTTCGTATATTCTACTTAACAATTTTTTTAAAGTATTTTGAAGTCCGACTTTAGTGAGTATACTAAGTAGCTTAGGCACTTCAACATCTACACTTTGCAGAAGTTTCATTCATTTTAAAAGTTAACTGATTGATGTATCTAATTTTGAAATATTTACCGTGTTGTCTGGAGGTCCGGTATCGTCGTTGACCATATGAGGTCCCGGGTCCGATTTCCGGTTCAGGCAAAACAAAACGTGCTTAAAATATTTCTCCGATATCAGTTACTGTAAGTAAACATTTCGCGGTGAATCTAAAATAACGTTGTGGCACGTGTCCGTAAAACGTGGAGCGATTGTCTTGATTATTGCGTGTTTAAAAATAAAAAAGACTGCTTCGTGGTCTAGGGCTATTCAGATCAGATTGTGCAACTGTATACATATGTACGAAATTTAATTCAGATTTGTTTAGGTGTTCTGGCGTAAGTGAATAACAAACATCCATTCATCTTTAACGTATATAAAGTACTAGCTGCAGCGTGCAGCCCGCTGCATTATGAGTTTTTAGTGAATCCCGCGGGATCACCTAATTTTTCCGGGATAAAAAGTAGCCTATGTGCCATTCCAGGTCATTATCTACCCGTGTGTCAAATTTCATTCAAATCCGTTCAGTAGTTTTTGCGTAATTGAGTAACAAACATCTATCCAAACATCCATGCAAACATCCATCCAAACATCCAAACTTTCGCATTTATTATATTATTAATTAATTAATTAATTAATTAATTAATTAATTAATTAATTAATATAGATTCTATAATATATTATATGGTTTATAAAATATGCAACAATATTTTTTATACGTGAATGCTTAGATGGATGGATGCTTGTTATTCACTTACGCCAGAACACCTAAAAAAATCAGAATGACATTTCGTTCATATGTTTATCGGTTACAGTTTGGAGTAGAACATAGTTGACAAATATGGTCTTTATGAATCGTATAAATTTTTAATAATATTGTCAACTAATTTTTTACTTAGAACTATCATTAAAGTTAGTGGAATTTAAACCTAAAAAATATTTATATATATAAAAATCAATTGCTGTTCGTTAGTCTCGCTAAAACTCGAGAGCGGCTGAACAGATTTTAGCTAATTTTGATTTTGAATTAATCGTTGAAGTCCAGGGAAGGTTTAAAAGGTGAGAAAATATAGAAAAAAATAAGAGTAGTTAAAAATCCAGAACAACGTTTGCCGGGTCAGCTAGTGAAATATAAGAATAAAAATTTCAAATAAATATACAAACACATTTCTAACCTATATTAATGTTATAAATGCGAAAGTTTGGATGTTTGGATGGATGGATGTTTGTTACTCAATCACACAACAACTAGTGATCAGATTTGAATGAAATTTGGCACACAGGTAGATGGTGACCTAGAATACCACATAGGTTGCTTTCAATACCAGAAAAATGAGTTGTTCCCGCGGGATTTACCAAAAACTTTATAATTCAGCGAGCTGCACGGTACAGCTAGTAATATAAATGCGAAAGTTAGGATGTTTGGATGCATGGATGTTTGTTACTCAATCACGCAACAACTACTGATCAGATTTGAATAAAATTTGGCACACAGGTAGATGATGACCTGAAATAGCACATACGCTAAAAATTTATCCCGGAATTAAAATGAGTTGTTCCCGTGGGATTCACAAAACCTATTATAATGCAGCAGGCTACAGAACGCAGCTAGTGTTACATAAGTCGATCATTCTAGGTGAAATGTAAATAAATAAAAAATATCACTTGACAGATTACACGAATTGATCAAACCCCCAAAGTATGCAATTTATTTGCTTGTAGCATATAAATACTCATATAGACTTTGTAGCGGTTCAAGCAATCTACAATCGCTACCAAAAAAATAATAAAAAATGGAAAAAATGAAATTTAAAAAAAACCTGAATCGCGATATTATAATTATTTATATTGTACGCACTATATACAAGTTTCAACGCTTCTCACAATTGGACGTAGTTAAACGAAAAGGATCCAATCCACAATATGGAAAAAAATGAGTAAAGCGCACCAAACTGATGCTAAACATCAATACTATTGGCCAGTAACAAACATTTAAGCAAAAATAGCTCTCTACTACTTTATTCAACGTCAAAGCTAGTCCCCATGTATGGCACGTTAAAAAATAAAAAAAATATCAAACTTCAAACTACAAAATTTCTAAAGTGATTTTGTTTGGATTGGATCCTTTTCGTATAACTACGTCCAATTTCTTCTTAAGCAATAAACATCCAAACCCAAAAATACAAACAGATTTGCTTATCACATAAATGTTTTCCCTGTCAGTAATCGAACCTAAGCCCCATTGATCCGTAGTCAGGTTCGCTAACTACTCAACCAATAGGACGGTTATTAATGACAATACAAAAGCGTTGTACTATTCATAAGGACCTGACTAATTTATGGCGAAAGACACTTGTGCAGTTTCAAATTTAGAATTCTTGGATCCCCACCTTGAATTCATTATGAAAGCGTTTTGAGCAATTTAATCAGTTTCATAATGTTGCGAATTGGGTTCATAAAAGGCAATTTCCTTGCTTTCAAATATTAATATTGTAATTTTTATAAATATAATAATTTAGCAAATAAGCAGATGGCTGTTTTTTTATATTATAAGATAGCAAACAAGCAGATGGGTCTCCTGATGGAAAGAGTCAACCATCGCCTATAAACACCATAGACGTTAATGGTGTGATGCTATCCGTGTGGTGGGGTCTTAATGCCACATGTATAAGTTTACTAGCTACTATACCCTCCAAACCGGAACACGACAGTGACAAGCAATAACCTTATTGCGGGTAGGAATAGGTAAGGCAGTGGTACTAAATCCGTGCGAGACAGTGCAGAATTCTACCATCTAGTAGCCACGATGTGACTCGCATAGCCAATCGTTCGCCTCTTACGAACTGCCTGGCAGAACAACAGTTGGTTTTGGTAATTCTAGAAAAGCATATGCCTCGTGTTGGTCTGAATCACTTTTTAAAGCTATCTGCGACAGGAATGCAGACGCTTGGCAATTCGTAAAAGGCAAACTTTTAAGCAAACCCGTAACTACCTTCGTAATTACTAGATTACTAGATAGATATCCCCAACATCTCAACCGGGTTTAGTACCACTGCTTTGCAGCAATAGTGAATCGTCAACTCTTGTCACTATCCTGCTCCAGAAAGTACATTACCGTCCCAGCACACGGATAGCAATGCACCATTAACATCTTTGGATATCACTTATCTTTAGAAGATCCATCTGTTTATTTGTTTGTAAGTATGAGCATCCCACAGGGCTCTGTTCTTGGTCCATTCCTGTTCCACATACATAATTTTTCGTTGAAAGAAATCTACGTTTATTCTCTTTTAAAATAATATATTTTGTTTTTCTACGTGTACAAAAGAATAAATAAATGACTTCCTTACTACGTAGAAAATACGCATATAACTGTACTTTTTGCAGGTAAAAGTGTCAACTGCCGTTTTTATTTAAAGTGAAAAGACAAATTGATACTTAAATAACAGCAAGCTTTAAGGTTGATTTTTTTCATCAGAAAAGGCATCGGTTTATTTGTTTTCGATATAAAATGTATCATGTTAATACAAGGGACGGTCTATCGAAAATCGAAACCATAGATTAGGACCCTGATTCTAAATAGGAAACTGTTGGAAAGTTTTGTGGGATTTTTAAATTTTTTTGACGATCTTTTTAACTTAGTTATGTATAAATTGATTTACTCTAATACTCTACGGTTTTTATCTTAAATACAGTAACATTATAGGAAATACACAAAATAAGCAATATATTATGCCGCGCAACTTAAACAGCTGGTTCGTGAGTACTGCGGCGACGAGCTCGAGCAATGTACGCTTTACATTGTATGATGTACTATCATATCACATCACAAAAATTCGCCAGTCACGACGACGAAGATTTCTCTATCGCCTTATCTATCAATGAAACAACTCCGCTCACCACATTTAGTCCGAACGCCGCACTAAGCCGCAGTCCGGGCTCACAGGCCTTAGCGCGGGCGTTTATAGCTCCAAATTTGATATAAGCTTTTGTTGTCAATATTTTGCACAAACATAGTTAAAATGAGTATATCCGGTCATCAATTTCTAAATTGTTATGTCAAATAAAGATGAAGTGTTAATTTTTAGTGTTAAGTTATTAAAATATCTAATGAAATATTAAGTATTGTTAATTATTTAACGTATTTTAAATTAATATGATTTTTGAGCTGATATAAAGTCAGCTATTTGATTAAGGTAATTATTAAATTAATAAACTGTTAGAATAAAATATTATAAAAGGGCTGACAGATATGTTTTGAGGCATTCGTGTTTGTGAAACTGGGAAGTGAAGTGTTTTGTATCTTGTATTTTGTAATATAATTCGATATTCCGTCAGTTGTTGTTTAAATTAATAAATCTTTTAACCCTTTTACCAAGTGAAGCGAACACTTTGAATGATTTCTCTACTCGCCCAGAAAGTCCGGAGACGCAGTAATGACCCATAAGGTTAACTGTAATAGTCATTTCGAAAAAAAATGTGCGGTTTAAAAATTAAAATAAATCATAAATCGCTTGTATTGCATTTGTCCCAAGAAAAGGAATTGCTATCATGACTAGCGCGTAAAAATGGCATGTTTTCTTGATGTTCCGGGACACCGTCCCTTACACGCCGTTTAATATGTAAGAATCAATCAACATGAACATAAATTTGTTTTATGTAACAAATATAAAACAAATTTATGTTTATGTTACACAAAACTTTATTATATTCTATGTTGACTTTAATTAATTTCCAACTTACGTAATTTTTATTTTTAAGTGTGTGTATTTTATAGGACATTTAATAGATTCAGGCGTTAGTTTGCGGAAATCCATAATGTAAAGAAGAAATTGTGGTATTTAATTTGCAAAATTAATGTAAGTTTGCCCCGTTCCTCACACTACCTTTCGTTTCAGTTGCATCACAGCAGTTCCATATAAGGTTTCGCGGAAATTTTGAAAATTAAATACCACAATTTTTTCTTTTTATTTTAAAGGACTTTGATGCCGGATGGTTTCCAGTGTTTGATGATAGAGCTGAAAGAAATACGTGAGAACCGCTTAAACCCCATAGAGTGTGAGCTAATTCGGTTTATTTTGGCAAACTTTTAGGTGCTAGATGTTTTCTTGCTCCTTTTGTTTCTTTTAAAATGATGCATATAGCAGAATGGCGGTCTGAGGATATAAGAAAATGTGTCGGGTTTTTGAATTTTATACTATACTAGCGACCTGCCCGCTGTTTCACCCGCGTAGCTTTTGTTCCCGTGGGAATATCGGAAAAGTTTATATACTAAAACCTTCCTCAAGAATCAATATATCTATTAAAAAAAACCGCATTTAAATCCGTTGCGTAGTTTTGAAGATTTAACCATACATAGGGACATAAGGACATAGGGACAGACAAAGAAAGCGACTTTGTTTTGTACTATGTAGTGAAGTAAGTAGCTGGCCCGCACCGGAGGTACTGAATCAAAAGTTCTGATTCCAGGGCCGGATACGATAAGCTTATTTATTCCTTAAAATCCTTATCGTCTCCGCGGAATTATTTATTCCGGCCAGAATGGTGAGAGACTGAGCGTACTACGATTAGAATGACAGAGTGAGACGCGACAAGCGATAATCAAACTAAAGAAACTACTTACTTATATATTACATACGAGTGGTGTGGAGTTGGAGAATACGATCACAGAATATGATACGCTGCAATATAAAAAAGGACGAAGTGAGACAAAGGAATCTCCTGTTTTTTTACATAAACTTAGGATTAAGGACACTTCTGTCTGTGAATGTGGGTTATTTGAAGGATCAGTTGAACATATAATTTTCAGTTGCCCTAACACCTCTTCTTCACTTCATGATTCTCTTCCGGATGACCTTCCTCGTCCTGTCAACCTAAAATATTTATTGTCACTTGTATTTAGTCCTGTTGCTAAATTGTTATTTAACTTTATTGATTCTAACAACATTAGGTTGCAGTATGTAGATTTTTGTTGTTTTTGTCTTACCGTATATTTTTGTGCTGTTTTTGTTAAACTTTCTTAGAAGAAGCCTACAATCCAAAAAGAAGCCTCCTTAATTCCATTTCAAGAATGGTTACTACGTGTGACTTCCTAAGTTTACTCGACACTGGCAGAATTCTCTGATAATTGCAATTCGTATAAAGAGAAGAGACAAAGGAAAAAAAGGAATAAATAAGGTGAATCATATCCGTGCCTGGAGCCGGAATAAGTGAATACATTCACCCCAAAGAATAAAGATTACCCACCGTTAGTCATAACTACTTTTTAAATTAAACATCTACCAAGATATTACACGTTGCTTAAAGTAGTCTTTAGTAAAAAATACCTATACAAAAATATAGAATTTATTTCAGTTATAAGGAAAATAATCATGTTCGTGGTTCACCAAACAAAGAATATTAGTTGAGCTATAGAAGAGAATTCCCAGCAGACGAAGGATTCAATTTAAAATGGTGCACATGTTCACTTCATATGAAATTGGAACTAAAAATTTATTAAATACTAGCTGTGCCCGCGACTTCGTCTGCGTGGAAAAAATTCTAAAAAAAGTCTCGGGGTTTTACCCGCATAGTTTTCGTTCCCATGGGATTTCCGGGGATAAAACTCCTATGTCCTTTCTCGGGTTTCATACTATCTTTGTACCAAATTTCAAGTAGAGACAGATTATAAGTTATTTTCGCATTTATTATATTATTATGGACTAGCTGTTACTAGCGACTTCGTTTACGTGACCCAAAATCATTATTCATTAAACTCATGTGGGTAAAAAGTAGCCTACATCATTCCTGAATAGTGTAACTCTTATTTTTGTAACTAAAAGTAGCTCGGTTTTTTATCGGATACGCTTTGGAGAGTGCGCTGCGGAATTGCATGACTTGATTCCGCCATCCCCGTTTTTCTATCGATCGTCGAGGCGCACAGATTCTAGGCATCGTCATATGGTGGACGTTCCACGTACCCGTACCAAGAGGTTCGACTCAACATTTTTCATTCGAACCGCAAGGGACTGGAACATGCTTCCTAAGTCTATGTTCCCCGACGAGTACAATCTAGGGATCTTCAAGAGAGGAGTGAACAGGTACCTTCTAGGGAAGCGCGTTCCATCTTAGGACGCATTTTAGCTTACCATAAGGCGAGATCTTGGTCAAGCGCTTCCTTATCGATAATTTAAAAAAAAAAGAATTTTTAAGATCGTTCTAGTGGTTTTTGAGTATAGACACAATAGCGCCAGCGCTTGTACCTAACTGTCGTTTTTCGATTCGAAAGGTAAAGTAGCCGGTTAACTTATGCATGTGGCATTAACGTCCGGCTTCCGAAAAGCAACTTAAATTTAATTAGCAATTAATCTGTGATTAACAGATCATTTGCCTGTAAAAATTATGTTAAACACAGATTAAATACTTGTTAAACTTAATTTGCAATTCGGAAACCGGCCGTAAAACTTCACCATAAGATATCAAAACACCATTCATACACGAGGTATATATCTATTTATCTAATCTATTTATGGTTTAAAATGCCTAAAAGTATAAAGTTTTATTTTCCAAACCCATTTTTATGGTTAGTTACTTAAGGTGACAAACACATCTCCATTAATATACATCCACTGCCTGTTTGTCTGTCTGTCACAGTGCACATATATTAAATCAAAATACACATATATTAAATCAAAATGGATATACTTCAAATTTTTATAGAACGCGTGTTAATGTGGCCGCCGAAATGTAATAAAAAGTATGACAGATTTCAAAGAGTCCCTGTACAAATAAACTCGGTTAATATCGCTCGGAAGTACGAAGTTTGACTTGTACTTGACCGGTTTCTGGTACCAAGACGAAACAAGTTATTTATTAGGCATTATTACTATTGCATTTGTGCTTAAATTTCACTTCTAAACATATATTTTTAATTAGCTGTTGCCTGCAACTTTGCCCGCGCGGACTTCGTATACTCCGCACAACTCCTCCCCCGTAGGTGATAGCGTGATAAAATGTAGCCTATATGTTGACCCGACCTGTTAGTAATATTCATGCAAAATTTGAAGTAAATCCATGCAGTACTTTTTGAGTTTACCCCGGATATACATACAGACAAACAGACATACAGACAAATAGACAAACAGACAAACAGACAGAAATTCTAAAAACTATATTTTTGGCTTCGATATCGATTGTAGATCACGCCCCAAGTATTCTTTTAAAAAAATGTTCAATGTATAGTTTTGACTTTCCTACGATTTTATTACATGTAAATAGATATAGATTTAGATATATTACTTGACTTTAGTTTACATCCTGACGATGCTTTGAAAAGTGAAACCAGTCGAGTAATATATAAAAATATATGTTTAGACGTGAAATTTAAGTAAGTACAAGTCCAATAGTAATAGTGTCTAATAACAGTGTAATTTCACCAAATGCCAACGATGGAAAAAATAGATTTTTTTTATTGTATAAGATAGCAAACAAGCAGATGGGTCTCTTGATGGAAAGAGTCAACCATCGCATAAAGACACCAAAGATGTTGATGGTGCATTGTTATCTTGTGGCGAGGTTTAATACCACATGCAAAAGTTTAGCGGCTTCATTACCCTCCAAACCGGAACACGACAGTAACTAGCACTGACGCTATTGCGGCAGGAATAAGTAAGGCGCTGGTACCAGACCCGGGCGAGACAATGCAGAACTCTACCACCTAGTAGCCACGATGTTAGTGACGCGCATAGCCAATCGGTCGCCTTTTACGACCTGCCTGGCAGAACGGCAGTTGGCTTAGTCTTCAAAGAAGCCCGGGACCAACACGGGGGCAAGAATATACAAAGCTATTTAATTTATATTAGAAATCATGTAAACATTAAATAATAGGTACTTTTCAATTTCTTCTAAACTTTTTCTACAACCTTTGTTTATTTCCCCAGTGACGAAGCGCACTTTTACTTATAAAATATGAAGGTACATATGAGAAATATAACTTTTCTTCTATAAGTTTTATTTTCTTCTTTTTTTATATCATATAACAAACAATCAGATGGCTCTCCTGATGGAATAAGAAAAACATCGCCTATACACAACAAAACAACGTAATCTTCCGTTAACACCCGTGGTTTAGCTTGAACTAAATGAATGAAGTCCAAACACGTGTAAAACAATAAATCTTTTTAAACATGGCTGGTGGCACGGTAGCCGTGTCATCAACTTCTATGGCATTTGACACGACAGCCGTGTCACAAAATATTTGTATGCCACCAATCCAAAAAACAATCCAAAAATATGCGCTGCAACGAGCCGGTTAAATTACCAATACCATGGTAGAATACCTACCATGATATAGTGCATACTTAAAAATTACCATTATATATTTACATTTGAAACTTTTGTAGAATTACTACCGGATTGAGACGCGGCCGCTCATTGAGAAAATCCCACGGAAGAAACTCAGCAGGCTTATATTTTTTTTTCTATTTTATGTATCTATTACTAATGTACAGGAATGATTTCACATCGCAAAAGTTATTTTTATTATTTTAACATTTTAATTTTTTTTAAATCCAAATGTTTAGAATTTATAGTTATTTTAGCCGTGTTGGTGCCGGCCTCCTTTGAAGAATAGGCCAACTGCTGTTCTGCCAGGCAAGTCGTAAAAGGCGACCGATTGGCTATCGAGTCACTACCATCGTGGCTACTAGGTGGTAGAGTTCTGCATTGTCTCGCCCGGGTCTGGTACCACCGCCTTACCTATTCCTGCCACAATAGCGTCAGTGCTTGTCGCTGTCGTGTTCCGGTTTGGAGGGTAAGGTAGCCGGTAAACTTATGCATGTGGCATTAGACCTCGCCACAAGATAGCAACGCACCATTAACATCTTTGGTGCCTATAGGCGATGGTTGCCTCTTTCCATAAGGAGACCCATCTGCTTGTTTGCTATCTTATGATATATATATAAAAAAAATATATATCTTCTAGTCTCTTTCACACATTTTAGGAGGTTATTTTACCATGTTATACGTATTTTTTCGAAAGTTTGTATACGTAACAGTGGAAATTACAATAAAATGAAAATAATTTAAAGAAATAACAATATTTGATTGTTTTACTCAACCGATAACAAATTAAAACACTTGAGGAGTTTCCCGGTAAGAGGGAATCTCGTTAAGTGCAGCTTGCTTTAGAACTTTGCTGATTAAAGACTAAAATAAACTAACAAGTTATTAAACAAAATTATTCGAAGGAAGAAAACATTTATTGGGTTTAATGTAGAATTACCTACAATCGTTTTCATATTTCAGTATCCCAAGTTTCATCAAAACTGCAAATAATGAGTTATTGCTTATTGCACAAAATTAACAGAGAGAATAAAATGTTTACTAGATAAATTAAGCACTAACTGAGCCCGCGACTACGTCCGCGTGGAAAATTTCAAAATTAAAAGTAGCCTAAGTTACTCCTTATTACATCTGCTATCTGCCAGTGAAAGTCCCGTCAAAATCGGTTCAGCCGTTCTAGAAATTAGTAGGAGCAAACAGACATACAGATAGACTAAAATTGTAAAAAATGTTAATTTGGTATATGTACCGTGTATACATCCATGTGCATTTATCAAAAAACTGTTATTTTAATATTACAAACAGACACTCCAATTTTATTTATTTGTATAGATTACAGTCATTTTCGTATTGTACTATCACAAGGTTTATCCTAAATATCTGTCCAACAAAATCGTAAAAAAATAAGTTGTTACACAACATTTCTAAACTGCAGAAAATGTTTACTGGATAAGATTAGAATTACAATAATTAACAACTCCCCGTGTTGGTCCCGGGCTCCTTTGAAGAATATGCCAACTGCCGTTCTACCAGGCAGGTCGTAAAAGGCGACTGAGTGGCTATTTGCGTCACTACCATCGTGACTACTAGGTGGTAGAGTTCTGCATTTTCTCGCCCGGGTCAGGTACCACCGCCTTACCTATTCCTGCCGCAATAGCGTCAGTGCTTGTCGCTGTCGTGTTCCGGTTTGGAGGGTAAGTAGCCGGTAAATTTAAGCATGTGGCATTAGACCTCGCCACAAGATAGCAACGCACCAATAACATCTATGGTGTCTATAGGCGATGGTTGACTTTTTCCATCAGGAGACCCTTCTGCTTGTTTGCTGTCTTAAGATATAAAAAAAACTTAACGAAGACAAAAATTTTGACACGACTGAATCAGTGCTAAAATCACATATAGTAAAGTTGAACTAGGTATACTTAATCGTTATAATATTTAGGTATTGTTTACACCCTAAATATTTGTCTCACAAAATCGTAAATTGAATAACACAAAATTAGAAGAGTAAAGAAAACGTTCACTGGATAAAGATTAGAATTACAAAGACGAAATTTAGATATTTAATTTGTGAAATTTTCGCGAAATCTTATATGTAACAATATATCTAAGGAAGTGGAAAAAGCTATAATAAAAGCGGTCAAGTACGAGTTGGTCTCGTATAAAGAGGGATTTGTACAAACTTGTAGGTAATCTTAGCTACACATTGATTCTAGGTCAACGCTAAGTACCCTACAGGTTTTGATTCCCTTGTGAAATCGCAAAATATGCGACATAAATGGTCATATCATTTGATTGCGTTTTGTTTTGTGATGTAAAAAAATTACAATTTTCGGATTTTTTACTTTACATGTGCTGTAAGACATTGCTTCTTGCCAATTTTTATAATTCTAGAACACCGGGAAGTACTCTACAGGTTTTGATTCCTTTTTGAAATCGCAACAAATCGCAGAATATGCGATATAAATGGTCATATCTTTGATCGGGTTGTCTTACGTGTTTGATTTTTTCACAGCTAAGTGGGACCGTAAATCTTAGTATTCGATATATCTTCCAATTTGATACCTTTCGCATTCTTGAGAAAAATGGTCGTGATGGACAGACGGACAACGAAGTAATCCTATAAGGGTTCAGTTTATTCCTTATAAGGTACGGAACCCTAAATATGCAATGAGGAAGTTGCGTGATCAATTAACTTCCAAAGTGTAAAACTAAACCAAGTGATTGGGTATATGGAAGTTTTCAAATATGAAATTATAAAAAATATAAAAACATTAATATGAAAATTCGTGTTGGTGCAATGGAACACCGGATTCAAGAGCTAGAGTAAGAAAAATTTTATGTGGCATTTGCAAATGTACTAGAGGAAGAAATAACGCCAAATAGCCAAAATATAGCGCTATTATCGGTTTATTCGATATAGAATTCGTTATCAATATTGTAATTTTATGAATAACAAAATATTCTAAAGTTTCTAAACGATAAGCGATTGAATTTAATAAATTTATATAAACTAGATTGTTCATAATATCAACAGTTTGAGATGCTTTTAATCATCTAAAGGTCAATAGTATTAACTTTTAGATTATTAAAAGCGTTTCAATTTATGAGGAACCTTTCCAACCTATAGTCAAAATCTATTGAAAATAAATGTAATCTAATGTTTACAAAATAATGTTTAGATTATATTCAATCTAGCTTTTTTATATCATAAGATACCAAACAAGCAGACGGCTCTCCTAATGGAAAAATAAGCCATCGCCTATAGACATCAAAGATGTTAATGGTGCGTTGCTATCCGAGTAGCGGGATGGCTAAGCCACATGTATAAGTCTAGTACCTTACTCTCCAAACCGGAACACGACAATGGCGAGCATGGTACCAAATATCCGGGCAAAATGTAGCGGAACTCTGCCACCTAGTGAATGCCTACCACCTAAGCTTTCTAAATTTGCAGTCTAGAATTAATAAGTTATTTAGTATTTGGAAATAATACTTTTTAGGTACATTTTATAAGCAGGTCGACTATTACTCATAAACTTGCAAAGACCAATAAAAAACTTAGCCGTGATAGTTTTCCTTTTAATTATGTAAGTACATTTACTTGTAACGTTTCAAAAAACACTTTTTATTCAATTTACAACCCAAACCGGTTTTCCTTTTTACAGCATCTTCAGGGCTACGAGAGACTTTTATAAATATACATATTTTCCTTTTAACTTCATTAGATTTAGGTACTACTAACGTGAATGTTTTCACACCCACAATACCAAACGATTGGTACTGTAGAACTCTTTGGTGGCGGCTCCACCACTTATGGAGACCCTCGAGCTCTAGGGGACTTTGCTGCTGCGATTCTTACTCAATTAATTATGTATTGAGAGGTACGCGAGATTTACAACATCTTACTATTATATTAAAATAATAAAAGATATTTTCTAGACTTCCATTTATTTGGGCGTCCATCTTAGCCCAGCGAAAAAACAAGACCATCTACTACAAATTTGAAATATAGAAAAAGACTAAACATAACATTCCATGTTTAAAAGCGGGCAAAGCTGCCAGCAAACATGTAACACCTCTATGTTAAGGTATTACAGTACTGTGCTGTTAGAGGGAAAAGACACTTGACTCTAACAAATATTGATACTTTAAAGCTTAATATTTCACAAACGAATCCATTAATCGAAAAATTGGGTTCGCAAATTTACAATATTTTTTAAAAACCTATCCGTCGATCTCACACTATGAGTGTACGCAAACATCAACATCTTCACTTTATATGTAGGAGAGCTGCCTTAAATAAATAAATTCCAAGATTTTATTTTACTGTTTTGTTGCCGCACTAAGAATCTTTGAGCTAGGCTGCGGACGCTAGCTTGCTTCGGAACCCTAAAAACGGTATTCATAAATATAATCACAATAATAACTTTGTATCCCAGACATCTTATATCAAATACATTGTCATTTGCTATAAATTCCGCTGAGTGAAAATGGAACTTGAACGAGAAATGTGCCAATCTATATATATAGTTTTTAGCCGTAAATTATTTTAGCCTTAAATCATATTTTTACCGTATTTGACTTCTTTGATTTTAGTCCATTATCTTATATTTTATGAAATATTTAAATTCAATTGAAAGTCCTTTTGGCATGGCAGTGACTGACGAGAAATTGTTATTTAATCTGTGCGAAAAATATGCGCCCATTTTCACTGAATAAAGTTTTAAGTTGAAATACAGCGACAATATTCAAATCATCAATCACGACAAATTTATCTTATGAGTACTTTAATAAATACTTGTTATAAAAAATACATATTATACTTTGATTGGATAAGAAGCTGTCATAATTTATTCATGAAATGTGATTTATGCTCGAATGAATAATTAATAGTTCCATACATTTATACTTATAATTAGCACTCGTACTAATTGTGTAGGTTCAAGTTTCTACTAATAAACCTATTTGGAGTTTGCGTGTGAGCATCGTAGTTCATGCTATGCGTTTACCACTAGATGGCGCTGTACAAATCACATACAAATTCTTAGTAAACTCCAAACGCGCTCACAATCAAATGCGAAAAGAAAAACTCACACTTAGCATTCTGAAGTTCAGAGAAGAATATTCGTTTAGCTACATACTTGTTACACATGCGCGAGATGTACCCACACTATCGGAGTTGCGATCTGTAAGGATGGCGGCCTGTTAGTCCTTTTTAAAAAAAACACTTTAATTTGGCTGAAACTAATGTATATTCACACTGCTTAATATTTACAAAGTTATGTGTTAACCGGACAAAATCTGGAGGAAGACTGTGGAAATTAACATAAAAATCAGTTTTATTGAAGTGACATAATGCTTGCATATGCATTTACTTCATATAAGGTTTGCTCATAACATCTCCCCCCTTAAGACTGAGCTTTATTATTTTTTTTAATAAAGCGAAGGATAATATAAGAAATCAGAGTGAGTTAAAATAACAATATGTAAAAAGATAAAACTCAGTGAATCAATAATTAGTCAATTTAAAAATAGCTATTTGCTATATAATTCAAATTAATACAATAACTTATAATAAATGTCTCCATGTATAAAAGTAGAAGTCGATATCGTTTAATCTTAAAACAAAATTCTTTTCTAGAATTTATAAGAAATATAAAACTTAGTAGTATTTGAAAATAAAATAGAAAGAAATTTATAAAGAATGTAAAAGAGACGTTAATACATTACTTACTTTTCTAATAGTTGGTAAAATTATGATTACAATAAAATGAAATGTATAAAGTACAAAAGAGATGTAAAATATTATTTACCTTTTCTAATTGTTGGTTAAACTATAAAGTACATAAAATAGATGTAAAACATTATTCACCTTTTATGATAGTTGGTTAACCTATAAAGTACATAAAATAGATGTAAAACATTATTCACCTTTTATGATAGTTGGTTAACCTATAAAGTACATAAAATAGATGTAAAACATTATTCGCTTTTTCTAATGGTTGGTTAAGTTACGGTTAGATTTGCCTAAGTTTCTATATAGGACTTTATTCGAATTTTTATTAAATTCTATTTCTGCTGGGAGACTCTTAACAGATCTCTGGTCGCATTCTGATTCATTAGAAATATCACTTAGCTCGATGGACGTATTCATAGTCCTGTCGTTGACTGTTCTATGCGAGTTATGACATTGATTATAGATTTGAATACAACATGAGGTGCTAGTAGACTTACAGAAACATTTTTTATAAATGTTATACAAAATATATAAAATAATTACAGTTAATATAAAATAAGTCATACCAGAATAATAGTGACCATATTTCATGATATGTGATTGATTAGACGCTTGGTTTATTTGGTCTTCTAAATGGTCTAACTTATGAGATGCAAATTTTAATGATTCTAAATCGATATTTGATAAAGTTATCGGAGATAAAGACTGATATGTCTCATTTACTAGATTATACTTACAACAATCATCTTTGACAATATTAAAATTAAGTAATAGTTGAGCTGGTAAAATAGTCTTATAATTAGTAGAAGGAACAAATTGCAAAGTTTGAAAATAGGCAATACAATTTTTCTCTAATGATAAAATACCAGTGCCTTGCAAAGTAAAATCACTTATCTTATCGTCACATTTCAAAGTCAATTTGTTAGGCTTAGATTGAACAAAAATATATCTACCATCATTAAGTTTTTGCCATACGTTAATATTACCATAAATGACATTAGAATTACAAACTTCAGGAAGTGATAGAGTAACTTCAGTTAATAACTTAGTTTCACAAATAGGATTATTAATTGTAGACAATATCGAAGCCATGGGACATACCATGTATTCGTCGTTAACACGCTTACAATCACTTATGCTATCTAATAAAGCGTAGTTCAATCTGTCATCCGTTACGGCTAAATACAATTTAGAAGGGTGTATTAACACATAAGTTTTATAATTATTTGTTTCATGAGGAGTAGGTAAAGCCAAGTTCTTATAAAGACTAAATTTAACAGGATTTATTAAAGGAATTTGAATAACAAATACAATTTTTTCTTTATAATAATAAGATGTTAATTTCGCTAAGTCAATAATCGTGTGTATATTTTTTAAGGAAAGCGAAATAGGGAACTCAGAAGTTCGTTTCATTTTAATATTGTTAGATAACACATTATATAATTTAGTAGGTGTAATGACATAAGGGTGTAAAATATTTGCTTTTGCGAATAAAATTGAATTTAAAGTTGTATCTAGAATATTAGAAATTGATAATAAAGAACCTTCAATAATATTAAAAATAGAGTTAAATTTTTCTAAGTTCATTAATTCTATATTTGTCTTTGTACTGTTTAAAAATATGAAATTTAATTTTTCTATCTGGTTATTTAATTTAATTTCATTATTATTTAATTTTTCAATAGAAGTATTAAAATTATTAATCGTAGATTGGACAATATGGATGTTGTCTTTCATAAGGGAATAAATTTCATTTTCATTCTGCTGACACGACGAAATTGCTTCGTCATATTTTCGTGCATCATCTGCATCTAAAGTGCCAAAAAAGAATTTAAGGATTTCACCTCCAAATTCAAGAGCTCGTTTTGTTCTTTGATCAAAAATAAGGTGAGACATAGATTGGTACTTTAGTTCATTTGAATTTATTAATATTTCTAGAGGATTCAAAACGTCGTTACAATCAATTTTGAAATTAACTAAGTTTAATCTTTGTGCTTTATTACATAGAAATAAAATATTTTGGATTGAAGTTTTGATTTTTTCCATGTAAGGAAAAATAGGCAAAATATCGATGTGGGTTACTACATTCCAGTTGTCATTTTGAAAGTACACAACAGAAGTAGGGTCGAAGTAAATACCTGGGCTATTTGTTACTAATTCAATCGGATTCGAAACGCAAGGATCGATTACATACCTGGAACAAATTATACAAGTTTACATCGGCTTTAGTTCGTTAACATGATATTTAACATGTTTTCTATTTATGCATATAGTAACATTATTTTTACCATGTGTTTTAATAACTTTAAAAGGGCCTTTCCACACTGGAGATAAGGCTTTGCGAAGTCTGTGGTGATGTTTGACATAAACCATATCACCTGTTTTATAACTCAGTTCTCTCGAAGAGACGTCATAATATTTTTTTGAGGCTTGTTTACTTTTAATTATATTTTCAATAGCTTTTTCACGAGAGTACTTCATTCTATATTGCAGTGCGCGAATGTACTCTTGGTAGGTAGTGTTGTTATCAGTTTCATAAATGCTGCTAGGTATGGACGGCTTATAACCGTATAATAATTCGAATGGTGTAAACTCCGTCGTGCAATGAGGAGTAGTATTATATGATAGAATAGCGGTTGCAAGGTAACAATGCCAATCGCTTTGATTTTCGTTAACGAAAGATCTTAGATATTCTTTTAGTGTAGCATGTGATCTTTCAAGGGAGCCATTAGTCTGAGGATGATACGGGCTAGAATAGAGACTTTTTATTTTAAGTATGTCTGTCAGTTGCCTAAATAATTCAGAGGTAAAAGTAGTGCCTTGATCAGTGAGTATCATTTTTGGAAACGAGAATAACGAAAAGAAATGAATAAGACTTCGTGCAACCTCGTCGGTTGTACACGTGATCATGGGATAAGCATTAGAAAATTTAGTTAAGTCGTCTTGTAATGTTAAGATATATTTAAATTTTTGAATACCGGCTTCAGGAAAGGGACCAACCATGTCGAGAGCTAATCTCTCAAATGGCCTAGTACTAGTGGAAGTAATTACCATAGGCGCTTTATTAGAGAGTCGTAATGGTTTATTAACTTGACACATTTTGCAGTCTTTTATAAAACGTTCAACATCAGATCGCATATTTTTCCAATAGTAGGAAGCTTTGATTCTACTTAGCATGCGTTTGATACCGGGGTGACCGGCGATAGTAGTACCATGATTTTCTTTTAAAATGTTCGGTATTTCGGCCGGAGTAGGATAAACTATTTGATTTTTGTATATATGAATTTTAATATTTGTGCCGCTAAAAATATAAGATATCATGTTATAAATTTTCACATACACAAATTTTGAAAACGGTTCTGAAAAATCGGAAATAGCTAATTCTTTATCATAGTCATTATTAGAAATAATTCGGTCTCTTAGTTTAATTAATAAATTGTAAATAGTTTTGTAACTAATTTCGTCATAATGATGAACCTTAGAATATAAGAAATAAAGCTTTAAATTGTTTTTACAATCGACAACCTGTATGGTATCAGGTGTCCGTTCCGACTCGCGGAATGAAATGGAATCATCTAACATTGATAAGAACTGTTCGCAATATGGCATAGAGTAATCAAGGTCTAGAGACATCGGGCAAGCAATTGATTTTTGTTTGGCTAAATATAAACTTTGATTGTGTTCTTCAATTTGCGTATCACAATTAGGCGTAGTTTTAGTAAATTGCTTTTTAAAATATTGTTCATAAGTATCATTATTAATATTAGAATTAGTGATAGCATTTACTGGGTAACGAGATAAACAATCTGCATTACTATTTATTCTACCTGGTTTATATACAATTTCGTACTCGTATTCTTCGAGTTTTAACCTCCACCTAAGCAAGCGTCCACCTGGATCTTTAGCGTTAAACAACCATGTTAATGGACGGTGATCTGTCACAATTTTAAACTTATACCCATATAAATAAGGTCGAAATGTATTTACAGCGAACAAAATTGCTAAAAGTTCTTTTTCTGTCGTTGAATAATTGCCTTCTTGTTTATTCATAGTACGAGACGCGAATGCAATAGGTTTGTCTTTACCGATTTCACCTTGTGATAAAATAGCACCAACGGCATAATTTGAAGCGTCAGTTGTAACAATAAAGGGTTGCGAAAAATCTGGGTATTGTAACAAGGGAGCAGAAATAAGTTTTTGCTTTAAAGTGTTAAAAGATTGTTCCTGTTCAATTGACCAATGAAAATTTACATCCTTTTTTAATAACGAAGTTAGAGGCTTAGTTATATGAGAGAAATTTTCTATAAAACGACGATAGTAACCAGTTAACCCAAGAAAAGATTTGACATCTTTTGGAGTTTTCGGTGTAGGAAATTCGGAAATAGCCTTGACCTTGTCAGGGTTAGGCGAAACACCTTTATCTGTAATAACATGCCCAAGATACGCAACTTCACGTCGCAAAAACTCACATTTGTCGGGCTGGAGTTTAAGATTTGCCTCTCTAAGTTTAGAAAATACAGATTCTAGCTTTATTATGTGAGATTCAAGATCGTGAGAGTAGATAATGCAATCGTTTAAATAGATATAACAGTCTAAACCTTGTAGACCAGTAAGCACTAGATTCATCATTCTTTGAAAGGTACTAGGGGCATTTTTTAACCCAAATGGCATGCGCAAAAATTCAAATTGTCCAGAAATACTATTAGTAGAGACACTGAATGCGGTTTTCTCAGTATCTTTAGGATTTAATAATAATTGGTGAAGACCAGATGCTAAATCTAGCGTGCTAAAATATTTCGAATGACCTAATTGGTCCAAGATATCCGTTATAAGTGGAAGAGGATAAACTTCAGAGACAGTAACGTCATTTAAACGACGATAATCAATAACGATACGCCATTTTTGTTTACCAGAAGCATCACGCTTCTTTGGTACTACCCAAACGGGAGCACACCAAGGTGACGTAGAAGGTCTGATTATATTTTCATCAAGCATTTTTCTAATTTGCTTTTCTACTTCATCTTTATGAACTTCAGGGAAGCGGTATGATTTTACGTGAATCGGGGGCGCATCCCCAGTATTAATAGAATGTTTAATAACATCTGTATGTGTCAAAAATTCTCCGTCGAGATGAAATATGTCTGTATAGTTAGAAATACAATTAATTAATAACTTTTTCTCTTGAGGATTTAAATGAGATATTCTAATTTGATCTAAAACCTTTTGAGATCTATTTATATTTAAAGAATTTAATTGATGAATAAGTTCTTGTTGAGAATCATCTAACTTTGAAGTTGGTAAATCGAACGGAGTTAACTGTACCTGAAAATTATCAACTTCGATTTCAGATTCGGTGGTATTTAAAACTGTAACATTAACTCTGTTGTTTGATTTTAAACTTACAATAGCGTTAGCTAAAAATACACCTTCACAAATTTTCTGATCTAGTACTAGAGCTTCGCGTTTATTTACGAAATCACGTAGATTACTGACTGGACATTCGATTACCATTTCTGATCTCGCAGGTATAACATATGATGATTTACTAAAACATATAGGTATTAAGTAACCTTCTAAGTTTAATGAATTATTAGTATATTGTATGTTGATTTTAAAATGTTGTATAAAGTCACTACCAATTATACCATCATAATTTAATTGAATAGCATCGTCAATAGCGTGAAACACAAAATCAAAAGCAATTTTACGTGTAGATGAGATTTGATATTCGAAATTAAGTTTAATAAAACCGAGTGATTCACACGTTGAGTCGTTATCACTTAATCCCTTGAGTGTAATGATATTATTTTTAAGTACTGGACCTTTTAATAAACTTGAGAGTTTCACGATTGAAACTGAGGAACCAGTATCAATTAATAAACATAGAGGCTTATCATTCATATTAGTTTTTAGATAAACATGAGGAAGAGAAACTTTGTTATTTACGTTATTTATAGAATACGTTTTATTATAAGAGCAATCCCTTGAAAAAGAACTCGATTTTTCACGAGATGAAGGGTTGCGTTGCGAAAGGTTCGAGAACCTTAATGATTTCTTAAGAGTGACGTCAGAGACATTAACATAATTATTTGACTTAGAATACTCTGTATTTTCATTAACCTGTGCAGGAAATAATTTAGAAACACAAGGTTGAGAAATCTCTGATCGTTCATTACGCTGTGTAGAAAATAACTTAGGAACACAGCTATTATGAGTCATTGTCTTTACTTTAGCCTGTGCGGAAAATAATTTAGGAACACAGGATTGAAGCCTATTAAAATTAGAGTTTATAGAATAATCAGAAGGTACATCTTGTGCAACCGTGAATTGACCACAAGAATGTCCTTTAGACCCCTTTAAGGACTCATTAGATTTAGGCTTTTTGCCGTAGTTTTTTGTTGTCTTAGAACTATTCGTGTCGTTACGAATTGCAAAAGGTTTCGGTAGACACGGCACCGAAACCGAATTTAGTTTAAATTATCTTCGTTAGAGATAACGTGTATATTAGAATTGTTATTGGTAACGTTATGATTAGACGAATTGCTCGTCGGCGACCGTGAACTTGAAGGTATCACGTTGCGTGGCAGATCGCGGTGCATATAATTATTGTTTTTATGTTTAAGCTTCCGACAATCGCCTATTAAATGACCACGATTTTTACAATACGCGCATATTTGATTCGAGGCGTAATTATTTTTATTTGTAGAATTATTAGAGTAGTTATTACGATGATTTAAATTCGAATTTACGTGGTAAGAGTTTGTAAAAGAATGTTTAGATTTATTTTTGAAACAATCGGAAGAGCTATGGCCAAACTTTCGACATATTGAACATTGTTTAGAGGAAGAAGAAGGTCGTTGAGATAGTTTAGATAGCTTAAACAGTTTTTCTTCTTCAATGGCATGAGTGATCGCTTCGGAAAGTCCTTTAGGATTCCGGCAGCGCACAATGTGTGAGAAGTTTGAGTTCATACCTAATAAAAATGTATTTAAAGCCAAATCTTCCATGGCAGCAAGTCTGCCCATAAGTTCCTTTTCATTTTCACAACTGTAATGAATATCGGAATGAAGCCGCGTAAGGCAGGATTCAATCCTTAAAGAATATTGTGTCACATCTTCGTTGGGTAATTGCTTGCAGTTTTGTAAATCTACTAAAAGGTGTGTTGAATGCTTTTTTTCTCCAAAAGTTACCTTTAAAAACTGTTTGATTTCAAGCCAATTATCGAATTTTTTCAAACAACAAGCTAACTGAGCCTTGCCCTCAAGTTGTGACACGATATATTTGACTAAAAAGTTCTGTTGGTCTGTACTCGCTAAAGAAATTGCACTTTCGCAATTGGTTAAAAACGCGGGAAGGGATTCCCGATCCCCGTTATATGGTTTAATGAATTTGGTAAGAACAGAGAGTGTAATTTTATCACTCATGTTTAATTTTTTTCTTTGAGATAATGGTTTCGATAGAGAACTGTCTGAGTCGGTATTAGTATCGACTTCAGTAGTCTGTTCTTTTTTATTAAATTTAAACATCAATAATTGTAGATTAAAAAGCTGTACAGAACATCAGAAAAATACACACAAAAACGTAAATAGAAAAATTATAGAAAATGTAAATTAATATCATATAAGTTAGCAATAAGATTGTATAAAATTGTATAAGTAGTAAATTATTTATATGACTTTAAAAGTTATTTAAAAACTCTGAAATAATGTTCTAATAAAAGTTCTGAATCTAGAAATATAAAATCTTGAAAAATAAAATCTTGATGTTTAAATGAAAATTCACTTTACACTTTAAATTGGAAAAAATAAAACTCACAGAAAAATAATCACGAACCGCAGGAACATCTTAACCTTGAAGGTATTGTGCATGGCAACGAAGAATGCAGAGCGCAGCGAATGTCCCTGGCGACAGCTTCGAGTAACCGGCACGGCGACTCACGGAGTCGTATTGCAGTTCCGTCGAAGTCACGTTGAAATGCCTTTCGTTTTATAGGTTCGGTGATGATGACGAGTCTTCTTGTCCGTCGATGATGAATTAAGCAGTACGAGGTGATGCGGGCTCACGCTATAGAGCGGAGACTTACACGTCGATCAAAGTTGACAGCGCGAAGTAGGTGATGTGGTGATGTAGCGCGGGCTTGGCTGATGATGCTCAAGACTTACTCGTCGACCACAGGGTGCAGTAGCGCGGGCTTAGGCATACGGTGCCAAGGCTTATCGTCGGCGAACTAGCACGTAGCTAAAGACTAAAGTCACAGGGCCACAAAATGGTTGTCAGGCGGAATTCGAAAATCGCGACGCCTAACACCTAAATTATCCTGGGAATTCGGAATCCAGGAAATCCCACTTCTGACACCAAAATTGTAAGGATGGCGGCCTGTTAGTCCTTTTTAAAAAAAACACTTTAATTCGGCTGAAACTAATGTATATTCACACTGCTTAATATTTACAAAGTTATGTGTTAACCGGACAAAATCTGGAGGAAGACTGTGGAAATTAACATAAAAATCAGTTTTATTGAAGTGACATAATGCTTGCATATGCATTTACTTCATATAAGGTTTGCTCATAACAGATCGCATGAGATAGGTCTCAATCCCGCAGACATTCGCCCGTCGAAGTACGTCAGTATTTCTCACGCGAACCATTTGATGTTTAGCATGTCACGCAGGCAATTTAAGTGAAACCCATCTAGAATGTGGATGTGCTAAAACCCATGTCTCGGAAGAGTACAGTAAGTTAGGAAGAACCACCGCCAATACACAGAGATCTTCGGTGCCAACTTAAGGTCATGGGATTATAGAACTTTTGCACCTAGCTTGCCAAATGTTGCAGTAGCTGCCCTAATGCGATGAATTATTCCAGAAACTGGCCGCGATGCATGCAAGATCGCACTTAGATTTTTTATTATTTTTTTATATAATTAGATAGCAAACGAGCAGATGGGTCTCCTGATGGAAAGAGTCAACCATCGCCTATAGACACCAAAGATGTTAATGGTGCGTTGCTATCTTGTGGTGAGGTCTAATGCCACATGCATAAGTTTACCGGCTACCTTACCCTCCAGACCGGAACACGACAGTGGCAAGTACTGATGCTATTGCGGCAGGAATAGGTAAGGCGCTGGTACAAGACCCGGGTGAGACAATGTACAAATCTACCACCTAGTAGTCACGATGGCAGTGCCACGCATAGCCAATCGGTTGCCTTTTACGACCTGCCTGGCAGAACGGCAGTTGGTCTATTCTTCAAAGGAGCCCGCAACCAACACGGGGAAAATTATATGTGATTATGCTGCCCGAGTATTTGAACTTCTCCACCTGCTTTAGTTCACTGTCCCCTAGATATAACTTCAAAGACTCAGTCATCGCGTATATTCATTGCCATCACTTCAGTCTTTTAACGCTAATCTTAAGACCAAAACGGAAACAGACTTAATGAAGGTTGGTGACTAAGCTTTGAAGTTTGGTTGAGTATCGACCATAAAAAAAAGATCATCCGCATACATGATTACTGTTATGACATCATGAGACACTTCAGTGCGAGATTTTAGCCTTGATAGGTTAAAAATACCTCCATTTACCCGGAAACGGATTCTGATGCCAGCAGAAGTTTGACCTGAGACTTCACCAACTACAACTGCAAAGTACAGTGCAAACAGCATTGGCAAGTTGGACGGAATCTTGCTTCACGCCGCAGCTCATTGAAAAATACTCTGTCTGTTCACGATTAATGGTAACGCACTACACAGCAGATTATTTCGTCATACAGGAGTCGGATCATACGGACAAACTTTTCGGCGCAGCCTAATTTCAACAAAAACGCCCAGAGGGCTTCCCATGGCACAAAGTCAAATGCGTTTTCCAAATCTATAAAGCATAGGTAAAGTGACTAACTTTGCTCGCATCTTTTTTCTTCTGTCTGGACGATATCCTAGTTGAGATTCAGGCAGTAACGCTTCCGAAACTGGTATCAGGTGGTTAAAAAGGACTCTGGCAAATACCTTCCCAGGTGCAGAGAGCAATAATATGCCTCTATAACAATTGCACTCGGGGCGGTCTTCTTTATATATTCATGGTAAAAACGTACCGATTCTTAATGAATCGGTCTAGTAGATTTGGGATAAAATTATAATAGACTAGCGGCCCGTCACGTGCTTCGCTACGTATCACCATTCATTGAATTCATTTGTTACAAAAAATGTGATAAATGAAGAACCGTTCTACCGATTTTGTACAAACTTCACATAAACCATCTACTAAATAGTCCAAACAAAGCCTTAACATTTGGTTTGGATAGGTGAGCCCGTTCTTGGGTTATAAAATTATAACGAAAAGTGGCATTGATTTTATATACATAGATGAGGATATGGTTGTGAGTTCAGTTTTTAGATTTAAGCTTTTTTCCATTTACTGTTGATTTTAATTATTCTTTCACTAGCTGACCAGCGCAGCTTTGCCCACAATATATTAACGTGCCATCGTGTCAACGTGCACGTTTTTTATGCAAATATTCTATTTCATTACTTTAGGGTTTAATTTTTTAAAAAAAGGTAACCATCATTTGTATTAGATCTTCAGTTATCTCCACGCCAAATTCTATCGAAATTGATTCAGCAGTTTAGTCGTATAATATACAGACAGATTTTCACAGTTATAATATTAAATACAGACAGATTTTCGCAGTTATAATATTAGATAACTACTTAGGTCTACATGCTTCAATTCCTTCATAAAACTACATTTAGTTTTAGAACCTTCAAGGTTTTTTCTGCGACCATTCAAGGTTTTAAATCTATCTTATGGGAATTTTATTTTAAAAGTTAATGATCACTTAAAATGGACAAGCTTAATTTTTAATAAAACCACTTTATCGCTTAAGACCAAAAAGGTGTAAGGAATTACATTTTTTAAATAAAGTCTTATCTCATTCTAAAGTAATAAAGAGGTCAATTTTTCAATAAAATATTTTACATTGCGAAAACAAAAGCATCCTTAAAGAAAATATAAGAGATAAGGATGATTTTATTATAATCTTATTTCCATCCTTTTTTCTTGACAACTTTAAACAGTTGGATAAAAGAAAGGATAAAAGTATCGTGTTTTTTAAGTAACAAACATTTTTTTGTTGCTTTTCATAGGCAAGGCTTTAACATCGTATTATGCGTTTATTATTTAGTATGTATTGTTATGATTTGAAATTCTTCTTTCTTAAGCTATACCTATACTACAACAATCTGTAATGTTTATCGGTACATTAAATCATTTTACCAAATATTGTGATAAATATTTACTTTTGGCTCATTGACTAGGCCATCGGCCTCATGCTGTGTATCATACGTGTCTGTGTTTTTTTAAATTTTAATCGCTGGTTGGTCTCTTGCGCGCATAAAAAATAAAAGAAATTTATGCATTATAAAAAGCTTATTTATAAGCTTTTTGTAGTGCACAAATTTCTTTTTTATCTCGTGGTAAAACTGACAAATGTATACATTAAACGTAGTGTTGATATACTCCACTACATATGGTAGAGGAGTACGTCAACGCTCACAAACTCACAATGCCTTCAAGGCAAGAAAATTACTCACAGTGTATAAAGTATCGTCTCTGTGGTCTAGTTGTCCAGTGTCGGTGTTGACCACACGAGGTCCCGGGTTTGATTCCCCGGTCGGGCAATTTAAAATGTGTTTTGTTTTGTTTTCTAATAAGAAACAATATTTCCCAGGAATGGATAAGTGCCTGGTTGACAATAGGCTTTTTTTAATAACGATAGCCAATGACCTTTAGGGCCGTAGCAGCGACACCGAACTAAGGGGAGAGTAGAGTACTCAGCCAGAGTTTAAATTTTGGCAATTAACGCCGCTAATGGTTGTCTCCCGCGAGACCGGACCTCGGCTTAGTGCGTTGTTTTGACTAATTATAGGGTGGGGAAGAGGAGTAGTGGAATTTCGCTCCGCGCTAGGCGCAGTGTGAAATAGGGGTCTTCGTCGCCGTTAAGACCGGCGGCGGCGACGACGGTGTGGTAGTGTAGTATATATATTTTGTAGTGGGCTGGCGGTGCTAGCCATCGTTATGGGAACGTCGGGATCGGTTAGTACATTGCGGGGTCTCCTAATCTGCCGCGGCTCCTATTAATTGATTGGGATGGTCGGCTGCTTCTGCGAAGTAATTGTTTGATAATGTAGATAGGCTTGCAACCTATCACATAATAGAACTAAATTATCTTCGACTAATTGCTGGTGCACTTGATGTATCTCCGCTTACCTCTTCGGGGATAAGGACGTGAAGATACTTTATATGGTCACAAACAAAAGGATTTGCTAGTTAACAATAATTTTATAGGTCCAGCTAATATTGAAAGGCCGCGTCCGCCACTCCCCTCCCCCAGCCCTCAAGTGCATATATAAAAAAAACAATGTTGTTGTACGGCATTGATATCTAACTTAGGTAAAATACCTAACCTCGGTCGTAAACCAGTCAACACTAATTTACACATAGTGTGTCTAAGTAATTTATATATAAATTATCTAACTAATAACGTATAACCGAGAAGCAGTTTGGCCGTTTAAACGTATAAAATATCATTTTACTCGCACAGTATAATTTTTGGGCATAGTACCGCCCTCAATTTGCGATAGAATTACAAAGACACTAAAACATCTTGTCCCCGCCAATTAATACTATCCTTATTTATATTCGTCCTTTGTTGTTTATAATGACGTCATTATCTCACAATAACAGGTTCATGGATCACGCAGGTCACACCTGGTTGGTTAGTACTTGTCGTTAACAGCAGTTGCTAACAGGACATGCTCTGCCCAACAGTAAGTGTATTTTTAAGGTGAACGCACACTTAACGGAGCCGAACGCGTCGAACGAAACGAATTTTAGAATTTTGTATATAAAATCTCATGAATTCGTCGTCGATTCGACGCGGGTAAGGGTGCGAGGTTTCATGCGATTTCATATACAGTATTCTAAAATTCGTTTCGTTCGACTCGTTCGGCGCGTTCGGCTCGGATAAGTGTAAGTTCACCTTTAATAAACATTTTAATTTTCCAAACTCTCTCTCGTTCATTACGGGTTCGTTTTTTCGTTCGTTTATTATCGTCATGCGACCTTAATATTTGTCTTTAAATAAATATTGATTTTATAAGTTCCCGCTAAAGGAAGTTACTGATTTCATTCCCATTTTCGAAAATCGATTTTTACCAGTTCTCCATATTTTGAGGTCCTAGAAATCTTTTTTGACTAATTTTTGATTTCGTGAGTATATTATGTATATAAATATGTATGTGTCTTTATGTGTGTATGTATTTTTGAAGTTAACTTTTCATAAATTTTGAAAGGCTTAACCGATCGAACACTTGATGGTATTCGATTAGATTCCGTTAAACTTAGATTTTCTGAAAGTCGGAATTGATTCGGCCAAGAGGGCATTGAGAAATTTTGAAAGAACCTCAAAAAATATCGGCAAAACAATGTATTTTTTAATTATTTTTTTTTATAGAAGAGGTGGCAAACGAGCACGAGTTGCACCTGATGGTATGTGATCACCGCCGCCCATGGACATCCACAATACCAGAGGTCTTGCAGTTGCGTTGCCGGCCTTTTAAGAATGAGTAAGCTCTTTTCTTGAAAGCTCCCAAGTCGTATCCATTTGGAAACACCCCTGCCGGTAATTGGTTCCACAACAAAGTAGTGCGAGGCAAAAAGTGTCGAGATAAACGCACAGTTGTGGATTTCCAGACATCGAGATGGTGAGGATGGAATTTAAAATTTTGACGCGATGTCCGATGATGGAATTCGGCGTCAGGAATTAATCCAAATGACTCGTCGGAACACTCCCCATGTAAGATACGATAGAAGACACAGAGTGAACCAACATCTCTGCGCAATGCCAAAGAGTCAAGCCGTTTCGAAATTGCGAGGTCGTCAATGATTCGAACCGCTCTACGCTGAATACGATCAAGAGGAAGGAGCTGGTACTGAGGAGCTCCGGCCCAGAGATGAGAACAGTACTCCATGTGGAGCCAAATTTGAGCCTTATAAAGTTGAAGGCGATGGGCCGACAAGAAGTACTGTCTCGCTCTGCTGAGCACACAGAGCTTTTTGGAGGCTAGTTTAACCTTACCTTCCAAATGACCGCGAAACTGAACGTAATTCGTTATGTCGACTCCCAGAATCCCGATACTAGCTGAGGCTGTCAGGAGAGTATCCCCAAATAGAGGTGACACGACAAAGGGTGTCTTTTTAGCGGAAAACACGCAAAGCTGTGTCTTCTTGGAGTTAAAAGTGACCAGGTTTTGACGACCCCATTCCGAGACATCGGTTAGTCGATTCTCAACTTCGGACACAAGCTTGTTTCGGCTCTCTTCGACATGTTCCTGAGAAATACCGCTTCGGCCGGAGTATGTAGCATCACCAGTACTGTCATCTGCATAGCAATGTATGTTGCGAATTGGCATTCGAATTCGCAATTACTTCCAGATGAATCTACCGATTGAATAAGACATTTACAGCTGGTTTTCTCAAAAAACTGCGTCCAGTTCCATAACTCTCAGCTAAATAAGTTATTAAAATTCGTTCGGAATTTAGTTATCATTGACGAAAAGTTTTAAAAATATAACTTCCAGATTTTTCCACTAATTTATTTAGTAGCTGTGACAACATTTTAGAGTTCAAAATATTGCGTTTTACGTAGTATTGTACATACTCTGTGACTTTGCGTTGAATGCCGTTTGAAAGATCAAAATCGATTGTCATGTTCAAATCAAAAAAAAAAAAAACAAAAAATCTTTATTCATAAACTGGTTTACATAAAAACATGCGAGTCTATCGGTGTCTCTGTGTGTGTATGTATGTGTGAGTGCATATTTTTGTGCCGTATCTCGCTTTTTAATATTTTAGACTATTATATACAATCTATTACATATATATAAAAAAAAATTAAGAACAACTATGCCATTTTCTAGCATAACCCTTCCAAGTCGTCATAACTTTGTGTCTTAAGCCAGGATGTTACAGTTATCTTACAGTTATAATAGGTCATAGGATAAATATTCAATTTTTTGTTGATGCTATTATACAGACTTGCCGATTGGATGTAGCTGTCTCGAGGCGAAGACAGTTTTTGTTTTTACTATTTTAGCTACGTTATGCTTCCTCCGCCTGTCTAGATTCCTGGAATCGTACACTAATGTTTTATGTAGTCTAAGAACCACGTTAAGTACATAAAGTTGCTTACTGTGAGAAGGTCGCATGATTTGTACAGACTTGCAGTAGGGAACTTATATGGTTTAAAAGTCATTACTTTAAGCAAGGATCTTTGTGTTCTTTCTAATTCCAGGAATCGAGTTTTTGCAGCACCTCCCCAAACTGGGATACAATATACCATTATAGATTGAGCCAGAGATATATATAAAAGTGTTAGTAATTTTCTATCTGCTATGTGCCTTAGTCGCTTGAAAAGCCATGTAAGTTTTCGGATTCTAGTCATAAGCAACTCCAAATGTGCATACCAAGATAAACGTTGGTCAATTACTACACCCAAATACTTAGTATTACTGACTTTGGTTATTTCCTTGCATGAACAATTTCTATTATTGTTTTTACATTTATGGATTTTTATACTAAAATTAGATTCTGGTTGCGTTTTGTTGTAATTGGAAAATGCTACAAAATTAGATTTTTCAATATTAAGCGTAAGCAAATTTGACCTTAGCCAATCAGTAATTCCAACCAGGCCTCTTTCTGTAAAATGTTGGACAGAGTCCCATGTACGTCCAGAGAAAACAACAGCTGTATCATCTGCGTACGAATAAATACGCCCATTTTTAATTTTCATATCATATATGTTCAAAATGTTTAAATCAAAAATTAAAATAACTACTGTAATTTATAACAAACTTTAGATTTTTGAACTCTGTGAGCACATAAATAGATTCCGCAGCATATTTTTTACTCACTTGAACTAAAGGATCCTCAATTAAGTGAGAAATTTAAATGATGGCCTGTAGGGTCAATTAGTTCAACAATTTTTTGAATAAATCATTATTTTATAATAGAAACATTTTTTGCGCAGCTGCATATAACCCACAGACCGTCTTGCCTTAAAACCGAGCTGATTTTTCTTTGTTAGCAAAAACTTTTTAGTGCTTAAATAGACTATCCATTAGACCACGAGGCTTACAGATTTAAATAAAACTTGTTTATAGTCGCTAAGTTCAGTCTCGCAACTTTATAAGAGTAATAGAAAAAAGGGAAAGAAACTTTTTATAAAGTTTCCTCCTCAAGTTCGTTTTGCCTTAATATACAGATTTGCTCGCAGCTTGATCCGTGATTAAATGTTTCTGTGAACCCCACGGAAACATTATATTTTTTTCGGTGATAAAATCAGCCTATATGCATTTTATGCGTATTTTATACTATCCGAATATTAAATATCATTTAAAATCATCCTCACGTGGGGCGATGTAGTTACACACACACATACACAAACACATATATATATTCAGATTTATAATAACTAGCGCTAGCCTGTAAGCTATAGGTAAAAGTTATTTCAAAGGTTACGCTTGCTGCGAAAGTTATTTTTGAGTTAAAAAATCTTAAGTTTGTTGAAAACTGCCTTATCGAATTTTTGAAGAGCTATAGCCTTTTCATCTTAATACATATAAATTGCGTGTCACGTTGTTTATCCGCGAGGAACTCCGAATCTACAGAACCGATTTCAATGAAATTATAAGATAGTTTTATCTTAATTAACCCCCCCTCCTCTCAAGTACCCCACCAAGTTTTGTATCACAAAACAACGCGTGCCGGGTCAGCTAGTATGTTTATATAATAGCTATAGTTTAATAGCTTCTGAACAAGATGATTGATTTTAATCTTTTAGATGGTTTTTGAGCTCTAAAAATATTGTCTTTTGAACAAAATCGGTTAGTCGAAAAATCTCGAAGTTATGTAAATCACTTTTGCCTTAATAATAAATATCTGGTTGACCGAGCTTTGCTCGGTTTTTCACATACCCATATATTGGGAACCGAGCCTTTCTTGTACCTGGAATCTTGATAAATCGATTCCTATAGAATAAATAATTTTTTTCCTGTACCTGGTTGACCGAGCTTCGCTCGGTTTTTCTCATACTCATATCTTGGGAACCGAGCTTTTCTTGGACCTGGAACCTTGATAAATCGATTCCTTGACCCGAAAAACCCCTGATTTAAAAAATATTTTTTTGTATGATAGCAACATTCACGAGGAAGGCTATAGGCTAGCATTTTACCCGATTGAGCATTTAAAAAAGATATTTTAAAAGTATTTTCACGCCCGTATCCCCGAAAGGGTAGGCAGAGGTACAACAAGTGCACCCACGATTAGCCGAAGATACTTGGTCCCACAATGTGATAGGTGGTAAGCCTATCGCCAACCGGGAACTTTCCAATCCCGGGCAACGTTGTTTTTATCAGAAAACTGAAAAAATACATTTTTTCAACTACCCGACCCAGGAATCGAAACTCCGACACCAAGTCTAGACCACAGAGGCAAGATATTTTAGACAACTTTTAATGCGAAATACGTCCGATTCATTGAATTTGTACGTTGGGTATGAATTCAATAAATTGAACTTATTGAACTGAAAGTTAATGCCAAGTACACACGTGAAATATAAAATTAAATCGTGCTCAATCAGGTTCTCTTCATCTCTTTCAAAGCTATAGCTCAAGCACATTTAATTTAGCAAATGAATGAATGAACTTCTATTAATTGAAGGTTGCCTTATAATGTATTACTTACATTAAAAACAGGAAACTTTTCACTATAGCAGAAATCAGAAGCATTCAATAAAACTTTTTACAAGTTATTTTGACGCGTCAACATTTAAAACTACTACCGGATTAGAAACGAGGCCACACACTGAGGAAAGCCGGCGGTAGAAATTCAGCGGGCTTGTCTTTTTTCATATATATTTTTTTTCATATTATCACAATATTACAAGATATATATATATATATATATATATATATATATATATATATATATAATTTTATATATATATGAGATTTGAATTTTTGATGAATTTTGATGAATTTTAAAAATTTTGATGAATTTTATATATATATAATTTTATATATATATATATGTATATATATATAATTTTATATATATATGAGATTGGTATGAGGAGCTAATCCCAGGTTTTTTAGCTTCTAAATGATCTAAGATTTTATAATACCCTGCTTGCACAATTTTGTTTTAACACATTTTTTTAATTTATTGGCTGGTAAATCTCTTATAGTTTCGGGAAGTTTATTGTAAAAGCGTATACATTGCCCCATAAAAGAGTTACTTATCCTGTGGAGACGAGATGCATGCACAACAAGATTGTTTTTGTTCCTTGTATTTAGTGAGTGCACGTCACCATTTATTGTAAACAAGCAAATATTTTCATGGACGTACAGCGGACGTACATAAAGTTGTTATACATATATTGGGATATTAGCATTAGCAGTTACTATATTTATGGAATTAATGAATGTAATTTATATCAGATGTATGTTAAAAGGCTGTATATATTGAAGAAGGGTGTTCAGTACTCGAATACCGAATATATTAAAAGTAGGTACCTACTTAAATTTCGACCTAATTATCCAATAAAAATGTTTATGTACGCACACCCGCGTATAGGTATCGAATTTCATTGTTTAGAAACAGCTATTTGCCGATGTGACTAGAATTGCTAGCGCGCCGCTATCACCCGCGCGGTGACCATAATTTCTGAATATAACTACACATTTTTTATATCAAAACATTGCATACAACATAGCAAAACAGATGGCTCTACTGTCAGAAAGAGATAATCATAGCCTACAGACAAAAGAAATATTAATCATGCGTTGCTATCCTTGTTAATGTTTAAGTTAAGGTGCTATCCTTAATGGTAGCATTAAGACTCCAATACAAGGAGAGTATTCATAAGTTTACCGGTTACCTTACGCTCCGACCCGGAACACAATATTGCCTAGCACTGACGTTATGACAGGAACGTTACAGGCAGGAAATGGTAAGGCGGTGGTGCTAGACCCGAGCGAACGATTCAGAACTGTATCTTATAGCCACGATGATAGTGATTCGTATAGCAAATCGTTCGCTTCTTAGGAATTGTCTGGCACAACGGCAGAAGATCTATTCTTCAAAAGGAGCTCAGATCAGCTCAAGGGAAATTTCATTGAGGTTTACTATATAGCTAAGCTAGTTAAGCAACATTCTCTTTTTATTATATTAATCTTGATTACATATGACTATTGACTCTCGTGTTCAATATGTACAGTTTATAAGTACCAGCTTACAGCCGCCGGTTTGGTTAAGTAGAAAATAAAATGTATGACTTATCATTTGTGCAATCATGTGTTTCGACTGTGTATGCAATTTTATTAAGATCATTTGGACTGTTCTCGAGTTATGACGAGATATAGAAACAAACTGGCAGACAAATATTTTTCACATGGTAAATTTATGCCAGTGATCAATAAAACGATTGTTAAGTTTTTATTATTTATTACATTTTTTCTTATAAATCAAGAAAATTTTACGAAAAATTGAATGCATTGTAATTTGTGCCTAGTTGAGATGTAATGAATGCTATATACATTCCGTTTTTTTTATTTTGATAAGAAAATAGATTACTGGAATCCGCATAAAGTCAAATAAATATGCAACCAAAACTGACGATAATGCGTAATAATTCCATATCAGAATTCAAAGAAAAAAATCAGAATTAATTGAAAATACATTTAAAAAAGGAATACATTACTTAATTCGCAAACTTTTCACGATTGGTTTAATTTTCTTACTTTTAAAACGAAGCAAAGATTATGCTTCCCTGCCATTAAACTGTTACTTTGTTTTACTTATGATTTAGAAAGATAGATGAAAAATGAAAGAAAAAGAATGGAATATTAATAAGATGTATAACTCGAAATCTATAGATGTTTTGTTTATTCTGCCTACCCCGCAAAGGATCCGGGGGTGATGATACTTTTTTACTTCAGGATGTTAATATATTCTTCTGAAGATGCTTGAAAAGTTGAAACCGGTAATAACTAGTGAGATGTATTTTGTTACGTTTATGGTTGAATTTCGATCAGAAGGCAATCTCTAGTAAATATAAAACCACCTATTTAACTAGGTATAAATAAAATAAAAATTAATAACATATGAGCGACGATGTCACTTACAGATATCCTTTGTGTAATTAATTTAATCCAACTCGATAAAATGTCGTTTTCACATATTATTCAATATGTGAAAATATTGTTCTTTCGAAAGGTGTCAGCTACAGGTAATATGATAAATTAGTATAAGGTTGGCTGGCTTGTCGATAATTTGTTGTTATATTATATTGATGCTAGCTGACCCGCGTAGCTACGTCCGCCTAGAATACTAGTCGAACCCGATCTAAGCGCCACGTGTCTGTTTCAATTGTGAAACTAAACCATTCTCGGATCTACCTACCTGACAAAAAAAAATTCATTAAGATTAGTCCAGCTCTAGTATTCATGTGGTCTGTGGTCCAGCCGTTTAGGAGGTGGAGCATACATACGCATAGATTTTTTTCATTATATATATATATATATATATATATATATATATATATATATATATATATATATATATATATATATATATATATATATATTATACACATCAACTGTAACAACCGGTTTCCCATAGCTTATATTTTCGGAATCCTGCATCAGATCTTCACCAAACCTACCTTCTAAAACAAAAAAGACTTTTCAAAATCCGTTCTTGTATAACCGAGTTCTGAGGTAACAAACATAAAACATACAGCCGAAATAAACATAATGTAAAAACTGAAACTTTTTGATTAGTAATAGAAGTGAAATACTAAACATTTTTATAGCCTTAGGCGTAACTCCGAAATTACGGTTAATTTATTATTAACTTAATTCAATTGCTTTAACGTAACAGTATTGTTTTAATTCTTATTGAGTAAAGTGCTCTTATATTCTATACTGTTGTGAAGTGTAATGATATATATATGTAGGAAGTGGGTCAGATACGATTAATAAAATGCGGATGTGGTAATATAACAACTCTTTATATTTTGTTCAACTTGTATCAAAAAAAATAACATAAAATCACTATGAAAGCTTTCCATCACTAATGACTAGTTCTCGTTTAACAATTCCAAGTAACTTAATTATTCCTTACAATTATTCCTTACAAATAAGTCATAATTTAAGCAATAGATAGTCAATTATAAATTGTACTGCGACTAATTTATAGTTGACAATAATAATTAACTTGTTTGCACAAATTAATTATCCGAGAGTCAAGGATAAGCTACTAGCAAGATACAACAAGTGTACCGAGCCACGCCAGAGCCTAGACTGCCTTATCGGCGGGCGCTCAGAGCCTTTTATACAGGTAGCAAAACAAGTTGAGTAGTAGGGATATCGAACGATGCGCTTGCCGGCCCAGGCCGTGCATTTGTTGTTTACACTATACAATATTCTTGCATTTGACGACGCGGACGCCGTCACGGCCATACTGACATGCACACGTCCTCGTGTGCGCATCTTTATACATCTGAGGAAAAGGAACGCCTCGTTCATCCTGACATATCTTTTAGAAAACTAAATTTAATCTTATTTTTTTTACAACTCTATAATTAGCGTAATCTTTTAGCGAAATGTTACAATAGTCAGGTCCGGTAACCCCTTCAGCAACTACAACTATTAAACCTTTCTCGTCAGTTTTGAAACCGGAGACTGGATCCTACTAAGCTAGGGATCCCTTATCAATTAAAAATACCGGAGACTGGATTGTACTAAGCTCCCTCTCATCAGTTAAAAACCGGAGACTGGAGTGTATTAAGCTCCCTCTCATCAGTTAAAAACCGGAGACTGGAGTGCACTAAGCTCCCTCTCATCAGTTAAAACCGGAGACTGGAGTGTACTAAGCTCCCTCTCATCAGTTTAAAACCGGAGACTGGAGTGTGCCGTCATCTTCCTACATTTTTTGTTAATTTTTTTTTTATTTTCAATTGATTTCTTTTCATAGTTTTATAAAACTCCCATTTACTTTAATTATTATTATTATTATTTTTGCTTTTTTTTTTACTTACATTTTTAGTGATATTTTTTTTTATCATCATTTTACTACATTTTTTTTTTCGTTTACTTTATATCGTATTTTTTTGCTGATGATGCAGCCTCATGAACAGTGCCATTAGTTATTACAAGATTAGAGAATCTCCTTCGCAGGTAGTTCGAAGATATTAAAAACTCTGACTGTTAATAACTATTTACAATATACACTGCATTTCTATCAATATTGTTTGGACCAGTTTTATGAACAAGATCATTATCATGAGTATACGCCGTCACGTCATCCTTGTTATAATTTTCATATAGGTACCTCAAGAAACCCTACAGGAATATGGGGAACTTCGCAGAGGCTATCATGGGCGCACTTGTTTTCTAAAATTGCGGTAACTTTTAAGGAGCCCTTATATTTTGAGTCAAGTTTCATCTAGTGTCGTTCTTCATTCCTAACAAAGACAAAGTACCTACACTAAAAGGTTTAACCTTTCGTTACCTCTACTCAACCATAAAATGTCCGATTGGGCCGATTTTTTGATTCTATTGGATACACTGGATCTTCAAAGCTTGTAGATACTTTTGCGAGTTTTTGTTAGTTGCTGAATGTCAAACCTAATGCTGCTGAGCGCGTTTTAAATATTACCTAACCGCTTTTGCCATGATTTGTCAGAGAATTATACTGTGCTATCATTATTAAACCCTACAAGATTCGCATCACATATTCGGACCGACTGTTAGCTCTATATGTGCCTGTCGCAAGAAGATGTAAATCTGTATTGTTTCCTTTTTTTTAAATATTAGTTTGAGTTTAGTTGGTAATAAACTTTAAGATTGCTTATTAACGATCTTTAAAGGGTCAACTAATTCGATTTCAGCTCGACGAATTTAAGCCCGACGGTTTTAATTCAATTGGTTGTCAATTGTTTTTAAAAATATCTACCAAGCGCTCTCTATCTTTACCTACAAGGTCAGTGTTTACCATACTCTCGCTAGCAGATTTTGAAACTGAGCAGGATTGTGTTTAAGTATTGCTAAGCATTAACCTGTTGTCACTTAGTTCCTATTCTACATTGGTCCAAAATTTTGCGGCCTAACGAAACATTAAGACTTATCAGGTCAAACGTGAAACTACCTCCAAATTTAAATTTTGCCTTGAGGTTAAGCATTTGATTTGTTCAGTGGAAACTACATCAAAACAAGCGACTATTTAGAGATTCTTGTTCATAAAACCGTTCTCTTACAAAGGAATCACAACAGATTTGTTTGATATGGCTACATTCTAAACCAGACTCAAATATAAAAGATAATTAAATTCTACTTAGTGTAATACACCATGTAACGCTCTGGAACAGATGTTGACTGGTTTTCCGTTTTTAGGAACTCGAAGTGGCAACTTCTTTCTTCTTGTAGCGCATAGGACAAATGGAAGCTATGTGGCTGGGCCTGGGTCACAACATACATAGCAGACCACTGGTGGTCGGCCACTGGACACGCCACCAGAGATAGTGGTAGATGACCTGCTTTCGCTGCAAGCAAAAATTATTTGAGATAAGTTTTTGTTTATTACGGCAATAGTTGTTACGATGTTCGATTCTATCACAAAAATTGTAACTTCCTCGAAATACAGTGGTGCTCTTAAATCGGTTCATATCTAAGTCTAAAAGGAAGAGATCTTCAAATCATAATATAGCTTGCCAAGACAGCAGCTTGTGAAGTAGGTGACGGCATGACTCTTAAGTGAGTGAGTAGCTACAATGATCAGATCAACCCCGTCTAATTTTTTCTTTTCTATATTTATTTTACTTAAGGTACACCAGCTAGTAAGTTACACGACAAAAATCCTACGAGTCAGATGAAGGGTCTTTGGAACGACAGAAACATCTCATTAAAAACAAAGCAGAGGCTGGTTTGTACGCTGGTGTTCTCCATATTTACGTACAGCGCAGAGTCATAGACACTAAGAACTGCAGACAGACGTCGCATTGATGCGTTTGAAATGTGGTGCTGGAGGAAAATGTTACGTATCCCTTGGACAGCATACAGGACCAACGCCTTCATACTAAAACAACTTGGAGTAAAGACCAGACTGTCTGCTACGTGCCTTCAAAGAATTCTATAATACTTCGGCCACATCTCTAGAAAGCAAGGAGACAATCTCGAAAAGCTAATCGTGACCAGAAAAGTTGAAGACAAAAGACCACGTGGTCGTACGCCTATGCGATGGTCAGACCAGGTTTGCACCAATCTCATGTCTAAAAAGTTTTATGATTCTCTGCACGCCGCTGAAGGTAGAGTCCAATGGCGTAATATTGTGCTATCAAGAACGATCTAATGAGGAAGTTACGACCCTCAGTAATGAAGAATACGAAGCAAGGAGGAGGATACCAGTTAGTCATATCGTCTGCTTCATCAGAATCAAAGTTTATCAATTTAATGGGAGTTACAGAACGTGAATTAATATTTTCTACTATTTTTCAAAGAATAGTTTCCACACCACAAGCGAGAAGAGACGTTTACTGTTCTACATAATTAACCGAAATAGTTTGATGCTGAAGTGGGAGTGAATCCGATCCCACTTCTGATGTAGGAAGTGGGTCAGATACGATTAATAAAATGCGGATGTGGTAATATAACAACTCTTTATATTTTGTTCAATTTGTATCAAAAAAAAATAACATAAAATCACTATGAAAGCTTTCCATCACTAATGACTAGTTCTCGTTTAACAATTCCAAGTAACTTAATTATTCCTTATTACAAATAAGTCATAATTTAAGCAATAGATAGTCAATTATAAATTGTACTGCGACTAATTTATAGTTGACAATAATAATTAACTTGTTTGCACAAATTAATTATCCGAGAGTCAAGGATAAGCTACTAGCAAGATACAACAAGTGTACCGAGCCACGCCAGAGCCTAGACTGCCTTATCGGCGGGCGCTCAGAGCCTTTTATACAGGTAGCAAAACAAGTTGAGTAGTAGGGATATCGAACGATGCGCTTGCCGGCCCAGGCCGTGCATTTGTTGTTTACACTATACAATATTCTTGCATTTGACGACGCGGACGCCGTCATATACATATACACACACACACACACACACACATATATATATATATATATATATATATATATATATATATATATATATATATATATACATATATATATTACGTACTGGCCAAAATGAAATCAACTGGAAACTATATAGCCAACTTACAACATGGCTAAAAGAGAGAATATACAAACAACATGAGGCGTTATGACTACCTACTGCGAACTGCAAGCAGACTAAAGAGTAGTGCCTTTTCTTTCGAAACACCTCACACAACGCATCATGAAATTTAACAGAAACGATTTGAGAAAAATTGTAGGCACCATAACAGGACGTTGTCATTTAAATATCCATCTATACACAATAGGTGTAACAGATAGCTTTCTGTGCCGCGGCGGCATGGGGGAGCACGAAACTCATGTTCTCCTTGAGCGCAGGAGTGTGACTGAACGACGACACACATCTTGAAAATCCCAGCAATTCTCATGGAACCTTATCTCAACATAATCCATCTTGTAGGCTTCTGGAAAGAATTGGGATGGCTGAAATAATCCGACCAGCTACGTACAACAGCCGAAGTGGCTAAGTGTCGTTACAGCGATGGTTTAAAATAAAAAATAAAAAAATGTGAATAAATTATTTATCACGTTGTTTGTCTTGTCCACTATGTTGTCGTAAGAGTCGACCGATTGGCTATATACGTCACTTCTATAGTGACTACTAGGTGGTAGAGTGCCACAACGTATTTGGTATCGCCTTGCTTATTCCTGCCGCAATGCTTGTCATAGTCGTGTTCCGGTTTGGAGGGTAAGGTATCCCGCCACACGGATAGCAACACACCATTAACATTTTTGGTGTCTATAGGCGAAGGTTTATCTTTCCATCAGAAGAAACATCTGCTTGTTTGCTATCTTATGATATTAAAACAAATGTAAGCAGTGCAGGGTGCTCCCGGCTTTGTGCCGCGTCAAGAGAGCGAGGAGGAAAACTACACATGAAAGCTGTTGTCTTTTACGTCCATAAGCTAGGTGTCCGCCCGCAAAAGATTGACATATCTTGATAGTTTTTCATTCAAAGTTAATTTTGTTTGGAATGTGCTACAGCAATTTTCATTTCACATTCTATAACAAAATCGTCGTCTGAGGAGCTGTCTAACAAATCAAGAAATAAGGCCGTATCCATTTATAGACAATCACCTTGTATATATGTAGAATTCCTACAAAAAATACGTGTGGAAAAGAGGTAGACTCTTTTTTTATATATCATAAGATAGCAAACAAGCAGATGGGTCTCCTGATGGAAAGAGTCAACCATCGCCTATAGACACCAAAGATGTTAATGGTGCGTTGCTATCTTGTGGCAAGGTATATTGCCACATGCATAAGTTTACCGGTTACCTCCAAACCGGAACACGACAGAGACAAGCACTGACGCTATCGCGGCAGAAATAGGTAAGGCGGTGGTACCTGACCCGGGCGAGACAATCAGAACTCTACCACCTAGTAGCCACGATGGCAGAGACTCGCATAGTCAATCGGTTGCCTTTTACGACCTACCTGGCAGAACGGCAGTTGGTCTATTCTTCAAAGGAGCCCGGAACAAACACGGGGAAATATTATCTTAACCTTGTGTGATGAGCTTTACGCATTATCTTCTTAACACGAATAATATATCTCCTCGTTGGTATTAGTGAATTTCATATTAGCGATTATTACACATACAAGAAATCCATGTTTGAAGTGATGAATATTTGATAGATGATTAACATAGCAGTTTAGTGTTAGCGAAAATTTTAACATTTATAATTTATACGATAATTCTTTATTTAAAGAAGAAAGGAAGGTATTTTTTTTGTTTATTCAGCAAGCTATGTTTGTGATAGAAAGTATGCCTCTATGTATATTTATTTGGGCCATTCTGTAACGCAAACGACTTACAGCTTATACCCACAGGCCACAAATACTAGGTGATTTTACATAAATACATTTGGTTGGTCTTTTAATAGATAATTAAATTAAGTTATTAATGTATACGAATGGATATTTCTAAAACTTACAAAACACTCGTCGTATTTCCGTTTGTCACATCAAGTTTTACAATGTTTCTTTGATATCAGTAAAATAGATTCAAAGCGCTCCTTCAAATCGTGCAACGTACAAAGAATCATCTCCCTACATAGTTTTTCCAATTCTAAAGCAAGAAATAGTGATTTCACAATGGTACATTTTTATAGTGTGGTTGTCTCTTCTCTTATATAAATAAAATAGGACCTATTTTTTTTAAACATATATAAGGGATGTAAAGAAAACCCCGTCCGATTCGAAAGAGGCATATAGGTAGGTTAATGACATTATAAAAAAATATATTTATTTAAATAAGAAAAATATCGTAGTTTAAAGTGCCTCATAGTGCCTCAATACTTTTATGTAGTTTTAAAAATTATATAATATATATCCTAGGAAACGTAAATATATCCTAGGAATTGTATATAATTCCAATATCGTATTAGGAAATGTATAAAAAGATTGCTTTCTTTAATAAAACACGTTGTTAAAATGATAATAATAATTATTGTTAAGGCACTTGACAATCCGGTAACAATACATCCGGTACATCCTCTGCATCAACAAGTACTCTTGAACATACATTAATCTGAGATCGAGATCTATAATTGTTTTAAGATTTCTTTCTTGGTACCAATTTGATAGAGCTCATCATTATTCTTAGCCAAAACTACACCTATAATATTTCGGGCATCACCATGTCCTCTGCGACCTCTGGAACTGCAATTCATACAGATGACCAATTGGTAGCGTTATCGCCTGATCGGATGATGCAATACTCTCCCTCGCGTACCCATTGATATCTTTAATTTTCTACATTTCCTCTTGCTATTTAGGAAATGTATAGATTTCCTAGGAAATGTGTCCAATATTATTCATTTCACACATTTCCGGGTGATTTTAGGAATTACAAACATCTCCCAGGAATTACAATCTCCTAGGAAACGGATTACATACATTTCCGTTAACATATATATATTGCGTGTTTGCTATGAATTCCTAAACTACTGAACCGATTTCACCGAAGTGTTGAGATATCTACTGTTTGGTCCAACTATAAAGATACGATAGTTCTTATCTCAATCAACCCCCCCCCCCTCTTAAGTACCCCACTATAATATTCAATACAAGTAATTTGTATGGAAAACAACGTTTGCCGGGTCAGCTAGTATGAATATATTTTTATCTATATTATTTGACATTTCAAGGTATTTTTGTAAACATGTGTCAGAAAGGCCATCGTAGCATGTCGGAACTGGAATGTTCGGTACGTCTGTAATATCCCGGATTATAACTTAAAAGCTAAGAAGTCTAGCGGTCCGGTATCGGCGTTGGCCATATGCGGTCCCTGGTTCGATTCTCGATTTAGGCAATTAAAAATAAAAGTGATTTTTCAGTTTTCTGCTAAAAAACGTTGCCTGGGATTGGATAAGTGTCCAGTTGGCGATAGGTTGGTCACCTATCACATTGTGGGACTAATGGCTGGTTTCCGAAACGCAAATTAATTTTAACAAGCAAATAATCTATGTTTAAAATAAATACAATCAAATGATCTGTCAAACACAGATTAATTGCTTGTTAAAATTAATTTGCGTTTCGGAAACGTCTGTTGTATCTCTGCCAACCTCATCGGGGATACGGGCGTTCACGCTCTTACTTTTTTCTTTTTGCCCTTTATACAATCCATATCCATACTAATATTATAAACGTGAAAGTCTGTCTATCTGTCTGTCTGTCTGTCTGTCTGTTACGCTTTCACGGCTAAACCGCTGGACCGATATTCATGAAATTTGGCATGGAAATATTTGAAGAACTGGGTCAAACATAGGCTATTTGTTTTTCAAAAATCAACCCCTAAAAGGCTGAAATAGGCGATAAAATGTATATGAAAAACTATTTAGATGACATGCTAATGTACTCGCGGGCGAAGCTGCGCGGGTCAGCTAGTTTTGATATATAATTGAATTAAAATGTAACTAATGTAAAGTGCAGACCATTTAATAAAAAGTAAATTGAAAAGAAAACAGCAATAAGAATAGATAATTAATCTTCTTTATAATATTAAAATCTATTTATAGCATTAAGGGCATATTGTTGAAAAAATTATGGAAAAATGAACAAGAAAGTGTTTATTTAGGATCGTACTTAACAAAAAAATACATTATAATATGGATTTAACGTCAAAGTTATTACAAATGCAAAAGAGGAAATTGTTCTGAATCGAACATAAGCGTAGGTATAAGTTATGTTTTTACAAGCTTTTTGTTTTTATTTTCTTATTTTTATTTTCTCAATAATTGCTTTAAATGAAAGAAACTGCTTTGCTTGTATTGTAAATAATACGAATTGTTTATGAATGCAATACAAGCAAGGTAATTTCTTTTAATACACACTTTAAGAGTGAATAACTAGGGAAGCGCGTTCCATCTTAAGGCCGCATCTCGGCTTACCATCAGGCGAGATCATGGTCAAGCGCTTCTCTATCGATAATAAAAAAATAAAATAAAAAAACAACCACTCAGTTTTGACATTTTCCATTTTCCAAACATTATTAAATCTTATTTAAATTATCGTACCGGTCAAATAATTTATATACGCTACTAGAAAAAATAATAAAAAATCATAATGAAATTCAAAAAAATCTTAAATCGCGATATTACAATTATTTATCTTGTTAAACACTATAAATAAATTTCAACGCTTTTAAGATGGACCTCGGTCCCCAGGCAGTACACTTTGCCTGGCTGGGAAGATCTTCCTTTACCAGATCCTTGTGTGACGTCATTAACCTCCACAGTTTTGATGTCACCCTAAGTGACGATATAACGTTAGCTGAAATAGCGACGCACACGCACATCAGCAGCCAGCGATATGAACAGATATGAACTTAGCTAATATAACGATACGCACGCTCACCGGCAGCCAACGACGTGAAGTTAGCTGACATTACGATGCGTGGCGTGCGCACATCGGCAACCAGCGACATGAAGTTAGCTGATATTTAAATGCGCGTGCACATCGGCAGCCGGCGACATGAAGTTAGGTGACATTACGATGCGCGCGTACACCGGTAGTCAGCGACATGAAGTTAGCTGACATTACGATACGCGCGCACCCCGCAGTCAGCGACAAGAAGTCAGCTGTTATTACGATGCACGCACACACCGGTAGCCAGCGACACGAAGTTAGCTGACATTACGATGCGCGCCTACCCCAGCAGTCAGTAACATGAAGATAGCTGATATTACGATACGCGCGAAAATCGGCAGCCAACGACATGTCGTTAGCTATTACAATGGGCGACCACAGCGACAGCCAATAAAGATTTGTGTACACCGACCAACCGATAGCAAACGCGGCGGGGTCTCAACGCCACATGACTTTACCGGCTACCTTACCCACTAAACCGGAATACGACAGTGCCAAATATTGAATCTATTGTGGTAGGAATAGATAAGGCGGTGCGAGACCCGGCCAAGACAATGTAAAGAAATATTACCTAGTAGCCACCATAGTAGTGGCTCGTATAGCCAATCGATCGCCTTGGTTTATTCCTTAAACGAAGCCCGAACAACAGGGCTGGACCAACAGGCGGGATATATATTTATCATATATTTGGTTATTAATTTTTTACACAGTTTGCTATATTACATTTTTTATATTTGTTTCTTGGCAAATCTCTAATAGTACATATATATATATATATATATATATATATATATATATATATATATATATATATATATATATATATATATATATATATATATATATATATATATATATATATATATATATATATTTCTGTGCATGAGCATTGTTGATTAACACCTATAACACCAATAAAACTTTGCTTATTTTTGAGTTAGACCAGTTCGTATGATTGTGGTACATACACAGCTAGAATGGTTTTATTTCTTGTCTTTATAAAGAGTATATTGCTATTGATTTTAAATGAGAAAACTTTTAAATAAAAAAAAAAAAACTAGTTTCTGCTACATAACATTGATTTTTAAATTGTATGTTATTATGGTTTAAATAATGTGACTTTTCGAAGTTTCATATATATAATTCTAGTATATGTAAATAATTGAACTTAAATAAATTATAAAATTAGACAGTAAAAAGTACTTACTCTCTTCCTGTTTTTTCTAAAAAAAAAAAAAATAACGTCAACAGCGAAACGGAGAAGCAACGCGCTTTTCATGGGCCTAAGGGTTAGATGTTGTGTGATTAGGAGATTCATTTGTTTGTTTGCTATTTTATGACAAAAAAAGTAAGCATCTGGATAGCGTCTAGGAGAAGTCGAGGCAAATTCTCGTACGTTTAGTATTGTTTTGAATTTAGTTCATTTAAGTACCTATACGGTATCATGGCGGTTTGCGGTTGGCAATACACTTTTAATAATATTACGAATCGCCAGGAAAACCACACACTAGTGTGTAGGGCCTGCTTTAAGACAAGAGTCAAGACACTTTTGAATAATACGTTATTCAAATTTGGACCGTAAATAAAATTTTCGTACATTGATAATCACATGAAAATAGCGAACAGAAATTCCTTTTTTTAATATTAGTTGGAAAGACAAACAAAGAAATTAATTATTAAAAATAAAACACTTACAGAAAGCATATTCCAAACATGTGTTAACATATACACGAACTGAAAAACAATTACGCGAATTCACGACGACGAAACTTGGAATAAATCCCGATCGACCACCGCTTTCGGGGTCTTGAACACAACTAACTGAAAGGGAAGCGAAGCCTCTTTTTATACCTTTCAGGAGTGGCTTACAACATCACCTGTTGATTCATCTAATTATGAACATTGAACAAAAACAAAAAGTTCATTTATTGTTGAAAGTTAAACTAAGCCAGTATTTGTGTTTTAATTTGAAAATGTGGGATTCATGTTTGTTTTATTTTTTTTAATTTTTTTTTATATATCATAAGATAGCAAACAAGCAGATGGGTCTCCTGATGGAAAGAGTCAGGTTTGTTTTATTTTTTTTAATTTTTTTTTATATATCATAAGATAGCAAACAAGCAGATGGGTCTCCTGATGGAAAGAGTCAACCATCGCCTATAGACACCAAAGATGTTAATGGTGCGTTGCTATCTTGTGGCGAGGTCTAATGCCACATGTATAAGTTTACCGGCTACCTTACCCTCCAAACCGGAAGACGACAGCAACAAGCACTGACGCTATTGCGGCAGGAATAGGTAAGGCGGTGGTACCAGACCCGGGCGAGACAATGCAGAACTCTACCACCTAGTAGCCACGATGGTAGTGACTCGCATAGCCAATCGTTCGCCTTTTACGACCTGCCTGGCCGAACGGCAGTTGGTCTATTCTTCAAAGGAGCCCGGAACCGACACGGGGAGATTTATTTCGTAAACCTGAATTTGTTATAACAAATATCGACTTTATTAAAACTTTGCTATAAACGAATATGAATACTTAAATAAATATGTTTTGTAATTTGATAATATTAATTGCCAAGTCGTTTTTCTGTCGATTCCAAATCTTGAGAGTATCCAAGAGTTTGATTTGCGGGTTGAACATTATTTTATCGACTTTTTCTATCAAGAATAACCTTAATAATAGCTCAGGCTTTTGTTGGACAATCAACAACCCCGTGCCTCGAAAAACACGCAAATTAATTTGTTCCGATTATTGTCAATAACAAGCGATTTTAGGTTGACAAATGCGACGTTTGGTAAATTGGTGAATCACAACAAATTCGAGCGATTATTGACATTTAGTATACTTTGTCTATTCCTGATTGTCTGTTTAAAAAATTACTGGATATGAATTAGATTTTGTTTGATTACAGGCAATTATAAAATAAACATGACCGCCCCGTTATTCGAGTGGTTAGCGACCCTGACATTAGCATTTAGGCCTCTTAAACATTTTCTTAGACATTATGCTCCGTCGTTGCATTACGTGACGTTGTACCGTGTTGCTGAACAGTACTTGGTCCTGCAAGTTTATGAGGGCCGAATTCAACATAACATTGAAGAGAGAAAGGACATTATAAATGAATTAAACAGTTTGTTTGATTTTGATCTCTTTTGAAGAATAAATTACTGCTTTTCAACCAAGGAGTTCTTAAAAAGCAACTAACTTGCCAAACCCGTCTCTACCATTATGAGCGCTAAGTAGCCAGGAATCAGAAATCAAAAGTACTCTATTTAATAACTTTTTACCAATGATATTTACTTTTTAGATATCACTGTTTTTTACAAGTTATTTTGAGGCTTAAACATTTTTTTAAACCACTTACTAATGAATTGGAAACGTGGCCACATACTGAGAAGATCCGGCGGAAGAAACTAAGCTGGCTAGTCTTTTTCATGTATATTTTTTTCAATAAGATACTTATAAGGAGAAGTACTTGTTACAATAATAATAAAGATTGCTAATATGAGGAGCAGCTAATCCCATGCTTTCTTGTCATCTAGATATTCAAATATTTTATAGTAACCATTATTACAGACTTTGGTTTTATTAAATTTTTTGAATTTGTTGACTGGTAATCTCTAATGTCATCAGGCAGCTTATTGTAGAATCGTACCCCATAAAAGAGTTGCTTATTCTGTGAAGACGAGATACGAACAGCAATGTTTTATCTAGGTTTTGTGTCACCGCCTTACCTTTTCTTGTTGCAATTGCAAATTCCTATTTTGTGGGTAAATTTCCAGCAATGTATGGCATAACATCCCTGCCACAGGCACAGAAACATATCGTTAACATCTTTGGTGTCTTAAACCAATGATTATCTCTTTTCTTCAAGAGTTTCCATTTCATCAACCTGATTGTTTGCTATTTATTGAAGTAAAAATATCATTCATAATTAATTTTTCATCTATACTTTATAAAAATAAATAAAATTGGAGTGTCTTTTTGTACTTAATATTAAAATAACCGCCTTCTGCCAAATGTATTTCGATGACGGTATATACATACATATATACGGGGTAGGCAGAGAGAACCAAATGTCAAACATCATGATTCTTGACACTTTTTTTAAATATTCACGGGACAAATTACACTTATTGATCTAACCCCAAAATAATCAAATTATTTGCTTGTGTTATGGGTGTTAGTCAACGATATTAATACATAGAAATACATATATAAATACTTTTACATACATAATAAACACCCAAACCCGGAAATACAGACATTTATGCTCATCACACAAATGTTTGTCCCCGTCGGGGATCGAACCCGAGCCCCGTTGATTGCGTAGTCAGGGTCACTAACAACTCGACCAACGGGGCGGTCTTAATCCTTTAGACTTATCTCGCTTCCTCCACATGCATTACTCTCTTCATAGAAACACGCCGGTTGCGAAGAATCTTGACACCACCTTCGGACAGTACTCCGTAGTACATGGGGCTCACTAAAAGTTTGCACTTCTAGCTAATCGGATCTATTTGAATTTCGAATGTTATATTTTTAAAACTTTGCAACCTTCTTAGTAATAAAAAAAACAATTGGCGGGAAATGATTTGTCAATTGTTTTTTTATCACACATCAAAGTTCTACGTACGCAACGAAAATGGAATTAAGTCGAAAAGATTTTAGAGCGATGGTTTTTTATGATTTTAAAAGTTCTCTTTCTCCGCAAGACTGTGCCGCTCGTCTTCAAAATGCTTCTGGGAGAGAAGCAATTTGTTTGAGCACCGTGGAGCGATGGTTTGCTGAATTTGAGAAAGGTCGTGTTTCTTTACATGATGAATTTCGTGAAGGGCGGCCTTCAACTGCCGTCAACAAAAATAATGTGGCTACTGTTAAGCGGTTAATTGAAGAAAACCCCCGGATTACCTATGAGACAATTTGAGGAATATTGGCGATTGGTATTAGCCAAATTCAGAAAATTTTACACGAAGAATTGAAAGTTCGGAAACTTTGTTGTCGTTGGATCCCTCATGAACTGACAACGGAGCAGAAGCGGGCTCGCGTGGAATGGTGCTCACAGATGATTTACTGAAGTACGACCACGGACATTCTAATGCTGTGTATGACATTGTCACAGGAGACAAAACGTGGATTTATTGTTTTGAACCCGAAAAAAAACAGCAATCTTGTGAATGAGTGTTTAAAAATGAGAACAGGCCAACAAAAGTGAGACAGGCGAGAAACGTTGATAAAAAATGATCGCGTTTTTTTCTCAGGTACGGGTCCCATCTGTACAATTCCTCTTGAAGATCAAAAGAGTGTTAATGCCGAGTGGTATTCTACTATTTGTTTACCCAGGGTGTTAAAAAAAGTTCGCGAAAGACCCAAAAGCCGCATTCTCCTACACCACGATAACGCTTCTTCACACACGGCCAACAAAACAAAGTCATTTTAAGTTTCTGAAAAAGTACATCTCGTCACTCATCCTGCGCATAGCCCCGACCTAGCACCCTGTGATTTCTGGATTTTCCCCATAATCAAAGATTTGATGAGAGGTTTTCCTTTTACCAACTCCGAAGCGGCAGTGATAGCGTTCAATCAGCACGTAGGAAACATGCCTTCAGATCTGTGGTCCTCCTGTTTTAAAAAATGGTTCGATCGACCTATTTTAAAAAGCAATAAACACAATATTTTGGTTATAATATGTTGTTTTTTTAAGTTACGCAAAACTTATAGTGTGACCTACGTTTGTAAGATATAGCTGATCATAATAGACTGCCTCATGGTCTAGCCTACTCGGCTTAGATCATGAGGTCCTAGATTCGATAACGGGTCGAACAAAAGTGTTACTGAGGTTTTTCGAGGTTTTCTCGAAAATTAAAAATCTTAGTAACGGCTCGGAGTCTGGCGAGTGATGTGTTATCGCTCCGGTGCGTTGGACGAGAACCTATATAAAGCCGTTGGTCTGATTATCGCTAGAATTAATAGTTGATAATCGTTATCAAGACGAAAAAAATGCAGCGATGGGGATCATCACTCATCTCGCCAACCGACAAGTCGGTGAATCATGGTGAACTGGAAGTCTATAGACGTTCTCTTTACTCTGCCTACCCTGCAAGGGCACCGGGCGTGACGATACTTTTTATATATTAAAGCTATCAAATAATGTCTATGACAGTCGGACTGAGTTATATGATATAGGTATTTTACGTCCGTCATTGATTCGAATTCAACGAAATCTCATATTTTTAACTCACGGCACAAAAACGTAGGGTGTTATAAGTTTGTACCTATATATATATATATATATATATATATATATATATATATATATATATATATATATATATATATATATATATATATATATATATATATATATATATATATATATATATATATATATATATATATATGCGTATTTGCATGTCCGCGTGTCCGCGTGTCCACGTGTCCGCGTGTCCGCGTGTCCGCATGTCCACCTGTCCGCGTGTCCGCATGTCCGCATGTCCGCATGTCCGCGTATCCGAGTGTCCGCGAGTACCTGTATACGCGTCTAAGTGTGTCTGTTTGTAGTATCATAGCGTCCAAGCAGATGATCCGATTTGATTGTGTTTTTTTAATTGTACGCCCAGTATGATGAGGTGTTTGTTAGCTATGATTTAATAAAACCTGTTCAGCCGTTTCAAGATAACCAGCTATTTCCGCTTTGAAAAGGAACTTGTCAAAGGAATTGAGCAACTTGTACAGACTTGATCGATACTAAATTTAGTATTCTATTACCTCAATAATATTGCAATGACATGCTGCAATATCCACATTCGGAAATCATCAGCTCTTTTTACAAGCTTTTTTACTACAGTATAAAAGTTTGAAAAAGTATCTTCACGTTCGTATCCCCGCAGAATTAGGCAGAGGTACAATAAGTGTACCCACGATTAACCGAAGATACTAACGCTCAGTTTCTGAAACGCAATTTATTTTTAAAAGACAATTAATCTGTGTTTAACAGATCATTTACTTTTAAAAATATTAAAAACAGATTAATTGCTTGTTAAAATTGATTTGCGTTTCGGAAATCGGCCGTATGTCCCACAATGTAATAGGTGGCAAGCCTATTGCCAACCGAGTACTTTTTCCAATCCCGGGCAACGTTGTTTTTTGTCAGAAAACTGAAAAAACACATTTTTTGATTACCTGACCCGGGAATCGAACCCAAGACGTCATGTGGTCAACTCCGATAACGGACCACTAAACAGAGGCGATTAACACTAATAAAATTAAAATGTATAAATACTATTACAAACTCCCTAAATCAATGTAATTTTTTTATAATCCCTTGTGTTGGTCCCGGGCTCCTTTGTAAAATAGGAGACCCATCTGCTTGTTTGATAACATAAAAAAGCATCCACCCCATACAGATATCAACGTTATTAGTCTTTATTTATTTTACTGTCTACAGGTGATGGTCATCACTTTTCATCAGGTATCCATATTTTTTTCTATCTTATGATATAAAAAAAATACTTATGTAAGTACTTGTTTAAATTTTTGTTAATTTGATGCTAATATGGACAATTTATGACCACCACAGGACAGCCACCCATATCGAATGATAAATTTGAACACGCGTTAATGGCGTAAATACGCGAAAATTGATAGCAAATTACTAAATCACGGGATGTACATTGAATTATTGCTAGAGCGATTAAAATCTTAGTTACGCTCTCTTGTAAACCTCAGTATTTGAAATTTCACTTTATACTTAGGCACTTAGGCAAAAACCAAATATTTTTAAAGAATTTGCAATAAAATACATTGAATTAATTTCGTATGTATTTTTTTTTAATATTTTCATTAATATATATTTAGTTTAGTTATGTAACCATAATATCTATTTTTTTTGTACACCAAGTCTACCTCATTTGATTTTTTTATCTCCTTTATCGGGTTGGCTGGAAGAAATCTCTTTAAGTAGAGATAAGCTCGCCCATTGTACTTAAGCTATGTTTAGATTTTGTATCCTAATTGTTCTGTGTACAATAAAGTATTAAATAAATAAATAAATTAATTAAAACAAAAATTTTAAACAATACGCTCATGTGGCATACACGATACAATACACACACATATATTATTTTCTTTAAGGCTGTCTTAAAAAATATTTTATTGTTTAGTCTACGGTCTAATTTCAACCACAGACAGAATTTCGTTAGTTTGTAAAAATATTTGACTATGTGTATTTTATTTATTTCACGAAAAACTAACAATTTTGATTAATCTATTATGGTTTTGTTTTTTTAGTTTACCTATATACTTTTATTATTTTATGCCATTAATATACTAGTATACTAGTAGTAATGAAACGAAGATAGGTTATTAATAAGGCGGATGCGAGTGGCCTGTACCGCCTAAAACGTACGCGCACTACTAGAAAGATGTCAAAACGACACACTAACACAGAATATATAATAGTACAAGTATGACGGTACAAGTGACACTAAAGCCCCGTTTTCACTTTGATTAGTACGAGTGTGAGTGTTTAATGCAGGTGCTTAGTATTAAGATAAAAATACGTGAAGATAGCCGTTGATCAGTGCGAGTGATAAGTAATCAGCATGTATTTATTTTTACTACGCTGATTACGAATCACTCGCATTGATCAACGCCTATCTTCACGTATTTTTGGTTTAATACTAAGTACCGGCATTAAACACTCACAGTCGCACTAATCAAAGTGAAAACGGGGCTTAAGATATAGATAAGAAGTGCAAGTGAGATAGGAAATCTAATTGCAAGTACGAAAATAAATATGTATTCTCTGTAATGACGTGCATTGTTTATTGTTGCTATTTGCTTAATTTAGTCTTTAAACATGCACGATACTGCTTCTCTTTTATTTCTTAAACTTGTTAAATTCCAATTGTTAATTGACTATTATTTACTCGGTTCTCTCTGCATACCCCGTAAGGGATCTGGCGTGAAGATATGTGTGTGTGTGTGTGTGTGTGTGTGTGTGTGTGACTATTATTTGTGACATATGGTAATGTTTTATTCTAGAAAATAACCAATACACGCGACGGCATATTCAAATGTTTACAAGCGAAAGAGCAAGAACTTGCGACTGCAGCGAGTACTCTACTAATGTCAAATCAGCCGATTATTCTGTTGTTAATATGCAACTTAAGCCCCGTTTCACTTTGATTAGTGCAAGTTCGAGTGTTTAATGCAGGTGCTAAGTATTAAGCAAAAAATACGTGAAGACAGCCGTTGATCAGTGTGAGTGACTCGCATAATCAAAGTGAAAACGGCGCTTTATGAAGCGCGCGTAAATCGTCTACGTTCAATGATTTTACGCCAAAAAATGTTTTATATCTATTCATATATCGTCTCATCAAAAATTTTATATTGTTACCAATGGATGAAAAATTTTTGAGATGACATGTTCATATAAAAAAACTGTATATTTTTAGAAAAACTAATACACAAAAAATATACAAGACAAAGCCTCATAGCTTAGGTATTGCTATCCTATGCTATTTAAACAGTTACTTTAATACAAACTTAAATCTGCTTAAAACCATCGCGTCAGTATTCCAATCCGGATAAAAATGTTATGTAAAGTGTATATATGCCCATTGACATGTGACTAAAAAGAGGTAAAAAATACCTGTGAATTCGCTCTGGTTCCACTTAATCCGCTTTTGATCGGCATAATCCAATTAACATTGCAGAAGTTCTAGCGATTTATGTACAAATACTTCCAAATCCTTGTTGAACAGAAATGTCAAAGCTATTAAAACTTGTTTTTATCAGTAGTCAGATTTATCAATTATATTTTTGATCAAATGACGTAAAAACGATTAAAAAAGGTTGCAACTTTTTATTTTAACTAAAAAAAGATCCATTTAGTAAGTACCATGGACTAAATGGATACGCTTTTCAAGGCAATTTCTTAGTTTATCAGTGTAGCTTGCATTCACACACAGAAATACATAGTTATAATACGTACCGATGAAATAAAATTACTCCAAGGGTAATTTCCAAATATTGTCATCTCATTCGGTAGGTACGATAAAACAGTACAACACTGATTATTTTTATTTTTTCACAATATTATTATCTATAAATATATGACACTAACAAATTTCCTTCCCAATGGCGTGTCTATTAGTATTCTTGAGGCCTGTGGTGAGCACGCTTAGTTCTACATACGATGGCTCAATTTTTGCCTACGAAGCGTGGTTGTGGTGATTGTTGTTATAGCTTAACAAGCAAACACTACAATGCTTTAAGCTATTGCTTTAGGTCAAGGCTTAAAACCGGTTTTAAAATGACCGGTTAATACAGATATTTAGCGGTTTTTATAAAGGTTTGCACTCGAAGCGTAACTTAGATGAGAGCGCTTCATAAACGTATATAAACCGATTTAAGCCAAAACCGTAAATTTGTATGTCACGCACAGCACAAAAAATATTGGGAGCGGGGAACATCAAAGAAATATTTTTAATAAACTTGTATAAACCGGTTTATTAAAAAAAACCTTTTTTTTTTCTATCGATCGTCGAGGCACACAGATTCTAGGCATATGGTGGACGTTCCATGTACCCGGACAAAGCGGTTCGACTCGACATTCTTTATTCGAACCGCAAGGAACTGGAACATGCTTCCTGAGTATGTGTTCCCTGACAAGTACAATCTGGGGATCTTCAACAGAAGAGTAAACGAGTACCTTTTAGGGAAACGCGTTCCATCTTAGGCCACATCTTAGCTTACCATCAGGCGAAATCGTGCTCAATCGATGGACAATTAAAAAAATTTGATTTAAAACCGTTATAATTTTGCTCGATAGAGAAACCGGTATTTTTGAGGTTAAGGTAAAGTTTAACCCAAACAATGTGCTCCTTGTGTACTTGCGCTGACTTAGGTTTAAAAATTAACCGGTTAATAAGACCTGCTTTAGGTAACGCGTGGTGGGACTGAGGGGTATAAACTCTGCTCAAATTAACTGCTATGCACTGACAGTAAAATGATAGATCGTACCACATAATTCACCTATTCTATACCACGTGTTTTTTAAGTACAGCATAGCATTCTTGGTCATACGTCAGTCTTGATCCCTTCTGGTACCATTCATCCATAGCATAATTATTACCTATTGTGTAGTTCCTATACATATACCGACCGACCCGTTGGTGGAATGGTCAGCCACCCTGACTACACAATCGACGGGGCTCGGGTTTGATCCCCACGAGGGCAAGCATTTGTGTGATGAGCATAAATGTTTGAGTATATATTTCAGTATTTATATATGTAAATTTATGTATTAGTATGACTAACAGCCATAATACAAGCAAATATTCAGGGTCAGTAAGGTAACCGGTAAATTTATGCATGTGGCATTAAGATCCCTACATGAGGATAGAAACGCACTATTAACATATTTGGTGCCTCTAGGGGATGGCCCTTCCTCCTGATGGAAAGAGACAACTTTCCAATAGGAGGGCCTTTTGCTTGTTTGCTATCTTATTATAGAGAAAAGATTCGTATTAACATATCGTAGTGGAATCGAAATATTCGAAACGGAGTTCGTTATCGCACGTTATCATTTTCGGGTTAAGAGGCTTGACTGAAAAATATGTAACATCCAAAAAACCTGAAAACCATTTTGCAGTGATTTTTAAGGTACTTCCGAATCACTTAGTAAACTAAATTTTTTTCAATCGATTCATTTTTCAAATTTGGAAAGATGCAGAAATATATATTTTATTTTAAATGTTTAAATACTCTTAAATTTAATATAAATAAAGTAGTGCCCCCGTTACGACAAGCCAAGCAAAGCACAAAGGCACCTACCTTTTCTCGAAGCGCGTTGACGTATTTTGAACCGCCATAAATTGGGTTAGATAAACTTGGGTTGGAATGGATTGGGTTGGGATAACCGAAATTCTCGTAATATGGTGTCAACAGAATACTTATTAAACATTAAAAGTTGTAATTGCATAGCTTTTATACTTTTTTTATTGAATAAGAATTTATTAATATCTAAAAAAACTATCATCTAAAATCTAAAATATCTAAAAATAGGCATGTTCAAAAATGCTATGAGTCAGATGAAGCGTCTCTGGAACGACAGAAGCATCTCTTTAAAAACAAAGCAGAGGATGGTTCATACGCCAGTTTTCTCTATATTTATGTACAGCGCAGAGTCATGGACATTAAGAGCTGCAGACAGACGTTGCATCGACGCGTTTGAAATGTGGTGCTGGACGAGAATGTTACGTATCCCTAGGACAGCACACAGGACCAACACCTCCATTCTAAAACAACTTGGAGTAAAGACCAGACTACCTACTACGCGCCTTCAGAGAATTCTGCAATTCTTCGGCCACATCTCTAGAAAGCGAGAAGGCAATCTCGAAAAGCTGATCGTGACCGGAAAGTAGAAGGCAAAGACCACGTGGTCGTACTCCTATGCGATAGTTAGGCCAGGTCTGCACCAACCTCGTGTCTAAAAATTTTCACGATGCGCTGCACGCCGCTGAAAATAGAGCCCAATGGCGTAATATTGTGCGTTCAATAACGATCCAAGGAGATCACGACCCTCAGTAATGAGGAACACGAAGAAAGGAAAGAGGGAAAAAACTCTAATTTCGTCACAAACTTACTGTTGATCAAAATTCTTAGGGTACTTCTTGAAGTTCTAGAAAGCTCAAATTTATTACTATGCAAAAAAAACAAAAAAATATTAAACTTTGAACTTTTACACCCCAAACTAAACTAGAGGATGGAATTTTGTATGAGACTTCCGCAAATTTTGATGCTAGAAGTCCGAAAATTGGTCCTTGTAATAACTATATAAAATACGTATTCCAGGATTTTTAATATATTCCTCCCTTTCTTTAAATTAGGGGATGGAAATTTCAATAGAAACTTAGTTTCATACTAGAGATCTAATAATTATACAAGTACAGACCTCTTACCGCAAATGTGGATGGATAATTGTGCCGCTGGGATCTTCTTATTGTCCGGACCATCGGTGAGTCTTATCCATTTATTAAACCGACGTCTTTCTTTTTGGTACCATCACGGAGGATACATAGAACAGTTCACGGATAATAGCAAATTTAATTAATGTCACCTTTTTAATGTGGGTCTAACTCTACACGCCACACTCTGTAAGCCCTAACTTCACAAAATCTACATCTTAGTAAAAATATGCGGGTGGGCCGTTTTTTTACGACAAAAATTATTGTATAAAAAAAAAGTAATGGACCTTATAGTCTGCGCGACAAGTTGAAAAGTGTCTAAAATAGAGATACTGCTCTTAAAATTATGTGCGATAGCTCATTGGATCCGGAATAATGCTTAGGAAAATGTGCTAAAAGCGTGTATTAGCACATAAAAAATTGCAAAAGTTATAAACAATCAAAAGTAAAAAAAAATGGCATTTTGTATTTTGCCAATATTTCATAAACTATTATTATGTAAGCAATTTAAAAAAAAGATTCAGAAAGAGAAGAAAGTTTCCAAGAAAAAACTATGGGATTCCGGAACTCTATCTCCATTATTTATAATTTTAATTTAACGCTGAAAATGGGTCTCCGCACGACTTTTTAGGTTGCGCGCACGGCCTCAAAATCGAGTACGACACATAAATTGATTTATTTAAGGTATTGAATATTCTTTTTTAAATTTGAAAAAATATGATGATAGATTTTAGTCTTCCCAAAATCCATCGGGGCAATTTCAAAAGGTCGGGGTTTTGAGATCACAGTCGAGACAAAAAAGTGCTAAAAAATCCACTTTTTATTAATTAAATTTTATAATTATAGATGAGATCACATAATAATATAACATTTATTGACCGAGAGAGCGAAGTCTCTAAATCGAGTTGGGGCGAAAATACGTTTTTTGTATGTATTTATGTATGTAAGAATATATGTATATTTGTTCCGCGATAAATCTTGAACCGTTGATATGATTTTAGTGAAATTTGGAAGACACATAGGAAACATTAATACAATTTTTAAGTTTGTTGGGCATCGAAATCGGTTGAGTAGTTTTTAAGATATTGATGAAAATGTAAAAATAAATAATGCTTTATTACTCTTGAACCGTTGATCCGATTTTGATGTAATTTAAAAGAAACATAAAAAATATCATTATTATTTTTAAAAAGATTGGGCATCAAAATCAGTTTAGCACTTTTTAAGATATTAATGAAAATGTAAAAAATAAATAAATACTTTCGAACCGTTGAATGGATTGAGTTGACGATTTACATTATGTACATATTTGCCAAATTTTATATTTGGCAAATAAGTAAATAATGTAATTATAGATACTTTATGGAAATCTAAAATCAGTTTCGTCACACGTACAAATATTGTAAAATATTACGGGGAAACGATCGCGAGGTCTAATGCCGGGTTCCTATAATCTACAAACTGTCATTCGTAACAGTAACAATTCGTAACTAGCTTAGTAATAAAACGGTCTGTCATGCTGTCCCACAAGTTTTTTGGACTATGTATTTACGACAAGCATCCGTAGCTTGACTGCTTACCGATGGCCCTCTCGAATATAGTGTGTTATCTGTGGATGACCCTCACTGCGTTCCACTATTCAGAAAATTTTAAAATAGTCTCGAAAAAATTAAGCCCTATTTATAAACTAATTGATGTATAGTATAGAGCTAGATACAATGGATAGCCGTGTATGCATTTAATGCGAAATATGAATGATGTATACAAATAATCAATGGAAAAATTTTATCATTCAATATCAAAGAAAGTGTCATAAGCGTGAAATGGTTCACAATACTGACGTTAGCCGTCATCAAAGTTCAAACTGTTTTTTTCAAAATAATTTATTAATTATAAAATTGATGCGACCTACTAATGTTATAGACACATTTTTACAAGAAGCACAATTTTTAAAACCAAAATGGAACAATTTAAGAAAAACAAAACCAGAAAATGTCCCAGCAAAATTCGCTATAACTTAAAAGTATAATATATATTACAAGAATTACTTTGTTTATATTGTAGAATGGCAGATATCTCTGGCTAATCTCAGATGGCTCAGAGACAGCCACCACCAAGAAAGTAACAATTGCATTACAATCCATGTGGCAGGTAGATGTGCCGAATGCATACTTATTAGCTATTAGCTACCTTACCTTTCAAACTGGAACATACGTTACAAGCACAACGTTAATGCAGCAGGAATCGGTGAAACGACGGCACAAAACCTAGGTGAGACGTTGTAGAACTCTAATCTCGGAAAAATTATTCAAATCATTTTTTATTTATTCATTACTCAACTATTTAGATCTGATTTTATCAGTTCTTATACATTATAATATTTATCAAAAGAGTCAACCATCGCCTATAGATACCACATATGTTAGTGGTGCCTTGCTATCTTGTGGCGAGGTCTAAGCCACACACACAAGCTTACGGGCTACCTTACCTTTCAAATTGGAACAGGTCATTGACAAGCACTCACACTATTGTATACGCAATATGTAAGACCTAGTAGCCACTATGGTAGTGACTCGAACAGCCAATCGGTCCGCTTTTTACGACCTGCCTGGCAGAACGGCAGTTGGCCTATTTTTCTAGGTAGCTCGGACCAACACGGGGAAACGTCAAATGCATGACTGTGTGGCAGTATGAGCCAAAACTTACAAACTAGAAAAGATGCTATCTACATTTAAAATTTCTATCTAGTTTAAATTAATTTTAAAATAACTATGTCTCCTTTAATAACACAGGAGAAAACTACAAAATGAATGATGGACGCCAGGAACAAAACTTTGCAATAGCAAAATATGGCCACCGAGCAAATACGGAATTTTGGAATAGAATTACTTAAAACTGAAATAGCGAAATCGCCATGACTAAGCTTAAAGTGAAGAAATTACAATAGTTGAAAAATAATGCTTATGCCGTGGAAGAGTTTGTGTTGGAGATCTAAGCTGCTTTAGTTGTGCTTCTTTTTTCCAATTTTTTGTTTCCTTGCTAGTTATTAAGGCCTAATTATAGTTTCTTCGCATGTTAAACTTAGTATAAGTTATAAAATAAAACTTCAAATTTAAGCACTTTGGTTTTATTCATAATGAGGTGATAAACAAAATCCTATAAATATCCCCACTTTTTGTCTCAAGGCTGTATCTGAAATAGAAATAAATGAGCCCCTGAAATATTCACAGAACGTCTGCCGTTGTGGTCGCTAACACGACAAAAAATAAGGTAAAAAAGTTAGAATCCAAAGGGTTTCATATACAAGAAACATTAAAAATCTATTTTCTTCGTCTGCCTTCCTGCATTCTTGTACGGACCGTATGCGTATCCAGCTTCATTGTTGCAAGCTGAAAAATAAAGAATTAATGATAAAAAATACAATGTTATTAAACATTTTCAACGATTTGTCCAATCACGTATAATAAATTTCGTAAATGTATGTATATTTGTCCACGAATTTCTCGGGAATCAAGTTATAAAAGATTTACATCAGGTATAATTCAACTTAGGTAATATTTTTTTTATATCATAAGATAGCAAACAAGCAGATGGGTCTCCTGATGGAAAGAGTCAACCATCACCTATAGACACCAAAGATGTTAATGGTGCGTTGCTATCTTGTGGCGAGGTCTAATGCCACATGCATAAGTTTACCGACTACCTTACCCTCCAAACCGGAACACGACAGCGACAAGCACTGACGCTATTGCGGCAGGAATAGGTAAGGTTTTTTGTGATATGGGTACAGTTGACACATATTTGAAGTCAGTTTAATTTTTAAATTGCTATGATCCATATCTTTGAGATAACCATTGCCTATAGATACCAGGTACCTATATTATTGTTACCCAGATAGGTATGTTAATGGTGCTTTGCTATCCGTATGGCAAGGGTTGAAGTCAAATTTATGGTTCATTTCCGTAAAATTACTAGCTACCTTACCTTCCAAACTGAAACAAGACAGTGACAAGCATCGACACTATTACGACAGGATTAGGTAAGTGCGGATGTTGTAGAACTCTACCATGTTAGTGATTATAGTTAACCTTAAATTATTATTATTTATATTTCCCATATTGTTCAATACCACCTTTGAACAATAGACCATCTGTCATGCAGTTCGTAAAAGACTCGAAAAAGATTGATTTTCAGGTCATGACTATGGTGGTAGAGTTCCGCAACTCCTCACCAGGGTATATGGCACCACCGTTTTACCTATTTCTACCGCAATAGCGCCAATGCTTCTCATTTTCGTTTCTCGGTTCGGAGGGTAAGGTAGCTGGTAAATTTATACATGTGGCATTGCCATTCCTCCAAACGGATAGCAGTGCATCAGCATCAGTAAGAACTTTGGTGACTATAGGCAATAGTTTATCTTTTCCTCGGGTGAGATATGTGCTTGTTTGCTTTACAATGACAAAGATTGGCTGGCTTGTGAATTAAAGTAATTCGTAGGCGAAGTAGGTGACCAACATGACTTATATTTATTCAAATTTGCACAAATTATAGGAGATTATATTCTAACGTGTTTTCCATCAATTGCAACTAGTACTCGAGGAAAGCGGGCTATTAACGTCCTTGTTATGTATCATTTTTGATTTTTATGTAGTCCGATTGCAAATGTGCTATTGCAAAGCTGATATCACGTACTGTCCGCCTGGCGCAGGACTGTCACACCAATAAAGTCTTCTGTCAACAACGCTGTGCCTATCGCATGCAATCGGAGGGTCAATAGCAGCTGGTGCAATGGAGATTATTCCAAGATTTTTTGAACAAATACGAAGAACTATGAAAGTTTATTTATCTTGCAAGAGTCTACGAATAATAATTAAAGTTTGTCAGCTAGGAAATAAGAAAAATATCTACCTGGCTCCTGTTATTCGTAAATGGGGATATATTTCAGACAATAATTGCTTTTCTGCCGTTATATCAAGCTGAAACCGCAGCTGGAATTATATGTAGTTTCCACTCTTTCCTTTATACTCTGATTGTTGATTTTTCGTCGGAACTAGACGTCACATACCAGTCTGATAATATGTAAAGCATTTCCGTATCACCGTAAACGGTCATAAACCTATTCTAATGTATGGTTGTGAGACTTGGACACTTACACTTAAATAAGAAGACAAGCTCCTAGTGGCGGAAAGGAAAATCTTCCGGAATATTCTTGGCCCACGACAAAGAGATGATGGAAGCTGGAGGATGCTAAAAAATGCTGAAATTGAAAATCTGGTGGCAGAACTTAATATAATTAGAGAGACAAAAGCTAACAGACTCCGCTGTCTCGGTCACTTATGCCCGGTCCCTATATCTGCAAAACGACTCGTTTTAGTGACAAATAGTAGGATTTTCTACAAGGCGTAAGCTAAAACTGTTCCTAAAAAGCACGACTCTTATGTCAAATTACCAAAGGTTCGTTGCTAACGGGTGGGAGGGCTGCTAGTTAAGGTTTTACTGTGTATTGTATGGATATGACAGATTGGTATGTCCCTATAAAAAATATAATGTCATTAATCTGTCAAAATTTCATCATCCGTCATTCGTATAGCTACCCCCGGATTTCGGCCGGTTGAACAATAATTTAAAAAATATTTAGCGTGAATTTACCACTTCAAGCTCAGAAAGTGACACGGAAATGCTTTACATATTATCAGACTGGTATGTGACGTCTAGTTCCGACGAAAAATCAACAATCAGAGTATAAAGGAAAGAGTGGAAACTACATATAATTCCAGCTGCGGTTTCAGCTTGATATAACGGCAGAAGAGCAATTATTGTCTGAAATATATCCCCATTTACGAATAACAGGAGCCAGGTAGATATTTTTCTTATTTCCTAGCTGACAAACTTTAATTATTATTCGTAGACTCTTGCAAGATAAATAAACTTTCATAGTTCTTCGTATTTGTTCAAAAAATCTTGGAATAATCTCCATTGCACCAGCTGCTATTGACCCTCCGATTGCATGCGATAGGCACAGTGTTGTTGACAGAAGACTTTATTGGTGTGACAGTCCTGCGCCAGGCGGACAGTACGTGATATCAGCTTTGCAATAGCACATTTGCAATCGGACTACATAAAAATCAAAAATGATACATAACAAGGACGTTGCCAAATAGCCCGCTTTCCTCGAGTACTAGTTGCAATTGATGGAAAACACGTTAGAATATAATCTCCTATAATTTGTGCAAATTTGAATAAATATAAGTCATGTTGGTCACCTACTTCGCCTACGAATTACTTTAATTCACAAGCCAGCCAATCTTTGTCATTGTAAAGCAAACAAGCAGATATCTCACCCGAGGAAAAGATAAACTATTGCCTATAGTCACCAAAGTTCTTACTGATGCTGATGCACTGCTATTCGTTTGGAGGAATGGCAATGCCACATGTATAAATTTACCAGCTACCTTACCCTCCGAACCGAGAAACGAAAATGAGAAGCATTGGCGCTATTGCGGTGGAAATAGGTAAAACGGTGGTGCCATATACCCTGGTGAGGAGTTGCGGAACTCTACCACCATAGTCATGACCTGAAAATCAATCTTTTTCGAGTCTTTTACAAACTGCACGACAGATGGTCTATTGTTCAAAGGTGGTATTGAACAATATGGGAAATATAAATAATAATAATTTCAGGCTAACTATAATCACTAACATGGTAGAGTTCTACAACATCCGCACTTACCTAATCCTGTCGTAATAGTGTCGATGCTTGTCACTGTCTTGTTTCAGTTTGGAAGGTAAGGTAGCTAGTAATCTTACGGAAATGAACCATAAATTTGACTTCAACCCTTGCCATATGGATAGCAAAGCACCATTAAAATACCTATCTGGGTAACAATAATATAGGTACCTGGTATCTATAGGCAATGGTTATCTCAAAGATATGGATCATAGCAATTTAAAAATTAAACTGACTTCAAATATGTGTCAACTGTACCCATATCACAAAAAACCTTACCTATTCCTGCCGCAATAGCGTCAGTGCTTGTCGCTGTCGTGTTCCGGTTTGAAGGGTAAGGTAGTCGGTAAACTTATGCATGTGGCATTAGACCTCGCCACAACATAGCAACGTACCATTAACATCTTTGGTGTCTATAGGTGATGGTTGACTCTTTCCATCAGGAGACCCATCTGCTTGTTTGCGAAATTTATTATACGTGATTGGACAAATCGTTGAAAATGTTTAATAACATTGTATTTTTTATCATTAATTCTTTATTTTTCAGCTTGCAACAATGAAGCTGGATACGCATACGGTCCGTACAAGAATGCAGGAAGGCAGACGAAGAAAATAGATTTTTAATGTTTCTTGTATATGAAACCCTTTGGATTCTAACTTTTTTACCTTATTTTTTGTCGTGTTAGCGACCACAACGGCAGACGTTCTGTGAATATTTCAGGGGCTCATTTATTTCTATTTCAGATACAGCCTTGAGACAAAAAGTGGGGATATTTATAGGATTTTGTTTATCACCTCATTATGAATAAAACCAAAGTGCTTAAATTTGAAGTTTTATTTTATAACTTATACTAAGTTTAACATGCGAAGAAACTATAATTAGGCCTTAATAACTAGCAAGGAAACAAAAAATTGGAAAAAAGAAGCACAACTAAAAAGCAGCTTAGATCTCCAACACAAACTCTTCCACGGCATAAGCATTATTTTTCAACTATTATAATTTCTTCGCTTTAAGCTTAGTCATGGCGATTTCGCTATTTCAGTTTTAAGTAATTCTATTCCAAAATTGCCGTATTTGCTCGGTGGCCATATTTAGCTATTGCAAAGTTTTGTTCCTGGCGTCCATCATTCATTTTGTAGTTCTCTCCTGTGTTATTAAAGGAGACATAGTTATTTTAAAATTAATTTAAACTAGATAGAAATTTTAAATGTAGATAGCATCTTTTCTAGTTTGTAAGTTTTGGCTCATACTGCCATACAGTCATGCATTTGACGTTTCCCCGTGTTGGTCCGAGCTCCCTAGAAAAATAGGCCAACTGCCGTTCTGCCAGGCAGGTCGTAAAAAGCGGACCGATTGGCTGTTCGAGTCACTACCATAGTGGCTACTAGGCCTTACATATTGCGTATACAATAGTGTGAGTGCTTGTCAATGACCTGTTCCAATTTGAAAGGTAAGGTAGCCCGTAAGCTTGTGCGTGTGGCTTAGACCTCGCCACAAGATAGCAAGGCACCACTAACATATGTGGTATCTATAGGCGATGGTTGACTCTTTTGATCTAGAGACTCGTTTACTTGTTTGCTATCGTATAATTAAAAAAAGTGAATTAGTTAACATAAATATTGACTACAAGAATTTAAAAATATACACACAATAAAATAAAGTATACCTTCAGCCGAAGCCATGTACTGTATAGACTATAGAACATACCCAATATTCATAATGTATAAGAACTGATAAAATCAGATCTAAATAGTTGAGTAATGAATAAATAAAAATGATTTGAATAATTTTTCCGAGATTAGAGTTCTACAACGTCTCACCTAGGTTTTGTGCCGTCGTTTCACCGATTACTGCTGCATTAACGTTGTGCTTGTAACGTATGTTCCAGTTTGAAAGGTAAGGTAGCTAATAGCTAATAAGTATGCATTCGGCACATCTACCTGCCACATGGATTGTAATGCAATTGTTACTTTCTTGGTGGTGGCTGTCTCTGAGCCATCTGAGATTATCCAAAGAGATATCTGCCATTCTACAATGTAAACAAAGTAATTCTTGTAATATATATTATACCTTTAAGTTATAGTGAATTTTGCTGGGACATTTTCTGGTTTTGTTTTTCTTAAATTGTTCCATTTTGGTTTTAAAAATTGTGCTTCTTGTAAAAATGTGTCTATAACATTAGTAGGTCGCATCAATTTTATAATTAATAAATTATTTTGAAAAAAACAGTTTGAACTTTGATGACGGCTAACGTCAGTATTGTGAACCATTTCACGCTTGTGACACTTTCTTTGATATTGAATGATAAAATTTTTCCATTGATTATTTGTATACATCATTTATATTTCGCATTAAATGCATACACGGCTATCCATTGTATCTAGTTCTATACTATACATCAATTAGTTTATAAATAGGGCTTAATTTTTCCGAGACTATTTTAAAACTTTCTGAATAATGGAACGCAGTGAGGGCCAGGTGATAACACACTATATTCGAGAGGGCCATCGGTAAGCAGTCAAGCTACGGATGCTTGTCGTAAATACATAGTCCAAAAAACTTGTGGGACAGCATGACAGACCGTTTTATTACTAAGCTAGTTACGAATTGTTACTGTTACGAATGACAGTTTGTAGATTATAGGAACCCGGCATTAGAGCGAATGGAAGAGGATCGCAATGTTAAAAAAGTCTACAAGGGTCAACCGTCAGGCAAGCGCCCAGTCGGTCGTCCCAGATATAGATGGAGCGATGTAGTAAATGTAGATCTGAATAAGCTTGGGGCAAGCATCTGGAAGCGCACTGCACAAGACCAACGGAATACATAAAGACAACGGTATAACGGAATGCCTAAATACAAAAAGTTATCCACTTTGTGTATTTTTAGACATGAGTAAGGCATTCGACTTTGTTTCTCATAGAATTCTGTTGGCAAAACTTGAAAAATATGGTATAAGAGGAAAATCATTAGAGTGGATACAAAGTTATTTAGAAAATAGGAAACAGTGTGTAGAAATTTCAAAAATTTCTGGGACACATAAAAAAATATATACTTCAAATTATAGTTGTAGTGACTGTGGAATACCACAGGGAAGTGTTTTAGGACCCTTGCTCTTTTTAATTTACATTAATGATCTTCCAGAGACTATGCAACATGAGTCATTCTTATTTGCAGATGACACTACACTCCTCATTAAATGTAAAAATAAAAATCATTTAGTAAAAGAAACAACTGAAACCTTACTTAAAGTTTCGGAATGGTTAAAAAGTAATAATCTAAAAATTAACTTGACTAAAACAAAGATAGTTGAATTTCAAACATGTTATAGCAATAAAGTTCAAAAATCAAATATATTATTTAACAATATAAACATAGAAAATACTGAATACACTAAATTTCTAGGAATATTTATTGACAACCATTGCAATTGGAAAGCGCACATTGATTCTCTTTGCAAAAAAATTGACAGATTTATCTATGTTTTGAGAAGAATAAGAGAAGTAGCCAACTTAAATGCTGCATTGCTGGCATATCACGGATATGTCTCATCTGTATTGCAATATGGAATCTCTATTTGGGGAAACTCAGTTGACTTAATTAGGATTTTCAGAATTCAAAAGAAATGTATACGTGCAATATGTAATATTAATCAACTACATTCATGTAAACCCCTATTTAAAACTCTTAAAATACTACCTTTACCTTGTCTTTACATACTGTCGGTATGCGTATTTGTAAAAAAACATCAACATTTGTTTAAAACAAATGCTCAAGTATTAGGGAACTCATATTTTAGAAACAGTGAGAAGCTACATGTGCCAAGCCAAAGACTAAATATTTATAAAAAAAATGCATATTGTATGGCAATTAATATATACAATCATATTCCTGATAGTCTAAAATTATTACCTATAAATAAATTTCGCAAAAAATTGTTTGATTTACTGTTAAATAAAACATACTATGATATTAGAGAATTTTTAGCAGATAAGATTAAATGTTAATAAACAGAAATATAAGCTTGTACAATTTACCTTGAAATTTAAATGTAATAAAAACTTAACGGCAAATTTTGTAAAATGGTAAATTTTTTGTAAATTGTAAAAATTTGGATTGAGCATAAGATCATATTTTGTAAATTGTAAAAATAACTTTTGATGTGAAATAATTCTAGTAAATTGTAATACATACAATTGTAATACGTGAAATAGAAAAAAAAGAAGCCCGCTGAGTTTCTTCCGCCGGATCTTCTCAGTGTGTGGCCGCGTTCCGATCCGGTAGTAATTATAAAGAAATCGACCTAAATTAAAATGTTTGCACGCCATATTATGGTAGAATATGATGGTAATTTAATTTATTTTAATAACTTGTGACACCCATATTCTTGCAAATAAAATATTTTCATTTTCTTCCATTTTTCTTCCAGAAACAATGGCGTATTCTCGTTTCGGAGGCCAAGACTCATCTTGGGTCGCTGAGCCATCGGAGTAAGTGTAAGTATTTTTTACTTATTGTTTTCATTCTTTTGTGTTTTTGAATTTAAAAATGTAATTATTTTTCCTCAGTTTATTTAACAATAAAACCCTTCGTCGAATTAGAATATCTAAACAAATATATAAATTTTAATTATTTGCTTTTGTTAACTTCAGTAAAGTTCATGTTTTAATGAAAGATGAAAATAAAGAGGTAATGTTAAGTATTGTTTTGATGAAACAAAAGTACTTTCCGTTGTTGTTTATCCAGTGAAACATTTTAAAGCATGTTCACAAAAGTTAATTTTCAGTAGAAAATTGTTTGTAATTTTGATAATGAACTTCGGATATCTAATCTGATATTTAAGGTCAATTATAAACAAAAATTCATTTGTAAACGTAACCACAGAATATATAAAAGGTAACTTTCCGCTTAAGGAAGTTACTGATCCCACCAAAAATATTTTCATACTAGTTCATACTAGTTGCACAATCAAAAAGTTATCAGATCTCATGTAGAACCAAACTTCTTACCCAACACCCCACTTTACAAGCCTAAACTTCGACAAACAAACACTATACTTTAATTAAAACGTTTAACTTGGCCGTTTCGTTACTAGAAGAACTACCCTTTATCCTTTTGCCTTTCGAAAGTTTGATCAAGTTACTAAATTCAGGACTCAGCTATCCTGGCTACCAATTCGACAGCGTAGAAATTTACATATATATTCTGTATGTATAAAATTCTCTTCGACTCTATGTATCCCAAATATTTCTATAATGGTTTCAGCTTTCTACATTCCTCTGATTCACCGTGTCGTTAGCGTTAGAATTCTTTTGCATTTTCCAACAGTAACTCTGCCACTTATTCTTACCCGTTTACTGTTCATACCGTCAGTCTTTGGAATTCGTTATCTACAGATATTTGTACCTTGTGAAAGTTTGCCTATTTTTATAAAGCGTCTTAAAGAGCTATTTAACGCAACTTTAATTTTATTCTCCATGTATGTATTATTTGTCTCTTCTAATTTAGTGGCCTTTTAATCTGCTTCATAATGATTTATAGTTTATATAATATGATTGCCTGTGGCCGAAATTCGATATAGGCAAAACAATAAAATCTTGTATAAGTGTTAAAACTAACTTTAGCAGTAAAGTAATTGTTAGACATGTGTGTAAAATATCACGTGTGTCACATGAATTTAGTGTGTGTAATGTTTATTTTTATTAAATGTATTTTAGTGCGTATTATTTAAAAATATTAGATTACTGCAGTCCTCCACAATGCAAACGTTAACTGTGCCAAATATCATACCCTACCATTTGCGCAATTATCTAAAAAAGGGGTCCAAAGTTTTTCGTTCCCATATTATTATATATATGTATATCAGGTTTGTATGTATATATTTATGTATGCATGTTTATGTATATATTGCTATTATTTTGTTTATTAATTTTTCATATAATTTTCAATACGAGTAGATATACCTAATTTTTTAATTTTATTGTTTTCAAATTTAAAATTATTTTTGTTAATAGTATATTCTTGTTACAGTTTGACTAGGAGAAATCTCTGTTCCTAGAAATAAGTTCACCCAGTGTACTTTTTCTTTGATTGTTTCGTTATCTGTTCATTACTTTTCTGTTATACTATAAATAAATTATCGTGTATCAGAAAAGTAATGAACCGTAAATAAATTTTTCACCTTACGCTTGAGATGGCAGTGAAACAGCGAAGCCACATACTTATTTTGTTTGTAAAAAAAATCTGTAAACCGGTTTACGCCGCAGGCCATCCCTGAAACAACTCGCTAAAATGAGGTAACTTAAACCCAAAGGATTAAAAACTATAAGCATAGGTATTTCAGTTCAAGCATCTAGTTTGTTAAAAATTACAGTATATTGATTTTTGAAAAGCTATATATTTTGGAAACGATGATCGATTTTAATTTTTCGAATGGCATTTAATGCGATGTTTGAGATTAAAATGTTGTTTTAGCTACATATAATCAATATGTTGAAAACGTTGAAGTAATGTAAAAAAATATATTTACTTTAAAAATGTTTTCACAAGATCTTCTAAACACTCACTGATGATCTTCTAAATTTTTAAACCACTTCCTGAATACTAGAATACTAGCTTTCATACCTATGCTTTCTAGGACAGAAAGCATAGGTATGAAAGCTAGTATTAGTACACAAACGACTAAAATATTGTTAATCTTAGAGCTTTTACCCCCCATCCCTTAAACTAGGGCATTGAATTTTGTATAAGACTTGTGATGAATATACATAATAATAAAATAGGTATTTCAAGATTTTTGGTATATTTCCCCACCCTTTCAATTAAGCGAATGGAAATTTGTATGTGTTTTCTTAGAATAGAAAACTAAGTTTATGCTAGTGATTTGAAAATTATACAAGTACAGCCTTCTTATTACACATTAAATAATACGTGTACAAAAAATAATATTTTCATAAGTGACTTACAAAAGAAGTGAAATCCAACCAAAAACCAGTAAAATATTACCACGATGAGACCATATTGCTCGCACTGTCAAAAAGTTTTCAGATCTTGTGTAAAACCAAGCTTTGAGGTTAAAAAACAACAGTACTTTTCTATGTGCTACGAATTATAGTTAAAATTTAATAAATTTGTAATGTTTGCATAAAATAACCGACATTATCTCTAAACGTCGATAAGAACGAAGCTCGAAATTACGTGAAGTTTAGTAATAATTATTTGAAGACCTTTATTCAAATATATTAGCATCCCTCCCTCCCTCCCAAGTCTAGTTGTGACCCTAGCCATGCAATATACGCTCGGTAACCAGGTACAGTCAACAATGACCATGTTCTGATTGGTTGGTATGTACGAGTGGGTTTTTTAGATTTGTTATAGAGTGGCCAGCATTAAAAAAATATTATTCTAGTTAGAAAACTGGTAACACAGCGAGTGGGAATGTCATTTTGATTCAAACGAAAATCAACAATCGAATTGCAACCGACTACTCTGTTGTATTTTTGGTGATGTTTTCAGTATCAGTGATATTTCTAGTGCTTCTCCATGCAAAGTGCGTCGAGTAGAATCTTTTCACATACATACGTACTATTAATTTTTAGCACTTATTCGTATTTAGTATAGTCGAGATTATTAGGAGTTCTGCAAAATTTTTGCGCGTTTAGAAAGTTGTCGAAGGGTCCCATTAGTGTCGCTAGTTAGCATATTTTGTTACCATCTTTTTGGTATGAAGTTTGTTCTGTACTCGGTAATTCCCTAAACTAAATGACGGTGATCGGAGTAATTGCGAAAGCTAACTTAATATTATCTTCATTATATTTTTTTATTTTCCTACCTTCAAAATGCAATTCGAAATGGCGAGATTTTTCGAAAATAAAAAAGATGGATATCTCGTCAAAACTAAGCTGTTCACAAAAAATCAGCTTGTTTTTAATCAAAAATAAAAAAATATATATTCGTAGAACCACGGCCTATAACGTTTAAATCTCCTTGCTACTTACTATGCATTAAAAAGTTTTGACATTTTGCGTCAATGTGTTAACATTACTTTTGACAATTATATTTAAGTAATGTATTTGTGATTTTAATAATACATCATAATAAATTATCATTTCAAAATGACTGCGCTAGATGACTTGCCTGAGGTCTATTCTTTTTTTGGACTTGATTTAAAAACTGGTTCGTTTATTATTGCAGCTTTGGGTATGGTGAGTTCTATTACTTTAATATCTACTAAAATCGTAACCGAGATCTCGTTATAGGCTTATTATATAATACTAAAGGATCCCACTATAAGACAATCCTCAACGAGCTAGTTAATGGATGAAAAGTATTTCATATCCAATAAAATATGTCAATAAATATATTGCAAATGAGTTGATATAAAATGAATATCCAAACTGTTAGATCTTAATCTAATCTTTAATATAAATAAAGATTACTTACCGATTAACACTTGAAAATGGCACTAGAATTTTTTAAATGTAACTGTGTTGTGTGTTAAAGTTTATATGCAAAATGATTGAACAAGTTTTTTTTTCTATGACTCAGGAATACTATTGATACTCTTTGTAATGTTTCCGGTATTTCATTCACGAACGGATAAGTATCACAGATAATTAACATAAATGCTTAGAAAAAGAAAATAACGTCATTTCGCATGAGTACCGCCCATTGACCTCTAAATATATGGACATGAAATAGCTACAGAAAAAACGTGTCATTTATAGACACAATATGGCTGCCGTGTAACATTATTAAGGATGTCCAGAAAGTAACATTTATGTTTTATCGATAAACGTTGTTCCCTGATTTACGTATTTTCAACCAAAAAATATGTTATTGTATTAGAGGTGATCTTTGACGTGTAAGAACAAAATCTAAACATAATTTACTAGTACCTATATTGATAACGCTTAAAACGTTCCCAAAAATATTGAAACGCAAAGTAGGTCCGTACTAAAACGTTTATAGTAAATAAAATTTTATATTAATCAAGCTAGACAATAAAATAAATTAAAGTATTTTCACTAATAAGCCTAATGGCTTTAGATTTACTTCTTTTAGTCTCCAGTATTCTGTACTTTAGTTGACTAATTCTGAGGTTCTAGGACACATCCGACAATTTCATACGTCAGTATATATGACGTCTTTGTTGTGTGATTATATTCGTATTAGCACCTGCAAAACGATCCCTGGACTCACTCAAATAAATAGTAAATTGATAAAGAGAGATCTAGTTGACAAATCAAAATGTCAACGTAAATTCGTTATTTTGTGACATTCGATCACAAATAAACAGATTCAAGATTACGACTTTAAAAGTGGCTAATAAGATAAGAATAGAAATGAATATGTGGTCTTATTTTGTCCAATCACAGTCAACGTACGCATGCGTCGTGTTACGAAAACGTCTTAACTTATAGGGGATATTTCTAAGGGCCTAACATAATTTTACGAGTTGTCGTCGATAAAGCGGAACAATAGTAGCAATAGAATTAAATCATAGCGTACAAAAATAAGGTTGATTATTGTAACGATATTTTCATGACGTTGCAATATTTTTTGTGTTTCTGTTTATATAATTAACATTCTTATGCGTTACCATATATTTTCTTGAGCCACCTTTGTAGGCAACGCTGAATCTCATTATTTTTTATCGACGTAAGCAAAGCTAAAATGTGTAATAACACAAAGTTACATTTTAGTTACAAATTAGTTCTAATTTTAGTTTTTAATGACCGCTCACACCACCAGCCATTTTCGCATTTTTTTCTAAAAAAACACGGACCGTTACGCGCACACGTTCCGAGTTCGTTCCGGTGGACCGTGGTCACAAAAATGATTTATGAGTTGCTTGGATTGAATCAGATACTGTAAAGCGTATATTTTTTAAGAGGCCTTGAGCACTGCAATAAACTGGTATGAGAATTGTTTAATTTAAATGGCTTAAGCTACGAAATAATTCAGGTGTAACACTTTGAGAAAAATATGTATTTGTTAGTCGAGGATTTTTAATTCAAAAATTATATAAAAAAAATATAAAAAGCATAGGTCATCGCTTATGCTTTTTATATTTTTTTATATAATTGGTAAACATATACATACGGAAAAAAATAAACATCATATATTATAGTACAAAAATATTTATTTACATAAATATTAATATATTTTTACATAAGTAATACGTAGTTTTTTTCGAAATTTTTAAATAATTTATTTCTTTATCAAATTTACAGCTATGTTAATTTTTTTTTAAATATTGTTTAGGATATTTCACATTCACATCATATGATTTATTTTGAGATCATAGATATCAACACTAAAATTTACGAAAATAAATAAAAATGATACCAGCGCTTTGGGTATGCCCAAAGCGCTGGTATCATGAGTTGGTCGTTAACGAAAAATATGTTTTATTAATTGATTATTATCTAAACTGTTAGATCTTGAACTAATCTTGATTACAAATAAAGTTTATTTGTTGATTAATACGCCAAAACACTTTTAAATTAACCTGTAGAGATGGGTTAATACCGATATTTCTCAAAATTAGGTGATACTAATATATTCACTTTCAAATATTATAATGTCTTAACTAATATGTCATTATTAACTAATATTTCACTGTAATTTGGACCTTAAAGTAACAGTAATAAGATCTGACACTGATACGGCAGGAAAATACCTTAACTAATATATCAGTATTAACTAATATTTCACTGTAATTTGAACCTTAAAACAACAGCATACTGCAGGAAATACGTCTGTCTCATTCGTACGTACGACGCGGCGTATCGTGAAAATATTTTAATATTTTCACGAATCCGAACTAGCGCCAATCTAGTGAATCCGAACTATTCCGAAGATCGAATGATATTATCCGATTCATTTTGGATACCCGTTACAGATATTAGGCGAATATGAAATATTAGCATATTACAGTTCGCCGGATTACTAATCCACGAATCCTTTCAATATTACTAATATCTTAGCGAATACTAATATATCAGTCACACCATTATTAACCAGTATCATAAACTGCAACCAACACATAACACACACAGCACGAATCAAAATGGCGGACTAAGTTCTTTTATTTTTCCCTAAGAGCGTATTTGAAAAAAGAATGCCAATTTGATATTATTCTGTACAATGTTTCGTTCGAAAACGATAAAATACCATAGAGTATTGTAGTAAAACTGGTAAATAGTGAAAATATTGTTTTTTTGGATGAAATTAGCGTTGGTTTATATCCAGTAGAGCTTGTATCTTTATTTTGGTCGAAGTTTTTGTTACTGTGATAGCGTCTTTCGATGGATAGCATTCTTGTTTCGCATGTTGAACTTGATAATAGGTTGGAAATATAATTGCATTATTTTTCTTAACACTTTCCCTTAATGTATTGTATTGCCATTTGTTTAGCTTAAGTGATAAAAATATCCCCAAAGCCTCATCCGGAGAAAAAGCAGGTTTAGTTTCTTTAACAGATACGCACCTTTTTACTTTTTTCACACCATGTGGATTCTTAATTAAATGTTCTAATATTTCAGCAATTTCCTCATTCCTATCTACTTTTAACTGCGCAAAATATGCATATTATATTTCGTTCGATGACAAATGAAAGTTTTCTGCTCGTATTTTTTCTGTTTAGGACCTATTTCACAAAAAGGTAGTCTAGGGCTTTGTTCGGTGGAGACACTTGCACTGATAGAAACTTTTAATGGTGACACATAATTGATAAAATACAAATGATATTTTTTTTCAAATCATAAGATAGCAAACAAGCAGATGGGTCTCCTGATGGAAAGAGTCAACCATCGCCTATGGACACCAAAGATATTGATGGTGCGTTGCTATCTTGTGGCGAGGTCTAATGCCACATGCATAAGTTTACCGGCTATCTTACCCTCCAAACCGGAACACGACAGTGACAAACACTGACGCTATTGCGGCAGGAATAGGCGGTGGTACCAGAGCCGGGCGAGATAATACAGAACTCTACCACCTAGTAGTCACGATGGCAGTGACTTGCATAGCCAATCGGTCGCCCTTTACGATCTGCCTGGCAGAACGGCAGTTGGTCTATTCTTCAAAGGAGCCCGGAACCAACACGAGGATAAACAAACAAATAGAACAAACATTTACTTGTTTACAAAAAGTTAAGGCACCTCTGCTAGACCTGCACAAACTATGAATTACTGGTATTCTTTAGAAATGAATAAAATATATCTTACTAAACTAGCAAAAAGCAGAGCTTTGTAAGGGCTCGTAAAGTTATATTATCTAGTAATATTGTTAGGAAAGTATTTTTATGAGAATTACATATTTTAATGTATGGACTTTATCTAACCTAAAAAATCCAGCGTGTTTCGCCCAAACATTATATTCGCATCAAAGGCGTCGTCAGGTTGCCAAGCTGATCAAACTGATGCTCTATAGCTATTGCAGTCTATACGTCGTGAACCCTTGCCTTTATACAAGAGTACGATGCCCGTGCGCCGCCAGTCAAATATAAACATTTTGTGAAATAATCTCTTAATAAGTTCAAAAATTCTAATAAAAAATGTATCTTCTATAGATTTTAACTCGTTAGTTTTTTAATAGATGGCGTTAGTAGTAATAAGATTCTCATAAAAATTGTATTTTCTATTTTTTTAATGTTTATAAAATGGTATTTTTATGGTAGATAACATATCTAGACATGAATTCAAAGTACCACGTCGAAGCTCAAACCTAAAAGTGCGACACTTTTTCAGTAAAATGTTCCACAAAAGTGCATAGTTCGTCGCCTAGTGTATAATAATAAAATCTATTTCATTCATTTCTAAACAATACCAGTTTATTAAAATATTTACTGTGTGACACCTTATCATTAACTCGACGTCCATGATATCTATATCTTAAATCAATAAAAACTTTGATTACACTTTTAATAAGTAATAGTTTATGTGTAGAATTATGATCAGGCTGAGAAGCTAACCAAAATATTTTTCCACATCATAAAAATCACACATAAATTTAAATATATGTAGATAATAATGTAGTAAAATATTTAGGAATCATGCTAGACCAAAGATTATCGTGGCATCCTCAAATTGAATTGATATCTGGGAGGATCAGAAAACTTATTTGGATTTTTCGGAAATTAAGAGACGTTGCATCCAATACACTTCTAAATAGAATCTATTTTGCGCTAGCTCAATCAATTATTTGCTATTGTATACCTGTATGGGGTGGTGCCACTAAAATTAAAATGTTGCAAGTAGAACGAGCCCAAAGAGCATTATTAAAAGTAATGCATTTCAAAACCAGTAGATTTTCCACAACTGAACTATACTCACTGTGCGAGTTACTATCAGTTAGAAAACTATATATACTTTATGCCATACAAAAAAGACATAGGTTGATTACATATGATAATAACCAAAAAGTTAAAACAAGGAAGGATGCTATTTTACAAAACTCAACGGTAAAAACACCTTTTGCCAATAGACAGTTCTTAAATCAGTCTACTATAATATATAACAAACTTAATAAGAAGTTAAATATTTATCCACTAACCATCTACAACCTTAAAGAGGTTTTAGTGGGTTGGCTTAAGTCACTGTCTTATGACGATGTTGAATCAATTATTTTTAGCAAGATAATATAAGAAAACTCTATTAACTGATGTATCTGTCTGTTAGAAACTGCTAGTCCTAAGATTAATGTAACACATGTACTTACACACGCAATAGGCACGTATATTACTTAATTTACACAAATGCTAATAATGTTCTGGAAGAGCGGTGTATCCTGACACAAGCATTTCTGCTTAAAAGGATGCGCCGGACAATGTAATATTATATAATCAGTGTAAAATAAGTTGAGAAATAAACATTTAAACATTTGTAAAAATATATTATCTAAGTCTTGCAAACACTTACCTGTATTGAAATCACCTAAATATTACTGCCATAAGTCATAACATCTACTATATGGTTAAAGAATTTATTGAATTTTATTAGAATTAATATAATAATTTACACATTTCAATATTAATTTACATTCCAAATTTTAGGTATGAACATATTTAAAAAAAACGTAGTATTTAAACTATTCATTTACAACGTTGCGGCCAACAAAGTCCGCATGCATCATAACACCTATACATAAAATGAATCATCATTGATGTTGCAATTAGTTGTATGACGTAACCACTACTTATTCATTAATTTGCAAATATTATACAACAATCAGATGTAATTTAACATGTTGAACTTATTTTTACATACATTTTCCTTTATCACGGGAACATGAATGGATGCTAGTACTGATGATGTTAAAGTCCGAGTTGATTCATATATATTCTGCCTTTCACACAAACATTAATTTTCTGCTTATTAACGGGCTAAAAATATTTAGGTCGGCATTATTGTCTAAAAACTGAAAGTGTAATTAGGACTACTAAAAATGTTTAATTAACTTATGATCAATTTGAATAATTCTTAAATCTTTTAATTAAGGCTCTTAGCAATAAAAATAAACAAAAAACCGAAGCCATCAGCAGAACTTAAAGGTACAATTATGCATGGAAATTATTGTTAAATTTGATAACTTGTATGTTGTTAAATCAAATTTATATTTAATAGTTATTTATTTTTGATATATTATATCAGTAGCTTAGGCAGAAGATGTGAAGCTATCAAGGTAGCGACCAAAAAAAACATCGACAACAACAAACACAAAATAACACTTACACAAACAGACAAACAGATGTCACTATTCTTAATGACGATTCCATTTTTTATTAACATTTAATACCTATTTAATTATATTATTACTGAAACTTATTAAAAATATACAAAAGGAATAAATACTGAAATTATTCATTATACAAATACTAGTCCCTATTATACTCTTTAGTGGCAATAAAAACAACTTTTAACAGTATTTGATAATATAAATAACAATTGTTAATTGTTAAAAAATTTAATACGAATTTTAATATGTTAATTATTGTCAAATGATCCATACCTAGGTACAATCAGTGTTGTGTGTTAGGGTTATACAGGTGACAGACATTATATCATATTTTATGTGGTAGAAGGAAATCGAGCTTTCTGATGACTGCAGATAGGTAAAAGACACAGGATATCATACTATGAAAACGTAAGAAATTACCATTACCTACTTACCAGAGAAAATGAAGGAATGACATTGTCACGCAATCTGACTACATCCAGTGTTTTATTAAAATTACTTTCCTTGAAATGAAGTGAGCAGACCAACCAGTTCTTATGTCGGGGATTGATATTTTCAATGCCAATGGCATCTAGTCATTTTCTGTGTAAATCTTCATTTCTGGGGAACCTAAAATTTAATGAAATTAAATATCGACAAATCTAATACCCCAACACTAGTCGTATTTTGTAGGAATCAAAAAAATTATGTTTACAAAGATATCGTAAAATACACGAACATCTTTTATAAGTCAATATAAAAATACAACAATTTAGAATGGATATTATTTAAAATCAGCACGCTTTATCATAGGAGTTTGCGACATACCTGTGAAGCGTTATTAAAGGTGCATTTTTGTCCTTTTTTGCTCCACATTGCAAAATACAACACGAAGGCATGTTGACTAATAGTCTATTAACTTCCACGGAGAATATGGCACTTAATAAACTGATATCTACTTGGTAAATCGTATTTATCCGAAACTAAATTAATATTTTGACAAATCATGTACCTCTTATTTACGTACATAATATGGCGTCGATGACACGTTTATAGAATTGCCAATTACTTAACTTTTAATTTATACGAAAGTGAGCAAGACACAATATCGTTCTCTTTTTGCATATGCAAATTACCATTTGTTAAAAAGAGATAAAGAAATGTCGCTTAGTTCAATGTCGATTCTACCGATATTTGTATAACTAAAGTAGCTATAGAATGTTATTGCGCTTCTATATATTATTCATATTTCTATGGTACCGCCAACTGAGTCTCTGTGGTGAGTACTGTCACCGAAGTGCCGCCACAGAATAATATTTTGAGGGCCATTTCTCACACAGCTGCTCCGACAGGTTCGAAAATTTTAGTGCCGGTGCCACGAGCGGCTAAAAAAATTCAGTCCAGGATATGATTAATTAAATATTTTTAAAACATTTAACAGATTTGGTTAATACACAAATTCTATACCAATTGAAAGTATGAAAGCCTATTAGAATATACAAGCGTTACATTGACTATTTTTTTCTAATGACAACTCGAAGGTAGGCCTTCGATGAATTGCGATTTAGCCAATTATGATTTGATGAATTGGGGTTTTCAACGAATTTTTTTTGACAAATTGTTCTTGTTCTCGACGAATTGTGAATCGGCGAATTGTTCTCGACAAATTTTCCGCAGACGATTTGCGGGATCACCCCTTTAAAGTTGAAGTAAACTTAGTTTGGATAAGAAGCGAGGTTTTACATACTGGCAAACGCTTCTCTGGTGGATCTTTTATCCTGCACACTGTTTGTAGCGTAATACATTCTTAGTTTTGTGTGTAATCGTAATTGTCTATATCAGTAATATTACATGACAATGGCTAGTATTTACTGAGATACATTTTTTCAGTAAGAGTTGTTTCACGTCATCAAGATTCAAGTAAGCGCGTCGTAGATGCCGCTACGTCTGGTGGTACGCTTGAAAATCTATACTATATAAATAGAAAATATTTGTATTTTTAATTTTTTATGTTTGTAATTATTATACCTACTCAAAAACTACTGGGCCGTCCTAAAAATATTTTACCATTAGAAAGCTACGCTATTAAGGAGTAACATAAGCTACTTTTTCATACCCGACTGAGTAGAATGAAGTAAATATTTTGGGTCTTGCAAACGAAGTCACAAGTGTTATCTATACCAGCATCACATAGATACGTTGTTAACCTCGGTTTTCGCGTACATTTCTCGTGTGCATTTAATCTATGGAATAACTTTCCTAGTTTAATTTTCCAGAGGATCTATGACTATACTATTTCCATTTCTTTATTTTTTCGATGACAGTTCTAATTTGATAGTTGTATTGTTGTGACCAAGTAAGTAATGATATCGATCGCATATATTTGTTATATTTTGAACAAAGACAAATATAATAAAAACATTCAAATATATTTTTTCGAGGTTTGAACACTCAATGGCCTAGCGCCATTTTGTGTTTGTTTTAATCTGTCACTCGCAACAACACGGTCGTGCTAGTCACTATATTTCTGTTCGCTGAGTTTTTTCTTATTATCCGTACGTTACGTTGTGTATTTGTGTTCCTCCGTGTTGATTGCTGCCCAGCTGCCAAATATCAAAATACCGAAAGGATTTGTTCTAAAAAGGCAGGCGAGAGAACTTGTGATCAAGGTTCGTAATTACTGTGAAGCAGAGTATCCAAATGATGGCCCGCTTTTACCACTGTCGCAATTGTGAGAGTGTGTTGCGGCCGCATTAGGAATTAGTGGACTTACTGTTTCAAAAATTAGCCGAAGATTATGGTACAAGTGGCATGCAGGAAAATGAGCTTCGTACGCCGATGAAAAAACGCCAACCACGTCGTGTAACATCGGCTGACAACTTCAACGCTGATGCTGTTCGCCATCATATATATGGCTATTACTTGCGCAAAGAAATTCCAATACTTAAAAAACTTGTTTCTTTACGTGAATATGGTTTGTTTCATGGCCGAAAAACGTCATTAAACTTGGTTTAAAAAATGGATTTTCTTATAAAAATCGACCAAACGTAAAATATTGATGGAGCGTCACGATGTTGCTATGGCTCACTGCGAATTTTTGAACGAAGCCAAAAAGATATCAGATTGGTCAAATGTTATTTTTACTGACGAGACTTGGTTAAATGCAAACCACATAGTATCTAAGAACTGCACTGACTATACCACCATTTCCACTGGTTCAGTGCCAATAAGAAAAGGTGAACGCCTTATCATATCTTAAAAAGTTGTGAAAAGAACTCTAAAGTATTATAGCGTCGGATTGGGAATTTATGTGGCATTCGATATACGTAGACTGTTTGGTATAGTGATCAAGTATAACTCAGATCATGGGTTGCCAACATACACGGACGCCAATATACAAGAACAGGAACTTATAATAAATGTTGGGGAGAGCACATCGAGTGATAGTGACGATTCTTCAGGTTTTGATTAAAATAAATAAATAAAGATTACCTGTCGTTGTAATTATTTCATTTCATTGTCGAATGCCTACCTATACGTACTTTATCCGAAAATTTTAAAGAAGTAGGTATTATTATGAATCAAGAATTTATACGTGTAACATCTTGTAATGAAATTTAATATTATACTTATATATAATATATTATTATAGTTGATAAAGTACAAAAGTATCCGGCAGTAGTTTAGTTTCTTACATTTTGTAAAGAAAAACTGGTCTGTTGTCGTGTTACGTTTATCGATATAGCTCCTATAGTAATCATTATGTGTAGCACATCACTACTCATCCATGAAGTACAGTATTATTTGTGAGACACTTTAACGTAAACAACACAAAATTACATGGGCGTCGATCTGTCATCGAGAAAATAAAGAAATAGTAATAGTATAGATGATTTTAAAAGGTAGTTAGGATAAACATACTCATTCAAAGCTGGTATCGCGTTGGGAACAGCCTTTTATGCTTTAAATGTCTTTGGGCAGTGGTCGCTACTAAACTTCAGGTTACACATTTGTTCATATACTAGCTGATTCTATAAAATGAAATAAAAATATTAATTTTCTGTACTTCTTTTCCATATAATCTTTAACCGTGCCAAATTTCATACCTCCCCAGTCCCCAATTATGATAGAGGGTATAACCCTTTTTCTCATTACATCGGAATGTATAGATTAACAAGTTAAATAACAAGAACGTATACACATGTTTGTTAATAACTGATACATTGCTTTTCAGGTTCACCCGATGGCGTATGGCTGTTCGTTTTTCATTCCAATAAGCTACCTTCTTGTCACAATTTGGATTTTAGTGGCTTTGTATTTTGCTGCGAGCGTAGTGTTATTTTTTGGTGTTTCTAAGGTGATGTTTCTCTATTTACTTATTCTTTCTCATTATATAATGTAAAGGCGTTGACCCTTGTTGGTCTGGGCTCCTTTGAAGAATATACCACCTGCTGTTCTGACAGGTAGGTCGTAAGAGGGGACTGATTGTTTATACTTGTCACTTCCAATGTGACCAATAGGCCCGGTATTTGATACCACTGCCTTACTTATTCCTGCCGCAATAGCGTCAATGCTCGTCATTGTCGTATTTTGTTTTGGAGGCTAATGTAGGCGGTAAACTTATCATATGGCATTGCCATCCTGCTACACGGATAGCAACGCATCATTATCATCTTGGGTGTCTATAGGCGATGGTTTCCCATCAGAAGAGCTATCTACTTGTTTGCTATATTACGATATAAAAAAACGCAATTAACCTGCAATAACTGACTTCTAATTTCCTGTATCCCTGAACCTTTGATCAGATCTTCATAAAGTTAATATAAAGCTAAATAGAAAGTAGAGATAGGGTCAAATTGGAAAGTGTAGCTATATAATATTATATAAGTTGACTGGTAAAAGATTGTACATACTGAAAATAGGTTTGCAGTACTCGATTCCAATACCGAATATGTACAAATATTTTTTATAGTAGTAAATGAGTAGGATGTGCATCTGAGTGCTAAGTGTGAGTTTTTCTTTTCGCATTCGATCGTGAGCGCGTTTCGAGTTTACTAGAAATTTGTATGTGATTTGTACAGCGCCACCTAGTGGTAAACTGGTTTCTCACGTTTACCACTAGGTGGCGCTGTACAAATCACATACAAATTCCTAGTAAACTCCAAACGCGCTCACGATCGAATGCGAAAAGAAAACTCACACTTAGCACTCAGATGTTAAGTGAATACCGCCGCCCATGGACATTCTTAGTACCAGAGGTGCTGTAGATACGTTTTCGGCTTTTTAAGAATGAGTAAGCTTTTTCTTGGAGGTACCCAAGGTTTCTTGGAGGAAGGGGAGGAAACTCCCCTGTCGATAATTGATTCCACAACATACTCTGTTGTGGCAAAAAGTTTCGAAAACGCATGGTAGTAGATTTCCAGACATCGAGATGGTGAGGGTGGAAGAAGCTACTTAAATTTTGACCTTTTTGACCTAATTACCCAATAAGAATATTTAGTATTGACACCCACGCATAGATATCCCCTCCCCATAAACGCATAGATAGTTTCCCCGTGTTGGTTCCGGGCTCCTTTGAAGAATAGACCAACTGCCGTTCTGCCAGGCAGGTAGTAAAAGGCGACCGATTGGCTATGCGAGTCACTACCATCGTGGCTACTAGGTGGTAGAGTTCTGCATTGTCTCGCCTGGGTCAGGTACCATCGCCTTACCTATTCCTGCCGCAATAGCGTCAGTGCTTGTCGATGTCGTGTTCCGGTTTGGAGGGTAAGGTAGCCGGTAAACTTATGCATGTGGCATTAGACCTCGCCACAAGATAGTAACGCACCATTAACCCCTTTGGTGTCTATAGGCGATGGTTGACTCTTTCCATCAGGAGACCCATCTATATATATATATATATATATATATATATATATATATATATATATATATATATATATATATATATATATATATATATATATATATATATATATATATATATATATATATATATATATATATATATTGAAATATTAAGCTTTAAAGTGCTCTTATTTATTCATTTATTTGAATACAGTATAATACATGAGATATTAATATTAAAGATACCACAAAGACTTTTGCGACTTTGCGACTCCGACGACTTACCGGGCATCAGAGCCGTCGACACAATAAATTTAATTAAAAGAATTAAAAAAAATGTGTAAACGGTTGTCCCTACGGGCCATCCCTGAAACCCACTAAATTAAGGTCAAAAGAGTAAAAAATATCAGCATAGATTTTTCAGTTCAAACATCTATTTTGTCAAAAATGGCATTACATTAATTTTTGAAAAGCTTTATATTTCAAAAACGATGATGGCATTCAACTCAATTTTTGAGATCTAAAATATCGCTTTAGCTAAATAATCGATAGGTTGAAAAATTTCAATGCAATGTCCAAAAATATTTTATTTTTAATTTTCTTCATTGATCCCAAACAAACTGACCGATTTTGATTAAATTAACGGTATTTTACGCAGTTTTTAAAGGATCTACTATAAAGTTTACATCTAATGCATGTGGCATTAGACCTTGCCACAAGATAGCAACGCACCATTAACATCTCTGGTGTCTATAGGCGATGGTTGACTCTTTTCATCAGAAGACCCATCTGCTTGTTTGCTATCTTATGATATAAAAAAATCTTTGAGAAAGGTTTTTGAAGTTATACTACTTTTGGCACTTTCGAAAAATGACGAGAGATAAAATTTTACAATGCGCGCGCACACCATCACGAAAAACCGACGCCATAAATTAAATAGATTCCCCGTGTTAGTCCCAGGCTCCTTTGAAGAATAGGCCAACTGCCGTTCTCTCGTCACTACCATCGTGGTTGCTAGGTGGTATAGTTCTGCATTGTCTCGCCCGGGTCTGGTACCACCACCCTACTTATACCTGCCACATACCTGCCACAATAGCGTCAGTGCTTGTCATTGTCGTGTTCCGTTTTAAAAGGTAAGGTAGCCGGTAAACTTATGCATGTGGCATTAGACCTCGCCGCGAGATAGTAACGCACCATTAACATCTTTGGTGTCTATAGGCGATGGTTGCTTCTTTCCATCAGGAGACTCATCTGCTTGTTTGCTATCTTATGATATAAAAAAAAATGTTTTAGCTTTTCAAAAAAAGTTCGTCCACTTTTTTTAATTATATACCTACAACTAATTTTTCATACACGATTAGCCGAACCTATCACCAACCGGACACTTATCCAATCCCGGTCATCGTTATTTTTATCAGAAAACTGATAGACTCATTTTTGAATTGCTCGTACCTCGGATCGAACCGGGGACCTCATGTGGTCAACACACACTAGAGCACTAGACCACAGAAGTGATTCTAATATTTTAGGGGTTAATATTTATTTAAACTTTTCTATTGAATCACTCTGTTTTTTGATGCAATCTGCATTAAAATTCATCCTTGACTCATACTTTACAAGCGGTCTGAATTCTTTGTGGATGCTTTTTTTATATGAGTGCCCATGGTCCTCTACAACATGAGATGTGCCGCCGACTCTTAAGAAATGCATTAATCTTATAAGCCAATGTCATAATACTCAAGAAAGATTAACAAGGGAGTTATTTATTGCCATTATAAGCCTTGGCCAACGATAGAAGCCTTTAGCATAACTGAATAGATTTTTAAGTCAATCGGTGAATTAACTTGAAAGTTATTTAAAAAAAATTAAGTAAGTTTGCTAAAACAACGTAATTTTAATATATGAAAAGCTATAAGTTTTGGGAATTAGATTCGATTTTGATTTTTGAAACTGCATTTGACGTATTCTTTTTAGTACTAAAATATCGTGGAATACCAAAAAATGATTGGTTGAAAATTTTCGAAGCTATGTCGAAAAAATACTTTATTCAAAATTTTTGTCAACGATTACTTCCAAACGGATGAACCGATTTTGATGCAACTTATGTATTAAACGAAGATTTTTGAGGAATAAAGCTGATTAGTTTTGTACTCAATTGGTACATAAATCTGGAAGTTATATGAAAAAATACTTTTTCGCTAAAATTTTTTTGGTGTTTTTTCAAAATTTCTCAAAATTTCCTGGATCAGTTTAAATTTTCAGGGAGCCTAAGTTGAGCGGAATCCAATCGAATGCCATCAACCGCGTTTTGATCGGTGCAGCCGTTCAAAAGTTATGAGATTTTTACATACACACATACACACACACACATACATACATACAGACGTACTGACATCATTGTGAAAATAGTCGGAAAAGGTCCCTAGGATCTCAAAACGTGGACATCTGGTAAAAACTCAATTTTCGAAAATCGGGGTAAAATCGGTAATTTTTGTATCTACATACGTAGTGGGAAGTTAACAAAAAAATCTGTAAACGATTGGTCCATCAGGTCATCCCTGAAATTTGTCGCTAAACTAAGGTATTTTAAGCTCAAAAAAGCAAAAACTATAAGCATAGATTTTTTCAGTTCAAACATATTCTATTTTTTTTTAAATGGCAGTATACTGATTTTAGAAAAGCTGTATATTTTGGAAACGATGATCAATTTTGATCTTTTGAATGGCAATCAACTCAATTTTTGAGATCTAAGATATTGATTTAGTTCAATTATCAATAAGCTGAAAAATTACGACGCAGTGTCAAAAACATTTTTCCAAAAATTTTCGTCGTTAATAAATCTCAAACAAATTGACCGATATTGATGCAATGAACGGAATTTGACGCTAACGATTGGTATAATAATATTAAGTTTGCTAGAAACGATGTAATTTTAAAATTACGTAACGCATTTGAAAATCTGTAACTCTTGAAAATTAGATTCGATTTTGATTTTTGAAACGGCGTTTGATGTAGTTTTTTTAGTACTAAAATATTGAAAAATACCAAAAAGTGATTTGTTGAAAAATTTCAAAGTTGTGTCGAAAAAACACTTTTTTTCAAAATTTTTCGTCAAAGATTTTCAATTCATCGAAATCGGTTTATCTGTTTGGGAGTAGACATTAGACGTAGTTTTTTGAGGACTAGAGCTGATTAGTTTTTATACTCAAACAGTACATGAATCTGAACATTATATTAAAAAAAATACTGTTTCGTCAAACATTTCTTTGAGGTTTTTTAAAATTTTTCATAATCTCCTCGGCCGATTTGGTTGAAATTTTGAGGAAGTCTTAGTTGAGCAGAATCTAATCGAATGCCATTAACCGCGTTTCCATCGGTCCAGCCGTTCATAAGTTATGAGATGTTTACATACACACATGCCCACACATTATTAGCCTTTTTCGACTTTTTCGCGATGACGTAAGTATGTATGTATATACATACTTACGTCATCGCGAAAAAGTCGAAAAAGGCTAATAGGATCTCAAAACGTGGAGATCTGGTAAAACTCGATTTTTGGAAATCGGTGCAAAATCAATAACGTCCTTATCTACATATTACGTAGCGGGAATTTAAAAATGAAAATAAATAAATAAAAAATGCGAGGAAAATATTAAAAACATTACTTTTACGTCATTACATAAGAATTTTTCTGTAGCAACAGGTCCTATCCGTCAAACATTTATCGATTTTAATTCTTTTCTAAAACACAAGTATTGTAATATAGGTACTCATTGTAAGGCGAAACGAAGTTTGCCGGTCCGGCTTGTTATACAAATAATATTCATGTATTACAGGATGACAGTTTGCTTTGCACAATTTGGATTTGGTACGCAGTAATCTTCGTGCTGGTCATGTTAATGATGATGATCCTCCTTGCTATAGTCTTCACATCTAGAAAACAACAGAACAGGGTATTAATCGTTATTCTTGGCATGTTGTGGTATATATGTAAGTAAGAGCTCTTTATTAGCCTTAAACACATTAAGTAGTTCTAATTTGGTTCTAAAATAAATCGTTTGGGCTTATAGTCGAAATTCTGTTAAATATAATAATATGTGAGACAAATACTTTGTACGCCTTTTGCAGAAATTACGCGGTGAGTGTGAAAGAAGATTGACGAGGGTATATAATATAAACTTCGCCTTAAACGGAACGCATGTTGATAGAAGCTTATAGTATTGTAAAACATTATCAATTTCTTCTGAAATATAAATTGTATCACGGATATGTTTTATAATGCTAAAATTCACAAAAAACATTTAAAGATTAACATTACTTGGATTCATAATAATTACTAAGTATATACTATTTTTAGCCGTCGCAATATATCCTTCATTAAGATTATTAATTGATTTAACCACTTAAAAGTTATAAAATGAAAAATGTTTGTTAACTATTGCAAAACAAATTAATACTTATTTTATTGTCACTCGATTATAGATTAAACAGATGACACTTGTTTTTTTTTGTTTCTTTAGGATGATACTAAGAGTAGCATGTTTATACAGAGTTCTGTTTTGTTAGTTTCGACTATAATAATAAATACTCTCCAATTTGTTGCATTTTGTACAAAAGTTTGTTTAATATTTTGCATCTTACCTATTCGACATATTTCTAACTTGTCTGGTTGATCATAAATAAAAGGAAGTGCCAAACTTTATGGCAGAATATAGAAAAATCTTTGCTTGATTTAGAAATAGAAAAGGCGAAAAAGTTTGATTAGTCTTATGTACTCGCTATATTCTTGTAGCACTTGAGGCCGATCTCATCAATCTCCTTTGGCACAGCCTAATATTTTTAAATAATATACATTAGAAATAAATTAAATTAATAAACATTGCACACCCTACATTCATGTGACATACATTATAATATACAAACATGAATGTTGTATATTTTTTTCTTAACGGCTAAATTCTATTAACATACTTAAAGAAATTTTTATTATTTAGTCTTCGGTCGAATTTTAGTTAAATACACAAAGTACGACTCAGTCTGATCATATACTATAGTGAAATTTCTTCCTTAATATCAGACTGTAACCATTAAACAAAATAGTATACCTATACGTTTGAGTATATGTCACAGGCACAATGGTGTGTGTCACGTTTTTTTTATTAAATTTACTGCAAATGTATATTTTATCAAAATAATAGCTTTTGCTCTTCCTTTGCAAATAAACTTTCTGTCGAGTTTTATACTCCTCAGTCAGAACAAATTTCGTATAAAAGGGTAAAAAGTTTTTGCTCCTCTCAATAATGTAAATGAATGCGTTGCTCGTATTTCAAAATGGCGTCATGAAAGCCAGGCATTGCCTGACTTTTATTAAGACATTGCCTGACTTATATAAGTAGTTGCAATAATATTTAACTTGTGCTGTTTTAAATCGCAGTAATGTTGGTGTATAACCTGTCTGTTAGTACAGTACCCGGCGATAAATATTGCACATAGACCTTTGGAAAGAGACAATCGGCTAATTTCGGCTTCGTAGAGCGTTATCTCTGTCGCACAAAATACAAACAGTCCGGTACCTATTAGGAGCTGTTAAAACAAGTGATTTGCTTCTTTTGATATTTTTATTCTTTGTATAAAATACACTAATTTTTCTATAAGTGAATTGAAAATATATGGTCTCAACTGAAAGGCTATGTAGCCTCTAGAAATGTGGGTATGAACTTAACTACAGTAAAAACATTATTGACTGAAAAAGTAAACATGATCGGCGCTGAAGAGTGGAAAAAGGTTTGCGATCATGCAATCAAATGTGAGAATGAATATAGAAGCATTCAACACAGTTTAGACAATTACACTGATAGATTAGTAATAAATACGGCTGATAGTGACAGTGATATTGACCTCTTTGAGAGCACAGATAGTGAAATGGAAGTAATTGAGAATTAGAATTATTATTATTTTTATTGCAATGTCTCATTTTAGCAATAGGTATAATGGTGTTTATTATGTACACTAAAGCTGTAATGTTCCAAAATAATTAAATACGTAAACATAATGTAAAAATGTTTTTTTATTTTATTTTACCCCAACCTAAAGCCATCACTTATAGAAAAATTAGTGTATTTTATACAAAGAATAAAAATATCAAAAGAAGCAAATCACTTGTTTTAACAGCTCCTAATAGGTACCGGACTGTTTGTATTTTGTTCGACAGAGATAACGCTCTACGAAGCCGAAATTAGCCGATTGTCTCTTTCCAAAGGTCGATGTGCAATATTTATCGCCGGGTACTGTAAAATGTTATTGGCTCCTGTATTGATGTATAAATAAGTTATCAAACAGACTGACAGTTATTTCGGCCGAAAAAAATATCTTATACCTACAGATTGTAAGGTAAGATCCAAACGTCGGGTCTGCTGGATGTAGTGGTAATAAAGAATAGAAGAATAGAATAGAATATATTTTATTCAAAATAAGTATAACTTATGCATTTTTTGAACGTCAATTTAAATAAACTGGAATAACACTTTAAAAACACATGATATACATTAAAAAAATGACAGAATCAATAATTAAGTAGAAAACTACAAAATGTCAAAATTAAATAAAAAGATAAAATTATTTTAATTGCTGATGTCAATACTTAAATAAATAATTAAAACTATAAATATGATTCATAATTGAGACGTAAAATTAAAATTAACATTTCTGATTAACTCCAGGGATTCCTATCATTTAAATAATCGTTCACACTACAGTAAGCTTTCTTGTAAAGAGTATTTTTTAAATATGATTTGAATCTCTTTTCTGGCAAACATGTAATTTCCTCCGGAACTTTGTTATATATACACACGGATAATCCCTTAAAACATTTTGCACAATGCACATTTGCTTAACTTAAAATTTTGGATGGCAAGTTTATTTTTATTCCTTGTATTAAAATTATGTTTATCTTTTAATTTTTGAAAGAGGTTCATATTTTTTCGTATATATATAATATGTAATGTAAAATTGTATCAGCTTTTTTCTTCAAAAACTGCGTCCAATGCATAAATTGCATTAAAATTGGTTTATCCGTTCGGGAGTTGACAAAAATTTTCAAAAAAGTGTTTTTTCGACATAATCTCGAGATTTTTAGCCAATATTTTTTTGATTTTGTTTAATATTTTAGTATTTAAAAAATTACGTCAAATGCAGTTTCAAAAATCAAAATTGAATCAAGATTCCAAAAGTTATGGCTTTTTAAATATTAATATTTTGTTGTTTACAGCAAACTTAATATTTTTAAAATAATTTTCAGGCTAATATGCTGATTAACTTAAATATCTAATCAGCTTTTCTCTTAAAAAAACTGCGTCCATCAAGAATGAAAATATTTGAAAAACAGTGTTTTTTGGTATCACTTCAACATTTTCAGCCTTAGCATTTAAGCCAGCATAGGTTATGTAGCTTTGAAAACATTTTAGACCTTAAAAATTGCGTTGCATGCCATTCGAAAGATCAAAATCGATCATGGTTTCCAAAATATGCAGCTTTACAAAAATGAAACTACTGTAATTTGTAACAAAATAAAGATTTGTTGTGTCTCTCATAACAAATCTGATCTCTGAAAAAAATCTATGCTTAGGTATAGTTCAGCGGAATGTCAGTTTAGCGGGAAGTTTCAGGAATGACCTGCAGGGTCAACTGATTTACCGATTTTTTATTCTTTTTAAACTGCCGTCCTTTTTACATACCTATTCGAATCATTCGAGCCTCTGTTTTTTTGTCATTGTGTCCACAACTGATTTTTTAAACTCCATTTCAATTTTATTCTTAAAATCGAAACTGATGCGAGTGTAACGTTGAAAAAAACTAGTATATTATACGTCTGTTATGAAACATGAAAGTTACTCAGGCGTATTTTATAGTAAAATAAGAAAAGTTAGATTCAGTTTAATAAATCGTTTAACAAAGTTTGTCACCACAATAACTTTGTTTCAGTGACAATATATTTCATTCTTGTTGTGAATAGTCATCGCAAGCAGATGCTACGAGGGCGTTTGGATAACAATTATTATGTTTGAAATTTTGTACTGAAGAATTCGTAATTTTATATGTAATATGGTGTTAAATATAATTTTAATATTACGCTATACAGTATATATGTTTTTATTTACATAAAAACCTTAATATTAATCAGCAATAACCAGCTTCTAACTTCATCCAACCCTGTATCTCTAAATCAGATATTGGTTATGTTTTTCCCCGTGTTGGTCCTGGGCTCCTTTAAAGAATAGGCCAACTGCCGCTCTGCCGGGCAGGTCGTAAAGAGCGACCGATTGGCTATTCAAGTCACTACCATCGTGGCTACTAGGTGGTAGAGTTCTGCATTGTCTCGCCTGGGTCAGGTACCACCGCCTTACATATTCCTGCCGCAATAGCGTCAGTGCTTGTCACTATCGTGTTCTGGTTTGGAGGGTAAGCTAGCCGGTGAATTTATGCATGTGGCATTAGACCTCGCCATAAGTTAGCAACGCACCATTAACACCTTTAGTGTCTATAGGCGATGGGTGACTCTTTCCATCAGGAGACCCATCAGCTTGTTTGCTATCTTATGATATAGAAAAAATTCAATGGAACGAAGCGTAAAACTGGTGAGTCCATTAGGTATATTATTTCCGATTGTTCTCATATGGCTCATGGAGAGTATATGCACAGGGACAATTAAGTAATAATTTACATATTGTTCCTTGTGTTGGTCCGGGCTTCTTTGAAGAATAGACCAACTGCCGTTCTGCCAGGCAGGTTGTAAAAGGAGACCGATTGGCTGTTTGTATTAGATACGTGTCACTACCATTGTGATAATAATCACGTGACGGTGATAGAGTTTTGTGACGACTCGCCTGTGTATTTGGTACCACCGCCTTACCTATTCCTGTCGCAATAGCGTAAATGGTTGTCATTGACGTGTTCCGGTTTGGAGAGTAAGGTAGCCACTAGACTTATGGCTGTGGAATTGTCATACTACCACACGGATAGCAACTCATCATTAGCATCTTTGGTGTCTATAGGCGATGGTTCGTCTTTCCATCAGGAGAACCATCTACTTGTTTGCTATTTTATAATATAAAAAAATATATATATTACAAAAGATGCCCCTAACTTTCTTTCAGCATAGTAATGCTTCCTCACGTAAATAATTATAGCCTACAGGCAATAAAAATATTAAAACTTCGTTGTATTTATGTGGCAAGGATGTATTGTCACGTGCTTAAGGATAAGGATAAAACTATTTCTATTTTAAAGGGATTTAGTTACCACGTCAGTAACAAAACTACAACTATTGCTTCGGCTCTTGTTGACTGAAGTAGTCCTCATTTTTCCTGAAAATGCTACGATTGCGAAGTGAAACGTACGTGGAGTGCGTATACTGTGTCTCTGTGTTTTTACTAACGTGGTGGAAAGTGGATGGAGCTGGATAATTGTGCCACTGGAGTCTTTTTTATTTTACCAGGGCCCATACTAACACGGAAAACTTTCTCAAGTTACACGGCTACCTTACGATACAACGCTGAAAACAGTGCTGCTACAACAGTAAAAGTTAATTAGCTGCATGGTTCATATATGTGCATGAGTTAAGATCTAACGTACGCTTACCTGCTTTGTTATAACCTTTCTTCAACACCTGTCTTTCCAATGGAGACATTATTAGTCTACGGAATAAAAAGGGATTTAGATAGATCAGTGGAATTTAGAAAAATTCCAATCCAGCAATTTTAACAAATTAAACTAAGTTCGTTGATCAATACTATAAGGCTGAGATAAATAGTGATTGCTTAGCACTAACTTACCCATAGCAACTGCTTAGCTAACGAAATTCCATTAAATAGACGTTACTTAGTACGATACTTTCGATAAAAGTCAACCTAATACTTAGCCATTGCTTGGCTAAGACATAGTACAGATTTTTGATGACTTAGCACGTTTTTAGCATTCGTTTGACATTTTTAATAGTCTTGATTTAATATCGCGCCAATTCTTTTGTAATAATGAGTTCTTATTTGAAAGAAATTATTAACATTTTTGAGGAAGTGGGCACCAAAAAAAAGAGTGACTGGTTCATCTAGGGTTTAGCCTATTCGACACAAATTATTAGGTCCCGGGTTCGACATTCGTGTCAGGAAAAATCATTTAATTTTTTTCTTGAAAATACAAAATCTCAGTAGCAGCTCAGAGCCTGGCAGGAGGTAAGCTGCCACCCTCGAACTTCGATGAGCGTTAAAGATGTCGTCCTGAACATCGCTGGTGGGCGAAACGGGCGATAAAAATGCGGTTTTGGGATCACCATTCATCCCGCCAATTAACAAAACCGGCGAATCGTGGTAAACTGGGATGTCTATAGACTATCTGTTCTCGCTGTCTACCTCACAAGAAAACCGGCGTGATAATAATAATGTGATAGAATAGTGAACAGGCTGATGTTTTTCCTGATTGAAAGAGATAAACATCGCCTAAAAACACCCAATATATTGATGATGGGTTTCTGTGCGTAAGGAAGGGTTGTAACGCCACAGGCATACAGGCTATATTACCCTCCAAGCTGAAAAATGACAACAAAATGTACAGGGTTGGTACTTTTCATTACCACAGGAATTGGTAAGGCGATGATACCACAACCCGATCAAGATATTGCAGAACTCTATCACCTTGATCTGATTGATGATAACCTTCCTTTGCCTTTTACGAGATCCCTAGCAAAAGCAGTCTATTTTACAAGAAAGAGCTTAGATCAATATGGAAGACTGCTATCGGATTTGGAATCACAATCAAATAAGGATTGCCGCGTTGGTCCCGGCCTCCTTTGTAGAATAGGCCAACTGCCGTTCTGCCAGGCAGGTCGTAAAAGGCGACCGATTGGCTATCGAGTCACTACCATCGTGGCTACTAGGTGGTAGAGTTCTGCATTGTCTCGCCCGGGTCTGGTACCACCGCCTTACCTATTCCTGCCGCTATAGCGTCAGTGCTTGTCGCTGTCGTGTTCCGGTTTGGAGGGTAAGGTAGCCGGTAAACTTATGCATGTGGCATTAGACCTCGCCACAAGATAGCAACGCACCATTAACATCTTTGGTGTCTATAGGCGATGGTTGACTCTTTCCATCAGGAGACCCATCTGCTTGTTTGCTATCTTATGATATAAAAAAAAAACCAGTCGAAAATCAGTGTCAAGCTGCATTCCAGGCAGTTAGATTGTTTCTATTATCATCAGAAGAGCCATCTGCTTATTTGTAACTTAATGATATAACTGTCGTGGTGGTGGTCGGTGGTCCAGGGTTGATCTTTGTGTGTCATTCATTTAATTCCTCGATACTACTATTATACGATATAAGTTATCTTATATATTTATATAAGTATTATATAAATATATAATATTATATATATAAGTATTATATATATAAGTGTATGAAAAAAAGAGAATTGCATAGTTACTATATTTTTATTACATTGGTTGTTTTCTTGATTTTATGAGAATTTTCTACCGTTGTCGAATTGAATCGTAATTCGAATTATGAGTTAATAATAACTCCCGAATGTAATAAAATATCGACTCGTTAAACGTATAATCAACGAAAAATATTTTTTAAATTCGATAGAGCTACAAATTTCAACAGAATTGTTTTAAACAAAATTACGTACGTAATGAGACGTACGGAAGTAATTCTTTCACTTGTGCTTAGGCTTAGCCTGTACCATAAGCAATGTTCAAAGTATCGCCTACTTATGTGTCGATGAGGTACTCGGCTTAGACAAGCCAAAGTAAGACTTTGCAAAGTAATACTTTGGATGAGTCCAAAGTATTACTTTGCAAAGTCTTACTAAGCTAAGCTAAGTAACGTCTATTTATCTTGGCCTAAGAATCCCTACGTAAGACGCAACAATTAAATTTGTATCTCTATCTTTTGATGTAGATATTGCAAATTTTTCAGCATCAAGATATAAAATTTAAAAGACTTTAAAATTTAAAAGATTTACATAATTGACATTATGGTCACAATTAAAATAAACAGATTTATGAGGGCATTCCATTAAAATTATCGCTTCAATAATTAATGTCCAAGATGAAATTAAAGTATTTAATTTGCTAAATTTCCCGAAATTTAATGTAGAACTGCTGTGATGCAACGGAAAGAAAGGTAGTGAAAAGAATGGGGAAAATGTTTCTGAAAATTATAGGTGACTCCAGCAGCATAATAGTTCACCGACGTCCACCACACTTTATTACACACACATATACACAAATTATGTACTCAACGCACTTTTCACTTCGTAATCGAAGCATCTTCAGAAAAATCAAATAACACGAACTCTATGAAGCATTAATGGCAAGCAACGTAATTTTATTGTAACACAATATTTGCTAGCTGATAACACTTGTACTGTTTCACAATAAGATTTAATTTTCGTCTGATAAAAATAATTATCTTATTGTGAAACAGTACAAGTGTTATCAGCTAGCAAATATTGTGTTAAAATGAAGTTTCACCAAGTGCCGACGATAAAAAGTGTAGAATATAATTTTATTTTATTTTAAAGACACCGCACTCTTCCTACTACTCGCTGGGATAAACAATAGGTGTTTATTGTCACAAATGTAGCCCGTTTAAACTTGTTTTTTGTTATGTGATTGTCATTTGTTGTTTGCTTTTCACTTGTTTGTCAATTTGTTTGATACCTACCTATTTGTCGGCAATTTGATTTAAAAAGTTATTAGGCTGCCTTGTTTAGTAAAGGTGGGTTCGTTAAATTGATTTGTTTGCTTAGAAGTGCACCTTAAAGGTTACTTTAACGAAGATTCTAAGAAAAGAAAATTCTAAGATTATTTTAAAATAAAAGATTTGGTTTCACAAAGAGTCATTGAACCAAATATCTTGCTGTTGAATTATTAAAAAACATTTAATGACCCAGGGAAGACTCACAAAACGCACTTGGATTATTCTGTGATTATTCTCGCCTTGCCTTAAATAAGCCTTAATATTTGAGTTTATGAAATATAATATTTTCATCAAGATGTTAAACAATTGTGAAATTAAATGCCCTGGATCTGTTGAATTCTCATTGAAATTTGAGAATTGAAAAAGGCATCTCGCACGGCTCCATTCCTTTTCAGTTTTTGTAACTATGTCCATACTAACATTACAAATACGAAAGTCTTTGTGTTTGTCACGCTTTTACGGCAAAACCGCTAAGATGATTTAGTTAAAACTTGGCACGGAGATATTTGGATCTGGGATCGAAGTTAACTTTAAAAGTTACCTTTTTTAAAAAAGTGACCCCTAAAAGACAGAACTAGGGGATGAAAGTTTGGATGCAACATTATATAAATACCATGCTAGTTTTTTATCTAAATAAATGAATTAAACATTATTATTAATGCGAAAGTCTGTCTTTCTCTATCCAGTGGATAGCTAAACACTTATCTGAAATTTTGATAATTTTGCATGGCGATAGGTGAAGATCCAAGTCAAACATTGATCAACTTTAAAAAATAAATTACAAGAGGCTGAAACAGAAGTTAAAAGTTTATATGAAAATTTGTATCGACGGTATGCTAATACAAAGCAGGCGAAGCGATTCAACTAGTAAAAGATGAGTATGGATTCGGAAATTTCCTTTAAATTAAGTTTGATTTTATTTTAAAATGAAAGGTCAATTTGGTAAGTATGTCGAAGCGACTAAAACGAATTCAAGAGTAGACTATTTGATTATAAACTCCTACTAAAAGTGATAAAACGAGGTGTGTTAAGTTTATGACAAGAATACATTGATATAAAAAACCCAAGATACAGTGTCTCAAAATCGTCCTGCAAAAATAAGCGCTGAATTTTAAATTGTACGCTCATTTCGAATAGAATCGCGTTGGTCGCGGCACTGTCAATTTTATTTCTTTTTGTACATTGCTTTTTAAAAATAACTATAAATCTTGAGCTTAATGTTGGAAATCTTAATGTTGGAAATGCAAAAACATATGTTTTTGCCGTATCTATAACTACTTAAATAAAATTAGCGACACTTTTGAGTGTCAGTTTTGTTCGGGACTGTGCATCTTGAGTTTTTTATATCGATGCAAGAATACTAATTATTAAGTTTTTGGGATAATTTTCTCGTATTGGTCCAGGCCTTATTCGAAGCATAGACTTACTGCCGTTCTACCAATTAATTCTTAAAAGGCGAACGATTGGTTATAAGTGTCACTGTGATGGTATGAGCTGGTAGAGTTCTGAAACATCTCGCCCGTGTTTTGATATCACCTCTTTGTCTATTCCTGCTGCAATAGCGTCAATGCTTGTCATGTTCTAGTTTGGAGGGTAACATAGTCGAGAAAATTATTTGTGAAATTACAGTTAGTCTTACGGATAGCTAGTGGCAACGTGACATCATTATCTTTGGTGTCTACAGGCGAAGGTTGTCTCTCAATCATAAGACTCATCTACTTGTTTGCTACCTATGATATTAAATAAGACTATTTAAAATTCCTGTAGTAACTGTTATAGTTTTGTTCAAAAGACATTTACGAATTACTAATGAATAAATTACTCTTTCAAAGATCATTGTTAAATATCAACAGCTTACAGAATAAATAAATAACAAGGCCTTTACGTTCATAGAAATAACAATTGAGTTCAATATAACCTACAAAAACGATCCTATAACAGCTCTGATGTTTTTTCTAATTGCTAACCATTTCTCGCGATATAACCCTGTCCCAACCCTGTAAGAAAATTAGAATAGAATGAAGCTTATGTAACTCAGGAATAATTAAGTTTTCTATTGGTGAAAGAATTTTCCAAATCTGTTCAGTAGTTCCAGAGATTACTATCTAGAAATAAACTCACAAACTTTACCTCTAAATAGTATAAAACAAAGTCACTTTCCGCTGTCTGTCGCTATGTATGCTCAGATCTTTAAAACTACTCAATGGATTTTGATGCGGTTTTTCTTAAATATATAGTGATTCAAGAAGAAGGTTTATATGTATAATAACATCCATTATATAGTAGAGAAGTACCGTTGTAAAATTATTTAGTAAAACAAAGTTTGCCGGGTCAGCTAGTTATAGTATAGATTACAGAATTTATTGCATTTTTTATGTGTAACATCTTTCCTCTCGCTTTCCTGCAGAAACGACATCCTGAGCTGTTCCTGGAATCATCATCATCGGGATCCCAAAGGATATATCAACTAATAGTTTTTATTTACTTACTTATTTATTTAAATACTTTATTGCACAAAAATGGTACAAAGGCGTAACTCAATGCTAATAAACATTTTCTCATAGTTTACCTTTCTTGATGCTGAAAGAAAAAGCTTGGGTAGTGCATAATAAACTAATTATGAGCTATCAATAAAACTAAACACTAGATTCTAAATTATCATAACTAACATATTTTAAGGATATACTACCACAAAGGAAGTAAGCTATATATAAGATAAATATGTATACACCGATATTCAATAGTTGTTACAGAAATATACTTATAACATTTACAGATATTAACATAATATACAATACACACATATACAAAATTAAGTGTTCTGACATTTTAAAAACGTTCTTTTAGATATATTGGAGATGATGGATTCTTAAGAATATTAAATAAACATGAGAGAACGTGCATGTCTCACCCGAAACGAATATTCAGCCACTTTAATTGTGACCGAAAATGGGTGATATGGTCATATTTACGCAGTCCGAATATATATCGAATGCATAAATTAACCAGCCTATCAAGTTTATTTAATTGTTCGTCGGCAATATCAGTATAACAAATGTCCGCGTAATCTAGGATAGGCAACAATAATGCATTAACCAGTGTAATTTTAGTTTTTAATGGTAGGAAGTTTTGAAGTCGTTTTAATGCATACATTGAGGCGAAAATTTTACGAGTAAGTTCACTTACTTGAAGTGACAAGAAGAGTAAATTGTTGGTCCCGGCCTCCTTTGTAGAATAGGCCAACTGCCGTTCTGCCAGGCAGGTCGTAAAAGGCGACCGATTGGCTATCGAGTCACTACCATCGTGGCTACTAGGTGGTAGAGTTCTGCATTGTCTCGCCCGGGTCTGGTACCACCGCCTTACCTATTCCTGCCGCAATAGCGTCAGTGATTGTCGCTGTCGTGTTCCAGTTTGGAGGGTAAGGTAGCCGGTAAACTTTTGCATGTGGCATTATACCTCGCCACAAGATAGCAACGCGCCATTAACATCTTTGGTGTCTATAGGCGATGGTTGACTCTTTCCATCAGGAGACCCATCTGCTTGTTTGCTACCTTATGACATAAAATAAAAATTAAAAAAATAAAATAAAAAAAATGGTCACATAAGTTCCTAGGTTTTTTACGGAAGGTAAGAGAGACATTTACCGTTAAGAGTCACAGGGGGAAGGGCCTCTAAATCAAATTGTTCTAGGTATCTATTGCGCCCAATTAACATTACCTGCGTCTTGTCGGGATTCAACATAAGTCCATAGTTTTTTGCCCAACTGTTTTATCATATAGGTATTAACATCTCAAGAACAGGAATGCGGTGATTTTTTTTAATTCAAAATTGTTAACACATTTTAAATATATTTTGAAATTGTTACAATAGTAAAATTATAGGAAAATTACATATTCTGCAGTTTGAACTGTTAAAGGAGACAGCTTTAGTGGATAATAAAACGTACGTTATAATACGGAGCTAGTTTAATACTGTCATCTAGTAAAGACGGACGATTGTGAATGACATTATTCGAATAAGTCGATTGTAGACGTCATTCAAATTGTTCGAATAACCTTACAACTCATTCGAATTTAAAGAAAAAGCGAGAAGCAAATACGTATGTATTGCTTCATCTCATTTCTTTCGATTCAATTTTCATTACTACTAGTTTATGTATTCGAATATCCGTAACCTCATATAAAAGTAAACTCTATATGCTGAGAAATAATATTCAGTTTCATGTGGCAAATTATCAAACATTACTAGTTTGCATTCGAATATCAATTATTTACTAGTTTATGTTTTCGAATATCAGCACAATGCCGTAAAAATTAGAAAAATCACATTAAGTTTAACGCTGAAACATCGGGAAAATAATTATTCTACTAATCGCAGCAAGATCTCAGTAAAACTCAATAACTCATATTGTCAAAAATTCTATAGACTTGTAAGTTCGCCGAAATGTTGAAAGCCACAGCTAAGTCCAAATTGAATAAAATTAACGAAAATATAAAAAACAGGATGGTTATGACATGACATAAGTCCATAGTAATATAAATGATTATATTAGAAATGCTGGATACAATTGCTCCAAGAAAGTTCTTGTGTAAATATCCATTACGTAATGGAGCTACTATTAGCAGTGTTATTCTTATTGTAAGTATCGAATATATTTATATATTTTAAGATTTACCATCTTTATAACAGTGATAGATTTTATTTTTTTTATTCCACAATTATTCAATATATATAAATTTATACGTATGTATTTGTTACTCTTCAAATATATATATATATATATATATATATATATATATATATATATATATATATATATATATATATATATATATATATATATATAAATAAATATATATATATATATATATATATATATATATATATATATATATATATATATATATATATATATATATATATATATCTCCAGACATGACATAAGGAGCAGCAGCAGACACACGAAAGCACTTTAAAGTGTCACATTAAGATGCACAGCGCGGCACCAACCAAATTAGACAATCTAATGCATCGAGAATTCATAATCCGGATTGAACCGGATTGAATAATGGTTGTAGATATATAATACTCAATCCTATTTAATTTATAGGCTAGGTATACACAAATTACTTGAGACGATTTTGGCGTTATTTTAACCCCCACTCCTCCTTCGTGAGATGACGTGATAGTTGATTTGATCTCAAAGGGAATTCTTTCAAAACGTTTTATACATAAAAAGTGCATTGCTTTCACGTGTTTCACAAAATAACTTTTATCACTCAGCGCGCCTTAGGTGCAGTTTTTTTTCTATAAGGATGTAGTCATATTGAAAAAATCAGTGTTTCCAATATTTCCCAAATTTCCGACACGAAGTTTTGTTTTCTTATTCAGATTATTACGAATAATCAAATTAGTTAATTCGTTCTTACATGATGTGTTTTACAATACAAAGTATCTAGTTTTTATTAATACGCAATTGAACGTAAATATAATATCTTTGAACAAATAAAAAACAAAGAATAAAAACAAACAATATTGTTTCCGAGAAATCATAAAAATGACATACTGATCATGATTGATAACGTTGACAAAATAAACGATAACAGTGCGTAACATCGCATGGATGAAGTTGCGAGTAATAGCTGGCTTAGTTTTATTGTTTTGGCTGACATAAAAATCGCGATCCTGTGTTTATTTATATATGACATGTGTACGTTTGGACGTGTTTATTATATGGTGCGGTTACATATATGTCGACCTACGACGAAGTATTTCGCTAGCACGATGTAATTACGAACTACATCGCGATAATTGCTACGTCATAATGACATCATTATATCACTGGTCATCAAACCGAGGCCCGCAGGTTATATTTGTGCGGCCCACGACAAAGCAAAAAAGAATATTGTAAAAGTGTTTAAATTATTTTCTTCTCAAATTCTTAATTCATTAACATTCGTTCCTTAAATTCTTTAATGTTATGCTACTGTTTACTGTATTTAATTCGCCTTAACATTAAGAACCTATTATACTCCTTCATAAACATGGAAGTTCATATCATTGTAAGTTATTTTTTCTATCACAAAACAAAACAAAATAGCATACATACGTCGATACATTAGGTCAATATCAAAATACAGCTTCTGTATAAAGTTACCTAAAAGGTATGTGAGTAAATTATAGTTTGCTATTATTATTATTGTTTATCGTAATTATATTATTTTTCTATTTTGTAGGCCGCACAAATATTACTTGCGAACCGCAGTTTGACGCCCACTGCAGTAGCGCGTCAAGTCCCTCCGCGATACAGTTCCACGATAGCCCGATACATCGTGCTAAAGCGATACTTCGCCTAACCCGATAAATGTAAACGCACCATAGCACAAACACGTCAAAAACCGCACCTCCGATCAAATAGTGTCACAAGTCAAAAAAACGATTCTCAAGTAAAAGGGGTTTAAAGTTGCTCCTGTCTATATTTTTCGCTTTTCAGGCCAACGCCACTAACGTCACTAGCGTCGTTATAGTATGAAATCATTGAAAACAGTAGTAGATCACTATTCGAGATAAAACTATGGCATAATACGATATGAATGGTACAAAAAAGTGATTTTTACGATTTTTTGAATTGTTACATTGTTACACTATTTGAGCGGAGGTGCGAAACGTACTTAGGGGCCGGCAAGCCGCGAGTCAAAGGTAGGAAAGCCGCGTTACTCACAAAAAAATAGAACACGCTTTTATTCAATTTACTGCGCTGATTACTAATTACTAGCGCTTTATTCTTTCTATTTCTATATTTCTATTAATTATTCTTTCTACACGTGTTTTTGCTTAACACTATGCACCTGCATTGAACACTCGCAGGCGTACTAATCAAAGTGACAATTAGGCTTTAATGCAAGCAAACGGGTTACAAAAGGAAATTTATATAGGTATATCTAAGTACTTATATTTAGTTAACTTTATGTGCAAATTATAGTTTGCTATTATTATTATTGTTCATCATAATTATATTATCTATTGCGTTCGCCGCGCCAAATATATCACCCGCGGACCGCAGTTTGACGTCCACTGTAACAACGCGTTGAAATCCTATCGCGATGCAGTTCCACGATAGGCCGATTCATTGCGCTAACGTGATACTTTGCTGTAGACCACAGACCATATGAATACTCTGTAGATCGATGTATGTAACCGCGGGGTTACTACTACTTAACCAAAGATGCAACTACCAACTAAGCATAAGTAATAAAAATATCTGTTAAAAGAAAATTTAGATTGGCATTTTTTTAAGAAACATTTATATTATTATAATTATCTGCCTCTGAAACAGGAGTGGCAGAATAATAAATGAAACTAATTCTCCAACGATTTAGTCACCAAAAAATAGTAACCAGCGACATAATCTTTCTAACGCTTTTACCCGAATTCCAGTGTTTCAACAGCGTACATAAAATTGTACAAAATTAAAACTACGTACGTACTTTTCTTTTCTTACTTCGAGCATTATAACTCTATGAATATTACCCCATCCTATATCTGCAAACTATCAGTAGTTTACAATGACATTGGTCCGAAAAATCTATCAAAACTTTTCTGTGCCAACTATGTAAAAATTTAGTTATTTACAAAAATGTAAAAATTTAGTTATTTTTTTAATTCTTGTATAGATTGGTATGGTTGTGGATACAACTACATCGATGATTTCAAGCTTAGACGTCTAAAACATTTATATTCATATGGAGTTAAATTTTACAAATTCATACACACTTGGTAAGTATCAATTGAATTTAAATTGCCAGGTCTTAATTTAGACCCCGATTTATTGGCAAGAAGACGAAATTCTTTTTTATGCAAAAGTGGCACTTTGGTAGGCAAGGCAACAGAAGTTCATTTTTATTAATTACTTTTTGAACATTTCTTAGACTGAATACATATATTATATAAATTAGAGAAATATTAGTTGGTATAAATTCTGCAGTATACTATAAGTATAAATCTTTAAAATCGATAAATACTTTCTAGTTTGAACACCTAAACATAAGCTTCTGAATAAATATAATATCTCCAATAATGCCACTGGGCTTATGATTTTTCGTACAGTGTTTGGCATGAACAAAAAATTGTCACTATGTATACACTTACATCACTTATTTAATTTTCTTAGGAATCTCAAGTTAGTGGTATTAGTATAAAAATCTAACATGCTCTTCCATTTCAAAATCTTTAAAGACAAAAATTTCTCTCATATTTTTTTAAAATTGTGACGCCTGTTACTTTGATAACACTAAAGAGTTACAAACAAACTGGATGAAATAAAATGTGTGGACACATTTTATTTCATCCAGTTTGTTTGTAACTCTTGATGAAATAAAATGTGTCCACTTCCACACACAGTCTCGGTTACAACATTTTGCTTAATCCAGTTTCATCCATTAACACTGTATTCTTTAAACATATTTCCAGTTTTTTTATCCACTTGGTTCTCTATGTCGTCCGTTTGTTGACGCTCCTTTAAATATTTTACCAGCTATCAAAAGCACAATGCGAATGCGTTTCTTATTAAGAATCAATCTGAATTTACTACTACGTCAGGAAATTTCGTAAAATACTATCCTTAAACTTTTCTCTGCTTCTAATAAGGATCAACCCAGTATCTACGTTTTATTTTGCGGATGCGTTTCTTTTTTAAACTTGTCATGTTGATTTTGCATTTTTGCAAAATGCACGGTATAATTATTGCTCTCTCTGCCGCGGTCCTATCCATCTCATATTTGAAACTAAACTGTAGTCAAATTGAATGTCGGAAGTATGTCAGCATGCGGACGGTTGTGATTGTAAGCGATTTCCTTTTGTGTGCTACGAAATGAGACAGGGCAAGTACACATGCGATAATATGCTGCAGCACAGGCGGAACGTATGCGATTCGGTGCTGACAGGTGAGGTCAAACCGTGGGTCAAACCGTAATTTTTATGCCTAATTCTTTTTGCATTCGTATTATATTTTCATTGTCTTTTTTGTATCATAAGGTAGCAAACAAGCAGATGGGTTTCCTAATGGAAAGAGTCAACCATCGCCTATAGACACCAAAGGTGTTAATGGTGCGTTGCTATCTTGTGGCGAGGTCTAATACCACATGCATAAATTTACCGGGTATCTTACCCTCCAAACCGGAACACGAAAGTGACAAGCACTGACGCTATTGCGGCAGGAATAGGTAAGGCGGTGGTACCAGACCTGGGCGAGACAATGCAGAACTCTACCACCTAGTAGCCACGATAGTAGTGACTCGCATAGCCAATCGGTCGCCTTTTACGACATGCCTGGCAGAACGGCAGTTGGTCTATTCTTCAAAGGAGCCCGGGACCAACACGGGGAATATTGTCGCGGGTTAGTTGTAAGATATCTATTTTTCATGTTAAGCTTGCTTTTTACAATCGTCTTTATTTGTTATTTTCTCTAATAATTATTTTTTTCATGTACACACAAAAAATATCTACAAGATACTATAAAGTAAATATTAAATATTGGATATTTAGCTTTTTAAATTTACAAACTAATATTTTTTTATCATAAGATAGCAATCAAGCAGATGGGTCTCCTGATGGTAAGAGTAAACCATCGCCTATAGACACCAAAGATGTTAATGGTGCGTTGCTAACTTGTGGCGAGGTCTAATGCCACATGCATAAGTTTACCGGCTACCTTACCCTCCAAACCGGAACACGACAGTGACTAGCACTGACGCTATTGCGGCAGGAATAGGTAAGGCGGTGGTACCAGACCCGGGCGAGACAATGCAGAACTCTACCACCTAGTATTCACGATGGTAGTGACTTGCAGAGCTAATCGGTCGCCTTTTACGACCTGCCTGGCAGAACGGCAGTTGGGTCTTATTCTTCAAAGGAGCCCGGAACCAACACGGGGAATATTGTCTCGGGTTAGTTGTAAGAGGTCCATTTTTAATGGTAAGCTTGCTTTTTACAATCGTCTTTATTTGCTATTTTCTCTAATAATTATTTTTTTCATGTACACACTTAAATTTAATATCTACAAGATACTATAAGTAGATATTAAATTTTGGATAATTAGCTTTTTAAATTTAAAAACTAATCGAGTCCTTGTTTTAGATAGTAACAGCTTTATGTGCATTAGTGCTTTTTATTGAAGTCCTTACAATGGATAGTAAGGCAGACTGTTCTCGTTCTCTCTGGAAGAACGGATTCAGTTTCAGCGTTACTGGCATCGTATATAGTATTGCTATGATTGGAATCCACCTATGGCTGCTGTGGGGTATCAATAAGGTATTATTACTTAATTACTTACGTAAATACTAAGCAGTTATACATATTTTTTTTTGTAGTTATATTTCTTATCATACTTTTCATTTTCAATTAGCAATGTATATTATATTCCATGTCTACGTAAAGAACATCTATTACAATACACATACCAAGCAACTTGTAAAAGGCCAGCTAAAGCTAAGCTTGTCGTTACTGTCTTATATAATAAAATCTTAGGAAAGTCAAAACTGTACTGTAAAAGAATACTTGGGGCGTGATTTACAATCGATGTCGAAGCCAAAAATATAGTTTTTAGATTTTTTTGTCTATTTGTCTGTATGTATGTCCGGGGTAAACTTAAAAAGTACTGCATGGATTTATTTAAAATTTTGCATGAATATTATTAACAGGACGGGTCAACATATAGGCTACATATTATCACGCTATCACCTACGGGGGAGGAGCTGTGCGGGGTAAACCACGTCCGCGCAGACGAAGTCGCAGGCAACAGCTATTATTATTATAAACTATGGAACTGGAACACAACAATGAGAAATATTGTCGCTATTGCGGCAGGAATAGGTAAAGCGGTGGTACCAAAGACCTAGGCGATACGTTGCAGAACTTTACCACTTAGCAGTCACCTTTTACGATCTGTTTGGTAAAACGATAAATGGTCTTTTCTTCAATAAGGATCCTAGACCAGCACGGGGAAAATTTATACTATAACTTGTCTGCTTTCCATACTTCATTCCTGTTTTATATCACTGTTGCAATAGTGACAGTGTTTGAAAAATCACGTGAGAAAATATTATTTATATTGTCCTTTGCATGCTGTTTAAAAAAGTTAACAATTTTATATCTAACATTATTCAGGATATTAACAGATCAAATACGCTGCCACACGCTATGAAGCTCCAGCAGAAAAAACTCTGTAGGCTTGTCTTTTTATATTTTAATTTTTTTACAATCACCTCTTTAAATTTTCATTGTTTAATATCACAGCTATTGCGGTAATACTAATGTTATGTCAGTCAGTACTTAGCAGTACTAGTTTTAGTGTAAATATATGAGTTCCAATCCCGGTTCAAGCAGTTTTTTCCAAGCAAGCTTTTCGGTATTGATGTTACCAACTATACTTTGTATATTTAATAATTTATGTAATTTTCGTCATTATTTGCAGAGGAAATCATCGATAGTGTTATCATGGATTGTAATTACTGCGATGTGGTTGGCTCAAACTTTTTGCCTATTAATTGTCTTGCTTTTAATGCACGGTGCACGTACAAAACTTGTGCCTTGGCTGCTTTCATTTATCTTTGGAGTATTGGCAATGTGTAAGTATATTTTTGTATTATGCCCCTAACTCGTTCCGTTCAAGGCATCTTTTAAAGAATAAAATATCTGCCTTATTCTTAGATGACTCAACATACTGCAATGTAGTTCTACAACGACTTGTTCGTATTTGATATCCCCATGTTGTCCATCTTCTTTTTTGTCATAAGATACCAAACAAGCAAATGGCTTTTCGTATGGAAAGCTATCATCGCCTATTTACACCAAATGTGTTAATGGTGAGTTGCTGTCCATGTCGAGGAATCACCAAATACATTGATTTTATGACTACCTTACCCTCTAAACTGAAACACGTTAGTGAAAAGCATTTACAATATTGCAGTAGCAATAGGTGTAACACTTAAAGATGAGATAAAATCATTTTAGCCTTTTTTATCCGGTATGATAAAATAGCACAACTCGGCACATTTCTGTTTTTCATCAAATAGCATATCTACAAGCGTTTCACATAAAACGTTTCTTCATATTATGAGCGCCTACAAATTAACACGTATTATAAATAAAGCAACATTTACGTTTGAGATGTTTAACGATGATGGTAATTTCATATTATCATAAGAGACATCTGCCTGCTTAATAAGAATAAATACCGTCATGTCCCGAAAAGTCCCAATTCCCTCCGTCCCAAAAAATATTCCCGAAAAGTCAAGTAGAGATGCAAGATACCTACAATTAGACGAAGGCATTAAAATCTATGATATGACAAATTGTAGCCTTTCAACAAATCCGGTATATATGTACCTAGTCCCTGGAAAATATTGTTTACATGAAAAACTAAACACTAATATAAAGAAATATTGGATGATAATCTAGGATGTGACCTAGAACCATAGGCATATATATCGAAGCTCGTACTGATAGACCGCTAATACGACAAAAATAATCATCGATTAAAAGAACCATATCTGTATTTTTATATATCATTTGATTGATATATTATGGTGCGTTGCTGTGTGGTGGGATGGCAATGCCACGTGCATAAGTTTGTCGGTTATCTTACCCTCCGAACCGGAACACGATAGTGACAAGCATCTAATATAGGCAAGATACCTACTGCAAAATCTCTATAACATTACTATGGTAATACAACGTCTAGTCTTTTTACGCGCTGTCTGGTAATAATATCTTTAGCTAGCTAGGTAGGGTAGTAGATTTTAAGTTTAGACCCGAATCTATGCCAGGGATATTTTTTATGTCATAATATAGCAACCAAGCATATGAGTCGTCTCCTGATGGAAAGAGTCAACCATCGCGTATAGATACCAAAGATGTTAATGATGCGTTGCTATTTTGTAGCGAGGTCTAATGTCACATGTACAAGTTTATCGGCTACCTTACCCTCCAAACCGGAACACGAAAGTAACAAGCAATTATGCTATTGCGGCAGGAATAGGTGAGGTGGTGGTACCAGACCCGGGCAAGACAATGCAGAACTCTATCACCTAGTAACCACGATTGTAGTGTAATCGCATAGCCGATCGGTCGCCTTTTACGACTTGCCTTTCAGAACGGCAGTAGGTTTTTCTTCAAAGGAGCCCGGGACCAACACGGGAAATATAAATTATTTCGAGTATATCTTTCTTTGTTGCAGGTATTTTAACTTATTTAATACTTGTTGTCTACGGATTTTGGTTAGAACTGAAACATACAAGTCATCAGAACGGTATACCCGCGTAATAGATATTTCATTTGAAAAATTCATTTTTAAAAATGTTTTGTATTCTTGTATAAATAATAATTAATTAAAAATTACATACAAATAGTAAAATGTTCAGTGTCAATTTAATTAAATTACTCCTTTGATTTTTTTAACTTCGCGCTACGTAAGATTATAAGGAAGTTACTGATATTGCTCCGATTTTCAAAAGAAATTTGCACATTTTGGGGACCTAGGAACCTTCCCGATTATTTTCACGATGATGTCAGTAGTTTTTTTTATATCATAATTTAACAAAAAATTAGATAGCTCTCCTGATGAAAAAACTCGTAGCTAACCATCGCATACAGACACCAGAGATGTTCATGTTGCATTGCTGTCCTAGTGACAGAATCTTAAAGCCTTAATTAGTTTACCGGCTACCTTATCTTCCAAACCGGAACACCACAGTATTAAGCACTGACGCTATTGCGGCAGGAATAGATAAAGTTTTTGTACCAGACCTGGGCGAGACAACGCAGGACTCTACCGCCTAGTAGTCCAGTAAAAAGTTTAACGAAACCATGATCTGACCAGTTTTGGCGCAATAAGCAAAAATGTGTTCATTAATACTTAAATAATGATATTATGAAAGAAATTTTGATTTAAATTTAGGGGAAAGAGGTGAAAAAAATAAAAAAAGGGTAGAAAAATGCCTTTTTTTTAAATAACTTAATAACGGTAGGAAATAGAAAAAAAGTTTCAAGTAAAAGTTGTAGAGAAAAAATTCTACACTAAAAAGTTTCTTTTCATATTTTTGTTATCTGCTTTAGTTTAGCTACAAAAAATAAAAATTAAATTTGCTTTGTAATTAATTATAAAAACTTACCAGAATTATTACGGCTCTGTACCATGCAGCGCGCGCATCACATAAATATGTACTAACACTACTACATATGTTTTCCCATATTTATATATTTTTACATATTTTACTACGAATTTAATTTTTATTTTTTGTAGCTAAACTAAAGCAGATAAAAAAATAAAGGGGAACTTTTTTCTGTAGAACTTTTTTGTGTAGAAAATAATGATAATACACATATTATGATTCAGAGTTACTTAGAGCCATTTTGAATATCTAAAAAATAGTCATATATCCAAGATTTAAATATATCGAGGGAAGTAATTTCTTGAATGTTATTTGGAAGACAATTCCAGAGACGTATTGCTGTAAGTGTAAAAGAATCCAAACAACTTGCTGTATTATGGGCTGGGATCAGACGGGTATGAGTTTGTAAAGCACGCTGAAAACGACCTTGGGTATTCTGATATTGGAAACGCTTGCGTAAGTATGATGGGGAAGAAGGATTATGGAGTGTATTAAAAAGTAAAATAAGAACATGAGCATTCCTGCAGTTGCGTATGTCCAACCACTTTAATTGCGACCGAAACTGACTTACGTGGTCAAATTTACGCAGGCCATATACATAGCGTATGCATAAATTGGCCAGATGATTTAGTTTGTTGAGTAGTTCTTCTGTGATATCTGTATAAGAAACATCAGCATAATCTATTATTGGGAACAACACAGACGTAATTAAGGTAACTTAGTTGATTGTGGTAAAAAATTATGCATTCTTTTCAATTGATGAAAGCGCGCCATCACTTTACGGCTGACTTCGTTCACTTGGTGAGATCACGAAAAATCGTTTGACAAAATGAGCCCGAGATTCTTAACCATAATGTGTAATATTTAACTGATTGACCATCTAATAATACTGGTGGAATTACGTTAAGATCAATACGTGCAATATGTATATCTTTCGGCCGATAATCATGACCTGAGATTTATTTGGGTTTAAAACTAAATCAAACCTTTTGGCCCAGTTGCTAATACAGTTAAGATATGAGGTCATTTTATTGATATTAGACGTAAGTTCTGATGGGTGGAAAGACAGATAAAGTTGGACATCATCGGCATAGATATGAAAAGATTTATAGGTTATAACAGAAGACAATTTATTTATGTATGTAGAAAAAGCAATGGAGACAGCACTCCACCTTGGGGAACACCCATACAATGTCACACCAAATCTGAATAATATTTATTAAAACGGACACGTCATTTTCTTCAAAGGGAGCCCGGTCCAACACGGGATATGTATATATTTATGTGTGTACATATGTGTGTATGTATGTGTGTATGTAAACATCTCCTTTTGAACAGTTTTACATATAGAAACATGGTTAGTGGTATTTGATTAGGTTTTGCATTAATTAAATTAAATTAAATGCAATTTAAACTTCTTGGAAAAACTCATTCGGTCTAGGAGATTTTGAAAAATTTTGAAAAAACCTATTTTTTAAAAAATGACTTCCAAATTAATGTACCAAATGACTACAAAATCTAATCAGCCCTTTTCCATAAAAAACTGCCTGTAATACCGTAAATTCCATCAAAATAGATTAACTCGTTCGGGAGTTATTGTTGATGAAAAATTTAAAAAAAGGTATTTTAATTATGTAGTATGTATGTATTTCTATTGCCGCTATAACAAAAAATACCCGATATAGTTTTCTTTGGATGGCGGAGAGATAAACAGACGGACAACAAAGGGATCCTATAAGAGTTCCATTTTTTCTTTTGAGGTACGGAATCCTATAAATAGTTAAATTTAAGCAACAGAAATACTCAAAATAAGCAATGTATTATACGCCATATACCACGCAAAATGGACGCTGGTTCGAATGATATCCTCTGGCACGACGAGTCCGAACAATTTACGTTTTACATTGCGTGCCATGATGAAAATAAGGAACCAAATCATAAAGCACGTATTTTGCATTTAAATAAAATCATTGTCATTTTGAAAAGAACGTAAATGTAGTAGCCGAAGCTACTTCTCGTAATACTACCATCCGCCAGTAATATCCCATCAAACTTGCCGGGTCAATTATTAGATGGAACTAATATAAAAACATGAATATAAACTTAAATTTTTAAAATTGTTTTTTAATAACAGCAAAACACACATACACACACCAGAAACCCACTGCATACGAAATTTCATGAAAATCATTTCCGGGATTTAAAAAAGTTATACACACACACACACACTATGCTTGTCACTATCGTTTGGGAGGGTAATATAACCGGTAAACTTATGCACGTGGCATTGCCATCCCACCACACAGATAGCAATGCACCAATGTATCTTTGTCTTAGATCATGGTTTCTCATTTTACCAGAAGAGCCATCTTCATCTATCATAAAGAGCTAGTTTGCTATTAAATGATATAAAAAATATGAAAACGGTTGACCTGCGGGCCATCCCTGCAACTTCTCGCTAAATTAAGGTATTTTAAACTCAAAAGACTAAAAATTATAAGCGTAGATTTTTAGATTTAGAAGCGTAGATTAAAAATGATAGGATATTGATTTTTGAAAGCTGTATATTTTGGAAATGATCATTGATTTTGATCTTTCGAATGGCGTTCAACTCAATTTTTAAGATCTAAAATATTGCTTTAGCTAATTAACCATTTTTTTTTAATTTTCGTCATTGATAGATCGCAAACAAATTGACCGATTTTGATCCTATTAATGGTATTTGATGCAGTTATTAAAGGAGAAAAGCTGATATGATTTTTAAGTCAATCTGTAAAATGTATAAGCTTGAAAGTTATTCAAAAAAATTTTCGTCAACAATTTCTCCCAAACGGATAAACTGATTTTAATGCAATTTATGTATTAGAATAACAATAAACAAGGAATAGAGCTGATTAGTTTCTGTATTCAATCGGTACATTAATCTGGAAGTTAAGTTAAAAATATACTGTTTCGCCAAAATTTCTCAATATCTTCTGAGCCGATTTGGTTCAAATTCAGGAAATCTAAGTTAAGCGAAATCCAATCGGATGCCATCAATCGTGTATAGATATATATATTATATATATATATAATATATTTAATATATATATATATATATATATATATATATATATATAAATATATATATATATATATATATATATATATATATATATATATATATATATATATATATATATATATATATATATATATATATATATATATATATGTACAAATAAGAACGAACATTCCAATTATATTTTTTTGTAGATAACATTGGGTCACTTATTAAGTGTTGGCTTAAGAGCGTGGGTGTGGGTTTAGTTGTGGGTGATGCGTGTTAAATAACTTCAAACTAATAATAGCAAAATTATAGCGTGTTTGAGCTATTGATTTTATCTAGTCCACAGTACACTACTATTTTTAAACGGTTTTATTATATACTAGCTGACCCGGCAAACGTTTTTCTGCCTTTTTAACTACTCTTATTTTTTTCTATATTTTCTCACCTTTTAAACCTTCCCTGGACATCAACAATTAATTCAAAACCAAAATTAGCCAAATTGGTTCAGCTATTCATGGGTTTAAGTGAGACTAACGAACAGCAATTGATTTTTGGAACGAAGTTCCTTACGGCAGGCTTGGAGGGGATAGGGATTTTACTGCGCGACCGAACTGAAAAAAATGTGATAGTAAAACCGTAAGAAAAATGCGTGGAATAAAAGCGTTAAATGAGACGTGCGCAGGCGCGACAGTCGCGTACACAAGCGAGTAGTGCCGTTTAGCCGAAGGAAGTTCGTTCTACCTGGTGTCCCGCGACACCACATCATTTTATATATGTGAGTGGTTACGCAAAAAGGGACCTCAAGGGAAAATAATTGATTTCGAGTAAATCACGTTTAAAATGTTGAGTCGAAATGAGAGAGGCGCGGGGTGTTTTATGTTAGTGTTGTGTATAAGGTGTAATATTTTCAAAACTGCCTCGGCTTACATAAAAAATCATTTAAAAAAACTACGGCACCTAAAATTATTTTGATTAGAACAAAACAAAGATGAAGGACCATAGAATCAGAATTTATCAAAAAAAAAAACCGTTTCCAATCCCTTCAGGTCCCTTTTTGCGTAACCACTCACATATATAGATTTAGCTTGATTTTGGAGGCTTTAATTTAGTAAGTGAAATTTCATATTCTTTCTTATGACTGCTTGACCTGACCTGAAATTTGACATATGCCTTTAGTTCTAATGAGAATACAATTATTTATATATGTATTAAGTATTATTTGATAATTGATCCACAAAATGTTTTTATCGTAACTAACTACAACTAAGGTTTTTAGTAGTAACTGTAAATATCCTAATGATGCTTACGTAATCGAGACCGGCTGGAAATAATAATAATAATAATAATAAATAAATATTCACGGGACAAATTACACTTACTGATCTAACCCCAAAGTAAGCAAATTATTTGCTTGTGTTATGGATGTCAGTCAGAGATACTAATACATAGAAATACACATATAAATACTTTTACATACATAATAAACACCCAAACCCGGAAATACAAACATTTATGCTCATCACACAAATGCTTGTCCCCGTCGGGGATCGAACCCGAGCCCCGTTGATTGCGTAGTCAGGATCTCTAACCACTCGACCAACGGGGCGGTCAAAATGAAAGCTGGAAAGAAACTTGAATTGCATTATTGTGAAACAGTACAAGTGTATTAATTGATAAACATTGTATTTAAATGGAGTTTCATCAAGGGCTGATGACGAAAAATTTAGAATATATTAAAACAGTGAATACGGCTGAATTGATCATCCTTAATAGGAGACTAAAACGAAATTCACCAAAGTGGTTTTTAATTAGTAACTATAAATACCCTGATGATGCTTGTGTAAGCGAAACCCGTTAGAAATCATTCATAATTATCTTATTGTGAATTAGTACAAGTGTATTAATTGATAAATATTGTATTGAAATGGAGTTTCTCTAAGTTCCGACGATGAAAAGTGTATAATATACCATTGTGACAATAATTCAACATCACCCAAAACTATAGTAGGTAAGTGTTTCTTATCAATTAACCCTATATTAGTTTAAAATCTTTTCTAAGTTTGACAATGGACTAAAGTCCATAACAAAATAGTATAACCCCCAAACAAATCAGTATAAGTTTGTGCGTGCCAACGCATGTGTTATGTTGTTTTATTAATTTAAGTTATCTGTAACAATATGCAATTGTAAAAAAAATAATTGTATTTTTTTGCATTTCTTTATATAAATTCTAAATGTGCGAAATTTCATACTCCTTGGTTGGTTTCAACTTTCGTAAAAAAAAGGTAAAAACATTTCCGATTCGGTAGTGGTTTAACAAAAATGTTGACACGTCATAATAATTTGTAGAAAATGTATTCAATAAACAGCGTAATGGGCTGTCGCCCATCTGATGAGTACATGAAGTACGAAACGCTTTGTCATAAGCTAACGATGTTGAGTTTCGCCTAGACCAGCACAGGGGCTGGATGACCTATCGGTCTCTGGTTTCCCTCTTAGCTGACAAATCCCCAAACAACACTTCGGCCTTAGCCGTGTCAAACCATAATGGCGATTTCACTGTTTCGTCTTCTTTTCGACTCTTCAGGTGCGATGAGATCGCACGACAGTGTTTATGCATTGCTTCTCTCTTATGAGATTAGCTGTGTAGAATGGACCAGGTTCCAATCCTAACTGCTGAAGCGGCCCTTGGTCTAGCGAGCGTTGCTCTAATAGACTCAAGAGTGGATGGTCCTCCCCTGACGGGGTCCATTCTCACTTGTATCCTATGCGGATAAGCATAACATACAATGTATGTCTCTCTAGACCAAGGGCCGCTTCAGCGGTTAGGATTGGAACCCGTTCCATTCTACACAGCTAATCTCATAAGAGAGAAGCAATGCGTATTCAATAAAGTATTTCTGATTTCTGATACAAAGTTTCCATTTCACATATCAAATAGTATTTGTCAACTGGTATTAGTATATATAAATTTGGCTTTTGTAAAAAATATAAACGTAATGCTGTGGACTAATATTATAATATAAACCCGACATACTGTTTGTTTATCGTTAGAAAACTATCAAAAGGAAATTATTTCAGGCTTGTTTAACTAAGGTACTGTGTAGGTTTGGAATAATACATACATCATCATTTAACTAACCATAACACCACTGTTTATCGACGTTGTAACCTTCTTGAAAGTTTCACGGAAAATGTAGTAATATTATAATAAATAGAAAGTAATAATATAATAGTCTCAGCGAAATTTCAAGAACATTAATATGATCTCAGTTCCTACTTAATTATTACTTTAATTTGTTCAAAACATAATCTGTCGCAGAGAAATTTTATAATTCGTAAAATTTAATACGTTTTGAAAAATATCCCAGGACACAAATGTCATGTATCTATATTTTATAATACTAGGGATCGGCCATATGCTTGTCTGATCAGAATTAATAGAAAATAAAATAAATTGAGTTTGACAACAGATCCTTTTACACGTAAAGAAATAGTATGTATGTGTGCACATTATCATGTATGTAGTGTGTATTATGTTAATTTTTAATTTAATGTATTTTTGATGCATGTTATTCAAAAATATTAAGTTTTTGCACTCTTCCGCAATTTTAACTATGCTGAATTTCAGATTCCAACGTTCGAGTGATTGTTATAATAAGGGATACATAGTTTTTAATTTTCTTCAACTCTGTGGTCTAGTGATTCGGTATTGGTAGTGACTACATGAGGTTCTAGGTTTGATTCCCAGGTCGGACGAATCAAAAATGTGTTTTTTTCGGTTTTCTGATAAAAATAACGTGGCCCGGGATTGGACAAGTGCCCGATTGGCGATAGGTTTCCCACCTATTAAGTACATACTCGGGGATACGGGTGTGGAAATACTTTAATTTATCTATTAATTCACATTAAACACTTTATGTTTTTAGTGTCGTGGAATCTAAACTAACTTTGTTACAAAAATATGATTTATTTAACAAGTCGTGTTATTTTAGAACCAGAATCGTACTCGACTTGTAATATAAATATGATTTATGTAATAAATCGTGTTGTTTGACACTAGGACACTACTCGTCTTGTTACAACAATATGATTAATGTAATAAAACTTGTTGTTTCAGAACTAGAACCCTACTCAATTTATTTCCGCCGTGTTGGTCCCGGCCTCCTTTGTAGAATAGGCCAACTGCCGTTCTGCCAGGCAGGTCGTAAAAGGCGACCGATTGGCTATCGAGTCACTACCATCGTGGCTACTAGGTGGTAGAGTTCTGCATTGTCTCGCCCGGGTCTGGAACCACCGCCTTACCTATTCCTGCCGCAATAGCGTCAGTGCTTGTCGCTGTCGTGTTCCGGTTTGGAGGGTAAGGTAGCCGGTAAACTTATGCATGTGGCATTAGACCTCGCCACAAGATAGCAACGCACCATTAACATCTTTGGTGTCTATAGGCGATGGTTGACTCTTTCCATCAGGAGACCCATCTGCTTGTTTGCTATCTTATGATATAAAAACAAATAATCATAAATATAATTTATATAATAAGTAAGAGTTACTAAATAAGTAGGTTTTTGGGTTTGCTTAACACTTACGTGACTCATGCATTATTGTTTTCAGATCATAAGACAGCAAATAAACAGATAGCCCTCCTTGTGGAAAGAGGAATCCATCGCTTATAGACACCGAAGATGTCATTGGTTCAACAGAATTAATCAACAATCTGCCTTCGGCAATTCGTATAAGTGTTTACGTTACAAAAAGACAACACTATTGTATTACGACGTAACATAAAAATTGGTTGCGAGTTGCGATACACCGAATACGTGAATTATTTTTTCCGCTTCCTGTTAAGAAAATTGCAGACACGGAGAAATCTCAGATTTATCATATTTGATGTTTGTATCGAGAAAAAGTGCACAAAAATCTTTAAACGGGTAACCTTGCAAGCCATCCCTAAAATTTTTGTCTAAATTTATAAATATTAAGCTCAAAAGAGTAAAAACTATAAGCATAGATTTTTTCAGTTCAAACATCTATTTTGTTAAAATGGCAGAATATTGATTTTTAAAAAGCCGTATATTTGAAAGCTATGATCGATTTTGATCTTTTGAATGGCATTCAACTCAATTTTTGAGATCTAAAGTATTGCTTTAGCTAAATAATCGATATGTTGAAAAATTTCGAAGCAGTGCCAAAAACGTTTATTTTCCATTGATAAATCCCAAAAACATTGATTTTGATCCAATTAACGGTATTTGACGCAGATTTTAAAGGAGAAAAGCTGATAAGATTTTTAAGTCAATCGGTGTATTAGCCTGAAAGTTATTTAAATAGCTAAAACTAACGTAATTTTAATGTTGAAAAGCAGTAACAACAGAATCGATTTTGATTTTTGAAACGTCATTCGACGTAGTTTTTTAGTACTGATATATCTTAGAATACTTAAAAATTTCGAAGTTATGCCGATAACTTTTTTTAAGTTTTTTCGTCCATGATTGCTTCCAAACGGATAAATCGATATTACAATTTATGCATTAGACGTAGTATTATAAAAAAAGTGCTGATTAGTTTTTCGGTATATTCTTGGGGATTTTCCAAACTTTCTCTTAAACCTCCTAGACCTTCATATTTTCAGGAAGTCTAAGTTGAGTGGAATCCAACCAAATACCATCAACCGCATTTTAGATTTGTCCAGCCGTTCAAAAGTTATGAGATGTTTATACACACACACACACACACACACACACACACACACACACACACGCGCGCGCACACACAGACACACACATACATGCACACACATACATACTTTTTTTTTACTACGAAATTTTTCAATCTATCGATTATGTTGCTAAAGTAATATTTTTAATCTCAAAAATTGAGTTGAATGCCATTCAAAAGATCAAAATCTATCATCGTTTCCAAAATAACCGACCGGTCGAGTGGTTAGCGACCCTGACTACGCAATCGACGGGGCTCGGGTTCGATCCCCGACGGGGACAAGCATTTGTGTGATGAGGATAAATGTTTGTATTTCCGGGTTTGGGTGTTTATTAAAATGTTTTAATATCTAATCTATAAGGAGTAGTTCAATAAATAAATAAATATCGATAAAGTACGAAATTTACTTTTCCAGCATTAATATTAGGTAAACTCTGTGGTTTCGGAACGCCAATGTCGGCTTATCCCGACAACGTGTGACGTCATAAGGGAACTAGAGTTGCGCCACTGCTATTATAAAATTTTCAATTGAGTACGAATTCTGGTAATATTTGGGTCTAATTTTGAAGCTATTTCATTTAAAATTTTGTTAATTCGACTACTTTTTCAGATGATGTAAATTGTTTTAAAATAAAACAAGCCTATCTGAAAGATAAAGTTATTAATATTATATTTATATTTACATCGTATGCTCATTATCACATCTCTAGTTTTGCACAGTGTTGTTTATAATAAATCATGGTGGCACGGTTTTCTGTTTCGCACTGTGGTTGTGAAAAGGTTAAATATATTCTACTATTTATATACGTATTTCTATGTATTAGTATCATTGACTAACACCCATAACACAAGCAAATAATTTGCTTACTTTGGGGTTAGATCAGTAAGTGTAATTTGTCCCGTGAATATTTATTATTTATTTATTATTTAAAATAAACAGTTTTCCAGAAATCAATATAATGCCATTTTTAACAAATTTATGTTTGAACTGAAAAAATCTATGCTTATAATTTTTACTCTTTTGAGCATAAAATATCCTAATTTAGCGGGAAGTTTCAGGTATGGCCCGCAGGGTCAACCGTTTACAATTTTTTTATATTAAAGAGGAGGCTCCCGCGTTGGTCCGGGCTCCTTTGAAGAAAATACCAACTACCGTTCTGCCAGGCAGGTATTAAAAGGCAACCGATTGCCTATACGAGTCACTACCATAGTGGCTACTAGGTGGTAGAGTTCCATATTGTCTCAACCGGTTCTGGTACCACCACCTTACCTATTCCTGCCGCAATAGTGTCAGGGCTTGTCGCTGTCGTGTTCCGGTTTGGAGAGTAAGAAAGCTGATAAAATTATGCATCTGGCATTAGACCTCGCCAAAGATAGCAACGCACCAATAACATCTGTGATGTCTATAGGCGACGGTTGACTCTTTCCATCAGGAGACCCATCTGGTTGTTTGCTATCTTATGATATAAAAAACACGTAGTTCGTAAACAAATTGCTACAGTTGCAAAACTGTGTTTTACGCCCACCCTGAAACATAGGCGGGTTGTTCTAAAAACTATAAATCTCATGTACGGAAAAACAATCTACAAAAAAACGATCGAAATGGACGCAGAATATGAATGAATGAATAAAACTAATTGAAATTAAAAGGTAAAAGATCTTTACTAAACATTTTAACAAGATAACATAAACACATAGTTCGTAAGCTACTGCTTCAAAAAACTGTCTTTACACCCATTTCAAAAACATAAGAAGTGTTTTCTAAAGCATAGTGTTTGAATTTTAGCAAAAACAACCAACAATAAAGTAAGATCTGAGAAGGACGAAGAATTATAATAATGAATGTAACATTTCGAGCCCTAGCCATTTTTCCATGTGATGTTGTGATCAAATATCAGAAGGAGTACGTACATAACACTTACTGGCGTCAAACGTACCTCGGATGTATGGTTCTGAGTTTACTGCAAGATATGTATCATTTCAAGTATGATTTTTAATGTGTTTATAATTTTATTAATGGTAATGTAATAATTTTGTATATCACAGCCAGAAATACAGAATTTCAACTCACGATTTTGCCTCTGTCTGGCACGATTTTTCCAGCTAAGCTACACGTAACTTGATTCAATGTGTCAGAATTCTTCAAAACTTTATTCCTTTGAAATAAAAAGCAGCTTATGTGAAATTTCAGGTCATATTTATCTGTGTGCCAAATTTCATCCAAATCCGTTCAGTCGTTTTTGCTTAATTGAATAACAAACATCCGCTTATCCATCCATACATCCGAACATCCAAACTTTCGCATTTATAATATTAATATGGATATTATAGATTTAAATACTTTTAAAATCGCCTTACCTCTAGTCGGTTCTGTGGTCTAGTGGTCCAGCGTTGGCGTTGACCACATTAGGGTCCCAGGTTCGATTCCCGGGTCGGGCACATAAAAAAGTGTTTTCTTAGTGTTCTAATAAACACACAGCTGCCCGGGATTGGAAAGTGCCTGGTTAGCGATAGGCTTGCACAAAATTACACTTCAATTAAGCCCACCTTAAATGACGCATTTGATAGAGTAAATAAAGATGGTTCAATACTTAGAAATAGGTTAAAATAAAAGAAAAATACATGAGATACTGTGATCTTGATCGCAGTTTTATTACAAATGTCTGTGTGTGTTTTATTATAAAAAATACACCAGACTCTGAATCATATATTTCTGAAACGAGCGATTGACGATTTGAATTTCTCAATAAAGTTCAATAAAACTTTTTCACGTAGCACTTTTTCATCAGACAGAAGCTTTTTTCGGCTATTTTCGTCGTGTTAACGAGAAATACCGCTGCGGCCAGAGTATGTAGCATCACCAGTACTGTCGTCCGCATAACAATGTATGTTACTAATTTACAACATATCATTGATATGTAGAAGAAACAATGTCGGTTATAGCACGCAGCCTTGGGGAACACTAGCATTGACAGGTTTGAAGTTGGAGCAAGCAACGTTGACTACGACCTTGATGCTCCAATCAGCCAAAAAACTGGTGATCCACTTGCATAATTTCTCGGAAAGCCCATAGTAAGGCAGCTTTACGCCATACCCGATCGAAGGCATTCACTATGTCTAAACTAACTGCCAATGCCTTCCCCTTGGACTCAACTACCTTCACCCAGCGATGGGTCAGTTATACTAGAAGATCACCAGCTGAGCGACTACGACGGAAACCGTACTGACGGTCGTTAATAAGCTGGTGCTCTTCTAAATACTTCAGGAGCTGACAGTTTATAAGTGTCTTCATGATGATGGAAAACTGGAAGCACTACTAATTCAAATCTGACGTACTCGCTTCATTTTTAGATTCAATTGCACGCTTGAAATTTCATATCAGGTATTGTAGTTTACCTCATTGTATTAGAATATTCCTTTCTTTCGCGTAGAATTCTAGTCACTGTACTTTCAGATACTCCAACAGCCTGTGCTGTTCTCCAATGCGCATTAGTGAGTTTTGTTCTTTGAGTATATAAACCTGTATATCTATGGTTTTGTTACTTGCTTCTTTTTTCATAAAATCACAGACTTTTAAAATATAATTTCTCTTGCCTAAAACAAAAAAAAAATTACATAATTTTATTTATTTTTAAAGATGAAATAAAATATTCTTTTAGTAAAATTTACTATTTTCAAAATGAAATTACTTTCCTTTTCTTATTTTTACGTGATTTGGTATCTACAAACTTCTAAACAATGTATATATCATTTACATACCTGGCTTTTAAGTAAGTTAAAAATATAAAGTAGAGCTGTTTCGTAACGTGTCTGAATTTTCGCGATATCATTATATATAATAAAACTAAGTTGATAAAATGTGCGTCCCGATAAAACTTAAAAAGGAGTCCCGGTACGATAAAGGGACTTATATAGTGTGATAGCTCTTTACCCCCCTCGACAAAGAAATTTCCCGTTTTAACCTAAAGGGCGTGTTTTTGAAGATATAAGGGCTTTTCCAACCCTTCAATTTGAAAATTAAGTGTAGTGGCGCCATCTTTAATCTGGCTGAGCACTCTGTTCGCCCAAAAAGCCCGGTGACACAGTAACGACCCATAAGGTCAACTGTAATAGCCATTTCGAAAAAAATAATCTTTCTTTAACATTATTTCTTCTTTTTTATCTTTCTTTATCCTGGAAAGCGACTTCAACATTTTTTCAAGTGAATGAAAATTTACTCGATTGGAAAATTGATAAAATCTACATTCATCATATCTTCACTTACAAATTACTTAAATTTTAAATGTTTTAACAAATGTTGCTGACCCGAGTATAAAATATAATTATTTAAAAGTTAGAAAATTGTAAAATAACTACAGCGTAAGTAAATACATTAAATACAAATTGAAAAATCAGTCTTGAATCCAGATGCAACACATTCAATACTTTAAAAACTGGAGGACTACTTTTAAGTATATATAAGACAGTTTCTGCAAATTCCGATAGTTCACCTAAAAGCACAAGGATAATAAAAAGTCATTTAAACAGTTCTATTAGTTTTCATAATCAATTTCACGCAATAGAAAATTAAAATAAAGAATTAAAAAAAAATTCAACCCTATATCGCCTCTTAATGTAGAAAATATAGTATCAATGTTAACTTCAAGTAATTTATAAGCGGATAAGCTAATTAAATTAAAATACAAAAAAAATCATTATAAAGTCAAATAGGTAATCCTCCTAATTTTAAATACGTTATGCATTATTTAAAATAAAAACTCACTACCAATAATTGTTTTTATCTATATACCTATATAAAAAATCAATTGCTGTTAGCCTCGCTAAAACTCGAGAACGGCTGGACCGATTTGGCTAATTTTGGTTTTAAAATATTCATGGGGGTTCAGGTTATGCTTAAAAGGTGATAAATATAGAAAAAAGAAAAAGTAGACACAAAGCTGGCAGAACAACGTTTGCTGGGTCAGCTAGTAATAAATATAAATAAATAAATATTCACGGGACAAATTACACTTACTGATCTAACCCCAAACTAAGAAAATTATTTTCTTGTGTTATGGGTGCTAGTTAACGATTCTAATACATAGAAATACATATATAAATACTAGAATATATTTAATAAACACCCATACCCGGAAATACAAACATTTATGCTTATCACACAAATGCTTGTCCCCGTCGGGGATCGAACCCTTGCCCTGTCGATCGCGTAGTCAGGGTCGCTAACCACTCGACCAACGGGGTGGTTATATAGGTTGTACTACTTAATATGCACATCAATCAAACTCCCTGCACCCCGCGATCCCCTTAACCAAAAATTAGTAGGGTGCGTCTTCTTGGATTGCACTATCTGTATATAAATAGTTTGGTTCGAGTGATTTGGTTCTAAGAGCAAAAGTAGGTGATAAAAAGTTTTTATGAAATATACCTATTGATAGTGACACATTAATGACATGTTAATCTAGTCGCATCTTTTTAAACACTATTTAAATTCAAATCGCTTAATCTCATAAGAAATAAACATAGTAATGAATAATTCAGTTCAAAAGGTAAAACACAAGCAGTGCTTAATATTTAATTAGAATTTAACATGTCTGATGGAGACTGCTATTACATGAATGCGTTGTTGTTTCAATTAATAATAAACAGCCATTTTCTGCTTTTGACTTCTTTTCTGACTGAGCGTTTGTCCGGGATTTTACTCAAGTGAATTTTGGCTTTACCCAAACTGAATACTGTACTTCATGGACGGGTAGTGATGTGCTACACATAATGATTACTATAGGAGCTATATCGACAAACGTAACATGATGACAGACCTATTTTTTTACAAAATGTAAGAAACTAAACTACTGCCGGATACTTTTGTACAAATTTATGAATCATAATATTATATTATATTTCATTACAAGATGTTACACGTATAAATTTTTGATTGATAATGCCTATTTTTTTGAAATTTTCGGAGCTTTTGTAAAATAAGTAGGTACAGGTACTCGACAATGAAATGAAATAATCATAACAACAGGTAATCTTTATTTATTTATTTTAATCAAAATCTGATAAATCGTCATTTTCCCTCGATGAGCTCTCCCCAATATTTTTGTTATAAGTTCCTGTTCTTGATCTTCATTATCGAATGCCACATGAATTTCCCAATCCGACGCTTTAATGTTTTGGGTTATTTTCACAACTTGTTCCCAGTTTTCGGCAGTTACTTCCGCACAAGCATTTTTTTTTAAATTTAACATCTTGTTTGCCGTAAAAGGGGATGCGTATTGTTTCGAGCGGCGTGTCGTTTGATTTGTGCCCATATTAGTTCTATAGTATTATTTTTTTTTTATGGAAGAGGGGGCAAAAGAGCAGGAGGTGCACCTGATGTTGAGTGATCACCGCCGCCCATGGACATCCGCAATACCAGAGGCCTTGCAGTTGCGTTGCCGCCCTTTTAAAAATGAGTACGCTCTTTTCTTGAAGGTCCCCATGTCGTATTTGTTCGGAAAAACCCCCGCCGGTAATTGATTCCACAAAAGAGTAGTGCGAGGCAAAAAGTGTCGGGAGAACCGCACGGTTGTGGATTTCCAGACATCAAGATGGTGTGGGTGGAACTTCAAATTTTGACGCGATGTCCGATGGTGGAAGTTAGCAGCAGGAATTAATCCAAACAACTCGTCGGAACACTCTCCATGATAGATACGATAAAAGACGCAGAGTGAGCTTACATCTCTGCGTAATGCCAAAGAGTCAAGCCGTTTCGTAATAGCCTGATCGTCAACGATTCGAACCGCTCTACGTTGAATGCGGTCAAGTGGAAGAAGCTGGTACTGGGGAGCTCCGGCCTAGAGATGAGAGCAGTACTCCATGTGAGGCCGAATTTGCGCCTTATAAAGTTGGAGACGATGGGCCGGCAAGAAATACTGCCTCGCTCTGCTGAGCACACCGAGCTTTTTGGAGGCTAGTTTCGCCTTGCCTTCCAGATGACCGTGAAATTGAACGGTATTCGATATGATTATAATATTATAATTATATTTTTTAAATTTTATTTAATAATGCCATTTTTAAGCATAATATAATCATTGCGTGCCTTTTTATTGTAAAAAATGAGTTGATGATTTTATGCGGGCTTATGAGATATTATATAATATAAAGCATAAAGACTACAGGCAGATGCAGGCGAAGCGAAAATTGTAGCGTGAAGTCGGGGAGATTCGGAGAGATAAGACGAAAGTATTCCCTAATTTTTCCTCATTGCAGTGAAGATGACGACACACTTCAATTTGAATAATACCTTTTGTAGTACGAGCTGTGTAATTATACGCACTGAGTAATTATACGCACGGACGAACACAAAATACACAACGTAACGTATGGATAATGTGAAAAAACTCAGCGAACAGAAATGAAGTGCACGTCCGTGTTGTTGCGAGTGACAGATTAAAACAAACACAAAATGACGCTGGGCCATTGAGCGTTCCCACCTCGAAAAAATATATTTGAATATTTTTGTTATATTTGCCTTTGTTCAAAATATAATAAATATATTCGATCGATATTATTACTTGTTTGGTCACAACACTACAATTTTAAAATTAGAACTGTCATCGAGAAAATAAAGAAATGGAAATAGTATAATAAATGGCTTTTAGATACTTTTTAAACAGAAACTTGTTATCAGTCTGTTGCAATGTTAAAGCAAACTTTCCCACAGCCGCATGGTGTGCACTGTTAATGATGTTAAGACAGAATTAGAGTGACATAAAGGAATAAAGTCAGTGTTTCAACAGATCGAAGGTTTAATTCATGCGTGTTAGAGAGAAATAGGAATTTAGATTTTAAGTATGGTAGTGATAAAGGATTGAAAAAATATTGTACAATGTACTCAAGACCATAGGTTCATGGCGTTCAGCAATTGTCAGCCACTGAAGCTGATCACAATAAAATGAGTATCTTCACGCCCATATCCCCGAAGGGGTAGGCAGAGGTACAACAAGTGCACCCACGATTAGCCGAAGATACTTGGTCCCACAAATGTGATAGGTGGCAAGCCTATCGCCAATCGGGCACTTTCCAATCCCGGGCAACTTTGTGTTTCTTAGAAAACTGAAAAAACACTTTTCTTATGTGCCCGACCCGGGAATCGAACCCGGGACCTCATGTGGTCGACGCCAACGCTGGACCACAATAAAATGAGATACGGTCAAACTTACGTAAGCTCATATTCTTTGTCTATTTTTTAACATCCTGTTTAATCCTAATGCACCAAGCTATCTGCGTGATTGGTTTTCTTTCTTGCATCCACCTGGCTCACCTTGTAGATCATGTGTTACTGCCCTTTTAAAATGTCCCCCACACAGTTCAAAATTTTTATCAAATTCTTTTCATGTTCAAGCTGTCAGGCTATGGAACTCACTACCGACCAAGATTCGTATGAGTCAATCTCTTCCAATTTTCAAAGAGTCTAAGAGAACTTTTTCTTGCTGGGTCTACATAGTTTTTTTATCGATTGTTGTTCATTTTTAAATATTATGTGGCTAAATTTAATGTATCAAGATTGTTATATTTATATGTATCTAGTTTTTTGATTATTGTACACTATTTTAATATCTCGATAATTGTGTTTACTCTTATTCGGGTCAGCTGGAAATAATCTCTTTTATTGGGGATAAGCTCGCTCATTGTAGTCTGTTTTTAATAAGTTTCTATGCATTAATTCTCTTTTAATTGTCTGCAATAAAGGATTAAATAAATATATAAGCAGAATATAAAATGAATTAACTGATTAAGAAGACTCTCAGATTAAAAAAAAGGTTAATAGAAATATTTTTGAAACAAACGTCACCACATTCTATAAGAGGTAATATGGGAGTTAAAACTAGTAAAACATTAGTCTTATAAATTAATAAAATTCGTAAAAGATTTTAGATAAGTCGATTTACTCCAGTAGACTGGAATTCTAACTACCTCGCAAACGGAAAATTATCCTGTTTATTCATATTTTTAGTTTGTCCTTCGTATCTCAGAATAGTACTGCAAATCCACTGCCACGATTAAATGATTCTATTGATATTTACGTCAAGCCTATTGGAGTCGATGTAGAATTATTTGATAATGCGTGGCCCATCGCAGCTATATTTACTTGGAGGTAAGTAAAAGCTACGATATAGTCTTATATTAAAGAAGAAACGAGATAACTTTTAACAAACGCTATCATCGGCACTAATACATGAGTATAACTCCTTATTTAATTTATATTTACATTGGAGTTTATGCGCTTAATGTCTGTATCTTGCACGTTCTCCGAAGGTGATATATTATAACAACCTGAAAAGCGGTAGGTGCAGCGTTGTGGCTACAAACTATCAAACAAGCAAACTACAGCGAGCTGAGCGTCAAATGGGAACATGAAGTGAATGTTGGAAGATAAGATGAAAGGATTGATACATATAATTAAATAAATAAATAAATATTAACGGGAAAAGTTACACTTATTGATCTAACCCCAAAGTAAGCAAATTATTTGCTTGTGTTATGGGTGTTAGGCAGCCATACTAATATATAGAAATACATATATAAATACTGATAAATACATAATAAACACCCGAACCCAGAAATACAAAGATCTATGCTCATCACACGAATGCTTGTCCCTTTCGGGGATCGAACCCGAGCCCTGTCAATTACGTAGTCAGGGTCGCTAATCACTCAACCGACGGGGCGGTCAAATAATGAATAAAAATGTAATACAGACACAATATGTGTAACAAAATCAACAGGAAATAAAAGTGAAGCCATGCATGTTCCCGGTGTTATATTTTTTTTTTTTTTAATATGGGTATCACAGAGCAATCATGCCAGTATAACTGGTATGGGTATTCTCCTAGATACAATTACTATTTGGTAATATACAAAGATAGAGGTCTATTTGTATAAACGCATGTTGCATTTGGAAAACTTGAAAAGATAAAAGAACATTACAAGATTAGAGTGTTAGAAGTCTGTATGAAAATAAAGTTCGAAATAAATTAGCGAAATTGAACCTTCCAGACTTAGACATTGGTGAATGTTAAAAAATGTTGGAAGATATTTTGTGGATGTAGTGAAAGATGCATGTAGGAAGGATGTTGAAGTCGATGAAATGAAATTTATGGTGAAATGATAAAGTGAAAGTTGCTATTATTAAAGAAAGAAATTATGGGTAGACTATACGATATTTTTGCAATTATTAAATATAAAAAAATGTTGTAGTTGTAATAATGACGAAAAACGAAAAGTTTTGAAAACGATATTAATCAAAAAATCACTAAAACTAGTAACCGAAACTAAATAAAGAGTAATGTTGTAGTTGTAATAATGCCGAAAAATGAAGTTTTGAAAACGATATTACTCAAAAAATCACTTAAACTAGTAACCGAAACTAAATATAGAGTAAATAATTAATTATAACGTGTAATACTTAGTTTCAGTCAAAATTCCACTCTAGGATTGTCGTTATATTATTATGTTCACTGTGTCAAGGTTAAATTTTCATTCCAATCGAGCGTGGTTAGTAGTTAATTTAAACACGCAATTTAACACAAAATCTCTTTGTCCTTTTGTTGTATCAATATAATAATACAGTTTAATTTAAAATAAGTTTGTTTGACAGACTTGGATTCATCTTACGAAGAGACTATAATGAAATATTTGAGAGATTCTACAGCCTACCTTTTAGTAGACGTGTCTGGATTTGTATCAATATTCAAGTAATAATCAGTTCAATTATTTTTTGTGTACTGAGTTATTGGGAGATGCGTTTAGTTGGCAGTGAAAAGAGTTATATTTACGAAATATTTTTGGCGTATTCAGCAGTTTGTCAACATAGTAAGTATTATAGTATAAAAGTAATCGGCTTACTAAAGTGATTAACGCGTAATAAACAGTATGGTTGCGGGTTAAAACTAACATGCTAACATACTATTTTATCTTCAATGTCATTAAGCCCGGCCGACTATATGTTGGGCAACGCACAGTGTAAAGCTCTGGTTTCCTTCAAAAGCGGTGCCGTCACGAAACAGACGCAATATGATAGCGGTAAAAAGTTGACTGTAGGTACGTGGAATTTTAGAGACTTCGACGACCGTCTTTTTACGGTGAACAGTGGTCTGTTTTGTTATGGTGAATAGACCACAAATGGACAAATGGACGACCTTGATCTAGCGTTACTCGTATATTTGGAATATGAACAATCATCAGAAGAAGAAAATATTCGTATGAAGGAAAGTGATTTATCAAAGCTCGTACTACAAAAGGTATTATTCAAATTGAAGTGTGTCGTCATCTTCACTGCAATGAGGAAAAATTAGGGAATACTTTCGTCTTATCTCTCCGAATCTCCCCGACTACACGCTACAATTTTCGCTTCGCCTGCATCTGCCTGTAGTCTTTATGCTTTATATTATATAATATCTCATAAGCCCGCATAAAATCATCAAACTCATTTTTTACAATAAAAAGGCACGCAATGATTATATTATGCTTAAAAATGGCTTTACCGCTATCGAAAAAACGTTCACAGATCATCGGACACCGACAAAACGGCCGTCACGCAAATGGCAGCACTGCTTTTTGACGTTACAGTTTCATTTATCGTTCTCAAGGAAACTGCGCCATTTTGTTTATATAGCAAACGTTCTAGTGGCGTCATACACCGCTGTATTACGACCGTTTCATGACGCTACCGCTTTTGGAAGAAACCAGAGCTTTGGGTTCCGTAATTGTGAATTTAAAAACACTGTTAGTTCGCACTGAACTCTAAACTCGCACTAGGACTACCATTCTATGACGGCTATATCTTGGCAACCGATTTGGCTTATGTTTAAAATTGAATATCATTTTCATCTCCTTTATGATTTTTTCTATCTCGATACTGGAATATCTCATATCGAGATATCTAACGATATTCGAGTTATCATCGATCAAACATTTACATTTATAAATGTATAAATGCTAACGGGATAGTTCTAGTACACACGGAGAACTTCTCTCGCTCGTTGATCACGACAAATTACAAGCACTGGCGCTATTACGGCAGGAATAAGTGAGGCGTAGGTATCAAACCCATTTTCGATGGTAGTGACATATTTTGTCAATCGTTTGCCTTTTCCGAACTGACTGGCGGAATGACCTATTACCCGCCAGTCAGTCAAATAGTGTGTTAGCCTGTTAGTTTTAACCCGCAATTTATTACCTATATTCTTCAAAGAGAACCGGACCAAAAGGGGAAAAGTCATTCTTTAAGATTTTAGTAAGTATCCTTTACCTATTTGAAATTTTTCTTACATTATCGGTGTGATTGATAATTATTGAATCTAAATTGCAGCTTCTAAATCTAATCTAAACCTAATCTCTAGTGTTAACAGTCTGTGACCAAAACCCTCCTCCTGATGATTCTGATGATCCTGATGATCATATCACAGCTTATACTTTACAATCATACGCACACGCCAAAGTCGCCGCCGTCGGCGACTCGACCCACTGATTCGGCTTGCCAGTCGAGACCCCGGTCAAGTATCGAGATCCTGATGCCACTTGCGTTCCCAATCATCGTCACGATACTGCCATAAGCCGAAGTTCGGTCTTATAGAAGACACACTTAAGGCTGGCTCTTAGCCCACTTAATTTAAACTCTGGCTGAGCACATTGCTCGCCCTAAATACCCAATTTCGCAGTATCGTTCATTTGGAAAAAACTGACAGACAAACCGACGGACATATTAAAACTTTATGGATTCCTGGTCGAATCCTATACCGAGGAACATAACATATTTTTATAATCGCCAAACTTGCACATGAGTATCTGCGTATAAAACTTAAGAAACATGAGTTCAGGGTTTCAAAACATGTAAAGGGAAGTATATTGTTTTGTATGTCAAATGATTTTTAGTATGTGTAATATTTATTTTTATTAATTTAACGTTTTTCTAATGAATATTTTATAAAAATATTAGCTTTCTGCTTTTTTCACCAGGCAGACTTAAACTGTGCCAAATTTTATACTTCTCCGTTTAAATGATTGTAATAAAATGGGGTACAAAATATTTACTACCTTACTATGATCGAAATTTAACCAAAGACTTGTTAAGTTTTGAGTTTGACAACAGATTTTAGCCATTAAGAAAATAGTATATATCGCACGTTTAATAATAAACCGTAATAATTAAAAAAAAAACAGTAGCAGTCGTGGGACTGCCGATAGAAGTGAAAACGGAACTATTAAGTTGAGAGTAATTAAAACTATATAACTATATAAAGCGTCCAACGCGCACATAATACAGTCAGAAATAATCGATGTATTAGTGTATACGTGTACACAGGCTACTGCGCGTGCGCTAGTCTGGCTCTCCATAGCTATAGATATACTATTATCATTAGTGTTTAGTTCTGGAACACCATGATAGATGTCGCTGTTCCGAATTAAATCACGATAGCATTTGAATAAAGTTACTTTGTATTAGTAAATATAATGATGAAGTATTTAGTTAAGAGTTAAGATAACAGATGTCGCTATACAATATTACATCGCGTTATCGTTTGCTTTTCATTACTTTGTATTAGCAATAAATGTCTTTGTTATCGTTGTTAAGAATTATAACCAGTCACTGAGTAACGAAGTTTTATTTACACTTTCGTGAGTCGTGCAAATTTTTGGGAAAGCATTGAACAATTAGCATGTCGGTGACGCGAACCGAGGATTTTACCCTCTACCAAAACGCTCAACGCGCCTAAAGAAGTTTTCACTTCAAAAAACAGTTTTTCGAGATTTAATATTAAAACGCAATATTACGATGATAAGAATAGGTACGCTTCGACTCCCGCTCGATTTGAATGAGTATAAGCGAGATAAAAGATAGTCCCTCTCTTTCTTATTAACTCAAGCGAGCAAGTTGTAACCAATAAGACGCTACATTCAGTGACATGCCAGCGTTGACTCCAGGGAGACGCATTGTTGGAAAAAATAAAAGTGAATAAAAGTGGATTAAGTCTGTTTTTTACTAACAGGTGAGTCACATTTCTTTTTAAAATTAATCCAAAAGTGATTGTTTTTAGTTTTAATACGCTATACAATTCAAATTTTGTTACAGAATATTGACACATTTCGATTTAGTGCAGTTTAGTTTTAATTTTTGTAATAATCCGTATGTATAATTTTCAGTTAGTTCAGTTTATTTTTAAAATATATTTTTTGTTTATATAATAGTTTGACTTAGTTCGGTTTATTATTAATTTACATGCAATATATTTACGACGGTTTTACTTATTTCTGTTTCATATTAAAAGTTGTGTTGGTGTCATTGAAATATAGGGAATAATTTCTTTTTCACTTAAATAGCCTCATTCATAATAGTAAATACGTGCTTTACTTTAATTTGAATAGCTTAGCTGTTTTTAAGTGTGCTGCTTATTTACCCGTGCTGGCATAATAATATTTATAACTCAATGAATTAACAATAGTGCAATAGTGCTAATTTTCTGTGTATCAGTTTGAATCTAACCCTTATTTTGTATAAACTGAATGACAATTTTCACCCATAACATACCTTAATAGCTTTTCCAATCATTTTAATTATTGTTTTTAGTATGGCATCAACGAGGACCCTTCGAATGCTTAATATGGTTTCAAACACGTCTCCTTGTTCTGAAGATGACGAATCTCATTCTTTATCTCTAAATGATAATATGGAAAAGAAGACTAGAAGTGAGGATAAAATGGATACACTTAAATACGGCAATGAAAGTATTTCTCCTAACAATCTAATACCACAAAACAGTGAACAGATACAAGAAAAAGAAATCTTTGAAAAATCCTTTGATGGTTGTGATGAAATTTTATCAGATTACGAAAATAACATACAGTACGATCACCGGTTGATTAGTTCACGTAAAGAAGTACTACATACTTGTATTTCTGACGAACACGTGGTGAAGAATCCCCAAGTAAGTCTTGTACCCGATTACGACAGTGATGGTTCTTCCACTATTGAGGACTTTAATACAAATCACGGAATGTCTATCCCTGAAATTAATACATTTTCGCAAAAAAATATGACATCTTCTTCAAGCTCAAGTAGCTCATCAACATCAAGTTCATCATCTGATTCTGATTCTGGCTCTGAAGGCCAGACAAAACAACATTACGAAGTCATAGCCGACACTTCTATCAATAGGGGTTCCATTGATTCAAAGGTAACTGAACCGAGCTCTTCTAGAATACTCGAACCTTCAGAAACTATACAAGAAGCTTCGTGCAGTATGATTTTAAGACAGCAAAACCTGACCAGTCGTAATCGTTTCATCGACACTTCGCCTATTTTTACCGATGAAAGTGATGTCGACATAAGTGACGACGACCCGACCTTTGATTATGCACAATTTCTAGATAAAAAAAAAGAAACTACTTTTTTGAGTCGGTACAGTCTGATAGTGAAGGTAGTTCTTCAGAATATGTTGATATCGCTAACGTAAAGACGAGCAAAAGAGGCAGAAAGCGATCGCGAAACCCATCTAAATGGAAACAAAACCTAATTAAAAAACTACGTAATACTGGAGAATCGTACGAATCTTTGTCTAAAAGTCGTAAAACCATCCCCAGCCGGTGTCTTAAAATGCCATGCACAGAAAAGTGTAAATTGAAATGCACCGAAAATGTATCTACTGACGAAAGATATAATTTGTTCAAGGAGTTCTGGGATTTAGGAGATTTAGTAAAGCAGAGATCTTACATCACTACTTGCATGGTTGATATAGTTCCGAAATACAAGTACACCAATGCTAAAAATCCTAGACGTCCAAATAAGGCTGTTATTTTATTTTATTTTTATTTTTTATTTTACTGTTACTAACAAAAAAGTAAGAGTTTGTAAAACATTCTTTAAATCTACCCTGGATATTTCAGATCGCATGATTTTCACTATACAAACAAAACTAACTGATAACGGATTTATGCTAGGAGATATGAGGGGCAGACACACCCAACACAAGACTTTAGATCTAGAATTAGTAAGCGCCATAAGAAAACATATTCAGAGTATCCCAAAGGTAGAATCCCATTATTTGCGTGCCACTTCTTCTAGGCAATATATTGATGGTGGAAAAACTATTAAAGACTTGTATAATGATTTCGCTGATCAGCAAAAAAAAGATAGTAAAGAGTTTGGAAATTACATAGCTTATTATAAAATATTTACAACAGAATTTAATTTGAGTTTTTTCCAACCTAAGAAGGATCAATGTGATTTGTGCTTGTCGTACAATAACTCTATTGATGATAAAAAAGTAGAACTGGAAGAAAAGTTTAACAAACATTTAGAAGAAAAAACACTTAGCAGGTCTGAAAAGCAAGAAGATAGAAAAAACATAACCAAAGATAATAAAGTCGTAATTTATGATTTAGGGGCAGTGCTACAATGTCCAAGAGGTAACAGTTCTGCATTCTACTACAAATCTAAGTTAAATAGCTATAATTTAACTTTAACGGAGTTGACAAAGACGCCTTCAAAAACTGCGTATGATAAAGTACATTGTTATTTTTGGACAGAATCAGATGCTAAACGCGGAGCAATTGAAATAGGAACTTGCATTTGGAAATATCTTGAAAGACTTTGTGAGGAAGATCCAGAAGAAAAAAATATAATATTTTACTCAGATAACTGTTGTGGTCAGAACAAGAATAAATATATTGCGACGTTATACTTATTTGCAACACAAAATTTGAATATAAAGACTATTACCCACAAATTCCTAATTACTGGGCACACTCAAAACGAAGCTGATAGTGTGCACAGTTTGATAGAAAAGGAAATTAAAAAAAACCTGAAATCAGGGCCCATTTACAGCCCTGATCAGTACATTGCTTTAATAAAAAATGCTAAGAAATCTAAACCAGCTATAAATGTCCATGAATTGACATTCGACTCTTTCTTGGATACAAAACTTTTACAGGAAGAATGGGGTTACAATTATAACACAGATACTGAAGGACAAACAGTTAACTGGAATAATATTAAAATGTTGATGATGAAAAAGGAATACCCATTTAGTATCTTTTTTAAAAGCTCTTACAAAGACATTAGCTACCGTGAAATTGATTTGAGGAATAAAAGAAAAAAGATGAACGCGTGTAACCAAATAACATTGCAGAAGGCTTATACGCAAAGACAAGAATTAATAGTAAATAAAAAGAAAGATTTAAAAGATCTGATTAATAAAGCTTTAATTCCGCCTTTTTATGCAAATTTCTATTCTTCTATTATTGACTAGGTTATTTTTTTTTGAGATCTCATTTTTTTGTGATTGTTATACTATTGCATAGGTTCCTAGTTACTATTAATAATTAAATATTAAACATTACTAATTGAAAAGAATTAAAAAAAAACAGTTACTTAATTATTCATAAATACTAAAATTTAATTGTGTTTGATTGTTTTAGAAGCTAATTTATTTTTGATACCTAATGTTACTGAGTCTGATTTGTTTAGCTAAGTATAAGGCTATAATAATAGTTATGTTTTCCTTACTACTTTGTAGTTTATTTATTTTTGACAATGTTTTTATAGTTTAAGACAAATTATTGCGCCCTTGTAACAATAGCGTATCTTTGAGAAAATTTAATTTTTATTTTTTATTAATTATTTGACAATTTCTATGAGACTGATTGTAGAACCTAGGTGTAAACAAAGTATTTTTGTAGAAGATTATTTGTGTTACAGTTTAAGACTGACTATTAAGAGTTTGTTCAAAGAGTTTTGTTTTTTTTTTGAGGAGATTTAATTTGTGTTATCGAAAACTTAATTATTTGGATACATTTTCTTTAATTAATATAAGTAAAAAACATTAAATTGCGTTTTATTTCTAAAGAAATATAATATTTCATACATAACCTCATTAAAAAATGTAATAATAGAAGTAATCGTTAGAAATCATCAAAAATAATTGTAATAAACTGAAATATCAGCTATTAACGTCACTTTGTTTTTATTTCGATATCCATAAAATGAATTATTTGTATTTAGGTCGGGTCGATATTTGAATTATTTAGTAAAAAATTTATGATAAAATGAAATAATCCAAAACTTTTTTTTCTTTTATGATTATCTTAATATTTAGCGGGCCAATGTTATTATTTGTGAGGTCATAACGTTACCTATATATCCAACTTTAACTTGCATTCATTTTTTTGTCTAAATTATATACCAATTCCTATTTATATAACATTAAAGTTGACTCGGATGAAATGAAAAACTTTGAACGCAGATTCCCAAAAAATAGGAATTTTGAGTTATTTCACTTTATTATTAAGCGTGCGATATGTATGTATATTATTATGTATGTCATATAAATATAGTGTGTTTAATGTTAATTTTTATTAATTTAATGTATTTCTAAGGCATATCATTAAAAAATATTAGGTTTTTGCAGTCTTCCGCAATCTAAACCATCCACTTAGCCAGTATAAAGTGTGAATCATGAGTTTCTAACGACTATCCGACAGATACACCTTCAGTGCAGGAAACCTGCGTGATAAATGATGATTTTAATTTTTTAAATTTTTGTTTAGTAATATGATGTTTGTGATTAATGTTCCAGTACTGCCTTTAAAAGCAGTTTTATACTCTCGACGGATTGCATATGTATCCTTTATCTTCGGTGCTTATCTTATTCATTGCTTTTATACATCTAATCTGCTCTCACATCTGGTGAGCGATAAGGATGGAGAGATGAATTTGATGGATCTCGCCAAAAGTGAATACGAATTTGTAGTTCTGAAAGATATGCAATTGTCAGCAGGAAATAAGGTTAGTTACCTACTATTTGAATGTTATCTTGAAGCTTAACAAATTTTATTATATAAATCGCAATGCAAACAGAGGAGTGTCATATGTGTAACTTTTTTTATTTTTGGAGCAAATCAATCGCAATCGAATCAATTTCAATATTATTGTAAAAAAAATAGGGTGAAGTGGTGCTTGCAAATTCATTTTTAGGTAAGTCTGACGCTACGAGGTAACAAATAGAGTTTGCAACTTTTTTCCTCGTCCTATCAATGCTATCTGTTCATTAAAATCTTGCGATAATGATCTATGTAGAAAGTGTAAGTTGCCGCCTACCATTTTCTTTACTGATCCATTTGACCTTCTTGGTCTAGCTACTTAAAAGAACGTATTATGCTTCTGGAATCTGGAGATATTGGAGACTCATTTCAGAGTTCATGACAATCTCCAAATAAAAACAAATACTCAAGTAAATCATTTTTTTTACGAACGAAACAACGTTTCTTTGACTTTCAATTTCGATAACACTCATGAATGTTGAAAAGCTAACAATTCAAATCAAGCGTGCTTTAGCTGTTCGACGTACGGGGGCAACCGTAATATTTTAAGTATATATTTTTATCATATTATTTTTTTATCTACAACAGTACATAATTAGTAGAGAGATAAACAAATTCCAGGGCGGCAGCTGCCCCTCCCTGAACACCCCCCCCCTACCCCCCCTCGGTACGCCCATGGTTGTGACTGTTCTGTACTGTACATACAGGCATCCGGGCAGGCTTATTTCAATCAGTTGTATTTTATACTACTCAATTCATGAGTGCATTTTAAAAATAATAAATGCATTAGAACGAATAAATTTCTTGATATACGTGTATTTATATTATTTCAGAAGTGAAATATAAAAAAAATTGGGCCATTTTTACTTCAGAAAGATGCTTAATTTCGATTGACTAAAGTTCTACTGAAATGCTTCGCGATGAGGCGTTCCATAGAAATCCGAAATTAGCTTATGTTTATGTATTAGACCGCCCCGTTAGTCGAGGTTAGTGACCCTGACTACGCAATCGACGGGGCTCGGGTTCGAATCCCGACGGGGACAAGCATTTGTGTGATGAGCATAAATCTTTGTATTTTCCGGGTTTGGGTGTTTATTATGTATGTAAAAGTATTTATATATGTATTTCTATGTATTAGTATCGTTGACTAACACCTATAACACAAGCAAATAATTTGCTTACTTTGGGGTTAGATCAGTCAGTGTAATTTGTCCCGTGAATATTTATTTATTTATTTATTATTTAATTAACATGTATCACTCAATTAGACAATGCTATGAATTTTTATTAATAAATCTTTAGAAGATCTTCATGCCTGTATCCCCAAAGAGGTAGGCAGATTTACAAACACTGCACCCACGATTAGCCGAAGAGACTTAGTCCCACATGTGATAGGTGGCACGTCTATCTCCGACCGTCTACTTATCCAATCCTGGGCAACATAGTAATTATCAGAAAACTAAAAAAAAACATATTTTTTTGAAGTGCCCGGCCCGGGAATCAAATCCAGGACTTCATGCGGTCAACACCGACATCGGATCACTAGACCATAGAGGCAAAAATTTTACATAGTATAAAACCAAGTCACTTTTGCTATATATTCGTTTAGATTTTTTAGACTACGCAACGGATTTTAACGTAGTTCTTATGAATAGACAGTGTGATTCGGGAGGAAGATTTCTCTCTCTCGGCTCTCTCGGCTCTCTCGGCTCGACAAACGTTGTTCTGCCTTTTTAACTACTCTTATTTTTTTCTATATTTTCTCACCTTTTAAACCTTCCCTGGACTTCAACAATTAATCCAAAACCAAAATTAGCCAAATTTGTTCAGTCGTTCTCGAGTTTTAATGACTAATTAGATTAACGAACAGCAATTGATTTTTATATATATAGACAATAGAAGAGAAAATAGAAGAGAAATCAGAAGAGAAAATACAAAAGAAAATAGAAGAGAAAATAAAAGAAAAAAGAGAAAAGCCAAGAATGTTAAAGGTTTTTACTGCATATCAATAAACACCCGTATAAAGCTGGGTCGGGTCACTAGTAAATTAATACAACATCTTTATGTTAATACCTTCGGTGGTGAGGGCAATCTGTCATGCAAAACTGTAGGTCTTAAGTTAATCTAGATCTACAAGACGCAAATTTTGCTTGACGAGACGAGTTGGTAATACTAACGTCGCATTTAATTAATATTTTTCGTCAAATGTCGCGTTTGTCAATATTATCGTAAATCATACGAGTATATTGCACGCAATTGTAGTATATCTTTACATGTACTTGTATTTGGTATGAAAGTACACCGCCTATTTTTACTGACTTTTCTACGATGCGATATTTGGTCTTGGGATATGTGACATTCAGGCAAGCTTGGTATTGAATTATTGAATTAGGAGGTAGGACTCAGAAGAGTTAAAAATATATAGCTTAATGTTAACACAGGATGATTTTTTACAGCTGCATGAGGTTCCATTAGACAAGAACTTAAGTGTTGTCTTAGAAAAGCTGCTTCGGATTAAGACGATGGACCTGATGCCTGCGTTGGATGCTGTGATATATTCTAATACAGCTTTATTGACGGATTTTACATCAGTGTGTCCTCTATTCAAAAGATGTAAGTATAAAATAGTAGAAATATGTATAATCGAATATATGTACAGAAAATTCTCGATAATTAGGCAAATACGTATTTCTATGTTTCTAATGTTTTTATTGACCGCCCCGTTGGTCGAGTGGTTAACGAATCTAACTACGAATAGATGGGGCTCGGATTCGATTCCCGACAGGGACAAACATTAGTGTGATGAACATAGATGTTTGTACTTTTAGGTCTGTTTTTTTATAGAAGAGGGGGCAAACGAGCAATAAGTGCACCTGATGGTTAGTGATCACCGCCGCCCATGGACATCTGCCATACCAGAGGTCTTGCAGTTGCGTTGCCGGCCTTTTAAGAATGAGTAAGCTCTTTTCTTGAAGGTCCCTATGTCGTATCCGTTCGGAAATATCCCTGCCGGTAATTGATTCCACAACAGAGTAGTGCGAGGCAAAAATTAAGTCTGGGTGTTTATTACATATATAACAGTATTTATATATGTATTTCTATGTATTAGTATCGTAGACACGCCCACAACACAAGCAAATACAAGATGTATTCCTTTATAATACCAAAAACTAATACCAATGGTATTAGTTTAATATCGTTAATATTTTTTTATTCCGAACGAATACCACTCATAAACGAATCCCAAAACAAATCAAACGGTATGAGATACAGTCAGTAATAAAACTGCTTTTTAATGTTATTTTACGTAATGTATTTAAATTAGTTAGGCTTATTAATAGGGTCCCGTTTATCTTTTTTGTTATGGAACCCTTAAAAGAACAAACATTTTAAGGTAGTAAAAATTTTCGAAAAATATATTTTTTAATAATTAACTTTAGCTCAAGTTAACTTAAGCTACTTTTAAATAAAAATGCTGAAATGAAATGAACTGAAGGTTTAGGATTGTATTAAGATCATAATATTAAATTATTAGAATGCAAATAAATTGTTTCTGTGACTGTACTAAAAGTTAATCCAATTAAAACAATAAGTCTAATAATAAAATATATATTCTAAATAAAAGGTATATTTCCCTAATGTTTGGGGAAATTTATTCGTATGTTAACTTACCACACTGTCACAAGGGCGCTTCAAATTTGTGTTTTAAGAAATTATATCAAATATTATTTCAATTTTGTTATAATTTATGGAAGTTTGGATACCTACTTGTGAAATGTGATCCCGGAAGACTTTTTTAAACATGAATTGTTTTTCAAAATAAATACTGTCAGAAAAAGAACTTCTCACTCTCTGTAGTTCGCGGCCGACTAGTAAGCCGCCGTCTTCATATTGCCGCATCGTCATCACATTACGTGACTCACAATACGAGCGCTTGGCTACGTCTATATTTTTATAGGTCTTTGACTGGGGGTTGATTAGGCGAAGCCTATGCTAACGTCTGCTTCTCGGTCATGCATTAAGTTATTAGGTTGCGGAGTAAGTCTTGATTGGTGTCAATAATGGCGTCGCATATAGATTAATAGTACACCTTGAACAGTACTGATTGATTTCATTTAAACAACTATTTTACTTTAATAAATTACGTCGAATGCGTGTTTTTTCGACATAATTTAGAGATTTGACCGCCCCGTCGGTCGAGTGGTTAGCGACACTGACTACGCAATCAATGGGGTCCGGGTTCGATTCCCGGCAGGGACAGGCATTTGTGTGATGAGCACAGATGTTTGTATTTCTGGGTTTGGGTGTTTATTAAATATATCAGAGTATTTATATATGTATTTCTATGTATTAGTATCGTTGACTGGCACCCATACTACAAGCATATAATTTGCTTACTTTGGGGTCAGATCAATTTGTGTAATTTGTCCAGTGATATTTATTTATTTATTATTATTTTTCAACCAATACGATTTTGTGACCTAAACTACATATTTAGAGCTCAAAGAATTGCGTTGAATGCCATTTGAAAGATCAAAATTGTTTATCGTTTTCAAAAGTTACAGCTTTTCAAAAAAGTGCATCATCTGCAACTGCAGCAACTGAATCATCAATTGAGCCGCCTGCTTGTTGACTGCATTTTCTACAAAAATAATCTATAAATTTGACACTGCAACCATCCTTAAAACTTTCTCTTCAGCTTTAAGCTCAAAGGGGGCGTCCATAAATTACGTGAGGTGTTTTTTTTAATTTTCTGTCCTTCCCTCCCCCCTTGGTGAGATGTCGTGAGATTTTATTCAACGCCCTCCCCCATCCCCCAATCTCACGTGAAATTTTTCAAAATTTGGGTTTCTTAAATATGTAAACGCGTTGGATTTTTATTATAAAAAGAAAAAAAAATTGCCTAGTAATCAATATTGCTGAGTTATGTCATAACAATTTAACAATAGAATACCTACTTAAATCGTAATTACTGCGATTAAAAAAAGAATGTCTACTCCTCTGATAGTGGCGCGAAATCAAAGGACGGGCTACACTGTACCGTAAATTCAGATTAAATTGAACTATTTGGTATAAAACAAATATGATTATTTGGCAGTCAGTAGTAATGTATAGCGTCGAAGTATGAATGAAATTATTTCCTTTCGAATGAATTAGTGAATAATCTTAATCGTATTACGATTACGATGACCGCCCCGTTGGTCGAGTGGTTAGAGACCCTGACTACGCAATCAACGAGGCTCGGGTTCGATCCCCGACGGGGACAAGCATTTGTGTGATGGGCATAAATGTTTGTATTTCCGGGTTTGGGTTCGGTTTCTATGTATTAGTATCGTTGACTAACACCCATAACACAAGCAAATAATTTGCTTACTTTGGGGTTAGATCATTAAGTGTAATTTGTCCCGTGAATATTTATTATTTATTATTATTATTACGCTTAAGATTAAATCTTAAGCATGTACAATCTGGATAATGAATCAAAATAGTATATTTTTCTGTTTCAATCAGCAAAAAAATTGCGTAATATTTGCCGAGACCCCCCTTCTCCCCAATGTAAGATTAGATGAGATTAGACTTGACCCCCTCTCCCCCTTAAACATCTCACGTAATTTGTATGGACGCCCCCAAAGCAACCAAAAATTTAAAACAAAAATATAATAGACTAGCTGACCCGGCAAACGTTGTTTTGCCATTCATATTAGGAATCCATAGCGGACAAACAACGTGACACGTAATTTATATAAGTCTACGCCTTACGGGATTGTCCTTCCGCGCAGCCAAAATGCCATTAACTTTATATGGTGGTTAAGTATTCTTAAATTTTCTATTTTTCCGCGCAATTTTCTTAATATTTTCTTTTATAAGAACCTTCTCCTTACAATTACAAACACAACAAAAAAAAATCACCGAAATTGGTCCAGCCATTCAGGCGTGATATCGTGACCAAGGAAAATAGGGATTGATTTATATATATATATATATATATATATATATATAATATATATATATATATATATATATATATATATATATATATATATATATATATATATATATATAGATTTTTAAACCTGAAAAGTTAAAAAATAGAATTTTGTTGAAAACGGCACTTTTTTGAAAAGCTGTAACTTTTGAAAACGATAATCAATTTTGATCTTTCAAATATAACTCTAAATACTAATAATAATCTAATCTAAATCTCTTATCAAAGAGATGTCGTAAATGTCTTTTGATTTTATTTTTTTACAGATTTCCCTACGGACAAAGTGTGTAAGTTAAAAGAAATAGATCTTTATTCGAACGTAAATCAGTTTTTATTTACATCAAAATCATTTTCCTACGTAGAAGAGTTTAAAATTGGGTACGTATATTGCCAGTTATATAACTTTATTATAACTTATATATATATATATATATATATATATATATATATATATATATATATATATATATATATATATATATATATATATATATATATATATATATATATATATATATATGTAAGTTTTCTAATTATATCGTATTTCTCTTCTTATTAAACGAAACACAACAACAACTGCATGTTGTTGTTGTGTTTCGTTGTTGTTTGTGTAAAGTCATTATAAACTTTGTATAGACATTTAGTTAATTTTCAATGGACTTCCCAAACAGGAATGGATGTATTTTCATCGATTACCCGAAGACGATTGAACGGCTTAGATTTTTTTTTTCGTTTTAAAGATTTGGTAGGTAGGTAGTTTAATTTGGTGAAAATTTGATGCGGGGTGCCGGAAATACAGAAAATGGGAATAACGTAGTTCAGTTTTACTATCTTTAAATTATAGAGTATAATAATATATCATAAATAATAGGAAAATGTTATTTAACACTAATAAACTCAAGCAATGCTTTTCTTCCAGAGCGATGTTGTTTGTACTTAGATGTTTTAAATAATAAACGTATTTTAATGTTCAAGAGTCAGACATCACTTAAATTTTCTGTTAGATGCCAAGCAGGGATAAAATTTAATCTTGGTTTAAAAATTTGAAACTATATAAACATTTAATATTTATTACTGATTTTGCAAAAAGAAAGGGCTCGTATTTTATTGCTCAGTGAGCAAGGCATACGAGAAATATCAGAAGAATGAAATACGAGTATATGCGACACGTAATGTTCGTACATAGAATTATTCTGGAAATGAAAATCTTTTGCTCAGCACTGGCTTGTATTAGGTATAGAGATTATAACAATAAATCATGTTATCGGATACATGCAAGCTTTGGAAATTATATATTGCAAACGATTAGACACTTAGATTTCGACTGAAATCATCGTTTCACACGATAAAATCTTTTAGATTATCTCTTCACCGTTGTTTAACTTTGTGGCGTTTGATAAGTGATAAACAGAACACCACATAATTCAAATTAATTATCTGATCGAATTTCAACTACTCATTAAATTTTGGCCTAGATAAGTCTAGATGAGCTCAATTGGTTTTCCTCTCACCAAAACGCATTAAACGTTGATTTATTAGAACAAACTATAATGCTAACGGTACGAACCGTTTGTGTGTTATTTTTATAGGTTTACAATAATTATTGCAGACTGCACGCAGCAAGACAGGCCCCAAATTGGTTTTGTCAGTATCAAGTTATATTTGTCATTCCACATCAGTCTACGTCCCACGATCTAAACCTAATCAAAAGTTGTGGAGTATAATTATGCAAATATTAGAAAACACTTGAATACCAATACAACAAAATTTAGAATGACATAAGGAAACTTTCGCCTCGTTGGGTCAGTTTGTTCTGAGGTTATTACAAAAATGCTTTAAGATAAACTTTTTAATGTATTGCTCATCACTACATAGTATAAAACAAAGTCGCTTCTCTGTCCCTATGTCCCTATGTATGCTTAAATCTTTAAAACCACGCAACGGATTTTAAGGCGGTTTTTTTTAGTAAATAGATTGATTCATGAGGAAGGTTTAAGTATGTAAACCTTTCCGATATTCCCACGGGAACAAAAGCTACGCGAGTGAAACCGCGGGCAGGTCGCTAGTTAAATATAGTTACTGATATAAATTATTTAATTACTTTTCCTCTTTATCTCGTATTACCACCAATGTTAATCTGTAAGTTTTTTAGCTAATCAGAATCGGTAGTCTACACTAACAATTTAATGTGCGTGTTCTTACAGAAGCGATTTTTACCTGAGCTAACTAGTGAATAGAATAATACTAAATTTTTTACCAAGGGTAACATCAAATGTATGGACGAATTTCGACTTTATTAATTCTAAATGGTTATAAGAAAATAAGATCATAATCTTATATATCATAATCCAGGTCGCGCAATTTGGATAGTACATTATACTTTAGTATTTTTACTTTTTACGTGCAATAATCAGGGATACTAAATTGTTTGCAAAATGTGTCTTAACTTTTTAAACTAGTAATAATACTACTTATTTATAATTTCATATGAGTATATAAAAGCAGTTATATTTTCAGAATGTTTCGTCTCAAGGAAACTGGTATAATCAAAAGAATACTAATCCGTGGAGAAGAATGCCAGTTACGATGCGCTGATGAAAACAAATTCGTTATTGCCGGGGAACAACTGTTCGTTCCGATTGCTATACTTTTGTTCGCTTATGTTTTAGCTTTACTTGTATTATTAGTTGAGAAAATTCATTACAATAGGTTTAAAGTATATCCTTATGTAAATTAGGTATAATATGTAAGTACCTATTTGTGCAAGTGAAAATTTATTTGTGAATTTTTTTTTTTCTGCACGCTCCACGTGTATTCCCTTAGTTTCGAGTCATAAGTCTATAATCTAGAAACTTATTTAGGTAGCGGTCATATATTAAATGTTAAAAACACCATGAAAATATTTTTCATTATGCCTAAAAGGTATGTTGTATTTGTATTTGTTACAGAAAACATATATAGATCATCGAGATACTTTTTGACATAATATTCTGCTTTGAGCTCATTCAAAAAAGAATTATTTATTCAGCGTTCAAGTTTTTATAATATAAAATTTATATTAGGCACATAGGCTACTTTATATTATAAATAGTTTAAATTATTGATTTTTGTTATTAATTATTGTAACAAAGTATGTTTTCAGTGTTTTTAAAGTAAGCTCAATTTAAGAATTTTTAAATTTATTGGTGCCTCTCAAGCAAAAAAAAAATCATTTTTGTATTTACTTTCTAATGATAATGATCATGACTTCTACACATATTTAAAGAAATTTACGTAAGTGAAACTAAGGGTAAAATCTACTATATATTAATAAAAAGTAGTGTTTGAACTCTAAAAACTCCATAAGAAAAGTTTACTGAGACAATATAAAAATCTTTTTTAACGTATAATTAAGATTGTTTAAAAATTATGTCTAATTTTGAGGTTTTCAATAAAATTAACAAGCTGAGTCTAAGGTACATAAATTGCCGACTTTATTTACAAAGATCTGCTTTTTTAAACATGCAATGAATATTAAACAATCAACACCGTGAATTCGTAGTGAATTCGTAGTATAACCACAGATTTTATTTTTTCTGACAGATAAAGCAAAGAGGGGTGCATATTAAGACTTTGTCTAAAACATAACCGGTTTTGAAAAACGAAAAGTAGCAAAATGAAATGAAATGACTAAATTAAGTCCTGATTATACAAGGTGTGAAAAAACCCTGTCCTATCCGAAAGAGGTATATATGTCAATAACATTATCAAAAAAACTTTATTATAATAAAAAGAATATCGTATTTTAAAGTGCATCATTTTAGTACTAAACTTGAGGAATTTCCCCTTTAATCAAGCAAGTATTTTGAAAATTTATCTATCGATATCCATATAGTAATGACACAGATATTATGATCGTATTAAGCTACCAAATAATGCCTTTGACGACCGGACAGGGTTATTTGAACACTGTATATTGTATATTTTTATAAAGACGATTTCTTGTTCTGTGTATGTTTAGATTAACCTTAATTATAATTTTATGTTACCAAATCACCCATGTATATAACTAAATCCTTATAATAACTTAAACTGTTAGTGTATTTGAAAGTTAGTGGATTGACATTAAACTCCATCTATACATCTGCACTAAACAATTATTAAAATTTAAAATTTTGCATATGTAGGATAAGACCTCTGTGGTCTAGTGGTCCAGCTTTGGAGTTGACCTCATGAGGTCCCGGGTTCGATTCCTGGGTCGGGCACTTTAAAAAAAGTGTTTTTTCAGTTTTCTGAGAAACTCAAAGTTGCCCGGGATTGAAAAGTGCCCGGTTGGCGATAGGCTTGCCACCTATCACATTTATGGGACCAAGTATCTTCGGCTAATCGTGGGTGCACTTGTTGTACCTCTGCCTACCTAATATATATATATATATATATATATATATATATATATATATATATATATATATATATATATATATATATATATATATATATATATATATATATATATATATATATGTTTATTCATATTTAAAAAACACATTGTACACAAATTATACGAGTACAGATATTCACTGTTGTACGTAGATGATAAATACCTATACACCTATATACTTTCTCACAAACTGCTGATTACGGTAGTTTTCCAATATAACCAATGCCACCTAAAGGCGGGTTGCTGAACTAAAGAGACAAGCGTGATATTTCAAAAAGTCATTAAAAGTTCTGGTATTTATCGATAGATGGAAAAACTAAAAAGTATCACCCCTGTGCCGGTCGGAGTGGGGCGTGTTAGATTTTTTTCGTTACGGAATTTCTGGATTCGGTCTCCACGCTCAAAGCCCGCGATAGAAGCTATGCAATAGCTTAAAAACCTAACACCCCCACTCCGACCGGCACAGCGGTGATACTTTTTAGTTTTCCATCTATCGATAAATACCAGAACTTTTAATGACTTTTTGAAATATCACGCTTGTCTCTTTAGTTCAGCAACCCGCCTTTAGACGGCATTGGTTATATTAGAAAACTACCGTAATCAGCTGTTTGTGAGAAAGTATATAGGTATTATCATCTACGTACAACAGTGAATATTTGTACTCGTATAATTTGTGTACAAAGTGTTTTAAATATGAATAAACAATGTGCATTTATTAAATATTCCTGAAGAACCGACATGTATTGAAAGATAATAAAAATATTTTGAACAATATTAACATCTCATTTATTTAATAAAAGAAAAAAAAATGTTTTTTTATCGGTCACCACGATCAAAGTGTAACTTGAATTAATATCAAAGAAAAAAAAACAAAGAAAAAAAAATACTGCATAAATAAATAAATATATAATTGTAATTGCATAAGTTGATAAAAAATGCTATACAATAGCTTTACCGCGGCAGTCTCCGAGTGCCACACGTCTTTTTTTATTTAACCGGTTGGCTATTCAAATAAAAAAGTATATATACAATTAGTGAATTGTGAAACAATACAAGTGCAAAATTTAAAACAGTAATTATGACGGAGTTTCATCAAGTGCCGATGATGAAAAGTATAAAATAAATAAATATAACAATGGACAAATTACCCAAATTGATCTAACTCCAATAGAAACAATTTGTTTGCTTGTGTTATGGGTGTTAATCGACGGTACTAATACTGAATACATAAAAATACATATATAAATACTATAACATAATAAACCCAAACCCAGAAATACAAACATCTATGCTCATCACAAAAATGTTTATGCCTGTCAGAAATCGAAACCAAACCTCATCGATTCGCAGTTAGGTTAGCTAACCACTCGACCAGCGGGATAGTCAAAAGAACTAAAGACATATATATACTAACATATAGAAAAGCCTAATGTTGATATGTATATGTATTTTTAATTGTTATGTTGATAAGAATAGTAGGTAATAAAAATGTCCTGTTCTCAGCTATTTAGTTTTGTGTAAGATAATTTTCGAATTAAAGAATAGTATCAGGATATTGAACCCACTACTGTATTTATTACCATTGCGACCACAAAACTTTCGTTTTATTTTATGATTCTTTTTTCTTTTTGGATTATAACAAGTACTTTAACTGAATTAAGACCAAAGGCTTACAGCATAAAACCTTAACTGTGCAGTACGCTAGAAAGAAACAATTGAAAAAGTTATTTTGAAAAAAGGTTATTATTATATTGGGGACATAATGCCGACGCCGGAGTGTGAAGCATCGCTTTCATTGCCATACTCATATCAATAAATTATTTGTGATATATCACTTAAATGCAGATTAAACATTGTTGGAGTAGTTGCACTTACAGGTTTAAAGTCAGAACAAGCTACGAGTACACATAGTTTAACATAGTTAAACTGCTGTCAAGTAATTTATTTCCATAATTTCTCATGAAGCATAATAGAAAAAGGTTCATGTGGAGAACTTTGTGTTTGAACACAAAATTCATGTGATATACCTGATAATATACACACACATGTGCAACTTTCTTTACGGCTAAAATATATAGTCCATCATAAAAGCGATTTTGTTGTTTAGTCTTTTTTTATCATAAAATAGCAAACAAGCAGATGGGTCTCCTAAAGGAAAGAGTCAACCATCGCCTATAGACACCAAAGGTGTTAATGGTGCGTTTCTGTCTTGTGGCGAGGTCTAATGCCATATGTATAAGTTTACTGGCTACCTTACTCTCCAAACCAGAACACGATAGTGACGAGTGACGCTACTGCGGCAGTAAAAATTAAGACGGTGGTACCAGACCCGGGCGAGACAATGAAGAACTCTACAACCTATTAGCCACGATGGTAGTGACTCGTAAATCCAATCGGTCACCTCTTACGATCTGCCTGACAGAACGGCAGTTGGTCTATTCTGCAAAGGAGCCCGAGACTAACATAAAAAATGTCGGGGAAAAACGGGAAAATAGTCTATGGTTGAATATTGACAACATGGCGTTCGCTAGATTTAAATATAGCACCTACGAATAAAACACAGGATATTTTTCCTTTTCATATAAACATTTTTGAGCACCTATTCGGAGTTTTATACTTATCATTATTTAATACCTATAGCAAAATACTTAACTATTTATGTTTTTATATTTTTACATTAATCTATTGTCTATGAATAAAGTTTACAATTAAAAAACGATCAAGTGCACTTGAACTCGCGCAAAGAGGGCTTCGTTCAAACTGATAGGTAAGAAGGTTGTAATATAAATGCCCAAACTAAAAGGAAAACTAGGTCAAAGGCCGAACTCAACTTTGCCGTTCAATCCCTAGACAATAAGTTTGTAATAGTGAAATTGCTTTTTTATTTTTAGACTACACATCCACCTCTACACACACACACACAAACATACACACATATATATACACACACATATATGTGGTTACTTTTTCACAGCTATGTCTTATTTTCCAGACGACAATAGACTCGAATTATTTGATATAAACATCTCAATTTGATACCTTTAAGCATCTCTGAAAAAAGGCCTTTGATAGGGCTAGACCGACGGACAACAAAGTAATCTTATAAGGGTTCCTTTTCTTTCTTTTGTAGTACAAAATCCTAAAAAGTTGCTTTTGTACACCAAATCATAACGGATATTAATAATTTTAAATAGCTTGAAATTCTTATGCGTATTTCAATTAACTATCATATTATCATCAAATTAAAATCTCTACTTGTTCAAGTAAATTAATGAAAGTCTTTATTATGAATATATATTGTGCCTTCGATCTATATTAATCTATAATCTATATTAATATTGTAAATGCAAAAGTTTGGATGTTTGGATGGATGGATGTTTGTTACTCAATCACGCAAAAACTACTTAACGGGTTTGAATGAAATTTGGCACACAGGTAGATGATGACCTGGAATAGCACATAGGTTACTTTTTATTCCAGAAAAGTTAGCTGATCCCGCAAGGTTCGCCAAAAACTTTTATAATGCAGCGGACTGCACGCTACCCCTAGTATTATATATTTTATAGTAACTAACGATCGCCTTCTAATCAAAATTCGACCATGAATTATACAATAAAATCTCTTCTAAGTTTAATGAAAGACTTTAGCCATTATTATCACGGAATTAGATTATTATAATCATATACATATGTGTATGTATAAAATTTATATTCATTAATTTATGCAACTGAAAAAATTACTTCCCTGCAACTGAAACCTATTGATACCTATAACTGTGCCTAATTCCATAACTCTTAATTCGTGCTATTGGCGCATTTTGGGTTTACGGATTTCTGCAAAGTAAAAACTGAATCTACAAAATAATCTCTACCTTTCTCAAAAGTTTCATTAGTTGCTTTGCAACTCTTACGATAAATCACTCAAGAATAAATGTTACTAACTGAATATATCCACTATAACTAAGCTAACACTAACAGAAAGAGTTGGCAGTCGCCATTAGAATTTCACTACGTACATATTATGTTGACAACTCGAAATTATTTTTTTTAATGTTTTATTATTTAGGTAAGGTAATCAAGTCAACCGTAAATTTTAAATTTTATTTTAACCGCCATGTTAGTCGAGCGATCAGCGACCGTGACTACGTAATCGACGGGGCTCCAGTTCGATCTCCGACGGAGACAAGCATTTGTATGTTGAACATAAATGTTTGTATTTCCGTTTGGTTGTTTATTAAACATATTGTAGTATTTATATATGTATTTCTATGTATTTGTATCGTTGACTAACACCCATAACACAAGCAAATAATTTGCTTACTTTGGCGTTAGATCAGTAACTGTAGTTTGTCCCGTGAATATTTATTTATAATTATTTATTTATATTCGTACAACTGGTGTTCAAGCCTTTTCTATTTTTTTTTAATTTTCAATGTTTGCAAAATCAACTAGTTAAGTTCAAACGTTTCAAAATTTCGCCATCGCATTGCTGTTTATAAGAAAAAAAAAACTTAAACATTAGAATTCTTTGAGAAACAATATTTATTGAGGGTTATAGTCCAAGAGTTAACGATGTAAATTTTTTGGAAAGGTTTCTGAATAAAATTACACGAAACTAACGGATTAGTCTAAAATAAATGCAAGGTGTAGAAAAATTATTACTTATATTCACTTCCAAATATACTTTGTTATTAATTTTTTTTTAAATAATTTATTGCACTAATATGTACAAAGGCGTAATCTAATGCTATCAAGCATTTTTCACAGTTTGCCTTCGGTGATCTTGAAAGAAAAGCTTGAGCATAACAACTTATTAAGAGCTAATGATAAAAATAAACGCTGTATATTTAAATATTATCTTTAAATTATTATCAACTAGCTATACCCGTGACTTCGTACGCGATTGCCATTCCTGCAGAGAAATTATTCATATTTGAACACAGTATTTCTCATATTCAGCAATACTTTGGACGGTGAAGCACTTTTACCAAGAAAGGAACTATTCGCCTCTGTGGTCTAGTGGTCTGGTGTCGGAGTTGACCGCATGAGGTCCCGGGTTCGATTCCTGAGTCGGGCAATTTATAAAATTTGTTTTTTCAGTTTTCCGATAAAAACAACATTGCCCGAGATTTGAAAGTGCCCGGTTGGCGATAGGCTGGCCACCTATCACATTGTGGGACCAAGTATCTTCGGCTAATCGTGGGTGCATTTGTTGTACCCACGATTAGCCGAAGGAAGGAAGGAAGGAAGGAAGGATACTGGCGTGAAGATACTTTTTTTTTAAAGGAACTTTTCTGTGTGGATTTGAAACACACTGGCTTAAGGTTAACTCCCGATCTCAAAGACGATGAAGATATAGAAAGAGAGCGAAGGGCGTTGTCGGTTAGAGCGAACATGCTGGCTCCCAGATTTGCGCGTTGCTCGCAAGCAGTTAAAATTACTCTATTTAGAGCTTTTAGTACAACTTTCTTCGCGTGCGGTCTGTGGGCTACTTACTCGCAAAAGGCTTATAGCGTTCTTCCAGTGTAATATAATAATGCATTCAGGATGCTGTTGGGGTTCTTTCGCTATTGTAGTGCTTCAGGGATGTTTGCGGCAGCCCAAGTAAATTGTTTTTTATGCAACAATGCACAAAAAATGCGCATCCCAGGTGCGCCCAGTGAGAAGCAGCTCTAACGGCATCTTAAACATGATTGCGAGCAGATTTAACTGCACCTGCGTTTCACATTGTTGTACAGTATCCGGAGGAGTGGTGAGGGATAAATCAAGGACAAAAAAATATAAATAAATATGTACATATCTTAATTTAAATATTATTATGAACATGAATTTAATATTAAAAATATTTGTACGTATATACGTTAACAAAGTGAAACGGATAAAGAATAAAGTGGATGCGCGACGAATAAGAAATTAATAATAATGTAATATGGCGTTGACCTCATGAGGTCCCGGGTTCGATTCCCGGGTCGGGCACAAAAATGTGTTTTTCAGTTTTCTAAGAAACACAAAGTTGGCCGAGATTGGATAGTGCCCGGTTGGCGATAGGCTTGCCACCTATCATATTTGTGGGACCAAGTCTCTTTGGCTAATCGTGGGTGCACTGTTTGTACCTCTGCCAACCCCTTCGGGGATATGGGCGTGAAGATACTTTTTTTTAATAATATAATATAATTTAATAATATAAATTTCAAATGTAATGTAATGTAGGTAATATTAATAATATAAATTAATTATTTTTATCAATTTGATTTAATTTAATCTACGAATTTTTTATGACATATTATTATGTAATCTATGGGACTTGGTACCTGAAATAAAAAAAAATTATTAAAAATTCAAATTCAATTCAATTTAGATAGTATTTAATTGAAGTCACTACAAAACAACATTAGCATGCCTAACATGGCCTGCCATAACACCTTATATTTTCTGCGGTCAAGCTTACAGTTTTCTTTGTTTGCCATTATATACTCAACCCATATGACTATATTAGATTAAAGAACATTTTTGCAAAACCTATTAATTATTTTTACTAGCTTATATTTATAATTTGCGAGAGAATTTTCAATGGAAGAAAATACATTAATGAAGGCTAATAAAAAGAGGAGGAAAAGCATCCAGTCACGAAACCAGACTTAATAACCAGAATTATTACGCACGTAATGAGTTACCGACATTAAGAAAAATTGTCTAACTCTCAGAGAAGCTGAACTTTTCCAAGGTAGTTTGCCGTTTTTATCGACATTATTAAGAGACGTTAAGAAGTTAATTAAAAAAAAATTGATTCTTACAAATAAGGGAAAGTTAAGTATCTTTTGATTACTTTTTTCTAATGTTCTTCTGTAATATCTGTAATCTTATACTGGACTGAAGGTATACACGTTCTTATTTTCTAGTTTGCTTAGTTTTAGGTTTGAAGTTTGACTTTAGTAAGTAATGAGTATACTAAGTTGTATAGGCACTCCAACATCTACACTTTGCAGGAGTGTCATTTATTTTCAAAGGAAACTGGGTGATTTATCTATTTTTGAAATTTTTACATTTTACGTTCTAGACTAATTTTGCAATTTAAAAACAAAATTGTAAATTTTCGCCATAACTTATCCTTTCGGAAATTTTTTAAAGAACAAAGTCTATTAGTATACATAGTGTCGATTGAGCGCATATTTTTTGAGATATTGGTAAAAAATCGGCCAAGTGCGAGTCGGGCACGCGCGAACGTTTTCTAAACATTATCTATGATAAACGTCAAAAAATCACGTTTGTTGTATGGGAGCACCCCTTAAATATTTATTTTATTCTGTTTTTAGCATTTGATATATGATATAGTGGCAACAGAAATTCATCGTTTATGAAAATTTCAACCATGTAACCATCACGGTTCATGAGATACAGTCTGGTGACGGACAGACAGACAGATAGACATACAGACGGACGGACGGACAGTGAAGTCTTTTTAATACGGTCCTTACCTTTTGGGTACGGAACCCTAAAAACTGAAAAATGACCTGCTTTATTTTCTTATAAATAAAATGTTCTCGGCTTCCTAAGAGGTCAAGATTTTAGGCTTAAGTTGTACACATTTTAGTATTTTTACCAATGAAAATTGTAGCTATAAAATTTTCCAAAAGATGGCTATATTCTAGAATTATTTTCCCGGGTCATATTCATTAAACAAACACTATAAAATGCACACGCTAACTTATAAGGAGCCGCACGTTCAAAGGTTTCTGTATATTTGGGGTAACACGTTTGGCTGGATTTGCCACCCGGAAACCTTTAAATCTTGTAATGTCAGTAACTTTTGAATTACAAAACTGATGACTTCGAAATTTTTAAGGGACAATTTTTTATAATATCTTCATTTGAGCAAAAAAATAATAAAGAGTTTCGGACTTCAGGTTAATGAATTTAAGCTAATACGTTTTAATTTAGAATTTTATTTGAATCTAATCAATAGATTCGGCGTGATGCGCGACTTTGCAGACATACAGACGAAAATAAAAAGAAAATACAGGTTTCACTCCAGTATCGAATAAAGAGTGCTTCCTAAAAAAAATTTAAAATATCTTCAATGTACAATATTCTACCTCTTACAGTTTTATTATATTTTACATATTTTTCCACTAAAGGGCGTTCCGGAGCCCCTATTAAACATTTATATGCCCATGGCTACATCACTAAGTTTTTAAAGCCAGTCAACTTGAGGGATCAACATATATTCAAATTATAAAAATATATTTTAATATTCAGACATAAATAAAATTGGATGTAACTAAATGTTCGTCCACTCCTAAACTATACCATGAAGTTGCGGAACAACAAGGTAAAGAAAATATAGCATTTATATGACTTCCATGGAACGTGGACAAGCCTCAAAACGTTTTCGTAAGAAACAGACGACAAATATTGCTTAATGTTTCAAAAGTTGTTAAAACTTCACGAACAGAAGCCTTAAAAAGTAACTTTTAATGATATTTAAAAAGAACAGCTTTCTGAAATACCTTTAAGTAATAAATTCTCGAATTTGGCCAAATCTTTGATAAAATTATTGTGTCACGTTACTACGCACTTTCAAAATTTTAGAAATAATATTTAAATATTAATGCGTGAAGCAAAAATTTTCTACCTCTTTTTAAGGCGATTACAGCTGCGAACGACCTTGAGTTTCTAACAGGAGCAACGCAAAATATTATTTCGCGTGCTGGCATGCTCCAAAGTCAAAGAGTATTTACAGTGAATGCAGATACATACGTTTTAACATTTTTGTTCACCTATATGAACTTTTATCATCATGAATCGACTGAATGTTGTCAAACTCAAAACCAATAACTAGTAATCGCTCATTTATCGATTACATATAAATTCATTTTAGAAAAACAATAAATATCTAATGAAAAAAAATATACCGAAAATCGACAAAAAATCATATAACAATTTACACAATAATAACAGTTACGTATCCTATTTTTTCGAAAGTGTTATAATATACAATACATCCCGTGTAGCACTTTATTTTAATACATACAATCAACAATTAATATTTAACAAAACCTTTCAAAATTTGATTTTGTAAAATGTAATCTCTTGAATAATATTTTAAAACTAACTAGTAGCTTCTTAGTTTTTGTTTTAAAATCTCGTAATAAAAAAGAAGATATATAATATGATTTAATGTTTATAGAGGAAACTACTAAATAAGTTGGTTTATTTAGACTATTTGTATGTATAATATATTTTATTTATTTATTTTTAGTTGCGAAGTCCTTACTACCTTCAAATAGTACCAGTTTTTATTTTTTTTTCTTTAGAGTTTTGCTTTTTATTCGCTTGCTTGAATTATCTTCGTTGTTTATGTTTTTTTATTTTTTATTTTTGTACATTTATACAAAATATTGACAAAATACTTATCTATCTATAGCTGATAAAACATTCAAGCTTAAACGTAGGTAAGTACATGAATAGTCTCAAAATATTATTCAGCGTCTACTCGCAAACAAAACTATTTATAAAGTACTAGCTTTCAGCCCCTTTAATACCCTCTTTTACCTCTTTAAGAGATAAAACTCACAGCATCCTTACATGCTCGTTTGTTTAATTGAATTAAAGAACATGACTAATAAATTTGAAGAGATTTTGATTAAACATATTTTATTTTTTCTACCAACTTTACCACTTTTTTCATCCTTTGAAGAGATGACATTTGAAAACCGTATTCATTTAATTGTATTAAAAATCATAAATACTAAGTTTTAAATAATTTCCACAATATTCTACAATAAACAATCTATTTTTTATACAAACATCAATGCTTTAAGGAATGAAATTTAAAAAAATCACCAAACATATGATTCTTAAATTAACATAAGTGCCGAATTTCAAGTTATTTTGACCATAAACGTTTGATTTTTCATATAAATTGTAACTCACACTTTTACTCCTTTAATGGATGAAACTTCGAACATTACACTCATGTTTCTTCAATTTCGATTGAAGAGCATAAGTACTAAAAAAATCCGAAAATTCGTACTTCTTAATTGTATTAAAAATCATAAATACTAAATTAAAATAATTTAGATTTTATAATAATGCAATAAATAAACAATTCATTTTTGATACAAACTTTAAAGCCTCTTTTTACCTCTCTATGGGATAGAATTCAAAAACATATTTGTGTTTAATTTTTTTTTCAGTTAAAGGATAATTTAATTACGGCATATCATTCATTACAACTCAAAAATGACAGAGTTTCATACAAACTTTCACCCCCTATTTCAACATCTTAGGGGATGAATTTAAAAAGAAAACCTTTCTTATTCCTTGTCTATATTATAAGAACAACATCTGTAAAAAAACAGCCTTCCCGGTCCAAGCTCATTATCTACTATAAAAAACATCCAAGCGTAAACGAAATTGTTCACTTTCCAAACGGCACAACCTTACTATTGTGCCAAACGTTCTATCTGTACTATTACTCTTTGACTCGAATATGGAGAGCGGGGCACGCTAACATGCGACACAGCCTCCCCGTATGAACGCTACCGGGAGACTGACAAGTAATCTGTGAGACTGACTTTCGACGCGAGCGCTGTCCGCGAATTAAATAATAAGGTTTTTATTGATTTAATTGCACACTATAATGATTTTGTAAAATTTTGAACTTAAATTTTATAAAGCAATAAATTGTCTTTAATAAAAAGAAAAAATCATCAAAATCGTTACAGTAGTTTGGAAGTTATAGGCAAATTTTTGCGTAAAAATAAGAAAGATATTCGATTTTTTTCCGTCAAAAATAACAAAAAAATTTGAAAAAACGAACTTAAAATTTAAACTTAATTATATTATACGTATAATGCATTTTTTTTTAAATTATTGGACCAACCGGTTAGCAGTAGTAGGCTTTCAAAGAGGTGTCTATTTCGTAGTTTGGCATTACCTATCGCCTTAAGACAATTACGCGAACGGTGGAGTCTGAATTTGGCACAGTCTGAAGTTTACATTGCGCAGGACTTCAGAAAATTAATATTTTTAAATAAAATTCATTAGAAATATACATAGATTAAATTTGAATAATAAAAAATTACACACACTGCACTAATATGACATACATGATAATATACACACATGTATACATTGTTTTCGACCGATTTACAGCCGGCCACAGCTCGCGCGGCGCGACCGGCGACGCGAATTGCGGCGCGGCGAGCGGTAACAAATGTAGGAAAGTGTATGAAGTATGCCACAGCTACCGGCGACGCGAATTGCGGCGCGGAAAAACGCGCGACCAGCCGCGCGGTGTGATGAGCGAATAAAACAAAAGAGTACTTTTGTTTTATTCACTAGTAAGCCAGGGTTGGAATCAGAATAACACAAAATTATTACCAATGTAAATTATATAGATACTATATTTTATTAAAATTTCTACTACTATTTTTTGCCTCCGACACAAAAATGAGGGTTGTTATAAGTTTCAGAGGCGTATCTGTGTATCTGTCCGTGCATCGTAGCGTCCTGGTGGATGGTCAAATTTGGTTGCAATTTTTTTTTTACTTGAAAGCCCTATTCGCGAGATGGTTTTTAGCTATGATTCAATAGAATCTGTGCAGTCATTGAAAGCTCACCAGCTCTTTTCAACTTGATGAAAGAAATTTAGCAACTTGTAAAGGTTTTTCGATGCTAAATTTTGTATTTTATTACTTCAATTATATTGCAATGACATGGTAACCTAGACCTGATGCTACAATATCTTCATTCGAAGATATCAATTTTTATTTAACTAGCAATATGTAAATAAAAGATTTTCTAAATATTGCAAGCCATATTTATCGACTTCCTGATATTTATTTGTACTGAAACTTGGTAAACTTTTGTAAGTTCAATGACAATGCAATATTATAGTACTATCCAGCTGACATCATAATGTAGCCTAGATATAGAAAATAGAACTCTCAGATGTAGAGTTTTAACGAGGCAACCAAGTTTTGTGTCATTGGTTTTGTTGCTTTAAGTACTAAGTTTAATTAATACTCATAATGAGAAATGGAACATGGAGCCGCTAGAGTGTCATTGTAACTCACAGACAGAAAGTGTTATGATAGTAGAGTTTGAAGTGGTTCGTTTCGTTGCAATAAGATATTTTTCATTATTACGAGACTCTGAAGATGGAGCCGAAAAAAGTAATATCGAAACTTCTCGCATCCAGATGCAAAGATAATAAACTTTTAAACTCAACAAGGTAAGTTTATTGAGTTAGCGCTCAATTGTCTTGTACTGACAAACACTTTGATGCTGGATGATTTATAGGATCTGATGCTCATCATAACTTAGGATTTAAAGATCAAACTCGAAGGTGGCCATGGTAAGTTATATATATATATATATATATATATATATATATATATATATATATATATATATATATTTATATATATATATATATAATAAAGAAGAAAAAAGAAAAACTCATTTAGATTGGACGCAGTTGTACTGTTTTGACGAATACACTGGAGCTAAATGGTTTACAGAGTCTTATGATGAAGCAGGAATGAAGTTATCGAAACTTTTAATTAAAATTGGGCAACACCATCAATTTTGGACTCGTTTGATTTTTCATTTTAAGGAATGTGAAATAGGATAGCTGCCAGTATCTGATGATAGAGCGGAAGGAAGTCTATGTGATCTTCTAAGCTTGACCAGTTAAAATTCACTGAGTGTATGCTACTTCGATTTGTTTTGGCAAGGGAGCTTTGCAATAAAACAATTCAAGCTCATTGAGTAAGGAACCACAGGTTAAGGTTACCTTTAACGTTTTGCTGCAGAATCTCCTTTCGAAATCATCAGCTCCTTGTACATTTTACGATTAAAATTATAGAACTGAAGTAAAATGGTGGACTGACGATAAAAAAGTGTCGTTTTTTTTAATTTAAATTTAGAGTTAGTATGATTATTTATTGAATAAATAAATAATTGGTTATTGACACATTATTTTAATATCGTACTTAGATTAGTTAGAATATTAAACTCAATTTAGTTTATACACCGAAACTTAATCCAAAAACTTCACAGCATTTTCTCAATTTAATGTTGGCTTGCGTTAAACAAAATTTGTTCCTATACATTCATCTCACTCATATTAATAAAAAATACGTTCTCTCTACAACCCACTACATCAAAAACGATCATAGTTACTAAAAATTGCACGGCAAAGTACGTTGTCATACTAAAAAAATGGGTGCGTGTACTTATGTACGCGCGAGGGAAGTTATACTTCATTGGCGTCATTAAAAATATGACCGCGTTTCCGATCCAGTAGTAGTTTTTAAAAAATATGATGACGTGTCAAAGTAACTTGTAAAAAATTTTATTAAATAAAGTACTTCTGATTTTTGATTGCATGCAAATACTTAATTACATTAAAATAATAAAATGACTGTTAAAGGATAGTCAAGGATTTCGGGACTTAATGAGCAATTTAGCGGTCAACTTCAACCTGTAACTTTTGCGTTACGGTGATGCGCGTGCATCTTAAAATTTTTCCTCGCTGCCTAAAGAAATGTTACGCACCTAAAGAAATATAACTTTAAAAATCTCGAATGAAGGGATCAATGATAAGGTAATGTAGGATGTGCGTAAAAGGGAACGTGTGATTGAGTGAGTGAGAGAGTATGTGTGTGAGAGGGAAGTTAACATTTTTTTTGCAATATGGCGTGGTACTTTTACTTTGTGCGAAACTGTTAACGAGGAAGCTCACTAAAATTAAAGTATTTGATATTTTTTCATTCTGCATTTAATTGTTTTCCCGAACCCCACAGTAATATATTATGTAAGTATCAACAATAATGGTATTTTTGCGTACAATCCTAACGTTACAATAATAAATATAGCATCAAAAGAATATAGTAAAAATAGTATTACAAAATCCGACCCTGGTACTAGCTAGTATCGAGGTGTGACAGCTCAGCGGCACGCCGCCGCGGTCGCAACAAGTCGAGCTGTGGCATACCCAGACCTCACCGCGCCGAATTTCGCGTCGCGGGTCGCGCCGCGGTTAGCTGTGGCTGGTCGGTTAGACCGCCCCGTTGGTCGAGTATTTAACGACCCTGACCACGCAATCAACGTGGCTCAGGTTCGATCCCCGACGGGGACAAGCATTTGTGTGATGAGTTGGGTTTGGGTATTTATTATGTATGTAAAAGTGTTTATATATCTATTTCTATGTATTAGTATCGTTGTCTAACACCCATAACACAAGCAAATAATTTGCTTACATTGGGGTTAGATCAAGTCAAGATCAAGTGTAATTTGTCCCGTGAATATTTATTATTTATTTTCAGATAAATCTGTTGTCAAAGGTAAAAGATTTTATTGTTTAGTCTTTTGTCGTAGTTCGACCACAGGGCGATTGCTAGTTCATTAAATATCTTTAAATTAATGAAAGTCATATACCTAATAAAATAATACATAAAAATATTTTTCTCATATATGCAATAGTTTATTAAGTTTATGTTCATTTAATGCTGACAACGAAAAATGAAATGCTACCTATGTCGATGATGAATCTGAATACGCGATAATGGCGTAAATACGCGAAAATTGATAGCAAATTGCTAAATCACGGGATGCAACGGATTAATGAAATAACAAATAGACTAGGTAATGAGTGCAATACAATGTGTTATAGACCGTGGTCCCACTTTTTTTTTGTTAATAACAAGCTGAATTTTTGTGAACAGCTTTTGTTTTGATGAGACACCCATCTTTTCTATCTTCGAAAAATCTCGAATCGATTAACTAATAAAGTTAGGGGGCTATGAAAATTTTAATTCGCTGTAGAATTTTTTTTTTATTAATAAAAATAATTATTTTTTAACTTTAATCGCTTGATTATTTTACGAAAAACACGAAAAAACTTTTGTCCTACGCATTCAATGGTTTTTCTGACGAGTCCTCTATTCTAAAGTTTCGGAATTATGCGATTTTTAAATTAATATTAATCAATTTAATAACAATCTAATTTTTTTCGTAACAGCTTGTTAATCCTTATTATAATTTAAGGTTTACTTTAAAAATTTTAAAAATAACAACGACGTCGACACGCGAGACTCGAACCTGTGACCATCTTCCTCAAGCCTGGACGATCTGTCCCGGAGATAGTCGTGGGTTCGAGACTCTTTTTTATTTTTAAACTTTTTCAAGTTTCCCAAGCACGGGGTGAGTGCTCTAAAAACAAAAATAATAAGGGCTACTTTGTTCTACACAAAGTGAAAACTTTTCCTAGTCCGACACTTTAAAGTTTTCTTTCTTATCTATCTTTATTAGTTACCTGATTCGAGATTTTTCGAAGATAGAAAAGATGGATGTCTCGTCAAGACGAAGCAGTTCAGAAAAATTCAGCTTGTTATTAATAAAAAAAAAATGTTTGTGGTCTATTAGTAATGTATTTACTAATTATACATAATTTTATAACTTTCCGTCATGGAAGTCTAGTACGCATTAGATTCACCACGGATTAAACTGGAAACGCTTTCGAGGTAATTTTAAGATTGGCTATGGAGCTTGCATTTACACCCAGAATCACCCTATGTTTTAACTTGCCCGTGTTAGTTCGGGCTCCCTTGAAGAATAAACCAACTCCCGTTCTGCCTTCCCGTTCGTCTTAAAAGGCGACCGACTTGCCTCTCTCTATTCTTCAAAGAGAGTCTGGACCGACAGGAGTAATTTCCCGTTAAAAACGCATAATAGCTTCATAAGTTCCATGTCCTATTATTTTAATCTGTGTTATAATCACATAATCATTTCTTCAGTCATCTACCGGAACGTTATCACGTTATTGCATAGTCGGTACATGACCGTAAAATTATACATTGGTTGATGCCTTACATAGGTATTTAAGTGACTTGACTCTGTCATCAAGATATATTCTTTAAATATATTTTATTTATTTAAAGAATATATCTTTTTACTTATACTTTTTATTTATACGTTTTAAATATATTTAAATAATAAATGAATAAATAAAAAAATTCATGAACTAATTTAAAGCCAAAGTACGCGAATTATTTACTTGTGATATATGGAAGTGTTATTCAATTATACTCTTAATATACACATTTTAGAATTTTTAGTATACTACACCTCTTACCGTGTAAATTGGGGGATGAATGTTTGCATGTATTTTTTACCATAGAAACATAATTTTATGCCAAATAGAAATTAAACAATACGTGTACAAGAAAAATATTTCATAAGCAACTTACGAAAAATATGAAAACCCACAAAAAAATTATATGGCTCCCACTGTCAAACAGTTATCAGATCTCATGTAGAACCAAACTTCTGACTCGACACGCCCTCGTTCTAAAAGCCCTAACCTTACAAAACGTACACTTTAGTCAAAATATGTGACCTGGCCGTTTAATGGCAAGGGTTCAAAGTGAAAAATTTAATACACGGTTTATTACTTTTCTGTAAGGTTGTGTAGAGTTAAAGTTTGGTTCTGCATAAGATCTGACAACTTTTTAAAAGTTCGAACCCATAGTCACGTCGTGGCAACATCTATCTTCTTTATATATATAAAAATCAATCCCTATTTTCCTTGGTCACGACATCACGCCTGAATGGCTGGACCAATTTCGGTAATTTTTTTTTGTTGTGTTTGTAATTGTAAGAAGAAGGTTCTTATAAAAGAAAATATTAAGAAAATTGCGCGGAAAATTAGAAAATTTAAGAATACTTAACCACCAAATAAAGTTTAATGTCATTTTGGCTGCGTGGAAGGACAATCCCGTAGTCTTATATAAATTACGTGTCACGTTGTTTGTCCGCTATGGATTCCTAATATGTAAAGCAAAACAACGTTTGTCGGATCAGCTAGTTTTATATAAAAATGTTTTTGATATAATAGTTATTCATCTTAATTTACTTTATCGCCTTTAGATTGTGCTGCTTCAGAAACACTAGACTTACGCCAACAAATACTTAATCCCATCATTAAAATATTTTTTAACGCTTTTTCTAGAACTGAGTTTAGTTTTTGCCGCGAATACTCCTGTATGTCTTCTACCGAATAAAAACGGGTGCTACAAAATGATAATATGAGATTAGGAAGAAAAAGAAGTTAGCTTGAGCCATATTTGGTAAATGAGGTGATTTCTCGATGGTATTTGTTGTTTTTGGTCAAATTTTCAGTCACTATTTCTTTTGCGACGTTAACTTTAGTTGAAGACGTTGATGGTCTACCAGAGTGAGGCAAATCTTCCATCATATTTCGATCACTTTAAACGCTTTGTACCCCTCATAAGTACGTGATTTTGATAAAATCGATTCACCGTAAACATTCTGTAATGTTTTCAGGTACCTACTCTGTATACGAAATTTTATTGGCGATGCAAAATTTAAGACTCTTTGTTCATTGTTTTTGTCCTTTAAACACCTTTATTCAATTCGCTATACACACTTGATATGGTCTAAACTAAACATAGCACTATATTTAGTCTAAATATTAAATAATTCGCCAAACTCTGCGCCAAAATAGAAAACACCAATAACATTGACGATAAAAAATACATATGTTACCTGTCAGTTGCACAATCACGTATTGAACGTGCAATTAAAGCGATAAATATAAATTACAATCCAATTTTCATCACGATCGGTCAAGCTATCCTTGACATGTAACGAAGTACGCAAATAGAAAAACAAAAAATATATAGCTTTTAATTTGCGTCATCAGATGTTCTCACTCTGTATCAGATTCCACCAATATTCAAGAACGACTTGATTCGTTAATGAATTATTACGGGTCATGCAGGTAGATAGTAAAAAATTCAAAATGGTAAATTACTTAGATAGTTTCGTTCTGTATCAAGCCACCATAGGTTTCGAAATGTGGTACCGTTACCTTTGCAGTACCTTTGATGTTGTAGACCTCAATAGGCCGTAGTGATTACTTACCACCTGGTGAGCTTTTTATACATATAGACCAGGGCTTCTCTAAGTTACCAAGGGGTGCGTGTACCCTACACGCACCCCTTGGGGTACGCCATGAAATTGTAGGGTAATGCGACTGAATGTACATAATAATTACCGCTTAATTAAGTTGAGAAATTAAAATTAAACCATTGCAGTCAATTGTTTAACGAAGTGATTAATTATATTATGCTGAATATGTTTTAGGAGCGAATTAACTCATAAAATGGCTCAATTTGATGTCTACACTTCTTCATCATTTAAATACTTTTTCTATTCTATCTACAATATGTTTAATTCAGGTTCGCCGTTGTTTAAGATATTAGTTTGAGATACCCTGGTATAGAATAAAATATATTTCAGAATAAATAGCATTTCCTTCCATTAAATTTCATAAGTGCAATTTTATTAAACATGTGTACAACCAAAGAGATTACATTAGTACATAGAAGTCGTTGTGTAAGCCTACAATCTTGACCTCGTAAGAGGTCGGGAACATTTTGCGGAAAACAAAGCTCTTGTCTAAAGAGGCTTATCTTGGTTATTGAAAGTAATACAGTTTTGCAATGAAAAGCAACTTTTAGAAATTTAAAAAAACATAAAAAAGTAAACAACGTTCTTATTACAAATCTTTGTTATTTTCATTGAGTAAGCTTATTTAATTAAGTGATGCTTTTTTTAAATAAAGACTCTTTTCTTTTTTTTTAAATAATAGTAAATCCATTTGTTAATTTAAAAATCTGTGATTGAGAAAAATATTCTTACCAAACAATGCATTTGTTTAGTGAAAATCTTTTTCGAGATTTTGAATTTCTCTGGAACAACCAAAATCTACATCGAGAAAATTTTATTTTTTATATAAATCAGGTGTTATATATGTATTACAATTAAAGAAACAATTCAGGTACATGAAAATCGGCCTAGTGGTTTTTGAGATATGGGTATAGCTGGTTCAAGAAGTGATGCCGATTCCTGATGTTGAGAGCCATACAGCCAATTGCTTGGACCTTATGCTGACTATGGATCCGGACCGCTACTAGTCCGTTCGTGCATGGAATATTGCTTTCACCTCTGGGATGGATTCGCCAAAAACCAGCTGGAGACACTTGAGGCGATAGAGAGGCTTATAAACGACGATGATCTTTTAGGCAAAAAACTCTAGAGCCTCGCTCATTGCCGCAGAGTGGCTAGTTTATCGTTTTTTTATCGGATACGCTTTGAAGAGTGCACTACGGGATTGCATGACTTAATTCCGCCATCCTCATTTTTCCACCGATCGTCGAGGCGCACAGATTCTAGGATGCCTAGAATCTGTGCACTGCCATATGGTCTGCCATATGGTGGACTTTCCACGTACCCGGCAAAAGCGGTTCGACTCGACATTCTTCATCCGAACCGAAAGAGAATGGAACATGTTTCCTCAGTTTGTGTACCCCGACGAGTATAATCTGGGGATCTTCAAGAGAAGAGTGACTGAGAGAGTGATACCTTCTAGGGAAGCGCGTTCCATTTTAGGCCACATCTTAGCTTACCACCAGGCGAGATCGTGGTCAAGCTCTTCCCTATCGATAATAAAAAAAATAGTTGACAGATATTTAAGCCAAGTTAAATTTTTTATTTAATTTTATTGCTAAATTCGAAATCTAAAACCTGCCAGTTATAAACTGTAACACTAAAAAGGTTTTTCACTACTATCTAGTACTTACGTTGGTAGTGATTGAGCTGACTTTTCACTAGCTGGCTAGCCGCAAGGCTGAAATTTTTAAAAACTCTAGACCAGGTGTCAGCAACCTGCAACTCTTCAGATGTAAAGCTGCGGCTCTTTAGTTCCATACGCAAAATTTGTTTATTAAAAAAACATAAAGAAAACATTTACAAAATTTCCACTTGAATACCCATGCAAAGCCATCGCTCCCGTTGATTTAGTTTGCTATTGAAGTATATGTTGGCGTTGTAAATACCTAAATGTTTAATTGTTTAATTTTTTTACCATAGATATTTCTCTTTTAAATAATTAGATTAGATTTTCTATGAAAGTGATTAATTTATGCAAGTACTATTTATTGTTCGCAAGATTTTTTTGATGGGTCATTAAAAACTTTGAAATATTGTAAATTGTAATTTTTGACTCTTCTGACTGAAAAGGTTGCTAAGTGTAGACCAATATGAGAAAAAACACTAGAGTGATCTCGCCTTAACTGCATTAAACGGTATTTCAACGAGCTTCCTGGTAACAAAAGTAAGTCAAAAAGTTATACCGATATTTTGTATTATAAGATAGCAAACAAGCAGATGATTCTCCTAATAGAAAAAGAAACCATCGCTTATAACCAAAGATGTTAATGGTATGTTGCTATACGTGTAAGCGAGATGGCAATGCCACGTGAATAAGTCCAGCGGTTAACTTACCCTCCAAAACGGAACCCTCTAAAACAATGAAAAGCATTGACGCTCTTGCATCAGGAATAGGTCAGGTGGTGGTACCAAATGCCCGGGCGAGTCGTTGCGAAACTTCACCTCTAACTCTAAGTAGTCACAATAGTATTGACACGAATAGCCTATCGGTCACCTTTAACCTTCCTGGCAGAACGGCATTTGATCTATTCTTCAAAGTAGTCCGGACTAACACAGAGAAATTTTACGATTTCAACATCTTTAAATTATACTCATACCTCAAAAGCTACTGAACTAATTTTAATAAAACTTACATTGTTCCATAAGTTGGAATATACCTGAGTTTAATCTTAAAGGGTCATCTTAATATAACTTTCACTTTCTGAGAAATTCGTGGACAAACATATGCTTACGAAACTTAGCACACGCGCTTGGAAGCCTAAACTGATCATCATACAATAATAATATTGTTAAAATTGTATAGTATATATATTATACAATTCCAACACACACATACAGATCAAACTGATAACCTCCTTTTTTAAAGTCGGTTACAAAGAAAAAGAATCTTAATTCGTTTTATTTTTGTTTCTTACTTCAGTATTTGGGCAATTTATTAACCGATTTACATTTTTTTCATTTAGATTTATTTGAGAAAGATTTTCTTTGAGATACCAGAGGTACAGAAATTTGGAAGCCTTGTTTTAAAGTTTTAGTGCGTTTAAATTATTCAAACTGCAGAACCCTATTCGCACGCAATTAATCCAATTTATTTAATCAATTTGCTGTAACCTAATTTCCATCATGTCCGTGAAATAATTAGAAACAATCAAATAAAATGACCCGAGTGTTTTTTTCCATTCCGACGACTATCATTTGTAGTCAACGTGGGTGTGATACACGAGCGCAAGGCAGAAAAAAATACAGGTAAATTAAAAAATATATTTAAAAGTATATTTTGTGTATTATATGTATTTGTGTTATTTATCCCCGTGTTGGTTGCGGGCTCCTTTGAAGGATAGACCAACTGCCATTCTGCCAGGCAGGTCGTAAAAGGCGACCGATTGGCTATGCGAGTCACTACCATCGTTGCTACTAGGTGGTAGAATTCTGCATTGTCTCGCCCGGGTCATGTACCACCGCCTTACCTATTACTGCCGCAATAGCGTCAGTGCTTGTTGCTGTCGTGTTCGGGTTTGGAGGGTAAGGTAGCCGGTAAATTTATGTGGCATTAGACCTCGCCACAAGATAGCAACGCACCATTATCACCTTTGGTGTCTATAGGCGATGGTTGACTATTTCCATCAGGAGACCCATCTGCTTGTTTTCTATCTTATAATATAAAAAAAATTATGTATGTATAGTTAAAGTCAAGTAAAAGTCAAAGTTTTTATTTCAATTCTCGGATGAATATTAGATAGTTCCATGGTTACAGGCGCTTTTGGGAGCTTTTCTTTTGATGGGTCAACAATTTTTAGCTATGTATTAACGGATTGAAACGAGACCGCACACTGCCTTGATATATTTCTTTGGCAAGCTTTGAAATGCAATTCGGGACCAAAAATGTAAACATGTAGTGTAGCCTATTTAAAGTAACAGTCGTGTTTTTGTGGTGTATCAAAAAGTATTAAAATATCTTGAAAAATTATATGTATGACCTTATATTCATAAAACTAAATATTGCATATTTTTTATATAAAATTCCTAAAAATACGAACTAATAATATATCTAACGCCACAAGATAGCAACGCAACATTAACATCTTTGGTGTCTATAGGCGATGGTTGACTCTTTCCATCAGGAGACCCATCTGCTTGCTTGCTATCTTCACTACATAGTATAAAACAAAATCGCTTTCTTTGTCTGTCCCTATGTCCCTATGTATGCTTAAATCTTTAAAACTACGCAACGGATTATGATGCGGTTTTTTTTAATAGAAAGAGTGATTAAAGAGGAAGGTTTATATGTATAATAATATTCAATATATTGTACAGAAATACTGCAATTTTTGAGTTTTCTGATGTCATGTCTTAAATAATTATATTTTTTTCCACTTACATTGCACACGCAGGCTAAACCCTACGATATTTATCAAAAAATGTACTAAGTATTGGTACACCTTGAAAAGGTCTACAGAAAACTCCGCGATGGTATATGTCTATCTCTTATGGAAAACCCACAATAGCATTTTTTTGTCATTTACTTTTTACGAGAAATAATAGCTTTTTTTCGAAGCAATTTTAAACAATACACTGCACTAATCCTTATCCAATTAAATACCTTTAATATATTGTTGATTTAATATAGATCAATATAGTCGTTTACAGTATGTAATTTAAATGAATATTTTGGAAGATATTACAGATTTAAAATGCAGGGGCATAGCGGTTCCGGGTTTACAGGGCTGTGGCGGCGCGCGCGCGGTATGTTACGGCCCGGCCACAGCTCGCGCGGCGCGACCGGCGACGTGAATTGCGGCGCGGCGAGCGAAAACAAATGTAGGAAACTGTATGAAGTATGCCACAGCTACTTCCGCGAATTGCGGCGCGGAAAAACGCGCGACAGGCCGCGCGGTGTGATGAGCGAATAAAACAAAAGAGGACTTTTGTTTTATTCACTTGTAAGCCAGGGTTGGAATTAGAATAACACAAAATTATTACCAACGGAAATTATATAGATACTTACTTTATTTTATTAAAATTTTTACTACTATTTTTAGCGTCCGACACAAACACGGAGGTTGTTATAAGTTTCAGATATGTGTCTTTGTATCTGTCCGTGCATCGTAGCGCCCTGGCGGATGGTCCGATTTAGTTGCGATTTATTTTACTTGAAAGCCCTATTTTGCGAAATGGTTCTTTGCTATGATTCAATAGAATCTGTGCAGCCGTTGAAAGCTCACCGTCTGTTTTCCACTTGATGAAAGAATTTATCGATGCTAAATTTTGTATTTTATTACTTCAATTATATTGCAATGACATGGTAACTTAGACCCTGATGCTACAATATCTTCATTCGAAGATATCAGCTTTTACTTAACTAGCAATCTTTATATGTAAATAAAAGATTTTCTAAATATTGCAAACCATATTTATCGACTTCTTGATGTTTATTTTTACCGAAACTTGGCAAACTTTTGTAATTTCAATGACAATGCAATATTATGGTACTATCCAGCTAATATCATGATGTAGCCTGGGTATAGGGACTAGAACTCTCAGATGTAGAGTTTTGACGAGGCAACCAAGTTTTGGGTCATTGGTTTTGTTGCTATAAGTACTAAAATTAATTAGTACTCATAATGACGAGAAATGGAACATGGAGCCGCTAGAGTGTTATTGTAAATAGAAAGTGTTAAGATAGTAGAGTTTGGAGTCGTTCGTTTCGTTGCAATAAGATATTTTTCATTATTACGAGACTTTGATGATGGAGCCAAAAAAGTAATATAGAAACTTCTCATATCCAGATGCAAAATGCTTAGATAATAAACTTCTAAACTCAACAAGGTAAGTAAGTTTATTGAGTTAGCGCTCAATTGTCTTGTACTGACAAACATTTTGATCCTGGACGATTTCTAGGATCTGATGCTCATCATGACTTAGGATTTAACGATCAAACTCGAAAGTGGCCATGGTAAGTTATAAACTAAATAAGAAAAACCCTTTTAGATTGAACTCAGTTGTTCTGTTTTGACAAATACCCTGGTACTAAATGATTTACAGGGTCTTATGATGAAACAGGAAGGAGGTTATCAAAACTTTTAATTAAAATTGGGCAAAACGATCAATTATGGACTCGTATGATTTTTTATTTTAAGGAATGCGGAATAGGATAGCTTCCAGTATCTGATGATAGAGCGGAAGGAAGTCCATGTGATCTTCTAAGCTTGATCAGTTAAAAGCCACTGAGTGTAGGCTACTTTGATTTGTTTTGGCAAACACTTAGATGCTGAATGTTTTTTTTAAATATAACGATGGAACTGGAAAGTGGACACTTGAAATTGGGCTGATATAGCCTTTATTGCTAGAAGATTCACGTGGTTTGATAGAGTTACATGGCGGAGCTGGAGACCTCGGGAGCTTGGCAATAAAACAGCTCAAGCTCATTGAGTAAGGAACCACAGGTCAAGGTTACCTTTAACTTCATGCTGCAGGATCCTCTTTCGAAGATCATCAGCTCCTTTTACATTTTGCGCTTAAAATTATAATGAAACTGAAGTAAAATGGTGGGCTGACGATAAAAAAGTGTCGGTTTTTTAAAAATTTAATTTATAGTTAGTATGCTGATTTATTTATTAAATAAATAATTGGTTATTGACATATTATTTTAATATTATACTTAAAATAATATTAAACTTAATTTAGTATATACACCGAAATTTAAACTTAATCTAAAAAACACTTAAGAGGTGTCAAGGGACACCCGGATGGAACGAACTTCCTTTTATTATTATTTACAAAAAAACCTGTATACGCTGAACAAAAATAATCGTCGCGACACCACACTGTTCAATGCGAAATAGAAATGAAAATATCTGGCTTGCTTTCTATAAGAGAGAGAGAGAGAGAGAGAGAGAGAGAGAGAGAGAAAGAGACTTTTTGTCTGTTTGTCTGTTTGTCTATTTGTTTGTTTGTCTGTTTGTCTGTTTGTCTGTATGTATGTCCGGGGTAAACTCAAAAATTACTGAATGGGTTTACTTCAAAGCATGAATATTACTAACAGGTCGGGTCAACGTATAGGCTACATAATATCACGCTATCACCTACGGGGGAGGAGCTGTGCGGAGTAAACGAAGTCCACGCGGACGAAGTCGCGGGCAATAGCTAGTTATCCAATAAAATCTTTCTAAAAATTTTATCCTTCGCGTTATTCTACTTTTTTACAGAAAAAAGGTATTTTTGACATCGAAAGAAAGTTTTATTGTAAAGCATTATCTAGTTAAATTTTTTTAATTTAAATATCGTAAAATAATTGTTAGTACATATTTAATGATAAGTTATTTCATGATGTCGGGTTTTCGTGATGGTGTGCGCTCGTCGAAAAAATTTGCCGTCATAATTTTTCCCCATGTTTTCCCCTAATGCACCGAAAGAAGTAAACGTCAAAAATAGTGGTACCAAACCCTGACGAGACGTAGCGTAGATCTATCACATAGTGGTTACAATGTAGTGACACGTTTAGCTAATCTTCCTACTTAAAACTGCCTGGTGGCTGGTAGAATGGCATATGTTCTATCTTACAAAGGCAACCCAAACTAATACGGAGATTTCCTATTGGCATTATTTAATTTCATATTTTTCTTACTTACATACATTTCGTTTATTTCAGGTGGATGTCCGATGTCTTTTATTGAATTTAAACTAAATGGGAAGACCAAGCAGGGTAAGTTATGTAATCAGTAAACAAAATAACATAAAACATAATTAACTGTAACGAAACTTTCCCTCTAAATCTGTAAGATCTTAACTTCCGTAAAAAGTCGGTATTGCTTCTGTATTCGTTAATATCTGCGTCGCGGAGGCGTAGCGGAGGTTCGGTTTTTTGTATTACATTTTTTAATTTTATTTACATCATAAGATAGCAAACAAGCAGATGTGCCTCCCAATGGAAAGAGACAACCATCGCCTATAGACACCACAGATGTTAATGGTGCATTGCTATCCTTACATCGGGGCCTTAATGCCATATGAATAAGTTTACCGGCTACCTCACCCTACACACCAGAAAACGATAATAATAAGCACTGACGCTATTGCGGCAGGAATAGGTAAGGCGGTGGTACTGTCAAAACTTTCATACATTTGTAGGTTACATTATATTGTAAAAAAATAGAAATTAACCATTTACTGTTTTATCGTACCGAGTGCGATGACTATTAAAAATTACCCTTGAAATAATTTTATTTCATTGGTAAGTAGTATAACTCTGTAATTCTGTATGTAATTGCAAGCTATGCTGCCATACTAAGAAAATGTCTTGAACGGCGTATCCGTTTAATCCGTGGTAAAGACTAAATTATTTTAAATTATTCTACTGGTTTCGCTTTTTAAAGGATCTTTAAGACGTAATAATTTTATTGCCAGTTTAGTTTTAGATACCACATAAACAAAGTAGGTATTACAAAAAGAAAATATTACGCCCTGAAGTTGTTTTAAAAAGCGAAACCGTTCGATTAATCCATACTATTCATACTAATATTATAAATACGAAAGTCTGTCTGTCTGTCTGTTACTCTTTCACGTCTAAACCGCTGAACCGATTTTAATGAAATTTGGCATGGAAGTAGTTGAATAGCCGGGGTCAAACATAAACTTTTTTTTTTCAAAAATCAACCCTTAAAGGGTTGAAATAGGGGAGTTGTATGAAAAGCTACTTGACGACATGTTAAGCTAGTCGCGGGCGAAGCTGCGCGGGCTGCTAGTTTAAAATAATTTGGACGATAGGTACCTCCCGCGAAATAAAAGTGCACGTTTTTTATAAAGTAGTTTCAACTAATAATACTGGAATTTCAACAAGTGCCGACGATTGAAAGTGTAAAATCTAATACAGATGTTAATGGCGCCTTGCCTTCTGTTTGGCGAGAATGAGATGCCACATGCATTAGTTTACCGGTACTTTACCGTTCAATCTGGAACATGTCAGAGAGTTTGTCATATTTCACAACTAACATTTAATTATTGTGAAGCCAACCGGTTTCGCCCGTTACAGCATCATCAGGGCTTTATATATATATATATATATATATATATATATATATATATATATATATATATATATATATATATATATATATATACATATACATATATATATATATATATATATATATATATATATATATATATATATATATATATACATATATATATATATATATATATATATATATATATATATATACATATATATATATATATATATACAGGTTGTATTAACATTATATTTATTAATATGTTATATTATTTGAATATAACAATACATACGCAAGACAACAACTGAATACAGGACAATTATTCGGTTTTTGTTAACTGTCTGAGAGGCAGTTAAATTGTTTGTTCTTTAAAAGGGTACTGAAATATGCCGTGTTGGGTATCAAATACTTAGCAATGTCATACTGTTCAGAGCGCAATTTAATATTATGAAATTCCTGTTCCTACTCCAATAGCACTAATAGCGTCGGTGTTTGTCATCGCATTGTTCTGGTTTGTAGGATAAAGTAGCCGGCTAACTTATGTATAGCATTCCATTCCCGCCACCCAAATAACAATGCACCACTTACATCTTTTGTGTATTTAGGCGATAGTTACTGTATATTGTTATCTCTTTCAGTCAGGAGAACCATCCACTTATTTGCCATCCTATAATATAAAAAATATAACTATTATAACTAATTTTTCTTTTAAATTAGGTATAAAATACCTAATTAGGTCTATTAAAATAGTCCGAAGGGGCTCTTAAGTAATGAGATTTTCTACATTAAAATTATTACATTTTAGATCAGGTCATATGGACCTGTTATAAGTGTAGTTAGTTTTTACAACGTATTCCTAATACATATCTTGGTACTGGAGTTTAATACTTGCGTGAAATCAGAAATCAGAAATACTTTATTCAATAAAACGTTTTACAAGTTATTTTGACAAGTTAATATTGCAAATAGTAAAAAAAAATGTGAAAAAACACCGTTGTTTTATACCAAATAGTCTTTATCGATATTCATATCTCCAGAAAATTGAAGACAACAAAAAAAAAAAACAAATCACTATAAATATACACTACACTGCCATTTTCAAGTTAATATAACCTGTATCGAAGTAGTTATCAAAAAATAAAGATTTTATATTCAATTTTTATTCCCTAATGGAGTTTAACAGCAATGGCATTTGAAACTAGTAAATGAAGCGCTAAATTGCTTCATATGCCGATTATGAAGATTAAGTTAATATCGTAGTAATAAGCAGAAATGTAAAAAATACGCTGAAATAATTAATTTTTGTAGTGAAAAAACATCGAGAAATTATAACACCATTTCAAAGCGTTATACATGTACTCGTAGTTATAGATTGATTGAATGGAAGCATTATAATCTTATTTACGTAAGATGAGAAAGGTAGTATTTTATTAAGGTTATAAAAAAAAATTACTAGTAAGAACCAAGTTCTTTTACATCATTCATATCTTAACGCCAGATCTGTCACGGGAAACGTATTTAGTACTGCTCTCTACATACGAACACGCCGGTCACGAAGACCACTTACGGTGTCAACGCATATTCAGGCAGCATTTGATCAATTTGATCATGGTATCTTGGTGTTTCTCTTCCCCAGTACCCAGATCCTTCCCATATGCATTGTATATCTGTCTTATTAATAGGTATTCTGTCATTCTAGGTACGCGTCCAAATCAACGAAGCCCTTTATAATTTTTCTTTCATTTCCTAACATTTTCAGCTCAATATTACGAGCTCGGTCCGCCAGTATACACATCATATTCTTCGTAACCATGTCATTTCGGCCGTGTTAATTCTTCCTTTATGGCAATTCTTAATTTATTATTATTTAGTAGTTCATAATTTTATTTAGGTCAATACGTGCTATATACAGTATTAAGATTCCAACCGAGTATTATTAGGGTTTAAAACCTTTTCGACTTATCTCCTTTAATTTTATTAATTTAAGCCGTAAGTTCTAAATAGTAAATGGAATTAATATTTATTATAATGAATAGATTTCCAGACTATGAACAGATTTCCACGATTTGTTGTAAATACATTACTTTCCAGTACGTCTGAACTTGTATAAAATACGTTTCTAGGAAAACTCATGAATTGTTAAATATAAGAAGAAGAACAGACCATCTGTCAGTTCGTGATCAGTCAGTTCGTGAAAGGCGAACGATTGGCCAAATAAGTCACTACCATCGTGACTACTAGGTGGTAGAGTTCAGCAGCGTCTCACCCAGATTCGGTATCACCGTCTTACTTATTTCTGCTGCAATAGCGATAACACTTATCACTACCGTGATAAGCGTTGTTTCAGTTTGAATGGCGAGGTTGCCGGTATAGTTATGCATGTGGTACTACATCGGCTACAAGGATAACAACGCACCATTAACATCTTCGGTGTCTATAGTAGTCTCCTTCCATCAGGGGAGGCATCTGCTTATTTACTATCCTATAATATAAAAAAATGTGTATACTGTTGGCCCTGCAGGTCTTCCCTGAAACTTTCCGCTAAATTAAGGTATTTTAAGCTCAAAAGAGTAAAATTTATAAGCACTGATTTTTTCAGTTCAAACATCCATTTTTTTTTTATTTTTTTTTTATACCATCAGATAGCAAACAAGCAGATGGGTCTCCTGGTGGAAAGAGTCAACCATCGCCTAAAGACACCAAAGATGTTAATGGTGCGTTGCTATCTTGTGGCGAGGTCTAATGCCACATGCATAAGTTTACCGGCTACCTTACCCTACAAACCGGAACACGACAGCGAAAAGCACTGACGCTATTGCGGCAGGAATAGGTAAGGCGGTGGTACCAGACCCGGGTGAGACAATGCAGAACTCTACCACCTAGTAGCCACGATGGTAGTGACTCGATAGCCAATCGGTCGCTATTTACGACCTGCCTGGCGGAACGGCAGTTGGCCTATTCTGCAAAGGAGGCCGGGACCAACACGGCGGAAAAAAAATGGCAGTATTTTTGAAAAGCCGTATGTTTTGGAAACGATGATCAATTTTGATCTTTTGAATGGCATTCAACTTAACTTCTCAGATCTAAAATATTGCTTTAGCTAAATAATTGATGGGTTGAAAAGTTTCGAAGCAGTGTTAAAAAACATTTTTTTGAATATTCATCATTGATAAATTCCAAATAAATTGACCGATTTTGATCTAGTTAAGTATTCACGCATTTTGTCAAGGAAAAAAGCTGATAAGATTTTTAAGCCAATCAACGTAATAGCCTGAAAGTTATTTCAAAAATATTATGTAAGTTTGCTAAAAACAACGTAATTTTGATAATATGTGTGGAGTATGATATATGTAGAAAAGCTGTAATTTTTAAAAATTAGCTTCGATTTTGATTTTTGAAACAGCATTCGATGTAGTTTTTTTAGTACTAAAATATCGTAGAATACCAAAAAAATGATTAAGTAATTGAAAAATTTCTGTACTCAAGTTTTGTAAAAATACTGTTTCGCCAAAATTTTTTGGGGGTTTTTTCGAAATTTCTCGAGATTTCCTGAACCGATTTGGTTCAAATTTTCAAGAAGTCTAAGTTGAGTGGAATCAAATCAAATGCCATCAACTGCGTTTCGATCGGTCCAGCCGTTCAAACGTTGTAAGATGTTTACATACACATATACACATACAGCCATTTTGACGTTATCGTGAAAATAATTGGAAAAGGTTCCTAGGACCTCAAAATGGAGAGATCTGGTGAAAACTCGATTTCAAACAAAATCAATTACTTCCTTATCTACATACGTAACGGGAAGTTAAAAACATGTAAAATGTGCCTTTGTTTTCTTTTACTCTGCTATTAAGTACCGCACTTATTGGAATTTAGTGACAGTTCCTTTATTATCTGTTAATGTGGTGCCTCAAGGGTGCCTCGGTCCCTAGTTTGGTGGATACTGAGTTGTTTCGCTTAGCTACGCCTTGATTTTACATTACATTCATAACAATTGGTTAAGCAAAATACGAAGTATTAAGCTAATAGTTCGGAAACTACTGTAAATTTTTAACCGTAACCGCGTTACAAAGAGGTCAATGTTTTTCGAGTGTATGTTTGTATGTGTATATGTATGTGTATTTCTTTGGCATGATTTGTAACCTAAATGGCTTGATGGATTTAAGGCTGAGATGGTTAATTTGATGGTAAAATGGGTGGGACGTTTTAATTGTGAAAATGGCATAGGCTATAGGTATAACTTTTACTCGACTATATTAGAAGGAGGCTTACATCTTTGGGAGGAAGGAAGAAATATATCAGAACGCAAACATATTTTTTGTTTTTATAATAATAATAAACTCATTGTTGTACATTTTCAAGAATGATATTTTGTATTTTGTTCAAGTATATTTTGCAGGAAATTTTCTTTTTCAGTCGATGGCAGATACGGTCCAGATTATTCACTAAATGAGTACCTCAGGGTCCAAGCCGATTTACGTGGTACCAAGACGATGTGCTTTGAAGGTGGATGCGGAGCTTGCATAGTTTCAGTGCGAGCTGCTTTTCCTCCCAATCATGAAATGAAAACATTTGCTGTTAATTCCGTAAGTCTAACACATTGAAGAAAGAAAGTATTATCGAAAAATAGCAAAAAATAGAATAATGCTAAAAATAAACGTCAACAAACGTAGCTCATTAAATTTTCATAAGCTTAAAAAAATAATTGCAGTGAAGAACTATTTTTTTTACTAACATTTTTAAACCTTTACGTAAAATATTTTTTCCCTTATTTATTTTATTTAGCTACCTCCGGAATTTCTGAATAGCATCATAGTTTACGACATGGACTATTACGCCGTCGGTAACGGGTTTGAACCTACATATTTTTTTGGATTTGCAGTTTTTTGGCTCTTTTCTTGTGTAAATCTTTTGCTTTTTTGCAAGGTTTAAGAAAATTGTGAGTAAATCTTGGTGAACAAGGTATTCTACCTTTATATTACTAAACAATAGTAATATTTTGACAGTTTAAAACTGTTTGATTAATTAAAATAATTGACTATAAATATTTCTAACTTAAAACAGTGCTGTTGATTTATTTCAAAAGCTAATATCACATCTAACTCCGTTCCAATAATAGCTATAAAATTGTTGACTCGTAAATTGTATTTTTAAGGTTTATTAAATAAACATTTTTCAATTTCACATTTCTCTTGTCAACAGTTAACTGCTAATTATGGACGTTAGCAAATAAAATAAATGTTCATACGTTTTCAGTGTCTTGTATCACTACTTTCTTGCCATGGCTGGGAAGTAACAACTATCAAGGGCATAGGTAATCAGAAAAAAGGATATCATGAAGTTCAGAGCAGATTGGCTGCATTTAACGGATCACAGTGCGGATACTGTTCTCCTGGATTTGTTTTAAACATGTACAGGTAATAAATCTATCAGTTCAAGACTAACATTCTTTTTCAACTGACGAGATAATGGAGGAGTTCCTCAATTAGATGCGTATTTTTTTCAAGTTACCACGCATAACTTTTTACAAGGTTGGATAATTTTTATTTTTTTGGATAGCGTGTACTACGAGGATGGTCGCATTAGTTATTTTTTTATTAAATGTACAGTATCTTACATATGTAAGCAAATAAATTGCTTACTTTGGGTGTAGATCAATTCGTGTAATATGCCCAGATATATTATAATTCAAGTAAAAGATAGCAAACGAGTATCAGCTATTCGTTGACTCTACAAGTGGAAAAATACAACTATCATTGGTCATGTAGGTTGCCATAGCTGAATAAAAAGTTTTTATGGTGACACTTATCATGACATATCTATCTATCTATCTATTTACTGTTCGTTAGTCTCGCTAAGACTTGAGAACGGCTCGACCGATTTAGCTAATTTTGGTTTTGAATTAATTGTTGAAGTCCAGGGGAAGGTTTAAAAGGTGAGAAAATATAGAAACAAAATAAAAGTAGTTAAAAAGGCAGAACAATGTATGCCGGGTCAGCTATTTATACAATAATATACATATTACAAAATTAACTTCCTTAATAAACTTCAATTATGTTTGTTCCAAAAATTTGAACCGTAACCGAACGCGATCTATCGTAAAAGCAGAATAATTTTTTACTAAAACTGGTTATTTAATAAAAAAATAACAGGAAACCACCGTATAATAATTTTTTGGAGTGGAACTTACATAATTTGTGTGCAGTTGTTGATAATGAAATTAATTTGGGCTTTCCGGCCCTTATTGGTATACGAAATGAAAATGTTATTAAAATATCTAAGATTCGCGTATAATGCGTTTATATAATGATTTATGGTATTTTTTTAACCAGCTTGTAGCTGTTGCATTTTTTTTAATTGTTGCGCTAAAAGCTTAAAGTTCCTATCAAATCAAAATAGTTTCGCCGTAAGATGAATCTACGAAGTAAACCGTTATAAATAATGTTTACGCTGAATGTCACTTCGCATTTACGTTGTTATGTCAATTTCAAAAGAAATTCAAGATTAAAGTGATTTTAATCTAACGAGCTAAGTAGTTAAGAAGCAAAAACAAATAAGTTTATTAAGTTGTTATAATTAAAATTAGATTCTCTCATAATTTCAGCACTGACGTATTCTTTAACATCAATCATTGTGATTACTAATGATATACGATTTTGATGAAATTATCTTATTTAACAGTGATTTTAACATTTAACAGCGATTTAAATAAAAATGTAATTTTTTTTTTAACTTCTTGTATAGAAGATAAGATATAATTAACTTGAAGTAGGGATAACATGTAAATAACATAAAAAAATTAAAATGACTTGCGACAATATTTTTATAAGAAGACTAGAATAGTTGTTTATTGAATATCTGCAAAGATATATCTAATCTTGATTATTTACCGTCACAGATAAATGAAGAAACCGTGCAGTCGAATCTACTCGAGAGATTATAATTCCCGTTGTAAAAGTGCTATAATGCCTCTCTGATGTCATTATCTGAGTGAACTTAAATTTCTTTAATTTGTGTAATAAAACCCTTGCTAATCAGAGATAAATTATTAACAATTTTATGAAACTTTAACTACCGAAATGTCTAACGCCTTAAATCTCACTGCATTAATTTAAGATTTATGTGCTATTTTTGTATGTATAATAATGTAAAAAATTAACAAAAAAAAAATAGTTTCTTAAGAAAATAATTGTTTATTTGTAAAATAGAACACGTTGAATTAAAAAAAGTCGGTCGAATTGATACCCGCGTGTTAAATTATCAGTTAATTTGCCTGGATGCAATATTTTATTTGAACCAGTTTTTTAAATAACATATTGCGCCCCTAACAATTGCCCACTATAAATCAGAACTAGTTTACAACCGGCAAAATATTTGAAAGCCTAGTTATTAAATAGCGAGAATGCTTCAGAAAAGAGTTAACGTATAGTAAATCGATGCATTTAATCCCGTTTGTCTTGTCTTGTCCGTAAATTGGATTAGAATCGGTATTTTCAAGTGTATCTTTAAAACATATTTTTTCAGTCTTTATGAAGCAAAAAATAAACAAATATCATCAATAGAAGTAGAAAATAGTTTCGGAAGTAACATTTGTAGATGTACAGGCTATAGACCAATACTAGATGCATTTAAATCTTTTGCATACGATGCCGATGAAAGAATTAAAAATGAATTAGTTGATTTAGAAGATCTGGATAATTTAAAAGCATGTGATGATTGTGAATATGTCAGCAGTTGCCATCATGATAAAATTAAAAGTATTAATAATTTTGCAAAGGGTAGGGAAGTCCTTTGGTGTATAATTGAAAAAGAAGAAAGTGAAATGATTATAATAGATTGTGGGCAATACAAATGGTACAAAGCATTCTCTTTAAATGATGTTTTCATTGCAATACAAAATGGCGATTATAAACTTTTAGCTGGAAATACAGGACGTGGTAAGTCGATCTAAATTTAAAACAATAAAATATTAACGGCTGTGTGAGTGACTTACTAACTTTATTACTACCATAATATAATAACTTGTTGATTCCGGCTATTGCGATTATGCTAAAATACGGTAATTAATGGATGGGTGCTATGACTCATCTCGGCAGACTTTGTAAACTTAGATGATCCAGACGCATCTTTAGACGATCGATTCATTTAACTTGCCTACAACGGAATATGTGTGATAATATTTATTAATTTCTAGATGTTTTTGTTCGGACTCTTTTGAAAAATATATCAACTGCCATTCTGCCAGGCAGATTGTAAGAGGCGATCGATTGGCTATACTTGTCACTACTTGTATAGGGTTCTGTAACGTCTCGCCCGGGTATTTGTACCACTGCCTTACCTATTCCTGCCACAATAGCGTCAGTGTTTGTCATTGCCCTGTTCCAGTCTGGAGGGTAAAGTAACCGGTAGACTTATATAATGTGGCATCCCGCCAGACACAACAACACACCGTTCACATATTTGATATCTAGAGGCGAAATTTTCTCTTTCCATCAGGAGAGCCATTTGCTTGTTTATAATATTATAATATTATGATATAAAAAATGTAGTATAAAAGGTATGAGTAGAGAAAAATATGCGATACATTTTTAGAGTAACCGATCGATCGAATTTCGATTCTAGCATATACATCACTAAGAGAATTTACTTGGTGCAAGCGGACTAAACTTAAAACCTTTTGAAATATATTTTTTTAAGATAAATTCATTAAAAAATTAATTAAAAATTTTGGTTTAAGCGAACTTAAATGTCATAAAAAATATAAATTCAATTTAAACTAAACTAAATGTTTCAGGTGTATACCATACATATGACTATCCGCCAAATGTTATAGATATTTTCAATGTTCAAGAGTTGAAAAATTATGTGCTAGATGTTAATTTAATTTTGGGTGCCGGTATGACCATAACAGATACCATGGAACTATTTCTAAAACTATCGAAGGAAAACGAAGACTTTGCATATTTAGAAGAGTTATATGAACACTTGGACCTAGTCGCTCATGTGCCAGTACGAAACGTGTGTAACGTAATTATTTTTCGTTTGTAAAATGGGGAATTTTTCAAATGAACGGACACATTAGTTTACTTTGAAATATCTTCTCAATTATAAGTGTTTAAGTTTGTTTTAAGCTAAAGTAAATATGGTGACTTTCTCAAAAACTGTCATGAGCATCTCATGGTTAAGAAAACGGTGAGGTGGTATCTTATAAGCCGGAGAGCGGTAGATTTAAGGTTGCAATGTGGTCATGAGAATTAGCACTTGTGCAAAATAAGAATAATAATATCGACGCTGGTCGACGAATCGACGAAAGAAATCTTTATCTCAAAAAAAATAATCTTTTTTTGTAATGAAAAAATACCATGTCGATCAGTCTATTCTTCTCTCCTAACGATGAGTTTTTCTTAGGACACAACGTTGACATTTCAATGATTTTTTATTAAACATCTATCAAATCTACAATTTCTTAGCATTAAATATATCCGTCAAAAATTCTGTCAATCCTTTTTTTAATCGAAATAAACTTCCGGAAAATTCAAACCAATTTGTGAAGAGATTTTGAGAAGTTTTGAAAAAACCTCAAAAAAATGTTTGGCAAAACAGTATTTTTTTGATATTGCTTCCAAATTAATTTACCGATTAAGTACAAAATCTAATCAGCTATATTCCTCAAAAAACTGTGCCTAATGCATAAATTGCATCAAAATTGGTTTATCCGTTTTGGAGTTATCGTTAACGGAAAATTTTGAGAAAAGCGTTTTTTTTTTCGAAATAACTTCAAAATTTCTTAATCAATCATATTTGATCTTGTACAATGTTTTAGTACCTAAAAAACTACGTCGAACGTTATGTCAAAACTTAAATTGAAATTAAATTTTTAAAATTTACAGCTTTTCAAATATGAAAATTACGTTGTTTACAGCAAACTTCAAATTTTTAAAATAACTCTCAGGATAATATACCAAAAAGCTGCGTCAAATACCGTAAATCGGATTAAAATTTATTTGTTCGGATTTATCAAGTTTCAGGGATAGCCTGCAAGGTCAACAGGTTTACAGATTTATTTAAATTCAAATACAACCCACAGGTTAGCTTAGTTCAAAAAATAAATTTTAATTACAGCAATGTCACTGCCTAAATAATTTATATAATACTAGCTTGAGATACAACAATATTATCGGGCGGGACTATCATGCTCTTGATATTTATAACATTTCAACCAGTACATTTTAAAACGTAATTGTATATTTAAAGCATTTGTGTAGAAATTTTATAGTTTCTCCCCGCGTTGGTTTTGGGCTCCTTTGAAGAGTAGACCAACTGCCGTTCTGCCAGGCAGGGTAATAGGCGCCTGATTGGCTATGGGAGTCACTACCATCGTGACTACTAGGTGGTAGAGTTCTGCATTGTCTCGCCCGGATCTTGTACCACCGCCTTGCCTATTCCTCCCGAAATAGCGTCAGTGCTTGTCACTGGTCGTATTCCGGTTTGGAAGGTAAGGTAGCCGGTAAACTGATGCATGTGGCATTAGACCTCGCCACAAGATAGCAACGCACCATTAACATCTTGTTTGCTGCCATCTGCTTGTTTGCTATCTTATAATATAAAAAAAAATCATCTTGTCCCTTGTGTCTCTCACACCCCTGTACCCGGCGGTACACTGATTGTACCGCCATTGAAGTGCGGCGCTGAAATAGCGGTGAAGCAAAAAGCGTGAACATTGTTCGCGCAGTCACAGTGAAACGTGTATTAATAATATACTCGGATTCCAAGAACAAACTTGTTTTGATTAATAACAAGCTGAATTTTTGTAAATAGCTTCGTTTTGACGAGACAACCATCTTTTCTATCTTCAAAAAATCTCAAATTGAGTAAATAATAAAGTTATGGGGCTTTGAAAAGTTTGATTCAGTAAAGGAAAAATATTTATTAATAACAATAATTATTTTTCGAGTTTAATCGCTTGATAATATTATGAATGAAAAACACGATGAAACTTTTGTCCTACATATTCGATGGTTTTCTGGTTCTCTGGGTACTCCACTCTAAAGTTTCGGAATTATGAGATGTTTAAATTAAATTAATCAATTTAATAACTTTTTTCTCACAACAGTTTGTTAATTATTATTGTTATTCAAGGATAACATTGTCCTACACGTAGAGACTTTTTTTAGCCCACCACTCTAAAGTATTATTTTTTATCTATCTTTATTAGTTACCTGATTCGAGATAGAACAGATAGAAAAGATGGTTGTCTCGTCAAAATGAAGCTGTTCATAAACATTCAGCTTGTTATTAATCAAAAAAAGTTTGTTCTTGGGATCCCGGTCTATAAAACACAGCAAACATAGAAACCTAGAAGATAGTTTTTATTTTTGGTGATTACCACTTTACATGTAATAAACAAATTTATGTTACAACCGTTAATCTGGCATAGGGGACATTTGACTCTACAAAAATTAGCACTATGAAGCTTGATATTTCAAAAACGAGTCCCTTAACCGAAATATTGTTTTTTTATTTGTTTAAGAACCTATCCAACCACACACAATTACACGAAAAAAATAACATCCCTACTATGTACACAGTTTCGGCAGTTATCTGTGCGTAAAGCACTACTTTCATTGGACATCCACAAGTCGTGTGGGCCTGACGGTATCCCTCCGATTGTGCTTAAAGTATATGCTCCAGAGTTGGCGCCAGTATTGACGCACCTATTCCGGCTCTCCTATTCACTCGGCGTGGTACCAAATTCATGGAAAACAACTTTAGGTATTAGCTGTTAAAAAGGAGATCGCTCTAATCCGTCAAACTATCGGCCGATAGCCATAACCTCCTTATTCTCCAGTCATGGAGACACTTATAAACTGTCAGCTCCTGAAGTATTTGACGAGCACCAGCTGATTAGCGACCGTCAGTACGGTTTTCGTCGTGGTCGCTCAGCTGGTGATCTTCTAGTATACCTGACGCATCGCTGGGCTGAGTCCAAGGGGAAGATATTGGCAGTTAGTTTAGACATAGCGAAGGCCTTCGATCGGGTATGGCATAAAGCGCTTTTCTTAAAGCTGCCTTCCTATGGGATTCCCGAGAAATTATGCAAGTGGATCACCAGTTTTTTGCCTGATCGGATCATCCTCAAACCTCAAACCTGTCAATGCTGGTGTTCCCCAAGGCTGCGTGCTATCACCGACACTGTTTCTTCGGAATATCAATGATATGTTGCGAACATTGCTACGCGGACGACAGTACTGATGATGCTACATACTCCGGCCGCAGCGGTATTTCTCGGGAACACGTCGAAGAGGGCCGGAACAAGCTCATGTCTGAACTCGAGAATCAACTAACCGATGTCTCAGAATGGGGTCGTCAAAACCTTGTTACGTTTAACCCCAAAAAGGCGCAGCTTTGTGCGTTCACCGCAAAAAAAAAAACACCCTTTGTAGTATCACCTCGGCTCGAGAACACTCACCTGACAGCCTCAGCCAGTATTGGAGTACTGGGAGTCAGCATATCGAACAACGTAGCCTTCATGCCAGCCCATCGCCTTCAACTTTATAAGGCCCAAATTCGACCTCGCATGGAGTACTGTTCTCACCTCTGGGCCGCAGCTCCTCAGTACCAGCTTCTTCTTGTTGATCGCATTCAACGTAGAGCGGTTCAAATGGTCGACGATCAGGCTATTTCTAATCGGCTTGACTCTTTGGCATTGCGCAGAGATGTTGGTTCACTCTGTGTCTTCTATCTTATTTTTATGGGGAGTATTCCGACGAATTATTTGGATTAATTCCTGCTGCCGAATTCCATCATCGGACATCGCGTCAATATTTGAAATTCCATCCTTACCATATCGATGTCTGTAAATCCACAACTGTATGTTTCTCACGGCACTTTTTGCCTCACACTACTTTGTTTTGAAACTAATTACCGGCAGGGGTGTTTCCAAACGGATACGACTTGGGAACCTTCAAAAAACGAGCTTATTCATTCTTAAAAGGCCGGCAACGCAGCTGCAAGTCCCCGGGTGTTGCAGTTGTCCATGGGCGGCGGTGATCACTTACCATCAGGAGCACCACCTACTCGTTTGCCCACTCTGCTATAAAAAAATGTAGAGGAGATATCCAAAAAAATATTTTTTATGTGACCACTTTGTTTCCGCAACTAAAATGTATATTCTTGCCAAATTACGCATAGCGACGATGCCTTTAAATTAAATTAAAAAAACTTTGACGAATTTTTTTTTAATTTTGGAATATGGATGATGTCATCTATATTAACGAGTATAAATAATTGTTTACTGGTAAGAAATCACGAAAATAATAATTAGTAACAAATGATGTAACGTTATGGTAACGAATAAGTTCATTTTACAATTCAGTTTTTGCTAGAAAATTATACATCATGATCTGGAGGATATGTTCATTAAGAGACTAGTTATAGAAAGCGCCTGAATCACGCGCTCGATCTGCAGCGCCTGAGATGCACCATTAAATTATATAATTTTATAAATATCTATGCAATGAAATAAATCAAACACTTTAGGCGTGCATGAAGTGAGCGTATAACAAAAAGACGCAACCTTTCCGCGTACCTCATTGCAGAAATTTTAGCCTTAAACGTTAAGTCATGCCAAGCGTTTTTTCTCTGGATCAGTAGTAGTGTTATACTAAGGAACCTCTATTTGATATGTGCACATGGGACTTCAATGACAAGCATAGTCCGTGGCGCTCCCCAAATCACACAAATATAATCGACATCTATCGACTGACGGATAGACCAAACTTCACTTCAAAGGTATTTCTAAAAGATATTTCGACGGTACAAATTCGCGCCTTAACCCACTAGTGATACCCGCTGCAGACTACATTCCAGATTCACCTTCCGCCCTGCTACCTTCTCACTGATCCCGATGACCCAACAAGTCTGGCAAACGGAAAACGTGAACACACGACGCACTTACATACACGACACCGTCGCCGGCGACGACGACGAAGAACCCTCTTTCGTCCATCGGCGAACTGAGCGAAAGGACAAGGATCAGCTGTTGACCAAAATAATGCCACTTATTCGTTCATCGCAAATCATGACCCCATCCTAAGCCGAGGTTCAGTCGCACAGGAGACACCCTTAGAGAAGAGGGCGTACAGTCCCACAACTCTAAGCTCTGACTGAGCACTCTGCTTGCCCACGCGCCTAGGTAAGCTGTAAAGGTCCTTAAGGCCAACAGTGATTCAGTCATTACGAAGAAAGAAGAAAAATAAGGATCACGGTCTCACTGATTTTTCGACGACAGCCAATAAAAATGTGAATCTTCGGACGAACGTCTCATCTATAAGAACTGTGGATCGAACGTGCGCCTCAGACGCTTTCTATGACTAATTCTTTTATACATATATGTATGTATATATATATATATATATATATATATATATTTCGCAGAAGACAATAAATTATAATATACCACCACATAGTCGTCTTATCACTGAATCAGTGCGCACGTTAGGCACGGTCGGTTCTCTAGCTATGAGTCCTCTTATAAACCGATCTACTGACTCGGATTTCGTTACGACAGGCGATATTTGATATATGCTGGCCGATGGATGACTGTTAAGATATAAAATGACGTAAGTGACGTACGCAACGTATAAGTCAAATACACTTTATTCTACTCTAGATAGCGCTACGCTACCTTAGGTTGCAAATACTCTCATACTTCCTCACACGGCCATTCTGACAGACAACGCGCTCTCGCGTGTCGCACAGTTATCTTCGTAACATTACAAGCCTGTAGGCAATACGTAATAGAAATTTCCACTTCGTCAAAATTTTACTGTCTTTTGATGTGATACAAAGCACATAAAGCTCATAGTAACGTCGCACAAAAATATTAAAACGACACACAACGCCGACCTGGGAGCTGTACTAAGCACAGAGCTTCCTTTACAATCTGAATTGCTAGTTATAGGAAGCGCGGAGCTTCCAATACACTTTCTTATTAATTACACGAAGCGTTGAGCTTCCATTGTACTCCCTTAATTGTTACATAAAGCACAGAACTTCTAATACACTGATTTATTAATTACACGAAGCGCTAAGCTTCTAATGTACTTCCTTAATTATTACATTAAGCGCGGAGCTTCCAATACACTGATTTATTAATTACACGAAGCGCTAAGCTTCCAATGTACTTCCTTAATTATTACATGAAACGCGGAGCTTCCAATACACTGATTTGTTAATTACACGAAGCGCTAAGCTTCCAATGTACTTCCTCAATTGTTACACGAAGCACGGAGCGTCCAATACACTGATTTATTAATTACACGAAGCGCTAAGCTTCCAATGTACTTCCTTAATTATTACATGAAACGCGGAGCTTCCAATACACTGATTTGTTAATTACACGAAGCGCTAAGCTTCCAATGTACTTCCTCAATTGTTACACGAAGCACGGAGCGTCCAATACACTGATTTGCTAATTACACGAAGCGCTAAGCTTCCAATGTACTTCCTTAATTGTTACATGAAGCGCGGAGCTTCCAATGTACAGAACTGATAATTACATGGAGCGCGGAGCTTCCAATGTATTGTTTTTATAGTTACGTGAAGCGCGAAGCTTCTAACGCATTGACTTCTTAATTACACGAAGCGCGGAGCTTCCAATGTACTGATATGATAGCTACATGAAGCGTGGAGCTTCCAATGTACTGACATGGTAATTACATGAATTAAAGTGAGACATGGTGCTCCAAAAGCATTAACACAAAAGTAGTTTATCTTAAAACCAACAATTTTCATTATTTTTCACTGCATTTCTGGAACAATATTAAGAGATATCAACACAGTAACATTTAAATGTTCGTACAATTTTTTTTAATATAATGTAACAGTAATTAAATAAAGCACAACAAAATAACATTATAATAAAAATAAAGCAAAAAAAATGTTTTTGTTCTCATTTATTTTTGATACATTTTCCTATTTGTATAGATGTACAATGAATGTACAAAATAACGGAAACAGGCACAGAAATCGCATTACGAGGATATAAATGGAAGGTTAGATACATCTATTAATTCTCATTGTAAACTCTTATTTGGCTCACCTTCTTACTTACTATTTTAATCGTGAACATCTGTTATTTTACAAGAATTTAAAAACCTTTCCATAATTTATTAATTAACCTAGGATTTTACTCAACTAAAACTATATCGCTTACATTAAAAAAAAATGTACTTCGTTCTAACTCTTATTAAAGCGTGCTTTATGGGCACAAGCTAGTTCGTCCATCCTGGCTTAAGCTAAGCAGCTAAACTATCCGATGGTATTTTATCAATTTTACATGTTAAGCACCGGTGAACATATAATGTTCTGGCACAAGCAGTAGTGTTGGAAAACCATATACGTTTTCATATTTTATTTAAGTTGTATCTCAAACTATATGTTTTGAATCCTCATGAAAGTGTTGAATAAGTTGCCTATTATAATTTTAAGAACTATTACGTGATATAACATATTTTTATAATTTGAAAGTTTTTATGAAGCTAGCTTATTCTCCATAACATATAATGACCGCAAATTTACTTCGAATGTGTCGTTTACTAAAGCCTGGATAATCCAGTTAGTGTCAGGGTCTAGCCTCTGGTCGAGTTGAAACCAACCATATTGACGACTAAAATAATAGAAGTGTGGTATCCCTTTCCGGTACTCCACATCAAAATGCCTACCTAGGCCCATGTATTATCTATGTATTCAAGGAGCTAAATCTTTTTTTTTATGATGAAATGCCTTAAGGCTGTTGTAGTTTATGACATCCTTAAAACTTGTCCTGAGAAGAATAGTACCTGAAATGCTTCAGGGCTTTGGCTTTTTCTTTATTTGATAAAATTAACTTGAGTGTCGATTTTTGCGATAGTACAGTTCCATAGCCGAGACGTCTGACGTATAAATAGCTACATTTTTAGAGTCAAATATTGATAATATTGTCATCTGATATTCATCGAAAGATAATAATTATCATGCATGGTTTTTAGCTTTTAAATCTCTGAAATAAAACAAAGGCTATCTGTCCCTTTTTTTTAAAAAGAATAACAAGGCAAGTGTAGATGGTTATGAACTTATTTTGGAAGTGATATCCTTTACAGAATTTATTTTTGTAGAGATTAATGGTTAAGGATGGTGTAGTACGACTTTATTTAAATTTTCAAGTCTCATTTTTATTTCACACATAGTAATGAAATAGTGGGAATTGCCCTTTGTGCAAACGCAAACCCTTTTAATCAAGTAATATAAACGGGCAATATCATCGTCGATTAGAGGTGGCCGTTTCTAACGAAACGCTGCTGACGATCGATGTCCATGTTGACGACATCCGTTGCCGAAATGCCCAACAACGGATGGGAATAACACCCAATTTCAACGCGATGGCAGACGTCGAATAACGACGACTGTAATCGACGGCAATTGATATTAATCATAACACGTCGATGCCCGATGGCCCATACTGTAAATATCCAACTGTGAATAAACAACGGATGAGCGCAACGTTACCAATTCTAAGTGTCAACCTTACTGCGTGCTTGAGTAGAAAATCATCCTTTCAAATGCGTATCCAAATTTTAACTAATTAAACTAAAAAAAAAAAAACTTTATATTTCAATATTTTGTTTATCTATTTACATCAACTGTCATTTACTCTCCTAAATGTTTTTACGTTGATGCACGACAGTATCACAACGTTTATGAAAACGGCAAACCATCAACGTGCTTGACGTTTCCCAGCTAGTACGCTAGTTAGATGTCCAACACCGTTGTCGGGAACAACGATATTGACAATGGTAACGTTTACGAACAACGATGTGCATCGATGCTGAAAAATAACAAAACACCCATGTCTATCGTCGATAGTAATATTGATCTCAATATCATGTAAGTCTGCGCTCTGTAAAACATAAACATCCACTTGAACTTTTTTGTACTGTGCGTACCTTTGTTATTGTAATGAAAGCTTCATTCCGGGCCGACTAAAAAAAACATCCCGCCCGATAATGATGTCATAAGGTAGAGTTAACAATCAGAGCCGCTAACTAAACATTGTAACTTAAAACTCTTGAGATCGATTCTAACGCATAAATTTATTGATTTGTCACCTCTGTGGTCTAGTGGTCCGGCCAACCACGTGAGGTGCCGGGTTCGATTTCCGGGTCAGGAAAATCAAAGAATGTGCTTTCCACCTTTGCAGAACAACGCTGCCTGGGATTGGATAAGTGCCCGGCCGGCAACAGGCCCGCCACCCATTGTGAGATCAAACATACTTGGCTAATTGCTGGCGCACCGGCTGCACCTCCACCCACCTCCTCGGAGATACGGGCATGAAAATACTTAAATACGTATTTCTGATTGTGAATATAAACAAACTAACACTTGATTTTGTATACTTGTCATGTTTTCGTTTAGAAAAATACACCTGTTCCGTATGTCCCACTTTCAGACAATAAGATCATTGAATACTTTCATCGCTAGAATTAAGGCTATACATCTAAACTTTCGACATTTTGCGTTATAACTCGATTTATAATATTTGTGACACTGTAGGATCGTTCTGTGCCCTTAGATCAAAGTGATAATTACTAAAATAATTTTACATGTATTATGCACATTGCATATGTATTGTTATGATCAAATGTAATATTCTGTTTTTTAACATATCTTAAAATGTTCATAGACTGTAGAAGAGTACAGTGTTGATGGAGATATGTCTATCTGATCAAACGATCAATTTTTCGCAATGCTAATTTTATTATTAACATTGCTTAGCAAAAAGTGCACTTATCGTGGTCTGACCAATGGTCAACAGCATCTAGTCAATGACGTTTAAGGTAATTCATAAATAGTGACGGATTGATAAGACGTTTGTAATTTCCAATTTATGTGTAGGTAGTGCTAAAATATCTGTCAAGTGCCACGAAGTTATCTATACTAAAATTATAAAGACGAAAGATCTGATTGCTAGTTCATGTGTTACAATTTAACTCAAAAACTACTTGAGCAATTTCAAAAATTCTCTCACGCTCAGAAAGCCACATTATTCAGCAATGACACAGGCCACTATTTTACCTACTGGGCAAATAGAAGCATTGATTTTTGATCACACGAATGAAATCGCGAGTAACTGCTACTTAGAAGTATTTTTAATAAATCAGACCATACCTGACTGTCGAAGATACCTGAGACGACAACTTCAATTTTGTTCGCCAGTATTTTTAATAAATCAGACCATACCTGGTAGTCGGAGATACCTGAGATGACGGCTACAATTTTGTTCACCTCGCTCCACCCAGTTTCTATTTCATCCACCATTACTAGGTTTTTTTTTTACAGAGTTCTCCACATAAGTTGAAGCGCAATTACTAGTATACTGCATCATGTCGTGAAATCTTCCAATAGTAGTGAACTGACGTGATTAATATTCATTTATTTCATCCAATGTTTTGCATAAGGATGATTTTGACACCCTTTTATGAGCACGGCCTTGTAAATGTACGAATACGGTAATTGTTTCGTAATCAGCCCAGCCGGTTTCGATACGATGGTAATCTATTTCATCGCACCATCGAGCAAACTTAAACTTGCAATCATCAGAATATGCAGGAGAGATATTAATGTAGACACTGTTTGATATAAGTACCACCCCCTCGCCTAGAAAAGGGTTAGTTATTTTTTTTTTTTTGCACTAACACCACCATTTTCTTCAAATTGGTTCGTTTTCAACATTCATGAACTGTTGGGCCGACAGTAATATTAGACGCATTGGATTTGATCCCACCGCTGCTTTCGCAGAAGACAATAAATTATAATATACCACCACATAGTCGTCTTATCACTGAATCAGTGCGCACGTTAGGCACGGTCGGTTCTCTAGCTATGAGTCCTCTTATAAACCGATCTACTGACTCGGATTTCGTTACGACAGGCGATATTTGATATATGCTGGCCGATGGATGACTGTTAAGATATAAAATGACGTAAGTGACGTACGCAACGTATAAGTCAAATACACTTTATTCTACTCTAGATAGCGCTACGCTACCTTAGGTTGCAAATACTCTCATACTTCCTCACATATATATATATATATATATATATATATATATATATATATATATATATATATATATATATATATATATATATATATATATATATATATATATATATATATATATATATATATATATATACATCGCATCGCATCGGTCACTAATCAGCTGGTGCTCGTCAAATACTTCAGGAGCTGACAGTTTATAAGTGTCTCCATGACTGGAGAATTATTATTATTTTTTTTTATATTATAAGATAGCAAACAAGCAGATGGGTCTCCTGATGGAAAGAAACAACCTTCGCCTATAGACACCAAAGATGTTAATGGTGCGTTGCTATCTTATGGCGAGGTCTAATGCCAGATGCATTAGTTTACCGGCTACCTTACCCTCCAAACCGGAACACGACAGTGACTAGCACTGACGCTATTGCGGCAGGAATAGGTAAGGCGGTGGTAACAGACCCGGTCGAGCCGATGCAGAACTCTACCACCTAGTAGTCACGATGGTAGTGACACGCATAGCCACTCGGTCGCCTTTTACGATCTGCCTGGCAGAACGACAATTGGCCTATTCTTCAAAGGAGACCGGGACCAACACGGGGGAAACTTTTTTCTATGACTAATTTCTAAGAAATTAAATGCAACCTGAGTATTCCTCATTACTCGCTGGTATATCGTAAAGGTTAATGTTCAAAGAGTAAATTCGTGTTTACTTGTAGGGAGTTTGTAATAGATACAGCTCTTAATAATAGGGTTGAGTGTGAAAGCCTTAATGGTTTAACTTTGTACCCTTATTAAACCTGCAGATATATTCCTTTGAAGTTAAAATAAAACCAACAATATAAAATAGTGAATACACATACTGTGTATTGGGGTAAGATGGAGTGGAATAACTGCTGAAATATTTAGAAACAGTTTCATTTTGACGAGAAGCCCATCTTTTCTCTCTTCGAAAAATCTCGGATCCGGAAACTAATCAGGTTAAGTGGCTTCAAAAATGTGAATGTGGTGAAGGAAAAATATTGTTTAATAACAATAATTGGTTTTTTACTTTAATCGCTTGATTATTTTGTGAAAAATATGAAAAAAAAAATACATACACATTTGATTATTTTTCTGACGAATTCTCCACGCTAAAGATGTCGGAGTTATAAGATTTTTAAATTGAGAAAAAGAGAGATGAAATTAATGTTGTAAGGTCTAAATTTGACTATTAGATATACAAAGAAAACCTCTGTGTATCAACTTGCCATTTTATATAAAACAATCTCTAATGAGGCTACAGGCGTGTCATGAAATAATTAAAAGTTCTTTATTATTGAAAAAATAATTTTACTTAATACTATCAAATCAAGACTCTTTAATATTTACTACGAAAATACGTTACGCAATATTTAATAATATATGTTTCAGACATATGCATAATTCCAATTACAGTAACAATAGTGTGAATTCTGTTGTTGCAGAGTAGAAGAAAAATAATCTATATTAGGGTTGTACATTGCTACTTTTAGCAGAATCCATGCTGAACTGGAGTCATCAGGTTCGGCATCCCTGGCCTAGAGGAACCAAGGCTTTATGAGATTCATCTAGTTAGATGTTCCCCAAAAAATCTCAAAACCAACGTTGTTGTATGAAGAGAGTTACGAATGTTCCGAAATAAGGAAATTTTCGTAATTAGCTATTAATTTTCTTACCTTCCTATAATAGAGTTCGTGTGAACATAATATGTATGTTATATAATCCTGTTTATTGACAGATTGGGACTATTGGCGGAAATTTATTTTTGAAACATAACCATCCAGAATTTCCATCTGATATTTACTTGATGTTTTGTACTGTTGGCGGAATGGTGACTATAGGTAAGTTTTAGCAGTGCAACTTAATAGCCTTGATTTATACCAAAAGACAGTAGTATGCGGAGAGTAACATAGAGACGCCGATAAGGTTGCTTTGTCAGATAGCTGTTGCTGCGTAATATCTATACTACTATTTATTTATTTATTTATTTATTTAGAGAATCAACAGCGTTTACATAATATTATAATAACGACACATTTTTATATTAGTAAGGCCAATAACAGATTCCCCTAACTTATAAATATATGGGCTTATGCAGATTTAGACTTTGAATTATTTAAAAATATTGTGATTTATGTAAATAAAATTATACAAGTAAACAAAATGAAATGAAAAAGAGACAAAAAAAACCTAATACATTTTCTTAATAATTCGATCCCTAAATACTGGTTTGGTTAAGTGAAATATATCAATATCACCAAAATAGGTATTATATGTGCGCGCAATACGCGTAAATACGGAATTACTAGCGTAGTTTGATGAGTGAGCAGGAATGTGCAACATTGGCGTATGACGGGTGCGATATAATGGTAAATTGAACTCCACATTTTGTAATAATTCTGATGAGTCTATATGACCATTTAAAATATCATAAAGAAAACACATGTCTAACATTTTACGTCTATCATCAAGCGTGAGAAAACCGTACTTTTTACAACTATGCTCGTACGATATTTTGGTTTTACGTAGCCGAAAATTAAGATAGTTAATTAACTTTTCTTGAATTCTTTCCAGACGATTTTTGTATATAATGTGCTGAGGAGACCATATTGAAGAAGCATATTCCAAAATGCTACGCGTATAAGCAAAGTATACAGATTTTATAGCATCTACATTCGTGAAATCTTTACATGCCCGAAGTATAAATCCTAAGTTTTTATACGCTTTGGTGCTGACCATATCAACATGTTCTGTAAATGAAAGCTTTTCATCAAACAACACACCCAAATCACGGACCACTGAAACTTTATTTATAGTTACCCCATTAAAGTTATATGTATGTTGAATAGGTTTAACTTTACGTGTATAACTTATACTTTGGCTTTTTTTTACGTTAATGTTTATTTTATTCTGGACATAATATTGATATAACGAGTCCAAATCTTTTTGTAGCTCATAGCATTCTTCAATATGGGAAATTTTGCAAAATATTTTTTTATCATCTGCGTACATTATGTGTTTAGCAAACTTGAAACATTGATCAATATCGAACAGATAAGCATTGTAAAATAGGGGCCCAAGATGTGATCCTTGGGGTACACCTGACGGTATCGTTATAAAATTGGATCTGTAACCTCCAACGACCACGGCCTGTGACCTTTTAGTCAAATAAGACTGCACCCATCTCAAAAGGTCGCCTCTAATTCCTAGTTTGAAAAGCTTGTTTAACAGTATAACATGGTCAACGCGGTCAAAAGCCTTTTCAAAGTCGGTGTAAATCACGTCAACTTGCCCCCCATTATCCATGTTACACAGAACGTAATTTGAAAAAGATGCTAGGTTAGTAATAGTCGACCGATTTTTCAAAAACCCATGTTGAGTCGGTGGAATACCAGCGCGGATGACAGGATAAATGTCCTTAAAAACGAGTTTTTCGAAAACTTTCGCAATGGTACTTAAGATGGATATTCCTCTGTAGTTCTCAGCATTATTTCGTGAGCCTTTTTTATGTATTGGTACAATATGTGCCATTTTCCAAATGCTTGGAAACTCGCCTTTTTCGAGAGAGATATTAAAGATAGTTGCAACTGGTAAAGCTAAAGTTTTAGCACAATTTTTCCAAAAAATTGGCGGAATCCCGTCACTACCTGCTCCCTTGCTGACATTTAAATTCTTAAGAGCTTTCTCCACTGCCGACACTGTAACTCGTAAATTAGAGATCGTATCGCTAGGACAATAAAAAGACTCGGTTTCGTCAAATGAAATATCCTTTACATCAGTGGGGTTACCGAACACGCTTGCAAAATATTCACTAAAACCTTCACATATTTGCTGACCATCACTAAATTTTTTGTTTTTGTAAACAATCATATTGGGGTAGTTAGAGCTCCCCTTTAGCACTTTGATGTATGTCCAAAGAGCTATATATATAGCTATAAGAGCTATATAAATATAAACTGTCCATCTGTCTATTCCATTGTTTTGTCAAATTGATTTTACTGTTTTGAAATAACTAAAATGGGTATACAATGAGATAACGTACTTAATGGCGCAAATGATATATTGTAGGTCATATTTTTTTTGTATTTAATGAATTTACGCCCAACAAAATGAAAAGATAGTAGCGAGAATCCGATATATTAATCTCATATACATTATACTTTCCACCTTGTCTGGAGGCTCAGTAGTGCTCCGCCAAGATGAGCTAAGCGAAGCGCTTCGTCATTTTTCTGAAGTCTCAGAAATATATAATGTCAATAGCAAAATTAACATAAAAAGTTTCAATTGCATGGCTATTATAAATTATATTTTATTAACATTTAAAAGAACTCAAATTTCGTCACTTATTCACTGTCAATCATCAAAATTCGTAGCCTCGAAAGTTAAATTTGGTATGTAAGCTAGTATTTGTACACAAACTATAAAGAAATATAAAACTTAGAACTGTAATCCCTCAACCCCTTAAACAAGGGGAAAGAATTTTGTATAAGACTACAACAAAGGTTAATGCGAAAGGTCTGAAAATTGATATAGGGATCCCTTATGTATTATAAATAAAAAAAAATCAAGATTTTGTAAAACAAAGAAAAATAAACAAAATTAAAAAAAATATATTATAAGCAACTTACAAAAATAAGTGAAATCCTACCAAATGTATTTGTTATGTTAAATGTTGCCAAAACCAGACCATATGTCTTACACTGTCAAAAAATTATCAGGGGCCCAAAACTGAGTTAAAGCATATAGAACTGTTACAGATTTTTTTACATATTATTATTACGTTGTATCGTGTTTATGTGTGTAAGACCCCTAAGCACTTCGTGAATAAATCCAAGTTTTAATTCTACACGCCTGAACTCTTAAAACCCTAACTTTACAAACTCTACGCTTTAGTTGAAATGTATGTTTTGACCGTTTCGTTAATAAAAGAACTATGTAAAATAAATAAAGCAGAAGAAAAAGCAGTTAGCAGAAGTTGTGGAAGAAAGAATATTACTTAGATTTTTGTTTAAAAAATACAAAAACAGCAAGGAAGCAGACTACTATTAATGCAGCAATACTTTTCTATATATCTAGAGGACAACTATTGTTTTTTTTTTTCTGAACGGGACTGAAATAATTAATTCGAATCAATTATGTTGCCAACTGATAAGGCTAGAATTTTCCTTTATCCTTTCAAATTATGGATTTCTGTAATGTGTGAATCTATAAATTATAATTATCTGTTATATATTAGAAACAAATTACAGCATACATGTTAAAAATATATATTTATAAAAGTAAGATACACAGTAGCGGTTTTAGTTATCACTTGACTTCTGCGACTAATTTGTGGGGTTCATATTGATAACAAAGAAGACAAAATCGAGCATTAACATTAGACTTAAGCAAATATCTTCTGGTTTTTCAGCAAAACCTAATAATAAAACTGAAGCTATTCTTCTGACTGAATTTCTTGAATATGATATGAAAGAAAAAATAATTTTAAACGTAATTTTGCCACCGCTTTCAAAATGTTGTTCTGTGAAAACATACAAGGTATTTAAATCTCACTATATTTTATTTCAACACTATTCTTTGCTCCATGGTTTGCGTATGCCCGTATAAACAAATGTTATTTTTACATTTTGAAAGGATTACCTGGTCTTTTTAAATGCAATTCGAGTTACCGTTTATATTACACTTTTAACCTCAAATACCTGTAAGTAATTCTAATGTTAAGTTACCTCGTTGCCTTCAATAACGTTTTATACAACTGAACAACACTAAGGTTATAAAAAGATTTCTCAAAATTTTCTCCTTAATACATAATCCAGCTTAGATAGAGTCGCTATCTTAAAGCATTAGTGTCAAATTATTATCTTTATTTATCCCGTATATATGTATTCTTCAAAGCCCCCCCCCCTCCTTTGAAGAATACACTATCTGCCATTCTGCCAGGCAGTTTCTAAAAGTCACGTGGCCGGCCAAACTTGTCACCACCATCGTGACTATTGTCGAGTTCTGCAACCACCGCTTATTCCTGTCGCAATAACGGCAGTCACTATCATGTTCCGATTTGGAGGGTAAGGTAGCCGGTAAACTTATGCATTTGGCATTACCAACGCGTCATATGGATAGTAACGCATAATTAACAACTTTGGTGTCTAATGCGATGGTTTCCCTTTTTCATTAAGAGAGCCATTTGCTTATTTCTTATTCTATGATATATAAAAAAAAAAAATTGGAAAATTAATCTTTAATATTAAAGAATTTGAGAAAGAAGAGAATAGGTATTCAACATATTATAGGATAGGAAACCGATAGTTATTCAGCGAGAACACAAAAGAAATAAAAATACTTTCTACACGGATTGCAATTTGTCTTAAAATTTTTGGTATGTATCCTACTTGGATGTAATATCTACTAGCACTTACAGTCACAGTTACCAAGTTCTTGGTAGGAAGATAAATTGCCTATTTCCTTAATTAACTAAATCATAATTGCTACTTTCAGATAATGCCAAGAGCTCAAAATGCTCATGCTATTGTTAACGCTGGGTTTTTATTCAAATTTCACCATAACTCTCATTTACTAGAATCAGTGACTATAGTATATGGCGGTATATCTCCAAATTTTATTCGTGCCGAGAAAACAGAAGCAATGTTAGTTGGTCTGGATCCTTTTACAAACGAAGCAGTACAGATGGCTATTAAAAGTTTGATGGAAGAAGTAGAACCAGTGGAAACCCCACCAGAACCATCAGCAGGTTACAGAAAAAACCTTGCTTTAGCTCTATATTACAAGGTAAAGTACAGAATTCTTTAGAATGTGGTTGAATGTGATATTATAGAAAATATGAGTCCTAAGAAATACGCGCAGATTTAAGATAAGTTGACAAATAAAAAACTAGACAAACTTGAGCATGATCGTAAGATCGCCAGCCTATTAGTTTTACAGGATGCACTTTGATGACTATGCGTAATCTCTCTTAGAACTAATTAGACTCTCACCAGTCTTTTATCAGACTACTAGTCGTAGGTACAAGTTCCATCCGTACGTTATGGATATACCAAAAAATGGAAAAAAACTGTTTGAAAACTCTTTTTTGGTTTCTTACTACCTGGGTCTATTTTTATTGACAAATATAGTCCAGAGCTTCAAGAGTAGAGTGAATAGGTTTCTTTTGAATAGGCCTCTATCTTCATCGACACACGATAAAAAAAAATACATTTTTGAAGTATTCTTTTATACGCAGGGACCATCGACTTATTGTACATCTCTTCAGAGATACGATCGTAAATTTTCCCGACGAAAACAATTAATCTAACATACCATTTTTAAATATTACCTATGGCAACACAAAATTGCTCTATTTTTGTGATGACTTCAGTATCTGTAGTTATATACGCATGTGTGTGTATGTGTTTGTGCATACCTCTCGTTCATTTTTAACGGCTTGAATAAATGAAATGTACATAGTATTCGTTTTGATTTCTTAAAAATTTTAACGGATTCAGCTTGGTGGATTTTGAGAAATTTTATAAAAACCTTAAAAAAAATTTAAATAAGTTAACTCTTTTGGAAATTATCTGTCACAAAAATCTTAATTTTTTCCATCATAACTTACAAAATAACTTAACTTACACAATTATACAATAGAGATACTTTAATATCCACTTAAATTAATTTAAATTATTTAATTTAATGTAACATCTAAGTCTGCAAAATTCGTTACAAAAAGTACTCAAACAAATTAAAAAGAAACGGGAATCTTACGCACAAAGTCAGTAAAAATACTAGACGGTATTCTTCAATCCACTTTGTTCAGTTCAACTAATGAAGCAAATTGTATCTAAATGCTTTCAATATTCATATTTACGAGAATTCTCTGATCGCCTTATTTTAAACATCAACTTCAAAAGACGCTTAATAAATAATTGGCTTAGGAACCAAACAATAGTTTCTATTTAAAACTCTTTGATCCATTCAATTATTAACAAAAATGTTAGTATAGTTAGTTTTTTTTTTAAATTATTATTATCGATAGTGAAGCGCTTGACCACGTTCTCGCCTGATGATAAGCTAAGTTGCGGCCTAAGATGGAACGCGCTTCCCTAGAAGGTACATGTTCACTCTTCTCTTGAAGTTCCGTAGATTATATTGAAATCGCCGGGAACACAGACTCAGGAAGAATGTTCCAGTCCCTTGCGGTTTGAATGAGGAATGTCGCGTCGAACCGCTTTGTCCGGGTACGTGGAAGTCCACCATATGGCGATGTCTATAAGCAAGGCTCTTGAGTTTTTTCCCTACCAGATCATCGTCGTTTATGAGCCTCTTGGCACGCCTCTCTATCGCCTCATGTGTCTACCAACGACGACAAAAACAAGACCAGCTGGTATTTGGCGGATCCATTCCAGAGGTGAGAGCTGTATTCCACGCACGAGTGGACTTGTGCTTGATAAAGGTTGAGTAACCCCTTCTCCCCTTCACCAGAATACCAAGCTTTTTTTAAGGCAACTAGGGCTTAAGATTCGATGTACGAACCAAAGTTGAAAGTAGGCGCTAAGGATATCGAGGTCAGTTATCGGCATGAACACACCCTAGAAAGACGGAGATAGGTAGAATGGACTCCGTTTAGCGGAGAATAGAAACGCCTGAGTCTTAGTCGCTTTAAACTCGACCAGATTGGCATCGCTTCAATCGGAGACTGCCTGTAAGTACAGGTTCAAACGATCAACCATCGGCTCCCTGAGAGACCGGAACTGTACCGTACTGGCACGCGCACTGGATGCGTACCCCTCCATAACAGTGCTATCGTCTGCGTATTCAATATAAAAGATACCGGGCTTCAGCAGGTTGTTAATGTGTAGCAGGAATAGAGTTGCGGAGAGAACTAATCCTTGAGAGACTCCGGCATTTATTGTCATTTGGTCGGACGAGCAGCCATCGACGACTACTCTCATCGCCCGGTAACTCAGAAAATCTGAGATCCAGGCACAGAGACCAGTAGGCGGACCATACGATAGAAGCTTGCCAATAAGACTATTATGCCACAACCTGTCAAAGGTCTTCGAAATATCAAGGGAGACAGCTAGTGCTTCTAGTGCTTCACCATGATTCTCGATGGCCGTGCTCAAGATGTAGGTGGCATACGCTAGAAGATCCCCAGTTGACCGATTTCAGAGAAACCCGTATTGGCGGTCACTGAGTAGATCGTTCGCTTCTAGGTGTATCATGAGCCTGCTGTTCAATAGACGCTCCAGTCTTGCATACTGAAAAAATGTAGTCACGCCCATACGGGCGTGACTACATTTTTTCGGCACAGGCTGCACAAGTTCAGGTGCACAGGTTTTAAGCACTATGGCTGGAATCCCATCAGGGCCACTGGTTTTGTTCACGTCCAGATTGCGCAGCGTTTTAAAACCTCAGTCTGACGGATGCGAATTTCCGGCATATTCACCTCGCATTCAGGTAAACTGAGTGGTTTCGCGTTAGTGGGATCTAGACGCGAATTTTCTGCGAATAGAGTAGCGAATAGGTTTGCTTTCTCTACGGCAGTGTAAGCCAGCATCCCATCCGGTTTCAGCAGTGAAGGAAGTAAGGGGCGACAGAAATTCGATTCAACCGACTTTGCTCGATACGAAAAAGTTTACTGCCTGAGGGGTATGAAGCCAGTTTGTTCCCAATATGGTTGTCGTGGTCAAATCGAGCTTTCAGCAGAGCCTTTTTGCAGAACGCGACGGCCCAGTTGAAGGCTATCTTCTTCTCCGATACGTCCTTGACCTTGCGGTGTCGAGCATTTACCTAACCCAGATATGCCTCATGCTTTAGCACCTCAGCACGTCTACAATCGACTCTCAACCAAGGTTGAGCTGTACAGGACATGGTTATGTCGGAAAAGGAATAAAATACTCCATTCCTTACTGCATTACATCTATCACAGCATCCGCGCAGGTCGAGGAGTCTTCAGAAGAAAATCAGACAGGCCGCCAGGGATAAGGCGCAAAGAAGGAACGCATCTCGTCCTAATTTGCTGAATTGTATCGCCACACATGCCGAGAGCCCCTGGGACTGGGATTAGGCGGCGAGTAGACAGATTCACTAGACAGTGATCAGAGCTGCCAAGCGGTGAGGAAATCGCCACCGAGTAGCGGTCCGGGCCTGCAGTCAGCAGAAGGTTCAAACAATTGCCTGTATTGCTCTCAACGTCAGGAACCCGCGTCGCTCCTTGAACCAGCTGGGTGAGATTTAATACTATAGCGAGTTTACACATCTGTCTCTCAGCAAGGTCAGTGCACTGGTATGAGTATAGCCACTCCTGGCGGTGGTTACACTGTTGGGGACTGCAGGGACCCCTGAGTTCCCCCCCCCCCTCCCCCAATGTCCATGGGGCCTCTCATCCAGTCGCCGACCAGCTCTATGGTTCATTTTAGGATTTTTCACTAATTGGCGGGGCAGCCATTCACGTGTGGCTAGCACTGTACTTGGGCCCCCTACTGACTAACGGTCGGCCAGCGGTACACCGTGCCTTGGATCCCGCTACCCTCCGTGACTAGCTTCCAGGTGCCTCAACGTGAGTATGTATCAGATCTTCCAGATTATATAGGCGAAACTGATTCGACCCGTCTTCACTAAAGCTACATCAGCGTTAATGTGACGGGAAACGGACGCTTGGCGACATGACTTCAGCTGATGGTGACATGACTTTTTTTAATTTAATCACCTTCGTACGTAGGAGAACACCCGGAATTCTGTATCCCTACACGTGGCCCCTGGGTAGTGCTAATCAGGCGATATTGTAGGAGACATATGTCGTGGCTATAAGGACAATAGTAATATTATGAAAAAAAAATGCTTAATCGCGCTTCATAATAGTTAACTTTTTTTACTTTTTTATTTTCAAATTTAATAAGTTAAAATACTATTTAATCATTAAAAGTCCAAAGTTGGCGTGGCTTGCGCAAGCCGGAGTATCCGTTTACGAGCGTATTTTCAACCATCTGGGAAAATTATAAATCTTTAGCCTACAGTTCCAGGAGTATAGGGGTGATTCTTCGAAAATGTGTTCTCCGTGTAATTTCCATGATATTTTTGAAATTACTTAATTAAATTAAATTACACAAACATTTTAAAAGTTTATGCAAATTTAAAGAACATATGAAAATTCGACACGTAGTGGATCTATACTTTACCTAAAAAAAAATATTGAACATTTGCGGGCTATGGAAATTACATTAGAGACCACGGAAATGACCCAGCAAGTAAAATTTTGCTAAATACCGTATCACATTTCCTATAACCTTTTGCTTTTCTAAACCGTGCAATTGAAAGTGTGTGAAAAACTTAGTGTTCGTATTTTCATAAAAATCATTATAATTGTAGCGACGTTTAGTCATATCGGTACATAAGTAAGTATTCGAGTAACGAAGAATTGCAGGATTAGCGAAAAATATGAATGTATGGTCAACCGAGCAGTTACCTAACCTAGCTTAGGCATAGTACTTTTACGTTTACGCACACTTTACGTTGAATACTTTCCTTAACATCAAAACATTAATAGTAGACTCATTTTCGGCACCTTGAGATGATAATTAGACGCTTTAAATGATAATATGTTTCGATTTAACAAATTTAAATAAAAAAGACAGTTTAAACTGAACGTCTATAGACTTTCTGGTTCACCGTAATTCACCAGTTTGTCGGTTGACGAGGTAAGTGGTGATCCTAATCGCAGCAACTACAATTAGAAATAGTCTACTATCTAGGAATAGTCGATATTGTTACATTATGTTATGTTAATAATCACTAGGAATAGTCGATAGCGTTAACGATTATCGACTATTCCTAGTGATAACCGGGACCGACAGTTTTACGTGCTCATCCGAGGCACGGGAGTGGTAATACACCACTCCGCCAGACTCTGAGCAGCTACTGAGGTTTAAGATTTTCGAGGAAACCTCGAAAACATTTGAATAACGCTTTTGCCTGACCTGGGGATCGAACCTAGGACTATGAGGCAGTCTAAATGATAAGCTTTGAATTAACAGATTCAAATAAAAAAAAATAACTGACTAACAATATTTATTACTCAATCTGGTAATTGCATAAATTACAGTATAAACATTGAATATTTCATTTTAATTATTGCAAACAAAATAAAATAGAGTACCTAATTTCCATGAGTTTTATGTAACTTCCATGGTGTTTTATACATGGAAATTACACCATGGAAATCACAAAAAAGTATATATTTGGAAATTTCTCGCCATTGGAAAGATATAGGCTACTAGTGTGTTATTGGCTATCTACATTTGGGAGTTAGGTATAAGATCGTAATACCCGTTTACTAAAATAGTACAATTACATAGGCTACGAATACATGACCCATAAGTTGCACCATAAAAGCAGAATCAGAAAAACCAATCCCGCTACCTCTAGACCTCGCCAGTTCAGTGTAGTACCCGTCGCAATAAGCGAAACTTAAATTTTGCCAAGTGTGTGACATACTTACTTACACTCATAAAATAAAAACATTCAGTGCAATTGGATTAGAAATTTGGTTAGGATATAAAATGATTTGTATTTTTGAATTTTGTGTATAAATTTGATTAAAAGCGTTTCTGAATTAAAAAATATCTGCGATTGATCAGAAGACGGCGCACGTGTTACGCGTGTAAAACGCGGATTTGAGGAGGGTAAATAACTTCTATATAAATGGTTATTACATAATAAAATCTATATAATACGATGCATATAGAATGTATAAACAATGTTCTAGCAGATTTGTGCAAATATTATCTGTTTATATAGGAGATAAGAATCTGTTACGCTCAAAAATTGTACTCCGAACCCATAGACTGTACCCATAGACTTTTTTTGGGAAATTCACTTCTCTCTTTAAATCTTTTTTCAAATTTTTAAAATCTCAAATAGTTTTTGAGATATTTGCGAAAAACCAAATCCCCCGTTTTTTTCACTTAACTTTTGCAGTTTTTGCGAGCGGCCCTTCAATTTTCTCAAAAAGATTCCACATGCCATTCCGAATCGAATGACACCTAAATCATAATTTTTAGAAAATTAGAAAAAGTTTTGACCTCAAAAGCACTTGTTAACCAGACTAAAACTTTCGTTTTATTTGTGGTCCCTGCTTTTCGGAATGAAAATTCACTTTCACAAAAATCTATTTCAAAAATTCAAAATCAAAGAACAGTGACAGAAAGGCATCTTACTAACTAACCCCGTAAACATGACACCAGGACAGCTTTAAACACTTTACTTACAACGAGAATGAAGTGATTAACACTCCATTCTTGTTTTCATTTTGTTACTTTTGGGCTAGCTCTGCCAAGTATTGATCGATTGTTTTTAATAACATAAATCGACGCATTGGGAAACAGATCGATGATTTTTACTGTTAACAATTTCTTACTGTTAACAAACAATTCTTATGGGAAACAAAATATTAACGTAATAAAGTATATTATACTTTGATTAACTAATTATTATATTATTATTGTTTTTATTTCAATTATTTACCTTTTATTACGTATATAAATTTATTGTAGAGGAGATACAAAAAAGCAGAGCACACACATATACATATATCTTTTCTATCTAGCTAGATCCAAAAAAAATCAAGTACTATATATTAATATCCTTTTTTTATTAATGTACCACATACTCTGCTGCTTTTGTAGCAACTTTACGTAAGGAAAATAAATACTCAGTCATGCTTAGTTTTTCTATATATAATATTTTTATATATATAAATGTCGCGCTGCCCACGCACGTATGCAATAATAAATAAAAAAATATACTTATTTATTTATTAACTTACAAAATAACTCAACAACTATCTTTATTATAGAATAGAATAGAATAGAAATCGTTTATTTAAGACATACACCACAGAAAAATAAAAACACAAAAGATAAAAACACAAAACAAGACAGAATAATTAGGTATTTGACAATATATAAAAAAAAGATACCACCAAATACAAAAACTTGAAATAAAAAAATATATTTATGAACAAATCAGAGTGGTACATAAAAAAACGCTAGTGCAATAAACATAGACTATGTGTATTATATTTTTACATAAAAAGGCAACATATTAGGCATACATAAATAAAATAGAATAATCTAGAACTTACAGAAAGTCTATTTATTTTAATCTAGCGTTTGATGTCCAAGTTAACTGCATTGAGTGGTGTGATGTCTCAAAATGGTCAACACTCAGCTGATGTTGAGATTTTTATCCCAACGCTGATTTTCAGTGTCAGCCAAACCACGCTGAGCGCTCTCGAAAGCTGGCAGTATAAATAAAGTATAAATAAATACATAAAAGAAGTGTAACGGAAATTAATTTAGTACAGAAATATTTTATTGAAATACAAATCTATACATATAATAAAATCGTAGGAAAGTCAAAACTGTATATTGAATATTTTTTTAAAAAAATACTTGGGTCGTGATCTATAATCGATATCGAAGCCAAAAATATAGTTTTTACAATTTTCGTCTGTTTGTCTGTATGTCTGTTTGTCTGTTTGTTTGTTTGTCTGTATGTTTGTCCGGGGTAAACTCAAAAAGTACTGCATGGATTTACTTCAAATTTTGTATGAATATTACTAACAGGTCTATATAGGCTACATATTATCACGCTATCACCTACGGGGGAGGTGCTGTGCGGAGTAAACGAAGTCCGCGCGGACGAAGTCGCTGGCAACAGCTAGTACGTTTATAAAAGGAACATAGAATAATATATGTAAGTGCATTTCACAAGGTAATAAGATAATTCAACACTCGTACGCCAGAGCCCTGAAAAGAGCGTTTTCAATTTTGTTTTTCCTCTTCAGTCAGTAATACGGTTACATTAGTTAATTAGAATGTGCAGTTTGTAAGAAAGTGTAACTTATCCTATACAACTATACACAACTTATTCCTTAATTAATTATAAGGCTTAAATGACAATATATTAATTATTTGAATTAATTAATTTATATTATGCTCAAATTGTTCAAATATGATTTATAAATATTATTATTTATTTAATAATCATGGTACCAATTAAGTGACAACATAATATGAGCGATGTTAAAAAATATTCAGAGTAATAATATTATTTATTTCCCGAAATTAATAGAATAATAATTTATACTAATATTAAAAATGCGACATAACTCTGTCTGTCTGTCTCTTTTTATATATAGTTTTTATAGGCGTTTACAAAAACTATATATAAAAAAAAAATTTATATATAGTTTTTGTAGGCTTTTACAATATTAGTTAATTAACAAATTAAATACACTAATCAAATGATTATTATGATCAGCCTTTTCACTTTCCTTGTCTAGTTGTCGGTTGCGATGAATCTTGACACTACCTTCGGATAGCACCCAATCAATCTAATCATATTCTTCTTATGTGTATAGTACACTTACCTATGTGTATATTATACTTACCTATGAGTATAGGCCTAGTTCTTCCTCGGTAACTACATCCTTCCATATGCACATTGTATATATCTTTTGTAAATCTTTCATATGCCATTCTTTCCACATGCCCGAACCAAGGAAGCCTGCCTTTTCTTATTTTTTTACCGATTTTCTTTCTTACAGGGTTAACCTTCCTATTAGTCTCATCTCACTTTAACATTACAAATTCGGTTCACGAGTGCACACCACATTTTTTCTGCAGTGATCTCGTTTTGACTGCTCTGGTTCTACTTTCATGTCTTTCTGACATACCAACTCCATATAATAGTGTTGAAATAAGCAAAGAATTACTGATTTAGTACTGTACTTTTCAGTAATTTCCCTAACCTCTATTTATTTCCTGCACCCACTCTTGTTTCGACATTCATGGTATCCTTTTTATCCCTGCTTAAAGCACATCCAAGACAAACAAACTCATCCACTTGTTCTGACACTATATATTTTATAAATTTTATAAATATTCACGGGACAAACTACACTTACTGATCTAGCTCTAAAGTAAGCAAATTATTTGCTTGTATTACGGGTGTTAGTCAACGATACTAATACATAGGAATACATATATAAATACAAGAATATATTTAATAAACACCCAAACCCGGAAATACAAACATTGATGCTCATCACACAAATGCTTGTCCCAGTCGGAATCGAACCCGAGCCCTGTCGATCGCGTAGTCAGGGTCGCTAACCACTCGACCAACGGGGCGGTAATATTTGATCACAATTCTTATATTCGTTCCGGATATTTCCCTTTCTAATACTAGAACTTTAGTTTTCTTGACATTTAATTGTAAGCTAATATTCTTACAATAATCGCACATAAATGTAACTAGTGTTTGGAGCTTTGATAGTGTAACGCCTATAAGTGCAGTGTCATCTGCATAAGGCAGGCAGTTTATTACTAGATCACCCATGCGCGTTTCCACATTCAACGATCTTAATTGTTCGAGAAGCTTAGATACATAGACGAGCTGACAACTTTGCGAGTTGTCTACGCACATATTGACATTGAGACAAGGCGAGATATTACCTTTCATCCACAACCATATTTTATAATCTCAACATACGGATTGCACAACACAACTCTATTAAACGCTTTCACCAAGTGGACAAAACCGCAACAATACCTTGTAGTCTACAGTCAGATATTTTTCCAGATGTTACGGAGTGAAAAAACTTGATTCGTATAATATCCTATAATTGTCTATTCCTGCCGTAATTGCATTAATGCTTGTCACTTTCGTGGCATTTACCAATCCACTGCGTGGATATCAATGCACTATTAACATATTTATTGTCTGTATGCGATCGTTTCCTGTTTCCATCAGAAGAGTCGTTTGCTTGTTTGCTATCTTATGATATAGAAAAACATCTCGATGTATTGCGCGTTTATGAAAAAAATGTTGATTCGCCTTTTAAAGAATCTGCAATTACAGATGATTAGAAAGATCAAGCAGGGAGAGTTTTCGAAAGTACAATTATTAGGATAAGTAAAATCACGCATAGTAAATAAGTAATAGATGCAAGTTTACCGCCAGCTGCGTCACTTTTTCCCTGAAACACCACTGTTTCAAGTAATTTATAACGGCAAATATATAGCTAAATTGTGGCATCGATGGCACGAGTTGTCGTCGAAATCTACCATCTAGAATTACTACTATAACTCTTTAACCTTTAGTTGTTGTTACGCGTAAGAATACGGTGATCTGTGCATCGCAAGGAGCTTGAGATAATGTTTCTTATATTATATTTGAATCTCTTTTATGTTAAACATTATAAACAAATTCCAGGCAATTCTAAAAATCTGTCCTAATGACAAGATAAATATTAAATTTCGTTCCGGCGGAAATACTTTTAAGAGAGAAACTTCTAAAGGCATTCAGGTGTTTGATACTGACAAAAATGTGTGGCCGCTGAATCAACCTGTTCCAAAACTAGAAGGCTTAGTTCAATGTGGTGGGGAAGCATTATTTTCAAATGATATAAATTCTTATATAAATGATGTTTTCGCCGCCTTTGTGATAGCTGATACTGTTCCTGGAAGTATTATTAGAGATTTTGACACAACTACGGCTTTTGTAAGTAATTTTATGTGATTTCAGGGGCTGTTAACAATTTTTTTCCAGTTCGGCGCAATACGATTAAGATCTTCTACACTCTTTGGCGTCGGCACTTGGTGAAACTCCATTTTCATTAATTATTTTATATATAAAACACTTGTACTGTTTCACAATAAATTTATTGTTAAACAGTGCAAGTGTTTTTTTAGATAAAATATTGAAAGAATATGATTAAGCACTATATTTTTTATATTATAAGATAACAAACAAGCAGATGGGTCTCCTGACGGAAAAAATAAACCATCGCCTACAGACACCAAATGTTAATGGTGCGTTGCTATCTTATGAAGAGGTCTAATGCCACATGCATAAGTTTACTGGCTACCTTAAGCGGGCTACTCCCACACCTGCCGCAGGGGCAATCTAGGGAGTAAAATGGTGGCGATGACCCTTAATTGCCTCTTTGATTGCGATGTGTGTAGACAAGCAGGCGCAATTCCCTAGATCGATCCTGCAGCAGGGCAGCATGCAGGAGCGCGAGACCACACTTGGTTCCTAGATTGCGCCTGCCGCCCTGCAACGTTGCCGCGTGTGTAGCGCGATTGGGGAAATGTATCAATCAGTTGGTTGATGACAGTCACATGGAGCGCACGTATGTCGATTAGATGAGGACAATGCATAATTATAAAGAGCATGAATATGTGCAATGTTTAATATATGTATGTATTTATGTACAAATATGTCTAATATCTTTTTATATTTTTATTTATTTATTCGACTACATATTTAATTCTTATTTAATAATCTAAAATATATAGATAATCTCCAGAACTTAGATCACTTAAATTAATGGCACCTTTACCTAAAATATATTAATCATAAGATCTCAACGTTACAGTTTGTGTACACCTATATGCATAACTAACTGTGCCCTCGACTTCGTCCTCGTTGGAAAACTTCTAAAATAAATGTGGCCTAAGTTACTTCTTATTACCATGATTTAAAAGATAGAAAATCCCGGGATTTTATCCGCATAGTTCCCGTTCCCGTGGGATTCTCGTGATAAAACTATATCTAAATTTCATTCAAATCGGTTCAGGGTTTAGACGTATAAAAGTGACAGACAGACAGAGTTAATTGTTGTAATTTGTTAATTTTGGTGCGCAATAAAGAGTATTCATCTCACGATTAAAGAAATGAATGAATTAATTCATTACTTTAACCGTAACATGAAACATCAAACTTTTGGACTAATGTTTCAAATATAGCTATATCGATCTTTTGATTTTTTGTTATTACTAGTGCCATTCTCAACGCGTGTGTTTAGTTTAACTTACATCCGAATACTGAACGGCAGGCAAGTGTGTAGAGACAACCGCGATATTGTTCTGACTGCCGTGTGCACTAGATTGCTCCTGCGGCAGGTGTATGAGTAGCGGCTCTTACTCGCCAAACCGAAAAACGACAGTGACAAGCACCGCTATTGAGGCAAGAATAGGTAAGGCGGTGGTATTAGACCCGGGCGAGACAATGCAGAACTCTATCACCTTGCCACGATGGTAGTGATTCGCATAGCCGATCAATCGCCTCTAACGACCTGCCTGGCAGAACGGCAGTTGGTCTATTCTTCAAAGGAGTCCGGAACCAACACGGGGAAAACTGCTTTGTACCCTTCTATAATATATAATTCATAAGCCTTTCATCAATTTATCTGCAATGTATTTACCAGATCCTAGGTTGATGAACATAAGACCATTTTAAAACTCTTTAGAACAAAAACTAATTGTTAATTTGATCATAATTGAATAAAATATTCGCAAGTTAGGTACATAAAAAAATGATATAACTACACAAATACTCAAAATACTAGACGTGGAGCCTCCTTCTTTTTTAAATCGGTAAATTAACTTTTAATTTCTATTATCTTATGCCACTACAAATTTAAAGCAATGTATATTTAAACAGACAATTTTAAAATTTTAACTTGTTTTGCATTAATGCTCGGTTGCATGTTTGCACGTTTGCACGTTTGCAAGTTTGCATGTTTGCATGTTTGCATTTTGCTTGTTTGTATATTTGTATGTTTATCCACAAATATTGCGGAAAGCCATATCGAGATAGTTTTTTTTCTGATTTAAATCAGACATGTCAAGTTAGGCAACATCCCAATTTCCATTATCAGCGGTGCAGTAGTTTTTAGGGTTACGTGTCTAAAAGGTAAAAACGGGACCCTATTTCTAGCCTACGTTTTCTGTCTGTCCGTCTGTCTGTATCTCATAAACCGTGATAGTTAGAAAGCTAAAATTTTCACAAATTATGTATTTTGTGAAAATTTTATAATTATGCCTGTAACAACAAATACTAAAAATAAAAATTAAAAAAAATATTAAGGGGGGTCCCCATACAAAAAACTTAATTTTTAAGCAATGTTTTACTCGATCTTAATAAACAGGTCGAAACTTAAATAGAATTAAATATTATTACTAGCGAATTCGGTAGTACTTGTTCTGCCTGCAAATAATTGCAGTGTAAGTAGAAACTCAATTATTAATCCAAAAATAAATCTACGGACTGACTCTTCACACAAACACCTTTTAAATTTAGAAGAAGTTCAAGAATATATACATATAAAGAATGATAATATTTTTATATACGTAAAGGTACTTATACATTTGCATTATATTTTAGAAATTGCCTGGAGTGGTTGGATTTTATACTGCTAAAGACATACCAGGTGACAATACATTCACCCCTACAAATGTACCCTTCATGACCGATACGGAGGAAATTTTATGCTCAGGAAAAGTACTTTTTAATGGACAGCCTGTTGGAATTATCGTTGCAACAAGACAATATACAGCAACTGTAGCTGCTATGCTAGTAAAAATTAACTATTCTTCAGTCAATAACACTAAGCCAATAGTATCAATAGATGATGCCCTAAATTCATCTGATAGTCAAGAAAGAGTTATAACAAATGCTGTTATTGAACCAACAGAAGTGGCGAATGACACAAAAATTGTAATTAAAGGAGAATTTAAGGTAAAAGGGCAGTATCATTATCAAATGGAACCACAAACTTGTGTCGCCATTTTAACAGAAGATGGGTTAGAGATTCATTCAGCTACACAGTGGTTGGATTTAGCACAAGTTGCTGTATCGCAGTGTTTAAAAATGCCGCTGACTAAGTAAGCTTTATTTTCACGATTATATGATTATTTATTTAAAGTACGAGCGTACTTGGTCCCACAAATGTGATAGGTGGCAAGCCTATCGCCAACCGGGCACTTTCCAATCCCAGGCAATGTTGTTTTTATCTTATCTTTAATGTTGTTTAAATCTTAGTCGTACATAAACAATCTTACGTAGAAGAGCACGTCAAATTTGTCAGTCTAGCCAGTTGGTCAATAGTGATGTCGATCTAGTAGTAAGCGATAGTCATCAAGTTTGTTGTCGTCATCGCCGTTATGGTCATAGTCATCAAAATATCAACGCGATTATTCATGGTAATCACCACCTTTCTAATTAGCTGACAACCGATCAAACGTGCTTAATCCTAGTATATAATGCACACGGTGTTCCTAGTCACTGTCAATAAGCATGCTCAATAGCACTGGCTACTCCAGTGTGGCCAGTGTTAATTAAATCCTAATCATAATTGTCTTTTTTGTGTCAATGTTGAGATGAAGTTTATCTCTTTTCATCAAGAGAATCTTCTGTTTGTTTGTTTTTCAACGATATTAAAAAGGGACTTTGGCCTTCAATAAGTAATATAAAAGTTTGTTTATTCAAACAAACCAGCAATAATTATATCGAATATAATTTGTGCAATTTTGTTTTCTTGCTTTGTATCATTTTTTTGTCAGAATTGGTCTGTCATTTCTGAGTTAAAACTGGATATGCAAATAGACTTACACGATTTTTCAAAGTGATAAAATTGATGGACAAATAACAAAGAATAATAATAATAAACTTTTTATTAATTCCTTACATCAATAAACTAAGAATATCTAATTCTAAATATTTATAATAAATTTCCCTTATAACAACAAGAAAATAAATTAATCATTGGATGCTTAAAATTAAAAATTAAAAGATATTTTGCTAACAATTTAGTTATTAAAATTACGTTCCAGTCAATGTTATTATTAAAAATTATATTTACTGTTCCTTAATCATTGAAAAATCAGATTCTTGAGAGAGATGTTGTGATATTTTAATTAAAACTACTAGCTTTAAATATAGCAAAAAATACGTCCAGACAGACGCTACTGATTTATATCTTTTTATAATTTATAAAAATCTCGTATCACGGTGCTTGTGGTTATACTCCGCCGAGACGAATCAACCGATTGTTATGTTTTCAGTTTTATTTGTATACTCGGTAGGTATTAAATAGGTAGGTAAGTATATTTCATACCGCTCGGATGATTAGAGTATACCCATCCAGATAAAAAACTTACATTACGAACTTTTTTGCTTTGTTTGTTTATTTGACATAAAAATACCTATAACTTACTAATAAAATAACCAAATTTTCTAGATCCTACCCCTACCATCATTAATCCCTACCTCACCAATATACTCACTACCAATCTTTAATAGCTATATATATATTATTACGATTAACTGTTATTTTTAATTTTTAATATTATTATAATTAATATTATAAATAACTAGCTGACCCGCGCAGCTTCGCCTGCGAATAGATTAACATGTCTTCGACATAGTTTTTCATACAAATTTCATCATCTATTTCACCCCCTCAGAGGTTGATTTTTGAAAAAAAAAATCCTATATTTGACCCCAAAAAATATCCTATATCTCTAACTATTAACCAGCGGTTCAGCAGTGAAAGCGTAATAGACAGACAGATAGATAGACAGAGAGACAGACAGACTTTCGCATTTATAATAATATGCAGGATATACTTGTATTTTTGTATATTTCTAACAAATAAACTCAAACCTACTGATTTAATCTTAAAAATTCTTTTACTTAAATTGTTTTTACCCGATCGATCAAAAGGAAGTAATGATTTTGCGTCACGCGAACGAAGTCGCGAGTAAGTAGTAGTATAGATTTAAAATTATTTATTATATAACTAGCTGTCGCCAGCGACTTCGTCCGCGCGGACTTCGTTTACTCCGCACAGCACTCCCCCGTAGGTGATAGCGTGATAATATGTAGCCTATATGTTGACTCGACCTGTTAGTAATATTCATGTAAAATTTGAAGTAAATCCATGCAGTACTTTTTGAGTTTACCCCGGACATACATGCAGACAAACAGACAAACAGATAAACAGACAAACAGACAAAAATTCTAAAAACTATATTTTTGGCTTCGATATCGATTGTAGATCACGCCCCAAGTATTCTTTTAAGAAAATATTCAATTTATTTCCACAGAATTAAGGTTATTGTAAGTAGAATCGGTGGAGGCTATGGAGGAAAAATTTCAAGGTCCGCACAAGTGGCGTGTGCAGCAGCATTAGTTACATTCCTGCAGAGAAAAACTTGCAGATTCATACTACCTTTAGAAACGAACATGAGGTCAATCGGTAAACGACTACCAACTACCAGCAAATACGAGGCAAGAATTATTTTTCTAAATTTAAGATTGTGTTGTCAGTTTAAATGATCGAACATATTAAGTGGAGCGGGCTGCACCGCATCAAGAAATGATAACTTAGCAAATTTTGCGGCGTGCCTGATTTCAGCGTATTGACGAATTTTGAGTACAGTAAAGTGTCTTTAAAAAAAGAAAGTTTATGACAGGTGAGATTGATCACCTGTAGATATACCGGGTAAATATCCATAACATACAGTCCTAATACTTAATGTATTTGGAATATTATGTTATATATATAAAATGAAAAAATCATTCAAAACTATCTCTCGACCTGGGAATGTCAAATTCTATAGTAAACCTAATACCTACATCAGTGAGGCGAATAAAACTAACAATATTTGATTTATTTTTAGCTAACTCGCGTAGCTTTGTCCATAAGTAAAGTGTAGTATATTACTAGTATAATGTTACATACAAATTTAATTCCCTATTTCAGTCTGTTAATGTTTGATTTTTGAATCCTCAGGACTTTTAGTATCTCCTTGCGAAATTTCATTAAAAATCGGTTAAATGGTGAGGTGTTGAAGCATAACAAACGTACAGACTTTTGCATTTATAATTTTAGTATGGATTAGCGCCTGAGTCGATCGTTGCATAGTTAAGTTTCTTGTAAATCTCAGGGCAACTATGCGTCGGCGGTTATAAAGGTTTTTCAACAAGAACTTTGTTTTGTAAATCAAATGAAAGCAATAAATTTAGATGTCAATGATGTATTCTTTTATTATTTATTTATTTATTTATTTATTTCAGGAAAACTTACAGCTAGTTATACAAACATAATATATGATGATGTGATGTATATATAATATGATGATGATGATATTATATTAAAAATGTTAGGTTTGGCAATTATGAATGAAAAGTGACATCGGATAAATCTGCACCACAACCACGGTTACACATCCTCGATTGAATTTAATACGATTAAATGTTAGCTAAAAGTGATAATTACAATTAACATCATTGACAGCTCTCAAGTCGCGGACTTCAAGTTTGTATTACAAATAAACCCGACAGTGGAAATTATCCAATTTATTAAGACATCCTTTAATTTGTGATACCAAAAATCTTTGTTTTAGTATTGTGTTAATTTATAAATAGGAAACATTGTTGCCTACATTACAAGTATCAGTCGCTGATATAATAATAGTTAACGGTAAGATAAACTATATCATGACACTGTAACCTCACTTTTAGTGAATATCTTATAAGATATATATCTTATCTATCTATCTATCACTGTTTTCAGTTTGCTAAAATCTGTAAAATGTTCAGTATTTATATAATGTTAAACTAGCTACTAATTGACATAATTTTCATCTTATTTTAAGAGGGCCCAAGATTGTATGAAAGAGTTTCCGTCTCCTTTGGTTTGCAATAAATTCATCGTTTCGGTGACTGTAACTTGTGCATCACCCTGCTGAAACCGCATGTTAATGATATTATTCAGTTAGGTAAAAATTAAGCTCTTTCATATCTCTCGATAGAATAATTTATTGACCGTAATCGCATTTTTAACCGGATTTTAGAAAAAAAACGGCCTAAACACGCACAGTCACTGAATCGATCCGATCGAACATTGCGCATGATGTAAGTACAATGTTTACCGAGCCTCAAATTTATTAACGAAATTCTTAATAGTGGTCTCAGAAGGATGAATATGTTGACCGAAATTAACTCAAATCTTACGAAATGTAACCTTTACAGATCCACCATTTTCATAGTGAATATCATTATGTAAATGTAATTTTCAAGTGAAATTGAATTTATTGTGACAGTTGCCGAAGCTTCTACTGTAGATACTTAAAAACACGAAATGTCAAAACCTTTATATTTGTTTTGTGGTCAAAACTGTCACGTAGTTGTGGCGTGACTACATTGAAAAAACAAGTTGTTGTTGAAAAACCTGATAACTTATGTGCTAAGTCTCGACAAAAATTTCTCTAAATATTGGTTTTGGTCTCCTTTGAAGAATAGGTCAACTGCCGTTCTGTCAAGCAGATCGCAAAAAACGACCGATTAGTTATGCGACTCACTACCATCGTGGCTTCTAGGTAGTAGAGTTCTACATTGTCTCGCCCGAGTCTGGTAGCACTGCCTTACATATTTCTGCCACAATCGCGTCAGTGCTTATCACTGTCATGTTCCAGTTTGGAGGGTAAGGTAACCGATAAACATATGCATATGGCATTAGACTTCGTCAAATATAGCAATGCACCATTAACATCTTTGATGTCTATAGGCGATGGTTGACTCTTTTCATCAGGAGACCCATCTGCATGTTTGCTATCTTATGATATAAAAGAAAGATTACCCGTGCACCAAATTTTATTCAAATCCATCCAACACTTTTAATGTGAAAGAATAACAAACAAACCACACACGAATTTGCTAAAATTTTCGCATTTATTATATTACACTGAATTAAAATATGAATTTATACAAGGTTGGCGTCAACAATGAGGGGGTTATCCAGTATCTCAAAAATACTTTCTATCAAGATTGTGGTCATTCAACTAATGAAACTATACCACCATCAACGGCAGGATTCTTTCACAACTGCTACGATACTAAGAGATGGCGTATCGAAGCTAATAGCGTTATAACGGACATGCCTTCGAATACGTGGTGTCGTGCTCCAGGTATATCTCTAATTATTTTTTATAAGTCTTATAAGTCTTAATGTATTTACACGTGTTATGCAATACCTTCGTTATATATATATACTGGCGAGATACGAGATCTGACTCAAGTATTAAAGATGTAGATTGTAAGAACTTGGAATAGGTTTGCCAACCTAGATTTTAAAAAATACGTAGATCAATCTTCAAAAATAAAGACTTGGTTAGGAAATTTATAGCAAAAGTTCGTAGATCTACATACTTTTTATAATATGAACTGAAGAAAATAAAAATAATGCTATAAGTATACGGATTTATTCACTTTAACAATGAGTTGACAAGAGACGATGTCCTGCCTAAATGTTTCAAAGTCTTCACAGCTAACGCCTACTAATAGTCGTCTTTTATTATATTCAAAAAATGGTGCTATGTCATCTACCTTAAGTAACTGAGCCATGGAAAATATTATATTAATGTTTTTTAAATAATCCCACTACAAGTAAGGAACAATGTCACTCAAAATATACAGAATACTAGCTAGAATACTAGCTACAGCGTACAGCCCGCTGCACTATAAAAGTTTTTGGTGAATCCCGCGGGATCACCTAGTTTTTCCGGGATAAAATGTAGCCTTTGTGCTATTTCAGGTTATCACCTACCTGTGTGCCAAATTTCATTCAAATCCCTTCAGTAGTTTTTGCGTGATTGAGTAACAAACATCCATCCAAACATCCATCCACACATCCAAACTTTCGCATTTATAATGTTAATATAGATTGTCTAATTCTGGATAAATATAGGCCTGTATTTTATAATAAATTTTAAGTCACAACAGTTTGAATAGTAAATTAAAAATATCGCCTTAGTCTGATATTTGACTTTAGATTAGATTTAGACTAGAAGATGTCATTAATTAGTTACGTCTTCTAATCTAAAACCAGGCTCTTTTAAAATGTAATCCGATTTACTTTTTTAAATACGGAATAATATAAAATACGAATATTGGTGAAGAGACGGACGTTGTGTGTATATTGCTGAACAATTCGTTATGTATTCTTTATTACTTTGTATTAGTATGATTGAGTAATATGTGTTAGGAAAATTTCAACAAAATGAAATGGTACAAAGTGAAAAAATTAATAAATGATTCCAAAAATACGTGGGTTTTTGGACCGAAGTTCGTATGTTTGTAGTTAAAATCATAAAACTCGTAAATCTACATAAAATACGTAGAGTTGGAAGATAGTTTTTGCGGTTTCATTGCGACGTAATTATTTTACATCGTCACTAGGTAAAACTCCATGTTTACTTGAGCTTATATTATATTTAAAAATTTATGAATGACGATGATCACTTACCATTACGTGCACCTCCTGCTCGTTTGCCCCCTTTTCTATAAAAAACTTTAACTGTTTTACTTGGTTTTTATATAATATAACAAGTATAAGTGCAGCTGTTAATATAATATTATAAATTCAAGTTAATTATTGCGCAATGGTTCTCCGTGTAAGTCTACCACGGTAGGCGATCAACCCTGGCAGGTGAGAGCCATGAGGGAGGCCCAGCAGCGATCAGCAACTACTGTGGCGACTTTAGCGGGGAAAGGGGGAATAGTTTAATATGTTAGGATGGCTCTCGGAAATAGCTTCGCATTGGGATAGTGCGAGTATCACGGTACGATGTTCTCGATGTGTGTGTGATCGGAGGCATCGACTATTTCGCAGATGCTGGTGGCTAGTTTGCGGATGAAGTCTTTCAGACTTTCCAACTTTATATCTCGTTGTATGACATTGTTTGTGACGTATCTTGGGGCATTAATGATTTGGCGCTGTGGGAGGTGTTGTTCAATCACGAGTAGGAGGAGCTCCTAGAAGAGCGTTAATAATGTTAGTAGGAGAGTTACAGGTCAATATTTTTTTTTATTTTTTTTATTTATTTATTTAGAGAATCAACAGCGTTTACATAATATTATAATAACGACACATTTTTATATTAGTAAGGCCAATAACAGATTCCCCTAACTTATAAATATATGGGCTTATGCAGATTTAGACTTTGAATTATTTAAAAATATTGTGATTTATGTAAATAAAATTATACAAGTAAACAAAATGAAATGAAAAAGAGACAAAAAAAACCTAATACATTTTCTTAATAATTCGATCCCTAAATACTGGTTTGGTTAAGTGAAATATATCAATATCACCAAAATAGGTATTATATGTGCGCGCAATACGCGTAAATACGGAATTACTAGCGTAGTTTGATGAGTGAGCAGGAATGTGTAACATTGGCGTATGACGGGTGCGATATAATGGTAAATTGAACTCCACATTTTGTAATAATTCTGATGAGTCTATATGACCATTTAAAATATCATAAAGAAAACACATGTCTAACATTTTACGTCTATCATCAAGCGTGAGAAAACCGTACTTTTTACAACTATGCTCGTACGATATTTTGGTTTTACGTAGCCGAAAATTAAGATAGTTAATTAACTTTTCTTGAATTCTTTCCAGACGATTTTTGTATATAATGTACTGAGGAGACCATATTGAAGAAGCATATTCCAAAATGCTACGCGTATAAGCAAAGTATACAGATTTTATAGCATCTACATTCGTGAAATCTTTACATGCCCGAAGTATAAATCCTAAGTTTTTATACGCTTTGGTGCTGACCATATCAACATGTTCTGTAAATGAAAGCTTTTCATCAAACAACACACCCAAATCACGGACCACTGAAACTTTATTTATAGTTACCCCATTAAAGTTATATGTATGTTGAATAGGTTTAACTTTACGTGTATAACTTATACTTTGGCTTTTTTTTACGTTAATGTTTATTTTATTCTGGACATAATATTGATATAACGAGTCCAAATCTTTTTGTAGCTCATAGCATTCTTCAATATGGGAAATTTTACAAAATATTTTTTTATCATCTGCGTACATTATGTGTTTAGCAAACTTGAAACATTGATCAATATCGAACAGATAAGCATTGTAAAATAGGGGCCCAAGATGTGATCCTTGGGGTACACCTGACGGTATCGTTATAAAATTGGATCTGTAACCTCCAACGACCACGGCCTGTGACCTTTTAGTCAAATAAGACTGCACCCATCTCAAAAGGTCGCCTCTAATTCCTAGTTTGAAAAGCTTGTTTAACAGTATAACATGGTCAACGCGGTCAAAAGCCTTTTCAAAGTCGGTGTAAATCACGTCAACTTGCCCCCCATTATCCATGTTACACAGAACGTAATTTGAAAAAGATGCTAGGTTAGTAATAGTCGACCGATTTTTCAAAAACCCATGTTGAGTCGGTGGAATACCAGCGCGGATGACAGGATAAATGTCCTTAAAAACGAGTTTTTCGAAAACTTTCGCAATGGTACTTAAGATGGATATTCCTCTGTAGTTCTCAGCATTATTTCGTGAGCCTTTTTTATGTATTGGTACAATATGTGCCATTTTCCAAATGCTTGGAAACTCGCCTTTTTCGAGAGAGATATTAAAGATAGTTGCAACTGGTAAAGCTAAAGTTTTAGCACAATTTTTCCAAAAAATTGGCGGAATCCCGTCACTACCTGCTCCCTTGCTGACATTTAAATTCTTAAGAGCTTTCTCCACTGCCGACACTGTAACTCGTAAATTAGAGATCGTATCGCTAGGACAATAAAAAGACTCGGTTTCGTCAAATGAAATATCCTTTACATCAGTGGGGTTACCGAACACGCTTGCAAAATATTCACTAAAACCTTCACATATTTGCTGACCATCACTAAATTTTTTGTTTTTGTAAACAATCATATTGGGGTAGTTAGAGCTCCCCTTTAGCACTTTGATGTATGTCCAAAGAGCTTTAGGGTCTTGTTTTATAGTGTTTTCAGTATTTTTTATGTACTTATCATAGCACTGTTTCTGAATTCTACGTTGTCTAGCTCGTAACATGGCAAATTCATCATAATCTAATAAGTTTCTATACTTTTTCCAACGAGAGTGAGCTTTGGTTTTTTCTTTGATAATTTTTATTAGTATTTTGCTATACCAAATTGGATATTTTCGACTCCCAGATTTGGATTTCATCGGAATGTACTTATTTACCCCTATATGAATGTTTTCATAAAAACAACTAACAGTATCATCCAATTCATCAAAATCTGTCAACAAAGACCAATCAAAACTACCAAAATAATCATTAAGGTTCTCATATTGACCTTTCCTATAGTTACGTGACGAGATAGATAATTCATTTAATGGTGATACATAAAGATCTACTACTTCCGTAGTGAATGGGGGATGGTGTGGATCTAATAATGTAAGTGGTGATGAACATTCACATATTTTAAGTTCTAAATTGGAGAACGCTAAGTCTAAGGTGATTAATCATGTCGTTAAATTGAGATAGTCCCAAAAATCCAAGTTCCTCTATCAAGCGCATTCCAGCATTTTGCACATCGATACTACCTTGCTTCAGATATATAGGACCACGTGGATTCCATTTTATAAAAGGTAAGTTAAAATCTCCTAGCAATATATAATTCGATAGCTGATTACTACATGTCATCGCTGAGGAAACATTTTGCAATATATAGTCTATATCGTCAGATATTCGACGAGGTTCTGGGGGTATGTACACTACAGTAATTATCAAATCGCGTCGTGCAGACAGCCTGCTGGCAGGTAATGTAACTGATAATATTTCTGTTGTTACGTTATGACTATTCTCGCCACGAATACCATATAATCCCCTTTTCACTAATATCATGACGCCCCCTCCAAGCGACTTACCACTAAGCGAAGTATCGCGATCGTTACGAAACACATCATACCTATCATCGCAAAATTCCCTATCAAAAATCCCGTCGTGCAGCCAAGTTTCCGTTATAATAACGATATCGTAGTTATTACACAATAAATTGTGATAGAATTCTGAGCACTTAGTGCGTAAACCACGGCAATTTTGGTAATAGATTATTAGATTGTGAGTAGCCATTGTATTTTTAAACAAAGACAAAATAGTACGTAACAAAATGCAGTTTTAAAAGTGTAATATTTTTGTACCAGAATGTAATAACCTATTAATTTAAATGGCCGCGCAGATACTACAAAAAATCCCATATTGAAATGATAGAAATAGGCTATACGCGCTATCCCATTATTAAATATACATTTCCACTTAAAAACATACATCACTAAGTAAAATAATTTTTCAATCTTTAAAAAAGTAACAATAATATTGTATACATGCGGGTGATTAGAAAATTTTTGTTCGTACGTATGAGCTAGGTACAATGTTTTATGCTTTCTGCCAGCGACATAAGTTTTAAATATTACACTCCGACAGACCGAAATAGGTGCAGTCTTATATTTCACAAGTGCTAAGACTGTGAAAAAGATGCAGATATGTTTTAGACTTATTTCGTTATCCTTATTGTATTTATTTTTTAAAAAGTAAAAACAGTGATCACTATTTATTTTGTAAATTAATTTGCCATATTTATATAAAATATATGTATTTTTTATTTTTTTGTGATGTTTTTTTTCAATATTTAAGGCGGTTTTTATAATATTATTTCGGTTAAGTTTTCTATAATTAAATTGGAGATAAAAAAATATTTCATAAGTAAAAGTTTTAGGTTGCGAATGCCCCTCCAAAGTTGCACACTCTTTTGTAGAATGATTAATACTCACGCGCACCGCGCGCGTCGCAAAAAATAATGTATAGAGATATAAACACTTAGACCGGACATAGACTATTTGAATATTAATCATATAATAATGTAGGTTTACACTTATCGCATAAATACATTTAAGTAATCTTTGTAAAAAAGAATAGCACAATACACTGACAAAAGATACTATACCTATATATATGTAATTATATCTAAGTAATTTTTGCAAGAAAAAATAGTACAATAAACTAACAAAGGATACTATACAATTTTCTTCAGATCCTCTTCGGACTTGATTTGTACCACTTGCGAGACATCGTCCTTTCGAATAAAGATCCTGCCATTTTTTGTCCAGGTGAACTGGTATTGATTAAGTTTAGCGGCTTCTTTTACTTCTTTAAGCAGATTCTTATTATAGACAGTAAGGTATTCATTTATAAATATAGGCTTGGGTTCACTACATAAATTTATGTTTTCGGTGGTGAGACGTTTTTAAGAAAAGACCATCAGCTATCCTGCCAGGCAGTCATAAAAGGCGAGTGATTAGATAAATGTGATACTACCTTCGAGAACACTAACGGTACAGTTCCGCAAAGAGACGTTGCGGAACTGTAGTAGTAGCCCGGTTTCGGTGGCGCCGCCTTAAATATTCCTGCCATAATAGTGTCAATGCTTGTCACTGTCATATTTCGTGCCTATCGCATTGCTATCCCGCAACACAGCTGATAGCACTATTAACATCCTTGGTGTCTTCAGGCAAAGGTTTTCTATTCCTATTCGTATCAAGAGAACCCTCTACTTATTTACTTCTTATAATATATTTTTTTATATCATAAGACAGCAAACAAGCAGATGGGTCTCCTGATGGAAAGAGTCAACCATCGCCTATAGACACCAAGGGTGTTAATGGTGCGTTGCTATCTTGTGGCAAGGTCTAATGCCACACGCATAAGTTTACCGGCTACCTTACCCTCCAAATCGGAACACGACAGCGACAAGCACTGACGCTATTGCGGCAGGAATAGGTAAGGCGGTGGTACCAGACTCGGGGAGACAATGCAGAACTCTACCTTCGAGAACACTAACGGTACATTTCCGCAACGTCTCGCCCGGTTTCGGTAGCGCAGCCTTAAATATTCCTGCCATAATAGTGTCAATGATTGTCACTGTTATATGTTGTGCCTGTCGCATTACTATCCCACAACATAGCTGATAGCACTATTAACATCCTTGGTGTCTTCAGACAATGGTTTTCTATTCCTACTCGTATCATAAGACAGATATCATAAGACAGCAAACAAGCAGATGGGTCTCCTGATGGAAAGAGTCAACCATCGCCTATAGATACCAAGGGTGTTAATGGTGCGTTGCTATCTTGTGGCGAGGTCTAATGCCACACGCATAAGTTTACCGGCTACCTTACCCTCCAAACCAGAACACGACAGCGACAAGCACTGACGCTATTGCGGCACGAATAGGTAAGGCGGTGGTACCAGACCCGGGCGAGACAATGCAGAACTCTACCACCTAGTAGCCACGATGGTAGTGACCCACATAGCCAATCGGTGGCCTTTTACGACCTGCCTGGCAGAACGGCAGTTGGTCTATTCTTCAAAGGAGCCCGGAACCAACACGGGGATAAAAAAAATAATAATATAAAAAACCTAGTAGTTTAGAAAGTTGTCTCAATTTACTTACGTTATTTATTTATTTGGTTCGGTTTTTTAAACATTATTATACAATATGATTATTAGAAAATATCACATTATATTATTTTTTGCATCGACATAGTGATTTTGCTAATTTTTTGTAATTATTACAATGTCTGAATTCATCATAACATAAAGACGAAGTCTACGAAATTGTTACAGGTTCGGCAGAAGGAATAGCAATGATAGAAAACATAATGGAACATATCTCCTATAAAACTGAAAAAGATCCTATTGAAGTTCGTGTAGGAAATATGGATATAGAAAACAATCCATTACCAAATATGATTAATCAATTGAAAATTGATGCAAAAATTACTGAACGTTCTATAGAAATAAATAAATTTAACGAAGCAAATAGATGGCGGAAACGAGCATTAAAATTATTGCCTATGAAAATAAATATTTATTATTTTGGGAACTTTAATGCTATTGTCTCAATTTTTCACGCAGATGCCACTGTATCTGTTATTCACAGTGGAGTAGAAATGGGACAAGGTATCCATACCAAAGTAGCCCAAGTATGCGCCTATATTCTTGGTGTGCCATTAGAAAAAGTGACCGTAAATAATCCTAGTGCAACATTCTTTTCGCCAAATGCTATGACAACAGGGGGAAGCATTGGAAGTGAGTGTGTCGCATATGCCACTATTAAAGCTTGTGAAACTTTACTAAATAGACTTAGTCCTATACGAAATCAAGGAAACTTTTCTTGGGAGGAATTGGTGAATAAAGCATACTCATCTGGTATTGATCTACAAGCATCTTACATGTATGCAGCTGAAAAGGATGACGTAACACCATACCCTGTTTATGCTGTTTGTTCTTTAGAAGTCGAGGTAGATATATTAACTGGTAATTATGATATAAGAAGAGTTGATTTACTGGAAGACGCAGGACAAAGCATTAGTCCTAAAATTGATGTTGGGCAGGTAAATCAAACTATCATGCTTTTTATCTTATATAATAATGCAAGTTTTATAGCTCGTACGCGCACGTAAGTACTTGGCTAACACAATTGCTTTTATTGAGTAGTCAAGTAATTTAAGAAAAATAACTTTAACTGTGGAACCTGATGTCCCTCAGCTTAATTTAAATTAGTAATTGAGACAATAGAGTCAACCTCCAGCAATAATTTAAATACTAAGAGCATAAACTTGAAATATAGTGTCAATGACATTTTGACAGATAACATGAGTGTTATCTATACGGAGAATGAAAAACAATCTCCAGTACCTTGTAAGAAAAAAAGATTTTATTTGTCAGTTAAACCTGGTTCATCAGAATACTCAAGGGCTAAATGGTAAAGAATTAGAATTGGAGCTGTTCATGAACTGTAATATATTGATATTTTATGCATTACAGAACGTTGGTTAAGGAAGCCACCAGGTCATGTTCAGCTTCAATAATCACCAGGTTGCTAGCTCGTTCAGTAGAAATAATATGATACATGGTGGCTCGATGATTATAGTTAGTAAAGCAATAAAATTTAAGGAACGTAAAGACATAGTGAGCCTTTCTATTGAACGAGTTATTGAGATTGCTTGTATTGAGTTTGAGTAATTTATTGTTATCAGTGTATAAAAGCCCCCTTGTGTATCTTATGATGAGTTTATAAATAAGATGGAGGAGGTTATATTCAAAGCCTCGAAATCAAAGATGAATATTGTTGTCTGTGGAGATTTTAATATAAATATTTTAGACAAATCTTCATTAACATGTAATTTTCTTAATCTTTTTAAATCATTTAATCTGCACAACATTTTCTCTGAGCCTACAAGGATAACTGCCACTAGTGCTACTTGTATAGATAATATATTTACAAATATAGCTCCCACTAGTAGTTCAATTATATATGTACTAGATTCTGACCATAGTGGCCAATTAGTTAAGTTCCCAAAAGTGACAAACAAACCTCAAAGAAAAGAAATTGTTTTTGTTGCAATGAATACTAGCCGATTAGAATATTTTAAGGCTAACTTAACTGAAAAATTGCCAAAGCTGCCCTAACATGATAACCCGAATGATTTATATGGTTCTTTGTTTAATTTAATTGACACAGAATATAGTCGGGTATTCACTCTAAAAATATCATCATTAAGTAACCGAAGAGGCTTTAGTGAATGGGCAACAGTGGGAATTTTTAAAAGTAGAAAACACTTATTTGACCTACATTATGAAAAATCTTATAACCACAGTGTGGAATTTCAAGAATACGTAAAAAATTATTCCAAAATTTTTAAAATGGCATGTAATATAGCAAAAGCCCTTCACGTAAAAAATATTATTAAACAATCCACAAACAAAACAAAATCTACTTGGAATATTATTAATAGTGAAACTGGTAAAACCAAAAATTTCAATAAAGTCTTCCAATTGAAATCTGATGGAATCAACATAGAGGGAGATTTGGAGATTGCAACAGAGTTTGAAAAAATTTTCTTTAATGCTGCGGTCTTAACGACTCAAAACCTCAGTTCATCAGTTAGTACTGCTGAATCATTACTGAAGCAATGTGTAACCAAGTGCAATAAAACTTTTGAATTTTCATTCATTGATACCAAAGACATCTTAAATGCCTTTAAAACATTGGAACCGAAAAAAACCTTAGATTTATGGGGACATTCTGTTAGAATCATTGCTTCAGTAATAAATGTTATCGTACCATATTTAGCTGTAATATTTAATTGTTCTGTAATACATGGTATTTTTCCTGACTTAGTGAAATTCAGCAAAGTTATTCCAATTTTCAAGTCTGGCTCTAAATTTTTCTTAATTTTTAATTTTGCCAACCCTAAGTAAAATATTTTAAAAAATTATACTAGACCAAATGCTTAGACATTTTGATAAATTTAGATTATTTCATAATAAACAATTCGGTTTTACGAAGGGTCGCTCAACCATAGATGCTGATGTCGAATTACTCAAAAACGTTTATGAAGCCTGGGAGAATTCGCAAGATGCCCTTGGAGTGTTCTGTGATTTGTCTAAGGCATTTGACTGTGTCGATCATAACATTTTAATCAGAAAATTACACCATTATGGAGTTCGAAATAAAGTCTCAGCCTTCTGGTTTCTTACTTAAATGAAAGAATTCAGAGGGTTGATATTAATGGTAAAATGTCCCCTGGTGCTGTTGTAACCATGGGTGTCCCGCAGGGCTCCATACTTGGTCCATTTCTGTTTTTGATATACATAAATGACTTGCCTTACTACGTAGAGGATAAGAATGGAATCGTACTGTTTGCGGATGACACTTCACTTTTATTCAAAGTGAAAAGACGAATTGGTAAGTATGACGAAGTAAATAATGCGATTTCAAAAGTTGTACACTGGTTTAGTATGAACAATCTTTTATTAAATGGTAACAAAACTAAGTGTGTTAAATTTATCATTGCCTAATGTAAGGCATGTAGATACCAGCGTACATCTGGATGGAAACAACCTGGATCTGGTGGATACCACTGTATTTTTAGGTATTACTTTAGATAAGAAATGACAATGGGGACCGCACATTAATAATTTAGCAAATAGACTTAGTTCGGTAGCTTATGCAGTTAAAAAAATGAGACAGTTGACTGATGTCGACACAGAGAGAATTGTATACTTTAGTTACTTCCACAGCATTGTCATATGGAATTCTTCTCTGGGCAAATTCTGCTGAAATAAATACTATATTTGTGTTGCAGAAAAGAGCTATTAGGACAATTTACAATCTTAGCCCGAGGGTTTCTCTAAGAGAAAAATTCAAAGAAATCAATATTCTAACTCTTATATCCCAATATATATTTGAGAACTTGATGTACGTTTGTAAAAATATTTGCTTTTAAAAAAAAAATGGTGATGTACACTCAATACAAGGAACAAAAACAATCTTGTTGTGCATGCATCTCGTCTCCACATAATAAGTAACTCTTATGGGGCAATGTATACGCTTTTACAATAAACTTCCCGAAACTATAAGAGATTTACCAGTCAATAAATTTAAAAAATGTGTTAAAACAAAACTGTGTAAAAAAGGATATTATTAAATCTCAGATTTTTAGAAGACAAAAAAGCCTGGGGTTAATTGCTCCTCATACCGATCTTATATATATTTTTTGCAATATTGTCATATTGTAAAAAAATAGATGTTATGAAAAAAAAAAGACAAGCCCGTTGAGTTTCTTCCGCTGGATCATCTCAGTGTGTGGCCGCGTTTCCGATCCGGTAGTAGTTTATAAAAAAAATATGTTGACGTGTCAAAATAACTTGTAAAAGGTTTTATTGAATAAAGTATTTCTGATTTCTGATTTCACGCACACGACACACGCACACTCACACGCACACGCACATACACACGCACACGCACACGCACACGCACACGCACACGCACACGCACACGCACACGCACACGCACACGCACACGCACACGCACATACACACGCATACACACGCACACACACACAAGTCTCAAGAACATAAAGAATGCACACGACGCTTATTTCTCATTGCAACTAAACGATATTCTGATAACAAAACGATTTGCATATCATAAGCTACTCGAGCATTAATCAAATTGTCATGAATATTAAACAATTATAGTGAATAATCTATAAAATGCTATATTTACCAAAAAAATAAGATATATTGTAACTTAAATTGAGCAACTGCACTATATGTGCGATAAATATAATTGACACTGATCATGTTCATGTCATAGGAAGCTGAATTTTTAAATCTTGTACAATCGAGACGAAAAAAACAATGTCATGAAAAATCATGCTAGTAGTATTAGTGCCTACAAAATTCCTCTACTGTGTGCTTGTTTATTTAATGTTATGTTTATTTAATGTCCACAAACTATAGATAGACATCTTCTAAGCTGTACAAAAACAAACAGTCCTCTGTTTCTTATATCCACTATATCCCAACAGCATTTGCAAGGGCTTAAAGTACTTGCCTTGTAAAGGTTAACGCTGTTTCGTCCATTACTTATAATTGCTTTTGATACACGTCTTCCTGCGGTAAAAATTAATAGTTGTTATATTTATGATATGTAGTTAATTATTTATTCTAATATTAGGTAAACTCAGAAGTACCACAGAAATTTATTCATATTACTTGTTCAATATAAACGATAACAATTTATTGAAATTTAGTGAAATGTAACTTCAGGATAAAGTATGACAAATGTTGCGCCTTAAAATACTTGATAACCCTAAACCACAGTGTTACTAAGAAATTATACATCCTTTAATTCTAAAATCATACTGCCTATGTTGTTGCGTAACAGTTACTTAGATATATCCATGTTTACAAAAAATGCTCAGCCTGCAGTGGTCTAGATGATACTTTTTGATATCCCACGCAAATAAACTAAATATTTGCTTCATTTAACACATGTTACAAATTGGAATTATATATACAAAAAAATGTGTTTCTGGAAGACGTTTCAAGTAATTTCCATGTCTTCAAACTAAGAATGAAAAGGTATCTTATATGTGTATATAATATATATATTGGACCTTTAACTACTTTTTATTAGGTGGCCTGATGATTAATAATAAGCTTTTGATAGTAAACTAGTCCTCTCATTCGAGTGATATTTGTTGCAAGGATGACTAAGGAATTATTAAAAACACAATATATTTAGTTATCTTGAGTGACTTCTAGTTACAAAACAGCTTATACCGCTTTTAAACAGATCGAAGGAGCCTTTTTAATGGGATTAGGATTTTGGACATCCGAGAAACTGGTTTACGATGAATTAACTGGAAAGCTCTTGACTGATCGAACGTGGACGTATAAACCTCCAGGAGTAAAAGATATACCAGCTGACATGAGGATTTACTTATGCCGAAACACTAAGAATAAATATGGAGTATTACAATCTAAAGGTGTGTAAATTATTGAGTTATCTTGCTGCTACAAAAGTAAGACTGTAATAAAATTGAATCCTACTCGTTGCTTGATATACAAAGCGAATGCCGCTTTGAAACTCACTTATCTTAGTACGCACAACGACGTATACTTTGCCATAAAACAGTATACAAGTTAAAAGGCAATCTTAGCCCATATGAGTGGTACACTATTTCAGTGATATTAACTGTCACTATGACATAATGTATTCCAATTTGATCAATTGTACTAATATATGTATATATATTTGAATTAGTATCAGGGGTTAATTTCATTTAAATTATTTTAAAATAAAATTACTCTCAAATATGAGTTTTATTCATATCAGCTGTTATAATAAAATGTTTGGATCAAATAATATGTTATGGAAATATTAAAATCTAGGTCATAATAGATCATTTCGCATAAACTATGTAGAAAATGGAAATTAAATTAAAATGTTTACGATTAGTCTGTTTTAGGTATTTCAAATTTTTTGAACCTTTGCCATGGAAAAAATTCTTAAAGCTATCATTGAGCCGGGCCATTGTAAGAAATTTAAATAAGTTTTATTAAGTACCTGGATGACCGAGCTTTATCTGATATTTTCTAAACTCATGGTTTTTAACAAATATATTTAGATACGAATCAGATATTGATTATGATATGCGTAAAAATATAGACAAAACGGTTTCTCTCAGGTGCAAGATCTAGCTAGGTCGATTATTCAGCCCTGTAAAAACTTATTTCACAAATTTCATCCAAATCATTAAAGTCGTTTTTAAAAACGTCAGTATACGCCCAGTAATAAAAATGCATATTATTAAAATAATTAATTAAAATAAAATTCAAAAATAACATGATTAAAATATTAATATAATTAAAAAAATAATGTAATATAATTAAAATTTAGGTTGTGATAAGTCTTTTGAAATAGACTAAATAAAACACATATACAACGAGGGTCTAATGGACATTTCAGGAAACAATTTTTAGCTTCCAACGGCTGTTTGTTGTAGATTTTCTCAGGCAAATATACCGAAAATACGGTAAAGGCAGCATTTCTGTTACTCTGGGTACGAAATATGTCTAAAAATATAATAATCTTTAAAGAATTGCAAAAAATTATAAATGTAAACAATAAACATACCTACACGATTCTAGGCTTAAATATTTTTTCAAAATTTTCATATATAAAAATTTTGCTTGTTTTTGTCAACAAAACTCAAAAAATCATTGGTACATCTGTATTACATTTACACCACATTGTATAACATTTACACCACAAAAACGTAAAATTAGTCGAAATTATTAGGCTAAAACAATGTACTTAATTACTTGTGCGTAAATAGGAGCTCAAATTAGGGCTATTTTAAGGCATGATGTGTTTGAAAGAAATTTAAAAATTTGCGTTATTTTCATAGAAATTGCTTAACTTTAAAGCAGTTATTCCACTATCAATTTATTTTCGACTAAAAAAACTATTCCGATATTGTACATAGATACCCGAAAATTTATTCAAATTAGATATACAACATGATATTGACAGCTAATCTTGAGCATTCTATTTGTACAATATTTCTATCTCCCTTTGGTAATGAGGAAAATGATAAACGTTTTCTATTACGTTATAAGTGAAAAAATTAAAACACATTTGGATGTGTACATAATGAGGTAAAAAAAAACTAAAATACATACATTAAATGAATGTTCAGGTGGACCAACTCGTGTATTAAATTATAGGACATTTATAGTCCCAAAGAACTAGAAATTCTGGGCTATGCAGCGCTGCATAACCTAAAATAAATATTGGATTATGCAGCGCTGCATTACAAGGAGTAAGGGACAGTCTATCAAAAGTCGAAGCAATAGATTTAGATCACGATTCTGAGGTGAAAATAGTTGGAAATTAGTGTGAGATTTTTTTCTTTTTTTGGCGCCACATGCGCGTAAAATAAACGGCTGCAGCTGATTTGATAGTTCCACGGAGGCAAGGAGTCGGCGCAACTTTTTTTTATATCATAAGATAGTTTGCTATCTTTCCATCAAGAGACCCATCTGCTTGTTTGCTAGCAGATGGGTCTCTTGATGGAAAGAGTCACCCATCGCCTACAGACACCAAAGGTGTTAATGGTGTGTTGCTGTATTGTGGTGAGGTCTAATGCCACATGCATAAGTCTACCGACTACCTTACCCTCCAAACCGGAACACGACAGTGACAAGCACTGACGCTATTGCGGCAGGAATAGGTAAGCCGGTGATACGTACGCTTTAAATTGCGTGGCGTGAAAAAAGAAAAATCATAAAACGCAAATTTTGCATTTCCCACAAAAGAAGATCATGACCAGAACGTAAAAATTGTATGTTTTCTTTAGTTTTCAGTAATCTATCCCTTACACGCAGTATTATTTTAACTTAATAATATTTTCGATATATAAATTACAGCCACTGGAGAACCGGCACTTTGTTTGGCGACAGTAATAATACATGCACTACGTGAAGCTGTACGTTCTGCAAGATTAGATGATGGGCATACAGATGAATGGATAGAAATAGGTGAGTATTGAATCTGGTTATGCTGGAAATCTTAGAAATTAATTTTAAGTAATGAAATTAAATCGGATCGTTCCGAGATCTCCAAATCCTTTTGTTCTCAAAAAATAAATTTTCCTAGATCACTTCTCTCGACCTCCATGCAGCAGTCGTTAAGTACAGTCATTAGCAATAAAATGTTTATATAAAACTAGCTGTGCCCGCGACTCTGCTTGGAAAAAATTCTAAAATAAATGTAGCCTAAGTTACTCTTTGTTAACGTGGTTAAAAATAAAGACAGTACCGGAGTTTTACCCGCATAGTTTCCATTCCCATCGGATTTTCGGGACAAAAACTATCCTACATCCTTTCTCGAGTCCCAAACTATGTTTTGACCAAATTTCATTGGTTTAGCATGCGGAAGAGACAGACAGACATACACAGTTACTTTTGCATGTATAATATTAGTTTGGATTTGTATAAAATATTTTTCAAATCGGACGAGAAAAAAATATACAGATGGTTTATTGAAGGATTTAGGAAAGGCATATAGCATGAAGTCATGTATTTCAATTTCAATTTTATTGTATATTCCATAATGTTATATGGGATAATATAATAAGACTTAAAGCTAATTAGAGCATTATGGACCCTGTCGGGCACAGTAACTTATTAAAGGAGAGGGGGCGACTTATAAAAACATTCAAATTAATGTTATTTAAAATTAAATTATTATTAGGTATTGTAGTTATGTTACTATATTAAATTTTAAAAAATATATGTATGTTGTTAATTTAAAAAAAAATCTTATTTATTTTATTATGTCAAATTTTTTGTTTTAATGGAAATTGTATAGAATATATATACATCAAAATTAAATAATTATTTAAATTAGTTATTATTACTTATTGAATTGTATGATAAATATTTTGTGCATTTGTAATTTTATACCAAATATATAATATTTGGTATAAAATTACATATATTTGTTGAATTGTATAATATTAAAATATTTCCAAACTTTACATCTCTCGGTTCCTCTTTTAAATAATTTGGTAGATTATTATAATTTTTTATTGCAATTACAACAGGGCTGGTGGAGTGTAATTTATGTCTTGATTTGGGCAATATAAGTCTATGTTGATGTCGTGGAGTGAATTTACTTGGGATGTCTCTTCGCTTTATGAAAAAGTCTGGATATTTTCTTACAATACAGCGTATTGATCTATTTACGAATACGGGGAGGAAGAACTTTGTAACTCTTTATAAGTAAAACAATGACTCGATCGGTACGGGCTCAGTTAAAGTTAACGATGCAGAGAACTGCAGAAACCTAATGTTTTTAAATAATATGCATTAGAAAAAAATTAAAGTAATTTAAAAAAATTACACACACTATATTCATGTGACGTACATGATAATATACAAACACACATATATAATATATATTTTTACGAGCTTATAGTACGTATTGTGCAATAAAATACCACTTATATCAAAACCATGTATTTACAACACAAATGTACAATACACAACAATACAATACGTAAATACAGTAAATAACGCTAACAACACAGTCACTATATTCCACGTTTCGGAAAACTTCTTTCTACGGAAAGTTCCGAAAAACGACTGGTAAGCAATTTAGGTGTAAACAAGTCATAGTACACGCTCTTTTAACCCTTACAGCCTATGCGAGAAGGTCAATTATGGCATTGCTCTTTGGGTAACGGCAGCTATTGTTTATCGATAGAAGCAGCTATCTCTTTCTTTTATTACTAGATTTTTCAGTGTTTTCAATCTTCACTTTTCTAGATGCTTCGCAACATTACCCCTCTCTTAGTTATGTTCGTCCCGAACATTACTTCCATTATTAACGGCTAATCGATCAACATAAACAATATTCATGGTAACTCGTGGCTGCTTCTGCACTCTATACGTGACATCATTGATCCGGGGATAACTTTGTAGGGCTCATCCCAACGTCACTGTAACTTAAGTGATTTTTATTTTCGTCGAAACGGATTATGTAGCCAAATAAGAAACCCTTACTGAAAACTACGATGATTGGCCTTTCAGTCGTATCTTATCTTCATTCGCTGACTTGATTCTAATGTATTTTCACTTATTAACGAATGTATGTCACGCAACCTCTCACGTATGTCTTCAACATAATCTGGGATATTTATTTGAGTCTCAGCATTTTTAGCGGTTAGCTTCCAGTCATTAAATTTGCTGGTATTCGTAACTGTCTGCCAAAGTTAGCACAGGCTGGCGTTACTTAATGCTTTCATATTCCGCTGTTTGGTAAGCCAGTAAGAACAACGGTATGTATTTCTCTCAGTCTTTTTGTTTATCTTCTACTAGCTTGGCTAAGTGTCATTCTAAAGTTTGGTTAAATCTTAGACCATTCCGTTGGATTGGGGGTGGTATGGTGTGTTTGGTGTGTTTCTTGTTTTGTATACACCTAAGAATTTACATATTTCCTGAAATATGTTTGATTCACAGCTTCTTCCTTTTTCTGAATGAATCTCCAGCGGAATACCAAATCGGCATATCACTTCATTGAGCAATTTGTCAGCAACTGTCGTAGCTTCCTGATTGGAAATTATAAACACCTCCGGTCATTTCGGAAAGTAATTAATCAATTACGACCATAAAATACTTGTTTCCGTTATCTATTCTAGGAAATGGCCCAGCCACGTCAATTGCTATAATTTCATAGGGGGTTCCCACGTTGTATAATCTAAGGTACGGCTTCTGATCTACAGTTCTTTCGCTGCTGAGCATGACGTACATTTTCTGCACCAATTTTCAACATCTTCCCGACAATATAACCAATGAAACGCTTTGTAACCCGACTATCCTACTGCGCCTAATAATTTTTCGTAATGGTACTGAAAGGAGCCATCACTTGCCATTCCGGTTTTCCTGTTTCTTGTTTCATCCAATCTGTAAGAGGTTGCAAATCTCTATCTTTATACTGGGCCTTACGCATCTCGTTTCCCACCTGTTATCCGTAGGATTAGCTCGCAATACTTGAATCCTCTCTTCGTTTCCATCTTTACACAATGTTTACAATCTTCCATACATGGTCTTCGTGATTGAGTACAACTTTCCACTACGACGTTTTATGTTCCTCAGGTTACTATTGCTAGTTACTTCAGGTCACAACATGGTTCGCGTAGCTTCAGTGTCCAGCGTTGAGCTGCAGTTCTTGCCATTAATCAAACTCTTAATGGATAAACTGTTGCGTTTGCATACCTGAGATACGATAGCTTTTGGGGCTGTTTCTTGTTTAGCCAGCATCTGCCGTTTGATCTTGGCTGTTACTCGTTTCCCTGTTGGTTCAACAGGCTGTTTAACCTGCCTGCTCTCTTCAGCTGCTGAATTTCCTGATGCTTGCTGTCGCTAATTTACTGAGTTTGTAGGTTTGGGTTTAGCTGGGCAGTTAACTTTATGCACACGATTACCGCAGGGATAGCACATGGGGCCCAGTCTCCTAGGTTCCATTTCCATTGATTGAGCCACACCTACTGTAACCTCGCGTACCTCATATGCTCGAGGTTCGTGGCGAATAGCTTGTACCTCTAGCGCATGAGCTAAAGCCTCCTTCATAGTCATATGGTGCTGAAGGCGAACAGCAGCACGCACTTCCAGGGCATCGAATTATGCCATAGCTGTTTGGGTAACGGGAGATATTGTTTATCGATAGAAGCAGTTATCTCTTTCTTCTATTTCTAGATTTTTCCAGTGTTTTCACTCTATATATATATATATTGTCTTTGTTGTTTGAATTAAGTGTTCATTTTTAATTGGCATGTACACTAGACTTGTGCCTTAATTTGTACTTATGGTTTATTTTTATCGTGTATTTGCTGTTGGTGTTTAATTGTAAACAAATAAATAAATAATCTATAATATCGTATGTATAACTAGAAAATATCACTGAAAATATTACACGAATTGACCTTACCCCAAAGTAAGCAATTTGTTTGCTTGTAGTATGGGTGTTAGTCGACGATACTAATAGAGATATGTATAAATACTCAAATAGAATATATAATAAACACACAAACTATGCTCTGTGCTCACCACGTAATGTTTGTCCCTGTCGGGAATCAAACCACTCAACCAACAATTTAAATAAATGATTCGTTGTCAAAATAAGTCCAGTTTGTAGAAGGTACTTTGAGAATGAGAGCTATTTATGACGTTTTGATTGAAATATGACAGACTCAAAATTGCATCCTGTTTGTGCAATATACGCTTTTGCAATCAGAACACTGTAATTTACAAACTTCAGATGTATGGTATTAACGCCAGTGCGTAGTGGAGTTGCGCTATAAAGCCATAAATAGAGCGACACTGCGTTGAGAACTGGGTAGATTCTCTTTGATTGTATCTACCTTTGTTAATTGAAGTTTTATCTGAATCTCAGGAGATCGTTTCGATTATGAGATGAACCGTGGGTTGTAAGATTATTACTTTTTTCATATGTAGCCAACGGGCAGATTGCTCTCCTGATTTTCCATCAGACAAGCATCACTTATACACACCAAAGTTGTTAATTGTGTTTTGCTATATGTACGGGGTCTTAATGCCACATGCAAGACTTCACCGGCTACCTTACCCTCCAAACTAACACGACAGTGACGATTTCGTTGATTGTATTGATCGCTAAATTTACATGCGCATTTGTTAGTTAAATGAGTTCACCGTTACAAATGAGATTCATATTTTAAATATTGAGCCTACGGCAAGGTCGTAGGGTTAAAAAATAAAAATAAAATGTTTTTTTTACTTTTTCTTAACACTTGATGTAGCGACTCAAACAATCACAAACGCTATAAGAAAAAATAATAAAAAATAGAAAATGATGAAATGCAAAATAAAATCCTGAATCGCGATATCACAATTATTTATCTTGTACAAGCTATATACAAGTTTCAACGATTCTCAAACGGACATCGGTCCCCAGGCAGTATACCTTGCCTGGCTGGGAAGATCTTCCTTTTCCCCTTACTTGTCTTTGTGTGACGTCGTCAACTTCCACAGTTATGACGTCATCTAACTAGAAGCTGGCCCGCTGGTGCCATCACTATGCCCCTTCAGGGGTATGAACTAGCGGTGCCACTGAATAAATGCAAAAACACATATTTTATTTAAATATTTCCTCTTTATAATAATTTTGATGCAGATAAAAATATTTACAAAAATGTGTCTTATTCTAAGGACCGTGGTCTAGCCTGGGGCTTGCTTATTCGGTTAAGATCATGAGGTCTCAGGTTTGATCCCTGTTTTTTCATGGTTTTTCTCAGAAATACAAACAGGGTTATCCCTTGTGTTGGTCCGGGCTCCTTTTTGAAAAACAGACCATCTGCCGTTCTGCCAGGCATGGTTTTAAATCATAAGATAGCAACAAGCAGATGGGTCTCCTGATGGAAAGAGTCAACCATCGCTTATAGACACCAAAGATGCCAATGGTGCGTTGCTATCTTGTGGCTAAGTCTAATGCCATATGCATAACTTTACCGGCTACCTTACCTTCCAAACCGGAACACAACAGTGACAAGCACTGACACTATTGCGGCAGGAATAGGTAAAGCGGTGGTACCTGACCCGGGCGAGACAATGCAGAACTCTACCACCTAGTAGTCACGATGGTAGTGACACGCATAGCCACTCGGTCGCCTTTTACGACCTGCCTGGCAGAACGGCAGCTGGCCTATACTTCAAAGGAGCCCGGGACCAACACAGGGACTCACAAACTATGACTCAGTTGGATCATAGGCTATACTAAAACCTATTTTCAGTTTTTTACCAAACTTTAGATAAACATACACCTGTATAGTATATACAGGTGTATGTCAAACGGGTGGCTCTACCACGCTGTGTAATGTTTTTTTTTACTAATTTTATTTATATCTGAGCCAAATTATCAAAAATACTAGTTTTTTGTACTTTTTCCCATATCTCACCAATATACACCAAAGATGCCAATGGTGCGTTGCTATCTTGCGGCGAGGTCTAATGCCACATGTATAAGTTTACCGGCTACCTTACCCTCCAAACCGGAACACGACAATGACAAGCACTGACGCTATTGCGGCAGGAATAGGTAAGGCGGTGGTACCAGACCCGGGCGAGACAATGCAGCCTTTTATGACCTGCCTGGCAGAACAGCAGTTAGTCTAATATTTAAAGTTTACATGGTGAAAAAGTGGTAGAATGCTTATTTTTTATATATATGCATTAGAAGTATATTAAAATATTTGAAATAAACGTTAGGCGCCCCATGGACCCACAATAACATTGCGCAATACTTTTATTGTGCAATAATATTGAATACCCCCTTTGACTCCAGACGTTCAATAAATTCACTCAATAAAATTGACAAACCAGTCTGATCAATATTTTCGTGCGAGTAAGATGTCTGACGACGAATGTCAATTCACTAATCAATATAAGTGTTAATCGAAACAAAACCTATCAATAAAAAATGAAGAACGGGAGTTTTTACTTGAGTGTATAGAATTGTATAGATTTATTTAATAAAATCACCAGAGTGCTAAGTGTGAGTTTTTCTTTTCGCATTCGATCGTGAGCGCGTTTGGAGTTTACTAGGAATTTGTATGTGATTTGTACAGCGCCACCTAGTGGTAAACGTGAGAAACCAGTTTACCAGTAGGTGGCGCTGTACAAATCACATACAAATTCTTAATAAACATGAAACGCGCTCACTATCGAATGCGAAAAGAAAAACTCACACTTAGCACTCTGGTGATTTTATTAAATAAATCTATACAATTCTATACACTCAAGTAAAAACTCCCGTTCTTCATTTTTTATTGATAGGTTTTGTTTCGATTAACACTTATATTGATTAGTGAATTGACCTGAATGTCGAATTTCGGCCGAATGTTGAGTTTCGGCCGAAAGTTGAATTACGATCGAATGTCGAATTTTGGCCAAATGTCGAAAATGCAATCGGCGGAGTGACGTATTTCGGCCACATGTTCAGTTTCAACCGAATGTTGAATTTTGGCCAGTGGTCGAAATTTTGACCCATTCTAGTAATGAACTATTAAATTAACAAGATGAATAAAATTACCGCGAAATGACGAAAATTTCTTGCTTGCCATTTTGCTTAAATTTACGATACGGCCATACATTAAACACCGCCACTGACCGACTGCGACCGCTCCAAGCTCTGAAGTGAAAAATATTGTGCAGATTAAAGCTACACAGTGCAAGAAAAAAATATTGAACAATAAAAATTAAACCCCCTCAAACTTTCGTTCAATCTTTGTGCAATCTTCAATATTAACCCTAAACGGTCAATAATATTGCACAATACGTAATATTGCGCAATATTATTGTAGTTCTATGGGGCACCTTACACATACTAGCATTTATTTGACACAAATAGTAATATACACACAATATGTATAATTTTTATATATGTCTAAAGTCTGTTGTTAAACTTAAAAGAGATTTTATTGATTTTATTGTTTAGTCTATGGTCTAATTTCGTAAAATTCCGTGGTGCCAAATATATTTTTTTAAAAGTCGCTTTTTACATGTTACTACATTATAAATACATAATTTTAATTATTACATACACACATTATTACATACATACATAAATTTAAATATTCCGTAAGATTCTATATCAACTCCATAACTTATCCACATTTAATAAATATATATTTTAAACTTGAAGAGAAGTAGCTAAATAAAATTGTAATATAAGGTTAACGTTAACATTTCGTTGTCTCCTGAGTACGTAGTAGTCTGTGTTTAGGTATTTAACTTGTCATTCTGTCTTTAGTGCAACTGTTAGTCTCAGAAATCTAAATTAGATTTACAAAATTTTGAGCTAATATTGTGTCAAAACACTTCATAGATGTTTAAAATAACAAAAAAAAAAACAGCTTTCAACTATTCTTTGTACAAAATTAGGGAGAATTTACATTTAATAATCATAATGAAAATTATGATATATAAACATATTGCTGTCTTAATGTAATGTAATTAAAGTTTTGTACAATGGTAACACTTAAATAATATGATGATAGAAGTCAATCAAATTAAAGTCTCAATATTTTTATATGATTACTAGCTGACTCGGCAAACGATGTTCTGCCTTTTTAACTACTCTTATTTTTTTCTATATTTTCTCACCTTTCAAAAGCTTCCCTGGACTTCAACAATTAATTTAAAACCAAAATTAGCCAAATCGGTTCAGCCGTTCTCGAGTTTTAGCAAGACTAACGAACAGCAATTGATTTTTATATATATAGACTAGCTGACCCGGCAAACGTTGTTCTGCCTTTTTAACTAGGTACTCTTATTTTTTTCTGTACTTTCTCACCTTTTAAACCTTCCCTGGACTTAAAAATTAATTCAAAACCAAAATTACCCAAATCGGTTAAGCCTTTCTCTAGTTTTAGCGAGACTAACGAACAGCAATTAATTTTTGTCTATATGTAGATGTAGATTCCTAGCGATATATTTTATTTAATTAATTGAATAAACATAAAACATTATTTTAGTTTATTTAATATTTATCTCTCCTAAAGACATACAAAATATTTAAACTCAAAATCGTCCGTGTTCTTTATACACTTCAGACTTCGCAATTTTTGAAAATAAGCGGTATAAAGTTTTATTTATATATTAATTAATAATTAAAAAAATATAATTAATAATAATTAATTTCTTTATGTTACAGAAAATCCTTGCACTGTGGAAAATGTTTTCAACGCTTTGGACCATAACATGCAAAATTTTGTTTTACAATAAAAAAACAGGGTTAATTTTTAAATAAAGGGTATTTTTGGTTCATGTTTCATTTATATTATTCATCATTTCTATTTGATAACACATTACCAATATGCAATTATGACGGCGGGAATGGAGTAATAAACTATATCATCGAGTGATCATATCACATTGGTAGAGGTATGTTATAACTTCGCCCGCCTTATACGATCTGCCTAATAAGATAATGGGTGGTCTATAATCTTCATAAGGTCTTCGGACAGATACGGAAAAACGACTTTCGTCCTGTGATTTACATTTAATCAGTTACAATAAGCCTTTAGTTATTCGCTTTTGTGGTGCGGTGTCTGTTTCAATTCCCGGGTCAGGTAAATCAAAAATATGTTTTTTTTTCAAGTTTTTTGATAAAAACAATGTTACCCGGATTGGTAAGTACCCAGATAGCGGCAGACTTGCCACATCACATTGTGGGACTAAGTATCTTCGACTGTACTGTACTGGGACTGTAACTCTGCCTACTTTTTCGAGGATATGGACGTAAAGATACTCTAATATAAAATAAGTTAATGTTTGTGGGGCTGCAACCCTTGTCTCGCGGCGCCTGTCTTGTAAAAAGGCTTTTACGCTATATCGAGCAACCTATTCGACTCTCAGAAATTTGTTGCAAATTAAATTTTCTACGAATTCATCTGTTATTTTTCTTTTTAGAACCAAAAATAACTAAGTTATTGACTGTAATTAAAAAATAAATTTGGTTCATAATCATTTGGTTCATAATAACTATGTTATTTTTCAATCTACTACTAAGAATTAACATCCAAAAAACTAACTGTTTACCCCTTTTAATATCCGAAAATTAAATTACATACGCATATCATTGTAGTCGCGTTCCGATCGGGTAGTGATTCTAAAAATGTCGACTCGTTAAAACTGCTTGTAAAGGTTTATTTGAAAAAGCATTCTTTGAGTTTAAATCATGCCGGTAAGGAATAAATAATAATTGAATTAAAAAAAATTAACAAACTTCGAAAACGACTAAAAGTTTTATCTTTAAAAATTTATATAATCTTTATCTCGAAAACGGCTCTTGCGTACTAAATGCAAGGGAATTCGGGGCTGATAAATTGATCTAGCTGGGTTTCATTTTAAGAAAACATCATTTTTACCAAAAAAAGAATACCGAGCAAAGGTAGGTCATCCAGGTACTATCATTAAACTAAGTTTAGTCTAAAATATATCATCACATAAATTGTCTCCAAATCAATAGTGTTATAATCAAATAAAATAACATCAAGGTGGAGTTTAGTTATAACGCCAAAAACTCACACTTGCCATAATTTCCCCGTGTTGGTTCCGAGCTCCTTTGAAGAATAGACCAACTACCGTTCTGCCAGACAGGTCGTCAAAGGCTACCGATTGGCTATACGAGTCACTACCATCGTGGCTACTAGGTGGTAGAGTTCTGCATTGTCTCGCCCGGGTCTGGTACCACCGCTTTACCTATTCCTGCCGCAATAACGTCAGTGCCTGTCATTGTCATGTTCCGGTTTGGAGGGTTAGGTAGCCGGTAAACTTATGCATGTGGCATTAGACCTCGCCACAAGATAGCAACACACCATTAACACCTTTGGTGTCTATAGGCGATGGTTGACTCTTCGATCAGAAGACCCATCTGCTTGTTTGCTATCTTATAATATAAAAAAGGAACACTGGAATGATAAAATTGACGTTACTGCAGCATGATGAAGTAAATCGGTGATACCAAACTTAGATGAGGTGAGACCTAGTAGTCACAATGGACCTAGTGACACATTTGATCAATCGTTCGCATGTTACAAAAAGCAGATGGGTATCTTCTTGTTAGCTATCTTATGATATTAAAAATACCAGTTTGTCTAACTATACCTTCTTATTTGCGACAGCGAAAATTTCCAGCTGTTAAAAGACTACAAACTTATTCAGAGATTTTTCAAGAACAAATAATCCAATAGGTAAGGCTTTGCCAGACTCGGAAACCGAACTCTCATGGATTTATAATTTGAAGCGGATTAGCAAACCACTAGATCAATAAGGCAGTCATATAGTGATTTTCAAATTCTAAAATGTTTTCTTCACATAAACCTTCATAGGCACTTTTGACTAGTCAACATTTTTAAAATTACTAGCGGATCGGGATCGTATTTATGTATAATACATATTAAGTTTTATGTAAACGTACATATTAAGTTTTAATTCAATACCATCAGTTAATTTTAGTTGTTTTCAAAGCACTTAACCGTGTATACATCATTCATTACTGTAATTATCGTATTATTGCATTAGACGCCTATAGCATTAGGGCATTAGACAATTGAGACATCCTTCTTTGTTGCATGTGTTATTTATCTACCTTACAATTTGTCTTAATTGCTTTATAAAAGCCAGTCACAAATATTTTACAATCGGGTTCAGTTGCTTTAATAATCTTGAAAATTAATTTGGATATAGTTTCATTAGGATTCACGCCACTAAACGAGTTTTACTCAGCAATTAATTTTTACTAGCGATCGGTCTGTGTCCGAAATTCGAACTTAGGCGCCCCATAGACCTACAATAACATTGCGCAATACTTTTATTGTGCAATAATATTGAATACCCCCTTTGACTCCAAACGTTCAATAAATTCACTCAGTAAAATTTTCGAGCGAGCAACACGTCTGACGACGAAGTTTTGGCAGCAACCATGCTGCTGATTTTGTTAAATCTACACATTTCTATACATTCAAGTAAAAACTCCCGTTCTTTATCTTTTATCATTCGTGCTCGCCATTTTGCTTAAATTTACGACACGACCATAAATTAAACACTGTGCGAACGTGACCGCTCCAAACACTGAAGTGAAAAATATTGTACAATATTAAGCGTAAACAGTACAAGAAAAAATTTTTCTGCAATAAAAATTTAATTCGCTCAAACTTTTGTTCAATCATTGTGCAATCTTCAATGTTAACCCTAGACGGCCAATAATATTGCGCAATATTATTGCAGATCTATGTTCTTAGACAAAACAATAAAATCACTTCTATATTTGAAAACAGACTTCAGCTAAAGTCTTTTAAACATAGAAGTGTGTAGAACTATTGTATAACAGAAAATTAGTGAACAGTGAATATTTTTTTTACCTTGCGCCTATGTGACGGCAGTGAAACAGTGTAACCACATATTTTGATTTAGATGTAGGGGTTATACAGACTAACTGGTGAGTTATCTTTTTTTTTTATATCATAAGATAGCAAACAAGCAGATGGGTCTCCTGATGGAAAGAGTATATATATATAGGCGATGGCCTATAGACACCAAAGATGTTAATGGTGCGTTGCTATCTTGTGGCGAGGTCTAATGCCACATGCGTAAGTTTACCGGCTACCTTACCCTCCAAACCGGAACACGACAACGACAAGCACCGACGCTATTGCGGCAGGAATAGGCAAGGCGGTGGTACCTGACCCGGGCGAGACAATGCAGAACTCTACCACCTAGTAGCCACGATGGTAGTGACTCGATAGCCATTCGGTCGCCTTTTACGACCTGCCTGGCAGAACGGCAGTTGGCCTATTCTACAAAGGAGGCCGGGACCAACACGGCGAAAACTTTTAGAGAATATTCGGTACTCGTTTCTCGTTAAAATGAAATAATAAAATTAGGGGCTTAATTTTTGTCCAATATTTCCCTAAAATAAGTGAAATGTGAAAATGTGAAAATTTCTGCACTCCATCGCAATGTAATCTTTAACTGTGCCAAATTTCATACACCACAGTTCGCGTAAGTGTCTTAAAAATGGGTACAAAATTCTTACTTTACGTATTAATTAATTAATTAATATATATATATATATATATATATATATATATATATATATATATATATATATATATATATATATATAACGTAACTAGTATGTCATAAATTTTGGAAAATACATTGGAAGAAAAAACCGAAGAACAATATCAAGATTATTAAAATCTGACCTTAGTTCTTCGTAACGGAGCCCTAAACTTTAATCCATACATACATAGATAATGTATAAATAATGACCGCAATTATATATTACTTACATTTTAGTTGCTACAAAGAGAGTAACAAATTGTTATGCATATAAGTAAATGAAAGTTTCTATTTAATAACATCACATGAAACTTTAAGTAAGAATTAGTTTCACATCAATTGCTTTCTGTAGTAAAAATTTAGTTTCAACACTGAGGTAAGAAACCAAGTTAAATTATTTAAATATATTAGCATATACATATTTAGACAAAGAAATATTTATACACCGCCTTACTTAAAATCGCTTTTGTAATTGTTTATACTAAATACATATTTCAGTTGTAAAATTGAGTACAGTAAGGAATTTTTACTCAATCCTCATTCATTTACTTAGCAGAGAAAACACTCGCAAACGGATTCCTAATTCGAAAAATATTTCAGTTTTTACACATATTTGCAAACATGTTTGAGTGAACCGTTAAAAATATGCCAGACTCTGAGCTTACACTTTGAATGGAAAATCATTTACATTTTGAACGAATGGATATTTTATTAGCTTTAATGGTAAACGATTAGTATAATGGTGGTCACCATTACACATAAAGCTAATAAAATATCTCTATCTTTTTTTCATTAAACGAAAATAACGAGTGAAACTATGTAATCTGTATTGTCCATCCAGGGTGGATGATCGAGCTTGATGAATTCGGTATTTTTTGGTAAAAACGACATTTTCCAAAAATGAAACCAATTAGTTGATTTTTCGCCCCCGAAACTCACTGCATACGAAATTTCATGAAAATCATTGGGGCCGTTTCCGGGATTAAAAACATTATTATAGAGCAAATAGTTAGTAACATAGTGCATTGCTATCAGTGAGGCGGAATGGTGTGTTACCGCGATGGTACTGACTCGAAAAGCCAATAGTTCGCCTCTTACAAACTGCCTGGCAGAACGGCAGTTGGTCTTTTCTTTAAATTTGGTATAAACTAACACAGGGCATGATAATTGAGTTATGGCAAGTAAAAACATTGCTTCAGTATGAGCAGCGGGAGACGCGTATAAATTATTCAACTATGTCCTACGTAGGTATTATATTCATGCGAAAAGCATTTGAGTGCAATGTTGTGTGTACTCAATTAGAGCGTATTTACTACGCTCCTTCCCCGCCCCACCCCCCTCCCCGTTGGTTCCCCTTTGTCTCTTCTACGTTCAACGGCGTTGAATCTATTCTATAGGGTTTGAAGAATAGATCAACTACCGTTCTGCCACGCATCCCACAAAGCGACTGATTGACTATTCATGTCACTACTATCGTGACTTTTAGATGATAGAGTTTCACAACGTCTCACCCGGGTATATGGTACCACCGCCTTGCCAGTTCCTTTCGCAATAGCGTCAGTTCTTCTAATTGTCATGTTCCAATTTGTAAGGTAAGGTAGCTGGTAAACTTATGTATATGTCCTCCCTTCGCCACACGGAAAGCAACGCACCATTAAGATCTTTTTTGTCTATAGGCGGTGATTTCACTTTCCATCAGGAGAGCCATTTGCTAGTTTGCTATCTAATAAATAACCACAGACCTTGTGAGGACGCGTGAGATCTTTCGTGCCTTGAAGCGATTGATACTTTTATAATTAGTACTTAAATCATAATTAAGTAGATCGTTCTGATAGGTCCTCAGGTTCTGAACTACCGTGATGCAATGGCAATAGGTCTAACCTTATTGTAAGTCTTATTGTCCAACCTTTTTAACCTTTTTTATCTCCTGCCGAAAGAGAATAGAATGTATTTTCCTACTCTGCCTATATATTCTAATTAATTTTGTTGTGAGTTTTAAATAACTTAAATTTTACCCAGGGCACGCTAAACAGCGGTCATCAGAAAGTTGCCGCTGTTCATTCTAGTTTACCTTACAGTGGTGTGAAATCGTAGGCTTAACCTAACATTCATTTCGCCTCTATCACTCTAACGTTACTTCGTATTAACGTGTCAAACAAGCGCGTATTTACAAACAAAATAAAACAGGTTTATTTATAGGACCATAAGCTGCGGGGAATCAACGCATATTGTATATCAATCGACTTACCGACCTAGAAAACGGACATTCTGTAAAATATTTTTCCTTCTATTTTTATCTTCATCAAGATGTCAAGAATAACATTTAGGATAAATGGAAAACAATATTCAGGTACGAAATATATTATTATTTTAAAATAATTGAATAGTATCAAAAACTTATTTATAGCACTGTGACACCTAAACCCACACCTTAGCTACGCCTTTCTGTGATTTAAATAGTCTTTTTACCCAAAAAGGTGGCTAAAGTGCGGATTATCATCAAACAAGCTATAAAATACGTGTACATACGATACGTCTGAAGTTGTCTATTATTGCGGCACTTACCACTCTTGCTTGGGCGTTAACTTCATGTATTCACGCTCATAATAATTGTAGTCAATTCATATTTAAGATCGCACATTTTGTAATGTATTATTTTTGCATATGACTTAACTCTTGTTTTGTAGTAATCGTATGGAATATCAAACAAGAAGATTTCTTTTCCCATGTGTAAGATATAAAGCTACTTGATGCGCTATTTTAACTTCTATTTTTGCACGATAAATGGCGCTTACTTAGCATCCATCTAAAGTATAACTTTACAAAACACTACTTCGACTTGCCTGAACCAAGTTCTGCATCGATATTTAAATAAACAGTTCTTTGGATATTACTTAACTAAGTACAAGCTAAGATACTAATTTCCTACAATTCCTAAGAAGCGTTCTTGATAAACAATATGTAGATATAACTTTTTAATGTTGTAAATTTTAAGTAACCATTATTTATCTCGACCCGAAATGTTGAAGTTGGAGTAGGACTGGCAAGTACCGATATTGTAGTGACAGAAAAAACAATACATATCATACATAGTTCAGTCTTACAGCCTAAAAATCAATGCTAGATATTTATAGATGATATTTTTTTTAAAAAACCAGAACAATCAAAGAAGCAGCAACAGAAATTGTCTTACCAAGACAAGTTTAGCTCGTCCCTCTTATACAATACGTTATAACTTTCAATATCGTCGTAGGGTTTTTCATTGTTGTATAAATGTTATGAGATAGTGAACAATCTAAATGTTATGAGATAGTGAGATAATGGCTCTTCTTATGGAAAGAAACAATCATAAATAATAGATACCAAAAATATAAACTATGCATTGCTATCGGTGTGGCTGGATGTTAGTATCACCGGCTACCTTAACCTTCGAACCGATATACGACAGTGACAGGCAATGACGCTATTTATGATTGGTCCCCGTGTTGGTCCCGGACTCCTTTGAAGAATAGGGCAACTGTCGTTCTGCCAGGCAGGTCGTAAAAGGCGACCGAGTGGCTATGCGCGTCACTACCATCGTGACTACTAGGCGGTAGAGTTCTGCATCGGCTCGACCGTGTCTGGTACCACCGAGTAACCTATTCCTACCACAATAGCGTTAGTGCTAGTCACTATCGTGTTCCGGTTTGGACGGTAAGGTAGCCGGTAAACTTATGCATGTGGCATTAGACCTCGCCACAAGATATCAACGCACCATTAGCATCATTGGTGTCTATAGGCGGTGTTTGACTTGCTTGTTTGCTATCTTATAATATAAAAAAGATAAGGCGGTACAAACCCGGTGCGAGACGTTGCGGAAATCTACAAATTTGGAGTCACGGTGACAAAAAACTGCGTAAGGTCTAAAACTTATGCTGTCGCAAATATATATATATATATATATATATATATATATATATATATATATATATATATATATATATATATATATACTAGCTGAGCCCGCGACTTCGTCCGCGTGGAAAATTTTTAAAAAAATAGCCTTAGTTACTCGGTATCACATCAGCTATCTTCCAGTGAAAGTCCCGTCAAAATCGGTCCAGTCGTTCCAGATATTAGCCGGAACAAACAGACAGACAGACAAAAATTCTAAACAATGTTATTTTGGTAATCGTACCGTGTATACATCAATATGCATTTAGTAAAAAGTGGTTATTTTAATATTACAAACAGACACCCCAATTTTATTTATTTATATAGATGGCGTCAACGCTTGCATTTCTCGCAGATAAAATTGGCCTTACACACATCAATTGATTTTTTTTGGTAAATCTATCATATCCGAATTCCGGGTACACTTTAAATATCAAGTCTTTAATGTTGGTTACGATTTCACGAAGGTTTACCTATGTAAATTTTTTTTGTAGCCTAATTCAGGAACTTTCCCTAAGTAACCACTAACCAATCAATATGATCTTGTTTGGAAAATTGTGCTTCCTCTACCTAAATAACTGCTCATGTTGGTATACCTACAGCTTCAAGAATTAAACAGTTTTCCACAATGGGGAAGATTTAAAGGAAGATTTAATAATATCGTAACTACAAATCCTTATTAAGTAGCTATACAAATACAGTACTTACACCTACTTACTAACGAATTAGATACATATCAGGCCAAAGCGAACGATCATGTATCCCTCAACAACACCGTAAAATAGACAAAATAGATAAGAGTATTCAACTACTACAAAGTAAAGTGATTTTTTTCAAAGAAGGAAAATCCAACGTTCCGTATCAAAGAAGTCTATTACGAAAGGAGCCGGTCACACGTTTACTTCGCGCGGGCCGCAGAGGTTAAAGGTATATGATTCCACTCATGTACCTTAAAAAAGCCGGCTAATTGCGAGTCGAACTGGCGCATTAAGGGTTCCGTACCATAATCTATAAAAAACGGCAAACAATCACGTTTGTTGAATGGGAGCCTTCTTAATATTTATTTTATTTTAATTATTTATTTTTAAAGTGATTTTATGCAAATGCAAAAGTGAGTTTATGCAAAAAAACACGTTCGTTGTATGGTAGTCATCCTTAAATATTTATTTTATTCTTTTTTTTAGTTTTAGTTATTATAGCGGCAAACATAAACACCTACATCATCTGTGAAAATTTCAACTATCATGGTTCATGAGATACAACCTGGCGACGGACAGATAGATAGACGTACAAACGCACGGACGGACAGTGGTGTCTTAGTAATGGGGTCCCGTTTTAAACTTTGAGTATGGAAACTTAAAAAGTATAGTAAAGCCAACGCTCTCACAGTTCGGCTCTTCTCGGCAATGTTCGGTTCTCGTTCGGCGGTCAGAGTAGCGCACCGCATCTAGCATAGCCTTTCAATAAACACCTAGGTAATAAAAAGTATCTTCACGCCCATATCCCCGAAGGCGTAGGCAGAGGTACATGTGCACCCACGATTAGCCGAAGATACTTGGTCCCACAAATGTGATAGGTGGCAAGCCTATCGCCAACCGGGCACTTTCCAATCCCGGGCAACTTTGTGTTTCTCAGAAAACTGAAAAAACACTTTTTTTTGTGCCCGACCCGGGAAACGAACCCGGGACCTCATGTGGTCAACGCCAACGCTGGACCGCTAGACCACAGAGGCGATACCTAGGTACTATTGTTGAGTTATTTTCCTTTTACATTTTTTTTTAAACTATGCATCCAAATAACATGGTATAAGAGCCAAAGTTTGTCTTCCTAAGATCTTCGTGTTGATGAAGTACTTTTCGTTAGTAAGGATTAATATGCCTGCGTATAATAATCCTACTGCTCAAAATTCACCTTATTAAAAATTATAGAAAATTTTCTATAATTTTTCGACTCAAAATTCCTTATTATGTTGTTGTTATAAGAGATAGATATCGCGACACAATGTCGCGGACTTTTTTGTGCATCTACTAAAAACCAATATATTTGTAGTACATTGTACTTACGTGTACTTAATCATTACGCCAGCCAGCACACGCGGATACAGCCGTTGGATACCGCTTTTTCTTCAGACTTAGTTTACCAAATATCAACATTTTACGCTAAGAATAACTGTAACGTAATTCTTGATAGCCTATACCTATAACTATCGTAGCTATCATTAATCATACACACAAAAAAAAAATTCAATCCGACTTGAATTAGCGGCTAGCGCATTCAATGAACAAACAAACATTAAAATACTCGTATCACAATCATAATCATAATAAGTCTAAACTCAACGATTTAATTACATCTATATGTGTTTTAATACGTTAGCGCGATGTATTTTCGTTCAGCGACACCTAGTTAATGTGCACTACGTTACGCTTTCTTTCGATTAATTTTATTTCCCGTGGGAACGAAATATTTTCCCGCGGTAAAAAGTAGCCTATGTCCTTTCTCGACGTCTAATCTATGTTTATGCCAAATTTCATCAAAATCGGTTCAGTGGTTTAAGCGTGAAAGCGTAACAGACAGACAGACAGACAGACAGACAGACAGACAGACAGACAGACAGACAGAGTTACTTTCGCATTTATAATATTAGTATGGATATATATATATATATATATATATATATATATATATATATATATATATATATATATATATAGAAATCAATTGCTATTCGTTGCTATTCGTTAGTCTCGCTAAAACTCAAGAACGGTTGAACCGATTTGGCTCATTTTGGTTTTGAATTAATTGTTGAAGTCCAGGGAAGGTTTAAAAAGTGAGAAAATATAGAAAAAAAATATAAGAGTAGTTAAAAAGGCAGAACACCGTTTGCCGGGTCAGCTAGTCTATATATATAAAAATAAATTGCTGTTCGTTAGTTTCGCTAAAACTCGAGAACGGCTGAACCGATTTGGCTAATTTTTGGTTTTGAATTAATTGTTAAAGTCCAGGGAAGCTTTAAAAGGTGAGAGTCTCAGAGTCTGGCGGGTGGTGTTACCTCTCCTGAGCCTCAGATGAGCACGTAAAGCCGTCAGTCACGGTTATCGCGTAATAGCTTATAATCATCATCAGATTGGGAAAATGCGGGAATGGGATCAGCGCTCATAACGCTAAACGATAAAACGGTAAATCGTGGTGAACCTGAAAGTATATAGAGGTTTGGACCTACCAGACAAGGGCAATCGGGTTGAATGATACCTTTTATGACACTTTTTTGTATCGTTATATTTAGAAATATGTCATCCTAGCTGCACCGTACAGCCCGCTGCGTTATAAAAGCTTTTGGTAAATCCCACGAGAATAACTCATTTTTTTCGGAATGAAAAGGAACCTATTGCAGGTTACTTCCTACGTGTGTACCAAATTTCATCTAAATCTGTTCAGTAGTTTTGACGTGATGAAATAATAAACATCCATCTATCCAAATATCTAAACTTTCGCATTTATAATATTAATATACATTAACCATGATTTTCCAAATACCGCTATATTCTAGAGTTTGAGTGACCCTCATATCGTGCCATTCATCCAACGTTGTACTAGTACATTCTTGCCATGTGCATATTAGATAGCAATGAGTTATTAGTTATTAACAATTTTAAGATTGCACATGGCGTATATATCATATTTTCAACCGACGAAAAGTCAGATGTTATCAATATGACACGTATGTATGTATATTCTTGGAAATTGATAATATTTGAGCATGATGATCTATTTAGGTGTCCAAGCATCTGTACTAATGTAGTAAGAGTATGTATGTCTGTTTTTAAGAGATAATTCTTTTTGATTTAAATTAAGTATATTCTAACTTAAGGAACAGTCTAATCGGTTCAATCGTTTTTGAGTTATGGATATAGTTAGCAGATCTTTGAAGTCGGTTTATTTTTTTTTAACTTTTTATATTATTTATTTGTTTAACATGTTACTTGTTTTTTCGGTATCGTTAAAAAGAAAACCGGGTGAAGTGGAAAGATTATCAAAATCGTAGTGAATAGTACGTGATCACAATTATCGCATTTGCCATTGTTAAGATTATTATTAGCGACAACAGAAGTTCATTATTCGAGTAAGTACTCTCCGACATCTGTTTGTGGTTCCTACAACGACTTATAAACATAGTAAAAAGATTCCAAAAGCATACTTTGCCCCCAGTTAAGATTTGCATCCAAGACCTTAATGAACCAACGACACGATGGTGATGTTTTTATTAATAAGTTTCAGCATTCTTATCTTTAATCGTCTTTGTAAACTACTTTAAAAAACTTTCCGTTAAGCTAGAGACTTTATTAATAAAACTTAAAACCTAAAAAAAGAAAGTGTGAAAAATATCGCAATATTATTTATGTTCAATTCACAGCTGATGGTAGGTACGGTCCAGATGTGTCTCTTAACGAGTATATCAGAATCGTAGCAGACCTTAAAGGTACGAAAGCAATGTGTCACGAAGGAGGATGCGGTGCCTGTATTGTTGCTGTACGAGTTGCTCAACCAACATCTAATAAGCTTAAACTGTTTTCTGTTAACTCAGTAAGTATTTTAAATGGATAGTCATTTATGGATTATGTGTGTGTAATTATTAATAGTAATATTTAATTATAATCTATATTAATATTATAAGTATGAAAGTTCGGATGTTAGGATGGATGGATGTTTGAAACTCAATCACGCAAAAACTGTAGAATGAATTTAGATGAAATTTGGCACATATGTAGATGATAACCTGGATAGCAAATAGACTACTTTTATCCCAGAAAATGAGGTGTTTCCGAGGGATTCACTAAATACTTTTATAATGCAGCAGGCTGCACGGTGCAGCTAAAAACATTATAATTATGTGTGAAATGTGTTGGTCCACTTTAAAGAATAGACTATCTAGTGTTCTACTAAACAGTTCTTAAAAGATGAATGATTGCGTAAATGACGTTTCACTAATATCGTAACTATTAATTTCCACAACATCTTATTCGAGTTTTATACTACCGCTTTATCTAGTAATGATTGGTAAAGTAGGTAGTTCAAGTCTACTGAATTTGAGTGGCTTCCAAAAAACTTAGAAAAAGTAACAATATTAAAATTATAACGTAATTAGAAAATAATAAAATATATGAGATTGACATACACTGCAGTAAATCATCTGCTCAATCGTCATCGGCATCCTTAATTTCAGAGACGATCACGAATTTAGATATCGTTTCACTACAAAGCGATGTAACTTTGTGTAATCCCTTAGCTTTAACATGCGGGAAATACAACTTTGGTCTACCTGCATCCTTTCTATATTTCTCAGTGACTTTTGTGGTTTATTTGGCTACCCTATTTGATCCATTATTTTATCTCATTGATGGATGTTGAGATTATGATTTCTGGACCCATTACTTCTATAAAGGTCCCCTTCTTTGCAAACCTTCTTTGCAAAATCATCTACTATATTATTTCGGAATGAGCCACTGTATCACTTATTTGATGCATGATGACATTGTTGGTTGTGCCCAGTGTTGAAGTGCTTTCCTGAATTTACACACTAATTTCTTGTTTAAGTTTTATTTAATGATTGTTTGGCTTTCCATAATAAATCTTAGGATTTTAGCCTAAGTTTGCCTAAGCTGTCAATTATTTGTATCCGAAAATCTGGTCATAATTTTCCATCAAAACAGAAATGGTTTGAAGATATTGAAGAATAAAAATTGATATTGAATTTTTGAAGATAGGTCATATAAAATCTCAATACTATTTATGTCCAAGATATTCCACAACTTTGCCCGAAATATCTAGACCTCAAATATCTAGACCACGAGAAAGTCGTATTAATTATTCCCGAACGTACCATCACTTATTCTGGAAAACCGTTTAAAATTTTACAGTTGAGTCAAAAATATGTGTGAAAGGGGATCAGTAGCAAACGAGCAGGTCTCTAGATGATATGGATGAAATTTTTAACTACGACATGTAGTACGATGGTGGAAAATAAAAACTTGTGCTAAATTCAAAAGTTATTTAATATTGTATAATTGATCAAAACGGGCATAAAAACCAGTCTTCACTTTTTTCAGATTTGTTGATTTAGAGTATTTAGTGTCAGCTCTGTCTGTTATAATTATGTTACAAGCAGATTGATCTGCTGGTGGAAAGAAAAACCATCGACTAGTGATACTAAAGGTGTATGTTGCATACACAATGTACACGCATAAGTTTACTAGCTACCCTAATTTTTAAACCGGAACATGACAACGACAAACACTAACGCCATTGCGGCAGGAATATATAATGATATTTAATGTGGATATTGTACTCCAGGATAGGTCTGTGTAGTCACTTGGAAAATAACCCAATATTTTGTGATAAGTAAAATAATTCTGTTAAATTGTAGTGCTTAGTATCCGTCCTATCATGTCATGGTTGGGACATAACAACAGTAGAAGGTATTGGGAACCATACTATTGGATATCATGAAATACAGACAAGATTAGCCAAGTTCAATGGTACTCAATGTGGATATTGCACTCCAGGGTGGATTATGAATATGTACTGGTAAGAATGATTTTATTTTTTCATAATGCTTTCCTGTTGGGTTATATTAGTCCCTTACGACCTAGCCAGCTATATTAAGCTAAGAAGTATTTACTACTTGAGGCAACGGCCTTTGGTTTCGGGATCTATCCTTGGGTCAGGTAAAAGTGTTAAGTTTATTTGAATAAGAAGATTATTTTATGTCATTGGGCAAACAATCGTAGTCTCTTGATGAAAAGATACAACTATTGCCTATAGACACTAAAGATATATATTAATGCGATGCCTTCTTTGTAGGGGGATGGTAATGTTACTTGCATTAGTTTACCGGTTACCATACACTCCGAACCGGAAAACAACAGTACAAGCACCGACGCTATCGCAATAATAGGTAAGCCGGTGGTGCAAGATCCGGGTAAGACATTGCGGAAATCTATTACATGGTAGTACAGCGCCATTTTAGTTATAAGTATCACTAAGACAGTGACACGTGCATAGTCACCATTTAAGAACTGTTTAGCAAAATGGCAGTTGATATATTCTTTAAAGGATCCCGGACCAAGACTGGGTTTATTTAAGGTTATAGGTTTATTCTAAAGTAAATTGATAATATATATTTTTTAATATTTCTTTCGTTATAATATTATAAATAACTAGCTGACCCACACAGCTTCACCAGCCAGTAAATTAATATGCAGTTAATGTAATCTTTTTTAAAAACTTTTATTCCCTATTTCAGCGGTTTAGAAATCAATTTTTAAAAAGTTAGCCTATATTAAACCCCGGATTTCAACTACCTCCATGCCAACTGTATCAAAATCGGTATAGCAGTTTTGACGGAAATGTGTAACAGATAGACAGATGAACTTTTTTATTTACTATATTAGCATAAATTTTAATAAAAAGTGGAAAAATAATATTTCAGCTTTATTTTGACATAATTTAGTAATCAATTTTCGCCGTTCATATTTATGTAAAATTTAAACAACTCCAGTAATAAGCGATAGGCGTTATAAGGTCGGTAAAATACGGAAATAGAAGTCATCACCCAATTGGTGCTAATCCTGGTGAACCATTGTAAATAGGTATGTTTATTCAGGTTGGTTTACTTTGCCTACCACGTAAGAAAGCCGGCGTGCAAATATATTGTAAAAAACTTTAAAAATCACGAAATTACTGAAAACTTTATATTAAAAACATTAAAAATATTTTTTATTTCAGTTTACATTCTGAAAAAGCTTCGAAACTAACATGTCAAGATGTGGAAAACTCATTTGCTGGTAATATTTGTAGATGTACCGGTTTTAGATCTATAGCAGATGCGTTCAAATCATTTGCTAATGACGCTGACAAAAATATAACAAATAAACTTATTGATATAGAAGAGTTAGGTGCTTTTAAAGCATGTAAATTAAACTACGATGAAAAAACTGTCATAAAAGTAGATTGTAATGAAGAAAGTAATGACTGGTGTATTTTGGATGGTACACAAAATACAATTTTCAAAATAGAGACAGACAAGCATAATTGGTTTAAAGCTTTTAAACTTGAAGAAGTTTATAAAATTATGTCTAAAGAGCAAGATTGTAAGCTAATAGCTGGAAATACTGGCCAAGGTATAACACATAAATTTACATTACCTAAACTGAAACAGATAATTGTACTTAAAAATATGTTCTGATTTTTTTTTTATTTATGATATATCAGTAATATATTGACAAGCCTGTAATGGCATACTAATCTTCCCTTGTATTGTACGAGCACATATTTTTATTGGTTCCGTTTATACAAAAAATCGGTTGTCTGTAAAGTTGGTTTACAGACGATAGTTGAACGTGACAACGTCTTAAGCTCTCGCTTGTACTCCAAGCCTTAAACGGAACGCCTCAGAGCGAGGTAACGCCGCATGAGTCATGTTTTTTCGTGCGTCTAGCTCTATCGAATTATAAGACGTTGTCACGTCAAAATATTCAATTATCGTTCCAAGTTGGTAAAATACTGGTGGTGGTCATCAATAACATTATCCTTTCAAACGACCAAAATCATGGTACATCTGAACATTTATTTGCCTTCGTTTCACACTACCCACGCCGTTAAGTTACAGGTGTAATGACTTAAAGGTATTCACAGGATAGTAAATAAACAGGAAGTTCTTCTTGTGGTTAATCACAATGACCATGTACACAAAACTTAACCTTTACATTAAACATTTTGCCTTTACTCTTGTCTTATAAGCTGCTAAGCGAACAAAAGCATAAGGAGTATAGTTTTAATAATAACTAAGTTCCCTGTTTTGTTTGAGAAGGCTGAAGAAGGCTCAATCTTTCACTAACATCAAATTTACGATGTGGCAATCATCTGCAACGTCTTGCCCTTGTTGATGTTACCTTTCCTCAGTCGCCATAATATTAGCTCTTGTTGATATCGCATTCCGATTTAAACAGCAGCGTATTCAGAAAAGTTACGCATGTAACTTTACAATCCTGTTACGTAAAGAGCAAAGTTCAATTAAATTTTAATGTCTATAGGTGAAAATTACTTTTTCTATGTTTAAAATTGTGTTAAAGGGGGTGTTTCCGAACGGATACGACTTAGGCACCTTCAAGAAAAGAGCATATTCCTTCTTAAAAAGCCGGCAACGCAGCTGCAAGACCTCTGGTGATGTAACTGTCCATGGGCGGCGGTAATCACTTACGATCAGGTGAGCCTCCTGCTCCTTTGCCCCTTTTTTCTATAAAAAAAAAAGAAACTGCCTGTTTTTTCTGTCCTAAACAGTAAGAAAAGATAATGTAGGTCAAAAAATAAACCAATGTCATTAAATTGGCTGTAAGGCAGAGCATTGCATAATTAATTTCTCATCATTTAAAGGTGTCTATCACGTGATAAACCATGCAACGAATATCATAGATATTTTTAACGTCGTTGATTTAAAGGGATATATGTTAGATGTAAACCTTATATTGGGAGCCGGTATGACGTTAGCTGAAATGATGGAAGTGTTTTTTAAACTGTCTCAAGAAAACGAAGATTTTAGATATTTAGAAGAATTTAATAATCATATGGATTTAGTCGCTCATATACCTGTAAGGAATGTAAGTATAAGTTTTTGGTAAAAATAAAAATACAGTTATCTCTACATCATCGAAAAAGTAGCCAGAAGTGTAAATAGTATAAGCCAACAATTCATACTATAAAATTATAAATGCAAAAGTAACTTTGTCTGCCTGTCTGTCTGTCTCTTCTTCCCGCCTAAACCACTGAACCAATTCAGATGAACTTTGGTACAAAGATATTTTGAGATACAAGAAAGGACAAAGGCTAGTTGTTATCGCGGTAATTACAGAGCTTTATCGGCTACCTAAAGTAGATATAAATTAATGGCAGTACCGTATAAAACATAGCAGAACTTACTATATATTAGTCACAGTAGTAGTGACACGTGTAACATTTGCTCCCTTTAAAGATCTGCTTGAAAGGAAGGCAAATGATATTACTTACAGGATTAGACCATACAAAGCCATGGAAATTACAAGTATTGCAGTAAATTTATAATATTTACTTTGTCATATTCAATTACCGATATAGTTTAACAGCACAATTTTAATTTTATTACCATAACTGAATGTTTTTTGATAAATAACATCATACATACTCATTGTATTATGATCTCGGTATCTAGAATTTTACAACTATGTAGATGCAAAGGTGCATTAAGATGTTGCGTAGGTGTTTTCAAATAGACACCATAAAGAACTTCCACAGAAATAATCGCTTATTTAAAAAAAGTCGGGAATTAATTTTCAAAAGCACTATTGCATTTATTCTTGGCTGTGGTGATAACTTACCACTACACTTGAACTTGCCTACAAGAAACGTATTTAGTTTAACAAATTTAGTTGGTGGAACGACGACAACTCTTAAATACAAGAAAAGAATAAACCATCAAAATTAAGCAAAACATTAAATAATTCAGTAACAAATATTTAATCTTAAAAATGCCATACAACTTTTAATAATAAAACTCAATAAATATTTTTATGTAATTTAGTTACTAACATTTTTAGATTGGAACAATTGGAGGAAACTTGTTCTTGAAGCATACAAATAATAAATTTCCATCTGATCTTTTTGTTCTATTCGAGTCTGTTGGAGCAATGTTAACAATTGGTAAGTTTGGAAAAAAAACTTTAATTTCCCAGTTACAAATGTTATTTTTTTTATCAGTACTTTATTTATTTATTTAAATTTATGCACAATTACAGCACAATGGATAACTTAATGCCCATTGACATTCTCAACTAGCCAACCCCAAGTAATAGCGAAAAAATTATGGTGCAAGCTGATAATTAAAATGTATAATACCAATAAAAAATATACAAATACATAGATGAGCACAAAGATTATATTATATTAAATGCTATAGATCTCGGCAAAAAGCGATTAGATTTAAAAGGAGAAGGTATATAAAAAATAGTAAATATTCGAGGTGACATACTAATACTTAGTGAATGCATACAAAATAAAAAAATAATAGAAAGAGATCTCTAAATCTATATGTAATTATTGGAACGAAGTTCCTTATCGCGCGTTGTGAAAGGGGGCTAGACGGAAAAAATTCTTACGAAAAGTTGTCACGACACTTTTTGCTATAGTAAGCTATTGTAAGCTGTGCGGCGTGCGCATGTTTCTCTCTCTCATGTTAAGAAAAAATGTTTTGTTCGTAAAAATCATAAAATTTTAGTCTCCTGAATGACGTTCTTTTTCGGTTGGATATCTTTGGTTAGACGGACTGAACGCTGTGTTAAACTATGTTCACGTGGGCGTACCGAGGGGGGAAGAGGGAGGGGCAGCTGTCTCCCCCCCTGGAATTTGTTTACCTCTCTACTAACTATTTATTGTTGTAGGTACTCAACTTAAGTGGCTTTCGATTCGAGCGCGCAGGAACTTACATTCACTTAGTCTCCTCTATAATATTTTGTTTAATAATATTTCACCCGAATATCTACGAGAGCGCTTCAGTTTTCTATATCCCTTTGACTCTGATCGTAGATCTCAAGTCAGGGGTATATTAAAATTCCCTTCGGAAACTTCGAATTGCTACAGTCATTCCTTCTCTTTCAACACAGTCAAACTGTGGAATACCCTTCCTTTAAATATACGCAGTAGCAATTCGCTTCATACATTTAAGAAAGCAGTAAGAGAGCATTACTTTTCACGATAATTTGAAAGGCATTAGGTATAAGGTATAGATTAATATAATTTATTTTTATTTATTTTTGTTTTTTGTATTATATAATTTTAACTGTAAGTTATGCACTTGTACACTGTGCTCTACTTTTATTTGTGCATTCTCGCTTCTCGGGTCTGCTGGTAGACATCTCTTTCAGAGATAAGCACGCCCTTTGTACATGTTCTATATTAATTTTTCAAAAGATGTATTTTGTGTACAATAAAGTGTAAAATAAAATAAATAAAATAAGATAAAAATATAGTCTTAAAATGTTACGTTTGCCCCCCCCCATGGCCCATAACATAACCTGGGTACGCCCATGTATGCTCACCTATTTTGGAAGGACCTTATATGTTTTACACTACGTGGCATGAAAATTAGAACTATCTTACGGTACATTTTGCGTTGCCCACGCAAGAAGGGATTACCTTCATAAATAGAACGTGAAAATGGCATATTTCCCGATTTTTGCGTACACAGATTGTATAAAGATATGTTGGGTTAATATTTTTAGCACAACTTAGGTTTTAGGGCATAATTTAAAAGTTAAATAAATCAATGATTTAGAATTTAGCTGCATTGGTTTAATTCTTAAGATTCCAGGTTTAAATATTGGATCGGGTTAGTTTAGTCGTTTTAAAAGTTTATCTACACAGAAAAGTCTCAATAGCAGCTCGAAGTCGGGTCTCAATGTGTAAACGCCTCTTACGTCTAATATGAGCGTGTGAAACTCTTAGTCATCGGTATCCCAAGAAAACACTTGATAATCATTATCAGGTCAATAAAATGCGGCGATCACTATACTTCTTATCGGCCAAGTAAACTTTGATTTTATACTGACATTTGGATCACCTGCCTGCCTCGCAATGGATTCGCTTCTTATTTTTTTACTTTGACTTCATTGGATAGTAAACAGATATCTCTCCGATGGAAAGAGATCGCGTATAACCGCCAAAGATCCCCGTATTGGACTGGACTCCCTTTGAAGAATAAATCATCTGCCAATTATGCCAGGCAAATCGTAAAATTTGAACGATTGACTATGCGACTCACTAGTCACTACCATCGTGGCTACCAGGTGGTAGAGTTCTACATTATCTTAGCCGAGTCTGGTACCATCGCCTTAAATATTCGTGCCGCAATAGCCTCAGTGCTTGTCAATATCTTGTTCCGGTTTGGAGGGTAAGGTAAACAGTAAACTCATGCATGTGGCATTAGACGTCGTCACAAGATAGCAATGCACTATTAACGTCTTTGGTGTCTATAGGCGATGGTTGACTTTTCCATCAGGAGACCCATCTGCTTGTTTGCTATCTTATAATATAAAAAAGGAACACTGCAATGATAAATTTAATATTACTGCAGCACGATTGAGTAAATCGGTGATACCAAACCTAGATGAGGCGAGACCTAGTAGTCACAATGGACCTAGTGACACATTTGATCAATTGTTCCAATGTTACGAATTGCTTGGCAAATAGCAGTTTATTTTTCAAAAAGAGGTCTTTTTTTATATCATAAGATAGCAAACAAGCAGATGGGTTTCCTGATGGAAAGAGTCAACCATCGCCTATAGACACCAAAGATGTTAATGGTGCGTTGCTATCTTGTGGCGAGGTCAAATGCCACATGCATAAGTTTACCGGCTACCTTACCCTCCAAACCGGAACACGACAATGACCAGCACGGACGCTATTGCGGCAGGAATTTACCTATTCCACCGCCTATTTACCTAGGCGGTGGTACCAGACCCGGTCAAGCCGATGCAGAACTTTACCACCTAGTGAATCAAATTAATTATTATATTTATTAATTTTATTTTAAATCACATATATTTTTAACTTTTCAGGCTCATCAATTATGCAATCCGAAATAATGAATTTACCAATGTTTTTGAAAACGAATATGAACAACAAAATAATAATTAATTTGATATTGCCGCCATTGTCGCAGTTATCTAAAATTAAAACTTACAAGGTAAGTTAGTGTTTAAGTAAAATTAGTATTTTTCAACCGAGTTTCCCAAAAGGAGGTTATCAATTCAACTGTATGTTTTTTTGTATGTTTGTTATCCCAGAACTCAGTACTTTTGAAAATTTTTTTTTCGGAAGCTAAACTCCCTTGTGGTTCCATTTTAATTTAGTGAAGATCTGATACAACGTTCCGGAGACAAGAAATGAGAAGTCGATTGCTGCAGTTTTACTGCGTTAAAAAAATATTTTAGAATAAATTCTTGTACCGGTTCTTTATCAGTCAGTCATAAAATAAATATTTATTACTAAATATTTAAAAAAATGTACAGGCGGTAGACAGAATAAAATATAGACTCATTCGCATTAAGCATAGAGATGACCGACTAATAGTTAAGACTTAGTTTTAAAAGTGTCCAGCTATTTGCTGAAAATAAAGTTTTATAAAATGACGTTACCCTTCGGCCACACGCAGGTATCGTCTCGAAGACATTAACAAGATAAACCCTTTGACGTACCGCCAACCGCGCGATAAGGCACACGCAGTCCGAAGTTTGCAACGATAGCGAACAACAGACGGTCATCTCTGTATGAATCGTGTCATTGTACAAGCTTTGTGACGATAAACGCAAGTGTGACTGCACTATTAGCGAAGGATAAACTACGATATGAACCTAAATGTTTTCACAGAACAAATAATACATGGTGTAGGCGGAGCGTGCTGAGCATAGTATTTAATTCATTTTACTGGGAACAATGTGCATACAAAATTACCAAATGGTTAAAAACTCTTGACTATAAAAGTACTGAATCAATTTTAGACACAGTATGAAACTCACTAAATAATTATTAATTTCAATTATTAGTTTTTGTCCTAAATACAAATTATTACTTATATGTTTGTTTGCGTTAATTCAAATCTTACAATTAATTATGGCTTTTCAAGATACATGATCTGCCTAGTTTGAGAGCCCCGAGGATTCTCAATAACAATGTTTTAGTTAGGTTCAAATATGTTATGTATTTCTGATAAATTTACTTGTAATTCGAATATTGAAATAAATTATTATTATTATTTAACAGCGCTTTCATCGCATCTTTTTATTATTTATTTTCTTCTTATTATACTTCTTTATATTACTTTTTTCCAGATTATGCAACGATCTCAAAATGCTCACGCAATAGTGAATGCAGGATTTCATTTCAAATTTAAGAAAAACCAGGCGGTAATAGATAAAGCAACCATTGTTTATGGAAATATAGGACCAACATTTACCCATGCAGTAAAAACAGAAAAATACTTACAAAATAAAGACCCATATACAGAGGAAAATTTACAGAATGCACTCAAATGCTTAGTTGAAGAGATTTTTCCAGAAAACGATCCACCAGAACCTTCAGCAAAATATAGAAAAATGCTAGCAGTAGCTCTTTATTATAAGGTACTAGCTGTGCCCACGACATCGTTCGCGTAGAAAAATTTCTTAAATAAAAGTATCATAAGCTACTCATTATTGACGTGGCTTATAGATAGACAGTCCCGGGGTTTTTTCCGTCGCGTGGCCGTTTTCGTGGGATTTCCGAGATAAAAACTATCCATTGTCCTTTCGTTGGTCTCAAACTTCATACAAATCGATTCTGTGGTTTAGGCGTAAAGAAGAGACAGACAGAGTTACTTTGGCATTTATTATATTAGTATGGATTTTTCATATCTTATTTACACATCAGTCAACAAAAATATATTTTTTATCATTTATTAAATAATTTTATGTGATTTATGCTATATGAGTTACATATAAGGTGGAAAGTCAAATAAAACATTTCCATCACGTCACAAAGTTGTGATACGTTGATACCTGTTTATTGTACGGTAACGACCAGGGAAGGGATGGCAAAATGTACCCTATTAATATGCTTTCATTGTCTGTCTATGTATCTGTCTATTTTTCATATGGCTTTATCTCTTAAACTGAAAAAAGGTATACAATATACACGTAAAATTTTAATAGAACGCATGTTACTGTTGCTGCCATAAAAATGTAAGAAAATTTTATAATAATAATAATAATAATAATAATCCCGGGACAAATTACACTTACTGATCTAACCCCAAAGTAAGGAAATTATTTGCTTGTGTTATGGGTGTTAGTCAACGATACTAATACATAGAAATACATATATAAATACTAGAATATATATATAATAAACACCCAAACCCGGAAATACAAACATTTATGCTCATCACACAAATGCTTGTCCCCGTCGGGGATCGAACCCGAGCCTCGTTGATTGCGTACTCAGGGTCTCTAACCACTCGACCAACGTGTTATGTAGGCTCCTTTAAAAAATATAGTATCTATCATTCATTCTATTTGTCAGTTTTCGATTTTGTATTACAGCCTTACCTGTTTCTGCCGCAATAGCGTTAATTTCTTGTCTTGTTCCGGCTAAGAGGTTAGGTTAACCGATCTACTAAATGAAAAGCAACGCACCATTAATGTCTATGGTTTCTATAGGGGATGCCGGTCTCTTTCATTAGGTGATCAATTTGCATTTTTACTATCTTACGATATAAAACAGATACTAGATAAGCTACCTAAATCCTGATATTGGTATGTCAATACACCATAAGCATTTCGTCATCTGCTCCCGTTTGTTATAAATAGGAATAGTTGTCAGAAGTTGACAACTGCCTTTTTGAAGAATAAGTCAAAGCAGTGTATCTTGTAAAAAGCGGGAGAAGGCGAATAAATGTCATTAACATGGTGATCTATCGATCGTGACTGATAACTAGGTGGTAGAATTCGACAACGTCTTGCCTGAGTACCAATGCGGTATAGCTCGCATTGATATTTTAATAGGTAGGTACATCCGATCGTAAGTCGTAAAGGGCAAAAGCCATTATAAAAAAAAACGTCAACTCATTCAGGTGTGAAAAATTTTAGTTCATCTTATGATAATATTAAATAAATTATTTTCAGGCAATCTTAAGTCAGTGCCCTAAAGAAAATATAAATGAACGATACATATCTGGAGGGGAAGTGATTAAGAGAGTTACTTCATCTGGCACACAAACATTTGATACAGATAAAAGCGTTTGGCCTCTAAACAAGCCGATACCAAAAGTAGAAGCATTGTTACAATGTAGTGGCGAAGCGGTATTTGCAAATGACTTACCAACACAAACAGATGAAGTATATGGTGCTTTTGTAACTGCTGAAGTTCCTCCAGGAAGTATAATATGTGGATTTGATCCATCGCAGGCTCTTGTATGTACCTATGGCCTGTCTATTTATTTCATATATTTATATATTTTATTTAATTATTGTTTTCAGACGAAGTGAACTTAATGCTACATGGCATTTTTTATCTAGTTAAAATTATTCAAATGAGAATAGTATTAATAATCGTTTACTATCAATATAACTTCTTAATTAATATTGAAAAGATGAAATATTATATCTACAATATTTACATAATGTAATATTTTTAGTTAACTAACAAATTAATACCATAACACCCATTATTTCGAAGTGCATCCATAATTCTCTAAAATATCTACTCTTCTACAGTTTACGGACTGAATATATTATGCCCTTTTGAAAAATACTCATGAAGTCCTTGAACACAAATCCCTGACCGACCAAATGATTATTGTTTTTTATATCCTAAGCAACCCCGTAGTATCTAGAGTCTGAGGTAGACAGTAGATGGTATAACCGAATCTTTTTTAATTCTAGCTCTACATACCCTTTTATATGTGTTTATTTACCAAAATGAAAACAACCTACAGTTTGAAAGGTGACTCTTGAAAAAATACCACCAAAATGAAACTTTATACTTGCTATAAGAAAGCTGTTAAAATAATAGTATTTTCTTGATTTATTCATTTTCATATTATAATTTAACTTGAGATATTTTTGTAAAATTAATATGTAATATTATATATTTAGCCGCCGGCACAGCTAAATAATTTATATTCATACCCTCGTATTTACAGACAATTTAAATAACATTGTTTACTTTTTTTGTCTAATTATATAAGTAAATTCGTACTTTATCTTTAGTGTACGCCAGGAGTGGTCGCATTTTATGCAGCTAAGGACATACCAGGTAAAAATACATTCACACCCAAAAATTTAATGTTTTTGGAAATAGACGAAGAAATTTTATGTTCTAAGGAAATAAAATTTAATGGACAGCCAGTTGGAATTATAGTTGCTAATAGAGAAAAACTTGCTTTAGAAGCTGCTAAAATGGTTAAGATAAATTATGAAATAATATCTACAAATATACCTCTTCTGAGTATTTGCGATGTCCTGAAATCCCCAGAACGTAGTAAAAGAATTAAAAAAACTGAATCAATAGAACCTACTGAAATAGGAAAAAACGTCCAATATGTGATACGTGATCAAATAAATCTTAAGTCGCAATATTGTTATACAATGGAAACTCAAACATCTGTCGCTCGGCCAACAGAAGATGGCGTAGAAGTTTTTTCATCCACCCAGTGGTTGAATTTAACAAATGTTGCTGTTGCAGGATGCTTAAATGTTCCTGTCAATAGGTAAGAACATTATTCTAAATAAATATTTGCAAAAATCTCCTTGCCATATAATAATATATAATATAATAACATAACATATAATATTATAATTATATATGAGAAATATATTTTAAATGCAATATTACAATTTAAAATAAAAATAAAGATAAAAATTTGAAGCCTTGTATTTGCGTTTGTGTAAATGCTGTCATTCCTTAAAATAGAATAAGTCAATGCCGAGACAAGATTAATACTCTAATCATAATAAGGCGATCTGATGGCTACCTAAATAAATTTATTGCCGTTTGATTAAAGCACTAAAGATTAACGCCTTTGATCAATTGGCCTTAAATTTATTCCAATTAATAATTAGTCCATATAAAATACGCACTGTTTATCAAGATAAGCCAAATGTTGCAAAGAAGTAAAAAGTTTTAACTTTGTAGTTATATAAAAGTATATAAAAAAGAAATAAAGGTATTGCAGTGTTTTTTGGGGTTAATAGCGCAATATGTACACAGAAAGGAAAATAAAATTTTGGTTTTTTCTGCCGACCAAAGTTATATTAAAGTGTATAAAAAAGAAATAAAGGTATTGCAGTGTTTTTTGGGGTTAATAGCGTAATATGTACACAGAAAGGAAAATAACATTTTGGTTTTTTCTGCCGACCAAACTTATATAAAAGTGTATAAAAAAGAAATAAAGGTATTGCAGTGTTTTTTGGGGTTAATAGCGCAATATGTACAAAGAAAGGAAAATAACATTTTTGTTTTTTCTGCCGACCAAAATAGATTTGGCGTTAATTAATATGTTGTAGGTAACATAAAATAAACCTTTAAATATTTTTTAGTGTTAACGTTATAGTTAGGAGAGTTGGTGGAGGTTTTGGAGGAAAGGTTACCAGAGCAACTCAAATCGCGTGTGCAGCCTCTTTAGTATCTCATCTACAAAGAAAAACATGCAGATTTATATTGCCTTTTCAAACCAATATTTCAGTAATTGGAGGAAGAATGCCTGCATACTTTGATTTTGAGGTAAATTTCTTACTGCCTTGAAGTTTTAATATCTAATACTATTAGTCATCCAGAACGATTTTCTACAATAAGAAATTCTATAATATTATACGATATGGTATCCTGTGTTAGTTTGTATTCCTAGTATACAAAAATAGACGCAACATTAACAGCTCAAATTATGAAATTTGTTATATAACATTGTCTATTACAATCGTTTTTTAACCATTTTTGCAGGCAGGAGTAAATATGGAAGGAGAAATACAATATTTAAAAACCAAATATTTTCAAGATAGCGGTAGTTCATATAATGAATCGATTACTCCAGTAACATTGCACCATTTACCAAGTTGTTATAGTTCAAAACGTTGGAATATTGAAGCTCACAACGTTCTTACTGATAAACATTCTACAAGCTGGTGTAGAGCACCTGGTATGTATAGGTTGCCGAATATTTGCCTGCGTTTTTACTTTTATTAAAACAATCAAGGTGTAATACAAAGCCTCAAAGTAGCTTCAATAAAAATTATATAAAAATTTTAAAATATTTTTTTCAATAATTTTTGCGGTTCTAAAGATGAAAATTTTCATAAAGTGACCCTTCTGCCTTTCCTCTATAGGGAAAAAAATACATTTCATTCAACAAGTGATTGGTAAACATCATCGTAAGTGTTTTCTTACTTGGTAGGTAGGTGAACCGGGAGTCCAAAGACACTCATATTACACTGCAATTTATATATTGTTGGCTGGCAATAAGGGCGTAACAAAATTCACCATGATATGTGAGTGTAAATATATTACAATCAGACTTCAGTCTGTTACTCAGTTTGATCTAGATAAAGAAAAATCCGACAAAACTTTGACTGAATCAGAAAATGAATCAATTATTCAAATTTTAAGATTGATATTTTGTATTAAAAAATTTTCTTCCAAATTATACATCGTGAAAATGTATAAATCTTCAGTAACTATATTGGGTATATGACTTAATATCAAACAATTAAATTATCTTTTACTCAATAAAATTGAATAAAAGATAATTGATTGATCTTTTATTCAATTTTATTTAATGATTTTATATCTGATAAAAGATTTTCAAATTTTATTTATTGCTTTTAACGAATTACTACTGTATTTCTAGATATTTGTTTCGGAAGCAGCCATTTAGAAATAAATGTCTAGAAATATATTTAATAATTTAACCGCACAACCAATTTATTCCATGTATCTAACAAAATTTAAATGCCTTACATGCAAAATATCTACTTAAAAATGAAAAAAAATAACTATCTTTTATAAGTTTCGTTGAGCGTATGTATCAAACCTAGACCTTCTCCCTCTACCTTCCCCACTTCTTCATTCCTTGTAATTACATAAGAATTACATAGAATTAATCTTATCACTTTACAATTGATCTCGCAAAGACAAAAAAAAACAAATATTTCATAGTAATTCATTTACGAATTATGTTACTCAAAGGAACTATTAATATATAGGTTCAACAGAAGGTGTGGCAATTACCGAATATATAATGGAACTAATTGCGTATAAAATAGGAAAAGACTCCTTAGAAGTAAGATTGATAAATATGAAAAAGGAAAATAATCCTATATCTAAGTTAATAAAACAGCTAAAACTAATATCTGGTTATGACCAAAGAAAAAATGAAGTTGATAATTTTAATAAAAATAATCGATGGAGAAAACGTGCTATGAAATTAATGCCATTAACATATGATATATTTTTATTAAGTCCTTATAATATAATCATTTCTATATACCATGCTGATGGTTCAATAGCAATTACACATGGAGCAGTGGAAATGGGACAAGGCCTTAATACAAAATTAATCCAAGTGGTATCGTACAGTCTCAATGTTCCAGTAGAAAATATCAGCGTTAAACCAAGTTCAAGTTTTACTTCGCCCAATTGCATGGCAACTGGTGGTAGTGTTGGTAGTGAATGTGTCTCCTATGCTGCAGTAAAAGCATGCGAAATAATAATGCAAAGACTTGAGCCAATCAAGAAAAACATGAAAAATCCAACTTGGAAAGAATTAGTTAATGAAGCTCATAATGCTGGCGTGAATTTACAAGCAAGCTACATGTTTTCTGCAAATGAACCTTTAAAACCGTATAAAATATTTTGTGTTGTAGCTTTAGAAGTTGAAGTTGATATTTTGACTGGAAATCATGAAGTTCGGAGAGTTGATTTATTAGAGGACGTTGGAAGGAGTATAAGTCCCATGATAGATGTTGGCCAGGTAAGTTACAAAAAACGTATTTATACCTAACACAATTTGTAAAAACTTCAAAGAAAAAACCCTTTTTTTGGAGATGGTCTTGTAACTTGGTAGTAATGTAAAAGCAAATGGCAAGTCCTGATTCATCTACAAAGTAAATTGTGGCGATTGGAGTATAAAAAAAAAATTTACAATTATAATCCTCCAGACTACAGAGGCTTATAATATATATAATTATAAGCCTCTGTGGTGTAGTGGTCCGGTTTCGGAGTAAACCACATGAGGTCCCGGGTTCGATGCCTGGGTCGGGCAATTTAAAAATGTGTTTTTTTCAGTTTTCTGATAAAAACAACGTTGCCCGGGATTGGAAAGTGCCCGGTTGTCGATAGGCTTGCCACCTATCACATTGTGGGTCCAAGTATCTTCGGCTAACCGTGGGTGCACTTGTTGTACCTCTGCCTACCCGTTCGGGGACACAGGCGTGAAGATCCTTTTTTTATAATAGTAGTACCACAAAATATATATAAAATAATTTCTTATTAAATGATGGTCACGTAAATTTAATATCAGTATATATTATCGTATATCCATATAAATGTATAGACCTCTCGTAATACAATTCAGATTTATTTTAAAAGTACTCAGTCTTCTAGTGGAACATATTTTGTTACTGTTCTTTAAAGTTGTCAAGTGATTGTAAAGTATCTTTCACCAAAATAAATATCACACCTCTTTTTAAAGGTTTTTTTTTTAAGTTTTTCTTGGATATGTTTAGTTCCATCACCAGATTGTAAGAGTATTTCCTGATGTTGATCCGTACTTGTTTTAAAAAATAAATTATCTGTAATCTGCGCCGTTTATTGATGGTCTCCCTGTTCACCAAGTAGTCAGGTAGCCTGCAGGTAATGCCTACTAGATTGCAGAGTAGTGCAACGTCACGTCCAGGTTTAGTTGCAGCATTTATCTGTTCTTGTCTTATTGCGCATTATTTTCTTGTGTTATTGTGGCATATATCATATTTACTCGTAGAATAATCACGTATCGATTTAAGGCTTCAACCAAAGTATTTTAATTTGGTCAAGGGTTTAAGGGGCAAGGTAGTCGGTAAACTAATTTGTGTAGCATTAGATCCTTGAAAAACAAATAACGACGCACCATTTACGTATTTGGAATTTATAGACAACACTTTTCTTTCCAAAATGAAGGCCACCTGTTTGCTTGTTATTCCCTAATAAAAATATCATCACGACCATATTTTGATATAATTGTGGCATTTCTGGCACAATTTTAGATAGAAGGAGCGTTTGTAATGGGTTTGGGTTATTGGACCTGTGAAAACTTAGTATTTGATCAGAATAGTGGAAAACTGCTCACCGATCGTACATGGACTTATAAAACTCCAGGCCTTAAAGACATACCAGCTGATTTTAGAGTATACTTCCAAAGAAATTCTAGTAACAAACATGGAGTAATGCAATCAAAAGGTAAACTTATATGAAACTACAATCTATTGCTAAATTTTTTATTCACTAACATATTGTTCAACATAGACTGCCTAGCTTAAAGATTAATAACCCTACACAAATGTTTCTATATAGGATCTTATTAGGTCTTTCTGTATCTTTAAAAACAATGTCAGTAAGCTTTTCACTTTACTTGTATTTGTTGTTTTCTCTTTATTTATATTTTTTTCTTATAATTACATTAAGAACTTATTATTACATACATTCTTATTATTACACACGTTAAGAACTATAATATTTAAAAATGCTATAAAAATTGGTTTTCCGCCGCTGACGGATCGCATGCTGTCACGCTTAGTATCAGCTCCAGACAGGTCGTGATGATTGTCAAAACACAGTGCCAGAAAGTGGCCCCAATATGTAAATCTTACAACACTCTATACATACGTAGGAGACCAGAGCTCCGTTAGCCGTATAGATTTCATTTATAAACGTGTCCACCTCGTACATAAAATGTTTAATCTGGTCTTGGGTTTATTTAAAATTTATTATTATAATTTTTTTATTATTATAAGTTCCATACAACTGCTGACTGCTGCTTATGCTGCTGGCTCAGATCAAATTAAAAAGTTAATATGGAACTTTGTGAGAAACGAAGTGATGCCGATTATATCAAAATGTGTGCGTGCGCCGGTTTTATGATGATATGAGTATGGTTAATATTTGTAGTCAGTTTACATTTTAAAATTACTATTATTATTATTCCATGTGATTTGATTTCTGCGCCCTTTGACAACACAATTCGGCTTCTTACCTGTTTGTAAATTTTGATGTTTTTAACGATTTGTTGATTGACGCGATAGCTCGACTGACAACTTGACAAGACAAACCGAAGTTTCATCTACATGACAAGACAAGGCTTAACCAGCGTTATTTCTATGTTCGCAGAGTACCATGTTATTTTTTTATTTTATCTGAGGCTGCTGTTGGTCTGGGTGAGAGTAATAGAAACTGTAGCTCAGTTGTCATTTCCAGCTCTACCACCTATTGTGTCCGGCACTAAATTAAGTTTTATTGCGAGAGCCCTTTCAAGATTATTCAAGGTTCAAGGTCCTTTCAAGATTGACTATAAAATCAAACATAAAAACTGTATCTAGACAAACATTTTTAAGTCCACATTCCATTTATCAGAGAATTTGAAAAATCTATATATTTAAATATTTTTCTTTTCCACGAGATTATCATAATAAGTACCTTGAAGACCGAACTCTACTCAGGTAAAAACAGATAAAAACGAATTTTCCTAACAATAAGACAACAGTATGTAACATTTATTTGGTATAAGTTACTGTTGTTGATTTGTAACCAGAAAATATTTCTTACGTTTAGTACATCTTAACTTAAAAAATACGTCTAACGATCCCATCTGAAAACATCATGAAACTTGGCATGCATATTGTATAATAAAATCTCAGCTTTTTAATACAGTGAAAAATATATTTCTATACAAAAACAAAAAAAAAATCATTATAAAGGAAAAAAATTGATAAAATGATAATAAAAATACAAACTAGAGTTTGAACTGCATTGCTTTTGGAGTAGTAGGCACACACTTTATACCAACTCATCGCCGACTCTTTTCCAACTCAACGCATATATATATAGCATTGAAAACTTTATGTTATGTTGCATAGGGGTAAATTTGCCAACATGTAATTTGAAAGTTACCGACGCGCGTAGTTCACACGTCGTTCATCTATCGACTGTCACCGACCCGTTTGCCCTCGTTGTCGACGAGTCGGCCAGGAGTTGACAAAATTCTTACGCCTAGTGGGCAACGCGTTACCAGCTTGACGACGCCGGGTGCAAACCCAGGGTGCTCTTCCTGTTTTCATTCCGTGTACAGTTACAGAACAGCGCTATTGACAATGCGTTTTGCATTACCCACTCATTAGCACCAAGCTGTCCACTTGTAACCAACGCATTGATTGTCTAGTCCACGTTGATACTGGCTCGATAGTTCGAGTATGAACAATATTTGAATAGTGTAATGTTCGAACACTATAAACCATTAAATCTTTTTATTAATACTCCCTCGTATTGATCCGAGTTCTTTTCGAAAAGTAGATAAACTACATTGCTGCTAAGCATCTCATAAAAGGCGAGAATTGGCTATAATACGTGTCACTAACATCGTGACTGTTAACCAAGTGCTAGAGATCTGCAACGTTTCGTCTGGGTTTTTGTACTTACGTAGAGCTCCTTACCTATTCCTTCCACAATTGTGTCAGTTCTTGTTGCTATCGTGTTCCGGCTTAGAGGGTAAGGTGGCCAATAAACTCATGAGTTAACATTCCGATTCTGCCACACGGATAGTAACGCATCAGTACCATAATATGTGTTATTTTTTTGGTGCCCATAGGCGATGGTAGTCTCTTTCAACTATGAAAAACAATTGTCGAATATATAGAATTACTGAGTAAACTTTAAGTTATATTTTAGCTACTGGAGAACCAGCTTTGTGTTTGGCAGTTGTGGTAACACATGCTATACGTGAAGCGATTCGATTGGCACGATTAGATGCTGGATACGAAGATCAATGGATTGATATAGGTATTATAAATAAATAAATTATATGCAAAGACATGAATGGATGTGTGTTAAACTGTGATAAGTCCACGACTTCTGGGTTTGAATAAAAAGAAATAAATACCGTCATGTAATCACAAATTAACGATCATCTGTAGGTCGAAATTCATCCGTAATTAATGTTAAGGCATAAATATCTATCAAACAAACTAAAATTCAGTTTTACCATAGACTGATTACAAGATCTTGTTTAAACTTAAAAGAAATCTTGTTGTTTGGTCCATGGTCAAACTAAAACCACTACCATAGACTTTAAATAAGAGTACAGTGCCACTAACTTATCTGTAAGAGACGTCAATAATGAGGCGTTTAGCGTTGCTATAAAATAATTTCACTATGAAAAACTGACAACGGAATGACATTCATCACATCAAATTGGAATTACTGTTGGAATTAGTATTATTGTAATTCCAATTTCATTTACTGAGCACATAGGAGCACATAGGAGCACATAGGAGCACATAAGAGCACATAGGTAGACCCTATAATTTATACTTGCATAAATTATATGGTCACCAATGTTTGGGTTGCATGTATCAAACGTAGTGTTAATCCCTTGGTAAGTAGTGTGTATAATGTTTTTAGTCATTTCTATTTTATTGTGTGTTTGTTTTTTAATTTATCAGGGCGAGCGAAGCGAGCCCTACACTAGGCCACTTTGTATGAACTTTTGTGGTATCTGTTACTAAAAAAATATCGCACTTCGAGGTTTGAGCTTTGACGTGGTAGTTTAAATTCATGTCTAGATATGATCTACCATTAAAGTACAATTTTATAAACATTAAGAAAAAAAATAAATATACATGTATTAGAATTTTATTACTACTAACGCCATCTATTATGAAAGTAACGAGTTAAAACGCTAACGAGTTAAAATGTTACTTTGGCGTGGTAGATTTAATTCATTTTCATTCACTCCATTTTAATACAATATTAATCTATTAATACACTTGTACTTTTTAACTTCCTGCTACGTATGTGGATAAGGAAGTTACCGATTTTGCTCCGATTTTCAAAAATCGAATTTTCCCCAGATGTCCGCGTTTTGAGGTCCTAGGAACCTTTTTCGACTATTTTCGCGATGATGTCAGTGTGTCTGTATGTATGTATGTGTGCGTGTGTGTGTGTGTTTGTGTGTATGTATGTATGTATGTATACATCTCATAACTTTTGAACGGCTGGACTGATCGAAATGCGGTTGATGGCATTCGATTGAATTCCACTCAACTTAGACTTCCTGAAAATTTGAACCAAATGGGCCCCTAAGGAATTTGATAAAATTTTGAAAAAACCCAAAAAGAAATTTTGATGAAACAGATTTTTTTAATATAACTTCCAGATTAATGTACTGATTGAGTACAAAAACTAATCAGCTATATCCTCAAAAAAAATAAGTCTAATGCATAAATTGCATCAAATCGGTTTATCTGTTTGGAAGTAATCGTTGACGAAAATTTTGAAAAAAATCTGTTTGCGACATAACTTCGAAATATTTCTACCAATCATTTTATAGTATTCTACAATATTAAAATACGTCGAATGCCGTTTTAAAAAATAAAATCAAAGAACAGCTTTTCAAATATTAAAATTATGTTGTTTTTAGCAAACTTACTTAATGTTTTTGAAATAACTTTCTACCAATATACCTAATATACCAATTGCCCTCAAAATCTTATCAGCGTTTCTCTTTTTAAAACTGCGTCAAGTACCGTTAATAGGATAAAAATCAGTCACTTTGTTTGGTATCTATCAATGACGAAAATTTTTGAAAAAATGTTTTTTGACATTAATTCGAAATTTTTGAACCTACCGATTATTTAGCTAAAGCAATAGTTAAATTGAGTTGAATGCCATTTGAAATTGAACATTTGAAATTTGATCAATTTGATCATCGTTTCCAAAATATACAATTTTTCAAAAATCAATGTACTGCCATTTTTATCAAAATAAACTGCATGTTTCGTTGGTTCATTCGTGTTTTCTTGCTGTTTTTTGTAACTTAGCAATTAAGATATTTCAATATTTCTTAGAACTGAAAAAAAATCTATGCTTATAGTTTTTAAACTTTTGAGCTTAAAATACCTTAATTTAGGGGAAAGTTTAAGGGACGGCCTGCAAGGTCAATCGTTTACAGATTTTTCACAATATTTACATTATAATTTCATAATAATTTACAGATTATTGTGTAACAGTACAAGTGTATTAATTGATTAGTATTGTATTGAGATCAATTTTCAATCTTAGCCCGAGGGTAAAAAGCTAAAAAAAGGTATGGTCATGCCCGTATCCCCGAAGAGGTAGGCAGAGGTACAACGGGTGCATCCACGATTAGCCGAAGATACGTCTTAGTCCCACAACGTGATAGGTGACCAGCTTATCACCAACCGGGCATCTTTCCAATCCCGGGCATCGTTGTTTTTATTAGAAAATTAAAAAAAAAACACATTTTTGATTTGTCTGGCTCGGGAATTGAATTCCGAGGGTTTCTCTGAGAGAAAAATTCGAATATTTTATTCGCTGAGTTTCTACCGCCAATTCTTCGCGCCTGTGGTAAGTCCAATATTAATCCTAAAAATTTTGAAGGTTTATTAAATAAAACATTTTTTTTATTTCGAAAATCGATCTTATCTTAGCAAAATGTTAAAAATGTGTTTTTCTTTATAAGATTAACTTTCATGTTTAATACCCATTTTACCTTGAAAACTCTTTTGCAAGAAAGCTACCATAAATGAAAATTGATTTCTATCAATATTAGGCTTTAAGAGCGGCGATGATTTGGTGGCGCGAGATGGATCTTGAGTTGCTACATATTATAGGTAGACCGAACTAATTATAGGTAGACCAGAAAATATGGTGTAAAATTTTAGTAGATGACCTTTATATTTGTTCTGTGTAGATAACATTGATAATAATAAAAATCGTGTTTTTAATAAATTAAGAAAATTTTAAAGAATTTTTCTTGTAAGTTTAAAAAAATTTGTCTTAGAAACATGTTTTTTTTATTTTGGTTTTATTTTCCTGCGCCCTTCTAGACCAAAGCCTGACGACGCCTTTGATGGGAATATTATGTTTGCATAAAAATACGCTGGCTTTTTATAGGTTAGATAATTATAAATGAAGTCTATAAATTAAAAGATGTAAATCTCATAAAAATATTTTCTTAACAATATTACTAGGTAGTATAACTTTGCGAGTAGTATAAAAACGAGCACAAAGCTCTGCTTTTTGCTAGTTTTTAATGTACATTATAATATAATATCCCGTAGTAGTGTCATTGTCGTGTTCCATTTCAGAGAATTAGGTAGCCAGTAAACTTAAACACGTGGTATTAGCTCCCCGGCAAATGGATAGTAACATAAATATCTTTGGTGTCTATAGACAATGGTTCTCTCGATCAAGAAATCTATCTGCTCGTTTGCTAACATATTATCTAAAAAATATTAGCTTATATCACTTCTTCCCTATATAAATAACAGTGCCAAATTTTATACTCCTCCATCCGTGTATTTTTGTAAAAAGTTGGTCAGTACGCTTTACGTATTTATATATAGACAAACTAAACATTCATTTTAAGCGATATTAGAGAAGTTGGGAGGGGACCAATTCAAATCTGACGACATCTCAACGAGTGATGAATAGGGGTCGAAAACCCATAAAATTGCCTATCGTAATTTATGGCCATTTAGAAAAAACGGTGTATGATAGTTCGAGCGCAAGATAAGAGATATTTTTCAACATCGTTGATAATATAATCTGACTTTTGTGCATTCCAACATGAATATTTTTTTTCTCTTAATTTTGTTGTAATAACAACAATGTGTAGTAAAACAATTATGTCGTACCGATGGGAAAAGTTCGATGTAAAACAGCGACATAATATAGTCGGTAGACAAAACAACTACTGATAAGTACAAGTGAATATTATCTCTACTTTTAAACTACTATGTCGAATTATGTGTCCATCATGGTAGCAAGAAATGATAATGTCTTCAATGAGTATAAAAAAGTTAATAATATTTTGTCACCCTGCTAGTTTAGTGTGTTTTTTCTCCAGTCAACCTATATAGTAAGTAACACTGTAAGATAATTATGGGAGAAATGGTTGCAAGTTTACCTATGTACTGAGAAATGTCCAGGACTATACGCAACGATATTTAAAAAAAACATCACGTTCTTATCCCCAAAGATGTATGTATGTATGTGTATCTATCTATATATGTATATGAATATTTAAATGTGTATGTATGTGTATGATTGTAATAATAAAATATGTAAAGTTCAGTGGCACCTTCACACCTTCATTCTGTTGGCCCAAAGGATGACTGGTGGATAATGTCAATAGGCATTAAGTTCGCCTTTTGTACGAAAATGTATGTTTTTGGTGTACAAATGTTAAAATAAATAAATAAAGAAGTAGGCAAAGGTGCAATGCATCCACAATTACCTAACGGTAATTCCCATTATGTGACAGCTGGCCAATTTATCGACATATCAGGCACAAATCTAGCTTTGGGAAAATTATATTTTCCCAACAAACTAAATAAGTTTACTTTGTTGTTATTGTTGTTGATCTAGGTCCTAATCTATACATATAATAAAATCGTAGAAAAGTTTAAACTATACATGAATATTCTTTTAAAAAAGAATACTTGGGGCGTGATCTACAATCGATATAGAAGCCAAAAATATAGTTTTTAGATTTTTTGTGTTTGTCTGTATGTCTGTTTGTCTGTATGTCTGTATGTCTGTTTGTCTGTATGTATGTCCGGGGTAATCTCAAAAAGTACTGCATGGATTTACTTCAAATTTTGCATGAATATTAGTAACAGGTCGGGTCAACATATAGGCTACATATTATCACGCTATCACGTAAGGGGGAGGAGCTGTGCGGAGTAAACGAAGTCCGCGCGGACGAAGTCGTGAGCAACAGCTAGTAAAATAATAAACAATTTGCTTATTGGCTTCTTCGTGATTACTACCATTTTTCTGTAACAAGAGTATTATTCCTAGATTCGTTTTCTCATTTAGAAGTTGTGATAGCCGGAAATGTATGAATGTAGCATTAAAGCTTCCGTCAAGTAAAAAGAACGTGTATGAATTCCTGCGCAGTATGCAAATACTAGCTGCAATAATGATAAAAAGGGGTGCGCATTTTTGCTCCATCAGTCATCATTTGCTTCGGGCGCTAAACTGTAATTGTACTCATGCGCAAAACTCCCCCGTTACCTTCCACCTAGCGTTCTTTTTACCTGACGCGAGTTGTACATCCTAAACACGTTTGGCAGCGCACCACTATCATTTTTGGTGATTATAAGCGATTTTCTCTTTCTATCTTTATATCCATATCTTTAGTTATAGTCCTATGATATAAAAATCACAACAAATTAACCTGGTATTCGATCTGAAAACCGCAGATATCTATACCAAAGCAGATCCCACTAGACTAGGTTGATTGATGTTTTTAAAAAAAGAAAACTGTAATCAAATGGGTTCATTTCATGCCCTTTCGAGATAAGCAGTGTAAAGCGAATGCCTATAGACTAGTCGGCTCACCACAATTCTCCGGTTTGTAGGTTGGAGAAATTAGTAGTGATCCCCAGCATTGCAATTTACTAATTTAATCAAATCGCCTCTGTGGACTAGTGGTCCAGCTTTGGAGTTGACCACATGAGGTCCCGGGTTCGATTCCCGGGTCGGGCACTTTAAAAAAAAAGTGTTATTTCAGTTTTCTGAGAAACTCAAAGTTGCCCGGGATTGGAAAGTGCCCGGTTGGCGATAGGCTTGCCACCTATCACATTTATGGGACCAAGTATCTTCGGCTAATCGTGGGTGCACTTGTCGTACCTCTGCCTACCCCTTCGGGGATATGGGCGTGAAGATACTTCTAATAATGATTATCGCCTATTTCGAGCGATAACCGGGATTGACAGCTTTACTTGTACATCCTAGACACAGGGATGTTATCATACCATCCGCCAGTCTATGAGATGCTGAAAATTTGTATTTTTGAAAATAATCTTGAAAAAATATCATTAACACTTTTGTCCGACCCGAGAATCGAACCCAGAATCTCAATCTGAGCCAAATAGCCTGACTCCTAACATTCCCCTTGGCCATCACCAATGTTAATGTTCGACTTATTTTATTACAGAGTATCCATACACGCCTGAGAACATATTTATGGCAATTGGACATCAACTTGAACACTTTAAGTTAAGGTAACCGATTCGTTGCGGATGACACAGCAGCCGTGTCATGATTGTTTTTAACGTATGGCGTATAACACGGGGGTCGTATTATTTTTAAATCCATTATATCTCCCTCAAATTGTATTTTAAAAAGGGTAGAACCTGATAAATCGGCGAGTGACACGGTAACCGTGCCATTAACTTAAATGGTGTTTAACACGGCAGCCATATCACGAACCGTCGCCGTGTTAGTCCCGGCCTCCTTTGAAGAATAGGCCAACTGCCGTTCTGCCAGGCAGGTCGTAAAAGACGACCGATTGGCTATCGAGTCACTACCATCGTGGCTACTAGGTGGTAGAGTTCTGCATTGTCTCGCCCGGGTCTGGTACCACCGCCTTACCTATTCCTGCCGCAATAGCGTCAGTGCTTGTCGCTGTCGTGTTCCGGTTTGGAGGGTAAGGTAGCCGGTAAACTTATGCATGTGGCATTAGACCTCGCCACAAGATAGCAACGCACCATTAACATCTTTGGTGTCTATAGGCGATGGTTGACTCTTTCCATCAGGAGACCCATCTGCTTGTTTGCTATCTTATGACATAAAAAAAAGAACTACATATTTGTACGTCGCCACTTTTAAGTTTTGGAAAATATGCGCCGCAACGAATCGGTTAATAGGAATATGATCAAAAACTTACCTATTGGTACTTCCAGATACTAGAGCGTGGTCCCGCAAACAATTTTTTTTTTTATTTATAACAAGCTGAATTCTTGTGACCAGTTTTGTTTTGACGAGACGACCATCTTTCCAATCTTCGAAAATTCTCGAATCGGGTAACTAATAAAGATATATAAAAAAGAGTGCCGACTAAGAAAAGTTTCCACTTTACGTGAAGGACTGTGTTACCCTTGAATCACAATAATAATTAACAAGCTGTTGTGAGAAAATTAGGTTATTTTTAAATTGATTAATATCAATTTAAATATCTCATAATTCCGAAACTTTAGAGTGGAGGACTCGTCAGAAAATCCATCGAACGTGTAGGTCAAAAGTTTCATCGTATTTTTCATAATATAATGAAGCGATTAAAGTGTAAAAATAATTATTGTTATTAATAAATAATTTTCCTTCACCGAATCAAAATTTTCAAAGCCCCATCCATAACTTTGTTAGTTTTCTGATTCGAGATTTTTCGAAGATAGTAAAGATGGTTGTCTCGTCAAAACGAAGCTGTTCACAAAAATTCAGCTTGTTATTAATCAAAAAAAAGTTTGTTTGTGGTACCACGGTCCATACTATTTACGAGTACTAGATTACATATAAGTATTAGTTTGTATTGACTAACAGGATTTATTTACTAACTTAGTTGTTAAATTATCGTTGTTGATAAATATATTAATTTTGCAATCGATGATGTTGTTATTTTATAATTTTAAAATTAATTTGTATTAACTAACCGGATTTATTTACTAACTTAGTTATTAAATTATCGTTGTTGATAAATATATTAATTTTGCAATCGATGATGTTGTTATTTTATAATTTTAAAATTAATTTGTATTAACTAACCGGATTTATTTACTAACTTAGTTATTAAATTATCGTTGTTGATAAATATATTAATTTTGCAATCGATGATGTTGTTATTTTATAATTTTAAAATTAATTTGTATTAACTAAAAGGATTTATTTACTAATTTAGTTATTAAATTATCGTTGTTGATAAATATATTAATTTTGCAATCGATGATGTTGTTATTTTATAATTTTAATTTACTCTTGAACCTTTTTACGGTATATTTACGGGTCAAACAACTGATTAAAAGGAGTTACCGTTGTTAATAGACATAATATGGTTATCATTTTAAGGAACAATTGTGGATGGTTAATATTGGTGCTGTTAATAATTTGAGCATGCATGTAGATTAGCGCTTATTGTATTGCATTGACTACAACGTAGGAACACGTGATAGTGAAAAACAAAATGGCCGCTGACTTACGCTCACGATTTGACTTATTTTATAATAAGACTGAAATTGTAAATATAAGGGTAATGGAATCTTCTAAGACTTTCACTACTATCTAACATAAAAGATAGCAAACAAGCAGACGATGAAGACGAAGAGAAACAAGAAACAAGAGATGGAATGAGACAACCATCGCCTATAGACACTATAGAAGTAAATGATGTGTTGCTATCCGTGTGGCGGGATGTTAATGGCATATTGTTAATTGTTGGCATATAAATGTATGCACATTTACCATCTACCTTACCCTTCAAACTGGAACACGACAGTGATAAGCTTTAACGCTTTTAAAGAAGATAGTACTAGACGTTGCCGGAATTTACCAGTTAATAGTCACGATAGTAGTGACACGTTCTGCCAATCATTTTCCTTTTACAAACGACCTGTCTGAAAGGCAGATGGTCTATTCCTTAAAGGGGGTTCACACCAACACAGGGAAAAAGACTGAAGTATTTTAATTAAATTTTTTTTATTATTATCGATACGGAAGCACTTGAGTACGATCTTGCTTGATGGTAAGCTAAGATGCGGCCTAAGATGGAACGCGCTTCCCTAGAAGGTACCTATTCACTCTTCTCTTGAAGATCCCTAGATTGTACTCCTCAGGCAACACAGACTCAGGAATCATGTTCCAGTCCCTTGTGGTTCGTTCGAATGAAGAATGTCGAGTCGAACCACTTTGTCCGTATTAACCATTGATATAGAAAAATCCAAGATACACAATCAATGTCTCAAAACATTCTCCAAAAATGAGCACACAGTTTTAAATTGTGTGCTCATTTCAAAAAGAATCGCGTCGAACGCGACATTGTCAATTTTATTACTTTTTGTACTTACATTGCTTTGTAAAAACAACTATAAATCTTGGTTACTCTTAGAATCTTGCGCTTAAGGTTAGACATGCAAAGACGTATGTTTTTTCCATATCTATAACTACTTAAATGAAGTTAGCGACACTTTTGAATGTCAGTTTTGTTCGGGACTGTGTATCTTGGGTTTTTTATATCAATGGTATTGACATATTATCGAAATTATTAATATACTAGCTGTTGCCCGCGACTTAGACTTCGTTTACTCCGCACAATTCCTCCCCCGTAGGTGCTAGCGTGTTAATATGTAATATTAATAGTAATATGTAATAAAAATAAAAATATGTAATATTAATAGTAATAGTAATATTCTTGCAAAATTTGAAGTAAATCCATTCAGTACTTTTTGAGTTTACCCCGGACATACATACAGACAAACAGACATACAGACACTTCATCATAAAAATAGTCAGAAAAGCTTTTTAGAGCCTCAAAACGTGGACATCTGATAAAACCTCGATTTTCGAAAATCGGGGCGATATCAGTTAATGCCGTGAATGGGAAGTTAAAAAAACAAGATGAAGAAAGACAGAAAAAAAAATTATATATTGTGCGAATCAGATAGTACACGGTCATATTGATCAGGTGAAGTCATAATGTAACATCGAGAATCTCCTTAACCAACGTGAATGTGACAACGTAGGAACCTGTAATTGTGACGTTATACAACACTCCAAAAACCTTAAATATTTAGGACTTAGACTAACGTCTAGATTTTGAAATGCACATTTTAACACTATCAAAAAGGATCCGCAAAGTAATAGACATAATGAAAATATTGCGCAACTCTGCTAATGTTGAAATCCGCATCTGCTAGTCCATCCAGCCATCTTGCCATCTGCCAGTCCTTCATTACCTATTGCATTGGTGTGTGGGATGGTGTGGCTAAGAAGTTTAACCTTATTCTTGAAAGATCGCAGTATGCCATCTTAAAAGTCATGCTTCATAAACCCGTTTGGTTTTCTACAGATGTTCTTTACAGGGAAATCGGGGTTTTGAGGGTTCGGCAATAATTGTTCATATGTTCATATCATATCATAAACGCTTGCATCTCAACACACAAGGTGACGATAAATTCCAACTGTTACAAGATGTTATTACAGAAAAGAGTTTTTAACGTAAAGTTACCAAATGTGAAATCTGCTTTTGCTAAAAGATTTCCATTTTATGCACACAAGGCAATTTATTATAAACTCAAAGTCATGTGACATTAAAAATTTTACTGCGAAACATTCTGCGAAACAGAATCGGTTCCAATTTTAAAAACTCTTGACTAAATTAAAGTACTGAATATCAATTTTAGCCACAGTATAAAACTCACTAAAATAATTGTTAATTTAAATTTGTAATTTTTGTTTTATTATATACAATTATTTTTTTTATTGTATTAAAAATACAATTTATTAGTTATTGTATTAAAAATACAATATTTATTGTATTAAAAATACAATTTATTAGTCATAATATATGTTTGTTTACGTTAATTTTGCAATTAATAATGGTTTCTCAAGATACAGGCTCTGCCTGGTTTGAGAGCCCCTGGTAATTCTCAATAACAATGTTTTAGTTAAGTTCATATATGTTATGTATTTCTGATAAATTTACTTGTAATTCGAATATTGAAATAAATCATTATTTATTATAACGTGTTTATAATGTGGACGAATTGAGAAAACAAGTCTTCCTGGATCTTAAGTCTTTTCTCATTCGGTTTTTCTATCTATTGCCAAAAAAAATTGCTTCATAATATGTATGTACGTATGTAGTATATTTAGGTGTACAGTGTGAATATTATTGTTAGCAATTTTATTGATGGTATAAGTCTTTTATTGTCATGATCCATCTGCCAAAGATACTTCGCCAAACGTTCGATTTAAATATGTTCGCAATGTTTTAATGTAACTAACGATAAAATTTCTGCCCAATTTGCCAGTAAGTTGACCTCTCACCACATTGAATAATCGTGGGTGCTCAACACCTCTACAAACCTCTTCAGGGAAGCGTGACGATGTAAAAAATGTAGCGGTTATCTTCACCATCTTGATGTTATCATGAGGAAAAATATGTTTATAACTCTGGAGTTGATGATTACTTATTGTTCTTGAATAATGAGTAATCATCATTACCACAATGAGCTTCCTGCAATAAATAATAAATTGCTTTTAATATTTATTAAACAAAAGAATGAGTTAATGTTTATCTAAATACTAGCTGACTCGGCGAACTTCGCTCCGCCTAATAGTCAATGATTTAGGATTTTAAAATTAGGATTTTAATATTTTTTAATTTTTTTTAATTACCACAAAATTATTAAGCTCAATTTTTCATTAGGACAAAAATGCTTTCCGATGTGAGCGACTGTGCAGCGCGGCCGGGGGAGTGGCCTGCGTACGACCCTGGCAGCGCTGCCAAGCCGAGCCGCACCAAAAGCAGTGCTGCCACCTTAGCGCATTCGGAGTCAGATCTAATGCTTTTTTGGGAGACTTGGCGCTAAAAATTTCATATTAACTCCTAGCGGAAAATATAGCACGTTTTTATGACAGACTAAAGTTAGTAGTAATCACTAAACTTAGTAGAAAGTAAGATGCAACACCGCAATTCGTTTATTCGTTTCCGTTCCATTCAATATGTCTAGGGTAGTGTATTCCTCGAATATATAAATTTTTTCTTGTCATTTGGATCGTTTCTTGGGTATATATAAAGGTCGTAAAAGGCAACCGATTGATTATACGAATCACTACCATCGTGGCTACTAGGTGGTAAAGTTCTGTATTGGCCGGGTCTGGTATCACCGCCTTACCTATTCCAGCCGCAATAGCGTCAATGCTTGTCACTGTCGTGTTCCGGTTTGGAGGGTAAGGTAGCCGGTAAACTTATGCATTTGGCGTTAGACCTCGCCACAAAATAGCAACGCAACATTAACATTATTGATATCTATAGGCGAAGTATTCCATATTGGGCACCCGCTTAAATGGCACCTGAGACAATGGCACCTGAGGTATTCCACATACGGTACCTCTCGATATTTTTGGTAGGTGCCATTAGTGGAATATTTTATTATTTTAAGTTTTCATTTCCCAAATGGCACCTACGGATGAGTAGGTACTAGTGTTGGGACATACTTAGGAAATGAAAATTAAACAAATCGATTAAAATCAATAGAAACTATAATTACATGATAAAAATATAGCTTCTTTATGTTTTTAATCATTTTATTACCACTATCAGTTTCTTTATTTCGTCTCCATTTAATAAACAAAGATTAAACGATGACGCTCACCGCAGGCGCGAGATATTCCTGCGCTAAAAATGCATTCCAATTACGTTCCTAATTGCATACGAAGGACTACGAATTTGTGCGAAAAGTTCCGATATAAATAAAAATTATATTAGACGACGTATAGCTAGTTAATATGGTAAAGTATTTTATATTTTTGAATTCTATTGTATCTTAGGACTGATTTTGCATTGCATGTGATTAAGAAAACTGATTGTGATATTAAAATGATTAAGAACAAAAGAAATTATTTTTTTATCATGTTATAAAAGTATGTATTGATTGTAATCGATTTGTTTAATTTTAATTTCCTAAGTATGTCCCAACACTAGTACCTACTGATCCGTAGGTGCCATTTGGGAAATAAAACTTAAAATAATAAAATATTCCACTAATGGCACCTGCTAAAAATATCGAGAGGTGCCGTATGTGGAATACCTCTGGTGCCATTGTCTCAGGTGTCATTTAAGTGGGTGCCCAATATGGCATACTTCCTGTAGGCGATGGTTGACTTTTCCATCGGGAGACCCATCTGCCTGTATGATGTAAAAAAAATTAAATAAGCAAAAATATAACCAATTTATAAAACAATGATTTGTTAAATTTGAATATATATAAAAATTTTCCTATTTTTACAGTAATCTATATTATAATATTATAAATGCGAAAATTTGCATGTTTGGATGGATGTTTGTTACTTAATCATGCAAAAAATATTGGTAAATGATGACCTAGAATAGCATATAGAATAATAATAATAATAATAATAATATACTTTATTGCACACAACACACATCATTTACAGTAGAAAATAACAATGTACGATAAGGAACGGAGTACAAATAGGCGGTCTTATCACCCATCAGTGATCTCTTCCAGACAACCAGCGACTTTAGGAAATATTTACATTAATGCGGGCATTGGTGCTCGTCTTACGGAAAAAAGTGATAAATAAAAATATAAGTGCTAACCAATTTAAGTGCTATATATAAATTATAACTACATACTTGGATACATAAATACATACACATATATATAATATACATATATACATACATACATTTATACATACATACATACATACATACTCATATACATACATATTATGTACTTACTAAAAGGCAAAAAAATAAATCAAATATGAGATTAGTGATGACTCGTTACAGGAACAACACGCTCAGCATAAAAAAAAAAAGAAAAAAAATTAAAAAAAAATTACAGGATGTAATTAAGTACCTAGGTAATTTTGCTTAAAACAATGTAATTTTAATAATTTGAAAACATTAATCCTTGTTATTGCTTTTCAGGTATTCATAATAGAGAGATAGTGGGAGTTAAGTAGTCGTTTAAAACTAGCTAAATTATGCGCTGTTCGAATGTTAACAGGCAAAGCATTCCATAATCTAATGCTCTGCACAACAAATGACTGTGAGTAAAATTTTGTATAATGAGTAGGAATTTTTAAAATAAGGTTATTAAAAGTGCGAGAAGCTTTACTGGGAGAGGCCAAAAATTTGAATTGGTTCCTGAGGTAATGAGGAGCAGCCGGGTCAAAGAGGACACGATACAGTAAATGAAGCATGTGAGCATTCCGGCGAAGACGAATTGGGAGCCACTTGAGTTGAAAACGAAATTCAGAGATATGATCATACTTGCGCAAACCAAATATGAATCTTATGCAGAAATTTTGGATTCGCTCAAGTTTATCAAGTTGAGCCTCAGTCAAGTCAGGATAGCAAACGTCGGCATAGTCAAGAAGTGGAAGTAGCAAAGATTGAGCCAACATGATCTTTGTAGGGATTGGAAGAAAATTACGTAACCGCCTTAATGCAGCAGCAGCTGAAAACACTTTGCCACTAATACTATTTATCTGCTGACTCCAAGACAGCGTTTCGTCAATGAATATGCCAAGATTTTTGACGCATTTACTGAACGGAATATCAATACCGTCAATATTAATCTTAGGTATGCTAGCCCAATTAACCCTTGAAATAAAGTTAGGGCTACCGACAAGCATAACCTGGGTTTTAGTGGGATTGAGTATTAATCCATATTGACGAGCCCATCCCGACACGGCAGCAAGTTCTGTATTCATCGACGAAACTGCCAAAGAAAGATCATCGAGCGAAGTTTGAGTATAAATTTGAAGATCATCTGCATAAAGGTGGTAAGGAAAAGACAGTGCGGAGGTGACAGAATTTATATAAATGGAAAATAGCAGTGGAGATAATACACCACCTTGTGGTACTCCAGCAGTAATAGAGCACCAATCAGAGCACTGATCTTCCACGCGTATTTGTTGCCATCGTCCTTGCAAGTAACTGCGAAACCAATTAACCACGGTAGGAGAAACATTGATAGATTGTAAAACACTCAGCATAATATCCGTGTCAACGGTGTTAAAAGCATTACTAAAATCAAGTAACGTTAGTATAGTAATTTGTTTATTGTCAATGCCGGAACTTTATATCTCGGAAAAATTAGGTAATCCCGTGGGATTTGCCAAAAACCTTTAATTCAGCGGGCTGCATGCTGCAGCTTCTAAATTGATATATTGTGGAAAAACGACGGGTGATAAAAAAAAAGTTATGAAATACGGTTTCAGCATACAAAAATACATAAGATTAGCAGTTATCTTCGAGGGCGTCGACAGTATATTCAAACTGCAGCAAACGCATCGGCTTGGTCAGATTTAATAGTTGGCGTGCCACAGGGTGGCGTTTTATCGCCTTTATTATTCACGATTTTTATTAATTTTATTACTGCCATTCTGTCCACATCGTACCATCTTTATGCTGATGATTTGCAAATTTATTCTCAAGCAACGCTTTCAGAACTGCCAAATGCTGTCCTAGCAATTAATAGTAACCTGGCGAATATCGATGCATGGTGCAAATCATTTGGTCTTAAGCTAAATCCAATTAAAACGCAGGCTATTATAATTGGTAGTCCCGGGCTAATTAAAAAAGTTAACTGGAGTAATTTGCCCGCAGTAGAGCTTGATGGCGTCACTATTCCCTACAGCGATTTTGTCAAAAATCTTGGCATTTACATTGATAATACTTTATCGTGGACTAAGCAGATCCAGGAGCTTAGTAAAAAAGTTTTCTGTGCCTGGAGTTCATTAAAACGTCTTAGGTATTTGCTTCCCATTCCTACCAAAATTTTGCTGGCAGATTCCTTACTACTTTCTATTTTAGATTATGCTGACGCTAGTTATGTAAATCTCTCCTTAGACCAGATCAATAAACTTGAGCGACTTCAAAATCTTTGTATAAGGTTCATATTTGGTCTGCGCAAATATGACCACGTTTCCGAATTTCGTGCCAAGCTCAAGTGGTTGCCTATTCATCTTCGTCGGAATACTCATATTCTCTCACAGCTATACTCCACTCTCTATGATCTGAAATCTCCATCTTATTTGAAAGAAAGATTCATTTTCCGTGACAACCAGCACAAATATCTTAGATCGGCTGATAATCGTTCCCTGTTAGTGCCAACGCAGAACACTATTTATTACAGTCGTTCCTTTACCTTTTCCTTTACCACAAGCTGTTACGCTTTGGAACTCTCTTCCAGTAGATATCAGAAAGGCGCCAAGTTTAAACTCTTTCAAAAGTATTGCCAAACGTCACTTTCTATGTACCTAGTAACTTTATTTAATTTTTCTTATTTAGGTTTATGTATTACCACTGTTTTATTTGTTTTGTTTTGTTTTGCTTTTCTGTATAACTATAACCGGATGTTACTTTTATTATTATTATTTTTTTAAGAGCATAAAAACTATAAATTATCTTGTGGTTAGCACCACTTTTTCTAGTATATTGTTATCCTTATTATAAAGTTTGTCTGGAAGAGATCACTTTATTAGTGATAAGACCGCCTTTGTGTATCTTACTTGTATTATTTTTATGTTGTAACTTATAATGTTGTCATATATTTTGGTGCACAATAAAGAGTTATTGTATTGTATTGTATTGTAAGATTTAGGTAAATTTGTTTTAAAAGTTTTCACAAACATTTATTTTGTTGGCCTGTGTTATTGAAGTAAACATTTCCTTAGCCGTGTTAAGCGGTTTTTGTAGGGACTAAAGTTATGGGTTCTCGTGACACTAACACTAGTGACGTAAATCAAATTCATACTGTCGCGACACATGTTGCACCATAAGCGTCTAACGACGGTATGAATGTGACCGTATATTGTACTTCATTAGTTTGTTTTTGTGCATCTTAAAGGTAGCATTCGGGTCTATGCGGTCACAACTCGGCAGCCGCGATAGACTACCGCAGCGGTGCGGTGCTGCCAGGTCCTTTCGGATAATAGCGGCCGCAGCCTAAGTTGCGACTGCCACGTGCAATAGTCAGAACGATGTCTGATAGCTTTAATGAAATGAAACAAGAACTTTTGAAAAACTTATAGAGGATGAAGAAGAGGATTATGAAATAATCTTGAACAATGTTGTCTTTATAACTTTTAAGTCGACATTCTTAAATTGGCGTGTTTTTAGCAATTAATTTAACTAAAAACACGTTATTTTCAACAGTAAATGACGCCGTTTTAACTACCGTTATAAGTGAGCGGCGCGACCTTACCGCTTTCGACGGTACGACGGTTTCGAGGACGGACGGACAGATAGACATCGGCTTTATAATATGGTCCTGTTTTACCTTTTAGGCACGGAACCCTAAAAACGATCGCTTATTGTTTTTGATATTCTTGTACATCTAATATCTTTTGTTCCAACAAACACGTTTCAATAGATCCATAAAAAACTTGACAATTTATTATGGACCTACTGGACGGTGCTAGTCCGGCCGACTTTGAAGAATGCAGCATCTCAAGTTCTGCCAGGCAGTTAATAAAAGGCGTAACATGTTACTACCTTGAACCACAGAATACTGGACACTGCAGAAGTCAGTGTACATACAAGTAATATTCAAGCAACGCTCAGTGCGTTGCTCGGAACAGTGTGCTCCGAACAATTCCGAGATATCGCGTCCGTGACTTCTGTTAGTCTCCAGTGTTCTGTGCTTGAACTACCTTAGTTCTAACATCGTTACTGCTAGGTGGTAGAGTTCCGTAGTGTGTTGTTTAGTAACTGGGTTTAATTCACCGCTTTACCTGTGCCTGCCACAATTACGTTATTTTGTTTCGGTTTATATAATATTGCCGATAAAGTAATGCTACAAGAATTATCATTTTGGCAAACAGATAGCAACGCAATACGCACCAGTAACATATCAACGGGTCCTACGTAAGTTGTCGTAACTTAAAAATGCGATTTTTGTTTTATTTACGAAAATGGCTCCTTTATAGATACTTTAAAAACACGAAGAATTGATATGAAATTTCTATGAGAAGTTGGATATTTTCTAATAGAAATTTCATTTTTATTCTTCGTATATTAAAAGATCTATCAAAGTGAAGTCATCTTCATAAATACTACTAAAATCGTATTTTTTAAGTTACTACAATTTACGAAGAACCTGTCGATATTTAGTGTCTGCAGAGTGGTCTTCTTTTTCCATTAACTTGTTTCCTACGTTATGATATAAAAAATGGTAAAGTTCGTTTCGGGCCACGTGCTATGTTGGGTTTCGAAGTTGCCTATCACAGAAATGCGGACAAAGAAGAGGGATTTTATAGTTTCCCACTATGAACATTATATGAACGTCAATCATGGATATATGCGCATCAAAGATTCACCCGTCACCGCCTCCTTCCCCTCTCAAAACTTCCCCAAGTATATTATATAAGTTGGTCGATTATTACACAAAAACTTGTAAAGTGTTCAGAGCCTTGATAGCTTTTCTTTGAATTTCGTTGTATTTACTACTACCGTGGATTTTTTCTCACTCCCAAAACCAACGGTTTAGCTGGGAGAGGAGTCTTGACTCTAACAAAAATTAGCATTTTAAAGCAAATATTTCGCAAACGAGTCCATTAATCGAAAAAATATTTACACAAACCCAAAATATTTTTCAAAAACCTATCTAACAATACCCAACACTGTGGAGTATACGAGAAAAAAATTAACATCCCAACTTTGAATGTTGAGGAGCTAACCTAAAAAAATATTTTTCAAAATTTAATATTACTTACCACTTTGTTGTTGTTACTAATATGTATATTCCGCAGCTTTCTAGTACTAAGGGTCTCTGAGGACGGACGGAAGAACGGACGGACATAGCGAAACTATAGCGAAACTATAGTTTACTTCGGAACCCTACAAAACAAAACCTAGCATTCAAAAAGTTGCCAGGAAATGAGTCCTAAAATTCTAAGCCAAAGCCAAAACTAATTTGCGACCAATTGCAATTATGCAACTGGTCGCAAATTAGTTTTGGCTTTACAATTGAATACAAATTTTCCTTAATTTGGGCTATTTAATGATAATGTTGACTCAATTATTATTTGTACTTCGTGTATCATTATTTACGCTATTTCAGTAATAATACAAACAACATATTATAGTAAATTGGCAGCCATATTTGAGTTGTTAAAAAACTAGCACTGATTGAGAAATCGTTACTACAGTAACTCGTCTTTGAGGTTTTCGCGAATAATGTCTAGTGTTGTGTTTAAAATAAATGGAAAACAGTATACAGGTTGGAAATTATATTACTATATATCACAAACTAATCTATGTTATTATTATTTTCTTATATTTGTAACGGATAAACTCAAAAATCACTGAGCAGATCTTAAACATTTTTTTACTATTATAAAGTTACACTTAGGAGTTTAGAAGCACTTTAGAAGTGATATGGGCTGCTTTCTACCCTATTGAACAAAAGGAGGTAATGATTTCGGGTTACACGTACAAAATTCCGAGTAACAACTAATACCTTAATATAATTATTATATTATAATATGATGATAAAATAACAACCGCCTCATTGATCGAGTTATTAGTGAACCTGGCTTGAAGCGGAGGCTCGAGTTTGATGTCCGACAAGGACAATTTTTTATGTCATAAAAATATTTATATTTCTAGGTTTAGGTATTTATTAATTATATTTGAGTATTCATATATGAATTTCCTTGTATTAATATCGTCGTGTGACATCCACATCACAACCTTACCATATTACATGATAGATTTATCCTTTTTTATGTATGTATATATATATATATATATATATATATATATATATACATATATATATGTATGTATATATATATATATATATATATATATATATATATATATATATATATATATATATATATATATATATATATATATATATATCATAAGATAGCAAACAAGCAGATGGGTCTCCTGATGGAAAGAGTCAACCATCACCTATAGACACCAAAGGTGTGGTTCGTTGCTATCTTGTGGCGAGGTCTAATGCCACATGCATAAGTTTACCGGCTACCTTACCAGACCCGGGCGAGACAATGCAGAACTCTACCACCTAGTAGCCACGATGTTAGTGACTTGCATAGCCAATCGGTCGCCTTTTACGACATGCCCGGCAGAACGGCAGTTGGTCTATTCTTCAAAGGAGCCCGGAACTAACACGAGAAATAAAATTTAAAGTAATAATTCGATTACTTTAGATCAATTCATGTAATATGTCCAGTGATATTTATTTTAATTATTTTTATCTTATTTACTAGCTGCAGCGTGCTGCTTCATTTAATCAATCAATCAGTCATAAGAGTTTTCGGCGAATCCTGCGGGATCATCTATTTTCCGTGATAAAAAGTAGCCTATGTGCTAATAATATATTTTTTTTATATCATAAGATAGTAAACAAGCAGATGGGTCTCCTGATGGAAAGAGTCAATTAAAAATGTTAATGGTGCATTGCTATCCTGTGATTTGGGGGTCATTGGCCAGAAGCGTGCTCGTCGCGACCCCTGCCAGTCCACTAGACTGCAATTCTGGCCCGAATAAGTACCGCAGTGCGGATTAGGGCGTCCCCTGGAGGCGACGCGTACCGATCCGCCCCCGTCGGTACGAAAAGCGGCGGATGTGGCGATGGGGGCCGCCACCCATCACGCCAGGCCCGAATAGGCGAGTCGAGGGGAGCAGAGTGCCAAATAGGCACGTGGAATGTAAGAGGTGGGTTGGAAGATAAGATGCATGAATTGATAGATGTAATGAATGAGAGATGCCTAGATGTTTTGTGTGTAACAGAGACTAAACGTAAAGGTAGTGAAACCACTGATCTCCCCGGTGGCATGATAGCTCTGTGGTCTGGTGTGCCCCAGAGCGATCATGCTGGCGCCGGAGTAGGTATTCTTCTATCGTCACGCTTAGTCTCTGGTCTGAAAGATTATGGGATGGCTGGCTCGAGACTTCTCTGGGTCCGGATCAAACTGGGAATCACGAGAGTCTTTTTGGTCGCATTATATGCACCGGTAAGCTCTTTGTCGCCCAGTGACCTGGAAAAGTTTTGGGATTCTGTAAGGGATGTTCTGGATATGATTGATGACAATGAAAGAATCATTTTGTGTGGTGATTTGAATGGATGGGTCGGGACTAAGCGGCCTGGTTTCGATGCCGTTCTTGGTCCGTATGGTGACAGTAGAGTGAACGACGCCGGTAAGCACATTGTGGATTTATGCATGGAAAGGAATCTTCTTGTGGCTAACACAATATTCCCTCATAAGGACATACATTTGTATACATGGAGAAGGAATGACCAAAAGAGTGTGATAGATCTGATTTTGATTGATAGTAGACTCCGCAGTTGTTTAATGGATACGCGCGCCTACAGAGGTCCCAATCTGGAAACGGACCACTATTTGGTAATAAGCCGATATAGGGGTCTGTTTAAGAAGTGGAGACATTGGCGACAACGTGTTCCATTCGGAGAGCTTGAAAGGATAAAGAGCGAAAAGTTGCAAGACCCGAGTATAAGGAGTATGTATGAGATTCAGGTTCGAGATAGGTTGGCGAAAGTGAACCTACCGGACTTGGATGTAGACGAATGTTGGAAAGTTTTGAAAGATAGTATGATAGTAGCCGCGAAAGAAGTATGTGGTAGTGCAAAACTGTGCAAGTCAATGGAAGGTGATGCATGGTGGGATGATGAAGTGAAAGCTGCGATTGAGAGAAAGAAGAAAGCATGGCTAGACTATGTATCATGTTTGCAAGCGAATGATGGTATGAAAGACAAGAAGAAAGAATTGTATCGTTGTTGTAAGAATGCCACCAAAACCTTAGTGAAAGAAAAGCGTGAAAGAGAATGTTTGAAAGCGGAAGAGAGACTGGCGAGCAACTTCGAGGCAAACACCAAACTTTTTTGGAGGGAAGTGAAGAAGTCTAGGAGTTGTTCGGCAGCCTCCAGAATGAATAGGATTAAATCTAAGGATGGTGACATTCTTACAAGCACAGAAAGCGTGTTAAAACGATGGAGTGAATATTTTGGAGATATGTATGATGCTGTTCAGGACGCTGCCTCCGTCTCTGACTCAGTAAGTGACTCAGAGACGGCGCAGGCGTGCCAGGACATTACTATGCAAGAGATCGTATGGGCGATAAGAAGTATGAAAAACGGAAAGGCTGCGGGAATAGATAAGGTGACTGCTGAGATGATCAAATACGGTGGTCCTGCCGTCTGGGACTCTTTTTGGGTCCTCTGCAATACATGTTGGAGGACTGGTAGAGTACCCGAAGACTGGCGGCGCGCGGTCATCGTGCCCTTGTATAAAGGCAAGGGCTCACGTATAGACTGCAATAGCTATAGGGCCATCAGTTTGATCAGCTTAGCATCGAAGGTGTATGGTAAGATCATTGAAAGGAGAATGCAAGGGAAGTCCGAGGGAATGTTGTGGGAGGCACAAGGGGGTTTCAGATCTGGAAGAGGATGTATGGATCAAGTTTTCTCACTCCGCAACATCGTAGAGAAGCATCTGGCTGTCGGCCAGAAGGTTTTCTGCGGTTTTGTGGATTTGGAGAAAGCGTTTGATAGAGTCGTGGGAAAGAAACTTTGGGACATTTTACCCAGTTATGGGATAGATGGGCGTCTGCTGCGTGCTTTGCAATCCATGTACTGGGATTGCAAAGCATGTGTGCGGGTGGACGGCAACATATCGCCCTGGTTCGATGTCAATATCGGCGTCAAGCAGGGTTGTGTGTTGTCAGCTCGTCTGTTTATTCTATATCTGGATAAGTGTCTCCAAAGATTGAGGTCATTGAATGTGGGAATGCGCATGAGTGATCTAGTGGTGAACTGCCTGCTTTATGCAGATGACGCTGTACTTTTAGGCTCAACTCCATCTGAGCTGCAAACACTGGTCACAGTTATGAATGAGGATTGTAAGAGTATGGGCTTACATTTGAATGCGAAGAAAACTAAAATTTTGGTATTTGAAAGAGAAACAACCAGAACGGATGTAAGAGTTGTGGTCGATGATGTAGTGCTGGAACAAGTGGATGAGTTTGTATATCTTGGATGTGCTTTTAGCAGGGATGGAAGGTACACCGCTGATGTTGATAGAAGAGTGTGTGCAGGGAACAGAGTGAATGGAGCGTTAGGGAGATTACTTAATAGCACAATTTTAAGTCAGGGTGCCCGTCTAGCCCTGCATAATCATGTGCTTATCCCAACGCTATTGTATGGAAGTGAGAGTTGGGTATGTCAGAAAGGGCATGAAAGTAGAATCAACACGGTCGAGATGAGGTCGCTAAGAAAAATATGTGGTGTGACACTCGCGGACCGGGTTCGTAATGTCGAAGTGAGAGAGAGGTTAGGTTTGAAAGAAAGTGTCGGTGTAAAGATGAGAAAGGGCATGCTCCGTTGGTTCGGACATGTAGAAAGAATGGTAGATGAAAGGTTAACAAAACAGATATACAACGCGAATGTGGAAGGATGTAGGTACCGGGGAAGACCAAGACTGACATACCACGATCAGATTGATCGAGTACTGTCCGAAGGTGGTGTCAAGAGTCTTCGCAACCGGCGTGTGTGTATGAAGAGAGTGATGAATGTGGAAGAAGCGAGACAAGCCTGCAAGGATCGTGATGTATGGCACTCGGTTCTCTCTGCCTACCCCGTAAGGGATCTGGCGTGAAGATATGTATGTATGCTATCCTGTGATGAGGTCTCATGCAACATGCATAAGTTTATTGGCTACCTTACCCTCTAAACCAGAACACGACAGTGACAAGCACTGACGGTATTGCGGCAGAAATAGGTAAGGCGGTGGTACCAGACCCGGGCGAGACAATGCAGAACTCTACCACCTAGTAGTCACGATGGTAGTGACTTGCAGAGCCAATCGGTCGCCTTTTACGACCTGCCTGGTAAAACGGCAGTTGGTCTATTCTTCAAAGGAGCCCGGAACCAACACGAGGATAATTATATTTTTTAAATATGCTTTTGTATTATTCCAGGTCATCATCTGCCTGTGTGCCAAATTTCATTCAAATCCGTTCAGTAGTTTTTGCGTGATTGAGTAACAAACATCCATCGATTCAAACATCTTTTTGGATTTATAATATTAATATATTACATTTTGCAATATACTACACGTGGCAAGCAATACATAATGTAAAGTATATTCGTAATTTTTACACTAGCTGGGTGGGAGGAAAACCTTTTCTCGAAAAAGATTGTGTCTTAACGCTTATTATTTCACAAACAGATCGCTTAAGCAAAAAATTGTATAAGTACACAAACTCGCAATACATTAAAAGCTATCAAACGACACATCGTGGGTAATCATTGTTTTTACAGACTGATTTTGGTAGGATTTTCACTGGTAAATAGCTCATTTTATTAAAGAGGTATCTTAGGGTACATTTTTTTTAAATATATGAGCGCAAAAAATTTAAAAACAAAACACTGTGATTACGCAAGAAAAAAATTACATCCTTGCTTAAAATAAGATAATCTTAAAAGCGCCAATGCATCTGCTTGTTTGCTATCTTATAATGTAAAAAAAAATTAAAGCATTCCTTGTAGACAATAGAACCCTAAAGTGGTAAAAAGATACTGCTACATGAAACTTTATTTTACAGCTGATGGAAAATATGGGCCTGATGTATCTCTTAACGAGTATATCAGAACAGTGGCAGACCTCAAGGGTACAAAATCAATGTGTCACGAGGGAGGTTGCGGTGCCTGTATTGTTGCCGTACGAGCTCCTAGGCAGCCGTCCAATGAAATGCAGTTATTTTCTGTTAATTCTGTGAGTACAATTATACATATGTGATCAAATCGCTGCCATACGATACGAATAATATCGATGCCCAACACTAGCGGCAGCGACGTCACTTACCATACAACGGTGAATTTAAATATTGCAAATAATTCATTCGCAACTAACTTATTACTTCAGCTTATCTTTTTATTGTGCAACTAGCTGTTCAACTTCATCCGCGCGGACTTCATTTACACTGCATAGCTCCTCCCCCGTAGGCCGTAGATGATAGCGTGATAGTATGTAGCCTATATGTTGACTCGACCTTTCAGTAATATTCATGCAAAATTTGACGCAAATCCATGAAGTACTTTTTGAGTTTACACCGGACATACATACACACAAACAGACAAACAGATAATAATTCTAAAAACTATATTTTTGACTTCGATATCGATTATAGATCACGCCTCAAGTATTCTTTTAAAAAAATATTCTATGTACAGTTTTGACTTTCCTACGATTTTATTATATGTATATATGTAAATAAGATTATTATATTCCTTACAAAATACAGTCCACACTTATTTCAAGCCAGAATTCCCGAACTAATAGCAAAGGCACTGGCCTGGAAATTCGACCACAGACTATTTAAAAAAATCTGTTATAAAAAAACTTCTTCTAAGTTTGAGAACAGACTTCAGCCGCAAAGCAAATATCTATAGTATAAATTATACATGTGTGTATATTATCATGTATGTCACATGAGTGTAGTGTGTAAACGTTAATTTTTATTAATTTAAAAAATTATCCTCCCCGGGGAAAAAATTATAATCCCCGAAGAAGTAAGCAGAGGCACAACCAGACAGTCTGACAATGTGGCATGCTTATCATCAACCGGGCAAATACTTAATCCTGGGCTACGGTGTTTTTATCAGAAAACTGAAAAAACACATTTTTCGAATTGCTCGACACGAGAATTAACCACTCGACTCTCGAGGAGGCAAATATTAGACATTATGTATGATAATTTGGTTGACCTGTTACTCTCAAAGTAAAATTTTACCCCGCTTGCATTTAAACCAATTTTTCTATTTATAAAGGCTAAATAAATATTGTATGAAAAAGCCTTTGACGTTTAATCTATGATAAAATATCTGTCATGTCAAATTCCTAAATTGAAGTCTATTGTAATTTATTTTGTACCAGGAACATTAGTTACATAAATGATTATATAAAATATTTATATATAATATACTATATATAATATATACTAAAATATACATTATTTGGTCGCGGGCAACAGCTAGTTCAAAATATCACAGCTCCTCCCCCGTAGGTGATAGCGTGATAATATGTAGCCTATATGTTGACCTAACTTGTTAGTAATATTCATTATTAGTAATATTCATCATTATTATATACTAAAACATTTTATATTTTAGTATATAAAATGTTTATATATAGTTATATAAATAGTTATATAAAATGATTTGTATTTTTAAATTTTGTGTATAAATTTGATTAAAAGCGTTAGTGAATTAAAAATATCAGAAGACGGAGCGCGTGTTACGCGTGTAAAACGTGCAAAATTAACCGGATTTAAGGTGTTGAGGGTAAATAACTCTTATATACATGGTTATTAAAAAATGAAATCTATATGACACGATGCATATAGAATGTATAAACATGTTATAGTAGATTTAAGTTAAGTTGCGTTGCCACCCTTTTAAAAATGAGAAAGCTCTTTTCTTGGAGGTCCCTATGTCGTGTCTATTCGGAAAAACCCCTGCCATTAATTGATTCCACAAAAGAGTAGTGCAAGGCAAAAAGAGCCGGGAGAACCGCACGGTTGTGGATATCTAGACATCAAGATGGTGTGGGTGGAACTTCAAATTTTGACGCGATGTCCGATGATGGAAGTTAGCAGCAGGAATTAATCCAAATAACTCGTCGGAACACTCTCTATGATAGATACGATAAAAGACGTAGAGTGAGCTTACATCTCTGCGTAATGCCAAGGAGTCAAGCCGTTTCAAAATAGCCTGATCATCAATGATTCGAACCGCTCTACGTTGAATGCGGTCAAGTGGCTGAAGCTGGTACTGGGGAGCTCCGGCCCAGAGATAAAAGCAGCAGTTCAATATGTCGACTCCCAGGATTCCGACACTGGCTGAGGCAGGAGAGCATTCTCAAATCAAGGTGACAAGGGGTGTCTTTTTTGCGGTGAACGCGCAAAGCTGTGTCTTTTTTGAGGTTAAATGTGACCAAGTTTTGACAACCCCATTCCGAGACATCAGTAAGTCGATTCTCGACTTCAGACACAAGCTTCTTTCGGCTCTCTTCGACGTGTTCCCGAAAAATACCGCTATAGCCAGAGTATGTAGCATCACCAGTACTATCATCTGCATAGCAATGTATGTTACTAATTCGCAACATATCATTGATATGCAGAAGAAAATGTATCGGTGATAGCACGCAGCCTTGGGGAACACCAGCGTGACGGGTTTAAGGTCGGAGAATGCACCGTCGACTACGACCTTGATGCTCCGATTGGCCAAAAAACTGGTTATCCACTTGCACAATTTCTCAGAAAGCCCGTAGGAAGGCAGCTTTGCGAAAAACGCTTTGTGCCATACCCGATCAAAGGCCTTAGCTATGTCCAAACTTACAGCCAATGCCTCCCCCTTGGAATCAACTGCTTCTACCCATCAATGTGTCAAATATACTAGCAGATCACCAGCTGAGCGGCCGCGACGAAAACCGTACAAAAACCGTCACTAATCAGCTGGTGCTCTTCTAAATACTTCAACAGCTCACAGTTGATGATGGTTTCTATAATTTTGGAGAACAGGGAGGGAGGTCGCTATGAGCCAGTAATTGGACGGGCTAGAGCTATCTCCTTTTTTTTGAATGGGATGCACTAGAGCTGTCTTCCACGATTTTGGTACCACGCCGAGTGAGTAGGAGAGTCAAAACAGGCGCGTTAATACTGGCGCCAACTCCGGAGCGCACACTTTAAGCACAATAGAAGGGATGCCATCTAGCCCACTAGACTTGTGGACGTCCAAGGAAAAAAGTGCTTTACGTACAGAAGACTGCAGGAATCTTAGTTCCGGCATAGAACTATCGCCCGCGTGATGGTAGGTTTCCTTGGTCGTCCAGAGTCGAGTAGGCTGCAAAGAACGAGCCCAGAAGGTCGGCCTTCTCCTTTGCGGTATGGGCCAGAGAGTCATCGTCTCTGTGCAAAGATGGAAGAGAGGGCTTCGAGAAATTCCCTATGACAGCCTTGGCGAGAGACCAGAACGCACGAGTTCCGAAGGAAGGTGAACTAATTTCTCACCAATTCTGCCAATGTTTTCCGATTTTGCCTTGGCGATAGCTCTTTTGAAGAACCTAGAAGCAGAATTGTACTCCGTTCGTAATGTGCTGGTTTTGACATCACGAGATGCCGACGCAGCAGCCCAAGCCCGGTAGCACTCCTGCTTTCGGCGTGAAGCCGTTTTGCAGGAGCGACCAAAGTGGCAAGGCTGAGATTTACCACGAACTGGCACCGCAGAAAATGGAATGAAAGGTTCCATGCCCTGCAGCACCACATCAGCGATAGAGTCAAGAACGACACTAGGATCATCCACCTTGAAGCACATTCGCCCCCATGGGTAGGACGCAAACAAAGACCGCATCCCGCCCCAATCTGCTGACCTATAGTGCCAAACGTGACGACGGCCTGCAAAAGGAGGCTGTGATATGCGCGTAACCGGCACTTTATTCCGGATCAGGCAGTGGCCTGACTTACCACGTGGGACGTCCACAGATACCTGGTAGTCATCCGGATAAGAGGTCAGCAGAAGGTCCAACAGTGAAGGCGTATGCTCGTCCACATCTGGAATACGCGTAGGCGAAGTTACCAGTTGTGTTAGACCATACGTCAAGGCAAAATCGTGAACAGACCTCCCTACATGATCTGTAGTACGAGAACATAGCCATTCAGTGTAATGGGCATTAAAATCGCCCAAGATCACGATCTCAGCGGAGGAGATGTATTGTAACACGGTATCTAAAGCCGTTTGTATGCGCTCAACGAGCCTGTCGACTTCAGTATTTCCGCTATGGGACCTGTAAAGGCAGGCGTAGATGCGACATCCACGCATCTACGCGTGCCTTTACAGGCCCCATAGCGGGAGGGATGGTCGTCGCAGTCTACACGTAGCCAGAAGATGGATATGCGACATCCACGCATCTACGCGTGCCTTTACAGGCCCCATAGCGGGAGGGATGGTCGTCGCAGTCTACACGTAGCCATAAGATGGATAGGTCCCGACCATCAAGTTTACCGAGGCGCCAGTAACAGATATCCGCTCTGACGTAGGCGCACACACCAGCCCGCGGTACAAAGGCATGTTCCAATTTCTAGCCCGGGTAGGAGAGGTAAGAAGTATCAGCCGGAAAAAATATATGTGTCTCGGTCAATATGAGCAAGACTGACTTCGCCGTCTCCAGGCGGTAGTGGACGGCGTTCAGATTGCCCCCTGATATTGCAGAAGTCCATGGTAAGCGCGGAAGGGGGTGCCATGTCCTACTTGTCCCGATAGTCCCGGACAGGTTTTTGAGTGAGCGCAATTTTGCCCCCCACCCCAGAATACGTGGGGCAGCCTGAACTTCCGTGATGTGGCTGCTTAAGGAATCCAGAGCACGGATACCCAGAGGGGGATTCTCCACCGCTAGCGCAAGTGGTACCCCCTGTGGTAAAATTCCTTTAAATCGCGCTTTCATGTCTGCTTGGGGTAAGACCTCCAGGACTCTCACAAACCGAACGAAACACAACAGCAAAGCTGTTGCTTCACGTCGGTGTTAAGTGAGAGAGTAGTATCTCCCGGGCGTGCCGGCCTATTCAGCTGCTATTGCGAGATGGCACTACCACTAATTTGGTTGACTGACTGCACCGGTGGAATAACTTTGTAATAAAATTACCCCCCCGGTGGGCGATGGGGTCCTCACGTCCTTACGCCGGTAAAAAGCGGCGTATGATCGTCCACATCTGGAACGCGCGTAGGCGAAGCTACCAGTTGTGTTAGACCATACGCTAAGGCAAAATCGTGAACAGACCTCCCCGCATGATCGGTAGAGCGAGAAAAGCCATTCGGCGTGATGCATACGTGCGTGCGGCACGTGCGCACGCACGCACCCACCCATGCACGCACACACACACAAACACACACACACACACACACACACACACACATACAGACGTGGAGATCTGGTGAAAACTCGATTTTAAAAATCGGGGCAAAATCAGTAACTTTATTGTCTACATACGTAGCGAGAAGTTAAAAAAAGGTTTAGGTAAGTTATCTTTAAATTTTTTGATGAACTAATATTTACATTACTTTTTATTTCATTACTGATTAATTTGTAGTGTTTGGTGTCGGTGTTGTCATGCCACAATTGGGATATAACTACCGTTGAAGGTATTGGTAATAGAAATATGGGTTACCATGAAATACAGACAAGATTAGCCAATTTCAATGGCACACAATGTGGATTTTGTACACCTGGATGGGTAATGAATATGTATTGGTACGTATAGATAGGAAACAAAAATAAATGTGAAGTAATTTAAATTTAAATAGACGGACAGACAGAGAGACGGATAAAACAATATTATTAAGGTTCATTTTTTGCCATTTAGCTACAGAACCTTAAAAACCTTAAGAAAAGCCTCAATATACCTTATAAGAGATGGAGATAAGTGGTAGTGGTGGTTGAGGGGTTAGGTTTGTGTAATGAACATAGATTTTTGTATTTCCCCCCCTATTGGTCTGAGCCCCCTTTGAAGAATTTAAACCATCTGCCTTTCTTCCAGGTAGTTCGTTAAAGGTAAACGATAAACTATACGTGTCACTGGAGTTCCACAACGTCTCCCTTCGGTCTGCTAGCACCGCCTCACCTACTCCTGCTGCAATAGCGTCATTGCTTCTCACGGTCATATTTCAGTTTAAAGGATAAGATAGCTAGCTGATATATAGCATCTGACTTTACCATGTCGCCAGACGGATAGCTACACCATTAACATCTTTGGTGTTTTCAGGCAATTGTTATCTTTTATTATTAGGTAAGCCATTTGTTTGTTTGCTATCTTATAATGTAAAAGCATCATAAGGAAAGCCTCGATATAACTGATAAAACATGAAGCTTAGTTGTTGGTCGGATGTTTAATACATTCTGTCACAAATTTCAGAACTTCTGTGTGATGAGCATAGATATTTGTATTTCTAGGTTCAAATGTTTATTAAATGTATATCAGTATAAATGTATATTACTATTTTTATTAAATAGAGTATTTATATATGTATTTCTCTATATTAGTATCGTTGACTGACACCCATACTACAAGCATAAGTATAATTTTCTTACTTTATTTATTTACTATATATTTATTTACTAGCTGTTGCCCACGACTTCGTCTGCGCGGACTTCGTTTACGCCGCACAGCTCTTCCCCCGCAGGTGATAGCGTGATAATATGTAGCCTATATTATATGTTGACCCAACCTATTAGTAATATTCATGCAAAATTTGATGTAAATCCATGCGGTACTTTTTGAGTTTACCCCGGAGTTTAATATTCAATGTACAGTTTTGACTTTCCTACGATTTTATTATATGTATAGATTTATTTATTATGCTTCTGTGTATAAGTATTGTTGACTTGTTTTTATTATATCACAACAAAATAAGTTGATTGCATTGAAATTAGACCAATTCGTGTAATTTATCTAGAGAAAGACGATATGAAGGCAATTAAATTGAAATGTTATTATTGACTTTTGTAATGCTACTGAAGCAAAAGTAATTGAAGAAATGGACCTTTCTGAGGGTTTAGAAGATAAAGGAGACCCCAGCAGAACAAAGTTCCATGAGACTTTCCACTACATCATTAGCATGAACAAAAACACAGTTAATATACTGAACGCACGTTTTACTTCGTAACGGATGTATCTTCGTGAGAACCAAACAGTAAATTCGTTCTAAAAGGATAGAAGCATTAGAATGTTATTCAGTTGATTCGTCAAATACTTACTGATTATTGACATTTTATTAAATAAATTTTTGTTTGTTTAATACCCCAGGATAACAAAAAAGCTGATGGCTCGCCTCATGGAAATAAAAAACCAACGCCTGTAAAAACAAAACGTGTTAATGATGCGTTGTTGTCGGTGTGATGGTATGGCAATTCCCGATTAACCTAATCGATTTGATTTATTGATTGATTTCCCGGTCGATTTACTTATCGTCAATGTCGTCACTACTGTGTTTTGATTTAGAGGATAAGGTAGCCGATAAACTTATGTATTATTACGTAGCAGTAACGTTCTGCCACATGGACGACAATGCTTCATTTTACATCATTTAGATAGTTTTCTCTTTCCATTGGAGAGCCATCTGCTTTTTTGGTACCTTATAATTTAAAAAATGTTCTTTTCCAGTCTCATTGAAACAAAAAATAAACTTACATGTCAGGAAGTTGAAAATTCATTTGCAAGCAATATTTGTAGATGTACTGGCTATCGTCCAATAGCGGATGCATTTAAATCTTTTGCTATAGATTTCGATAAAAATATAGCAAATAAACTAATTGATATTGAGGACTTAGGAGCTTTCAAGGCTTGTAAAGTTGCATCCAATGAGACACATAGGGAAAGAGAACATAATGACTATGAAAGTAATGACTGGTGTATCTTGATGAATGATGTAAACAAAATACTTAATATTGAGATTGATAATCATAACTGGTTGAAAGCTTATAAACTCGAGGAAGTTTTTAAAATAATGTCTCAATCTCGAGATTATAAGCTTGTAGCTGGAAATACAGGCCAAGGTAAATCAGCTAATGAAATTATTCATGTTATTATGCATTCAAAATTATATTCTACTAAATATATAACTACTATCTACAGGAGTATACCATGTGACAACATACCCTAAATACATTATAGACATTTTTGACGTGGTTGAGCTTAAAGGATACGCATTGGATGTAAATTTAATTTTGGGAGCTGGTATGCCACTAACTGAAATGATGGAAGTGTTCCTTAAATTTTCTAATGAAAACGATGATTTCTTCTACTTAAATGAGTTCTACCAACACATGGATTTAGTCGCACATGTTCCAGTTAGAAATGTAAGTAATATTTTCGTAGGATTCCTATGACTATTTATCTTGTCATTATTTAAAATTTGAACATGTCTAAATATTTCAAATTCTAAATATTTAAATATTTTTTTATCTCTATACACTGTTGACGGTATCATCAGTTAACATTAAAAAAAATTATGTTGTCAAGACATATCTATCGCAGTCTAAGCCTTTTATGGAGAAACAATTATTTATGTTCCAACAAACAAACTCCAAAAGTTTTGGAGCTTTTAAAGTTGCAAAGAAAATACTGATTTTCTCAGCGTCTTTACTGCATTATATAACGGAAGTGTGTCAAGGAAAATGTCACAAATCCGTCAAGCCTTTATAAAACAATGATTTATACTAATGATTTATACAGGAATTGTGGCGTGCTTACAGTGCGACAATTATTTATTCTTAACTTAGTTTTAAAACAACACACCAATGTTGAATTCAAACCATTAGCACCACAAAAACGTAGAAAAGATAGAGTATGTGAATATGAGCGGAAAAATACATTTTTTGCACACAAATTTTTACCTTTCCTTGGACCGCATATATATAATAAATTGAACCGAATATTAAGCATATATGAATTGAATAAAAGACTTTGTAAAGAAACAGTTGTGAAGTGGTTACAAAACTTAACTTATGATGAAACGGAAAATCTGCTGCAGATACCTAAATAGCACCTACATATATGTATATGTATGTACTTATGTGTATGTGTGTATATTTATATGTATGTATGTATTTCTACCAACCATTCGCTATATAACCAACATTTACACATATCATCATACATACCTACACACTCCGCACACACACACACACACACACACACACAGAGAGAGAGAGACACACACTCAAACACCTATAAACACATACTACACATTTACGCATTAATATCAGAATATACATATATATTATTTTACTAAAAGTACACTTCAAGTAATATTATGAAGCGGGGAAAGGCTCTGTAACTGTAATACAAGCTCAAGCAGCTTAGTACAGTGGCAGACGCCAAGTACCATATTTCAATTATACTAAATTAACTAGTGTCATATAAAACTGTACTTTAATCGTAATAATTTTTTGGAAATAAATTTATGTTTATGTTTAAAAAAAAAAAAACATCCTTTTGCCAAGTTTTTATAAACTTTCAATGATATATAATTGAATTTCTCTACGGCCACTTTGTTAAAAATATTTATATATACAGTAAACGTGTACTTATTAGCAGGGGCGTGCACTCCTTGTAAGTAGAAATGCAGTATTTTACTTGCCATTCATAGATATTTTAATAAAACGTTCGTACGTTTTAGATGACTTTAATAATAAATTCAATGATAATAAATAAATTCAAATTCAAATTCAAAAACAGTTTATTAGTAAGTTTCTATAATAATTGTAGGGATTTGCTTGTACTAGCGCATTTGTTGATTTTTTAAAAATTTTATTTGATTGTGAAGTTTGTGTTGAAAATGTTTATTTATAAAAAATTAAAAATAACAAGTTCTCACAATTGTTATTCAGTGAAAAGATTCAAATTGTGTCTAAAGGTAGGTGTGTACCCGAGTTACAACAATTAAACCAGGAAAAAGGGACTGTAACTCGAAAGTTTCATATTAAAAGTTGTGAAGCGTCTAACTGCCTATGTGGTTGTGTACACACAATTAAATTATATTGTTTTCCTTGCATATTGTTTAGTAAAACCATAAAAGAAAAATTTTTTGTGACCGAGTACTCCGCCGAATACCCAGTGTCTTATCCTGTGCACGCCGCTACTTACATTACTAGTATAATTTAAATGAGAATTAATCAAATTAAACTAATATTATGTATGTTTTTAGATTGGCACAATTGGAGGAAACTTATTCTTAAAACATATACACAATGAATTTCCATCAGATCTTTTTCTACTTTTTGAAACTGTCGGAGCTATGATAACCATTGGTAAGAATTTAATCACACGGGACTTTTTATTATTGATTAAAAAATTAAGAAAACATTATTTTGTAATATCATTACATGGTATAAGTAGAAAGGAAGTATAAATTTTTTTGAATCATAAAATAAAACATCTGTAAAACATCCCTGGACCGTCCCGCTAAATTTAGGTATTTAAAGCTCAGAGGAGCATCAACTATAAGCATAGATTTTTCAGTTCGAACATCTACTTTATATTGATTTTTGAAAAGCTGTATATTTTAGAAACGATAATTGATTTTGATCTTTCGAATGACATTCAACTCAATTTTTGAGTTCTAAAATATTGCTTGAAAATGTTCTAAGTAATGTGAAGAAACATTTATTTAAATGTTCGTCATTGATAAATCCCAAAAAAATACCGATTTTGATCCAATTAAAAGTATTTGACGCAGTTTTTTAAGGAGTAAAGCTGATAAGATTTTTAAATCAATCGGCGTATTAGCCCGAAATTATTTTAAAAAATATTAAATAAGTTTGGTAAAAAACAACGTAATTTTTGCTGCAACTTTTTTAAATTAGATTCGATTTTGCTTTTTAAAACGGTATTTTACGTAGTTTTTAGTACTAAAATATCGTCGAATTCCATAACAAGATTGGTTTGAAAAATTTCGAAATTATGTCGTAAAAACACTTTTTTCAAAATTTTTCGTCATCGATTACTCCCGAACGGATAAACCGATTATAATACAATTTATGCATTAGACCAAGTATCTTCGGTTAATCGTGGGTGCACTTGGTATACCTCTGCATACCCCTTCGGGGATACGGGCGTGAAGATACTTTTTTTTTATGCATTAGACGTAGTTTTTCGAGGAATAAAGCTGATGAGATCTTGTACTGAATCGGTACATTAATCTGGAAGTTATAATAAAAAGTACTGCTTCACCCAAATATTTTTGAAATTTTTTTCAAATTTTTTTAAAATCTTCGAGATCGAATTGGTTCAAATTTTCGAGAAGTCCAAGTTAAGTGAAATCCAATCGAAATGCCATCATCCGCTTTTCGATCAGTCAAGCCATTTAAAGGTTATGAGAATTCACACACACACACACACACACACACACACACACACACACACAAGCGCGCGCGTATATGTACAAACATATTGACGTAATCGTGAAAATTATCGGAAAAGATATCTAGGACCTCAAAACGTTGAGATCTGGTGAAAACTCGATTTTCCAATATCGGGGCAAAATCAGTAACTTTCTTATCTAAGAGTACATACATACGTAGCAGGAAATTAAATAATAACTGGATAGTAAAATATTAAACACATAACTAGAGGGGAAAACAAAAACACTACAATAATCAAATAAATATTTTTGTAGTATTTTTTAATTGAAATATGTACTTAATAAATACGATCACCTTTTTCAGGCTCTTCGTTGCATAAATACGAAACAATGACTTTGTTAGATTTTTTAAATACAAGTATGGAAAATAAAATAATTGTAAGTGTTACACTACCACCACTTCCTCGAACTTGCAGGATAAAAACATATAAGGTAAAGTTATTTCATATTACAACACTGTATTAAAGTAACACTTATTTTATCTTTCCTAAAATATTATTGAAGCCACAAGATTGTTTTATATTGTATCAGTGGCAAAGCTAGGCTAGGCGAAGGCCCACTTCGCCCACGGCTTTGCACCTAAAGGGGCTTCGCACTACCTGATTTAAAATCTTTGTTTATTTTTAAATTAAATAAAAGCCTGAAAAATATTGACCTCACCCTTCTGTATCTGAAATACAAACAAAACAACTCCTAGATCGTAAGTTAACGCGTTATAAAGACACGATAGCTTTTCGCTTATTTCAAATTTGACGCATGTTTTGGGTAGCTTTTGGGAACGAACGGAAAGGGGCCTCGCCGATGCGACTTTGCCCACGTATATATTAGTCCACGCTACGCCACTGTATTGTATCCTATTATCATTTTCTTTAAAAGAAAGTCGTCAAATTTATTTATTGAAATGTATTTTTTTATAGTTAGTAACTCAATTTTAATAAAATTTTTGTTATCATAAAATTAAACTCTAAAACTCAGCGCAAAACACTTTGACGATTATACAATTTTCCTATATATTTTGTGTTACAAATTAGGTAATTTAGTTTTAATCTACGATATAGTGACAAGTTAGTTCGGCCGGGTCTACTACCTAGATGATGGTTTTTTTATGTTAGTGGGATAAGCAAACTGGCAGCCGTGCCACCTGATAGTAAGTGGCCGACGTCGCCAATAAACATATATGGAATACCTGGGCTGGAACTGGCCCAGGTATCGCATTCATGTGTTGCCTATCCTGAGATATACGATGTTAAGTCTCGGTGCCAGTAATTACACTGCCTGTCTTGCCCTTCTATCCGAAACACAACAAAGCTGTTTCACGGGAGAAAATTATTACAATTTCATTTTTTAATCTCTTGAAACTACGAGTACTTATTTAAATATCCTTAATAATATTTAAAATGCGAAAATGAGGTTTCTTAACGCTTTCGCATCTAAACCGCTCAACCGATTTTGATGAAATTTAACATGGATATAACTGAAGATCCAGGGTTAAACATGACTATCTTTTAAAAAAAAATCAACGACTAAGGGGCTATTCGCTGGCAAAGTTGCGAGGGTTGTAAGAAATTAAGATTTTTAATATTACTCGTTATAATTGCATACTTTGAGTACATAAAATACAACTTTGTTGAAATGTCTTTTCTTAAAACTGTATATTTTTCAGATTATGCCAAGATCTCAAAATGCTCATGCAATCGTTAACGCTGGATTTTTCTTTAAATTTAAGCATAATGAAAATACATTAGATAACGCAGTAATTACTTATGGTAATATAAATCGCAAATTTATTCATGCTGTGAAAACAGAAAAATATTTACTTAACAAAGACCCATATACTGAAGAAAATTTACAAAGCGTATTAAGTAGTTTAATTGAAGAAATTTCGCCAGATCCTGATCCTCCAGAACCTTCAGAAAAGTATCGAAAGCTTTTAGCTGTAGCACTTTATTACAAGGTTCCAAACACTTTTAGTAGTTTTTACAATTGTTTGATTCTAAATAATAATTACTATGCTTAAAATGTTATGTATACATTAAAAACTTTTATTTCAGGCAATCCTTAGTCTTTGTCCTAGACAAAATTTAAATGATCAATACGTTTCTGGAGGCGACGTTTTAAAAAGAATTATCTCCTCGGGAACCCAAATATTTGACACAGACAAAAGTGTGTGGCCTTTAAATAAACCAATACCAAAATTAGAAGCATTGGTACAATGTAGTGGAGAAGCAGTTTTTGCCAATGATTTGCCGACGCAAGTGGATGAAGTTTATGGCGCTTTTGTCACAGCTGACGTTCCACCTGGAAGTGTAATAAATGGATTTGATACTACAGAAGCTCTTGTAAGTTGTGAAATAATATATTTTAGCAATGTTTTATAATTATAAGAATTCTAGCAGCTAATTTAAATATTGGGATTTTTATTAACTAAGACACCATCACGACCATATACCAGAACAAGATCTAACTAGTTCAATCAGCCATCGGATTCATGTCACATGAGACTTAATACTGATGGCTGATTGACACCTGTCACACTATGATGTGATAGGTAACTAACCTATCAACAAAACGAAAAAAGTGTAGTAGTGGGCAAGTAATATTATTCAGAAAAACTGGAAAACTTCTTTAATGCAGCACTGCAAAATATAAAATCTCTCCCTGTTAAGTTATAAAATTATGTATTTACATTGAGAACAATCAACGAGTTTTACAGATAACTTAAGTGTAATTTAGTTTACTATATTCAGTTGTTTAAAGTTTATACCATATTCCAAAATTAATATTGTCTCGGCACAAACAGTTCCTACTTTTCTTTTCAATATCCAAATACTTTTTTGTTAAAGTGATGCCCTGTTGGAATATATAAATTCTGCAAATATTTTATATGAAATGTTCTGAATTTCTTTTTAGAGTGTACCGGGAGTAATCGCATTTTACACCGCCAAAGATATACCAGGTAAAAATACATTTATGCCTACAAATATTCCTTTAATAGAAACAGATGAGGAACTTCTATGTTCTAGAGAGATAAAATTTAATGGACAGCCTGTTGGGATTATTGTTGCCAAAAGAGAAAAACTTGCTGAAAAGGTTGCCAAAATGGTAAAAATAATGTACGCCTCACAATCAACAAAAATACCTTTATTGACTGTAATCGATGTTTTAAAATCACAAGACAGTAGTCAGAGAATAAAAAAGGGTAGAGTTATAGAACCTACAGAGATTGGAAATAATGTAAAATGTGTGATATACGATCAAATAACATTTGAATCTCAATACCATTACACGATGGAAGCGCAAACATGTGTTGCTAAACCAACTGAAGATGGTCTAGAAGTCTTCTCTTCAACCCAGTGGTTGGATTTAACGAATACTGCAGTTGCTTTATGCTTGAACATACCTGTTAATAGGTAAGTGGTTATGTAAATTGCTTAAATTTAATTTTGAAACACTGAATTTTCAATTCAATAAAATGTGTTTTTGTAGTCTTCTGATAAAAACCACGTTATCCGGGATTGGATAATAGCCTGGTTTTCGATAGGCTTGCCACCAATCACATTGTGGTACCAAATATTTTCGGCTAATAGCGCGACGCTAACATATGGGGCTAGGGTGAAGTATCACGCTAACACGATGTTATCGTGAACTACATCACGACAACCGTTTACGTCATAATATCACTGATCATCAAAATGCGGATCATCAAAATCAAAATCTCGCCTGATGGTAAGTTAAGATGCAGGTGATAACTGTGGCGGCCTGCTGATGATATATGTGCGGCCCACGACAAAGCAAACAAGAATATTGTAACATTCCTTATATTCTTTTCTTATCCAATTCTTAATTTATTAACATTCGTTCCTTAAATTCTTTAATTTTAAGATGAACGCTCACTTATCCGAGCCAAACGCGTCGAACGAGTCGAATGAAATGAATTTTAGAATTCTGTATATGAAATCTCATGAAACTTCGCACACTTGCCCGCGTCGAATAGATATCGAATTCATGAGATTTCATATACAGAATTCTAAAATTCGTTTCGTTCGACGCGTTCGGCTCGGATAAGTGTGCGTTCACCTTTATAATACTATTTACTGTATTTTATTTACCCAAAGATTACGAACCTTTACTACTCCTTCATAAACATGAAAGCTTAAATTGCCGTACGTTATTTTTTTACTGTCATAGAACAAAATAACATAGCATTAGGTAAGCATATGTCAATACACTAGGTCAATATCAAAATACGGCTTATACATGAAGTTGCACATTATATTACAGTAAACATTTATGTATGCGAATAAATTATAGTTTGCGATTATTATTGTTGTTTTTCGTAATTATATAATTTTTTCTTTATCGTTAGCCGCACAAATATCACCTATGAACCGCATTTTAATACTTTCTTTTTTATTGATAGGGAAGCGCTTGACCAAGATCTCGCCTGATGGTAAGTTAAGATGCGGCCTAAGATGGAACGCGCTTCCCTAGAAGGTACCTGTTCACTCTTCTCCTGAAGATCCCTAGATTGTACTCGTCGGGTAACACAGACTCAGGAAGCATGTTACAGTCCCTTGCGGTTCGAATGAAAAATGTGGAATCGAACCTCTTTGTCCTGGTACGTGGAACGTCCACCAAATGGCGATGCCTACGATCGATAAAAAAACGGAGATGGCGGAATCAAGTCGTGCAATTCCGCAGCGCACTCTCCAAAGTGTATTCGATAAAAAACCTATAAACTAGCCACTCCGTGACGATGAGCGAGGCTCTGGAGTTTTTTGCCTACTAGATCATCGTCGTGTATGAGCCTCTTGGCACACCTGTCTATCACCTCAAGTGTCTCCAGCTGGTATTTGGCGGATCAATCCCAGAGATGAAAGCAGTGTTCCGTGCGCGAACGGACTTGTGCTTGATAAAGGTTGAGCAAATGTCCCGGGCTGAAATACTGTTTCACCGCCAAAATACCAAGCTTTTTTGAGACAGCATGGGCTTTAGATTCGATGTACGAACCAAAGTTAAAAGTAGGCCAGTAGGTAGGTTAAGAGTAGGTTAAGAATACCCACTGTTGTGACGCGCTAATCTCCATCGCGATGCAGTTCCCCGATAGCCCGATACCTCATGATAACATGAATCTTCGCCGTAGCTCGACGTGTCTAGCCGCGTCATAATCCTGGGTGCTAATTTTACTAAGGAATTTTGACAATAGTGTATAAACTTGTTATAACTTGTTATTACTCAGCCTATCTCTTCTAGGATAAAGGCATGAAGATACTTTTTTAATTTCAAATTTTACTAATATAACATTCAGAGTTATTTGTTTATTATTTAATCAAATTAAATAAGTAACGTATAATTTAAGTCCATATTGAGACGCGTAGTAGTGACCCAATCGACAGTATACCAGTACATATTTTGTTACCATACGCAATATAAATCATTAACCAGGCGTTACAGTCGGACCATGTTCGTAATATTGAAGTGAGACAGATTAGGTCTGAAAGAATGTGTCGGTGTAAAAATGCTACGTCGGTTCGGACATCTTTGATGAGAGTTTTCCAAAACAGATATACAATGCAAATGTTGAAGGATGTACCGGGGAACAGCAGGACTGATATACCGTGATCAGATTGATCGGGTACTGTCCGAAGGTAGCGCAAGAGTTATCGCAACCGGCGTATTTGTATGAAAAGAGTAATGGATGTGGAGAAAGCAAGAAAAATCTGCAAGGATCGTGATTTGTGACATATATGGCACTCGGATCTCTCTGCCTACCTCGTAAAGGATCTTCCGTAAATTTATGTATTTATGTAAGTTAGTTTGTAATTTTAGTAGAGCATATCTCTGCACGGATCACAACGCACTATTAACACCTTTGGTGTGCTTAGTTATTACATTTTTTCTCTTTTTGCCCATTATTAGAGAACCACCTGTTTTAAAAACAACAAAGAAAAATATCGACACGCAGAGATTGAACCTGCGACCGTCTCCCTAAATCCAGGACGCTCTACCACTAAGCTAATGTAGACAGGCTCGACGTGGCGAAATTCTTATTTGCTATATGATCGATTACGTGTCGATATTTTTCTTTTTCTAAAGTTTTTCCAGTTTTCCAAGCTTGGGGTGAGAGCTATAACACAAAAATAATTTTAAAAAAATAACCACCGGTTAGTTCAATGTACTGTGACAATAAAAACTATCTAGTGATAGCTTTCCGTATCAAAAATTTGTAAATTTACTTAAGAGCCATTTCACAAAATCGCCTAACTGAAATTTAGATATTTTCTAATCATTGCGAGAGCTTGACATCTTCGTCGTCCATATAGTGCACCTAGCACTGGTAAAATGAAAATAGTATTAATACTTTTAATATTTTAATTATTACTAGGCGGTACTAATTTTGGCACACGGACGTAACGGATTTTATACTATTCTCTTTTATTTATTTTTGAAATAAAAAAGAAATGAATATTATTTAAGTGCCTTTTTTTGCATAGAATAGAATCTATAAGAAAATGGCATTGTTTGGTAACAAAAAACCCAGTTAATGTTTCGTTAAAATATGCTTATTTGCCTAATTAATTAGATATAGTTATAGATCTTTTAGGAAAAAAAGTGATCCATTCAGGCGCAATTGTTGGATGTTTCTGGTAATTTAGTATTTTTTCTAATTAAATTTGTTGATTCTAGCAATAGCAATTTGCTAGCTTTTGGAACCTTTTGGAAAAATAGCTTCCTTGCGTAATTGTCGAAACTTAATTTCAGAGAACATTTTTTATAAGAAATACAATTGATGATTAATAGTCTAGTCAACAAGTGCCTTTTTGGTCAACTTTTTTCAGCAGTCTCCGAAAATTATGATTGAGGTGTCATTCGATTCGGAATGGCATCTAGATAGTTTTCGAAAAACAATGAAGTTCCGCAAATAAAAATTACAAAAGTTATTAACAATTAACTAAAAAAAAAGGGGGCGTTTAGTTTTTTGCAAATATCTCATAAACTAATAAAGATTTTTCAAATTTGAAAACGGTTTTTTTAAAAAAATCATAATTATCATCAAAGATTATGTTATCGAAAAAAAATTTTAAATTATCTCATAAACAACGCATTTGTTTATAACAATTTTTTAAACAATAGGAGATAAAAATTATAAAAAATCATTTTTAAGTAGCTTCTGATCATAAGAAAACGAATCAATAATAATATTATGAAAAAAAAATTTTTCAATGTTTAATAAAGCTTTATAATTTTTCACCTTAGTAAATTGTTAATTACAAAATGAAAATTAACAATTTTTTAATTTTTCCAACGGGAATCTATTCTAAGACTTTTGAAAAATAGCTCCACGAAAGAAAAAAATTCCTAGATTAATAGTTTAACAATTATCGCACTTGCAATGTTAATGTTCGTGCTACAAAAAATTGTTAATTAATTAATGGATAACTTATTGAAAAATCGCGATAAAAATTTTTTGTCCACGGATTATTGTTTATTGATCTGTCCTGTAGGCACCTGAATTTTTTCAAATTTTATTTTTCATATTTAATAAGTTTAAATTCATTAAAGGTCCGAAGGAGGCGTGGCTTGCGCAAGCCGGAGTACCCGTTTTCGGGCGTATTTTCAACCCTCTGGGAAAATTATAAATATTAGTCCTACAATTCCGGGAACTTTTTTTAGGAAATTTCCTCCTCTTTCTGAATCTTTTTTCAAATTTGAAAAATCTTTATTAGTTTATGAGATATTGGCAAAAAAACTAACCTCCCCTTTTTTTTAGTTAATTGTTAATAACTTTTGTAATTTTTATTTGCGGAACTTCATTGTTTTTCGAAAACTATCTAGATGCCATTCCGAATCGAATGACACCTCAATCATAATTTTCGGAGACTGCTGAAAAATGTTGACCATAAAGGCACTTGTTGACTAGACTATAACAAATCTGTTTCATTCAGGCAATATTTAGAAGTTAAAACTATTTAATACTACCATTTAAATAAATAAAAATACCTTACAATATGAAAAATTAGGAGTTGGAAAATTTTGATTTGTCGTCAAAAGTTGGTCTAAAGTGTGAACCTGAACCTGTATGGGACGCATACCAATGAGTACATACTAAGTTTTTTAGAAGACTAAGATTTTAAATATCGTTACACTTATATTCATAAAGTAATAGATGTTTAACTAGTGCGCTTATTCATGACTTACCACAAATCATGTCCACTGTCCATTCTCTAACAAGTGATGTTTTTGTCGAAACTATGAAACTAATTTAGGTTTTGTAATCTTGAACCGAGGTATGTCAGCCCTACGATTTAAATTAAGAATCATTTTAACTCAGCATTTTAATACATTGATTAAAGCCGTGACAAGGCATAAACTTGAAAAAGTAAATTATTTTCTTGTATACGTATTATGCAAAATAACGTACAAAATTTAAATAGGTAAAAGCCTGATTTAATTTTTTTAAAGCGACAGCTATAAAATGATTATAGTGTAAGTGTAAAACAGTTAATCGAGTGCCGGTGGAAGCTTTTATTTTTTGACTTACAACTAATATGATAGGCAATTTATAGGATAGATTTAAGGCTTGATCTATACTTTAAACTCAATACATATTATAAATGCGAAGGCTTTTCTGTTACGCTTTCACGGCTAAACTGCTAAACTGATTTTCATGAAATTTGTCAAGAATATAGTTAAAGAAACGACATTTTAGAAAATAACCTTTTTAAAGTCACCTCTTAAAAAGCTAACATAGGTGAAGGAAAGTTTGTTGATTGTTGTTGAAGGTCATCCCAGGTTCCACTGGAGTGACCTGGTGAAAGCACTGAAATCCAAGCCAACCATTGCGCAAAATCGCGCGAGATAAAGTGCTCTGGTTTGTAAGCCCAAGACTCAGTTTGAGTTACTGAGCCAGCAGGGTTAGTTAATTGTTCAAAAATAACATTATATATTTTCATTTTTAGTGTTAATGTGATTGTACGAAGAGTTGGTGGTGCTTTTGGTGGGAAGGTGACTAGAGCTACTCAAATTGCATGTGCTGCCTCTTTAGTATGTCATTTACTAAGGAAAACATGTAGATTTGTCTTACCTATTGAAACTAATATGAAAGTGTCAGGAGGTAGAATACCGACGTACTGTGATTTTGAAGTAAGTGTTGTGAAAAATATTTACTATGAAACGCACACACACGCACACGCTCACGTACACGCACACACGCACACGCTATTTTGACGAGTATTCATCCGCAACTGATCGATTTACTCGTGTAGGCCCCGGGCTTTTTTAATATTATAGACCAATTGCCGTTCTGCCTGGCAGGTCGTAAAAGGCGACCGATTTGATATGCAAGTTTCTACCATTGTGGCTACTAGGTGGCAGAATTCTGCATTGTCTCGCCCGGGTTTGGTACCACCACCTTACCTGTTCGTCCCGCCATAGCGTCAGTACTTGTCACTATCGTGTTCCGGTGTGGAGGGAAAGGTAGCCAGTAAACTTATGCATGTTGCATGAGACAAGACATAGCAACGCACCATTAACATTTTTAATTTACTCTTTCCATCAGGAGACCCATCTGCTTGTTTGCTCTTCTCTCTTCTTCTTCTCTTATGATTAAAAAAAAAACTTTTTTATACGAACTGCCATTTGAGGCTAAATCAAACACTTTTTACGAAGATCTTTAAAGCTCATTTCATTTTACTTTACAAATGAATTCGAAATTACATATACATTCCCATGTCGATATTCATTCTATTAAGGATAAGGGGAGGGGTGTACTGAATACGAAAAGCTTCGATAAAGAAGTTTTATTGTGAATAATGCACAAGCTTGAGTCTTCTGGGAGTTAAAAGTAACCATACCTGCTTGACTCTGAGACCCGCTCCAGATGTGTCTCAATTTTATATTAAAGCACGTTCCTACTTTCATTTACCTGTGCTCATGGAATTTTCAAAGGTCCGAATATTGAACACGATTTGTTTTTATTAATTTGCGAAGCAATGAGTACTGTTATTTTACAGCATGTCATTGAATTGCAAAAGAAACAGTGTAATTGAGAACACTTGCTTCAGAACGAAAGTTCTAGATTTCGTTTAAAGTAACACAATTATTGATGACAGCAATAACATGTTTAACCGTCATTTATAAATTGGCTGTCAGAAAAGCGTTTTAACTTTTCTATCTTTGAAAATAAAAAAATAATTGCAATAGTGATAATTTATTAGAATATATAAAATGATAATTTTTAAATATTTGCACATTATATCATGATAGAATATGTTGGTTAATTCAAATTAATTTTTAATAACTTATTATTATAAGTTACAAAACGAATATTTCCATTTCTTTTCAATTTAATATCCTATATACTATCGGGTTTGATTCCCGACAGGTACAAACAAAGTCAAAATTTTTTATTCAAAATAGGATTAATAGTAACCTCTTTTTGAACAAACATTTAAATGATGAGCTTGGATGTTTGTGTTTCTGAGTTTTGGTGTTTATTATGTACGTTATAGCATTCAAATATGTATTTCTATGTATTGGTATCGGTGACTAATACTCATAATACGAGAAAATAATTTGTTTAATTAGAGGATAGATCAATTCGTGTAAGTTATTCACCTATTACTATTTTTTCCCCATTTTATGTTTGTTTGAAAATACTATTATAAAATATTAATTTTTGATTATTTTAATTCTAAATTAAAATAATATATTGTAAATTGATTAATTACCATATATATGAAATAATGTAATAAAAAATAAAGAGTTATGTAAAAAAAGAGGTAGTGAAAAACTCAACCTCTTTTTTCACATTATTTTTCATTCTCCTTGGCTAGACCGTTTTGGTAGATAGCAAAGTCTAATTCACATTACATTAAAATTTTATTCGAGTGAAAAGTACAGTACCCGGCGATAAATATTGCACATCGACCTTTGGAAAGAGACAATCGGCTAATTTCGGCTTCGTAGAGCGTTATCTCTGTCGCACAAAATACAAACAGTCCGGTACCTATTAGGAGCTGTTAAAACAAGTATGATTTGCTTCTTTTGATATTTTTATTCTTTGTATAAAATACACTAATTTTTCTATAAGTGATGGCTTTAGGTTGGGGTAAAATAAAATAAAAAAACATGTTTACATTATGTTTACGTATTTAATTATTTTGGAACATTACAGCTTTAGTGTACATAATAAACACCATTATACCTATTGCTAAAATGAGACATTGCAATAAAAATAATAATAATTCTAATTCTCAATTACTTCCATTTCACTATCTGTGCTCTCGAAGAGGTCAATATCACTGTCACTATCAGCCGTATTTATTACTAATCTATCAGTGTAATTGTCTAAACTGTGTTGAATGCTTCTATATTCATTCTCACATTTGATTGCATGATCGCAAACCTTTTTCCACTCTTCAGCGCCGATCATGTTTACTTTTTCAGTCAATGATGTTTTTACTGTAGTTAAGTTCATACCCACATTTCTAGAGGCTACATAGCCTTTCAGTTGAGACCATATATTTTCAATTGGATTAAAATCCGGATGATATGGTGGCAATCGCAACACAGTGTGCCATGTTCGGCAAGTATTTTGTCCACAGAAAACTCTGTATACCTCTCCTTGTGCTGACATATAATAGCGTAAATCTGGGTTTTTGTTAATTTTGGATCAACTGGAATTTCATGTCTGTTTAACCAGTTGATCATTTCCCGTTTAATGGTGTTTGAGTTGGGGGGTCTCTCAAAAAATATCGTCTACATGGATGAGTCATATATACATGCATCCCACACTAAAGGGAAATCTTGGAGTGACGATAAGAAAAAAGGAGTAAAAAAGCCAATTTCAAAAGGTCAACGTTTGATAATAGTTCATGCGGGAAATGAAAAAGGCTTTGTACCCGGTGCTTTTTTAACGTATAAATCCACGGACACTACAGGTGACTATCACAATGAAATGAATAACGATAACTATGAGAAATGGCTGGTTAACCAATTAATCCCAAATATACCCAGTGATTCTGTTCTAGTTATCGACAACGCACCCTATCACAACAAGTATGTTGAGAGACCCCCCAACTCAAACACCATTAAACGGGAAATGATCAACTGGTTAAACAGACATGAAATTCCAGTTGATCCAAAATTAACAAAAACCCAGATTTACGCTATTATATGTCAGCACAAGGAGAGGTATACAGAGTTTTCTGTGGACAAAATACTTGCCGAACATGGGCACACTGTGTTGCGATTGCCACCATATCATCCGGATTTTAATCCAATTGAAAATATATGGTCTCAACTGAAAGGCTATGTAGCCTCTAGAAATGTGGGTATGAACTTAACTACAGTAAAAACATTATTGACTGAGAAAGTAAACATGATCGGCGCTGAAGAGTGGAAAAAGGTTTGCGATCATGCAATCAAATGTGAGAATGAATATAGAAGCATTCAACACAGTTTAGACAATTACACTGATAGATTAGTAATAAATACGGCTGATAGTGACAGTGATATTGACCTCTTTGAGAGCACAGATAGTGAAATGGAAGTAATTGAGAATTAGAATTATTATTATTTTTATTGCAATGTCTCATTTTAGCAATAGGTATAATGGTGTTTATTATGTACACTAAAGCTGTAATATTCCAAAATAATTAAATACGTAAACATAATGTAAACATGTTTTTTTATTTTATTTTACCCCAACCTAAAGCCATCACTTATAGAAAAATTAGTGTATTTTATACAAAGAATAAAAATATCAAAAGAAGCAAATCATACTTGTTTTAACAGCTCCAAATAGGTACCGGACTGTTTGTATTTTGTGCGACAGAGATAACGCTCTACGAAGCCGAAATTAGCCGATTGTCTCTTTCCAAAGGTCGATGTGCAGTATTTATCGCCGGGTACTGTAATATAATATCAAAACACTCGCTACTGCCAAAAAATCATTCGCACTTTGGCCGACTTATTATATAGCTGGCACTGCAGCTCATCTTGCGAAACACAAGTAAAAATAATTAAAACGTAGTCAAACTGCAACATCCCATTCCAATTCCTCTATTTCACTAGAGCCCAGCTCTTAATTTTAATTGCTATCCTTCTTGCCGCTTTTGAAAAATAGATCAATTGTGTCACGTAAAACACGAGAAAAAGCTAATAGTAGAGGAGCTCAAGATGCTAAATGGGTGCAAGTTACTCGAGCGTCGTAGGGACCTATTGGATTTTGTATATTAAATTATAGGAAAAATAAAAGGTTATATAATGTTTTTCATTGAAAGATACTACAGAAAGAAAAATGTTTTAAAAAATCAATGACATGGAAACACTGAAGCGCGTTAGATTAGGGTATGATGGATTAATAGCCAGCTAAAATTTAGAAAATCTGACGATTCAAGTGTAGCGTAAGAGAGTGGGAGGGTCACAAAGTTGCAAAGAAAATGTTGCCTTAACAGTCCCGAGCGCGACTGAATTTTCTTTTGTTATGGAGGATATTATGTAATAATTACGAAAAAAATATAATCTGACAATTTCCACAAGCCGAAGTAATCTTAATTTTGTTTTTTTGTTCTGCCATAGTCACCCCCCTTTATATAAAGGGCTAATATTTGGTGGAGAGCCTTAACAGTATGCGCGGTATACCCTCCTATGTTAATCTGACGCGCTCGAGTAAATACCAAAATCCCCTCTTGGTACACGTATCAATAATATCGTTACTTCTAAATATGTAGTAGAGTTCTGCAATGCCTTGGAGAGATTTTAGTACCACTTCTTCCTATCAATTTCTACTGCCTTGGTGCTTTTCACCGTCTTGTTCCCTATTGCAGGGTAAGGTAATCGGTAAAGGTATGCATGCGGTTTTCTAATCCGCTAAACGCACAATGGATAACAACGAACCATTGCCATTTTGGAGTCAAGACGTGATGTTTATTTATTTCCATCATTATCTGATTCTGAGACATCTGAGATTTCTGAAGAACACCATAATATGCTTGTTTACTTATCCTATGAAATAAAATAAATAGTGAATTTATCATCAGAACTAATCAAATTAAAATGAAAGTGATTTGGAACCTTTTAGTTAAAAAGAATCTTTGAAATTGGTTCACAAATGTGAATGATGTGTGAAAAATAATTTGTTGGAGATTTTTTTTTGTATATATACCCAGCATATACAAAAAAAATCTCCAACAAATTATTTTTCATACAAAAATTAATGCTCCTTTTATCTCTTTATTGTATGAAATTGAAAAATGCGTATTTATTTAATCGCATTTGAAATCATAAATATGAAATTTTAAGTAATTTCTAAGACTTAATGATTTTTTATACAATCGTTAACGACCCTTTTACCCCTTTAAGGAATAAAATTCACAAATCCTAAACTACATGTTTCTTAAGTTGTATTGAAGAGTTTTAATACAAAATTTCATGTGATATTGACTTTAAAATCCTCTTTTACCCCTTTTAGGGATGAAGCTCAAAACATCCTTACATGCATTTCTTTAATTGAGTTGAAGAGTAAGTATAATGTGTGTTTGAGTGATATTAATTATAAATTATTTGTATTTCATACAAATTTTAACACTTCTTTTCACTCTTTTATCCCCTAAAAGATTGAAAAGAAGTGTTAAAATTTGTGTGAAATCCATATTTCTTCATATCCTTTCATTGTATTAAAAGTATAAACGTTAAATTTAAATAACTTAGAATTTGTTGAAATACAATAAACAATTTTTGAATCAAATTTGCCCCTTTTTACCCCTTTATGGGATAGAATTCAAAAATGATGAAATACATGTTTCATTATTTTTCATTTCAAGGCTAATTATAATATTTTATTCATTACAACTCAAAAATGACAGTTTCATACAAACTTTAACCCCTACTTCACCATCTTGATCGCCCCGTTGGTCGAGTGGTTAGTGACCCTGACTACGCAATCCACAGGACTCGGGTTCGATCCCCGACGGGGACAAGCATTTGTGTGATGAGCATATATGTTTGTATTTCCGGGTTTGGGTGTTTATTTAATATATTCTAGTATTTATATATGTATTTCTATGTATTAGTATCGTTGACTAACACAAATAACACAAGCAAATAATTTGCTTACTTTGTGGTTAGATCAGTAAGTGTAACTTGTCCCGTGAATATTTATTATTTATTATTATTTATCTTATGAGATGAATTCTAAAAAATCCTTTCTTATTCTTTGTCTACGTCATAAAAATTCAGCATTCTTGGTCCAGGGGTTTAGGCTATACGTTGATATGTCAGTCAGCCAGTTAGGTAGTAAATTAGTATAATTTTAATCCTTTTATACAAACAGATGAACTGCTATGGAACCCTACATTGCGCACTTGTTTAACCTATTATAAAAGCTAAATATTCTATACAATCTTAAGTAAGTAAATTTCAGATTTAATTAATATTTTGCAGGTTGGCGTGAATATGGACGGAGAAATACAATATTTAAAAAATAAATATTACCAAGACAGTGGTTGTTCCTTTAATGAATCAATCAGTGGGTTGACACTAAATCATTTCCCAAATTGTTATGAGTCAAAGCGATGGCACATTGAAGCTAACGAAGTTCTCACGGACAAACATTCAACATCCTGGTGCAGAGCCCCGGGTAATCTTAAAATTAAAATTAATAAAAAAAGTCACTTAACATTAATTAACTAGTGGTCCAGCTTTGGAGTTGACCACATGAGGTCCCGGGTTCGATTCCCGGGTCGGGCACTTTAAAAAAAAGTGTTATTTCAGTTTTCTGAGAAACTCAAAGTTGCCCGGGATTGGAAAGTGCCCGGTTGGCGATAGGCTTGCCACCTATCACATTTATTGGACCAAGTATCTTCGGCTAATCGTGGGTGCACTTGTTGTACCTCTGCCTACCTCTTCGGGGATATGGGCGTGAAGATACTACTACTACTACTACTACATTTTTTAGATTATTCTAAGAATGCTCCAGTTCCGAAGTTAAACGTATGTAGAGTACATATTAAGTATGCTTTTGTTTTTGCTACTGATCTGGTGGAAATTATGTTGGCCATGAAGAGATAAATTCTACCGCTTGTTTTAATATAAAATATGTCCTGCCATAGCCGACCCATTAACCTTTCTGTTTTTTAAAGCTGTGATATACACTTTGAGCTTATCCGCGATAGTACATTTTGTTTGACCTTTAGAAACACTATCACCACTATGGTAGTGGTGATCGTGGTTCTATAGGCCAATAGTTCTAAAAGTCCAGTCCAGTTTATATGATTCAGGCATTAGATAGGGTATGAAATCATGAGGCTTGCTCAAATGCTAGGTTACTTTTAAGCTTGGCGTGTAGATGGTAGGTATAGAATATATTTTCAGTATCGTTCCAATCTTATAAGTATACGCCATAAATGCTATCTGCTTTAATACTTTGGGATGCCAAAGCTTTTAATATGGCTCGTAACATTTTAAGACTATATTAAAACTTACAACAGTAGAGAGGTTAACCAATTCCAGGGGGGAGTAGCTGCCTTCCCTGCCCCCCTTGGTACGCTCATAGCTATACTTAGGGCTCTTTGCCCAAAATACTGACACTACTGTCTGTCGCTACCCATAGCGTCATTTTTAATCTCAAGTTAATATTGACCTTGGAAAAGGAAGTAGCTACCATCTAGGCAGTTGTTTAATAAATCGATATACTTTTTAGAGAAATCGTTATTTCACAGTTAGTTTTTAACTACATGCAGACAATCTTTGATTGGAAGACTAGTATCTAGAGATTTTGTATGAAAACTTACTGACATTGCCCATACAATCAGCTGAAGCATAAATGTAGGTAATTAGTCAAATCATAAGTAGGTGACCCTGTCTGACTTACGATACGCCTTATACTAAGCCTCGACTTGCGATAGGCCTCAACGGTACACTAAGCCCGTACATCTTAGGTGGCTACGGTGATCTTGCCCTGTACAAAAATTGATACTTGTCTTCCTTAAAAATTACCCGGTTCTCGTGCACTTAAGAACGTACGTGCCATGCAACCCTAGCAGTGAGATTATACTTCACCAGTTTATATCTGTCTCGTCCTTCGAATATTTCCTAATTTTATCAGGTAGTTATTGCTATTTATCACAAGAGTGGCGTTTAATTTATCAGCCTTTGGCATTAAAATATCTCTATTTTGTCGCAGACGGTTTAGTGCCAGATGCTCATCTGCTGTGATATTACTTGACGAAATTTTCAAATTGCGCCGATAATCCTTGTGGGTTATGTCAACATCAGTTAGATCACCACAGGTTCTTTGTACTGAGCGCTACTATATACCATTCCATAATTATAAAATATATGAATTTCAATGGACAGAATGGATTTGTATTCTTCCTAGCTTGCAATCCAGTGCAGGCAAATAAAGTTTAACCTTCCGTTAGCGTTGTGTGTAGATTAAATTAAAAAAAAAACGAGACAAGAAGAGACAAACATTATCACAAACGTACTGTTACAACCCTTATTACAAGGTAGTTAGGTCTTAATCAGCAACCCCTCTATGTAGACTGTATTTTTCCATGCATTCAGCATTTTTCCTACATTGATAATTTTAATTAATTATTTTATACGATCAGTTAGTCAGTTAGATTCTGGAAGACAGACAGGGTCGGCCGCGTAACAAATTGGTGTCAGAAGTGGGATACCAGAGAAGTCTGACGACGTGGAGTCATAGAGCAGACGCTGGTATCCTGAACCTAAGCCACCTGCTGTCTTCTGATCGACAGTAAGACTTGACCCAAAGTTAAGCCTGCATCAGACACTTGGACGACGGTAAGCCTCCGCTCCGCAGCGTGAGCCCGCTCCAGCTACCACATACCAGGACGACGGTCAGTCTCAGTATACTATCTGAGCCCGCTCCAGCTACTTCATACCAGGACGACGGTCAGTCTCAGGTCATCATCTGAGCCCGCTCCAGACGGTCGGATCACCAGGTCTAACTCACCAAACAAAATCAAACGGAAAATACCATCCGCTCTAGTTACAAGAAATATCGCCGCAACGCGACACCGGTTCCCACGTCTCGACATGCAAGTGTGTATTGGCGTTCTATTGTAAGTGTTTTGTGCTATTTATAAAATATCAAAACGTAAAGTTTTACTTCTAAAAAGTGATCAAAAAGTGCAATTTTCTAAATCATACTAACTCTGAATCTTACAAACTCTAAATCTAAGTTAATTTTATATTTACACTATTTCTATTTTAATATTGCCGCTGTTTACTATAACACATTTTACTTGTTTTTGATATATATTTTTGTCGTGTATTAAGTTCAGCATATCATAATAATGTCTTTAAAGGCGGAATCATCTAAGAAAAACGAAATGGCTGAAAAAATAACACTATCATTCTTAACCAAATTTATCAAAACCTATAGTGGGGACAGGGAATCACTTCCTGCATTTCTCACAAATTGCGAGAATGCAATGTCCTTAGCTAGTTCAGATCAACAAAGTATTTTGTGTAAATTTATTATATCACAATTAGAAGGCAAGGCACAGGTAGCATGCAGTTTAAAAACTTTTTCAAATTGGGCAGATTTGAAAACGTTTCTCAGGTGTACTTTCGGGGAGAAAAAACACGCTACACATTTATTGTCCGATTTACAGCACTCTAAACAGTTACCAAATGAAGACGTTATAAAATATTCTCTCAGAGTCGAACAAATTCTCACACGTATACAGTCAGATATACACTATAGTTGCAAAGACGAGAAGGAACTTCCTGGCCGAATAGCAGCCATGGAAGACCTTGCATTACATTCATTTTTATTAGGGTTGAACCCTTCAATTTCTAACATAGTCCGGTGTAAAAATCCCCTTACTCTCAGTGATGCGATACAATACGCAACTGACGAGGAAAAATTATATAATTTATACAAAATTAATTCTAGATCACAAAAACAGTGTTCTATCTGTAATAAAGTAGGGCATAGCTCCTCTGAATGCTATAAAAATAAGGAGCCAAAATATTCTCGAAAACTATTTCACGTAAATCCACAAAATAATTCAAACTCTAACTCTAACCATTTTTATGAAAAAACATGTAACTATTGTAAACACATTGGTCACACGATTATAGAATGTCGCAAGCGTCAATTTAATATGAAACGCCGTGAAAACGCTGGCAACGCGCAACCTGCTACGTCTACTGCTAATTCTAATAATGCCGGTGTACATGTGTGTGACAACGAATCAAATGACTATGGGAATGAAGTTCATGATGATTTAAACTAAAAAGGATTTTGGTCCCGTGTCTGCCAAAATCCAATCAATATCACAAGGACACGCCACATTCCAACTTTCATACTAACTCTACTAAATCCAAATCTCAACCAAAAGCGTTGAGTCTTGCTAAGTCTACTAAATCTATATCTCAACCAAAAGTGTTGAGTCATTCAAACTCTACTAAATCTATATCTCAACCAAAAGTGTTGAGTCTTGCTAAATCTACTAAATCTATATCTCAACCAAAGGCGGTGTTGAGTCTTACTAAATCTACTAAATCTATATCCCAACCAAAGGCGGTGTTGAGTCATACAAACTCTACCAAATCTATATCTCAACCAAAAGTGTTGAGTCATTCAAACTCTACTAAATCTATATCTCAACCAAAAGTGTTGAGTCATACAAACTCTACTAAATCTATATCTCAACCAAAGGCGGTGTTGAGTCTTACTAAATCTACTAAATCTATATCCCAACCAAAGGCGGTGTTGAGTCATACAAACTCTACCAAATCTATATCTCAACCAAAAGTGTTGAGTCATACAAACTCTACTAAATCGATATCTCAACCAAAGGCGGTGTTGAGTCTTACTAACTCTACTAAATCTCAACAAAAAAAGTTGAGTCACATTAATTCTACTATATCTACATCTCAACCACAAGTGTTGAGTCATACTAACTCTGCTACATCTATATCTCAGCCAAAAGAGCCGAGTCTTACTATTTTTAATGGCAGAACTAATTGCCAAAAATTTAAATCTATACCTCAGCCAAAAGAGCCGAGTCTTACTATTTTAAAAGGCAAAAACGATTGCCAAAAGTGTCATAACACTAAATCTAAGGATATTTTATCTAAATCTAACTTAAATTATTCTAATTCTACGTCTCAATTAAACGAACCTAATTTTCCTATTTCTAATGGCAAAATAAATTGCCAAAAAGGTTTTCAAAATAATAAATCTAATATTGAGGATGAATTATACCTATCTAACTTAAATACCAGTCGCAATTCCAAACTAATATACGAAGTTAACGATTATAGCAAAAAGGTGTCTTTACCCCATACTTACTTATATTCTAAACACGCGTCGCGAAAACTATGTTTCCTTATCGATACGGGATCGTCTATCAGTATTATAAAAGGGTCTTGTCTATTACAAATTCCAAATCTTTCAAACGAGATTGTGAAGCTAAAAGGTATCAACAGCTCTGAAAATCCTGTTGAAACATTAGGTACCTTTCAAATGGAATTTAATGTATCTAACGAAATATTTAAATATAAATTTCACGTCACAAAAAATGATATTAATTTAAATAATTATGATGGTATCATCGGTAGCGATTTTTGTAATTATTTTAAATCAAATATAAATTATTCTTCTAAATCCATGACAATAAAAAAATATTCTATTCCTATTGTTTATACACAGCCAACTTATGTCATTCCGGCCCGTGCCGAAGGCGTTATCGAATGCACTGTATCAAATTACTCGACTGAGTTATATCATAACGATGAAGCTCTTGTATTAAATCACACCTTATGCGAAGGTGTTTATGTTGCTAATTGCTTGGTAAAAATTAAACCTAATAAGAAAGTAAATCTTTCCGTCTTAAACACCACCGAAAAAGATATCGAAGTCAAGGATTATCATGTTAGTTTAACGCCACTCGAACGCGAGTGTTTCGATTCGATGCCATGTTTTAATATTGATTCCGTTTCGACTACCAAATCTAATCGCGTTAATAAAGTATTAAGCCTTATCCGCTGTTCGCATCTAAACGACGAAGAGCGAAAAGCTCTTTTACAATGTTGTTCGTCATACACAGATATTTTTCACATAGACGGCGAACCGTTAACCTTTACGAGTGCTATAGAGCACACTATAAACACAGGTGACGCACCTCCTATCCACGTAAAATCCTATCGGTTTCCCGAGTGTCACAAAGAGGAAGTCGACACGCAAATCAAACAGATGTTAGATCAAAATATCATCCGACCTTCTATTTCGCCGTGGAGCGCCCCAGTTTGGGTAGTTCCGAAAAAGAAAGACGCTTCAGGCAAGCAAAAGTGGAGAATCGTAATTGATTATCGTCGCCTTAATGATGTCACCGTTTCTGAAACATATCCGCTGCCTCTCATCACCGACATCCTTGACCAACTTGGTCACTGTAAATATTTTAGTACTTTAGACCTAAAAAGTGGGTTCCATCAGATCATGACAAGCCCCAAGGACGCCCCAAAAACAGGATTTACCATAAGTACTAATTCGAGCATGTCTGGACACTATGAGTTCACCAGAATGCCTTTTGGGTTGAAAAACGCCCCAGCTACCTTCCAAAGGCTCATGAACACTGTGCTATCAGGTTTACAAGGCCTACATTGCTATATATATTTAGACGATTGCATTATATATAGCCAAAATCTACAAGATCACATGAAAAAACTACAACTTGTATTCGACAAATTCCGTCAATTCAATCTTAAACTCCAACCCGACAAGTGTGAGTTCCTCAGACACGAAGTTACTTACCTTGGCCATATTATTACCGACAAAGGTGTATCTCCAAATCCTGAAAAAGTCAAGGCCGTATCGCAATTCCCAGTTCCTAAAAGTCCTAAGGAAATAAAGTCGTTCCTAGGTTTAATAGGCTATTATCGCCGCTTCATAGAAAATTTCGCCAAACTAACTAAGCCACTCACTTGTCTATTAAAAAAAGATGCTATTTTTCAGTGGAACGCGGAACAGCAACACGCGTTCGATTTCCTAAAAGAAAAATTAATTACCGCTCCTCTTCTCCAATACCCAGATTTCTCACAACCCTTCAATGTCACAACCGATGCTAGTAATTATGCCGTAGGCGCAATCTTATCTCAAGGTCCTATTGGAAAGGACAAACCGATAGCGTATGCATCGCGAACTTTAAACAAACCCGAGGGAAATTACTCGACAACGGAAAAAGAGCTATTAGCCATTTTATTTGCGGTAAAAACTTTTAGACCATATTTATATGGCAATAAGTTCAAAATTATAACGGATCATAGACCACTCGTATGGTTATTTAATGTCAAAGATCCGGGTAGCAGACTCATCAGGTGGCGCTTAAAACTCGAAGAGTACGACTACGAGATTGTTTATAAACAAGGCCGCCTTAACTCTAATGCAGATGCGTTATCTCGATGCCCGGTTAACGCGATCAATGTTAGCAATTTAAATAATTCCTCCTATGAAAAATATTTTAAAGATCAATTCACCAATCAGCTTCCTATCTCAAATACTAAGATCGAAGAGTCTATTCAAGGTTTACACCTCTCTAATTTAAATACTATCGCATGTCCGATTTCTTTAGATTTTGACAATTCTATTCCACATTGTGAGGAGATACTATCTCAGCTTGATGACGCTAATAATTTACTTAATGCCGAACGCGAGCCTTTTACAATCAAGCATGTTCAAAATAAAAACAAAAATTACTATTTCTTGTTTACCAAAGTGCATCATTACGAGGAGACACGTTTTAAAGACGTTTATAACTTACTAATTCAACTTAGGAATATCCTAATCGATTGCGAAAATATTACAGACCTTGCTATATCAGATTTCTCCGATCCGTTCTCAAAATTAGCCTACACTAAAATTTATAACATGATTTCATATATTTTCCATAATACGAATATCAAGATACATATATATAAAAATCAATTAATCTATCCTACTCCAGTAGAAGTGCCTAAAATACTGAAAGAAAACCACGACTCGCCTATCGCTGGTCACCCAGGTTCACAGCGCATGTATAAACGTATTAAAGCAAGTTATTATTGGAAAGGGATGCGCTCTGACATTGAAGATTATGTAAAAAAATGCAAACTTTGCCAAATCAACAAACCCCTAAGAAAATCAAACAAAGCTCCAATGGAGATCACATCCACCTCTACTAGGCCGTTCGAGAGACTAGCTCTTGACATCGTAGGTCCCCTGCCCGACGCGGGTTTTCAACAATTTAAATTCATCTTAACGTTACAAGACGATCTTACCAAATTTACATGTGCTTATCCGATGGTCACGGCAACTAGTGACGAAATCGCCCGAAATCTTGTACATTTTATGTCTCTATTTGGTTTCCCTAAAACTATTTTGACGGACTTAGGCACATCATTCACGTCCGATTTATTTAAACAGCTAACAGAAATTCTAAAAATTAAAGCGTTATTCACGACTCCTTACCATCCTCAAACAAACGGAGCCTTAGAGCGCTCACATGCTACTTTAAAGGAGTACCTAAAATCTTTTGTTAACGACAACCAAAACGATTGGCATAGTTATTTATTTACAGCTATACTAGCTTATAACACTACTCCTCACTGTACGACAAATTATACGCCACATGAATTGTTATTCGGCTACAAGCCCTCAATTCCGAGTTCTTTGTATGAAAGTACTAGTAACACTACCTATAACGAATACATACGTGCTTTACAGTATAGAATGCGTTTTAGCCGCGAAAAAGCTATTCAAAATCTTATCAACAGTAAAGAAAGATCAAAACAATATTATGATAGTAATTCACGTGAAATAACATATAAAGCAGGCGACATGGTGTACTTGAAACAACACCACAGACTTCGCAAAGCGTTATCGCCCATATGGAAAGGGCCTTATAAGATATTAAAGGTACATAATAAACATAACGTCACTTTACGAATAGGTCGCAAGAATGTTAAACATCATACTAACGAGATAAAACTTGCCAAATCTTAATCTATTTCATATATCTCTTCTCAGTGTATTATGCTGTTATGGCACAAGCCACAGCCACGCGAAATCGAAAATTATACCTATATCTCATAGCCCTGGTATCTATTTTGAACCTATAACATACATAAATTTTTATAATGATTACTGGAAAATTGTAACGCACATTGATTTAGTCTCGCTAGAACCTTATCTTAATAAAATATCAAATCTATTACAAGATACTCTTAATCTTTGTAACAAAATCCAATCGCAAGATTTAAACTCGTGTAAAGACATATCTAGCCCTATTGAGGTTCTAATTCTATCTAATTATAATAAATTACAATCTTTATCTCACATTATTTCGGATCGCCAAACGAACAAGGTAAAACGATCTTTGGAATTCGGAGGCGAAATCTTAAAGTTTTTCTTTGACACCTTAGTGCGTCTAAGATGATGCTAGAAAATACGATGCCGCAATTGAGTCTTGTAAAAAGAGTGAGGCAGAAATATTTCATTTAATGAGAGATAATATACATGTTATTAAATCTACTATAAATAACTTTAACACAACAATTTATAAATTAAATCAAAACGAGATTAATCTCAATACCCAAATAAATAATATGAATAATATGCTATCTCAAATTACTAATACTGATAACCTATTACTGTATATCTCTAAGTTAAATAATTTAATTAATATCATTGAAGGTTCTTTACTCACTATTTCTAATTTACTAGATACTACGTTAAACTCTATTTTATTCTCTAAGGTCAATATACTACATCCTAGTGTAATTAGTCCCTTAAGTCTTTATAACGAATTATTTAAGCATAGCAACCAAATAAGCAAAAGACTAGACTTCCCAGTCGCATTAAATATCGACACTATTCATTCCTTAGTTGATATTTCTAAACTTAGTTCTTATTATTATAACAATAAGGTAATATTTGTATTGCAAATTCCTTTAATCACACCTGACAAGTTCACGGTTTATAAGAATATACCCTTACCGACACCTCACGATGACTCACACACTACCTTTGCCTTGATTCAACCTACTAATTTATTCATCGGATTAAGTGATGATAGATTACATTATGCTATGCTGGACACTTTAGATAAATGTAAGATAATAGATAGTAACCATTCTATATGTGAACTAACAAATGTGTACTCTTGTATATACAGCCCAAATTGTGAGTCGAAAATTATAACCGAGGTCACACTCTCGCTGCCCTCTGAATGTAACGCCAAAATTTTGTATGGTGATATCGACATTTGGCAAAAGTTACAAAGTAACAGGTGGATTTTTGTACAGTCAAAAACAAATAAGTTAACTATTCGTTGTGATGATCAGATTAACGATTATTCTATTGAAGGTACAGGAATTGTAAAATTAACAGCTAATTGTATCGGCTACTCTAAAACTTTCCAATTATTGCCGACAAACTATCACTCTATTATGATTAAATCTCCTTTAGACATAAGTTTTGATATTACAGCTGACGACTGTTGTAAGAAGGACATATTTAATAAAAGTTTGCCACATTTATCGCCGATATCCTTAAGTAAAATTAATCTTGATTCATTAAAGTATGCTACGCATCAATTAGATAGTTTAGAACACGAATTAAACAATTTAGAAAACGAGTCTCATTTTATTAAATATGGCCAATATTATTCAACATTTACGTATATTTTAATTGTGTGTCTATTTTTATATTTTTTGTATAAGGTTTACAGATGTATTACGAATAAGAAATCGACTAGTTCTGGATGTTGTGTTCAAATATTCAATCAATGTCATAACAAAAAGTCTGTTAGAAATAAGTCTAAAATCTCAAACTCTTTAGAGATGACAAACATCTCATCGTCAGATGACGAAAAAATGTCTATAAAATCATTGCCAATTCGGCAACAAGACTATAATAAATCTAACGTCAAATTTGCATCAAGTCGAAATCTCAATTTCTAATATTGTATTTATAAATGTTTAATTGTAACGACTTAAGTTAATAATTTTAATTTCATATTTCCTAAATGTTTATATCGCTATGAATGCTTTTTAAAGGTTATAAATGTTAATTTCTATTTTGAATTTAATTCAAAAATGTTTTATGTTTATATTGTTTACAAATGTTAATTTCTATTTTTCAATCTAATTCGAAGATGGTTTATATCCATTTACTGTTTACAAATGCTAATTTCTATTTTTCAATTTAATTCGTAAATATATTTTACGTCTATATTGTCTATAAATGTTAATTTCTACCTTTCAATTTAATTAGTAGATATATTCTACGTCTATATTGTTTACAAATGTCAATTTCTATTTTTCAATTTATTTCGTAAATGTTTTTGTCTATATTGTCTACAAATATTAATTTATAAATATATAGACAATTACTATATCATATAATAATTAGCTACCAAACAATAAGAAGCTATTTATTCCTATATCTAAAATCAAATGTAAAAACTTCCTAAATATTAACATAATCGATTAATTCTTATTCACTTCGCTTCATCTTAAAGAGATAAAGCTTCGTCCAAAAGGGGGAGCTGTTACAACCCTTATTACAAGGTAGTTAGGTCTTAATCAGCAACCCCTCTATGTAGACTGTATTTTTCCATGCATTCAGCATTTTTCCTACATTGATAATTTTAATTAATTATTTTATACGATCAGTTAGTCAGTTAGATTCTGGAAGCCGCCGCGATCGGTACTTTGCACAATTAATATTTGGGAAGTCCAATTAAAACCGTGTAATTGTACAATAAAAGTAGTTAGGATAACCGGTAGTTTTTTTTTAAAAAGACAGACAGGGTCGGCCGCGTAACAGTACGCGAGGAAGTTGATTGCATTACGCAGAAACACACATAAGTATGTCGCGATACATTGACACAAACTGAAGACAGCGCGACGCCTCACGCCCGACCGTCACCTCGACTCGGACGGTCCAGTTACAAAGTACTCTGTGGGCCGGTTAGCACTAGCGCAAAAAATCGCCAAGTTATTTATTGGCCACGCCGTATGTCATATTTATCTATGTGTGCATTTTACTTTAATCGCTGGTTTGTCTTTTTCGCTTAATGCTAATGATAAATGTATTTTTGGTACGATTAGGTCAAAACCTAAGGTCAATATTTTATATATATGTGGGTTAACAATCAAATATTAATCAATCTCCTCTAATAGGTTCCTTGTCTAAAAACAGTCTGTATAATCCTATTTTATAACTCATAATTAAAAATTAATATTAATAAAGAAATATTTTTTAACATGGTTATTAACTGTCTGTTTCGCAATATACAGTTTGTCATTGTTTTTATGTCATAACACAGCAAATAAGCAGATAGATCTCGTGATGGAATTAGAGAACTATCTCCTATAAACACCAAAAAATGTTAATGGTGCGTTGCTATGCATATGTTTAACCCCTTAACCTTACTCTTAAAACCGGAACGTAACAATGACAAGAATTGACTATTGCCATTGCACCAGGAATATGTAAGGTGATAGTTTCAAACCCGGGTTATACGTTGCAGAACACTACCAACTAGTAGTCACGATGGTAGTGACTCATATAGCCAATCGTTCGTTCTCGTAAGAACTGCTTGGCAGAATGGCAGATGGTCTATTCTTCAAAAGGGGGCTAGACCAAAACTGTTCATTCTCATTTCAATATTTTTATATAAGATATATAGTAAACATGTTTTTTTAGAGAATACAATTTATGAAGATATGAGGCCGAAAACGGGAAAAATCTAAAATATTTTTCATTTTAATAAAAATAAGGAGACAAATATCTTTATAAACGATAAGATTTCTTTAAATAGAAATGTTGAAAAAAAGTATCAATTAATCATGCCAATTTATTATATACTATGATTGTACCAATAAAAATTTCTAAATCATGATTCGTATTAAATTCAAATTAAATTCCTACTATTATTTTATTTTCCAAATAGCTTTTAATAGGTATGTGGAAACTTATTCTTATCTTACAGCGTCCACAGAAGGTATTGCAACAACAGAATATATTATGGAAATGATAGCTCACAAAATAGGTAAAGATTCTCTAGAAGTAAGATTAATAAATATGAAAAAGGAAAACAATCCTGTGCCTAAATTGATTGACCAGCTTAAACAACTATCTGATTACACTCCAAGATTGATGGAAGTTGACAAGTTCAATAAAAGTAATCGATGGAGAAAGCGTGCCTTAAAATTAATGCCTATGACATATGAAATGTCTTACATAGGACCCTATAGTATTATTATTTCTGTATATCATGCTGATGGTTCAGTGGTAATTACACATGGAGCAGTAGAAATGGGTCAAGGACTTAATACAAAAGTAACTCAAGTAGTAGCATACAGTCTTAATATTCCATTAGAAATTATTAGTGTAAAACCAAGTTCAACTTTCGCATCACCCAACTGCATGGCAACTGGTGGTAGCATTGGTAGCGAATGTGTTTCCTACGCGGCAATGAAAGCATGTGAAATACTAATAGAAAGACTTGAACCTATAAAGAACTCTTTGAATAGTCCAACATGGGAGGAACTAATCAGTAAAGCACACGATGCTAATGTAAATTTACAAGCAAGCTACATGTATTCCACAAATGAACCAGTAAAACCTTATGATATATATGGTGTAGTTGCTCTTGAAGTTGAAGTTGACATTTTGACGGGAAATCATAATATTAGAAGAGTCGATTTATTAGAAGATACGGGAAGAAGCTTAAGTCCTATAATAGATGTCGGTCAGGTAATACGATTTCAAATTCAAATCCTACACATGTTATAAATGTGAAAATTTGGATGTTTGTTACCCAATCGAGCGAAAACGGCTGTACCGATTAGGAAGAAATTAGGCAAACAGGTACCTAGATAATGACCTGGAAGAGGATATAGTCTCGAAAAAATGTGTTGTTCACATGGCATTCATCAAAAATGTTAATAAACAATAGCCTACAGGGTGCAAATAGTAGTACCATATGTTACAAAAAATCTTAATTCTTTTACTGACAGTATCAATCTTTAAAAATAGTAATATGTCAAAATACGCACAGATATATTTTTCTTCCTTCTTCTGATGTTTGATGTTTCGATCAAACTACATTTCCCGTGGTCACGAGTGGACTAAATCAGCGATTTTTGTATAAATACGACTTAATTCTACTAATGAGGGGATTTTAAACTGATGAAAATTTAAATCCTCCCTACCCAGAGAAGTACTTAACAAAACTTAAAAATTGCCAAAGTCTTCCAAACTTTAAAGTACTGAAGTTAGTTAAATGGAATCCTTTGCTTAACAGAATATTATAGCCTTTGTATCTGTTATCAAACAAATTTCAAGATACTGTCAATATTGCGAACTCGTTGTTTCAGCCTACTCAAACTTTAGTTACTACGGCTACTATAAATTGCCCCAAATGTAAGGCTAGCTTCACAAACAAAGCAAATTATTTAATTGACAGTAAAGGTGCAATTAATATAGAACTGTTTAAAAATAATATCAATATAATTTTAGATTGAGGGATCATTTGTAATGGGCCTAGGATATTGGACGTCAGAAAATGTAATATTTGATCGTAAAACTGGTAAATTACTAACAGATCGCACTTGGAATTATAAACCACCAGGAATCAAGGACATTCCGGCTGATTTCAGAATTTATTTTCAAAGAAATTCCAGCAATCCCAATGGAGTATTAAAATCAAAAGGTAAGAATATCCAGCAAACATAATATTGACTTTATACGAGTATTAGAAACTAACGCAATAGTGATGAAATTAAAACATAATTTAATGTCTAATCATTTTAACCGGTTCAGGCTCCTTTGTAAAATAGACTGCTGTTCTGCCTGGCAGATCATAAAAGGCAACCGATTGGCTAATCATGTCACTACCATCGTAACTACTATGTGGTAGAGGTGGGCAATGACTATTTGATATATATTATACAAAATAGTCGTTGCACTCGGGTATTTGATACCACCGCCTTCTCTATTTCTACCATCAATAGCGTCAATACTTGTCATTGTCGTGTTCCGGTTTGGAGGGTACTGTAGCCGGTAGACTTATACATGTAGCATTACAACTCCTCCACACGGTTAGCAATGCACCATTAACGTCTTTGGTATCTATAGGCGATGGTTGTTTCTTTCCATCACGAGAGCCATCTGCTTATTTACTATTTTATAATATAAACAAGTGGTGAAATAAAACCACAAAGTACTATTTAATCATCTATGGATCAATTTTGCACAAAATTCATGTCGCCATTGTGAACACAAGTTGATGTAGTTCTGGAACGTCGCAACTCGCATGTAAGTTTGGTATAATCTCTTTTCGTATTTCTACCGCAATAACGTTGATATTTCTTAGTGTCGTGTTCTAGTTTAGAGCCATACATTTACACATAGATTATATCGTGAATAAATAGAAACACACCATGTTGTACTGTTTTATAGGACCAAATATGATAACAAGGTTTAAAAATTACTCTTGGAGTGATTTTATTTCATTGGAAAGTGGCATAACTCTTTATTTCTGTGTGTAATTGCAAGCTACACCGATAAACTAAGAACTTGTCTTGAAAGGCGAATCAATTAAATCCGTGGTTTTGGCATACACTTTGGTGCTGGATAGTTTTTAGGATCTGATGATAAAACTAGAAGTTGGCTATGATAATTTTAAAACTAAACAAGATAAACCATCAAGCTTAGATTCATTTGTTCTATTTTAACAAATAACAGGAAGCAGGAAGGATATTATAGGAACTTGGAGTTAAAATTTAACAATTCTTCATATTTGTTCTTTTAAACTGTTTGAAACAGGATGATTTTCGGTGTAAGATAACATGGCGGGAAGAAGTCCATGATAAATCCTAAGCTAATCAAGAGAAACCCATTGAATGTGGCTTGCTTCGGTTTGTCTTGGCGTATTTTTGGTGCTAAATATTTTTTTGAATTTGATAATGGAATTTGAAGATGGCTATGGGAAACATTTAAACTAAACAAGATCGAGTTTGGACCCATTTGTTCTATTTTGAGAAATACCTTGGCGCTAGATAATTTCTATGATCCTATGATGAAGCATGAAGGGGGAAATGGGAGGTTCTTGCGATAAAGTGGGAAGAAGGTCAAGGGAATGAAACAAACAAGTAAATGAAAATTGAGAAGCACCATCGATTTTGGTTTCATTTGATTCTTCCTTTTAAGGACTTTAGAGCATAATGTTTTCCAGTATCTGATGATAGAGCTGGAAGAAGTTCATGGGAATTTCTAAGCTAATATAGATAAACCCATCGAATGTAAACTAAATGGGTTTATTTTGGCAAACACTTAGGTGCCGGATGTTTTCTAAGACATAATAATGGTGAAACGAAGGTGGCCATCGGATATTGGGCTGATATAGTTGGCCTTTATTGTTAGGAGATTCGCAGCATTTGATGATAGAACTACATGGTGGCCATGGAACTTCTGCACTAACAAATAAACCCATTGAGTGTGGCCTTATTTGTTATATTTTTACATACATTTTGAATCAAAATAATTTCCAAGGTTACATAGTGGAGCTGAAGACCATGGAGCATTGCAATAAAACAACTCATGTTTATTGAGTAAGAAACCGTGGTGGTAACATTAACCTGATGCTCCGAGATCCCTTTTCGAAGATAATCAAATCCTTTCAAATTTTACTCTTTAAATGATGCATAATATGTAACAGAATGGCGGTCTAAGGATGTGTCGGGGGTTTTTGAAATTTTTAATTTTATCTTGTGAATGTTGTAACTGTGTATTGTGTATGTTTCTATTTCTCTTGTACATTAATGATTTCCCAGACATTATTAATAACAAATGCACATTATTTGCCGATAACATTTCAATAACAATCACAAATGATAATAATAATATTAATGACGAAATAAATAATACAGTCCGAAAGGCGATAAATTGGCTTATATACAATAATTTTAAAGTAAATCTGACTAAAACTGATTGTATATTTTATGGCAACGATCACAACCAAAATAAAGTAAACATTCAACTTGGAAATCAGGTAATACAAAGAGTGCGTCAATCGAAATTTCTAGGCATCCTTATTGACGATAAATTAAACTGGAAAGCACAAGTGGAAAATGTGTGTACCAAAATAAATAGATTCGTTTATGTGTTAAAGCAAACAACAGGTCTTTCTACTGTGTTGAAAGCGTATCATGGATACGTGGCTTCAGTGCTTAGGTATGGACTGCTATTGTGGGGAAATTTTACAGATATAAACAAGGCATTTATTGCACAAAAAAATGTATCAGAGCTATATGTGCAACACCACCATTCGTTTCATGCAAACCACTCTTTAAGAACTTGAATATTCTACCACTTCCATGCATGTATATATACGAATTGGCATGTTTTGTTAAGACAAATAGAAGAAGACATATATCCTAGAAATACACGCAATTCCAATAAGCTGGTTTATAAACTCGTGCGAAGGATAGCGTTGTATCAAAAGCAGTATTATTTTATGTGTATACAAGTATATAATGCTGTGCCAGACAATTTTAAATCACTTCCCCTAAAGAAATCCAGAAAAAGTTTTTTGGAGTGGCTAAAGGGCAGAAATTTTTACAGTGTACGAGAATTTTTCTTAATTCCAAAATTTCGTCAACGATGCTAATTCATGTTAGGTTTTATTAATTGTATATTGTATTTTTAATTATAATTATTGTTTTTCATTGACATTTCACAATATTGAGACATATTATATACATACTTTTACAAAATACTTATTAACTAATCTTTAAATCGAATATAATTCGACATTGTGTTAATATTATTAATGTACTAATAATTTTAATGACAATTTTATTTTTATGTGTTAATTTTTACATTAATTAAATTTAAGTTGCATGCTGTTCATACGGCAAAATAGGAGGATCTATGTTTATGTAATGTAAGATCATATGTAACCAACCCTATTTTCTACAATAACTGATTCATTGATTGATTGTAAGCTTGAATGCTAGAGTAGCAGCACAACTAGAATACGGCAAGAAATAAATACGCAGCAATTTGAAAATAGAAAAACACCTTGGTCGCAATGTCACACAGAACCAATTATTGATTATTCTATATTTTGGTTAGTCGGGAGACGTGTAGATAGATCAAATTCGGGGAAATTATTCTTATTACCAGTGTGTTAACAATATATATGCATTAATTTAAAAAAAAAGGTTTAGTTTCCCATTGTCGAAATTCGACAGTCCAAACTTTTTGTTAAACCGATTAAAATTTGTCGGAGTTTATACTTCAAAATTAGTTTGTTCGGAAAAATCAGGTCAAACTGTTAGGACTCAGTTTTACAGATGTTAAAAGTCTATCCAATTCACTAACACTTTCATGAAATTTTAAATTCTAACAAAACTTCAAACTTGCTGAATTACTTTACAATTTACATGTCATTACTTTATAAAGTTTATTTTAAAACTTGTTAGCTATTGTTATATTTTTTTTTTTGTTAGATATTGTGCAAGCAAGTAAAATCTAATATTGGTTTGTCATAACATATCAAATTTTTTTCCGTGTAAATCCGGGCCCTTTTTCAAAAATTTAAGGATCTGCCATTTTACCAGACAGTTTGTAAAAGCCATACATTTGGCTATGCATTGCTATCGTAATTACTCGTAGATGGTAGAGGTAATCAATATTTTACCCGGATTTAGCGCCATGCTTAACACTAAACTTGAATGTGGTGGGATCGTAACAAACGCGTAAATTAACCGGTTGCCTTACTATTCAAAATGGAACACGGCAGTAACAATCAATGACGCTATTCGTATTAGGTAAGGCAGTGGTACCAACTTCTTTTCTACTACTATCCTAAAGAATATGCTGACTAACTACTAAAAGTCACCTGGTCGTCAACTACACGAACCGGTCGACGTTGAATACTTTTAAGAAGAAAACGTTTCAGCGTTTAATTTAATCGGGATGAAAATTGGTACCTACACAAATAATCAACCGGTTTTAGTATACCTATAAGCTACGTTTTACTTCTAAAATTCATTTTTCCTGTAGAGTTCGAGAAAAACTTTAATAAGCCCGCTACAAGGCGGGTCGCTTGTGATTTATGAAGGTGTAACCATTTTCACAACGAACAAAGCTTACTTAGTATAAATGTATTTCAGCTACAAAGTTTGAAACTATTTATTAAGTAAAGTCAAATTATTATTTTTTTTAAAGATTTTTGTTTTCAAAGAAGGAAATAATTTAATTTGCAAACTTCCATGAATTTTCACTTATAGTCTTTGTGATGCCACTAAAATGAAAATGAAAAATCTCTAAGAAATGAAATAAACTCACCAAAGATCCATAAAATAAAAACTGTATACAATAAAATAAATTACCATTATTAGGTATGCCTGAGCGTTCCACTTTGTATACCAGATTACTGCCTGGTCCGGAGCAAAGTGCTGATTACGCGCCTATCGCGGCCTCACTTTGTAGACTGCCTCTAGCACTATAGGTCAGCAAATTGGGGCGGGATGTCGTCTTTCTTTGTATCCTGACCATGGGAACAGTAATTGTGTTTCTCGCTTAATGATCCGAATTTTGTCACTAATGTGGTGCTAGAGGGCATACTACGTTACCCATTGTTGGCAAGTCTCAGCCTTAGTTTATTTGTCACTGCAAAACTGTTTTATGCCGAAAGCTTGGGGTGCTGCTTTAGCATTTCGTGAAGCTAACATATTACGATAGGAGTACAATTTTCTTCCTGGTTCTTCAAAAGAGCTATCGCCAAAACAAAATCAGAACTCATTGGTAGAGCTGGCGAGAAATTAATTTACCTTCTTTTGGAAACTGTTGCGTTCTAGTGTCCCGCCAGCCTTCTTTTTTAACTTACACGGAGAACGATGATTCTCTGGTCCATACCGCAAAGGAAAAGGTTGATCTTCTGAGGTAGTCCTTTGTAACCAACTCGACTCTGAATGACAAAGGAAATGCCACCTACCATTCCGAAATTTTCGAATCGAAATCCCGAATTCCATTTTCGTCACTCTGTCTATAATAACGCTAAATGTCACCAAATCAATATAATCGTTTATTTATACAAATATCCATACTTATTAATATAAATTCATTAGTCTGTTTAACTGTCTGTCCGTTTGTCTGTCTGTATGTTACGCTTTCAAGGCTAAACTGCTGAACCGATTTTGATGAAATTTGGCATGAAGATAGTTTAAGACCCAGAGTCGCTTCTTTTTCAAAAATCAGCCCCCTGAAACACTAAAATGTGGGAATAAATTTGAGTAAAAGATCATATTGATATCGTGTTTCTCTATTTGCGGGCGAAGTGGCATGGGTCAACTAGTAATCAATAACTCATAATATCGCCGAATCAATATAATCTTAAATTTACACAAATATTTGAAACCATATATGCGTTCAATCTCATGGATCGATTTGCACCAAATGCGATGACACGTGCGTTTCACACGGACTCATGTGAAACACACGTATGGTTCAAAGTGAGACTAATAACAAATTCAGTAGCTACCAAAAATATTGATTTCCCAGAATTTCGGAAAACAGCAATAAAATGAAAATTATTTAATTGATTTGGTCCATCTTGCTCTTGTCAGATGGTCCATGGTTCAAAGGGAGCCCCCTTTGAACCATAGCTATTTATTTTTTTATAAATATATATTATTAGCTATTTTGGCTACTAGGCGACAGAGTTTTGCATTGTTTCGCCAGGTCTAGTACTCACAGCCTTGCCTATTTCAGCCGTAATAGCGTCAGTGTTTGCCACTGTCGTGTTCTTGTTTGGGAAATAAGTCAGCCGATAAATATGACATTATGACCCCGCCACAAGGATAGCAACGCACCATTAATATCTTTAGGCAGTGGTTGTCTCTTTCCATCAGGAGAGCCATCTGTTTCTTTGCTATATTATGATAGAATAATTAGTGAAGTGCGTGTCGGGTCACCCGCAATGTAGGGTTCCGAAGTTGTCCATCACAATAATAAGAACTAGGTAGAGGGCTTTTGTTATTTCATGAACACGCTATGAACATTTGACCACCCGCACCATAGATTCAGCGCCTATAAGAACTTCTCCAAATAAATTTTGTAGGTTGGTCGACTATTGCTCAAAAACTTATTGAGCATTCTAAGCAGTGATAATTTTCCTTTTAACTTTATTAAATTTACTACTACCGTGAATTTTTCATCCATCCTCAAAACCAACCGTTTCGCTGGCAGAAGCCAAGCCTACATGATATTTGTCAAGATTTTATGTTACCACTTTGTTCGCGTGATTAATGTATATTCATGCCAAATTACAGCTTTCTAGTACTAAGAATCTCTGAGCTAGACTGCGGACGGAGGGAAGGACGGAGCGACACTAAAAGGATTCCTAGTTTACTTCGAAACTCTAAAAGAAACCAGTGTGCAAGTAGAATAGCGATTAATTGGCTAGACTTTTAACTTGGGATTTTTATTTGACACCTTTTTTTCACCTTGATCAGTTTAAGTAGGGTTGAATTACACAAAGTTGTTTTTGGATTTTTATATAATATATAATTAGTAATATTGCTAATCTTGTGAATAAGATTAAAAACAATTGCAAAAATAACGTGCGTGTGTTTGGCGTATCAAGATAAAAATCTTTCCAAAATTTTATCGTTCCTGTTATCTTATGTTTGTAGAGAAAACGACATTAATAATAGAAAAAATAATAATTTGATTAACATAGTGAATTCAGATACTAAATATGAATCCAAATTAATGTTTCAGCCACTGGAGAACCAGCTTTTTGCTTGACAGTTGTGGTCACGCATGCTATACGTGAAGCGATTAGACTAGCAAGACTGGATGCTGGATATGAAGATCAATGGATCGACATAGGTATTCCCTTTTTTAATTTGACTAAGATACCATTTACTATCGTTACCAATCTTATTTAAATCCGAGGAACCAGAGATTTTCTCGGTAACATCCCAACCACGATTATAAAAACAAACTTCGTTTTTAGTAATACAAATTCTTATGAAGTAATTTATTACTTTATAAGAATTTGTATCACTAAAAACGAAGTTTGTTTCCAATAAGTGGCCTGTAAGACCTCCCCAAATCGTAGATCTAAAAGATGACATACAAGATGACATTTATTAAGTTACTTTATAAGAATTTGTATTGCTAGAAACGATTTTTTTTCCCAGTAAGTGGCCAGTAAGACCAACCCAAATCGTAAATCTAAAAATGAAGTTGTCATCTTGTATGCCATCTTTTGTATCTACGGTTTGTGAGAGGTCTTACTGGCCGCTTACTGGAAACAAACTTCTTTTTTAGTGATACAAATTCTTATAAAGTAATTTAATGAAGTTGTCATCTTGTATGTCATCTTTTGTATCTACGGTTTGTGGGAGGTCTTACTGGCCGCTTACTGGAAAGAAACTTCTTTTTTAGTGATACAAATTCTTATAAAGTAATTTAATAAAGTTGTCATCTTGTATGTCATCTTTTAGATCTATGATTTGGGGAGATCTTACAGACCACTTATTGGAAACAAACTTCGTTTTTAGTGATACAATTTCTTATAAAGTAATTTAATAAAGTTGTCATCTTGTATGTCATCTTTTATATCTACGGTTTGGAGGAGGTCTTACTGGCCACTCACAAATTGCTTGAAGCAGCAAGTTTACAGTCTACCTTTGTTTTGAGAACGGTACATGACTAACGCTATTGCGGCAAGAATAGATAAAAAATGGTACCAAAGCCGAGACATTGCAAACCTTACCACCTAGTATACAGGATATTAAAGAAATTGTATACCATAGCTCCAGGATGAGTTCAATATTGATAAAGGAACCCGTAAAAAATAAAAAAAAATTAATACCTTTAAAACAATAAAATTAAAAATTTCAAAAACCACCGACACATCCTTAGACCGCCATTCTGCTACATATGCATAATTTTAAGAGCAAACGTGAAAAAACTTGAAAGAATAGCTTTGGCTAGAGACTAGAATGCACGGGTTCCCGAAGGAAGGCGAACTAGCCTCCCACCAATTCTGCCAATGTGCTCCGATTTTGCCTTAGCTACGATTCTTTTAAAAGACCTGGAGGCATGATTGTACTCCTTTCTAAATATGATGGTGTTTACATCCTGCGATGCCGACGCCGTGGCCCAGGCTTGGTGGCATTCCTGCTTTCGGCGAGAAGCCGTTTTGCATTGGCGACCAAACCAAGGCTGAGACTTGCCACCAACGGGTACAGCAGAAAACGGAATGAAAAGTTTCATTCCCTGCAGCACCATATCAACGACGCAGTCGGCAACAACATCTGGATCTTCCAGCGAAAAGCACACACGCCCCCATGGGTAGGATGCAAAAAAAGAACCGCATCCCGTCCCAATCTGCTGACCTGTAGTGCTAAACGCGGCGGCAGCCTGAAGAACGAGGCCGTGATAAGCGCGTAACCGGCATTTTTCTCCGAATTAGGCAGTAGTCCGATGAACCAAGTGGAGCTTCTACAGAAATCAGATAACTGTCCGGGTGTGAGGTCAGCAGAAGGTCTAACAAAGAAGGAAGATGGTGATCCACATCTGGAACACGCGTAGGCGAAGTAACCAGCTCCGTTAGTCCATACGCTAAGGTAAAATCGTGAACAGATCTCCGTGGTACGAAGACCGAGCCATTCGGCATGGTGGGCATTGAAATCACCGATGATCACGATCTCTGCGGAGGGGATCTGCTGCAGCACAGAATCTGTCATAATCTGGATATGCTCAATGAGTCGGTCTGACTCGGCATTTCCGCTGTGGGACTTGTAGAGGCACGCATAGATTAGCCGTTTCAAGGTGGTAGTGGACGGCATTTAAGTTCGAGAGAATACCCCTAACATTTGTAAAGTCCACGTGGAGTGTGGAAGGGGGTGCCTTAAGATTCTTGTTCCGTTTGCCCCGAGCAGTAAAGTGTATGAGCGCAATTTTGCCTCACAATTTCTCTTTATTTTCCTCTATGGGGGGGGGGGGGGATACGCAGTTCATGAACATGAGGCTCACCTGAACATGGATGTCCAGAGGGGGATTCCCCACAGCTCACGCTAGTGGTACCCCCCTGGGGTAAACTACTACCTTTAAATTGCGCTTCCATAGTGTTAGGAGGAGGGGGGAAAGGGCCTCCGGGAACCTCACAGACCAAACGAAACGCAACAGCAAAACTGTTACTTTACGTTGGTTTTAAGTGAGGTAGTGGTATTGCCCCGGTCGTGCCGGCCCATTCAGCTAAGCTTGGCACTACCACCTTTTTTGACTGACTGCACCGGTGGAATAATTTCATAAAAAGAAGATTAACCAACCAGCGGGCGATGGGGTTGTCACGTCCCGACGCCGCCTGAAGCGGCTGACGCGGGTCGGTTCTCCTCCTTCACTGATGTAAGCCGGTTTTGTATTATTACAAGGTGCGCATTGTAATGCTCGGTTCTCCTCGTTCACTGATGTAATGCTCAAATCTGTAACGTTACATTACGCGCGAATGCTCCCGGTGAAGAAGCACCTTTAACAATTTTAATTTTAAACGATTGCTTTTTCATGTTAGTAGGTACTAAATTAGGTTGATCTTGCAATTTTTTTTTAATTTTTGTGAGTTCCTTTATTAATACTGATCTTACCCCTAAGCTACGGCACGTAATTACTTTAACACCTATTATATGTAGATTTATAGGTATTACTAGCTGTGCCCGTAACTTGGTCCGCGTGGAAAAAATTACCGTGGTTTAAAAGAGAGACAGTAAGGCCTTTACCCACATAGTTCTCGTTCCCGTAGTATTTCCGGGATTAAAACTATCTTTTGTCATTTCTCGGGTCTCAAATTCTTTTTGTACCAAATTTCATCCAAACTGGTCCAGTGGTTTAGGCGTGAAGAAGACAGACAGACAGACAGAGCTACTTCCGCATTTACAATATATGGATTTGTAACAAAGCACACCTTTTATAACTAATATAATAATATAAAAATTTATTTTTATTTTTATGGCAATGAACCATTAACATCTTTGGTGTCTATTGGCGATTTCCATCATGAGAGCCATCTGCTTGTTTGCTATGATGAAAAATCTGATATGATGAAAAAAAAAAACAGTAGCAGTCGTGGAACTGCCGATAGAAGTGAAAACGGAACTATTAAGTTGAGAGTAATTAAAACTATATGCAAAACATAGCTATAGATATACTATTATCATTAGCATGTCGGTGACGCGAACCGAGGATTTTACCCTCTACCAAAACGCTCAACGCGCCTAAAGAAGTTTTCACTTCAAAAAGATATGAAAAATCTACGTGTGTATTTTTATTCATATTGTAATATTTTATGAGAATGTCTACCTTTATCTTTTCTTTTAGAATAAAATTTCTAACATTATTATTTCAATCCCATCGCGTTGTTATTGTAAGTAACGGTCCCATTTGTTTCAAGTCACAAGAGATATTGTGAATTGGTGTAATACATAATGACTATAGATATTTATTTTGTGTTTTATTTCATCATCAGCGGAATCCTTAATAAATATCTTTCTCTAACTTTAATCAGTATGTATACGTGCATATTTATCTCCGTATGTTTTAAATAACATTATGTGCTTTAGCACTTACCTCTTGCTGCGATAAACTTCGAAAACTTAACAGGAAAAATGTTAATATGACTTGATTTGTACCAGCGACCTTGTCTACAACCGGGCTGCTCTAACCAGCTGAGCCGCGTGTCGGTGGTTGAACGTGACGAATTTTTTTTTGCTTTGTAATCGATTCCATCGTGTCTCAGTGCAACACGGTACCACATTGTTTAAGCAATTTTCAAATGGGACATTTTTTCATAAGTACAAATAAGAAGGTCTAATGACTCTTTACGACAAAGTAAATATTTTGGAAGATATGCATTTTTAAAGGTTAAAGAAATCCCGAATTTGAATAATTTTGAGTCTTTAAAAGTAGGGTAGAAATGCTGGTTATAGCCACTGTGGCATTTATGGCCGTTTTATGTCAACAATTTAAAAACATTGATTAATAAAATTAATAAAAACATTATTCAGCATTATATTTTTATGGAAATTGATTTAAAATTTAAATGGCCATAAACGGTACTAAAATAGCAAAAACCGGTAATTTTAGTGTAAATGAAAAGAATAAAATTGTAAAAAAATATATTTTTTTTATATTCTTTATACAAAAGTTAATAATACTTTATGTGAGAACTCAAAAGCAAAATATTTTTTATATCTGTTTTTTAATTTATTCGCACGCTGACTTTATCTGTACCTTTGGTACCTTTGTCCCGCTTGAGAATAACAATTTCAATATAATCAGTAGTCCCTTGTAATAATGCATATAAATTAGAGATGAAATGAATACCACGCATTTATTTATATTTATTTATATTCAATTATGGTTTGGCTTTTACAAATATGTTCTTATATCTGTTTGTAATATATTGTATGTAAATCACAAACAAATACATGTATGGATTTGTTTGTAATTTACGTATTTTTATTATCAATGTCATTTTAAGTTTTTTTCTTTATCGTCATTTATAGAATTGTTTTTTTTTTATTATTATCGATAGGTAAGCGCTTGACCTCGATCTCGCCTGATGGTAAGCTAAGATGAGGCCTAAGATAGAACGCGCTTCCCTAGAAGGTACTTGTTCACTCTTCTCTTGAAGATCCCCAGATTGTACTCGCCCGGAAACACAGACTCAGGAAGCATGTTCCAGTCCTTTGCGGTTCGAATGAAGAATGTTGAGTCAAACCGCTTTTTTATCTTATTTGTATGTTGTTTGTTGTTCTTATTTACTGCATACGTATAGTATTGTGTGATAAATAAAACAGTTCTTATTCTTATTCTTAAAATATAAATTTGTTTCAGCACATCCGTACACGGCTGAAAATATCTTTATGACTGTAGGACACAAGCTTGAACACTTCAAATTGAAATAAATGTTCTGCGCATTAAAAGACAAATGGCTCGTACGCTGTGCTGATACAGTTCCTGAAAATTCACAATGACAGCCATTTGCCTTTGTTTATTACATTTTATCTTCTTGTGTTATATCGTTCTAGTTTTTTTGTGTTTGAACGTATTCTGCTGGTACCCTGTATTTAAGTTATGATTAACATCTTGCTTCGAGTAACAATAAAAGCGCCTCTACATGTACCAGTTGCTAAGACATGGTACAGACTACAGGGCAAACTATTTCTTTATAAGAGCGAGCAGGTCTCTCAATATTGTCTCCCGTAACTTAGACATAGACTTATTTGATAACAACGTATGCAAGCTAAAGTGCAAGCTGAGCCAATTTTTTTTAATTAGTAGCTAGGTGAAACTCCATTTTAATACAATATTTATCAATTAATACACTTTTACTGTTTTACAATAAGTAAACTTGCTATGATACAGTACAAGTGTATTAATTTATAAATATTTTATTGTGTAGCTATTAATTCACAGCTATTAAAGAACACATTCTTGTATTAAGAATGTGTTCTTTCTACATTTTCTTGGTTTTACTTGTGAAAACTTTTAATTGGCCTTTGTATTTACATAGTTAAATATAATATACTTGAAGCTGTAAGTTTCATCTTAAATAAAAATGTTAGCCCATTGTACTTATGTTACGTTAATATTGTCTTTTTTGTATTGTTTTATGTGTACAACAAAATATTAAACCAATTAATAAAAAAATATTTAAAAAATGTGTATAAATAGCTCCTGTGTTATGCAGATACAGTTACTGGAAATTCAGATTGTTAGTCATTTGGTTTTGTCAATTACATTTAACCTTCTTATGTTATGCGTTATTGTTTGTTGTTATTTATTTTGTGTTACAAAAACTTTCAAGTGTTCCACTTTAATTAAACTACCAAATAAAATTAAAATAAATCTCCTGCGCATAAAAAGACAAATGGCTCTTAAGCTATTAACATACATTTTCTGGAAATTAGAAATTGTCAGCCATTTGCCTATGTTTATTACATTTTATCTTGTATTATATTGGTCATGTTTTATTGCTATTTACGTTGTGTTCAAAACAATTCAAGAAATATAGTAGAAAATATAGTATGTATTTAAAAGACGAAATAAAAAGAAATAAATATTTCTGCACACAAAAAGACAAAGGACTCGATTTCTCGCAAATGTAGGTATGTTATAGAAATTCAAATTATCGACCATTTGCCATTTTTATATGTTATCATCATGTTATCTTCTCGTATTATGTTGATCTTGTTTTGTGGTTCACTGTGTATTTTAAAATATTTCAATCAGCTCACTATATAAACGGCGACATAAAATTGAAATAAATGTTATGTGATCTTGTTTCTTGTTATTTATTTCGTGTAACAACAATTTTTAAGTGTTACACTGTAATTAAGCCTCGAAATAAATTAAAAATAATTTTCTGCCCATAAAAAGACTTGCATGCTATACACATACATTTTTTAGAAAATAAAAATTTTCAGCTATTTGCTTTTGTTTATAATTTAGCTTTGCTTATTTTATCTTTTCGTAATACATTGTTCTTGTTTTAAAGTATTTTGAATCGTGTTTTAAAAAATATATTAAGAATACTGTACATGAGAAACGAAATAAATATCTACAGCGTTCAATTAAAACTTTGTTTTATAATTTCTCTGAATTTTGCGTCATTATTAAACAACTAGATTAAATTATATAAGTATATAAGATAAAGATTAAACAACTAGATTAAAGTACATGTCAAAGACAGGTTATTCATAACAAACCCAAGAAAAGATCGTTATTTAAATTCTCCACGTGTATGTTTGAAGGTCTTGTTAAGAGAGACCTGGGTTGGATTTTGTACTATAATTATAGTATTTATACTATAATTTTGCCCTTTGTACTATATACTATCCACATCTAAAGTACACTAAAATACTATAATTCAAACTTTTTTCCCGAATGCTTAGTTTTACGACATATGAATATTTCGACCGTGCGTGTATCAGACTGAATTCTGATCTTGCGATGTTTTCTCCTAGTTTGTTTAGTATTTCCACATGCAAAGGGACCATCCATAAATTACGTCACACGAATTACATGATTTATTGACCCTTCCCCCGTCCTTGTTATGAGCCATTTATGAGACCCCCCCCCCCTACCTAGTGTGATGTCACATATTTTACAATTTTACATTGGAAAAATGATCTTATTATTTTTATCTATAGTGGTGGCTTTTTAAATTGTAAAAATGTAATATCACATAATTTGGGAGCCCTTCCTACCCCTTGTCACACAATTTCACACTTCGTCGACCCCTTCCCTCCCCCTTAACGTGTGACGTAATTTATGGATGGCCCAAATGCCGACTGCGAACGAATATTCAGTAAAGTGAACCTTACCAAGACACAATCCATAGATGCCATATTATTGTCTTGTGACGCTATCAAAAGCGATAGCAAAAGTGGGAATTATACTGATTTTATTCCTATTGAGGATATGTTGATGAGATTAAATGCCAAGGATGAAGATCTAGCTAATAGTAATATTCAAGAACTGATAAACTTAGAAGAGGAGTAAATTTTGCCATACCTGGTGTTGATTTTAATGACTACATAAATAAGTTAAATTAAAAATAATGAAAGGGAACTATATTTTTTTATTAAATACTATGCTTTTAATTTTTTGTACTGTCTTTTTCAACGCACCTAAATCCAACCTTGAGAGAGACCATTTAGGTCAAGCATTTCGTAAGAGATGGTCGGAGGTGAAACACATACAAGAGACACACAATCGGACTATAAGACGATTTGCCCAGAAATATTACTTCCGCCTAACCTAAGGTCGTAACGTAAGATGATTGACGACGACAACGATTTGGTATGAAGAATGGAGAGTGCCACTAGGAGACTCATTTGTTTGTTTTCTATTTATAGTACGAAAATAGAATATAATATTGATCACTGTAAGGTCCAAACTCAAAAGAAATATTTTACCTTTATTACTTATCAGCTGTTACATCATTACTTTCTTTAGCTAAATCGAGTAAATAAGTAACCTTTGTCACTTCTAGATAATATAAGCTATATTATAAAAAACAAGCTATCAGAAAAACGGCCCAGAAGTTTTTGCGTCTTTTAATAATAATTTAATTTTATCATTAACCATCATGAACATCGATTTGCCAAGATTTGACTTCTTCGAGTGTAATGAACACTTGTGCCAGAAGAAGCCACACTTCCATAACACACTTATACTTAATACTTTTCGTTATAAACGTACAAAAATACAAGTGTTTTCTTTTTAAAATGTTAGTATATATACAAATAATCATCAAAACTAACATTATGATATTTTCGAGCGGTTAATCACCAGACATTTCCAAACTTTGCCTTAAATATTTTACCTTTGCTTACGCACTCGCCACTCAATGGTTTTGAATTACCTAATCATATTTTGATCCATATTGGTTATAGTCTTAGACACCTTTGTCTAGTTCTAAATCTATTGTGCAGGTAGTAAACAATTACAATACAGAAGCATAACTTTTAAAATTAAATTTTATAACTGCTCTAAAGTTTTAACTTTTATGATGTTTGGAGGAGATTGAGGCCTTACTTATTGGAAATTCATTATTCAAAGTAGAACACAATTTAATTTACAATTTTCAACAAAATTTGAAGTACACATTGAATAAAGTGCTATTTTTTTGCTTTATGTTATAGGATAGCAAACAAACTGATAGCTCTCTTGGTGGAAAGAGCCAATCATCGCCTATAGATACTAGGTATGTTAACAGTACATTGCTATCCACGTGGCAAGCGTATGATGCCAAAACCACTAGTATACCGGCTACCTTACCCTTTAAACTAAAATATGACAACAAGACGTACCGAGCTTTTATGGTAGGAATAGTTAGGTACTAAAAACCAGCCAGGACTTTGCAGAATTTATCACTTACTCGAACTCGAATTTATCAATCACGATGTTAGTGATTTGTATTAGACTTTTCTCGCATTTTAGAAATGCTTAGCTGTAAGGCAGTCGATCTATTCTCCAAAATGGGCTTAAATCAATAAGGAATCTCTTCCTTATTGATTTAAGCCTTCATAGAAAGACTCTTCTTCTGAGGATGCTTAGGTTATGAAATAAAACACGCGTTGAGTAAGTACACTATTTGCTTTTATTTTTACTGCTGACGTGGTAAAATGCGAGTATATTTTATACTGCTGTTTTTTCCGAACATTTGGTGAGTTTGTTCCATTTCTTAAAATACTATTCTTGTTTTAATGGCATTGCAGAGATCACACATGAGCACCATTCCGTGAATGTGCGTTGCAAATTAAATTAATTTCTTTTTTGCACTTACGTTGATGACCATAATATCAGACCACAAAGTTTTCCATAGAAATTAATAAAAGTACTTTTGTCTTATAAAACTGTAAGCTTACCGTGATCCTTGTTTGAAGAAAAAGACTACCTGCCATTCTGTGTGGCAGTTTGTAAAAGGCAAATGATTGGTTATACAAGATACTACTATAGTGACTATTCGGTGGTAGAGTTCTGCAACGTATCGCCCGGGTCTGTTACCACTGCCTTACGTGATCCTGCTGTGCGATTTTTGTGTTTGTGTTCTGCAAAGTGTTTGTTTAAGTTGGTCGCTGATTATGTGTTCTTCGAATAAGTGGACTGTATAAATATATAAAAGAGTATGTAAAGTTCCCAAGACAAATCGGGAATAATTGATTCTACCTACCTTGACTGACAACGCCATGCTCGACAGTCGACAGCTTCTCCTGGTTGCACGGCGCTCCGAAGATCTTGCTAATTGTCTTGCGAGTTGGCTTCGCGATTTAGCACGACTCATAATATACGAGGAATTACGTGAAACGTTCACAAATATTTTTAACCGATTCGCACCCAATTCGCACGGCGATCGTAGGCAGAATGTCGTCTCCCGTCTTGCATTAACGGATGACAGATTATAGGTGACAAAATATTTTTAATTACCCACCAACAATCGTGATGAGAACCGAACACTTGCAAGAATACCGTCAATGCTTATTACTGTCGTGTTCGGCTTAGAGGGTACGATAGCCAGTTATGTATATGGAAACTGGAATCAGTATCCCGCTACACAGAATGACCCGCAATCAAAATCTTTAGACGCTACAGGTGATGATCATCAATGTTTGTAATGTGTTATGCACGCCCGTATTCCCGAAAGAGTAGGCAGATGTAGAAGTGCACCCACGATTAGCCGAAGATACTTGGTCCCACAAATGGGATAGGGGGCAAGCCTGTCGCCAACCGGGCACTTTCCAAACCCGGGCAACATTGTTTTTATCAGAAAATTGAAAAAAAAATGTTGATTACTAAAATCGAGACTAATATTTTACGATATTATTAGCACATAATTTATGATGCATACAAAACTTACTTCAGTTTGTGTGGTTTTTACTTCACGCTGTTACGCCTGAATGAATGACCGTCCCGTTGATCGAGTGGTTAACGACCCTTACTATGCAATTGACGCAAATTGAGCATATATGTTTATATTTCCGGGTTTGGCTGTTTATTAAACATAATCTAATATATATATATATATATATATATATATATATATATATATATATATATATATATATATATATGTTTTTCTATGTATAGGTATCATTGACTGACACCCATAACACAAGCAAATAATTTGCTTACTTTGGGGTTAGATTGTAAGTGTAATTTGTCCCGTGAATATATATTACTATTATTTATTATAATAATTAAAAGTAAAATTTGTACATAAATAGATAAGGACCTGAAAAAACACAAGCGATACTTGATTAATCCATGAAATATATATTGTTCCTGCTATGCTGTAAACTGCAAAACTTCTTCACTACATAGTAAAAAACCAAAGTCACTTTCTCCGCTGTCCCTATGTCCCTATGTATGCTTAAATATTTAAAACTACGTAACAGATTACGATGCGGTTTTTTTAATTTACAGATTACCTTACCCTCTAAACCAGAAAATCACTGTAACATCATTGCGGTAAGAATATGTAAGGATAAACTCTACCATCTAGCAAAAATAGTTTTTCATAAGAAGCGAAAAACTGATAGTTGCTAGTCGGGCCTGAATAGAAAAACTGATCGTTTCTGGGAAACAGCCCGAAAATATATAGACAATTATTTCATCTGTAACTATTATTATTTTATATCATAAGATAGCAAACAAGCAGATAGGTCTCCTAATGGAAAGAGTCAACCATAGCCTATAGACACTAAAAGTGTTAATGGTGCATTACTATCTTGTGGCGAGGTCTAATACCACATGCATAAGTTTACCGGCTACCTTACCCTCCAAACTGGAACACGACAGTGACAAGCACTGACGTTATTGCAGCAGGAATAGGTAAGGCGTTGATAATAGTCCCGGGCGAGCCAATGCAGAACTCTACCAGCTAGTAGCCACAATGATAGTGACTGGTATAGGCAATTGGTCGCCTTTTACGACCTGCCTGGCAGAACGGCAGTTGGCCTGATCTCCAAAGGAGCCCGGGACCAAGACGGGGAAATGCTTAAACGGTTAATGAAAAACAAACCTAGTAGCTGCGTCCGTAGCCCACTGCATTATTAAAGTTGTTGGTACATCTAATGGACATAGTGGTCTTTGTAAACTGGCAACCGAACCAGGACCTCATGATTTAATATCAAACAGGTTTTTTTATATAGCAAACAGGCAGATAACTGATCTAATGTATTCTCCGTGTTTGTCCCGGGCTCCTTTGTAGAATAGACCAACTGCCGTTCTGCCAGGTAGGTCGTAAAGGACGACCGATTGGCTATACGAGTCTTACCATCGTGGCTACTAGGTGATAGAGTTCTGCATTGTCTCGCCCGGGTCTGGTACCACCGATTCACCTATTTCTGCCGCAATAGCGTCAGTGCTTGTCACTGTCGTGTTCCGGTTTGGAGGGTAAGGTAGCCAGTAAACTTATGCATGTGGCATTAGACCTCGCCGCAAGATAGCAATGCACCATTAACACCTTTGGTGTCTATAGGCGATGGTTGACTCTTTCCATCAGAAGACCCATCGGCTTGTTTGCTATCTTATGATATAAAAAAAATGTATAAAGGTCAGTGTCAAAAACTGACGCTATTGTGACAGGAATAGGTGAAGCAGTGATACCAAATACGCGGGCGAGTTGTTGCGCAACTCTACCATCTAGTAGTCATAATGGTAATGATACGTTTAGCCAATCGGTCGCCTTTTGCGACTTGCCTGGTAGAACAACAGTTGGTCTATTCTTCAAAAGATCCCGGACTAATACGGTCTCTGTAAACTATTACTAAGTAATCTGTACCAATTTCTTGCGTCTTAATTTTATGGTCCCATATCTCGGATGAGCACGTTAAGCCTTCGTTCCCAGTTATCGCTAAAAGTAGCCTATAATCGTTATCAGGTCGATGAAATGCGGCGACAGAGATCACCACTCATCTCGCCAAACTTCAAACGGTGAATGGTGGTGAACCGAAATCGTTCTTTGTTTTTTATTTTTAATAACGATAGGGAAGCGCTTTACCACGATCTTGCCTGATGGTAAGCTAAGATGCGGCCTAAGATAGAACGCGCTTCCCTAGAAGGTTCCTGTTCACTCTTCTCTTGAAGATCCCCAGATTGTACTCGTCGGGGAACTCAAAATCAGGAAGCATATTCCAGTCCCTTACGGATCGGATCAAGAATGTCGAGTCGAATCGCTTTGTCCGAGTACGTGGAACGTCCACCATATGGCGATGCCTAGTATCTTTGCGCTTCTACGATCGATAGAAAAAGGCGGAATTAAGTCGTGCAATTCCGCAGCGCACTCTTCAAAGTGTATCCAATAAAAGACTGATAGACTAGCCACTTTGCGGCGATGAGCGAGGCTCTGGAGTTTTTTGCCTACCAGATCATCGTCGTTTATAAGCCTCTTGGCGATAGAGAGGCGTATCGCCTCAAGTGTCTCCAGCCGGTATTTGGTGGATCCATCCCAGAGGTGAGAGCAGTATTCCATGTACGAACGGACTTGTGCTTGATAAAGATTGATCAACTGTCCCGGGCTGAAATACTGTCTCACCTTTGCCAGAATACCAAACATTTTTGAGGCAACTTGAGCTTCCGATTCGATGTACGAACCAAAGTTAAGAGTAGGCGTTAAGGTGGTACCGAGGAGCTCGAAATGTTCAGTTTACTCTGCATACTCCGCAAGGAAACCAGGCGTGATGATACTTTTTTTATTTTCTTTATGGAAGGTTGGTGATGCCGCATGCATAAGTTTATTTATTTATATATTTATTTAATTTTATTGTACAACTTTACCCAGTGTTGGTCCGGATTCCCTTTGAAGATCAGACGATGGTCTGTTGCGGCACGGCAACGGCACGGCAACGGCAGATGTGCCGTACTACCTGTTAGTTCGTACAGTCTATTTCTTTTTACGTGTCTATTTTAATAAACCATAATGGCGGACCAGTGACTTAAATTAGTCATAGACAATTAATATGGTTGTGAAAAATCAAAAGATCTATTGAACAAGTATGACGAACTAAATTGAATGAATGATATTTATTGTAACAACTTACCATCCATTTTGTTATATTATTACAAAGTATTATAATTTTTATAATCTTTAATCTACCTATATTAATGTTATCCATATTCCATATTATTATTTATAATATTACACATGCGAAAGTTTGAATGGACGTTTGTTACTCAACCACGCAAAAACTACGGAACGGATTTGAATGAAATTTGGCACACATATAGATGATAACATGAATTAGCACTTTTTAATCCGGAAAAACTGGTTGCTCTGTGGGATTCACCAAAAGCTATTATAATGCAGCAGCAGCACTTTGCAGCTAGTTATAAATACGAAAGTTTGGATGGATGTTTATTACTCAATCACGAAATAATTTCTGATCGGATTAAAATGAAATTCGGCACACAGGTAGATGATGATCTGGAATAGCATCAAGCTTTTTTTATCCCGGTAAACCGAGTTCCTACGTGATTCATCAAATTTTTTTATAACGCAGAGATCTGCGGGCTGCAGTTAGTATGTTATGCGAAAGTGTGTTTGTTTGTTTGTCTTTCTTTTAGTCAAGTTAAACTTGTTACTATGCTGTAAAAAAACTAAAATACTTCTGCTGGTAGATACCACAGAATTTTTCCTTGTCACTAAAGGCATCGAACTTTCTGCGATTTCAAATTTTTGTGCCAACGTCAGTATACTCAAGAGAAATCGAAATCCACTAAACCCAAGGTAAGTAAAACAGTTGAGAATGAGATCGAAGTCCTAAAAACAGTCCAATGTCACCAAAAAACCACGAAAAACACAGAAACCACATTCTCGCAACAAAGAAGGAAACGGAATGAGTAAATTTTACTTTCACTTCTAGACCTTAATTTAAAGTGTCATCAAAATTTTAAATTGTGCAAACTTCGTTAATGTTACGTAATTTTTACTGTTATCGTAAGTGTCATAGTTACTACTAGCAAAATGGTGGATTTGTATAAAATTTTAATAATTTAATTATTTTTTTAATATTATAAGACAGATGAATTTAAATAGAAGAACAATTAAAAAAAACAATAATCACTTTTTTCTAGAAAATAAAGATACGTAATCAATAATCATTTATCATTTATTACTAAAATAGTTTAGAAAAATAAGTATAAAAAACTAGGAATCTTCGCAGGATGGGAGGAGTATCATTAGATACATACATCCTAAAGAATTTAATTAGTTTTATAATATTATGGGACAAGTGAATTTAAATATAACTATTAACAAAAAACACTACTTACGTTTTTTTGCGTTACAAGATCATCGAATTATTGTAGTATACAATGATTTAATAACCTGCCTTTAATAAAAATAAGATTTTATTTTATTAACAGCAGGTTACTTTACTATTACAAATTATTTAGATTTAAGAGCAAGGATTTAAAACATTATCAGATAACAGAACTTATTTAACGTTAATTACTAATTACTTAACGCTATTACTATAGCCATACCTCAGTTACAAAATTATTTTAAAACACTATAATATGTATTGCTACTCATATAATAGAACGAAATTGTTAACGCTAAATAATGTTATGATATCGATACGGTTTTGTAATTGGTTCACCGCGTTTCATGCTGTTTCGTGATTGGTGCGTCAACTAGCTCTAGAAGGCAACGTCATAATACCATATAACATAATGTTAATTCGTAGTATATAAACAGAGTGTAATGAATAACGTTATTAAACAGTAACAAATTCTATATCATTTTTGGTTAATTTTATACGTGAAAATAACGTTTTGTCATGCTACAAGCAATAACGTTACAACAAAATACCTATATTAATAATCTCTTAAACAAGGATTATATATTTAAATCCTTGTTTAAGAGATTGAAAAACTATATTATTACTTTAAAAGTGTTAATCTTTGAAAAATAATGATTCAATAAATGGGATATTTTAAATTCTACAAGTCAGTATTTAACATTTAGACAGTTTGTATATTTTTCTATATATTATTATAACCTATTTTTCGTAGTTTAGGAATATTTATCTTTGATAAGGAATCATTCAATTAGTCATTCAAATTCGTTCATTAATGCACGTGTCTATCAATTTCATAGACAATCGGATATTCGACATCTCAAGTTCACATGGTATTTTTCAACTGTGGAAATAAATTTTGTATTCTAATAAGTTTTCGTAAATTAAATATGATAAAATAATATATTAGAAACAGTTTTTAGTGCCAAACAAACCGTTTACAATGAATGAATACGATAATCTAATTATATTTAATTCAATGTATGTGATTGATGTGAAACTTTGGTGTTTTTACAACAAGTGGAGTTTGTTTACCTAAAAAGACACGTAAAAATAAATAGACTGTAGAGGCGAACGATTGGCAATATATGTCACTACCATTGTGTCTACTACGTCTCGTCCAGGTATTGACACCACCGCCTTAACTATTCCTGCTGCAATAGCGTCAATGCTTGTCACTCTCGTGTTTCGGTTTGGAGGGTAAGGTAGCCGGTAAACATATGCATGTGGCACTAAGATGTCTGTCGGCGATGATTTTTTCTTTCCATCAGAAGAGCTATTTGCTTGTTTGTTATCTTATGATGTAAAAAATAAAAATAAATTTGTACAAACGGCAAACTAAATGCCTAGTGGTAATTTTCCATCAGTTAACCTTAGCGGTACCTACCTTACCATTCAAACTGAAATACGACAGTAATAAGTACTGATTGTATTGGGACAGGAAAAGATAAAATTGTTATACCACATTTTAGTCTAGTCATCACTTAAAAAGGTGCCAAATCAGTATGTGAGATTTTTTTTTTAAAATCAGTTGACAATGTATATTACTAGCTGTTGCTCGCGACTTTGTCCGCGCGGACTTCCTTTACTCCGCACAGCTCCTCTCCCGTAGGTGATAGCGTTATAATATATGTGTTGTGTTGTAGCGTTATAGCCTATATGTTGACCCGACCTATAAGTAATATTCCAGCGAAATTTTAAGTAAATGCATGCAGTACTTTTTGAGTTTACTCCGGACATGCAATGACTTTTCTACGACTTTATTATATGTATAAATATACAGATAAGTATCAACACGCTCGGTTCCCTTGCCAGGTAGACAGGTTAAATCGAACGTCTATAAAATTTCCGATTCACCACGTTTCACCGCTTTGTCGGTTGGCAAGAGGAGTGGTGATTCCCATCGCCGCATTTGATTGATCTGGTAACGATTATCGCTTTGAGTAGACGTATATCAACGGATTATCGACTACTTCTAGCGAAAATCGGGACCGATGACTTTACGTGCTCATTCGAGGCACGGGAGTGGTAATACATCACTCCGTCAGACTCTGAGCTACTGCTAAGATTTTTCGAGAAAAACCTCAATAACACTTTTGCCCTACTTGGAGATTGAATCTAGGACCTCATGATCTGAGCCAATTACCTAGACAACGAGGCAGTCAAATATATTTATAAATAAATAATTAAATCACTACTATTAAAGGCGAACTGTACACGACCTTACCGCTTGAATTAAAAAATAAAACACGTTTTTTCCGTCACGATACAATAATTATAACTGTCGGTTAATTACGTCGATTTTTGTACTAAATTAGGTATAATTTAAGATCTAATTTGTGTATTTAAATCATGGCTGTTACAGTCATACGATTAAAAATAAGGATAGGTAATGTAAGTGGTGAGAACTTAAAGGTGCATGAATTATAGACTTGAATATGGGAGTGCTCGATAGATTTGCTGGTTTTCAAGGCTAAAGTTATCAGTGCAATTTAATAAAATCAATCAATGCTTCCTTTTTCTGTAACTTGTCTAGCTTCACATAACTATTTTGTCACGTGGTGAATTACTAGGATAATATTTCTGTAACTTAACTTCACATAACTTTTTTTGTATGTCATGTGATTAATTAATAGGGTAATATTTCTCTAACTTAGCTTCACATAACTATTTTATTACTTAATGAAAAAAATCCCATTACCAAATTGTAACGTATGTGATTAGTATAAGATGTACAGTACAACATGTTAAGAAGAAGGTTATTTATTACTCAAGATTTTAATGTTAGGCTTGCGAAAAATTTCTTTTGCGAAAAATTTTTGCGAAAAATTTGCGAAAAATTGCGAAAAATGTCTTAGCTAAGCCGTTATCTGACAAAGCTAAGATACTTTTCGGTTTAGCTGACGTGGTACTAAGTAACAGATAAATATGTTGTGTATATTGAATAAGAAATGTGCCTTATAGGACGATGTGGTCACCTAGCGACAAAGTCCTTAGATTAAATAGACCGGAATCCCAGGAACAAACTTTTTTTTGATTAATAATAAGCTGAATTTTTGTGAACAGCTTCGTTTTGACGAGACAACCATCTTTTCTATCTTGGAAAAATCTCGAATCGGGTAACTAATAAAGATAGATAAAAAAGAAAACTTTAGAGTGTTGGACCAAGAAAAGTTTCTACTTTACGTGTAGGACAATGTTACCCTTGAATAACAATAATAATTAACAAGCTGTTGTGAGAAAATTAGGTTGTTATTAAATTGATTAATATCAATTTAAACATCTCATAATTCCGTTAATTTGGAGTGAAGGACTCGCCAAAAAAATCATCCAATGTATAGGACAAAAGTTTCATCATGTTTTTCATAATATAATCAAGCGATTTAAGTCAAAAAATTATTGTTATTAATAAATATATTTTTTCCTTAACCGAATTAAAATTTTTAAAGCCCCATAACTTTATTATCTACCCAATTTGAGATTTTTCGAAGATATAAAAGATGGTTGTCTCGTCAAAACGAAGCTGTTCACAAAACTTCAGTTTGTTAGTAATCAAAAAAAGATCTAAAAAAATCAGAATGAGAACATTAGGGCTTATAACAACTAGACGGCAACTTTTAAAATAAACAAACTTTTACCCACGTAAATGGAATTGTAGATCGTAGAAAAGCTCTCTATATTGTAGTTTTACTTTTCTGTTCTTGCATATTTTAAATGTTTTGACTGAAATCTTGCAAGTGTATAATTTATATAGATACATATGCTTACGCCAAATATCTTAAGCGATAAGCAGAGATAATTGAGTGCCATATATTAACGATATAGATAGATTCGCCTTGTATCCACTGTATTATTAACTTACACAGAAAAACCGCTGTGTCACATTTGTACACAAACGTGGTATGCAATTTTTCTTTCTAACTTACCACTCTGAATTTATTAATTTCAACCTTAATCGCATGTGTTAAGGCTGGAACTATTATTACCCTGACTGAGTAGCGCCACGGCGCGTAGAACGCAACATTGATAAATAATAACAATATAATATTCACGGGACAAATTACACTTACTGATCTAACACCAAAGTAAGCAAATTATTTACTTGTGTTATGGGGGTTAGTCAACGATACTAATACATAGAAATACATATATAAATACTGGAATATATTTAATAAACACCCAAACCCGGAAATACAAACATTTATGTCATCACACAAATACTTGTCCCCGTCGGGGATCGACCCGAGCCCCGTCGATTGCGTAGTCAAGGCCGCTAACCATTCGACCAACGGGCGGTCAAAAATGTATGTATAATTTAAATAAAAATGGACCTTATCATAATTACTTGAAGTTGTCTTCAATCTTTTTCCTTGTTATGTTCATATTGTTATATTTTCTAACTTTATCCAAAATAAAATACGACTTACGATGGTATGATATATACATTTTTGACCCAGCTATCGTTTTTGTACTCCAAAACTGCGCAATACGGCATCTCTGTTTTTATTTTTAAGCAAAATCGTAGATAGTGACGAAGTACGACTGACGTCATACACGGGACATCAACTTATGACTACGCGAAGCTCCGCTTACTTAATACTATGATTGCCCCGTCTACTTGCGATTCCCTCTTAATAGATTGTCTGTGATTAACTCTCTTCCTGTAAAGACGACTAAAATCTTCGGACTGTACTCAAACAATTTAATCTTGGCTTATATATTTACTGAATAAATATTATAACATTAGAATCATAATTTAGGATTCAAGTCAAAGAGCCATTTAACAAATCTCAGAGTGGTTTAACACATGTTTTCCAAATCACAATGAATGCCCATATGGTGTTGATTCCTATTAACAAAGAACACGGGCAAGACTCCATACATCATTATTTTTACTAATCATCTTAAAGTTTCATATATTCTGTAAGAGTCGATATTAAACTCCTTAATTTATCCACATTTTTTATATATTTTTTAAGCTTGGGGAATAATAGTTAGATAAAGATAAAGTTGGAATTTATGGTTAGATTAACGTAAACATTTAGTTCTCTCCTTAATACTCTGTGCTTACGTTTCTTATTAACAAATGATAAGTTGTCACTTGTCCGATGCAAAATACGTAGGTAGGTAAGCGACGAAAAACGACAAGACGTGTAGACACTTGACGTACCCAATAACCATTTACCATAGATTACACATACTGTTTTCAGAGGAACTCTCAGACACGAACGTCGATAGTAATTGCTGTAAAATAATAAAGAAAGCATTTTGCTTTAAACTATTCCTTTGTATAAAACAGTGAGCATTTTAATTTGGTTGTTAAATGTAATAAAGATGATTGTATATTAACTTATTTACATTTAAAGTACATGAAATAAAATGTTTTGTATTTATACAATGGTAACATTTAAGATAGCAGAAGTCAATCAAAGTCTTTATATTTTTTATATTACTATTCTTAGATATATATTTTGTTTTATTGATTTAAAAATCGTATAAAATTATTCCACTTAATTTAATATTTGCCACTCCAAAAGACACACGAGGGATGTTCAAAACTAAAACGGCCCGTGTTCTTTGTCAACATTAATGACAATTACTTTTGCTAAGATAACCGAGGTTAACCAGAGAGTTTAATGTACTAGGTACTAGTACATAGACGTCTTTGAGGCTGACAGTTGTTCGAAAACTTTAAAACACCAAGGTGCAACATTATTCAGATTGCATTTTTTAGACTCCGGACTATATTTAGATTCAAGAAACTTAAGCTTATTCAAGAAAAATCGAATAGTTTTTTAATTGAAAATTTAACTTAATTGTCTCTACCAAACAAATAACTGGGATTCAGTAAGGTGAAACTAATAGCATTACGTCTCATGACTTGTAATATGTAGCGGGTCTATCAGGCACATATGTTAGGATATTTTTAATAACTGTGTGTAAATGCGTATGATTTATTAAGTAAATATATTAACTAATATTTTAATAATAATGAATGTTTAAATTTTAATGGTCAGGCTGTTAAAATTTAAACTAAACCGCGCCAATGTCACCTGTTGGTGGCGTGATTAGAATCCCGCCTTAACCTAACGGTTGGCGGGGTAAGACATTCTTTTCGGCCATTCTACAATCTACATTCGGCAGTCAACAAAAACGGTTCTATATTTGATACTTGTAGAATAAGTAAGTCGTTATGTTAAATGTTATGTAATGCAATGGATAAGAATATATTGATTAAGTTGAATTTATCGAAAACTGCTTAAAATGAGAATTGAGAATAATCGCATGTAAATGGAGGATAATACCGCTGTAATAAATTATCTAATCAACACTAATGTGTTTTTCTGGATTGACTACTAACACATAATATTATTTTATTTAGACCTGGGTAAATTCTGTTTCTCATATCAAAAAGTTGCCCAAAATAGGAACGGAAGCCATACGAATCACCACAATATACCTACTAGACTTGAATAAAATGTTTTATTGTAAATTATTTGTTCTAAACGCCATATTTATATTTTTGTATTATTAGAAATTAATTTTCAATTATGGGTTTACTTTCCTTTTGAGTATATGTGAGTATACATATAAATTGTATATGTTACTAAAAATCGTAGTAAAAATTTAAAAAAGAAAATTATAGTATAGCTTACAAGTTTGTCAAAGGCACTATTGGAAGCTATCAATTTAAAATATTCAAGTCTCCGCCCCTAAAAGACACTTCTGCTAGTATCCATTTAAATAATCATTGATAGCAAGGACAATATTGTAAAAAATCACGACACATATGACAACGGGACATATTATTAGTTTTTTAATTATTCAAAGACAAATGGATCACTTTTATCATGACTATTAATATTGACAGTATTAATGATATTTTCTATTTTGACAATGTCAGCAAAAAAAGAACTGTATAAATGTAATTGAAATTATTGGGTTGCGACTTGATTCAGACAGAAAAAATATTGCAAGGGCTTTTTGTCACAAGATAACAAACAAGCTTTTGCTCTCCTGATGTAAAGAGAAACCATCGCCTGTAGACTTCGCCTGTGGCAAAGTATTAACGCTACATGCATAAGTTTACCGGCTACCTTACCTTCCAAACCGGATCACGACAATGACAAGCACTGACAGCATTGCGGAAGGAATAGGTAAAGCGGTGATACCAGGCCCGGGCTTGGCAATGCAGAATTATAACACTTAGTAACCACGATGGTAAAGACTGGTATAGCTATTCGTTCGCCTTACATGAACTGCCTGGGAGAACGGCAGTTTGTTCTATTTTTCAAAGTATACGATTTTGAGCAAAATATTATGTATAATTAGACATTCGCCTATTTTAACTTAAATAAGTACTGTTTTTTTTTTTAATTTTTTTGTTTAAGTGATTACTGTGTACAATAAAGAATTAAATAAATAAATAAATTATTTAATTACGAATTTATTTTTTAATCCCAATTTTAATATTGTACTTACTTTTGTATCGATATTTCATTTTTTTGTTCAACAATGTATTTTGAGTCAACCAATTCAATTTTATTCACAATGAATACTCACCGTGAATAAAATTTAATTGGTTGATTGATTGATTATCCGATAGCGCTAGAAGACAAATTATGCTTTTTTACTTTATACGGTGAGTTCTTTTGAATACCTAGTTTTTTTTATGTCATAAGATAGCAAACAAGCAGATGGGTCTCCTGATGGAAAGAGTCAACCATCGCCTATAGACACCAAAGATGTTAATGGTGCGTTGCTATCTTGTGGCGAGGTCTAATGCCACATGCATAAGTTTACCGGCTACCTTACCCTCCAAACCGGAACCGACAGCGACAAGCACTGGCGCTATTGCGGCAGGAATAGGTAAGGCGGTGGTACCAGACCCGGGCGAGACAATGCAGAACTCTGCCACCTAGTAGCCACGACGGTAGTGACTCGATAGCCAATCGGTCGCCTTTTACGGCCTGCCTGGCAGAACGGCAGTTGGCCTATTCTACAAAGGAGGCCGGGACCAACACGGCGAAATAGTTCCGCAATATCTCGCTCGAATTTGCCGCCTCATCTATTCCTCATGTAATAGCATTATTAATGCTTGTTGCTGTCGTGTTCTGGTTTAGATAGTAAGGTAACCGGTGAATTCAGGCGCGTGGTAATACCATCCCGCCACAAAGACAGCACCGCACTGTTAACATTTTTGATATTTCTATAAACATTAACATGTTTGATATTTCTATAAACCTATTGCCCAAGCAATAATTGTGTCTTTCCATCAGGAGCACTACCTGCTTGGTAGTAATCTTAAGAGCGAGTATTCGATTTGCAACGAATATTTCACGTTTTCAACTTATTTCAAGAGCAATATCGTAATAATTTGAGCAGATTATTAGAGCGATATTACAGTTTTTGCAAAATTAAGTCTTGGTTTAGTGCACTACAGAGCAAGAATATATTTTTTGATAACGGTTTTTAAAAACGAAGACAATGCGGTACGGTGTAATATGCCATAATATTTTATTTTATGCATGTTTCTAACAGGATATATGGTCCTAAAGCGCAACACAGATAAAAATGACGAAAATATTGTTATTAAATATTGAAAAATAATATTAAAAAATCACAAAATCAGTTCACTTTTTTTTCACCAGTATTTAAATAGAAACCTAAAATATTTATTATATCTAATGCCTTTAAACGAGCTATATATATATATATATATATATATATATATATATATATATATATATATATATATATATATATATATATTTGGAATCTCGGAATCGGCTCCAACGAATTTCATGAAAGTCACAAATTAGGGGTTTTTCGGGTCAAGGAATCGATTTATCAAGGTTCCAGGTCTAAGAAAAGCTCGGTTCCCAAAATATGGGTATGTGAAAAACCGAGTATATGAACTCATTTATTTATAAGAATTAATTTAAAAATACTATAAATCCTCGCGCGTAATTGTTTGCCGATTAAATTTTGAACCTGCGGTAAATCGAATAATCTTGCAAAAACTGTACTATCTTTCGAATAATTTGCTCTAATTATTATGATACTGCTCTGGAAAAAACTTGAAAACATGAAGTTTTCGTTACGAATCGAATACGCGCCCTTAATATAAAAAAAAATGATGTGGTGTCGCGGGACACCAGGTAGGAACGAACTTCCTTCGGCTAAACGGCACTACTCGCTTGTGTACGCGACTGTCGCGCCTGCGCACGTCTCATTTAACGCTTTTATTCCACGCATTTTTCTTACGGTTTTACATCACATTTTTTTCAGTTCGGTCGCGCAGCAAAATCTCTATCCCCTCCAAGCCTGCCGTAAGGAACTTCGTTCCAAAATATATATTAAAATTTCATCTAAAATTAAGCTCCTTGTCACACATTTTTTTTGTAAATTTTTATTCCTATAAAAGAAATAATAAATATTTGTATATTCGGATTGCGGAACCATAACTCTGGTTTATTATTAGTTTTCCATAATGTAGTGTAGCAAGGGACTCGTTCGCAAGGAGGCGTTTACGTACAATCATATAGAAAAATAAATTAGCATTTTTTAAAACATTATATAAATCATAATATAGCAAGCAGCAGATGTCTCTAATTTCAGAAATATACAACCATCGCTTATAGACATTAAATATGTTAATAGTGCATTTCTATCCGTGTGGTGGGAAGTTAACGCCACATGAATAAGTTTATCTGCCTTGCCCTCTAAAGTGGGGCATGATTGTGATTAGCATTGACTGTTGCGGCGGGAATAGGTACGGCGTTGGTACCAAAACCAGGCGAGATGTTGCAGTAATCTACCACCGAGTAGTCTTGATAGTATTGACTCTTATATCCAATCATTCGCCTTTTATGAACTGTCTTGCAGAACGGCAGATAATTTATTTTTCAACAAGTACATGTAAAACATAAATTTTATTGTTTAAATTTTCGTGATCCGTAACAGGTATATCCGTTGTTCATCATATATTATGACTGCTAACATTTCGAGCCCACATGAACTTTGAATCGTAATTTTTATGTTCATACTAGCTCCGGCGTGCATTATCAAAGTGTTAATTTAATTTAATTTAATTAAGTTTATTAAATTTTTAAATCAAGTTAATTTTTCCGGGATAAAAAGTAGCCTATGTGCTATTCCCATCACCATCTACTTGTGTACCAAATTTCATCCAAATTCATTCAGTCGTTTTTGCGTGATGGAGTAACAAACATCCATCCATTCAAATATCCAAACTTTCTCATGTGTAATATAAATATAGATTACCCCGTCCGTATATTAAGTATACAAAATATAAATAAGGGATATAAACAACTCCAAATTAATAACGTATTCGACTAAATAAATATTTTCGCTCTGATACCCTTTTGCGAGTCATATTATTTTAAGTTTCTATAAGAGATTTATCAAACAACCTACTTTAAAAATTCATTTTCTATACCGAGTGTACCCGTCCAATACACCCCTCGCAGCGAAAAACTGTGCAACTCATTGGAAGTACTTTCACAGCTGTCACCGTATTCAGACCATTTGGTATAAGTACGTACATTATATTATATTTTAAGAATTATTTATTTACATTTTACTACTTTATTTATTATTAATTTTTAAGGTTTTTCAGCTCAGATCATGAGGTCTTATGTTCAAGTAAAGTGATATTGGATTTAATACTAAACAAAATCTCAGTAGTAGTCCGATATCTTTCTTTTGATGTGTTAACACTCTTGCGGCTTTAAAAGCACGTAAAGCTGTTTCAAAAAGAAGCTGTAATAGTTGTTACAAATTGACAAAAGCGGCAATAAACATTAGGCATCAATTTCCAGCTCTGCGCGCTTGCAGCAATTTTAAAATATTTAGTGTTGATTAAAGCCTATGTTGCTTCAGGCTTCTTTAAAAAAAAAGAGCACCTGCCGATCTGCCTCGCAGTTCGTAAGTGGCGGTCAATTTTTCAATTAAGTTTCAAGTGGCGATCAAAATCAATTAAGAGAGTCAGTGTTTGCCAATGTCGTGTTCCGGTTGAGGGTAAAGTAGCTGGTATACTAATTATGCATGCGGGATTTTAACCCCCCGCCACGTGTATAGCAACACAGCATTATTAACATATTTGGTGTCTATCGACAATGGTTGTCTTTTTCCATGAGGAGAGCCATCTGATTGTTTGCTATTTTATGATATAAATATATTGAAAAATAAAATAAGAAAAATAAATAAATATATAAATCCTGCCGCGTGTTGTGCATTGTGCCTTCCATTTATTTAGATTGCAAAGCATATTGTGTGCGGATTTAAAGCGTTAATTAATACTTAAATTTTAACTGTATTTTGAGATTAATATAGGCGTGAGTAAAAAAGGCTTCAATTACAATGAATTATGTTTCAAACCAATATAAGTGTCAATCACTGAATCACTGATTACCTGAAAATTTCGTCAAAATTGCCCAAATATTTTGGTTTCCGTAGTGAACATATCACAAATAAACTTAATATTAGGTAGCAGAGTTTGAAGTACTGGTTAATATAGGTTTTTAGCAGTTTTAATAAAAGGTATTGCTTGGAGCGCATCTAAAATGAGAGCGCTTTTTAAACCGGTTTATACCAGAAACGCGAATAGTACCTACATCACGAATTCGAACCTCAAAAATTGGATGCAATGAACATCAAGGAAAGATTTAAAGAAAATGTCTATAAACTGGTATTTTTAAACCAAAAAATTTGCCTCCATAAGAAAACCGGTATTTTGAGGTTTCTTTAAAGTTAAACCTTAACAAAACGCTCCTAATGTACTTGCGTTGAATTATGTTTAAAAATGAATCAGTTAACAAGCCTTGTTAGATAGACTATTCCTGCGGCAGGGAGCACCAAGGCAGGATACCTGCCACAAATACTTTGGTATTTGCCGCTGCCGGATTCCCGCTTGGAAAGTAAATTATTCGGTAAACTAATGCATTTGGCATTCCATTCTTACCATGCGGATAGCAACGCTTCATTAACAAACTCTCGCCCGGGTCAGGTACCACCGCCTTACCTATTCCTGCCGCAATAGCGTCAGTGCTTGTCGCTGCCGTGTTCCGGTTTGGAGGGTAAGGTAGCCGGTAAACTTATGCATGTGGCATTAGACCTCGCCACAAGATAGCAACGCACCATTAACACCTCTGATGTCTATAGGCGATGGTTGGCTCTTTCCATCAGGAGACAAATCTGCTTGTTTGCTGTCTTATGATATAAAAAAATTAACATCTCTGGTGTCTACTGGCGATGGTTGTCTCTTTCAATCAGGAGAGACATACGCGTGTTTGTTATCCTATGACATAAACAAGGAATAGATAAGTCGGTGGTACCATATAACGGGCCGAGACGTCGCGAAATTCTACCACTTAGAAGTTACGATGCTAGTGACATGTAATAGGCAATCGTTCGCCTTTTACGAACTGCCTGGCAGAATAGCAAATAGTCCATTCTTCCAAGATGTACTTAAACATACACTACATATACGTAAATAATACGTAAATACAATATATCCCAATCCCAACCACACTTTAGCTCTTATTTGGTTTTATCCAGGTATCTATAAATAGTCTCATTATATTAATTCTCTTGCGAGCAGGAGCTTTTAAAAATATGAAAGAAAGTAACTAACATTGGGTTTATTAGGTGGTAAAGTGATGACTTCCACTGGTTTAGTGACATATTTTTTTACCCATGATATTATATATGTACTTCCGTATATATCCGTGTCATAATATCGTAACAGACAGTAACAAAAAGCCAATCCGATCGTCAAAGGCATTATTTGGTAGTTTAACCATGATATGTGTTTAGTATTCATGTGGTCCGTGATATGTGTCAATATTTTTTGCATACCTATTGATAGATAAATTTCCCCGATCAAAATAATTAATTTTAAGTACTTACGCTTCTAAAATATTACATATAGCAACCCAAAATATGATTTGTATGAGTCCAAGTAAAAAGTGGCTCTTTTATTATTTACACCGACCGGCTCGCATCAGCCCGCGTCGGAAAAAATGTGTACGCATGCCGTGGATGTCGTCCGCGTCCATCGAAGTTGTACTCATGCCTCGGCAGCCGTAAATCACTGGAATTAATCAATTGAACCGCTGCCTGCTCTCTGTTCATATACCGAACGAACGGACGAAGCAGAGTCCGTACGGAGCAGTTCGAAGCCGTTCAGCCGTCGCGGAACTTGAAATATGACAGAAATATGAACTTTAATTTCTGTTTAGACGATACAATTTCCTTTACCGTATTGTAAAATACCATCCATCGGTCTGAATCGTACCTTCTAAGGTCGATCGTCGACGCCCGTTCGGCACAAACGCGTTCCGCCACAAATAGGGCGTGATATGGTCCAGAAGTCCATAAATACGAGTATTTTAAAATACTTTTAAATTTTTATTTTTATAAATAAAATATTTTTTTGTAATGTCATCGACTTAACTATATGCCTCTTTTAGGTCGCACAGGATTTTTTACGTATAACATACTATATATATATATATATATATATATATATATATATATATATATATATATATATATATATATATATATATATATATATATATATATAGAGTTAAAGTTAAGTTTTATGTGCCAACTTTAGGGATTACAACTCGTTAGTCGTTAGTGATTTGTCCCAAACTGTGCACTCGCGGTGGCATAGTTTTAACATTAGACTATTCTGAGACTCCCTCGTATAACCCCTGTATTTCATCAACCCCTTGATCGATTATGATCAAGCCTGAACTGAAAAATTCTTTTTGCCTCATTAATTCGCCAACCACAAAACTAAAGTTATTTCCTAACTAGCATTTATACATACAAACATACATATAAACGCTGGATAGACTTGGATAACTGTACTCGCTCTAGCGTGGAAATATTTAAAAACCAATCTCCTAGAATATATACTTGAAAAAAGTACTCAAACTTCACGTGGAGCGACTGAATTTAGTATTTTTCATAGTTTCAATTTTATATATTTTTTACTTATCAATTTATATGAAGCAAGTCAGACCTACTTTGGTACTCAACACGTATTTCACGCCTTCATTTTGTGTGTACTAGGTGGAAGTGTTCCGCAACTTATCGCACGGGTCTGGTACCACCACCTTGCCTATTCTTGCCACAATAGCATCAATGCTTATCGATGTCGTGTTCCGGTTCGGAAGGTAAGGTAACCGGTAAATATTTATATCTAGTACTAACGTCTTTATGTACTGATAACATCATAGCATTAATTAAAATATATTTGATGTTTATAAGGATGTTTATTATTTTCGCCGTGTTGGTCCCAGCCTCCTTTGAAGAATAGGCCAACTGCCGTTCTGCCAGGCAGGTCGTAAAAGCGTCAGTGCTTGTCGCTGTCGTGTTCTGGTTTTGGAGGGTAAGGTAGCCAGTAAACTTATGCATGTGGCATTAGACCTCGCCACAAGATAGCAACGCACCATTAACATCTTTGGTGTCTATAGGCGATGGTTGACTCTTTCCATCAGGAGACCCATCTGCTTGTTTGCTATCTTATGATATAAAAATAAAAAAAAAATAAAAAAAAATAAGGAAGTGGCACCTAACCCAGACCAGACGTTGCAGAACTCTTTGACCTATCCACATATAGCCAATAAATCACCTTTTACGAATTGAGAGAAAGTCAGATATTATCTGTTCTTCGAAAGTAGCCCGATCTCTCCCGATGGAAAGAGACAACCATCACCTCGTGTATTGTGTGTTTTAGTGAAATGTTTTTCTTAAGTCAAATTCATTATTGTTAATTTCTGTTTAATTACTTTTTTTTTATTTTGCAAGGACTTCTGGTTAGGTGACAGCTTCCTCCAAACATCCTGAAGTCTTGTCCGGACAGGTCTGTCTCTATCTTTTGCTATTAGGCTCCAATTTGAGCCGGTGTTTTTTTAAATCTCGTCCCATTATGTCATTGTTCTACTTCTGTTTCTTTTCCCTTGTAGCGCTTTCGACAGAGTTGCTTTTACGGTTCATCGCTGGCCAGTAAGCCTTGGTACGTGGCTTGCCCATTTCCATTTTAATTTTTGTGTGTAGATCTATTATAAGTCTTATTTTTGTATGTCATATTTTTTCTATTTTCTTTATCTTGAGCATACTTCACTTCATACCACGCTTATATGTGATAATATTGTGTTTGGCTTTCACAGTTAATTTTTACGTCTGACAATCGTACTTTAAGCATGGTTGGAAGCTAGCATTCATGATCCTTGTTTTGTTTAAAATGTTTTTCTTAAACCCCAGTATGTATTCCATGTTTTTGTACTTTTCTGTCTTTTTCTATTACATTGTTATTCTGTCGGAATGAATTGTTTTTCTTTGTCTTGAATTCTTTAACAAAAATTATATTCAATTTATTTTCTTGAATTTTTTTCACATAAATTCCTCTATCTATCTATGGATGTCCACTGACTTTTACTAAAATTTTGCAACTATTTTTCATGGTCCTAGTCTGGGTAAAACTGATTTCTTGTTCTACATTGGTACTATATTCTATTAAGGATTTAATTATGAGCTGCAACTGTAAGATTGTCTTATATAAAGTTACATTTTTCTTAAAACATTATTGCCGAGTCACTTTTTTGATTTTTACCATCACCGTATAGTAACTTTTATATATATATATATATATATAAATCAATTGCTGTTCGTTAGTCTCGCTAAAACTCGAGAACAGCTGAACGGATTTTGCTAATTTTGGTTTTAATCAATTGTTGAAGTCCAGGAAAGGTTTAGAAGGTGAGAAAATATAGAAAAAAAATTAAAGTAGTTAAAAAGGCAGAACAACGTTTGCCGGGTCAGTTAGTATACAATAAAATAATAGCGTACCATTAATTGTTAGGTGAAACATTGTGAGAATATTAGATATTATGATAAATTGTAATTTTAATGCGCCATTCCATCATGACCACAAAAAACACAGTTTTGTAACGAATAAAAACAAAGAATTATGATAGTTATAGAAAACTTTTTACATTTATAAAATAATACCGGTACTATAAGTTAAAGAGTTGTATACAATTGAGGCCAACTAAACATTGCTAACGAAATTTTAAGACTTTAACCTATTATTATTTATTGTCTTGAAGAAATTTTAAGACAATAAATAACAATAGATAATAGGTCTATCAAGGTTCAAGTCCTGTCGTATCGAAATTGTTCTTTGTTGTTTATAAAGTTTGATTACTGTTATGCCTCAGGGATATTTGTGAAGAGACTACTATTATTTTCAAAAGATCGGAAACGTATTTATAGTAATTTTACTCTCTTTCTGCTTTCACGGGTAAACCGCTGAACCGAATGATTACTAAAATTTGGCAACGATATAATTAAAGACCCGGAGTCTAACAATGTCTATTTTTTTAAATCACCCCCGAAGGGGTTGAAACAGGGGATGAAAATTTGGGGCGATGCTGAGTGAGTCAGCTACTTTACAACATTTTTGAAATTACAAACTCTCTAATCTCAACAGTGATCACTTTCATAGAAACTCCTACTCGCTTGCCCTTTCTCCTATAAAAAGGACATGCCTTCAGACGGAAGGTAGGCCATACTTACATTGTAAAAATTGGAAGAGTTTTTACCCATCTGTGCCAGAAGAAGGGTAATGTTATTTTAAGAGTATATTTTATACACATGTCCATTTCTTAAGCGTGCCCTAAAACTTAACTGTTTAGCCAATTTTAGCGTATAGGGATTATAAGGTTCGTCTCAATTTATGAAATAATTTTACCCCTCTACAGGACAGAAATCAGAAATCGTGAATATTTACTACACGACATAGGATAACAATCGTTAGCAGTCGGATAAGATTTTAAATTTAATTTAGTGACTTGTTTTGAGATCAGGTCATACACCTGTGACTTCCTCGAAAATAACATGATTGTGTTACAGATATCCACAACAATAGAAATCTACTTTCGTGAGACGACATATTTAAGTTTCCAGCAGTCACAAAAAATTTGGTAAGTATAAGAGCAAATATTTTTAATCTTATACTATGATATATATATATATATATATATATATATATATATATATATATATATATATATATATATATATATATATATATATATATATATATATATATATATATATATATATAATAAAAAAATATAATAACTATTGGTTTCATCTCAAAAATAAAACAAGGAAAATTTGTTAGATTTAACTTATTTGTTAAATATTACACGAAGGTTATTTTATTTAATTAATGGCCTAGTATATTTCTTGTAATTGTAGGGAACACTAAAAATGTACAATCAAAGTTATTTATTTAAATATCCAAATATGTTTTTTGAAGTTTAGAAAAAATGAACGGATCGCTAATAGACCTTTGAATGAACGATGATTAATTGTTTTATTATATTTTAGTGTGATGAGTGCTGATCATTCTAGCTGCATTGAACTGACTTGATAACGACTATTCGACTATTGCTTGTTTCTTGTGATAACTGGGACCGAAAGCTTTTTATTTATTTATTTAAATTCTTTATTGCACATAATGGTACAAAGGCGTAACTTAATGCTATTAAGCATTAAGTAATTCTCACAGTTTGCCTTCCGTGATGCTGAGATAAAAAGTTTGGGTAGTGCATAATAAATTAATTATGAGCTATTAATAAAACTAAACACTAGATACCAATTTATTATAACTAACCTATTATTAAGAATATTCTACAAAAATCATATAAACATTATAAGAACCTCAGCTTTATGTGCTTCTGTAAGGTAAAGGACTGTAAAAATACTATCGACAGACTCCAAGCTGTCATTGAGATTTTAATAAACAAATATCGCTGGATAAATTATACGCATTAACCTAACTCCAAATTAAACTAATTGTACGCTTGTTATATGGTTATTAGTTAATACTAATACGTATGTAAATACTGAAATATATTTATTAAATATCATATAAATATATTTATTAAATATCATATGAAAAACATTAACGCTCATCGTACAAAATTTTCACCTTGTTGGGATTCGAACACTAGCGCTATCGATCGAGCAGTTAGGGTTGCTAGCCACTAAACCAACGGGACAACGGGACGGCTAATTCAGTTTTCAAAATTTTTAGTCTTACCTTTTTATTTATTCAATATTGTCCATACTTGACTCTGTCACGTTCTAGACTGAAGGGTAAGATACGCGAGTTTTCTTGTTTCTATTTTCGCATTGTCGCACCGTCGCACCATTAATATATTTAGTATGTATAGTCAACGGTTATTTGTAACCATCTGGATAGTGAACCAAAAAGTTAAGCCGATTAGAAATAGCCTGGTTGTCGACAATCCGAATCGCTCTACGTTGAATGCGATCAAAAGGAAGAAGCTGGTACTGAGGGGCTCCGGCCCAGAGATGAGAACAGTACTCCATGTGAGGTCGAATTTGGCCTTATAAAGTTGGAGGCGATGGGCTGACATGAAGTACTGCTTTGCTCTGCTGAGTACACCTGCTGCTGCAGCTGCTGCTGGAGCGCGGTCATTAGGAAGGAAAGGCTAAACTAGCCTTTCCTTTCAAATGACTGCGGAACTGAACCTTGTTCGATATGTTGACTCCCAGAATTCCAATACTGGCTTATGCTGTCGCGAAAGTATTCTCAAATTGAGGTTACACGACAAAGGGTATCTTTTTAGCGGTAAACGCGCAAAGCTGCATCTTCTTGGAGTTCATTTCAGACGCGAGCTGGTTCCAGGTCTCTTCGACGTGTTCCCGAGAATTAGCGCTACGGCCGGAGCACATATATCACCAGTACTGTCATCCCCATAGCAATGTATGTTATTATTCTCAACATGTCATTGATATGCAGAAGAAACAGTGTTGGTGATAGCACGTAGCCTTGGGGAACACCAGCATTGACAGGTTTAAGGTCGAAGCATGTACCGTCGACTACGACCTTGATGCTCCGATTAGCCAAAAAGATAGTGACCCACTTATAATGGATTATGCACAAGTGACGTATTTCAATTGTAAGTTTTACCTATGAAATAAAAAATGTTTGAATTCTGAATCTTCACGCCTGTATCTCCGAAGTGGTAGGCAGAGGTACTACAAGTGCTCCCATGATTAGTCGATGACACTAGTCCTCCACAATGTGATAGGTGGTAAGCCTAACGCCAAAGGGACACTCATCTAATCCCGAGCAAAGCGATTTTTTATTAGAAACTGAAAAAAATACATTTTAAATTGCCCAACCGGAGAATCGAGCCCGGAACCTCAAGTGGTCGTCACCGCCACCGGACCACTAGACCACAAAGGTGACAACATATTAAGTTGAAATTAAAACCATATACGTGTCAGGAGATAACATACCAAGTCTAAAATCCCTGAAGCTGTGAAAAAATCTAACTTCTAAATTGACATAAAACCACAGAAAAAATATCGCACCCCCAGTGCAACACTGTCGCTTATGCAAAAATGTAGTTTTCACTTTTCACAAAACAATGACTTCAGAAGATATAGATAATACGAATAGCTTATACTACATCGTCGACTTTAACTTTTCTTTTGGATAAATAATGATCACTTAATACTGTAAAAATGAATTAAATATATTATATTTAACTCTGTTCCGTACTGGAACAGAAGCAAAATGTAATTTTTGTATCAGAAAAGATAGCACAATTATGAATTGAATATTATATAACAATGTTTAAATTTACTGGGTGAAACGAAAAACCGTCTCAAACAAAAGTCCTTGTCATGTGGGAGGCGACTGTGCGCCCTCTACTGAGAAGTTTTGCTTTCGTCCTTAAAACACTACGTAACGGCTAATTATAGTAAAAAATACTTAATTTGTGAAGTGACGTCTGTTCGCCCTAAGATTCTCCCTTACCAGAATCAGTGAAACCTATGGATTCAGTTGAGTAGATCTATTGGCAGAAGAATCGCGCTGAATACCATCGCCTGACCCCGACACGTGGACACTCGGACGAGACGGTAAATCCCACACCCAGTAGACTACTTAACAAACTCATTTTTGTAATTTTTATAAGTGACAGTGTTGCACTGGGGGTGCGATATGCGATAGCGTAAAACGGTACGGCCTTTGACTTCTAACTACAAAATTTGGAGAGTTATAATGTCTTGTACTGGGACACATACTGGAAAAATCTGAAATCATAAATAATAATAATTACTTATTCAAATTACATAAGATCTGGAAACTGAATTTTGAGAATAGCTCGCAAATAACTGCAAGAATCGATTCCCGAACAACCAACGATACCAACAAATTGTATAGAAACTTCGGTGGGTTAATCAGACTCGCACCAATTTTTTTTACCATACTAATAACTGCTAGCTCAAATAACTCTTACAACATTTTCTTTAAAAGAAAAGTTTTTTATGATTTGCTATGCGTTTTAAAGTCTATGTGAACTTCACGTCAGTGTAATGAGTGTTCAATGCTCATCGATTCAATTTCGCATCGACTCATGTTTATTATTACTTAATCAAGGTTAACAGTTATAAAACTATAGGCGATGGTTATCTCTTCCCACCAGGAGTATTCTTTTTTATTATCGATAGGGAAGCTCTTGACTATGATCTCGCCTCATGGTAAGCTTAGATGCGGCCTAAGATGGAACGCGCTTCTCTAGAAGGTACCTGTTCATTCTTCTCTTGAAGATCCCCAGATTATACCCGCTTATAGCTTATTCCAGTCCCTTGCTGTTCGGATCAAGAATGTCGAGTCGAACCGCTTTGTCCGGGTACGTGGAACGTCCAACATATAGCAATGCCTAGTATCTGTGCACCTCGATGATCGATAAAAAAACGGGGTTGCCGGAACTAAGCCGTGCAATTCCGCAGTGCAATCTCCAAAGTGTATCCGATAAAAGACCGATAGACTAGCCACTAGTACTATCTGCTTGTGATCTTTCCAACGAAATAATAAAATATAGAATAATAATAGAATTAGATAGCAAACAAGCAAATGGCTCTCATGATAGAAAGGGATACCTTCGCCTATAGACACCAGAGGTGTTAATGGTGCATGCAATAATTGTAGTTCTTAATGCCACATGCATAAGCTTACCGGCTATCTTATCCTTCAAACGATAGGATACGGATATAACGGAACACGATAGTGATAAGCACTGATGCTATTGTGACGGGAACAGGTAAGGCAATGGTATCAGACCCGAGCGAGACAATTCAGAACTCTACCACTTAGTAGCCACGATGGTAGTGGCTCGCTTAGCCAATCTTTCGCCCCTTACAAACTGCCTGTCAGTACGGTAGATAATCCATTCTCGGAAGGGGCTCGGAACAATACGGGGAAAAATCTAAATTTATGGTTCTTCAAATCATACCTTATATTTTGTTATAGACATAATGATGTTACCTAAACATGTGAAAGTGGGAGGAGGCGCTGCGCTCGTGGTTTTCTGCGCCACGATGTTCGGATTTGTCTTGTTCCCCGCTATAGTGAAAAAGATGTTGAAAAAGGTTTGTTCAAATTACAGTTTAAGGGCGGCTTGCACCAAATTGCTTAAATGCATTTAGTCCCTACGGCGAGGTATTTCGACGCGCGTCAATTCTACAGGAAATGGATGACGCGTTATGTTCTGAAATCACTGAGAAACGTGTTAATTTTTGGATAAATAAATATAGGACATCAGCAGAAAACCAAAATTTAGCACATTTTTTTTGTTTTTACCACTAAATATTATGTTATAAAAATTATGTGGAAGATTAGAAATATTACTAACAAATTATTTGTTTTAGAGATTTTTTGTAGCACATTTAAGGAATTTTATATGATCGAGTCAAGTACATTCTATCATGTAATAAGTTAGCACATCCCTTAGATAATGTTTTCAGGTATGTCGTGTAATTTTTGTAAAATTGTTTTTTACAATCAACGTAAAAAAACGTGATTTATCAAACCAGTTTTTTCCCGTTTTTAAATATATAAACGGGTCAATAACGCGTACATATATAGAACTTACTTGTAAAGCTCGAAGTTTCGGCCAAGTTACATTGACCGTGGTCACGAGCAGACTGGAGCAGCGAGTTTCCTCCGTCGTTCACGTCGGGATCGATTTTCATCTACCCCCGGTCTTGTTTTTTCGAATTTAGTCTACACACAACACTAACCGTATCTTGGACTTTATTTGTTTGCAGGTGCAAAGGCACTTAAGTTTAGACGGATTTAAGTTGTCTCCTGCTTGGAATCCAGTGATCAGCAGAATAAAGCCTTTGCACCTGCAAACAAATAAAGTCCAAGATACGGTTAGTGTTGTGTGTAGACTAAATTCGAAAAAACAAGACCGGGGGTAGATGAAAATCGATCCCGACGTGAACGACGGAGGAAACTCGCTGCTCCAGTCTGCTCGTGACCACGGTCAATGTAACTTGGCCGAAACGTCGAGCTTTACAAGTAAGTTCTATATATGTACGCGTTATTGACCCGTTTATATATTTAAAAATGATAGTAGAACGCGTTAGTTTAAAAGTTCATTTTTCCCGTTTGTCGCGATGCCTCGCCAGCAAGTGTAAAAACGCCTTAAATGTTGTCACTTTAAACGTATTTATTGACTTAAAATGATTTAAGCATTTTGGTGCAAGCCGCCCTAAGAAGAAATTATGGTATTAATTTGCAAAATTTTGCAAATTAAATACCATCATTTCTTCTTTAAATTATAGAATTATAGAAGTAAGTTTATAGTTATCAAGGAACTCTTTTAAAGATCACGAGAGATTCCATACCTGGCATGAACATGAATTCATGAACATGGTTTGCCTTAATATTACCCTCGGATTAAATGGATACCCCTTTCGAGACAATTTCTCAGATTGTCAGTGTAGCTTGCAATTACATACATAAATACAGAGTTATACTACTTACCAATGGAATAACTCAAGTCTAATTTTTAAAAATCACTTCAAGAGTAATTTTTAAACATTGTCATCTCATTACGTACGATAAAACAGTACAACACGGTTTATTTCTATTTTTCACAATATAATACAACCTACAAATGTATGAAATTATTGACATTAATTAATAGGAGCGTTTTCTTGTATGTGTGGCGACACGTTTCTTCCCAATGGCGTGTCTATTAGTATTCCTGTGGTCTTTGGTATTACCTTAAAGTTTAATATTTTCCGTGAACTCCGATATCAATCTCTTAACGTATCCTCATGTAATATATTATACTGGCGACAGCCTGTGCCCGAGATTTAACCATAGATTAAACAATAAAATCTCTTTTAAGTATGACAACAGACACAGACCACACAAATACTAATAGACACTGTGTTGAGCGCAAAATGCTTAGCCGCTCATATGAGCAAATGTACGTAATTATAAAACGCTTTTAGTTACATTATATCGTAAAAAAATATGCCATATTGTGTTATATTATCCTGTAGAATAAAAAGGCTTAAAAATACCTCTGGATTGATTTTATTTCATCGGTAAATATTATAACTCTGTATTTCTTTATGTAAATGCTACACTGACTACCTAAGAAATTGCCTTAAAGGCGTATCTAGTTTAATCCGTGACAACAGACTTTAGCTGTAAAGAAAATAGTAAGTATACATGTGTATATGTTACATAAATTTAGTGTGCATAATGATTATTTTTATGAATCTAATTTTTTAAAATTTTAATGCATTTTATTTAAAAATATTAGGTTTTTAACCGTGCATAATTTTATACTCCACTGTTCGCGCGATTGTCTCAAAAAGGGGCAAAAATTTTCCATTCACGTATTAATATATAGATTGTTTAAGCTTGAGAAATAATTAATACTTATATAATAAAGGTAAAGAATTGGTTGTTTGTTTGTTTAACACGCTAATCTCTGGAAAAATAAGTCGGATTTGAAAAATTCCCCTACTAAAATAAGCCACGATGGTAGTGACTCGCATAGCCAATCGGTCGCTTTTTACGACCTGCTTGGCAGAACGGCAGTTGGTCTATTCCTTAAAGGAGCCCGTAACCAACACGGAGAAGGAGCCCGGAACTAACACGGGCATAAAATGAAAGGAGGACTAATTTAAATTTAACCGTTGTGAGGTTTCAAAATTTTACCTGCTTGTTGGGAGTTGATGAGATTTCAAATTATTATTAAGCAGTTTAACAATGAAAATAGATCGATACAGAAACTTAATAAAGGCGTAGCAAGTCCCGGTACGACTCACTAATTATTATTTACTTAAATATTGAATAATATTATTAGGGTTGTGAAATACGACATTACCTAATAACTATAGCTACTAAACGGAAGTCTTGGCATATACCGGGAAGAAGCCTGTAGAGAATGCAATGGCAACTATATGACATTTACTCAATATTCGACACACTTTTAATGTCTGCTCTGTAATGGGTCTCCAGATGGAAAGGATCAACCATGGCCTATAGACAATAAAGATGTTAATAGTGCGTTGCTATCTCGAGGCGAGGTTTAATGTTACATGCATAAGTTTTCCGGCTACCTTACCAGCCAAACCGGAACACAACAGTGACAACCACTGACGCTATTACGACAGAAATAGTCGAGGCGGTGATACCAGACCCTGGCGAGACAATACAGAAATCTAACACCTAGTAAAAAATACTTAGTAGGTACTTTACAACCCTAGTAATAGTGAAATATATGAACTTTTTCATTAAATTAAATAAATATTGTGATCAAGTTAGCCAATAGCTTAGCCTGTTTGGCTTAATTTATAGAGATATTCGAATCGTTCAAAAGTTGTTTGTTTTTTAATTAGCCTCAGTAATAGCCTCAAATATAAACACAAAAATGGGTAAGTATACAATTAGAAAATGTAAAAATACAGTAAAATTTACCTAAGTTTAATAATGTTTAGTCGCAGTCTTAAAAAAAAATATCGCAAATTATATCGGTTTGATGAGTAAGTTGATTAATGGCATCAAGCCATCTTTTCCAACAAACAATTATCACTAAAAAAGACTTGACATGAATCAATACGAAAGCTTGTTTGATCCAAAACATACAATGTTATCTGTCAATCTATACAAATAAATAAAATTGGAGTATCTGTTTGTAATATTAAAATAATCGCTTTTTACTAAATGCATATGGATGTACACACGTTACATATATCAAAATAACATTTTTTACAATTTTTGTCTGTCTGTCTGCCTGTTTATCCCGGCTAATCTCTGGAACGGCTGGGCCGATTTTGACGGGACTTTCACTGGCAGATAGCTGATGTGATAGGGAGTAACTAAGGATACTTTTCTCCGTTTTTTTTTCACGCGGACGAAGTCGCGGGCGCAGCTAGTACTAACTAAATTGCACAGTTCTTATCTGATTTTTGGAGTGACTATTAAAGTAAATTCAATTGAAATATTAATTGATTTAATTAAACCGTCTTTATTAACAGGCAATTAAACAATTAAAGGATTTAATTGAATTATTAAAAAACTTGTTTATATAAAATGTAATGCGATACCCCTAACTAAACTTTGCACCTTATTATTAGTTTATACCTGATTATGGAGCGACAATTGAAGTTACTTCGATTGTAATATTAATTGTTTGTATTAAGGCACCTTTACCAGTGTTCAGTTAATAACATAATTTAACAAAAGAAATACAATGTAATCTGTCAATCCTAACTAAACTATACAAATTACTATTCGTGCGTACCTGAATTATAGATTGGCAATTGAAGTCAATTCAATTGGAATAATAATTGATTACATTAAGTTATCATTACTAGCAACCAATTAATCAAATGAAATTGATTGAATCATTAAAAGAATTTATTTCAACAAAAAAATAATGTAACAATCCGCATTAAACTATGAACCTTTGACTTCAATATATTTATAAACATGCCAAGGGAAAATTAATAAATGGCATCATGCCATATTTTCCAGCAATCAACAAAAAGATTTTACTCAATAAGAAAATTCGTTTAATCCAAAAAATACCATCGTCAATTAACTCTGCCTAAACTGTGCACCTTATAATTAGTTCCAACCAACCATAAGTTATGGAGTAACATTCAATTCAATTCGATTGGAATATTAATTGATTACACCAATTAGGCCTTCTTTGCCAGCAAGCAATTAATCAGTTTAAGTTGATTGAATCAATAAAAAAAACGTATTTAAACTAAAAATATATAAAACAGTCTGTCAACCCTAACTCTGCAATTCATTATTAGTTCATATGTAGCTTATAAAGTGACAACTGAAGTCAATTTGATTAAAAAATTAATTAAATGCGTTAACCTATCTTTACCAACAATCAATTTATCAATAAAAAGACGACTTAAACATTTTTATCGTACATTAGACATGTCTCGCCCGGGTTTTGGTACCACTGCCTTCAAATTTGTTAAGTCCCTATACGAAAATAGCACTTAAATACACAGATTTATATATATTACTAAATTTTATATTCTCTGTGTGTTAGGAAATGGCGTTAGCTAAAACTACAGATGTCCGGAAAATGTGGGAGAAAGTGCCGTTCGCTCTGGACTTCAAAATATATCTCTTCAATTACACCAACGTTGATGAAATTCAAAAGGGCGGGATACCGATTGTCAAAGAAATAGGCCCGTACTATTTTGAGTATGTATCATTGATTTCTTATTACCATTTACATTTACCATTCACACACATCTTCACGCCAGATCCCTGAGGTGGGAGGCAGAGAAAACCAAGTGCCAAATGTCACGATCCTTCCAGATTTGCCTTGCTACCTCCACATTCTTTATGCAAACACGATGGTTGCGAAAGCTCCTGATACTACTATCGGGCAGCACTTGATTAATCTGATTATGGTATGTCAGACATCAGAAATACTTTATCCGCTCACTTCACTTTGGTAACTAATGAGACCTCGGACAAACTTCCGTTAATACACTTCAATAAAACTTTTTATAAGTTATTTTGACGTGTCAACATTTTTTAAACTACTACCGGACCAGAAACAAGTCCACACATGTGAGTGATGTTAGTCTTGGGTTACCTTAGTAAGTACCTGAATCCTTTCACATTCGCATTGTAACGCTGTTTTGATAACCTTTCATCTACCATACCTTCTACGTGTCTGAACACTGAACCGACGAAGTGTGCCCTTTGTCATTTTTACGCGTTTTATACACCAATTTTCTTACAGTAAGAAAATCATTATATTATATTTGAAACTCGTTTCAAGTTCCAACTTTTAAATATATTTTATGCAATTTAATTTTTTATATAGTAATTAGTTTGGAACAGGCTTATATTTTTATAATTAAATAAGATTGGAACTGAAACAGATATCGGTCTTTCCCTGGTACAGATAGATAGATAGATAGATCGTAAATAGATCGCTTATAGTAATACTAATAAATGGTCAAATTAGAGGTGGTAGTTAAATCAATAAACTGTTTTTATTAACAGTCTTATGTTCGTCAACGAATTAACTGTTTTTCTTCCATATAAAAACTAAAAAGCTGTTAAAAATATAAACCTGATAAATTGTTCGCAATAAAACGAAGTGATTATGTTAAAAATATTAAAAGCTAATAAACGTCAACATTTTCGAAAGTCGCAAAGAGTTGACTTAATATTGAAACAATTATTAGTTATTTAACCTATAATGAGTTTAGTGCATAATCCGATCATTGAAAACCCGTTGACGAGTTAACAGTTTTTTTAACCTGTTGATCATTGACGAAAAACAATTACGTTAAATTAATTTGAAAACCGTCAATGACACACCTCTGTCAAACACGAATGTATTATATTGAATTCAATTCAAATTCTGCAGTTGGTCACCGGTCTAGTTTGCTAATTTTAAACAGAACAGTGCATTACTGGACTGCGTTATAAAAATTATCTAAGTAATAGTTAACCAGCTTTTTTTATATTCTTTGTCCATGTTATTAATAGCGCGATTTAATATTATACATCGCCATCTATTCCGTGTGGAAAAAGGATTTGCCCGTATATTTTCCATTCCCGTGGGATTTCCGGGATAAAAACTATCCTATATCGTTTCTCGGGTCTCAAACTATCTTCGTACCAAATTTCATCTGAATCGATTTAGTGATTTAGGCATGAAGAAGAGAGAGACAGACAGATGCACTTTCGCATTTATAATATTAGTATGGATATGTAAGATATATATTATCTGCGTGACTATTAGTTAAAAAAAATTCGGCAGTGAGGAGATTTATGTGTGTTATTAAAGTAGTAAAACATATCACCGTGAATACTTTGTATAAGAACGCCGGTTTCCTTCCGTGGTACTTCCTCTACAGAATTTTTTTTTCACCACGATTTACCAGTTTGTCGGTTGACGATATGAGTTTTACTTACAGCGCATTTTACTGATTTTACATTAGCCTCAGCCACACTTGTGGTCAAATGTAGAGGTCACATCTGCACACACTGTATGCAGATGTGACCTCTACATTTATCGTGCATTGCACGAAGCTTTGTGACAATAAACGCAAGTGCGGCCCCAACATAAGGTGTTAATGCATCAGCAATTAAGAGCTGCTACAAAGATTTGAATTTTCGAGATAATTTCGAACGTTCTTAAAAACACTTTTGCTCAAACCTAGTATTGAACGGGGCCACATTCATTAAGCCTAGAAGGCTAACGAATTGATCAAGGTGATTAATAGGTCTAATACAATCTCAGTAGCATCACTTGGCTGACAATGGATCTCAATGTTTGCTCTACAGTTAACATAATTATTATGGGGTTTCTCTGTCAGAAAACCCTCGTTTTCTGCTTTTCAATTTAGAGCAAGGATTTAAGTGTCGGTATTATGCGGTAACATTATTGCTCGCGGTATGACATAACGTTATTTTCAAGCATAGCGTTATCCAAAAATGATACAAAATTTGTTACTGTTTAATATCGTTATTCATTACGTTCTGTTATATACTACGAATTAACGTTATGGTATATGGCATTATGACATTGTCTTCTAACGCTAATTGGCGAACCAATCATCGCGGCAACGTCGCAAATATATCGATATTATAATGTTATTTATTATTGTTATTTGAGTAGTGATACATAATAATAGTGTTTGAAAATAATTTTGTTACTGAGGTATCACTACAGTAATAACGTTATGTATCGTAAAATAAGTTCTCTTATTCGATAACGTTTTAAATCCTTGATTTAGATCCAGCATCCATGTTTCATCATTGCACGTCATAGTGAAAGATTCCATTCACCCCATTTAGACGATTAGTATTTTTTTATATCATAAGGTAACAAACAAGCAGATGGGTCTCTTGATGGAAAGAGTCGACCATCGCCTCTTGACACCAAAGATGGTAATGATGCATTGTTATGTTGTGGCGGGTCTAATACCACATGCAAGTTAACCACTACCATACCCTCCAAACCAGAACACGACAGTGCCTTGCCTATTCCTGCCGCAATAGCGTCAGTGCTTGAGCACTGACGCTATAGCGGCAGGAATAGGCAAGGTGGTGGTAGCGGACCCGGGCGAGACAATGCAGAACTCTACCACCTAGTAGCCATGACAATAGTGACTCACACAGCCAATCAGTCGTCTTTTACGACCTGTCTGGCAGTACGTTAATTGTCCTGTTCTTAAAAGGTGCCCGGACCAACACGGGGGAAGACCAAGTTATCTACACTGGTTTGATTTTTTCAAGGAGTTTGGCGATTTCTCGGCTTAATTGAGGTGGGATTGTGATTTTTAAGAAGGTATTGCATTTGCAACTGGCTTTTTATCTTCGGAATATCCATAAGCAATAGTTTTTTGTGTGAGTCCAACTCGCTCTTGTTCGCTTTTTTATTAAAGGTTAAGGCACAGACATCAATTAGTAGGACTTTCATTCGCTCTATACTTTGCTATTTAGTAATACAGCTTTTTCAAAGCAACCTATAATTTGTGTCAATCGATTGAAAATAGAACTTGATTTTTCAATTACGTGGCTTTTTCCTTCTCATATTAATAATGTAAAAGAACTTCAACGCTTCACATATTAAAATAACATATTTTATTTATTTCGTTATATTTTGTATACACTTTTTGGATCGATATTTCATATCGCACAAGTTGTATTGCAGGACTTGAAACTGGTTTAAGATATACTGGTTAATAGAGACATTTACCGATTTTTATAAAAAGTTCATTCAGAGCGTCTGTCTGAGATGAGAACGGTTTATAAACTTATATAACCCGGTTTACGCCAAAACCGTAGAATTGTAAGTCACGCACAGTGCGGACAAAAATTGGGAGTAGCGAGCATCAAAGGAATACTTTTAAAAAACCGGTATAAACCGGTTTAGTGATTTAAAATCATTACAAGTTTACTCCATAAGGAAACCGATATTTTTCAGGTTAGATACAGCCAAACCTTTACAAAACCCTCTTGTATACTTGCGTTAATTAGGTTTGAAAATTAACCGGTTAACAATACCTGTTTTACTGGATTGTTTTTGTATAGACATGTTCCAATTCCGCCATGCTTTAGAAAAGCACTGATCTAATCTCCTTTTAAGTAATAAATTAATTGCCTTACTTCAATATATCTTGTAAAATATGAGAGAACACTATTACTTGTCATTATCGTCGTAACTACTAAGTCGTAGAAGTCTGTAGTTTTCCCTCCCGGGTGTTACACTGCCTTGTCTGTTCTTGCCACGGTTACATCAGTGCTTGTCGCTATCGTTTTCTGGTTTAGAGGGTAGAGTAGCCGATGAACTAATACATATGGGCATCCTATTCCTGTTACACTGACTATAAACATCTTTGACGTCTATTTGCGACGCTTACCTCTACCAACAGAACCATCAGTTTGTTTGTTATTATATTATTGATCCCAGCTATCAAATATAATGAACCATAGGTGTTAAAATTTGGAAATTCACGACTGGATTTGCCACCGTTTTGTCACAAACTGTTGAATCATGATGTATCTAAAGTTGAAATCTGCCTTGTCTACTTCACAAACAAATTAATGTTGTGTTTGTTAATTTTGAGGCGTTTGTTAATATATCTATTACCTCTAATACCTCCTCGTTTCCGCCATAAAATTTGAATGTTTGTATGTTTGGATCACGGATTAAATGGATACGCCTTTCAAGACAATTTCTTAATTTATCAGTGCAGCTTCCAATTACATACAGAAATACAGAGTTATACTACTTCTCCTAAAGGGACTGTGTTCCAACCGGATGTCCATGAGATTCCTCTAAATTTTTTGTCAATTTATTTTTTCGTACCCATTTTCAACAGACTTCCCAAAATGAGGTTCTCAATTCTCGAGTTAATTCTTTTTAGAACGTTTTAATTTTTTTAGGTTATCCCTTTATACCTTTTCTATATTTCTCGGAGTCCTTGTTACTAATATGAGCGTGAAATCGGACTGAAAGATAGTGTTGATTCAAAACGCATGCTCTTAGTTCAAACGTAGAAAAACTGGCAGATTAAAGTTAAATAAAACAGATTCGTATTGTGTGAAAGTAAAAGAATGTAAGTGCCAGGATAGATTAAGACTGACATACTGTAATTAGATTTATGGGCTGCTATCCAAAGGTGATGTTAAGACTTAGTAACGGGTGAATTTTTGTAAGTAAATCGTGAATGTATTTTTATAAGTAAAGTGAATTACGAATGTAACGAAAATAAATTATGGGACAGATATTGATATAACGATAACATCGTTAATGTTACTGGTTGTAAGGAAATGTGTACTTACATTAACTAATTACTGATTAACCAGTTCAGGACAGCGAACTATTCACTTGATAATGAACAGTTCGCTGTCCTAAAATATTATAATAATTAATTTACTATAAATTACCAGATCCCAAAAAACCCATAAATTAGAACTCACGGGTGAGTTGATTTAACCGGTTAAGCTGAGAATTTGTTTCCCCTGAAATAGCACGCCTAATGTTGTATTTCATTTGACACAGTCAAAATCACGAGCTTTATTTATATACCGATTGTGGAATTACGGCATTTCAACCGCAACAATTTCAGGTCTTGGGTCCACAATCAGTACTAGTTTAGAAAATTAACCAGTTTCCGAGCCCTGAAAGAAAGCAAAGCTAACGTGTAGACATCATGTTATATGGCGCTCAATTCTCTCTGCCTATCTACACTATGTAGGTATAATAATGTAAACTGATCTGTTTATTTATATGGAAAATGAAGGAAGGTCTTTGCTAAGACAATAATATCGAAAAAAAATAATACTTAGCTTTTAAACTGTTAATACAAGCACGTGTTGTAAATTTTACGTTAAAAAAATTATTTGAAACAGGGAATGGAAAGAAAAGGTGGAAATAGAAGACCATGAAGACACGGATACTATAACATACAAGAAGAAGGATACGTTTATATTTAAGCAAGAGCTATCGGGGGCAGGGCTTACGGGCGAGGAGATTATCATAATGCCTCATGTGTTCATACTTGTAAGAAATCAAAGTTGTTTTTTTGTACAGACTGACTGGTAAAAGATTGTATACATACTGAAGGAGTGTGTTCGGTACTCGATTCTGATACCGAAAATGTATTAAAAAATGGGTACTTAAACTTTGACCTAGTTTTCAAATAAAAATGTTTAACATGGACATTTGCACACGGCGGCGCATAGATTAAGTACAATACTTACAAACGGGTGTTAGTAGATCGTGAAGTAATCATACTTTTTGAATATTATGACACTAATTTCGTTGAGGTTTATTATGTGGATAAGCAATAGTTAATTTTTATTGTACTTTTTAGTTATAACCATTGACTGTTGTGGTTTTCAATATGTATTATCATTAACCAGTTAGCCTGTAGGTATGTGTGATATTTTTTCTAAGCCATGTGCGTATGCCTTTATCGAAATACTAAGCAGAAAATCGGCTAGTAGTATATATATTGTCTATAGTACAGAAAGAAATGGTCTTTTCGTCAAACGTCAAACAAAACAAAAATATATTTCTACATTTACTTCTTTCCCCTAATATGGGGAAAGAAGTAAATGTAGAAATATATTTTTGTTTTGTAACTATTTTTTTTACGACACACACGCACCACCAATCACAACATGGTGTGCTACAAGAATAAATGAGGCGGTAGTATCAAAACCAATTGAAATGTGTTATAATTTTATCATCGATTGATACCTAATGATAGTATTAAGATGTTTGACAAATTACCAGCCTTTTACATACTGCCAAGCAGGGAGACAAATGGTCTATTCTTCAAAATGGGGCCTAAACCAAGTAATTTTTGTTCATTATTTAAAATTAAATTATTCATTGTTTTAAAGTTAAATTGTTCACTTTTTCATATTTAAAGTTCATTATTATATATTAAATAATTCATTCTTTTAAGTTAAATTTTTCATTCTATTAAAACTAAATAGTTTTAATCTTTTAAGTTACATTGTTTATTCTTTTATATTAAACTAGTTGCAGCGTACAGCCCGCTGCATTTAATAAGTTTTTGTCTTTAAAAAATAGCCTATGTGATGTTCCAAGTCATCATCTACCTGTGGCCAAATTTCATCCAAATCCGTTAAGTAGTTTTTGCGTGATTGAGTAACAAACATCCATCCATCCAAGCATCCATCCCTCCAAACAACCAAACTTTCGTATTTATAGTATTAATTAATATTAAAAATACATAGTTCATTTTTTTAAGATAAATTGTTAATTTTATTAAAATTAAATTGTTTATTCTTTTAAACTGTTCGTTTTTAATAATTAAAGTGTACACTCTTTACAGAGTATGCTTAATACAGTGAACAGAAAAAAACCAGCCATGTTGAGTGTAGTTTCTAAAGCCGTCAATGGAATCTTTGACAATCCAACAAGCGTTTTTGTACAAGTGAAGGCGTTGGATATATTGTACAGAGGCATCATTATTAATTGTGACAGGACGGAATTTGCGCCGAAAGCAGCATGTACGACAATTAAGAAGGAGGCAGCTGATAGTCTCATATTTGAACCCAACAATCAGTATCGATTTTCATTATTTGGAATTGTAAGATACGTTTAAATATTGCTTTCATCGTGGAGCCGTAAAAAAGCTATTGATCTTTTGCTCGCGGTTCTCTTTTTTAAGTATGATCACATTGGTTTCATTGCAAGGTAGGATCGTTAATTATGACAGGACATAATTTGCGCAGAAAGCAGCATGTACGGCAATTAAGAAGGAGGCAACTATAGTCTCATATTTGAAGCCAACAATCGGTATCGATTTTCATTATTAGAAATAATATTTATTTTATCGCGGAGCCGTACCTAAGTAAGGCATCGCGCATCGCAAGCATCGCGTTCCTCTTTTAAGGTTTCATCTTGGTTCAACTTGGTTACTTTTAACCCCAAGAAGACACAGCTTTGCGTGCTTTCCCTTTGTCGTGTCACCTCGATTTGGGGATACTCTCCTGGCAGCCTTAGCTAGTATCAGGATTCTGGGAGTCGACATATTGAATTACGTTCAGTTTCGCGGTCATTTGGAAGGTAAGGCTAAACTAGCCTCCAAAAAGCTCGGTGTGCTCAACAGAGCGAGAAAGTACTTCTTGCCGGCCCATCGCCTTCAACTTTATAAGGCTCAAATTCGGCCTTATATTTGGCTAAACTTTATAAGGCTTCTATCGTATCTTTCATGGGGAGTGTTCCGACGAGTTATTTGGATTAATTCCTGCCGCCGAATTCCATCATCGGACATCGCGTCAAAATTTGAAATTCCATCCTCACCATCTCGATGTCTGGAAATCCACAACTGTGTGTTTCTCTCGGCACTTTTTGCCTCGCACTACTTTGTTGTGGAATCAATTAGCGGCAGGGGTGTTTCCAAACGGATACAACTTAGGGGCCTTCAAGAAAAGAGCTTACTCATTCTTAAAAGGCCGACAACGCAACTGCAAGACCTCTGGTATTGTGGATGTCCATGGGCGGCGGTGATCACTTACCATCAGGTGCACCACCTGCTCGTTTACCCCCTCTTTTTAAAAAAAACAGGCAGGCAGTGTGAATTGAATGTGTATAGATTTACCGATTCACCACTATTTACTAGTTCATCAGTTTGTGAAATGATTGGTGATCCCCATTGCCGCATAACAATTACCATTTATTTTTAGCGATAACCGTATACAACAGATTTACGTACTCAAGGCACGGGAGTGTTGACATGTGTTGACATTAGATGAGAAATTTTGAGTTTTCGAGAAAATCCTCGAAAATATTTCAATAACACTTATGTCTGACCCGGGTACTACGGGCCCCATGACCCTGGGAGCTGAATAGGCTAACCCCTAAACCACGTAGTTAGGACTGGTATTACTTTTTTATTTAAATTGTACCCTACAAGCAGATAGATGGCTTTCGTAATGGAAAGAGACAACTATGGTCTACAAATACTAAATAAGTAACAAGCACTGACGGTATTGCAATTTGCGGCCCAATATTAGTGATACATTTGCCAAAAAAGTATGTATATGAGTATGTCAATGAGTATATGCGTGTGTGTGCGTGTGCATATGCATACATGTATGTGCGTTTTGCTTACGCGTGTGTATAATGCAAAAAATCCGGACCAATACAGGACAAATTTATTGTTGTTTCTGCCTAACGGGAAAGTTGACAAATACGTCGTAAAGGTGCAGCGCTGAAATGGGCATGTGAAGGATGTTAGTAAAAAATTACTTGGCAGATGGACAAAGAGTCTAATCTCCAAAAGAGGACAGCACTAAAACGGGACAAATTCATTGTACTAGCGATCGTCCTGTGGGTAATATTCCATCTTAGACTGAACAATAAAATCTGTATTAAGTTTGACAGCCAACTTTCGTACTTATACATGTGTGTCACATGAATTTAGCAAGTGTAAAGTTGATTTTTTTAATTAAATGTATTTCTTATGCATAATATTTAAAAACATTAAGTTTCTGCAGTCCTTTGCAATATAAACTTTAACGGTTCCAAATTCCATGTTCTACCGTTTGCTTAATCGTTTTAAAAAAGCGTAGAAAGTATTTGCTTCACATATTAATATATAAATTTTAACTGACGGAAAAGTTGACAAACATGTTGTAACAGTGTAGCGTTGAATTGGGCATATTAATGTTGGTGATGAACTCCATGGAGAAACCTCCCGTGTTAGTTCGGACCCCTCTAAAGAATAGACCATCCGCCACTCTGCCAGGCAGATCGTAAAAGGCGAACGATTGGCTATACGTGTCACTACCATTCTGACTACTAAGTGTTAGAGTTCCAGAACCTTTCGCCCGGATATTTGGTACCACTGCCACAACTATTCCCGCCGCAGTAGCGTCTGTTTTGGAAGGCAGGTTAGCCGTTAGACTTATGCATGTGGCATTACCATTTCGCCACCCCTATAGCAACGTATTATTAACATCTTTGGTACCTAGAAACGGTGATTTCTCTTTGCAACAGAAGAAGCATCTGCTTGTTGCTTGTTGATAGCAAATCAAATGATATAAAAAGGAACGTAGATAAAAACAAATTTATTTTGATTTCAGCGTAACGGAACAGTAGACAGACACGTAGTAACAGTGCAGCGGGGAATCGGACACGTGATGGATGTTGGCAAAGTGGTTGCCGTAGACGGTGAAACAGAACAGTCAATTTGGAATGGGGAATGCAACAAATATGTTGGAACTGATGGAACCGTGTTTCCACCATTTGTAGAGGAAACAGATCGATTGGAATCATTTTCTGGAGACTTCTGCAGGTAAGGTTATTAATTAGTGTTATACAAGTCATCTGGTAAGAGATTGAACATACTGTAGGTGTTCAGTACTCGATTATGATACCGAATATGTAAAAATTGGTACTTAAATTTAAACCTCATTATTTAAAAAAACTGTGTACTGGATACTTACGCATAGATATTGAAGATTAAGAAAAATTAAGATTATGGTACTGTAAAGCTTTTGGTAACACAGATTCTTAGGTAACGTATAACCAATAACAATCTGATTATTATAATTCAAAATTATATTTTAAGATTAAATTCAACAACATACACGTTTGATTTTTATTACGTGAATGTTTTTCTTTATTCATCAGCACTAATTGATTATTTAAATGTGGAAGGTTAGGCCAATATTCTAAAAATGTTGTCACAATCTCGACTCGCTAAAGTTTCTCATAAATATCTACTTTAAAATTATTAAAATTTTAATATTTATAAAATTGTTTCTTTCCAGAACATTCAAACCGTGGTTCCAAAAGAAAACAGCATACAGAGGTATCCATACAAATCGTTACACTGTGAATATGGGTGACTTAGAGAACGATCCAGAACTTCATTGCTACTGCGTACCCCAAGATGAATGCCCTCCAAAGGGACTTTTTGACATATTCCCGTGTGCTGGTCCTCTGTATGTGTCTATGCCACATTTCTATGATTGCGACCCTGACTTACTGAACCATGTGAAAGGATTGAACCCTGATGCTAATCAACATGAAATTTTCATAGATTTTGAACCGGTTTGTATAAATTTCTAATGTAACCAACTCCCATAACTAAGAGATAAAATTTGGCACGACGTTCATGCTTTAACATAAATCAACTTAAAATCTTAAGCAGTTAGTCATGACAAGCGTTACAAAGACTAGGATGTCTTTCTATGAGAGGATTGAAACTTATTCATATCCTAACTATTACAATAAATGCGAAAGTGCGTTTATTTGTTTCGCTTTCATAACTAAAATACTAAATCGATTTTAAAATTTCTTTCACCAATAGAAAACTACGTTATCAGTAAGTTTCTTTTTATTATTATTTTTTGGAATAGGCACCTTCTAGGGAACACGCTTCCCTATGTTCCCTATGTTCCCTATGTTCCCTGTTCACTCTTCTCTTGAAGATCCCTAGATTGTACTCATCGGGGAACACAGACTCAGGAAGCATGTTTCAGTCCCTTGCGGTTCGAATGAGAAATGTGAAGTCGAACCTCTTTGTCCGGGTACGTGGAACGTCCACCATATGGCGATGCCTAGAATCTGTGCGCCTCGACGATCGATAGAAAAACGGCGATTGCGGAATCAAGTCGTGCAATTCCGCAGCGCACTCCCCAAAATGTATCCGATAGAAAACCGATAAACTAGCCACTCTGCGGCAATGAGCGAGGCTCTGGAGTTTTTTACCTACAAGATCATCGTCGTTTATGAGCCTCTTGGCACGCCTCTCTATCGCCTCAAGTGTCTCTAACTTGCATTTGGTGGATCCATCCCAGAGGTGAGAGCAGTATTCCGTGCACGAACGGACTTGTGCTTGATATGGGTTGAGCAATTGTCCCGGGCTGAAATACTGCTTCACCTTCGCCAGAATACCAAGCTTTTTTGAGGCAACTTGGGCTTTAGATTCGATGTACGAACCAAAGTTAAGAGTAGGCGTAAAGGTGATACCAAGGATATCGAGGTGGTCAGTTATCGACACGGACACACCCTGAAAAGACGGAGACAGGTGGAGCTCCGCTTAGCGGAGAATAGACACGCTTGGGGCTTAATCGCATTAAACTTGACCAGATTGGTATGGCATGGCATCGGCATCGGAGACTGCCTGTAAGGACAGGTTCAAACGATCGACCATTGCCTCCCTGAGAGACCGGATCTGTGCCGTACTGGCACGCGCTGGTTGCGTAACTCTCCACAACAGTTCTATCGTCTGCGTACTCATAGATACCGGGCGTCAGTAGGTTGTTAATGTGTAGCAGGAATAGAGTTGCGCAAATAACTGATCCCTGAGGGACTCCGGCATTTATTGTCATTTGGTCCGACGAGCAATCATCGACCACTACTCCAATTAACCGGCCACGCAGAAAATCTGCGATCTCGGCGCAGAGACCAGTAGGCAGACCATACGATGGAAGCTTGCCAATAAAAATATCGTGTCAGACCCTGTCAAAGGCCTTCGAGATATCAAGGGAGACAGCTAGTGCCTCACCATGATTCTCGATGGCCGCGCTCAAGATGTAGGTGGCATACGCTAGATGATCCCCAGTGGACCCATTTCGGCGAAACCCGCATTGGCGGTCACTGAGTAGATCGTTCGCTTCTAGGTGTGCCATGTATAACGAAGGTTGTATTATTTTAAATTAGAAATCGCTACGAAAATAACTATAATGTAAGCCAAGGTGCAAATCAACCAAGGTGTAAGCCCAATGTCACCGTGGGCGATGGCCCTTAAAGCCATAGCCCACGGCGACATTTTGCAGCGATACAGTAGCGATACAGTTGCGAAACGGTCGCTAGCTGTGTGCCCTCGCCCACGGGCGCAGATTCAGTCACGATGCAAACGCGATACTGTCGCAATTCTGTCGTGATGCAAACGCGCGATTCAGTAACAGTTTTGCACTTACTTGCCTACCTCTCTCCGTTCTCTCCCTGATGTCGTCTGACAAGGTCGCGCGTTTTCATCGATACAGTCGCGATGCAGTAGCGCGTTGCAATTGCAACTAACACGCGTTAGTAGCGATGCTGTCGCGCGTTTAGTAAACATGCGTCGGCATCACTACAAAAAGTCCTCGAGGGCGAAAGGGCCTTAAAATCATTACTCAACGAGCGCTGTCATTTTGTTATTTGTTAGAAAATTTATTAATTACTAGCTGACCCGGCAAACGTTGTTCTGCCTTTTTAAATACTCTTATTTTTTTCTATATTTTCTCACATTTTAAAACTTCCCTGAACTTCAACAATTAATTCAAAACTAAAATTAACCCAAATCGGTTCAGCCGTTCTCGAGTTTTAGCGAGACTAACGAATAGCAATTAATTTTTATATATATAGATGATAATAAAGTATGTCTTCAGTTTTTCATATTAATATAAATTTTATAATTTTTAAATGTTAATGATCCCAGACATTATTTATCATCATATTATTTATTTACTTTCCAATGACAATGATAATGACGTGAGCGAAGACGCTGGTAAAAGGTAGTTTAAGATAAATAATTATTACAGCGCGATTGAAGCATTGTTCTAACTTAATGAATAATAGAGAAATGAAAAATAAAGACTGTTTCACTAATATTATGACGTGGCAGAGTTCTCCAAAGTGTTGCCAGGATTTTTTATCATCGCATTACCTATTCCGGTCGCAACAGCGTTGGCGCTTGGCACTGTCATGTTAGGGTTAATAGGCTCAAGTAGACGATAATTTTATTCATATGGCATCCCGTTGGGATGGGATGGATGACAACACCACATGGATGAACACACCATTACCATCTTTGGTGTGTACAGGCGAAGCTTATCTCTTTCCTTTATTTTATCTTCTTGTTTGTAATCCCATGAAATTTTAAAAAACTGATTCAGAAAATGACCGCGATGATAAAATTATTCGTTTATCCAGAAAACTAAGCAGAGTAAACCAAATTCCGTTATGCAGGGTTTAGACAATAATTGCGATTAGAAATTTTTCACTTCTTTTTTTAACTTTTATATTTTTAACTACCCACTACGTAAGTAGATAAGGAGGTTACTGATTTTACAGAACTCCGAACTAGGAGAATCATTACGAAATATAATGATTTATCAATTTTAAAGCGCATGTTTTAATGGGTTGTACTATTTATCTTTTAATTCCAGATTACTGGTACACCTCTCAACGTAAGACAACGTGTACAACTTAACATACGTTTACTCAAAACTGATAAATTAGAAATATGCAAGAATCTGCCAAATAGTATAGTACCTGTACTTTGGATAGAAGAGGTAATTATTTCATCATATTTATTTTAATTAAGAAGTATGTGGTGGTGAAGAAACCATGCCATAATTTGTCACGATTAATTGAGACTTGTTCTTTTATATGACGTAAGCACCTACGCACTCGCTCTGACGCACACCCATAAAATGTGAACGAAACGTTGAATGAAATTATCACTTCATAGCTATGGCGCGAGGTTATTCACATTACCTTAAATTAAAGGTGGATTATTTTAAGTAGAAAGATGGAAAGCGCTATGAAACAAAATTGTTTAATTCGTAAAAATCAGTGTTTTAGTCCCTTGAATCACAAAACATTATTTTTTGGCATATTTCGGAAGGATATTTGGAATATTTATTTGATACCCTCTGTGGTTTTAACGGCTTGATGGATTTAAGCTTGAGAAGTGAAATTAGACTTGTCTTAACTGTGAGAGTGACAAAAGCTTCATAATTATTTCCAATTAGATTGTTCTAACTAGTAGTAGTAGTAACTTCTAGTGCTAGCAAAAACTCTATTACAACCAAAATACATGCTTTGTTTTAGGGGTTTGCTTTAAATAAGACCTTTGTGAACATGCTGAAGTACCAACTGTTCATCCCCAAACGAGTTATCACTATTGTTGTTTGGACGTTGACTGGCATCGGTTCTTCGTTAGTTTTATTCAGCATCGTATTCCATTTTAGAGGTTTGTACTTATGACAACTTATTACATACTAAACAATCTTGAAACTTAAATAATACTAGGAGATTGCTAATTTATTTCAAACCACTATCGATGCTTTAATTCATTATGGACATTTTCTTTACAGAGCAAATACTGCGCTTTGGTATTCAAGTTGATTCTCCATCCAAAGTAAAACCAATGTCAGAGCAGAAAGATTCTCCGAACAACGAGATCAATAACAACCACGAATTACCAAAAATTGAAATATGATTTTATTACTATACTGAAAAAGATTAATTTAGTTTAAATATTTACTCACTCAAAATATTAAACCCAAATTGTACTAATTTTCAGTAAAAAGTACCAATAAACAGGTACTATGAATTAAAAATTTCGATCACATGATGGTTAGACCGTACTTCCACGAACAAACTTTTTTTATTAATAACAAGCTGAATTTTTGTGAACAGCTTCATTTTGACGAGACTTTTCAATTTCTTATTTTTTCTTATCTTTTCAATCTCTTTATTTTTCGAAAAATCTCGAATCGGGTAACTAATAAAGTTATGGGGTTTTAATAATTTTGATTCGGTGAAAGAAAAATAATTATTGATAACAATAATCAATTTTCGACTTTAATCGCTTGATTATATTATAAAAATACACGATGAAACTTTTGTTCTACACATTCGATGGATTTTCTGACGAGTCCTCTACTCTAAGGTTTCGGAATTATGAGATTTTTAAATTGATATTAATCAATTTAAAAACAACCTAATTTTTACACAACAGCTTGTTAATTATTATTGTGATTCAAGGGTAACATTATCCTACACGTAAAGTGAAAAAAAAGTTTGTTTTTGGGACCACGGTCTAGGTATAAATGTTAGAAATTGTTTTATTTTAAGATCCTTTTTATAGGAATTGATAATTCCTTATAAAAATAGCAATTAAGAGTAAACAAGTATTGTAAATTTAAAAAAAATATGATACCATGTCATATTTTTATGTAATGTAATTATTATTACATAGCATATTACATTGTAATATGCTATGTAATAATAAATGTAATAATACGTGAAAGAAAAACCTGGCGACCAATGTCCAAGAAAAGGTAAGGTTTTGAGGTACTTTTTATAGATATGTATAATCCATACTAATTTTATAAATGCGAAAGTAACTCTGTCTGTCTGTCTGTCTGTCTGTCTGTCTGTCTGTCTGTCTGTCCGTTACGCTTTCACGGCCAAACCACTGAACCGATTTGGATAAAATTTGGTACAAATATAGTTTGAGACCTAAGAAAGGACATAGGATACTTCTTATCCCGGAAATCCCACGGGAACGGGAACTATGCGGGTTTTTATTTTAGAATTTTTTCCACGCGAACGAAGTCGCGGGCACAGCTAGTTTCCTACATAAAGTACCAATAAACATGAGCAAACCGGTATTGTCGAGAAATATAGTCTAGTTAGGAGTAAATGTTAGATATCGAGTTTAATTATTTTAAGATATCAATATATACTTGTAATAATCTATATATATTTTTTATTTAAATTCTTTGATGCACAAAATACACAAATTAACGTCGACAAGTTAAAGTTACTTACTGGTACAATCTTTATATTGTACCAGTAAGTAACTTTAACTTGTAATCTATATTTAAAGCTATAGCGAAAAATGCACTTGCACATTTTATCATCTAGTACAATGTGTAAAAAATCCCTGTCCCAGCGTCAAAAGCATTGTTTAGTAGCCTGATACAGTCATATATATTCTACTATTTTGCGGATATAGGTAAGTAAATTTTTGCGGATCAAAATATATAATCTTATATTAGTAATATTTCAAATATTGCTAATGCAACACAAAATGCTCTACAAAAAATGACGACAGGCGCAGATGCGATTACGAAGGACTACGAGGCCGCAAACGATTACTAGATTAATATATTATCTAATAAATTTAACGACAATTAAGGTCAAATACGATAATTTCAAGATACCACAATATTTCTATTTTTGTAAATAGATTATTTCAATACCTTTATTTTATAATATCATCGACATACTTATATGTCTCCTTCGGGTTAGACAGTATTTTAGTTACACATTGTACATGGAAATTAACAAATCTTGTTTGTTTTTTATATTTAGACTAGGTTTTGCGTTTTAAGTTTACTTTTGTAGTTGGCTTTCTTGTAAAAATGCGAGTTCATATTTAGCCTTTAAGCTGCAATAAAATAAAACGCCATGATTTGTGTTGTTAATGATAACAGAGTAAACTAAACATCTGTAGACATTCCAGTTCACCACAATTCACAGGTGTATTGATTAGCGAATTAAGTGTTGGTCTCCATCGCTGCATACCGACCAGTAGATTTATTATTTAGGTTAGATAATGACCATTGATTTTTTTCTTGCTATAAGCGGGACCAATAGCTTAACGTAAGGGAATGTAAACACAACCCGACTTCGAACTACTCCCGAAACTTTTAGTAGTCTCCCGAAAGGGAATTGTTATAAAATTTTAAATAGGAGAATTGTTATAAAATTTTGCGCAGGTACGGATTCAAATACAGGCTCTCATCGTGGTTTTAAGACTAAGGCTACATCTGCACAGAGAGGCGGCTTGCTTAGCGTCTAGTGCCTCGCCCCTGGTGACAAAAAACCAACACGTTTGTTTACACCGATAGGTCGCTAAACAATTAACTAGGCACAAAGTGCACAGTGCGGCTCGAAATTCGCGAATATTTTAAAACATTCATTTTACTAAGCTATTCGCCAGGCTCTAGGCGCTAAGCAACCCGCCTGTATGTGCGGAGCAGCCTATGAAGAAAAATCGTATCGTTCAACTCACAAAGATGTGATGCATATTATTATGAATTTATGATATACATTCAATTCAAATGTCCAATACATATGTAGGCCATTTTACAAATTTTGAGATATTCGAAGTTTTAAAATGGAAAGCACCGCTGTTATAAGCATATAAAAAGCAAATTTATTCAAAAATACAACATTAAAATCAGTTCAATAAAAAAAACATAAATTGTTTCAATTGTACTACAACTTAAACTGTTCCCGCATTTCTTTTGTTGAAGCTAATATTTTGTATTCTATGATATTTTATGATTTTAAGTTTGGTATAACTGAACAACTAAATTAGAACGATTACAGTCACCATTAAACGGCTCCGTTCTTTCCCCTGCAAACAGCAATAATCATAGAAGTCGTGTGGTTTACTGAACTAGTGGTACGAGAAGACCCAACAATTAAATATATGGATATTGAGAAAATCAAGAACGTTAGTTCAGGGCAGGGAGCGAGCTACATCAACATCCCAGAGTGAGATACTCAATACTCAATACTCAAACATTTATTGCATTTTTTTTTTTAAATTTTAGGTATTACAATAATAATTAGTAGATAGTGAACATATACACCCTATTAGGGTATTGCAATGTAGGTCTGGACCGATCCATTTCATAAAAGATTTATGTGATTGTCATTAAGGAAGTCGTTAACAATGTAGTAACATTTTTCTATCAGGAGATTTTTCACAAGTTTTATAAATATACGGTCATTTTCTTCTGATTTAATTTTATCTGGTAATTTGTTATATATTTTCACACACATTATATTTGATCCGGAACTATGCATTCTTAACTTTGATTGTGGCAATTCTAAATTATACTTAAATCTACTTTCGAAGCGTCGTGGAAGAAGACGTGGAGAAGAAGATTGCTATTGTCATCGGATCTGTTGTTTACTCTCCGAAACTGAAAACAAACTCGTTTAAATTTGTGTCGTGAAATATGTCACCGATTTGAAAACGGGACATCGAGACTTGTTACTAAAATTATCACAGTAACGAAACCTGGATATAGATCCAGTAAGTATTTATTTATAGAAATAAGATCCAAAAAGCAAGAGACCATCGTTACCATGGGTCTTCTCAGAGATAAAGTTACCGACAAAATTTCAAAGACCACAAAACTTATACAAAACAATGATGTCAAGTTTTTTTCTAGAAACGGGCATCAGTCGACATGTATGCTGGAAAATATCTATATATATTACCTCGAATTGGTATACCACAACAGCATTACCGAATCTTCTTCAAACAGTGCAAAGATGAGACTAGTGGCTAGACTTCGGGGATTCATGCTTCATCACGAGCATTATGGATCCTGTCGGGCACAGCATCTTATAAAAGGAGAGGGGACTCAATGACAATATAGATTTATATTAGTGACAGGATGTTTAAAATCGGTCTGATAGTTTTTGAGTTTATCCATCAGAAACAAACAAATCTTGTTTCATTATAATAATAGTTTAGATTATATCTTTAAATCATTGATCAAAAGTGTGCTCGTTGCAATCCCTGTCAGTTTATTCTATTTATTAATTTAATTTTTAATGGACTTGAATTCTGACTCAAAAAGGAGTACTGCAATGTGGGTTAGAGAGACCTGGAGTAGACGCGAGCCGAAGCCTACGCGGTGGGGGGCATCACGCTAGGACCGAACAGATAAATCTAGAAGCAAGGAGTGCCCAACAAGCATGTGGAATATTAGAGGTGGTTTGGAAGATAAGATGAATTAACGTCACAAAGTATCCAGGCTTTTCTCATCGATTACATCTTGACAGGTTAATCTGCATCTAAAGAAAGTAAACTAATTGCTTATGATGTAAGTGTTATCCCTGTAGGGTATGGGACTCAAACCCAGTCAATTGCGTAGTCAGTTTTGCAAGATTAAAATATCATCACACCTGATGATAAGTGGTGATACTCATTGCCGCATTTTATTTATTTAACTTTCTTGTACACCTTAAATAAATTTGTACAAAAGGCGGATATAATGCCTATAGGCATTCTCCTCCAGTCAACCTTTGGGCAAACAGAAAATATTTAAACGGTGCCTCAGAAAATATTTGTCATATAAGATCATAAATCTTAGTAAATTAAATATACTCTACTTATACTATACAAATTATTTTATATATATATATATATATATATATATATATATATATATACATATACGTGTTAGCTAATGAAAACTTGTTGTCGGCTAGACGCAACGAGAGTGGTAATTCATTCCACAATCGGGCCGCATATACAGTGAATGAGTCGGAAACAAAGTTGGAACGGTGTAGAGGTATAGATAGTGTCAAATTATCAGAAGATCGAAGGTGCAAAGTGTGGGTATTACATAGAAATTCAAATTTGGATTTTAAATAATTAGGGGCAAGCGGATTAAAAAGTATGGTAAATAGGGTACATAAAGTCCTAAGATCACGTCGCTGAGTGATAGTGAGCTAATGAAGCTGGTTGCGATAAAATGATATCCGGTCAAACTTACGCAAACTAAAAATAAAACGAATGGACTGGTTGAGTAGTCGTTCAAGTTTTGAAAGGAGGTTAGAAGAAATGTTAGCATAGCAAACGTCCCCATAGTCAAGTATAGATATAACTAACGTTTCAACCAACAGTATTTTGGTTTTTAATTGTAAAAAGTTCCGCAAACGATCTAAAGATTTTTCCAATTTTTCCGATTAATTTTACCGACCTGACTCTTTCTAACGATAACCGGTACCGACAGATACATGATCATCGGAAGCACGAGGGTGGTAATAGGTGCAACAACCTTCCGCTAAACTCGGAGTTGCTACAGAGATTTAAAATTCTCGAGAAAAGCTTCGAAAAACCTCAATAACACATTTGCCCGATTCGGGGATTGAACTCGGAACCTTATGAGCCAAATAGGAAAGATATATGAAAAATATGACGCTGTCCTCATAAAATATTATTTATAAATCAAGCGGGGACCGTCAAAAAGACTTTATTGTTTTTTAATAATAATCTATTTGCCTGGCGATCTGTAACTTCGCCAAAAAATTTTTAACAATTTTTTCTCAATGTTTTTTCGGTTCCCTAATAATGTGCTGAACCGATTCTATTTAAAAGGGACATTGAGGTTTAGTTTTTTCTTATACCATAGATAATGAAGTATCACAATAAATATTTTGTTTTGATACTTCATTTTGTTACCATGTCTAGTTACATTTATGTCAAAAATAGCACTGCTAGATCTGAATTTTTATATTTTACTGATCAAAACACCTTCAAACATTTTATGTTTTACAAATGAATTATACAAAAAAATAGGCAAAGAAATTTTCTAACGAAATCAGATAATTACAGATCGCCAGTCCGATGGATTACTATTTGTCTAATGTTCAAAGACCAATAAAGTCTATTTTTGTTCTTATATTGGATCACCGTTCTTTAACAGTCCTTGCTCAGACTATTAAGATCAAAGATTTCTCAATATAAATGATATGTAAAAAGGATAAAAGGATAACTTTGGGTAACATTGTTTATATTGAGAACGTATAGACTCAATGTATGTTTTTCCCTGTAACAAACTCCAACTACCTACGCCTTGGACATAAAGTTAAGGAAAATAGACGATATTTTGTGTATTTATATCATAACGAATGAATATTATATCAATATATTTCAAATGTACATCTAAGATGGAAAATATGACTTGTTTACTTTTCCTGTGTTTATTCAGTGAATTGATCTGACTAATACCCGGTTCCCATATTATTAAGCGACCCCTCTTAGAAAGTAGTAATATTCTCTCCACGGCGTAAGCTAAAACTCGTTGTATATCTGTTTATATATCAAATTACCAAATGATCCTAGAAATTCAATGAATAATACGCCTCGTTATTATTAAATCGGTTGCTGATGATAACTGCTACGAATGATGAACCGTTTTTTTTTTATTCTAGGAAAAGGGCTTAAGAGCTTTGATGAACCGTTGATTATAAGAAACAAACATAAAAAAATAATGGGATTTATAGTTTGCTCGCGTTAAGTATGCAGTGAATCATCATGTCTGCCGCCCTAGACACATTTTTATAAATACACTAGCTGACCCGGCAAACTTGATTTGCCATACAAATTACTTGTATTTTAATATTTTGAGGGGATACATTAGACGGGGGTTAATTGAGTTAAAAACTATTATATCTTTTAAGTTGGACCAAACAGTACATATATACGAAATTTCATTGAAATAGTTTCAGTAATTTCGAAATCCATCGCCAACAAACAACGTGACACGGAATTTATACATGTTGGCAACACTTTCCGCTAGATAAAAAAAAACAAACGTCATCGCATCTATAAAAGGCGTTGCACTTGTGTGGGGCGCCCAGGATTGCTTCGGAGAGCTGTATGCAATTACGTATGCGATTATAGACAATACTCACTCGGTTCGTGTTTTAAACTACAGTGATTTTCCACTACTTTCATGGTAAAGTAGTTGAGAAACGCGCCGTGAGAGGGGATCGCCCCGCCCGCGAAGTGCCTCGCGGCGGGCGCCGCCGCTAACTGACGTGAGTGCGCTCCGATTTATCGCCGATAGTCGGCGAAAAAGTTCCAAAAATAAAAATTGGCAAATATGTCTAATTCAGGTAGGCAAAACCCTGGCCCGTCTCGAGGCCCAAGACGTCCTAGCCCAACAGACGGCAGCACCCGTCGCTCGAGGTCACAATTGTGCCCCTATTCGGATATTTTTGAAATAGACGAATGGGAACAGGTGACCTCGCGCAAATCAAAAATTCCCACGCTGAATACTTCTCCGAAACAATCTCCCAAGAGGGAACTGTTTCTGAAGGAAAAGTCTCGGCGCAACCAGCCTGGTGACACTACACCAGCGCGAACCACCCCGCCCTGATGCAAAGGCGGCACAAATTGGTCCGGCAAAGGCGGCACATACAATGCAACCGAAGGCGGCTCAAATAGGACAATCGACGTCACAACCTGACAACCTAAAGGCGGCATTAATCTGTACACCCAAGGCGGGCCTAATCCAGACAATGTCTCAACCGATTTATTTTACAGAAATGACTCCCCAACTACTGCGTGACCCCCGTCTCTACCGACGGCTGTTTGAACGCCGTGCTAATCGCGACCGGACCGATACCGGACCGCGTGAATCTTCGTCGCGCGACTCGTCTGCGCGACGCAATTCATCCGCCCGACGCGAATTGTTACCGCGACCCGAAAGCGCGGTGTACGAACGCCGCGATACCGAATTAACTTCAACGGCCATATCACCGTCGGCTCAAGAGCCCGAGATCACCCCGACTCCACGCAGATCACCTAAAAGTATTCTTGAGGAGAACTATATAATAATGGCCCGCCTTGCCAACTCGAACCTCTTAGACAAGGATCTTATGGAGGCAATGGCTAAATATCTTATCGACCGCAGCGCAGCAATAGAAGCTACTGGCGCGCATACTCTACCAACCACCAAAGCAGATATGATAGCCTTGCAGCAAGCAGAAGCTGCACCTTTGATATTACCCCCTGTCGCTACCCCGCAGCGCAGGAAGAGGGACCAAGTCAATAGTCCGCAGAACGACGAAGACCCCAAACACCTATGTGTGCTGGCAGACCCATCACCACCACCACCACCACCACCACAGACATTTGCGGCAGTGGCAGCATCAACAGTGACAACCGCACCTGTAACCACTAACCAAGATGGGACACAAAAAACCCTCGTCAGCAGCCATAAATATCCCCCACTCGTGGTGGAAACCCTACCAAATTGGGCCCACCACTTTAGAGAGTTAAAAAACCAGTTGGGGCATGCCCCAAACGCGGGACCATTTGGCAGGGGTGTCCGTTTCTCCCCTAAGGATGAAACAGAATACCGTACCGTAAGAACCGAGTGCCTCTCATGGTACTGTTACTCGCTACCGAGCGAGAGGAGTATCAAAGTGGCGATTAGGGGACTCCCAGCGGACACTGACCCCGAGGACATCAAAAAAGAGCTGATAGCACATAATCACGAGGCGGAATATGTGAAACCCATAAGGGCGCGTGCGGGGCGCCCGGGCTGCATATTCCTCGCCATCATAAAGAGGAAGTCCGATACAACACCAGGAATATACGACATTGATGAACTCCTCTTTATGCCAGGAGTCAAGATCGAGGGATGGAGAGGCAAGAGGGGCCCGGCACAATGCCACCGGTGCCAACAACTTCACCACTCTTCCCATAATTGCCATCGTCCCTTAAGTGCGTGAGATGTGGAAATGAGCACTTTACGAGAGACTGCCTCAGGCCTCGGGAAGAATTACCAACATGTGCGAATTGCCAAGGGCCCCACACGGCCAATAATACAGCCTGCCACGTGTTCCGTAGGGAGGCTAGGAACAAGAAGGCTGGGATAGTGGCCTTGACTGTGAACACACAAGAGCCTCTTACACAGAAGACAGCCATAGAACCACAACCAGAGCAGCCAAGGCAGAGGAAACAACAGCCACCCTCTGTCACTACTTTGACTGCCCCAGCTAACGATCCTATTCCTAGGACTCAGGCAGGCAGAACCGGCAAGCCTAAAAAGAAGAGGGCGAGCAAGAGGAAGCCCGAATGTGAGCCTGAACAAACAGAGTCAGAAGTAGACGATCACGAATCCCAGATGGGTACACACACAGACCCAACCACGACTACCACGCAAGCCCCTGTCAAAAGGGACTTACTCACTAAAAGAACGGCGCCCTCCGTGTCCTCGGACGAAGGGAAGCTTGTAGTGCTTGAAAAGGCACTACAGGTTTTGTGCTGGGGGCACTGCGAGAGGGTGCAGATCCCGTATCGGCCGTCCTGAAAGGGATGACCGACCTGCTGGCCCTTTATGGGTCATAATCCATTAAGAACCCTCTTCTGGAACGCCTGCGGACTCATGCGCAAGTCTGCACTCCTGAGACAGCTGCTGAGGGAACAGAACATAAATATCGCACTTATTAACGAGACGCTTCTTGGCCCCGCCGATAAGTTTAAAATAGCAAATTACCATTGCTTTAGACAGGACGAAATATCAGGTCGTACACGTATTCGGGGGTTAGCTATCCTAATTCATCGAAGAGTCGTACACTAGCCTCTACCTAGAGCACACACGAATGTCATGCAAGCACTAAGAGTGGAAATCCTGGTCGCCGGCAACCTAATGAGACTATTTACTATCTATCGCCCGCCTAATTCTCGGGTCTCAGCATCCGACATCTCCGAGATCTTCAGCTCACCTCTACCGACCATTGCAGCCGGTGACTGGAATAGCAAGCATCTAGCATGGCACTCCACCACCACCACCACCGCAGGCACACAACTCTTCGAAGTTGCAGAACAACTTGAGCTAACGATCTGCGGGCCAGAAGCACCAACACACTTCCCATTAATGACATCCACTTGGCAGATGTGCTGGACATAGTTCTCCATAATGGCATACAGCACCAGCTCCAGCTAGAGGTAATACCAGAAGATATGGGGTCTGATCACCTCCCTGTCCTGATGATCTTGGAAGACCTACCAACAAGACTGTCACCCCCTGCTCCTCGGCAACTGGTAGATTGGCAGAAATTCTCTTCCATTCTTGAGGCGAGTACTCCCAACCAAGCGGTATCTTCCCCGGAAGATGTAAACCAATTAGCAGAGAAACTCACAAACAATATCCAGGTAGCATTGCGAAAAGCCTCCAAACCTCTCTCCACCACACGGCTCTTTAATGACTTACCACCTTATCTCAAAGACAAAATTAAAAAGAAGAGGAATCTACGCCGCCTCTGGCAAACAACACGATGCCCCACATTGAAAACCACCCTAAACAGATAGTCATCAGAGATAAAAGCCGACCTGGAACAAGCAGCCTCAGACAGTTGGGAGACTCGCATAATGGAAGCAGAAGAAAACTGGTCGTCTCTTCACCGTCTGTGCCGTCAACTGTCAAAGAAACCACCGCCCATTCACCCTCTGCAACACCAAGACGGTACTCCAAGATACCGAGCGCAAGATCGCGCCGAGATCTTTGCTGAACACCTGGAGGAACAGTTCAGCCCAAACCCGAATTTTGACCCCACCCTAACCTCTGAAGTCGAGAGGTATCTCTCTAGTTATTTCCAATCAATCCCATCAGCCGAAGAAGATCCCTACACCCTTTCACCAAACGTGGTACGTCGGCAATTACTTTCGGCGAAACCACGCAAGGCACCAGGCGCAGATGCCATTACTAACAAAGCCCTACGGCATTTACCACTTCGTACAGTCGCTGCCTTAACGCGGCTGTACAACGGCATTCTGCGCACTGAAGAATTCCCCCGCGTCTGGAAAACGGGTAAGGTCATCATGATCCCCAAACAAGGCAAAAACACGCTACTTCCCAACGGCTACAGACCTATTACCCTACTCCCCGCAATGTCTAAAATTTTCGAAAAACTGTTACTTAAGTACCTCGAGAGATACTTCAACCCACGACCAGAACAATTCGGGTTTAGGGCTGATCAAAGTACCAACCTACAACTGTCAAGAGTACTGCACACCTTAATAGCTGCCCGTAATAAGAATGAACAAGCGACTGCAGTGCTCTTGGACTATGGCACGACGGACTGCTTTACAAACTTGCCAAAGAGAACAGCCCACTCCGATTCAGATTAGTTAAATCATTAAGGAAATTCATGGTTTCAGTTGAGGACACCTCATCCCAGGAGAAGACCATCAGAGCTGGAGTTCCACAGGGCAGCTGCCTCTCACCGACGCTATATTCGGTCTACACAAATGATATACCGGTGGGAAACGGCTGCTCGTTTGCACTTTACGCTGATGATGCAGCGTATGTCACTACCTCAATGTCAGCAGTACACGCTTGCACCAAGATGCAGAGATGCCTCGACGTACTACCCAATTGGCTGGCCAAGTGGCGCCTGACGGCTAATACAGGAAAGACCCAGGCCTTGAGACCCAGAACGAAGAAGCAAATACCACACCTCACACTCAACAACCAGGTGATCGAATGGTCAAAATCAGTTAAGTATCTGGGAGTAACCATCGACACCGGGCTCACAATGAACACCCACGTGAAAAACGTTACCAGTCAAAAACGAATGGCCATGGCAGCGATGCGACCTCTACTCTACTCCAGACTTCCTACCAGAATCAAACGGGGGGTGTTTAAAACATACATCCGCTCCAGACTGACCTACGCAGCCGCTAGCTGGTACAACCTCACTTCACCATCATCTCGCACTGCTCTACAACAACAGCAAAACCTAGCGCTGCGTAGAGTAGTAAACGCGCCCAGGTACGTCAGGAATGATGTTATACACCGGGACCTCAAGATAGAATCATTAGAAGAGTTCATCAAATAGAACGCAAGGAAGATGTATTAGCGCGCTGACTCCTCATCTCATCCTTACCTGCAGAAAATAGCACCTTGGCACTCGCGTCCTCCGGACGCGAGGCCCTTCCCTAGAGATATCTTAAACAGTTAGTTACTCCCTCCCCACCCTTCCATCAAAGTCGCCCCGCGGTCGCTGGCCGGTTTTCGCCGGACTTCCCCAACGGGTCTAAACCGGTGGGGCCGACCGCTCGCGGCCGCGTGAAGAAACCGAGGGTGGGTGAGCTCTTTTTCAAGCTCTATTTTCGCAATATCTCCATTCCAATCTTAGACTCTCCTTTTAATCTCTTTTTCAAAAACTACCACTCTGGTATTTTCTAAACCAAAACCCAATGACCTGGCCGTGTTCACGGCCAGCGCCTGAAATCACGGCAAGGGGTCCTTCAGCCCCGAAGCCATTTTCCCACTCCATCCTAGGAGTGTGTGAAGACTTACACGCGGGGCGCCTACATTTTAGCGTTGGTGCTCGAGGTATTCACACGTGCCTAGTATTCATATTTCTAATCTAATCGTTAACTTGCTTTTCAGGTTACACATTTTCAGTTTAAATAATGGAATCAGCTAATATCAGGAGTGCGATATTGCCTAGAAGACGCCCCAAATAATATTTGACCACATTAAATAAATCCGATTGATTAAAAAAGGAGCTAATGATATATTTTTTTATATCATAAGATAGCAAGCAAGCAGATGGGTCTCACCACCAACACGGGGGAGCATATATCACAAATCACAAAATTTATCCGTTATAGAAAAAAAAGCATCATTTAAATTGAATCGAGGACGACAGCTTCGTAAGTACACGCACTTTTAAATCAATTTAACCTACTTGACTATTCAACACAGTAGCAATCAACACCTGCTGTATAAATCGTTTCGATGGCATAGTACATCATCTTCCAAAACAAATTCTAATTCTGTAGATGCCAAGTGCAACCATAATAGCTGCCACCGCTAGCCGTTTTAGTGTGATACAGACGTTATTACTGGAATCTACCCTCGACAGTAGTACGGCTATTGTCAGAAAGTTATTCGAGTCGATCGGTTCCTTAAATGCGGTAAATGTAAACCATCATTATGTCTAGAACTATGTAGTGTGTAAGTAGATAGGTCCCGATTAGAATAGAAATATGATTATTAGGTACGTGTGAATGCCTCGAGCATGAACGCCAAACTGAGGTGCAACGCCTTTTATAGATGCGATTACGTTTGTTTTTTTTTGTCTAGCGGAAAGTGTTGGCAACACGGCCGTTGCTGGTGTGGCAGCGTCCTCGCGCCCCTTAGGACCAACTGCCGGCAACTCCTCATCTTCACCCTGGCCACAGCCTAAAATGATGAAATTAATTGAGTATAAATTTAAGCATGTTGCTTAATTTCATATCACGGTTAAACATTTTCAAATTAAGATGTAGGTATGCTCAGTTCAACATGTGTAAATTCAAGACATGTTGTCAGTTATAATACTGGATAGCGTTTGTGTATGTACGAAATTCTACATCAAAGAAAATAGTTCACTTGCAGGGGTAAGCTATTTAATTGTATAATAAGTAAGCAAAATACAGTTATAAGGCCTCTACCCAGGAACTGCTGCAAAAGCAGGTTCCTGACAGATACATTACTGACCTTTGAGGAATGACTAAACAAAGTTAAGGTTTTACTGTTTATAAAATCGGTATTAAATCGGAAAGTATTTAAGCCATTCAATAAGTCCTGATCATCCCAAAAAAGAGCAATATGTAGTAAAGGCTGGAAAATAAAATTTAGGCATCATCATCCACCTTTCCAGTTGCCACACTTATAAGCCCAGAATTCCTAACGACAACCCAGGTGACGTCGCAATCAACGGCCGGTTTCCGAAACCCAAATTAATTTTAACAAGCAATTAATCTGTGCTTAGCATAAATTTTACAAGTAAATGATCTGTTAAACACAGATTAATTGCTTGTTAAAATTAATTTGCGTTTCGGAAGCCTATCGGAAGTCTATGACCGTGTATCTAATAACGGCTGTACCTCTAATACTTATGTTTCATTTATCATTTTGTACTAGCTGCAGCATGCAGCCCGCTGAATTATAAAAGTTTTTGGTCCGCGAGAACAAGTCATTTTTCCGGAATAACGCCTATGTGCTATTCAAGGTCATCATCTACCTGTGTGCCAAATTTCACTCAAATACGTTCAGTAGTTTTTGTGTGATTGAGTAACAAACATCCAAACTTTCTCATTTATAATATTGAATTAATTATTTTATGTAATAGGTGATTTTAAAAGGTCTTAGAAAAAAATAGATTATCAGTAAGTGAAATAGAATCCTATTATATTATTTTGTTGAGTTTTTACAGTGTACTGTAACAGCCCACTTATTCAACTATATAGCAATAAAAGATATAACTAGGTATTTCCCTGCGCGTGGAAAATTAAAAATAGCTATGGAATATAAGTGCTTACGTTTCGCTTCCTCGTTATGCCCATTTTTTTTCTAACATCTTTTGTAATCAACCGTTATATAATTTTTATCTCTGAAAAAATGTTAACAATTAGTATTACTTTTAAAGTTTACATTTATATGTGTATTACTGGTAAAAAACATAATATTACTATCGGCTATCATATATACTGACAATTTTAAATATACCTAGTTAAATCTTGTAAACATTTGTGATACTGGTATTCTTGCCAATGGATGATAACTAGCATAGAGCGCACCTTGCTTCGTTGTATCGCTATCAGTTAAAGAACGGTAAAGTGAATGCTTGTGTGCTCTGTGGAATCAATTGCCGGCGGGGGTGTTTCCGAACGGATCCAAACGGATACAACTTAGGCACCTTCAAGAAAAGAGCATACTCCTTCTTAAAAGGCCGGCAACGCAGCTGCAAGACCTCTGGTGATGTGGCTGTCCATGGGCGGCGGTAATCACTTACGATCAGGTGAGCCTCCTGCTCGTTTGCCCCTTTTTTTCTATAAAAAAAAAAAAAAATGCACTGTGTCTGCGGCAAATTAATGCGACCTTTTCAAGTGGCATAAAATAGTAGGTAGCGTTCATTGCAGTGTCACTTACCTATAGTGTTTAGTTTCGGAGCTAAAGGCAACTTATCAAATAACTTCGTATGTGTAGAGAAAGTCAGCTTGAGTTCTAGTTTTAAATCAACTACCCATTTCTTCTATGCAAGGCTCCTTTTTTACGAGTTGGAACCTACTCCATCTTAATGTTAAAAATTTAAATTAAACTTTAGCTATAACAAATAATTCAGAAGACTATTCCAAAAACATATTTCGGTAAACACGAAAGAATCCAAATAAATTTGTCGTAGTACGGGTAGATACATAAGGAATGTTGATGTGACAAGGACTCTAAGACAACATTGGGTATTGGAAACATTCACTTAGGTACGTGAATGTGAATCTGACAAACGTGAATGTGAATCTTTTCGCCGTGTTGGTCCCGGCCTCCTTTGAAGACTCCAACTGCCGTTCTGCCAGGCAGGTCGTAAAAGGCGACCGATTGGCTATCGAGTCACTACCATCGTGGCTACTAGGTGGTAGAGTTCTGCATTGTCTCGCCCGGGTCTGGTACCACCGCCTTACCTATTCCTGCCGCAATAGCGTCAGTGCTTGTCGCTGTCGTGTTCCGGTTTGGAGGGTAAGGTAGCCGGTAAACTTATGCATGTGGCATTATACCTCGCCACAAGATAGCAACGCACCATTAACATCTTTGGTGTCTATAGGCGATGGTTGACTCTTTCCATCAGGAGACCCATCTGCTTGTTTGCTATCTTATGACATAAAATAAAATAAATAAATAAATGTTGCGCATGCTTTATAACAGAATATCAGTTTTTGTAGGGTTGGAACAGTGCCGTTATGCTGTGTCACGATTTTTAATAATAAAATGGTATACCATAATAACAATTATAAATTATTTTTGCTCCATTAGAACTTTCTTTGTATTCTGCACACCGTTATCTTTAGCACAATTTGTAATATTGCTATATTATATACAACAGGCACTTATTTAATTATTAAAAACTACGTAAGTTTTAGGGTTACCTAATGGCAAAAAACTGAACCCTTATATTTTCGTCATTTCCATATGTCTTTCTGTCAGTCTGTTTGTCTACCTGTCCGTCTCTCCGTCCGTCCGTCCCTATGTCACAGTTATTTTACTCGAAGAATTTGGATACGGAATGGTTGAAATTTGAAAAATAGGCGTATTTTACAAGCAGTTACAAAATGATGCAGTATGATTTTGAAAAATAAAATAATTAATGGGCAAGTCTCCATGCAAGTAACTGAGGGATAAAAAATTCAATAAAGTATAGCCATATTACAGGTATATATTATCAAATATAAAATTGGAAATTATTTGTATAGGGGCACGTACGAAACTTCATCATTGAATATTTTCAATCGTCATCGTGCCCCTGTACGACATGTACCTGTTTGAGTTATTGAAATAATATAATGTGCCATGTGCATCTTTCATAACAGATAATTTGTTTTTATCACCGGATCTATCTCTGGTTTTTATGCATCGTAGATGGGTCTCCTAATGGAAAGACACCAAAGATGTTAATGGTGCGTTGTTATCTTGTGGCGAGGTCTATTGTCACATGCATAAGTTTACCGGCTACCTTACCCTCCAAACCGGAACACGACAGCGACAAGCACTGACGCTATTGCGGCAGGAATAGGTAAGGCGGTCGTACCAGACCCGGTCGAGACAATGCAGAACTCTACCACCTAGTAGCCACGATGGTAGTGACTCGATAGCCAAACGGTCGCCTTTTACGACCTGCTGACTTTAAAAAACAATTAAAACATTAAGTATAAATCATAGATATATTATACGTTCAGATTAATAATTGGGCGATAAAAAATGTTCCCATTAAAAGTTTACTAAACTTGGTAGACATTTTTCATATAATACTATATGAAAAATGGATTATTTAGTCCGATTAATTATTTATGCCAGTTTATTACTGGGGTAATTTTCCAAAGTAATGGGAATATATATATATATATATATATATATATATATATATATATATATATATATATATATATATATATATATATATATATATGTAGGAACTCTAAAAGTTTTGCACTTCTAGCTAATCGGAACTATTTGAATTACGAATGTTATATTTTTAAAATCACACATCGAAGTTCTACGTATGCAAAGAAAATGGAATCAAGTCGAAAAAATTTTAGAGCGATGATTTTTTATGATTTTAAAAGTTCTCTTCGATATATATATATATATATATATATATATATATATATATATATATTTACCAACGTTTCTATTTTAAAAGTTCTCTTTCTCCGCTCGTCTTCAAAATGCTTTTGGAAGAGAAGCACCTTGTTTGAGCACTGTGAGGCGATGGTTTCCTGAATTTGAGAGAGGTCGAGTTACTTTACATGACGAATTTCGTGAAGGACGACCTTCAACTGCCGTCAACGAAAATAATGTGGCTACTGTTAAGCGGTTAGTTGAAGAAAATCCCCGGATTACCTATGAGACGATTCGAGAACTATTGGGGATTGGTATGAGTCAAATTCAGAAAATTTTACACGAAGAATTGAAAGTTCGGAAAGTTATCTATGTGTTTGGGTAGAATGGTATTGTCGGATACCTAACCCTTAAAACTAATACGAAAGTAAAAAGCATTGACAGACATCACAGAAAGACAGCTCTATTGTGACAGCTGGGGTGAGATGTTGCAGAACCCTACCAACTTGCTATAAGGTAAAAAAAAAGCTATAAGGTGAACCAATAATCTTTTCCTGAGGGTTTCACTGAGAAAAAATTCAAAGAAATTGATGTCTTTTATTTGAGAACTTATAATATGTCCGTAAAAACATTTCTTAGTTTAAAAAAAGTGATAATGTACACTCACTAGTAATTCTACAAAAGTTAACTCGCCAAAAGTGCGTATAAAGGTTAATTTGAATAAATTGAAGATCGGTTTAAATCGTCTTCGCAGGAATACTCATATTCTTTGTTTTCTTTTTAATATTCTATACAATCCAGCTTTTTACATTCATCCGATTCTCCATGTCGTTCCAACCTTAGTACCATTCTTAAATTTCCTGTATCTCACTCCCAGACCTATTCACGGTCTTTTACGGTGTATGCAGCTAAGCTATGGAATTCGCTTCCTCCATGCATACGCTCTAGCCCTTCACTGCCAGTTTTTAAAAAACGTCTAAAAGAATATTATCTGACACTTTCTTGATTTTAATAGTTTTAATGCTAAGTTGTATTGTGTGATTTCCTTTAATATTAGTATGTGGTTCATGTATAAATATGTTTAGTGTATGTGTATGTGTGCAAACACATCTATGTATTATTTTATTTGTTGTGCACTATGCCGTCCCATTTATTAATCCATACTCCACATTTCGGGTTAGCTGGAAGAAATCTCCGCCAGTAGAGATAAGCTCACCTTTTGTGCAATTTTGTTATCCTTTTAAGTGTGTATTCTTGAATAAGTGTACAATAAAGTATTAAATAAATAAATAAATAAACATCTACTCTCGCATTAGAGTAAGCGTTAAGCGTGATGGGTTAATTTATTTACACCTACCTACTAATTTTTCGCATGTGAAATTTAAGTTACATTTCCTGCAAAAATTTCAAATTCCAAACCGTAAAATAATTTATACGCGTTCTTTGTAATTATATCTATTAAAATTGAATACGGATGTATAATATTTTAAACTTCATTTTTATATTGGAAACATGGGATAACAAAAAAATTAGGTTGGGCACACTGATCACGCCAGTTTGGGTGGCTAGATACTGTAAGTACGCAAGTGACACTCGTTGACATTTTATACAAACAGATTTTTCTGAGGACATTTTAATTGTAAGTTGCTTAGGAAATGAGAATACTCTGGAGGTTTATGTACTCAAAGTATAAAAAATTGTCTTTCCTATAATATTCTTCTTAATTTGTTTATTTTTCGTGGTGTTAAACACTTTTTTTTTAATATTGGCAATTTTTTAACAAATGATAAGCGAAATCAAAATTAATAAAATTCGTTCGTTCTATACTAATTGTTTATTAATATGACAGTTTTTAATTCTGACGTATAAAATTAAGTAGGACATAGAAAATGTAATTAGTACCCTATTTGGAGAGAACTAAATAGATCTATCTTACTTCATTTCATAACCTTGAGACAAGGGTAGCAATTAGTTAACGAATCTTATTTCTAGCTTAGTAATAAAACTAGATTAAAGGTGATAATATAAGATTATCACAAAGAGACTACGATGATATTAAGATATAAATATATAAGAACTAAATTAAGCTATCGCAACAGCATTTGAAGTGATATTATAAATATCTTATTTATATATTGTATTACATATTTCATAGATAAAGCAGATAAAATTAATTTATCTGCTTTATCTATGAAATATGTACAAAAATCAATACATTAACAAACAGATCACGTTTTTTTCTACGTTGGAAGATATGGCTTTCGAGTAACATAATTAAGTCTATATAGATATAAGAGCTTATAAACAATTTTCAACTACCTACTTATCATGTCTTATTCTAACACTAGCTGTTGCCAGCGACTTTGTCCGCGCGGACTTCGTTTACTTCACACAGCACCTCCCCTGTAGGTGATAGCCTGATAATAATATGTAGCCTATATGTTGACCCGACCTGTTAGTAATATTCATGCAAAATTTGAAGTAAATCCATGCAGTACTTTTTGAGTTTACCCCGGACATACATACAGACAAACAGACAAACAGACATGCAGACAAACAGACAAAAATTCTAAAAACTATATTTTTGGCTTCTATATCGATTGTAGACCACGCCCCAAGTATTCTTTTTAAAAAATATTCAATGTACAGTTTTGACTTTCCTACGATTTTATTATATGTATAGATTATCTTATCAAAATCTTTCTTTAAAAAAAAAAAGAACAATTTGCAAAAAGTTTTATTTACATTTAAATAAATTATTTACAAAACCTTACATGCTAAATATCACTAGATGTATCACACAATATTTCATGTGGTAACTCGGACAAAATATCACACTCAATTGTCTTGGTATCACTATATATTTTGCAAGTCGTGTTATTATAATATTTTGGATCAATAAATATTTTTCATTTTCATCGATGTATTTATTACTTATTATCATACATTTACACCAAATCACGTTTTGTCGAAATTATGAAACACAATAATATAAAGTACCATTCAATAAATTTCGCGGCTATTTGCTGCTATTTGTTGCCAAATTTTCAACGCTAAAATCCAATATTAACATAATGTTACCAAGAAATCTCTCGTAACACCAAATTTTAGCAGTTTTGAAGTCTGCTTACACCAAAACTATGTAAATATTTTTTAAACGAATTTAACTATAGTAAATATAAATGATAAGAGACTTTGATGCAAATGTACCTTACTCTCCGTCTGAACATGTAACAAAATTACTCGACGGGTGTCAGTAATTATTATCATTGTTGTACCATTGTCAAGTGTTTTGTCAATAAATTTCGCTTGTCTAATAAATGCGCCTTCGTTTTAGTTACATTCGAATATACCACAGTTTCTTTGCATTTCTCAATATGATGGTATCATGGAAATCTCTGACGGGTCATCAAACACGGTCAAAAAAGTTATGTAAGACACTTTAGTCTTAAGTTCACAAAATCTAAATGACTTTATTATATTTTATGATTATTACATCATGTTTAACATCGTTAGGGCAACATTTTATATATTTCTTTTTGTTCCAGACTAATAAGATTATTTTACCTACTCTAGTTAGTCCATTTTAACTAATATACTTCGACCAACACCGTATACTCTCCATTATCCATTACTTGTTCTTTTATTGTCCATTTTTGTCATTCTTATAAAATAAACTTATTTACATTTTCTTTTTTGATATCGATACACTGTTAATAAACTTTGATGCATTTAGCAAAGTCTCAGACCTCTTAATTAAACGCATTCTTCTAATTTGTACGTAATCAATGAAACGAATAAAACCAACCCTAATTAAATAAACTACTAGCATTGAAATCGAAAGAATCAACACCATAAAAACTAAACACACATCTATTAAATAGTACTGGAAGAAGGTTAGATCCTTTGCTGGTGATTGCAAATGATAAGCACCCTTGTGTCGCAAAACATATTCCGTCCAATATACCGCCCGTTCCAATGGTGTCTCTTTCTGATCACGCAGTAATATTCGTCGGATTTCGACGTTTCGTTTGTATTTTGGTTCATTTATAACTTCTTGGATCGCTTTGTATAACTTATCTGAAGTTAAGTATTGAAGTTCGAGGATTTTCGCATAGCCATCAACTTCAGCTTTTGCGGCGTTGGCGTCGTGATCACAAAATACTGGGATACTTATAATTGGGACTCCGTGGTAGACAGTCTCAAACATGCTAAGTAAGCCTCCGTGAGTAACAAATGCCTTGATGTTTGGATGACCTGAAATTATGAATCCTTATTAATTTGTGCCAAAATAGTAGGTATCTTTGTATATAATGTGTGAGATACAATGATCATGAGATTTTGATGCAGTTATTTATGTGGCAACATTCAATACGTATTAGATCTAGTTTTCAATTTCATATAGTTATAAACCCGTGTTGGTTCGGGCTCTTTTGAAGAATAGACCAACTGCCGTTCTGCTACACAGGTCGTAAAAAGCGACCGATTGACTATACGTGTCACTAACATGTGACTACTGGATGGTAGAGTTCCGCAACGTCTCGCTCGGATATTTGGTACTACCATCTTACCTTTTCCTGACGTTATTACCGTGTTACGGTTTGGAAGGTAAAATTGCGGGTAGACTTATGCATGTGACATGACTATCTCGCCACACGGATAAATAAATTGGTAAAGTTTTTTTCATATCATAAGATAACAAACAAGCAGATGGGTCTCCTGATGGAAAGAGTCAACCATCGCCTATAGACACCAAAGATGTTAATGGTGCGTTGCTATCTTGTGGCGAGGTCTAATGCCACATGCATGAGTTTACCGGCTACCTTAGCCTCCAAATCGGAACACGACAGTGACAAGCACTGACGCTATTGCGGCAGGAATAGGTAAGGCGATGGTACCAGGCCCGGGCGAGACAATGCAGAACTCTACCACCTAGTAGTCACGATGGTAGTGACTCGCATAGTCAATCGGTCGCCTTTTACGACATGCCTGGCAGAACGACAGTTTATCTATTCTTCAAAGGAGCCCGGAACCAACACGGGGAAAAAAGTACGTGTCAGGCCACACATAGGGTTCCGAAGTAAATCTCCTAAGAAGAGGACCTTTATTGTTGCATATTATGAACATTTAACCTTTTCATCGTCAATGACAATACATATCCGTACCACAGGTTCACCGCCTATAAAACCTTCTCTTAGTACATTTTATAAGTTGGTCGACTATTACTCAAAAACTTTTAAAGCCTTCTAAGCCGTAATAATTGTGTTTTAACATAGTTACATTTACAGCTACTGCCATGATTTGACCGTGACCAATATATTATATACTAGCTGTTGCCCACGACTTCGTCCGCGCGGACTTCGTTTACTCCGCACAGCACCTTCCCCGTAGGTGATAGCATGATAATATGTAGCCTATATGTTTACCCGACCTGTTAGTAATATTCATGCAAAATTTGAAGTAAATCCATGCAGTACTTTTTGAGTTTACCCCGGACATACATACAGACAAACAGACAAACAGATAAACAGACAAACAGATAAAAATTCTAAAAACTATATTTTTGGCTTCGATATCGATTGTAGATCACGCCCCAAGTATTCTTTTAAAAAATATTCAATGTACAGTTTTGACTTTACTACGATTTTATTATATGTATAGATTCGTACCAAATTACAGCTTTCTAGTACTAAGGATCTCTAAGCAATCGTGCGGACGGACGGACGGACAGACGGACATAGAGAAACTATAAAGAACCATAAAAATAGCAATAGCTAAAAATAGTAATCAAACTTTTTATTAAAATACTTTATGCCTATTTCGAAACAAAGTTAAGCTGAAAAATTGACCCAACGTGATAAATAAACATAAGTATTGAATTATTTTCAATGATCTAGCTTAAGACGGCCGATTTAGATAAAAAAAAATGAAAAAATGAGCCTGTGCCGCAAACATATTAACGGAAAGAATAACATTATTCGCCAACATCACACATATCTAATACTTTTAAACGAGCAATTCTTGTACATACACACACACACACACATATATATATATATATATATATATATATATATATATATATATATATATATATATATATATATATATATATATATAATTGGAATCTCGGAATTGGCTCCAACGATTTACATGAAAGTCACAAATTAGGGGTTTTTCGGGTCAAGGAATCGATTTATCAAGGTTCCAGGTCCAAGAAAAGCTCGAGCAAAACTCGGTCAACCAGATATTGCAATTATTAACAGTAATTGTATTTTAAGCAATATTCACGTCGAATCTAACATTAATAACGTATTCTCAATATAAACTCTTTCGTTACAAGCAATTACTTAATTTTAAGTGGAATTTTAACGATTATAAAATCCAATTAAACAAGTTGTGTAATTTAATAAAGGTTATTAAGGTGAAAACTACCAGTTTTTTGGGTCGATTAAAGTCACTATGTGTGTGTAAATTTATTCACATTATCCAATTTCTTTACGAAATTTATACTTTTTCTTAGTTCAAAGGCCAACGTCTCTAAGGCCATTGTAGTATAATTCTGCAACAACTCTATTCCTTTCTATTATTCAATCGCATTAATGCATCACATTTGACACACCATGATCAGATTGATCGAGTGCTACCCAACGGTGGTATCAAGTCTTCTCAACCAGCGTGATGGTATAAAGAGAGTAACGAATGTGGTGGAACCGAAGAACGTGACGTATGGCACTCGGTTTGATCTGCCTACTACTTTGTAAGGGATATTGGAAGCGTCAATATATTGGGTACTATAAAAAATGACGATAGGACATTTATTTTCGTATAGCTGCCATCTGCTAAACATGCGTCTAAAGAAATTCGTTCTAAAACTAATCACTAAACTGCGGCACGCTTATAGTTTTTTAGGGTTCCGAGGTAAACTGGGAACCCTTATAGTTTCACTATGTCCGTCCGTCCGTCCGCAGTAGACTGCTAACGCAGAGATCCTTAGTTCTAGAAAACTATATTTGAAATGAATGTACATATTAGTCATAACAGCAAATGGGTAATATAAAACCTTGAAAATACTTTATGGTAGCTCCTCTACGTGTGAAGTGGAGATCTAAATTTTTTTTTCTCGTGTACCCATAGTGGGGGGTAAGGTTGGATAGGTTTTTAAAAAATATTGTAGGTTTGTGGAAACAATTTTTCTTGTGAATTTTCAATGTGGATTAAGGGACTCTTTTGTAAAGTATTAAGGTTTAAAGTGCAAATTTTTGTTAGACTCAAGTTCCCCTTTACCCCCCCCCCCCCCTCCCCTCTGCTAGTCAAACGGTTTTAAAAGTAGAAGTATATATATAGTAGAAGTAAATATAATTAAGTTAAAAGGAAAACTATCACGGCTTAGAAGACTACAAGTGTTTGAATAATAGTCGACCAACTTAAAAAATGTACTTAGAGAAGTTTTTATAGGCGGTGAACCTGTGTTGCGGATATGTATATGTCGTTGACGTTAAATAGGTTAAATGTTCATATAGTATGAAAAAGGAAAGCCCTCTTCTTATTCCGCATTAATGTGATGACCTACTTCGAAAATCTATATAACTGGTGGCCCGACATGCACTCTACTATTTTTTTAAATCATAGGGTAGAACACAATGTACGTATTTTATTTTATTTCATACATAGCAAGCCGATTCTCTCCTGATCTCTGTTCCCCTGATTGAAAGAGATAATAGTCAAAGACATCAATAGTGAAATGCTATTCGTGTGACAGGAAAAGAATACCACATGCATTAGTATACCGGCTACCTTGTATACCTCCAAACTGAAACACGACAGTGACTAGCAACATCGCCATAATGAAATGAACAGATAAGGCGAATTGAGAAAAAAAAGAAGCTGACCCGGTAAACGTTGTTTTGATTGTTTTGCCTTTTTAACTACTCTTTTATTATATATTTTTTATATATATTTTTTCGCCTTTGAAACCTTCCCCGGACAATGAGTTCAAAACCAAATCGGTTCAGCCGTGCTGAGTTTTAGGGAGACTAACGAACAGCAATTGATTTGTATATATATAGATATATACATACATACATACATACATACATACATACATATATATTACCCTATTATATATATATATAACCTTTTATTTGCCTAATAGATATATTTTGTACTTTAACACCAATAGAAATACGGTGGAATTTTAATCTGAAGGCAATTAATAGTTAACTTTTAATAACGGAGGAAGTCACACAAGACAGTTTCATGTAATGTTGCAATCTTCGGCTGATCTTGAACGATAACAATTATATTTCTTTGCATAACGTGAGCTTACGTGTTGTTAACAATGTACCGGTTTTATCAGTGTGCAAAATCTGCAAATGTCCCTTATGTAACGTTTTCTCTATTGAGTAATTCGCAATTTTTTCGCTTTCACGATCTATTTTTATAAACGAGACGACAACTGAACAGCATGTGCTTTTGATATCACTACCGTATGTGAAAATCCATTATACCAAAATTCTTACTGCAGCATTAGTCTTTTACTAGTATTTCTAGTAAGCAATTTTATTTTTTGATTTATATCATAAGCAGATGGCATCAAACAAGGCTCTCCTGATATATATATATATATATATATATATATATATATATATATATATATATATATATATATATATATATATATTATTACAAGATAATATATAAAAATATATATTATCTTGTAATAATATATTTCAGTTCAAATAGTACCCGCTTCCCCGGTTTTCTGTTACACACTTCCGTTGCTTTTCACGTCCCATCCTCACTCCCACACATTTTGAAAAAGCGAGAGAAAAGATGTTGCCCATCATAAAGTGGAAATTCATCCATTGTACATATCCGGCATGCTGTATGTGATTTGAAAAACCACACATACGAGTAGCAAGCCATACTGATCCATACTAACATTATAAATCCAAAAGCCCGTATGACCATCAGTCAGTCATTACGCTTTCACGGCTAAACTGCTGTAAAATCATCACTTCCATTTGCTCGGTCGGGTAAAAAAGCCTACGTCACTCCTGCATAATGTAGCTTTCTAAATCGTAACAAATCAACAAACAAAAATCAAATATTTTCTCTGTATAATATTGGTTTGGACATATTACTGTACTCGCGGGCGAAGCTACGCGGTCAGCTAGTATCATATTAATAGTATTAGTTTCATTGACTTTTAGTAAAATGGAACTTTTACGCGGGAATCAAACACAGAACTCCCGATCTCAGGCGACTTAACCACCAGGCCATCGAGATATTCTATCCAAAAATATTTACCTAGTAAATCCTGTTGTGGCAGCCATTTATAAATACGTATATTTGATGGTATATTTGTAAGATTCTGCTCGCCATCCTGCTTCCACAGAATCCTTTGTGGTAGTCTACCAAGAGCCTTGATGAATAGTCGATGGGCAGACAGTGGCATCTTGTTTGTCTGCACGGAAGAACCCATGGATACATACACAAAGCCTGCTTCTCCAGCACCAGATATCCATTCTTCTAAATCCTAAAATTAAATAAAAAATAATTTATAATGTAAAGTATAAAAGTAAATACTAGTGATCACGTAGAGGTCGAAATTCGAATTACAAGCGCTCGCTCTCTCGTTGGTACTCAAGGGTTATTCTATTAATGTTAAAGCATAAATATCTATTATACAAATTATAGGATAAAAAAACTATGTATGTAGGATACTATATATATGTGGAATAAACAAATTAACAAAAAGTTTAACCACAGGCTAATCAATAAAATTTCTTCCAAGTTTGACAAAAAACTTTAACTTCGAACTCAAGGTGTTGTCAAATGTATGGTGTAATGCTTTATTTATTTATTTAATTTATTTAAATATAATAAATTAAATTAATGTAAGGTTCTCCTATAAGATACCGAATGTATTAGAAAGCCATCATCTTGTTTGCTACCGTATACGGTATAATACATAAAAAAACTAAAAAGACTATACTCACCGCATTTAACTTTTTTGGTTCCTTACAATGTATACAAGCCACCTCCGCCACATTAGGTAAAAAAGGTCTAGGATACGAAACAGAATAATGTCCATTCTGGAGAATAAAACTAACATTCTTTCCCATATCATAAACATGAGGCATTTGTTGACCAAAATATCCTCGAAGTCGAGCTTGTAGTATGCTCAAACTGATTCCATGACCAAGCCATGCTCCCAAATGCCAAAATGAATTTAGAGCTCTGTCATAGAAGCCCATGTTGTCAGTAAAAGGTTTCGCAAACATTGGTGTTACAGAGAATGGGGCTGGACTCCCAGCTAAGCTTGCTGGGCCTGCGTAGAATCCAACTGTATTGATGTACATGAAGGGCGTTTTGAGGCGGTAGACTACACCTAGGGCACATTCAGGATAAGCTCCATCTAGTATACTCAGATCGTAGTTCCTTCCTGATCTCAAAAAGGATCTCGTCTCGTAATCGTTGAGGAATGCGTCACATGCCTGAAAGGAAAAAAATGTGTCAATTAATATAATCATCAGAAAGTTTTATGTTTATGCCTTTAAGGCATTAAGTTTAACCTATGCGGTTAAACTTAATGCCTTAACGGCATTCTCTTCCAGTCAATCAGTAAGTGGAGCAGAGAAATTTAAATGGGAGGTGCAAATAAATATTTAAAATAAAAACAGGAAATATTATGATCGTTAATGGAACATAATAATAATTATTACAACTATCTAACTTAAATTAGACGCATAGATTACAAAACATACAAAAGTATTTTTATATATAAATACATAACAATAACAAAATATAAATAAATGTAACATACTTACATATATACATATATTAATAAATGTATAATATACTATATACATACATAACACATATTATGGACAAAATATTAAACTATGCAAGTAAATATACGTATAACAAATGTATTTAGTAATATCTGTTTGTCGATAATTGCAATTTCCACTACTTTATTGATAGAGAACACGAAAGTACTAAGATAATGGGTTGTCAACAAATGCTTGAAACACCACTTAGAAGTCATGTCATAATGTCAACTGGAATTTAACGCCTCGAATAAAAAAAGATTTGATAAGAAAATCGGCTCGAAATAAAAGTATGTAAAGAGAAAGATTATTGTCAAAACGGAGGGAACAATAATAAGTGCTACACTTTAAAGCAGATTCTAGATTTAAGGTAAGTGGGAATATTTGAGTCATTGACAATGGAATATACCATGCGCAGCTTTTTAACCTTTTTACATTTGCCAGGGTAGCCATTTAACTTTTGAGCGATAAAGCGAAATATGATCCGCAAACTGAAGATAAAACGTATGCAGTAAGTAAGCGTATGCTTATGCCTATCAATCTATTGGTTTTAAAAACTATTTTATGGTTTGAGAGAGTACACTTCCCGTTTAGTTCCATATTATAGTAAGGATCTGTTTGAGAGGTCTAGAGCTTAAATGTCGAGTGTCATTTTACTTTATTTTAATTATTCTAAAATATAATTGTTGACTACCCCGTAAAAACTAAGATATTGAATCGTATACTAGAACAAATAACCAATACATTTACAAGTTGATAAATATAGAGTAAAATCACATCTGAAATAAATTATTAATATAACTTAAACTGAATTTTATAAAACAGTGTTTTTATCGTCTAAACAACAAAATGTTATTGATGATTTGCTATCCGAGTAACGGGATGGCCATTCCATATGCATAAGTTTGCTGGCTATCTTACTCTCCAAACCGGAATACGACAATGACAAGCATTGACGCTATTGCGGCAGGGATAGGTAAGGCGAAGGTACCAAACAGAGCGCGACGTTGCACAGCTCTACCATCTAGTAGTCAGGATGGAAGTGACACGTATAGCCAATCAGGCGCCTTTTACAACCTGCCTGGCAGAATGATGCTCTATTCTTCAAAGAAGCAAAAAGAAGGAAAAAAATACAGACATGAAAACTAGTTTTTAAAAACAATAGAAAGAAAACGGTATTAGTATTTGAAAGGAAGATAACCAGAATTGGCGTAGGAGTTATGAGTTAAGTCAGTATGCCAAGTCAAAAAAGTCAAAAGTGCACGGTTAAGTCAGTTTGCTAATCAGTCAGTCGAAAGGAGACCGCTATGGAAAATAAGTGGTGTTTACGAATGGTAGTATACCGCCGAATTTATAAGGGGTAGACATCCTTTGAGAATAGGTAAGGTAAAGAAGAACAAAGCGAAAAACCTGCAGTCTAATTGGGACTCCGTTCTTATTAGAAGTCGGTGAAATCTTATTACTAAATGTAAGCCAGTCACAATATAGGGAAAAGCGCACGTCAAATTTTTAAACATATTGAGAAATCGTCTTTGAGAACAATTTCATTAGAAATTGTGAGCGAAATCTCTAAGCAACAATCGTTTTCCTTTTACAAAGGCTTTTTCGCTATAAGAATCCTTGGTAAAACCTTGGCATATAAACATCGATTTCCATTTTCTGAGCCTTGTGAGTCGTTCTCCACTGCTTGATAACGATACAATAACGAAAATAAAAACGCAAGTAATAAGTTTACGATACTAATTGCAAGAAATGTAACATACATATGATAAATGTGAAATGTGTGTGTGTGTGTATGTGTGTGTTTGTATATTTGGATAATTGTTATATTCAATCACGCAAAAACGACTAGACTGATTTGAATGAATTAGATGATAATCTGGAACAGGACATAGGATATTTTTATCCCGCAAAATATGTTCTCATGTGATTCACCAAAAAGTTTTACACTCCAGCGAGCTGTAAGTTACAGCTAGTTTTGTAACATGGAATACGTAAGTTGCTTCTACTACAATAATTTAAACGCAACAAAACTGCAACAAACAACTTTAAATAAAACTCATATTTCTGTGTCTATAAAACTGGATTAGACCTGCATAAAACTAATACGACACTGCACGGTAGTGCACCTTAAACATAAGAATTTCAAATTGGTTAATGAATGAAGCAGGGTAACATAAATAATTTTCTAAACACAATATAACTACAGTAACCAACTCCCAGAAGCCTGCATCAGATCTTGGCCGGATTAAAATGGAACGCGGTGTATACCCTTCCAAACATAAAAAGATCGAATAAATGATCGAATTCTGCGGTAAAATATCGCGGTCTGGTACCGCCGCCTTACCTATTCCTGCCGCAATAGCGTCAGTGTTTGTCACTGTCGTGTAATGGTTTGGAGGGTAAAGTAGCCAGTAAACCTATGTATGTAGCATTAGACCTTGCCCATCTTCTGTTTTCTATACGCGATGGTTGACTCTTTTCATGATCTGACCCATCTGCTTGTTTGCTACCTTATGATATAAAAAAACAGTAAAACTGTAGAAACCGACTTCCCATTTCTTATATCACCGGAATCAGAAGTATACCCTCTCAAACAAAAAAAATAATTTCAAAAACGGATCGTCATCAAAACATAAAATATTATACACATTAAGAAAAAACATATAAGAACACAAAGGATATTCAACAAATCCTTAATGAAATTAAAAATAATACAGTATGTACTTATGTCAAAATAATAATGATAATATTTGGATATTTGAATTTGGTTTTTGGATTTGGATATTTGGGACTACCGCCAAACCTTTTTCTACCACTAAGCATCGATGCTCATAGGTAAAAAATAGCAGGTAAAACTCATGCATGTGACATTCCAACTTCGCCAAACGAATAGCAACGCACTATTAACATCTTTGGTGTCTATGGGTAATGTTTATCTCTTTCAATTAATTGCACCATCAACTTATTTACTATCTAGTGAATTAGAAAAAAATAATAACACGAAGTTAAGTGAAGAGGTGTAAAACACCCCTCGTCTCCGAGAGCACATGAAATCGGTATACTGTGGAAAACCGGCAAAGTATTATCTATGATAAGCTTCAAACACGCTATGTTAAAAATATTCTATTAAAATGTACAGTCGCCGAAATAAAAATCTGTCATTTGTTTATTTGTTCAAGCGTGTTAAAGTATGAATTATGAATAATTATTGTGTATTATTTCCACATTCATAAGGCTACTTTTTTACACGCGTGAACGAAAAGACAAAATATCTCTTGACAAAACATAGTTATAGAAGCCGAATAAGTTTATTGTTTTGTTTTTTTCTTGTTTGACAATGTGTGATTTTATATGTGATAGTTATACCACAATTTAGACTACATTATTACCCCACTGAGCAAAAGGAAGTTAAAGATTTAATAACCTTCATCTCTGAAAGCACGTGAAATCGGTCGCTTGTTTAAAATCGACTAATTATAAGCTTTAATAATCTTCGTATATTTTTTGTAAAAAAACATTGCTGTTAAATTAATCTTGTTGTTATTAAACAATTTAGAGACATCTGAAGAAAAATATCTGCCGAGTGTAATAAAAAATCAGTCCAATCGTCAAAATTGGAAGCTTAATACAATCAAATACATTCAGTCAAAAAAATATTGGGAGTGGATGATTCAATATTTATGGTTCCAAATTCTTTTTGACCTTACATTGGCACAACTATTTTTCATTTGGCCGATGGAATTACGCATTTGAAGTCTCTGAAAATGTCACAGAAAGCTTACGATGAACTTACACTTTATGAAAATCACATGCTTATGAGTGGTATAAAGGGTTCAAAAGCGGTCGAGATATGACGGAAGATTTCTCTGCATGCATCCATCTCACCCTCCAAACCAAAACACGACAATGAAAGAAAAAAAGAAAGAAAGAAAAAATATATTTATTATTGAACAACTTTTACCGTACTGAACAAATATTATATTGTTAGTTAAAAACAAACCAAAGCTTTTACTAAAAAACTTGGAATTAAAATAAATAAAAAGCAAGAAGATATAGCGTTGGTTAGTGACAAGCATTAACGCTATTCTGGCAGGAATTGGTAAAGTGGTGGTACCAAGACCCTGGCGTGAGGTCCTAGAACTCTACCACCTAGTAGTCACATCAGTTGATAGAATGGTAGATTCTATTCTTCTAAAGAGGCTCGAACCAACACGGCAGTTATTCTGGAGCGACTCGCCCTGACAAATAATAATTATATTATAAATGTTTAATTCAACACATCAGTGAACTGTTTTGCTATTTTCAAGCTCATAACAGGTAAAACCGATTGCGAAGAATAGAAAACCACGTTTTCTGATGTAACTTTAAGTATATCAATATCAAGAAGATTATACTAGTTACGGACAATCTTTTATTTAGTCCACTTCGTCTTACACCATTAAATATGTGCCACTCCGGACAGAATCATAATTCAAAAGTTCCATATCTCATGAACCCAAAGGACCCTGGCGAATTTTCATTTTCACGGTAAACAACTTTTAGGCTAATCGGCATGCTTCAGTAACTCAGTACAATATACAAAAGATTATATGAAATATTATTGTCATAAATCTATTGATAATCTTTCTCGGAATAAAGGTATATCCAAACACTGTGAGGCTATGTCTCGAATGTTTTACCACTCGTGCCTCGAATATATTTCATAAAGGACTTATGCACCTAACAAAAATAATAATCAGAAAAAATAATATCCGATCGAGACAAATGATATTTTTTATTTAGACTAACGAGTCGATCCGTACCACTTTAAATAATCATTCGATCTGAAAATTCTCTCCAAAAGCTCTATCGCATAAGAGTCGCAGAAGATATGTTGAAAAGAGTTAATTCCGATCCAAAATTCATAAAATGCATTGTTACTATTGACGAGACATAGGTTTACAAGTTTGACATGCAAACAAGTCAACAAGCTTCGAAATGGCGTCTCCCAACTAAACCAAAACCGAAAAAACCACGCCCAAGGCGATTAAACTGAGCCATGTTCACTGTTTTCTTTGACTAACGCGGTGTTGTTCACTCAAAATTCTAGCCCAAAAATAAAACTGTAAATAAAGAATATTATTTGAGTATTATGCCGCGTTTAAGAAAGCAAATTCGACAAAAAGGCCAGATTTGTTGAAAGAAAATTCTTGGATTTTGCACCATAATAATGCGGCATCGCACGAGTCCATAATTGTGAACGACAACTCAACAAAAACTCAACAAATACCATCGAGCAACCACCTTATATCGAGCAACCACGTTATTCGCCAAATATGGCTCCAGCAGAGTTCTTTCTTGATCCTAAACTCAAAGCTCCTCTTCGTGGCATCCATTTACATTTGGTAGAAGACATTTAAAGGAGAATTCGCGGATAGGACTGAACTCAATTTCGGAAAAAGCGTTAAAAATGTTTTGTTGTTTAGATTATTCGTTGGTAAGTGTATCGTTTATGAAGGAGCATACTTTGAAGGTGATAAAATAAATTTGGATGGGTACGTAACATTTTGTGTATTATTGAACGTTTTCTGATACCTTTTTGACAGAGTAGTATATGTAATCATATTGTGGATATACATACGTATTTACATTGTTATCGATCAATATAATTGAACTTAATCGCTGTACTAAAACTGAACTCTATTCGCCAACACAAATTCGGAATTTTCGGGAACAAGGTAAAGTTCGACCTTGTTCCTGGAAATTCCGAATTTATCGCACAAACAATTCTAATTGTAAACAAGTAGACGTCATTTACCCTTATGCCATATAACAGAAAATCCATTATGGCATAGCTGCTTGAGTACCGGCGGCTATTGTTTATCAATAGGAGCAGTCTATCTCTTTCTTTTGTTTCTAGATCTCTCCAGCGCTCCAACTCTTCACGTTTCTAGATTATTCGCAACAGTACATAGAAATCTTTGCTTATATTAAAAAAGTTTACCTCGTATCCATATCTTATAATATCTTTATAGGGCAGCGGTTCCTCTCCACGCATCCTGGCACCCACTAAGTCGAAAGTCATGTAGCTGCGCACAAAGGACGCCAGACCTTCAGGGGTTATCTCTTCCAGACCTTCGATGTGGAAGTCAGCAGGAAACGGGCTTATCAATGTGATATTGTGGCCTCTAAAAAGAGACAATCTATTATTTAATAATAATAGTTATTTAAAAATATAAACCGATTTCAAATATCAACTATACAGATATCTCAAAAACTATTAAACCAATTTTGATTAGCTATAGGGCCATCAGTTTGATCAGCTTAGCATCGAAGGTGTATGGTGAAATCATTGAAAGGAGAATCTTATGACATAAAAAAAAGAAAAAAGTAACTCTAGCATTGCGCCCTGCCAGATTGAACGTAGGTAACTCTAACATTGCATCCTGCCAGATTGAACGTAGGTAGTCGCGTTTCAAAGAAAGTTTCATTCAAAATAAAATCACGTAATGACCGGTCGTTGTTTAATTTGGACATGGCAGGCATTAAAAATCCGGTTTCGTCCCACTTTGCATGTATTAGACTAGCGTATACTATGCGTTCCAATTAATAATGGGATTGCGTTTGTTATCAACTTCATATCACAAGTGTGAAATTAGCAAAAAAATATTAGTTCAAAAAATATTGCTGATTTATTGAAGAACAAATGACGTTTTAATAATATGTTTTTCATCAATAAAAAAGTAGTAAAAAACATCAGTCTATCTGTTCATCTATGTATATATAAAAAAGTTGTGTTAGTTACAACACATAAGTCAAGAATGACGGGGCCAATTTTGTTGCAATTTTTGTGGGGTTGGGTCGTCTTTGTATAAATAATAATAATCAATAAAAAAAACAGTAAAATATATCTTTCCAGCCGTTCACATGTCGTGTCAGTTATTTTACACCTTATTTTAATACATGGTAACATGAACTGATGGGAATCTAAATTAAAAATATACTATTAAAATGAAAATATGTTCTTTTACAGTATTTCTTTGTTAGATTTTTTTGCACACCTTACTCATCACTTATGAAGTTTTTGCAAAATGCGGAGCAACATGTCATCCTGACAGTTCTATGCTCAGTTCGAACGCATAGTATGTGCAACTTAAGACAAATTAGTCGATTCGATTTTTCTTCATTAGTGCCTATCTCTACGTGATTTGACTTAATACGTCATAAAAAATCACCTTGATTGATTAGTTAGTGTGTACATTTATTATTATTTTTTATTTTTTTTACAAGCCATTTTGTTTCCGCACTTAGCCACTTGGGCCTTTGTACGTATCTGGCTAAACCTATTCCAGCCATCCTAACTCCTTCCAGAAACTTATAAGACGGCTGATAGTGTGTACACTTCTGGCCCCACTTTTAATTTTTTTTGGGCTTAGCGTGTAAACTTCAGAGCACGTACTTTTACTATTTGAATATCCAGACGAGGTTAATTTTCTATGAACTTTTTTCCGAAACTTAGTCGAGGAATCTAAACAGGTTTTGGTCCGGGCCGACTTTAAGAAATAGAATACCTGCTATTCCGCCAAGCAGTTCGGAAAAGGCAACCGATTGACTATACGAGTTACTATGACCGTGACTTCTAGGTGGTAGAGTTCCACAACGTCTTATCCGAGTATTTTGTACTACCGCCTTACTATTCCTGCAGCAATAGCGGTGATGCTTATTATTGTCATGTTCTGGTCTGGAGGGTAAGGTAGCCGGTCGGAGGCGGTCTGGAGGATAAGGTAGACGTATGCATGCAGCATTGTCATTCCAACATACCAATTGCTCTTTATTTTAATTTTTCATACTTCATCTCTATTATCTCATATGTATAATATGTACAAAATTAATCCGAAATGCTTACAGTAACAAGATAAAATTAAAAGTTTCAAGAACCCCCGACACATCCTCAGACCGCCATTCTGCTACATATACATAATTTTAAGAGCAAAACGTGAAAGGGCCTAATGATCTTCAAAAAGGGATCTTGTAGCATCAGGTTAAGTTACCACTTATTCAATGAATTTAATTTGTATTGCAAAACTCCCATGGCGTCCAGCTCCACTATGTAATCCTGGAAATCATTTTTATTCAGAGTGTATATAGAAATATAACAAATGAGATCACACTTTAGTGTAGGAGTTCCATGGCCACTTTCTAGTTCCATTATTAAACCCTGCAAATCTCCTATCAATAAAGGCCAACTGTATCAGCCCAATCTCCAATGACCACCTTCCAGTTTTATTATTATTATATCTTAAAAAATATCCGGCACCTAAGTGTTTGCCAAGATAAACCGAATTAGCCTACATTTGATGGGTTTATCTAGATTAGCTTAAACGTTCTCATGGGCTTCTTCCAGTTTTATTATTAAACACTGGAAAACATCCTGCTCCAAATACTTTGGAATAAATTTACTCCATTTTATTCCGAAGTTCCCATGCTCCATTATCAGCTCCATTATAAGATCCCGGAAATCGTCTAGCACCAAGTTAGTCGTTTGATAAAATAGAACAAAGGATCCCAAACTCGATAGGTTTATCTTGTTTACTTTAGAAGTTCCCATGACTACCTTCCGATTCTGTCATCAGATACTGAAAATTGAACAGCACTAAATTGTTTGCTAAAACAAACCGAATGAGTCCCCACTTGATGGATTAACCTGGTTCAGCTGAGGATTTCTCGGTCACATCTTCCAGATCTATCATCAGGCACTGGAAGTAATTCTGCTCCAAAGTCCTAATAATAACAAATCAAATGACACCAAAGTCAATGGTGTTTTTCTATTTTAATCCAAAGTTTCCATAACGTACTCCCAGCTCTATCATGAGACTGTGCAAATCGTCTAGCACCGGAGTGTTTGTCTAAACAGAACAAATGAGTCCAATTTCGATTAGTTCATCTTATTTAGTTTAGGAGTTCTCATGGTTACTTTCCAGTTCCATCATCTGATCCTGAAAATCATGCAGCACTTGTGTTTGCAAATACAAGAAAATCTTATCATCATGAGAAAAACCCTACTATAACAAATAAATGACTCCAAACTCCACTATACTTGGAATTTCTATCTGCGAGTTACAATGACACACTTACGGCTCCATCTTCAGATCTTCGACATTATATATTAATGGAAAGTACACGTTATAAAAAATCCATCGAGTCCGAAATTAACCATGTTATCTCTTTCTACATTCTACGTGGTTTCATTAGCACTTTTTTAGCTACAATGATTCACCAAAGATGTTAATGGTGCGTTGCTATCTTGTGGCGAGGTCTAATGCCACATGCATAAGTTTACCGGCTACCTTACCCTCAAAACCGAAACACAACAGCGACAAGCACTGACGCTATTGCGGCAGGAATAGGTAAGGCGGTGGTACCAGACCCGGGCGAGACAATGCAGAACTCTATCACCTAGTAGCCACGATGTTAGCGACTCGCATAGCCAATCGGTCACCTTTTACGACCTGCCTGGCAGAACGACAGTTGGTCTATTTTTAAAAAAGGAGCCCGGAACCAACACGGGGAAACGTTGAGGTTTACTGTGTTGTTAATCAATTTTCTCTTTTTATTGTATTTTGCAATTGGTTTCATATTACGATCATTAATTATTTCTTATAATTAATTACGATCATTATTACTGTTTTTATTAATTACAAGCTTACCACGCTTCATCCCGAGTAAAATTTTTTTGACATATTACACAAATTGATCTAACCCCAAAAGTAAGCAACTAATTGCTTGTGTTATGGGTGTTAGTCAACGATACTATATAAGGTAAGTAAGTAACGATACTAAATAAGGATTAATGGTGCTTTTCTATGCCTACAGCAATATATTAATGCCACGTACCTAAGTTTATCGGCTACCTTACCTTCCGAAATTTAGAGGATCAATTCTAAGGTCTGTAAGATTTTTCTCTTCCACGGTTATATATTTCACATTAGACATTTGACCGAGCTGAACTTTTAGCTGCAAGGACTTCAGTTTTGCTAATGTTTTTGAGCATTGAGGCCCTCGCCCTTTCTTCTATAAAATCATTACCTTGATATAAGACCCCTTGCGAGTTCCATAAACGGGATCTTATGTGATTTCGTACCACCCATCGTCACCATGAGAATGTCGCTCCCCCAAGCAGATGAAACCCAGAGTATCTGAAGAACTAACTTCATCCATCGCCAGGGTTCCTGGAAATAAAAACTAACATCAACTAATTTCAAACAGCTCTAAAAAGTATAATGTAATAATCCTATTATTAAAATAAAACTTTTTATCAAGTTTAATCGTGTGCTTAAATCAGCGCTTATCTTGTCTCGTTCATGCTCACGTATGACAACGTCAAACTCGAAATGGTAGCACCGGAGCTAATTTAAACGCAAGATCAGTGTACATTCATTGGTTCGACTGAAGATCTTAAGGGTAATCAGCAAAAACATTATTAGTTTCTGTCTAATTATAATTATGTCTATATACTATTATGTTTGTGCGTATTACATCTATGCATTGTTGACACCTAAATTAGGCCTAGCCTGTATTTTAAGCACCAGAATCTTCCTATATTGTGAGTATATGTATGATGCGACACATACTATTAAAGATCTAATGGGCCAAGGAATTATGATATTAAATACCGACATAATTTCATACACTCATATATAAAATCAGGTCATCCATAATAAAATCAGAGATGTATAAACATCACATTGTTAAGTATAATAAATTAACTTTATTTTAATTAAATTTACGTAAACCTGCCTTACTTTTAAATTTAAAAAAAGTTTTCTGTGACTTCGTTAGATAATGAGCTTAATTTTATTATCAAATGCATTGATATACGTTGAGTTAGGTATTCATTTATTTTGTTATAGTACTGTTTTAAGTTAGATTATATCTATTTTGTATTTCTTAATGGACAAAAACATCGAACAACAAGTTCGCCTTTTGTACGAAAATCTATATTTTTGGTGTACAATAAAGTTTAAAACAAATAAATAAATAAAACAAAGAATTAGTCTTTCTTCGTGTTCGTTGTCTCTGAAAATATTTCAGAAGGCTTATGGTGAATCGACTTTATCAAAAACAAGTGCTTTAAATAAGTAAAGCGTTCAAAAGCGATCGTGATGTGATGGAAGATTTATTTCGCTCTAATAGGCCATTAACGTCTTTAAGTGAAGTTAACATCGCAAAAGTGAAGCAAATAGTGACTGAAAATCCTCATTCAAGTCCAAGAGATGGCCGCTAAACTTTTTGTGTTTTACTTATCGATAAGTACAATTTTAAATTATCACTTGGGTATGAAACATGTTGCCGCTCGGCTAATATTGAGAGACCTGAATTTTCTCCATAAACTGAATCGCATAAAAGTCACTGAGGACACGCTAGAATGAGTTAATTTCAACCCAGTATTCATAAAACTCATTGTTACTGATGACGAGATATAGGTTTACGAGTTTGGCATACAAACTAGACAACAAGCTTCAGAGTGGCGTCTTTCAACCGAAAAAACCCCGCCAAAGTCGATCAAAAGTCAAAATCATGTTGACTGTCTGTTTAACTATCGTGGTATTGCGCGCTTGGAATTCTTGCTGGAAAATCAAACGGAAAATAAAGAATATTGTTTGAGCGTATGCGGCGTTTATGAGCAAAAATTCAATGAAAAAGGCCAGATTTGTGAAGAAAAAAAACTTGGATTTTGCACTACGACATGCGTCATCGCACAAGCTTCGCCATCTTTATGAACGATTTTTTGACCAAAAACTCAATAAATGTCATCGGGCAACCACCTTGCTCAACAGATATGACTCCAGCAAACTTCCTTCATTTGCCTAAACTCAATTACTACTTAGGGGCCCGTTTTCATTCGGTAGAAGACGTAAAGGAGAATTTGAGGCGAGAACTAAACTCAATTCTGAATAAAGCGTGTTATTTATTCACACTTTTTCCACTCGAAATGAGACTCGAACTTCTACATATTTTATTGTATATTGTACCTATAAATTTTGTACGAAACCCTCAGTGGGCGAGTCTGACTCGCATTTGACTGGGTTTTTTACATTTTCAATTTAAGATAAAAAAGCTATGTGTTTTAATTTCACAATAGGTAAGAGGTTTTCATTACGTTGTACTTTCGATTATATTTGTTTTTATAGTTTAAAAAAGGTATATAAAAATACTTAACCAAAAGTCTCTTGAAAAGTTTAGCAATTAAATTTGCTGATTTGGAACCGCCGATAAAGAATTCCGAGATTGCTTAAAATAACTTAATGTTTAGGACTAAAATATGAAAAAATATATACCAAAGAAATACTTATCATATTGCTTGTACAAAGAATTAGCGTTGGGTAAAACTTGGTTCATGAATATACATAATACGATTGTAGATTGCAAGATATCAACATGGTGAAATTTTTGATTCTAACACAACCTATTATAATTCTCGCTCTTATTTGTCCGATTCTCTGCCGAGCCAAGATTATCGAGCCTCCCATATAACTGCCCCTCCCTACCTCCCTGGACGATACCCTTGATTGCAAAAGTATCAGGTCATAGTTTTTAGATAGATTTTATTTTTATTCGGAGACAACACCTGTCTCGCCAACGTCGGCCGTGAATAATTTATCCAATAAATTAAGATTAACGTTAAGTCTAAATACAAGGAGGGTAATAAATTGCTTTTGCTCCATTACTACCTTTTTCACGGGAAGGCAAAAATATTACTAACAGCATAGTCTATTTTCAGAACATACCTACTTAGTATTGTAATTAATCATGACGTCATAATAACATACTATGGAATTATTCATGATCCTTTACATCCAATTGATTCCATCCATCATGAACAATTCCATGATTCCTATATTATGCTAGAGACCCGTCTCGACTTCGCACGGGTAGAAAATATATGACTACTTTTATGAATTCCTTAGTCTTTTTTTATGTTATAAGATAGCAATAGCAGATATCTCCTGGGTCATGGCCATGGGCCTGGATGGGTCTCCTGATGGAAAGATTCAACCATCGCCTATAGACGCGAAAGGTGTTAATGGTGCGTTGTTATTTTGTAGCCGAGGTCTAATGCCACATGCAAAAGTTTACCGGCTACCTTACCTCCAAACTGGAACACGACAGTGACAAGCACTGATGCTATTGCAGCAGGAATAGGTAAAGCGTTGGTACCAGACTCGGGCCAGACAATGCAGAACTCTACCACCTAGTAGCCACGATGGTAGTGACTCGTATAGCCAATCAGACACCTTTTACGACCTGCACGGCAGAACGGCAGTTGGCCTATTCTTCAAAGGAGCCCGGGACCAACACGGGTCTACAAGGAACCCTTACAATTTATCCATGTCCATTCGTCCGTTCTATCCGCAACTTAACTCAGAAACTGTTAGTAATTTAAAACTATAATTTAGCATGAATATACATAATTCGCACGCCGACAAAGCAGTAAATTAAAATATTAAATAAAAAAAATCCAAAGTGGAAATTTCTCTTTTTTTGTCGTGTATATATATATATATATATATATATATATATATATATATATATATATATATATATATATATATATATATATATATATATATATATATATATATATAAGGGATCCGTTTGAAAAATATTAAGCTTTAAAGTGATATTTTTGTTAAAGTCGAGTGAATACAAAACACAATTTTTACTACTATTTAAACATGTGTTCTAGTGGTTAACCCATTCGACTTAAATCATGTGTCGAGTTCGATCCTCGAGTCAGACAAAAGTATTATTGAAATTTTCGCGTTTTTTTTCTATTTAAATCGAAACCTCACGATCTACAAACGGATCTACACGGAGCTGATCTACAAACTCTTGTAGATGATGTCTAAACACCTTTGTGCCTTGGATGATCACCTTTAGCTATAGGCTGCCATTAATCGCAAAAACAGTAGCCTCTTTTTGGGGTCAGATCAATTTATATTATTCGATCAGTGATATTCATTATAGCACTAGCACTTTTTAGTATGTATCATTACGGCACATATTGGCCACCTTTTCCTCGAAGTTATGTTTCAATTATGTTAGCAATAAGTTGCATAATTTCATCTTAACGCACGAACAACACAGTTGCAACACCAATCACCTTCCGTTTCTCTAGTTCATGCCCATGTCGCAAACTAACATTCCGCAGTTGATTGACTTCAATTATGCAATATCTATATGTCATCGAACTCGAATTCGAATGCGCATGAGTAGGTATATTTTGAAACGGCTCAACAGTTAAGGTCTATGGCCTTCTATCTAATTAACCTTGCCTGAAGCTTACCTTCAGATATGAACTAGAAAGCTAAGAAAATATTTCACGAAAATGAGATTATTGTAAAATCACCAGAAGTAAGATAATTGTACGAATCTCAAAACTTAAGCAAGAGTTCTGAGATTCTTGCTTAAATTTTGAGATTCTTCTAAAAGTTTCATCTATTCTAGAAACTTCTAGAAATATTGCATTTCAATAAAATGGAAGGAATGCAGGTTACCAGAAGCGAGATTGTACGAATCTCAGAATTAAAACAAGTATTATACAGTATACGTGGATAAACTTATTAAAGCGAAACCTTCTCTGTCGGTTCGACTCAAGGATTTAAAACGTTATAATTTCGATATATTTGCGTCGCGCCGTTCTGATTGGTTATGGTAGATCATAATATGACGTTGTATTTAGCGCTAGTTGGCGAACCAATCACGAAACAGCATGAAACGCAGCGAACCAATCACGAAACAACAAAAATATCGAAATTATAACGTTATAAATCCTTGGTTCGACTCAGTAATATACAGGCCCTCACGAGCAAGCATACGTAAACCGCATGGAGGGTAGAAGGAAGGAGGGCTGACTTTTTGAATAAGAAGTGTCCATCATCAAACAATGAAGAAAACGGTAAAAGTGTTAACAACGTTTCTAATAAGTTTTATAGCAGAGATTATCTACAACAGCTTTATTTATACTGCAATTTTTCCTACCGGTTCTTCTTCTTGGTATTCTGGTAGATACTTACTTAAAACTTTATTGTCAGTATACAGTTGGACACTTTTAGAACTTCGCCATATATTGGTCTTACTTTTTCCTTACTTTTGCCTTTAAAGGACATTGATAAGATCGGCCTAAGTGCTATAAAAATATAGCGTCAGCCAAAATCATCAAAATAATTTAATGTACAATAAAGTCCATATTAAAATCACACGGACACTTTTTAAATGCAAGTAAAATTTAAAAGGACTTTAGTTGGAAGTCATGAAACCAATTAAACTATATATACGCTTTTTCTTATTTCTAACTCGAGCAAAAATTTTTCTTTTCTGTCATTAAGTTCACAATTTCTTTTATTTATGATCAACTAAAAAAATTAGAAAAATTTAGGGTAGGTGAGATTCAAAATTTAAAAAAAACTGTTGAATAAAATGCAACCAAAATTCAAATGTTTATTACTAAAGTCGAAATTTACGTTATGTATAAGAAATTTGAAATTTATTTTATCGTCCTAAAGAAACAAAAAAAAACAAGTTTCATCTATTTAATCTGTGAATGAGTAACAAATATTTTGCTGTTAACGAACGGTGTCGGGGATTTCGCTTACGGAGTTGATAGACACACGTGTCAGTGAGTTTGTTGTGTATTAAAATCGCGTTTTTACAGTGTCTCAAGCGATTTATTTGGATATTTTTGTGTTATTTGTTTCCGGTGGTGGTAGGTTATTGGATTACTAACATATTTGTGGCCCTTTGGGCTTTGTTAACGTAAATATGGGGGACCATTCCCCCGGCATCCCACCCGATATCCAACATTCTTTAGATTTATTTTCCCCCATCGACACTACGTCACCTGCTGAAAAAAGTGCTCCAAAACGTTCGTCAAATGAAGAACCAGAACCAATTAATACTCCTAAGAGAATAATTAACCCGGAAAACCCTTCTCCATCAATCTCAACAGTATATACACACCCGTCCTTACAATCACCATATATGTACACTACAGATGACAAAGGCCCTTTTATAGTGCATGTGTCACGGACAGAATCAGACCCAGCATCAGGCTTAACTCTACGTCCTATTAAAATTGGCCTATTTCTAACCCGTAATAACATTAGCGGTATAATTAAAGGTGGCGTCAAGAGTGTAGGCAGGAATAGAGTAGCCATAGAATTCAAATCGGCAGAGCAGGCAAATAGTTTCATGAAAAACGCAGCTCTTACACAAAATAAGCTACTAGCTATTGTCCCATCGTACAATGTTACACGCCTTGGCCTTGTCCGTGGTGTCCCTTGTGAATGGTCAATGCAGGAATTTGTTGAAGCGGCTCAGCTTCCTGAAGGCTGTGGTATAATTGTAAAAGCACGTAGGCTCAATAGAAAAGTCTTATCAGAAAATAATGTTCAATGGGTCCCTACACAATCTGTGGTAGTTACATTTGCAGGCCAGGTTCTCCCCACCAACATCTACTGCTTCTATACCTCTTTGGTAGTAGAAACATACTTACTTCCTACCATCCAATGCCACAATTGTTGTCGCTTTGGACATATTAAAACCCAATGTAGGTCTAAACCAAGATGCTACCGCTGCGCCCAAAATCACACTGGCGATGGCTGCGATGTTGAGGAGTCTTCAGCTACTTGTTTATTCTGTTCTGGCAATCATTTTGCTATTAATAAAAAATGCAGTGAACAGTCTAGACAAAAGTCTATTAAGGTTGTCATGTCTCAACAAAATATTCCCTACATAGAGGCCTCTGAGCTGTTTCCCCCAGTGCGCAGGTCGTACTCTGAGGTAACAACTACCCCTTATCCAGTCCCAAGCCCCTATGTAAATGACACCCAACAACTTCACCAGAATCAATCTACATCACAACCGTCTCTCCAACCTAGTTCCTACAAGAAAACTGTTCACCTCCCAACCCGTCCAAAGCTTGCTCAAACTAAAGGCTATGATAGACAGGCCCACAATCTTATTTCTGCAACCCCTAAATCCTCTCTGCTAAATGGCTCTGCCCTCCTCCCAAGTGATGAACTTAACACTAACTCTATTTCACCTAATGATAATCTGATTGAACTAGTCCTTGACATATTCAGCAATCTTGTGCTGAAATTTAATGACTGTATACCGACCAACGTTGCTCACAAAATTGTTCACTTAGCTAATCTAGTCCGTCCTTCTGATGGATCTAGTTCACCTCCTGCAATGGAATTGTAGGAGCATTGTACCGAAAAAACCAGACCTGACTTATCTCTTAAACAAATTTCACCCCGTCGTTGCTGCCATCTCGGAGACGTGGCTGCGTCCGAGTTCTTGTTTCAGAATTTCGGGCTATGCCTGTCTCCGGGATGACAGAGATGATGGGTTCGGCGGGAGTTGTCTCCTTGTCAACAAATCTTTTACTTTCTCGCAAATACATCTCCCTGTACACGGTGGACACATTAGTGCTGTTGCTGCTAAAGTAATGGATATCAATTTTCTTTCTATTTACATTCCCCACCCAAATCAAAACCTCCTACCCAAACTCGCCTCTATTTGTTCCTGTATTCCTCATCCCAAAATTATCTTAGGAGATTTCAACACACACCACACATCTTGGGGCTCTTACCACTCAGATTCTTTCTCCCCTTATCTCTTAGATCTGTTTGATAGTATTAATGTCTCTGTTATCAATACGGGATCTCCTACCCATAGAGTATACCCAAATCAAAACCCTAACTCTGCTGTAGATTTAACAGCTTGTTCCCCTAACCTAGCCTCTATCTTACACTGGAGAACACTACCTCACACACTAGGTAGTGACCACTACCCTATCGTGATTTCCTTTCCTAACTCAGTTGTTCCTGTCCCTGCCCCTGAACCACTCTTAAAATATAAGCTGCTTGATGTAGATTGGAACCGCTATGCAGAGGAGGTTGATAATAAAATTAGAAGGTTAAATTCTGAATCGATTAACAATGTTGAAAGTTCCTATAACAAGTTTATCCAGATATTATTAGAGAGTGCTGATGCTATTTTTCCAAAGAAAAAAAAGGCTAAAAAACACTTGCTATCTCCACCATGGTGGGATAGTGAATGCTCTGCCGCTGTTAAAAATAGGAAGGAAGCTGAGAAATGTTACAATATAGCCATGACCTCTGAAAACTTTTTGAAATATCAAAAAGCTGCAGCTATGTGTAAAAAAATTCTATTTAAAAAAAAACGCAGTGGCTGGAAACGCTTCTGTGAGAACCTAAACCCTAGAACTTCTCCCAGTCAAATGTGGAAAAGTGTTAAAAGGTTCAGGGGTTCCTTAATTCCAGACTTTTCCTCGACCAATGACCACAGCGCTTGGCTCAACTGCTTTGCAGATTCCCTAGCTCCCCCATATGTCCCAAACAGAGATTTCCTGTTCACCTCACCTTGTACTGGTAATCCTGTTTGCAATACAAACAAATTTAATCTACCCTTTTCTCTAGCTGAATTAACATGTGCCTTAGATGGACTTAAAGACACTTCCCCAGGTGAAGATGGCATCCCATTCTCCTTTCTAAAGAACTTGAATACTTTTGCTAAATCACATTTTTTAACAATACTGAACCTTATATTCGTTTCTGGAACAATTCCTAGTCCTTGGAAAAGGCAAATAATAATACCCATCCTTAAAAATGGAAAAGACCCCGCAAACCCATCTTCATACAGGCCTATCGCTCTATCTTCAGCCCTATGTAAAATCCTTGAACACCTAGTTAAAAACAGACTTGAATGGCTTGTTGAGAATAATCAGATCCTACCAAGTACACAATTTGGTTTCCGAAAAGGCAAGGGTACCTTTGACAGCCTAAGCATTCTATCTACTGACATACGAATTGCCTTTTCTAATGAAGAGCATCTTGTAGGAGTTTTCCTAGACATCTCATCAGCTTACGATAATGTTTATCTTCCGCTACTCAGGCACAAGATGCAGCAGCTGAGTATCCCCGAGAGGATTATTAATTTCATTTGTAATCTCTTCATAGATAGGCAAATTATCATTCGGCATCAAGGTCTTCAAACTGCCCCCTTGCACATTTGGTCAGGGCTTCCGCAAGGCTCTGTTCTAAGCCCCCTACTTTTTAACTTTTACACATTCGACCTCGATCAATGCACTAACCCCTTTGCAAATCTCCTTCAATATGCCGATGATCTAGTTCTCTATAAATCGTCTAGCTCTCTCTTAGAAGCATCAGCCTCCCTTAACTCTGCCCTTTACTATCTCAATGCCTGGCTGGATGACCATCATCTTCACCTTTCCGCCTCCAAAAGTTGTAGCGTTGTTTTTACTCGCAAAAGAAATATCCCTATGCCCACACTTGTTTGTAATAATGAAACAATCCCAATACGTAACTCTGTCAAATTCTTAGGGGTGCACCTTGACACTAAGATGTCAGGCGCTACCCAATTTAACTATGTTTTGCAAAAGTCAGAAAAAAGTGTCAATATCCTTAGATCCTTATCAGGTGTATGGTGGGGCTCTCACCCTTACTGTCAGAAGCTTATCTATGATGCCATAATACGTAGTCATCTTGACTATGGATCTTTTATCTTTGAGCCCTGTAATAAAATTCCCCTTAATAACTTGAACTTGCTACAAGCAAAATGCTTACGTATCATAACAGGAGCGATGAAATCCTCACCCAAAAACGCACTACAAGTTGAGTGTGCTGATCCCCCATTAGGTCTCCGTAGGCAATACATCTCTGACAGATTCTTGTTTAAAATCTCTTATTATCCTAATCATCCACTGTTTTCTAAACTAGACACACTCAGTCATAAAATGTCTACCTCCCGTTATTGGATCAATAAAGAACCCACCTGTTTAGTAAAAAGCTTTAGTAAGCTGAGGTCTTTGACATTCCCCATATTTCAAGCTTCTATGGATCCCTTCTTCAAATGTGATTTTGAGGCTCTGATTTATTCCCCTCCAGTCATATTGGATATAGGTATTACAAAAGGTGACCCTAGTGCCAACTCTGCCTTTAATGAGTATGTGCTCCAGGAGTTTTCAGAGTGCCTTCTGATGTTCACAGATGCATCTCAGCAATCAAAAGGTGACTATATTGGATCTGCTGTCTGGATTCCCAAATACAAAGTTGTATTGTCATTTAAAAGCCCTCCTACCACAACTGTATTCACAGGGGAAGGAATTGCCATCTACGAAGCTGTCTCATATGCAGAATCTCATAATATTACTAAGGCAGTTATATTCTCTGATTCCAAAAGCTGTTTAAAAGCGATTATGGGAAATCAGTTTAGATCTAAAACTAGACACCCTGTTATCCTTCTTATTAAAGAGCTTCTATGGAAGTCTAAAACCCGTGGCTTAGAAATCACTCTATGTTGGATTCCTGGGCATTCCGGCATTAAAGGAAACGAGGAAGCGGATAAATGGGCAAAGGAATCTATAATGTCAGGTTCCCTTTTACATTACAAATCTTACTCCCTTGACTTAGTGTGTCATGCAAAATCTCTTTTAAAAGAAACTTGGAACTCCGACTGGCAAACATCTAGGCTACAAACCGGTAGATACTATGGTTCTATCCAACCAACAATCCGCCCTAAGCCATGGTTTTTCAATTTTCGTAAAGGCAGCAAAAGAGCTACGTCAACTATCTGCAGATTAAGACTAGGTCATGCATGTACTCCAGTCTTCCTTAATAAAATTCACGTGAGAGACCACTCTATTTGCGAATGCGGCTTGGATGAGGGTTCTCCGGATCACATCTTTTTTAGTTGTCAAAATTACTCAGTCTCTCTTTATGATATTTTACCTGACTTTATACCTCGCCCTATAAATTTCAAATCCTTACTGTGTTATATTGACTCCCCATTTATACAACTCTTAAACAAATATATAGACTACTTTGACATTAAGTTATAATATATCAGTGTAGTTATATGTGTAATTATATACCTGTAGTCGTAAATGTGTATTGTGTTTGTAATAACTAACAATGTCTATGTTGTGTTTGTGTCTCCAATCAATGTGGTTGTTTCAGGAGGTGGCAAATATCCCAATAAAAGTGGTAGTAATCGCTCACTGCTAAATAATCACCAACATACAACAATACTCCAACGTGTCTTAGTCACTACGTAGACATTGGCGAAATCCCATTGCCCCAAGCAAAGGGCAAAAGCCATTATATAAATAAAAAAAAAAAAAAAAACGAACGGTGTCAATCTTGTAATTTTACTACACAAAATAAATTATATTTATGTTAAAGATATATAGAGTGGAATAATTGTGAATGCAAGTAATATTAATCATGAAGGTTTTTCGTGAATTTTAGCATTATAAAAAGTGTCTGTGATACTATTTACTTTCCAAAAGAAATTTATAAGGTATTATAATACGGTAAGCTTCTATCAATATGTGTAGCTTTTTATGCCAACTTTGTATAGACCCTCACCATTCTCTTTTCTTCCAAATTTATCCAGTACTTTTCGCTTAATTAACTAAGGGGCCATCCATAAATTACGTCACACGTTAAAGGGGAGGAAAGGGGTTGAAGAAGTGTGACATTGTGTGACAAGGTGTAGGGAGGGGTCCCAAATTTTGTGACATGACATTTTTTCAAAATATAATACCTGTATAGATAAAAAATAATTGAAGGAAATCATTTTTCCAATGTAAAATTGTCACACAGCTGTGACAAGGAGGGAATGAAAAATTGTCACACAGCTGTGACGGGGGAGGGGTCAAAAAATCATGAAATTCCTGTGACGTAATTTATGGATGTAAACTACGTCACAGGAATAACTACAAATAGCTGAACAAACTTTTACATTTAATGTAATAATTATAGAATTCCTTACAGCACTTAAACTAAGAACCGCTATATGATTACAAGCACGGATTAAATGGATCGCCTTTCAAGGAAACTTCTTAGGTTGTCAGCGTAGCTTACACACAGAAATACCGAGCTATAGTACTTACCGATGAAAGAAAATCACTCCAAGGATGATTTTTAAACCTTATCATCTCATTTCCTGTACGATAAAATAGTACACTATGGTTTATTTCTATTTCTTCACATAATAATATATCTACAAATGTATGAAACTTTTGACAGTGATAGGAGCATTTGCTGATTTACAGCGACACGTTTCCTTCCCAATGCCTTGTCTATTAATATTCATGTGGTATCTGATTACAACAAAATCACCAAAATCAATAAGGTGACAATGTGACAGCAAGAAATTACCTACATGCTGTTATTCGTAAATATACAACTTACATGAATGTAAAAAATACTTGACGTGTCTAAAGAAACGGAAATAATGACTATGCCGTGAGAAAACCTGGGCTCAGTTACATTGTCAATATACACCGTCATTATCTTATAAAGTACCTTGACTCTTGCTATGTCCGATTATTTTAACGGAACTCTGAAAAGGGCGAGGGAACTGCTTCAGGTAGATTTGGTGACGCCAGGGCCTCAGAGTGACCAGCGCCAGGGCCAAACAGACAGGGTGAACTCCAACACCATACAAAATATGATCTGGTATTCTTAAATTTTGGATGACACATTTAAAAAAATATGTAAACAGGTTGACCCTGCACGCCATCCCTGAAACTTCCCGCTAAATTAAGGTATTTTAAGCTCAAAGTAATAAAAACTATACCTAACCTTAGATTTTTTTCAGAGTTCAAAAATCTAACTTTTTTTATAAATGTTTCATTTTTGAAAAGGTGTATGTATATTTTGGAAACGATGTTCGATTTTGATCTTTTGAATAGCATTCAACGCAATTTTTGAGCTCTCAAATGCTTTCTTATCCACATAATCTATAGGTTGATAAATGTAGAAGTGATATCAAAAAAGCATTTTTTTTTAATTTTCGTTATAGATGAATCCCAAATAAGTCAACCGATTAAGTTCCAATTTACGGTGTTTGACGCAGTTTTTTAGAAAGAAAAGCTGATTAGATTTTAAGTCAAACGGTATATTAGCATGAAAGTTACTTTATAAATATTAAGTGAGTTTTCTGTAAACAACAAAATTTTAATATTCAAAAAGCTGTAACTTTTAAAATCTTGATTCTATTTTGAAGTTTGAAACTGCATTTGACGTAGTTTTGTAAATACTAAAATATTGTGGAGTGTCGAAAAATGATTGGTTAAAAAATCGAGCGAAAAGTTGTGTCAATAAAACACTTTTTCAAAATTTTTCGTCAACGATAGCTCCCCAATTTATAAACTGATTTTGATGCAGTTTATGCATATGACGCAATTCTTTGAGGAATAGAGCTGATTAGATTTTGTACTCAATCGGTACATTAATCTGGAGGGTATATTAAAAAAATACTGTTTCTTCAAAATTTTTTTTGAAGTTTTTTCAAAATTTCTCAAAATCTCCTGGACTGAATTGGTTCAAATTTTCAGGAACGTTTATATTTGTTGCTTTAATGTATTTCTAACTAGCTGCAGCGTGCAGCCCGCTGCATTATAAAAAAATTTTGCGAATCCCGCGGGATCACCTAATTTTTCCGGGATAAAAAGTAGCCTATGTGCTATTCCAGGTTATCATTTATCTGTGTGCCAAATTTTATTCAAATCCGTTCAGTAGTTTTTGCGTGATTGAGTAACAAACATCCATCCAAACATACATCCAAACATCCAAACTTTCGCATTTATAATATTGATATAGATGCATTATTTAAAAATATTAATTTTCTACAGTCCTTCTAATGTAAATTTAAACTGTACCAAATTTTCTAACACTAACCGTTCAGGCGATTGTCTTAAAAAGGGGTCCACCTTTTTAAGACAATTGCCTGAACGTTTTTATAAAAAGTTTTTATAAAAAGAAAACATTTGTATTTTTGTATGTTTGTAACTGGTTTATAATGAATAAACTCAAAAATCACAGGACCGAAATTTTTATACCATGAGGTGTGGCGCACACGGCGGGGCCGGGCTGATTAATTTCGCTGCGAACGACAACATAAAGGGAATCCTATGCTACCAACGCACATAGAGGTCAAAAAGACAGCTCCCCAGATGCCCGGCGGGCACTGGCGGTATGGCATATCCGTAGTGAGGGCACATGTGGGCATCGGCAGGCAGACGCCGTCTTTATTGCTTCGCAGTCAAAAAGAGTGCGCCGCCCTATAAAAGTGCCTTAGAAAGCTTCACAACCCAAAAATGACATAAGCTACTTTTTTACCCAACAGACCAAAAGGAAGATATGATTTTGAGTCACGCGAACGAAGTCGCAAGTAACAGCTAGCTGGCTATACCTATCTATATTAATATATAAATGCGAAAGTTTGGATGTTTCGATGTTGCTTGGATGTATGGATGGATGGATGTCTGTTATTCAATCACGCAAAAAGTACTGAATGGATTTGAATGAAATTTGACACACATATAGATAACCTGGAATAGCACATAGGTGGAATTTTTATCCCGGAAAAATTAGGTGAGTCCACGGGATTTTAGGTGAGCCCACGGGATTCGACAAAACTTTTATAATGCAGCGGACTGCAAGCTGCAGCTAGTAGTAGTATGTAGTATACATACATATATTAAATCCTAGCTGAAACCCAGCGCGATGCTGCCGCAAAAACACCAGATTAAATACATTTTATGCGGTATATGTGAAATGTGGGCGTCGGTGTATTGGGTTCTATTTACGCAGCATCTGACTAAGCCCATGCTATACTAATATTATAAGCAGAAAACATTTGTATTTTTGTGTGTTGGTAACGAATGAACTCAATAACTACTGAACCTGATCATACAAAATTATTTTAGCTTTAGAAATCTCAACTATCCAAGAGTAACATAGGCTATTTTTTACAAGACTGAGCAAAGGTGGTAATGATTCTGAGTCACGCGAATGAAGTCGCGAGTAAAAACTAGTTATTAAATGAAAAGCACAATGAAGAAATGGTCATAAAACTGTATAACGAAGCGCACGGCTTGCTTTTTTTATATAGAAAAAAAGGGCAAACGAGCAGGAGGCTCACCTGATGGTAAGTGATTATCACCACCCATGAACAGCCACAGCACAAAGGTCTTGCAGTTGCGTTGCCGCCCTTTTAGGAAGGAGTATGCTCTTTTCTTGAAGGTTCCTAAGTTGTATCCATTCAGAAACACCCCCACCGGTAATTGATTCCACATAGGAGTAGTGCGTTGTAAAAAGTGCCTAGAGAATCGCACGGTTGTGGATTTCCAGACATCGAAGTGATGAGGATGGAAGTTTGAATTTTGCCGCGATGGCCGATGATAAAATTCAATCCAAACAGTTCGTCGGAACACTCTCCATGATATATGCGGTAAAAGATGCAAAGCGAACTTACATTTCTGCGTAAAGCCAAGGAGTCAAGCCGATTGGAGACAGCTTGGTCGTCAATGATTCGAACCGCTCTACGCTGAATGCGATCAAGAGGAAGAAGCTGATACTGCGGAGTTCCCGCCCAGTGGTGAGAACAGTACTTCATGTGAGAGCGAATTTGCGCTTTGTAAAGTTGCAAGCGATGAGCCGGCAAGCAGTACTGTCTCGCTCTACTGAGCACGCCGAGCTTTTTTGTGGCCAGATTAGCCTTTCCTTCCAAATAATCACAGAACTGAACGTTGTTCGATATGTTAACGCCAAGAATTCCAATATTGGCCGAGGCTGTCAGGAGAGTGTTCTTGCTTTCGTCTCTACGTCAAATAGGGTTGAAGATTTTAAGAATACCTCGATATTTTTAATCGATGTTAAACATCGAAACCCACGTCAACTTTTTTCAATAAGTACATCGTTTAAAAGCATCGAAGTTTTTTAAACATCGAATACATTTATGTTTTTAGCGTTATAAAGGCTTCTATTGTAGTCATTTCATTCATCGCTTGCCCGTTTTCTTTAAATCCACTTCCAATGAGACGCAGAAATTTAATTGCTTTTCGTTTAATAATTGCAGAATAATGTACCAGTAGGCAGTATTTGAGGCAGTATTGTAGAAGTCGTGAAATGTGTATTTTATAACACTACATTATGTGGGTTTAGTAGTATTATATGAGAGAATAAGCAAGAGAATCACAAAATGCATAAATTTTTTACAAGGATAACCTTGTTTCGATATATTAAAAATATCTATACATCGAATGTAGAAAGTGTTTTTCGAAGTAATAAAAATTCGAAACATCGATATTTATTAATTATCCTTACGGACTGACATGTTTTCCGTGTGTCTCCTATTTGCCAAACGCGTGATAAGGAAATTTGTTCTAAATAAATTAATAAATTTAAAAGAATAAAAAATTATTACAGTTACAGTAGAATCCGTTTATTATGACTCCGCTTATATTACCAACATCTTATTATGACGTAATCATGCTACGAAGTTTGGTTTTTATGTAAAATTCTCAGTAAAAAAGTCTGATAATATAATGACTGCGCTTACAGTCACATGTCGCTTATTTTGGCCCATTTTTAATAAACTATGTCCATTTATAATGACCAACATGATTCTAACACTTTCAGCAACGTTTGTTGATTCTTGACGTCTCGTAGTCTTCTCACATCCCGTGTAGGGGGATGGGGAGATGGCTTCGGGGCAGTTTGCCCCATGGCCATGGAAGCAGGCTCTGACCGTAAATACGGCCAGGTCGTTGGATGGGGAAAAATTTCCATTGGTAGCTCAGATTTGGGGGGGAAATGTGGATCTTCAAAAATTGGGATATAGGGTTTCTCACACACCCAAGTTCTTCACACCACCGCGAGCGATCGGCCCCACCGGTATAGACCCGTTGGGAAAGTCCAGTGGAGACCGACCAGCGATCGCAGCGGCGACTTTGACTAGAGGGTGGTGAGAAAGAGAAGAGGATGATTCTTGACGACGCTTGGCACGTGGTTTCCTTTTGTTTTGAATTTTAGTGAGTTAACTCACACTTAAATTGATATCCTGTGGAAAATGTCATCTCAATGCCGTAAAGTATTTAGGATTTAGGAGACAGGTGAAATGCAGTTTAGAAAATGGAGAATCAAAACTGTTCATAGCAAGCAATATTGAAAATTATAATTTGAAAAGAGGGACGTCGCCGTGGTCAAAACCATGGCGATGTCTTCTGTGCACAATTGTATTAGTGACTGTTATCCCAATAAAATGAAAAGACAAGAACAACAAGTATCTTAATTAAAAATACGCAACTGCAAGACCTCTGGTATTGTGGATGTCCATGGGCGGCGGTGATTACTTACCATCAGGTGCACCTCCTGCTCGTTTGCCCCCTCTTCTATAAAAAAAAGAAAAATATACTAGCTTTTGCGCGCGGCTTTATTCGCGTAAAGAAAGAGAAAAAAAGTAGTACTTTTCATCCCTTCAACTATCTCCACTTAAAAAATTACGTGAATTTTTGCTGTGAAAGACGAAAAAACAAACACACACACACACACACACACATTCTCTTTTACAATATTAGTATGGATACATACATGTATCGTTACATGTTACGTGCAATTTTTATTTTGATTTAATATGCTTTGTTTCTTAATTTAAATAGAAAGGTGTTTACACAAAAAACATTTTCTTCACAAAACGCTTTGTATAACTTCCGCTCATTATGACTAGTTTATCAATTCCCTTTGATGTCATTATAAACTGATTCTACGGCACTTTTTAACGTGCACCCATACTAATATTACATATATACTAAAATAAGAAAAAAAATCATAGAAACTACAGAGTATGTAATGTACATATGACCCATAAAGTTTTAGGTAAAGATGGATTGCTTGCACTCGTATTAATTACTTAAAACAAATACCTACATTATATCTCAGTCTATAAATTATAACTTCCCACTACGTATGTAGATAAGGAAGTTATTGATTTTACCCCGATTTTCGAAAATGGAGTTTTTACCAGATGCCCACGCTTTGAGGTCCTAGGAATCTTTTCAGACTATTTTTACGATGACGTCAGTATGTGTGTGTGTGTGTGTGTGTGTGTGTGTATGTAAACATCTCATAACTTTTGAACGGCTGGACCGATCGAAACGCGGTTAACGCCATTCGATTGGATTCCGCTTGACTTAGATTTCCTGAAAATTTGAACCGATTCGGCTTTTTTTATTTTTATTACTCGCTCGCTCGCGGCTCGCTTGGCTCGCCCTACACTAGGGGAATTTGCACTGCACTTTTGTGGTACCGTTTTACTGAAAAAGTATCGCAATTTTAGGTTTGAGCTTTGACGTGATAGTTTAAATTCATGTCTAGATATGATCTACCATTAAAATGCAATTTTATAAACATTAAAAAAAATAGAAAAAACATGTTGTATTAGAATTTTATTACTACTAGCGCCATCTATTATGAAACTAACGATTTAAAATGCTACTTTGGCGTGGTAGATTTAATTAATTTAATTAATTTTCATTCACTACATTTTAATACAATATTAATCTATTAATACACTTGTACCTATTAACTTCCCGCTACGTATGTATTTTTTACGTATGTAAATTTTTAATAAGGAAGTTACTTATTTTGCTCCGATTTCCAAAAATCGAGTTTTCACCAGATGTCCATGTTTTGAGGTCCTAGGAACCTTTTTCGACTATTTTCGCGATGATATCAGTGTGTCTGTATGTGTGTGTGTGTGTGTGTGTGTATGTGTGTGTGTCTGTATGTGTATGTATGTATGTATATAAACATCGCATAACTTTTGAACAGTTGGATCGATCGAAACGCGGTTGGTGGCATTCGATTGGATTCCACTGAAATTAGACTTCCTAAAATTTTGAACCAAATGGGCCCAAGGAATTTTGAGAAATTTTGAAAAAACCCAAAAAAAAATGTTGGCGAAACAGATTTTTTTAATATAACTTCCAGGTCAATGTACCGATTGAGTACAAAAACTAATCATCTCTATTCCTAAAAAAACATGTTTAATGTATAAATTGAATCAAATCAGTTCATCTGTTTGGAAGTAATCGTTGATGAAAGTGTTTTTTCGACATAACTTCGAAATATTTCAACCAATCAAATTTTAGTATTCTACGATATTTTTGTACTAAAAAAATTACGTCGAATGCTATTTTAAAAATCAAAATCGAATCTTATTTTCAAATGTTACTGCTTTTCAAATATTAAAATTACGTTGTTTTTAGCAAACTTACTTAATATTTTTGACATAACTTTCAAGCTAATATACCAATTGACTTCAAAATCTTATCAGCTTTTCTTCTTTAAAAACTGCTTCAAGTACCGTTAATTGTATAAAAATCGGTCAATTTGTTTGTGTATGTAAACATTCATCTATCAATGACGAAAATTTTTGAAATAAATTTTCGTCTTTGATAGATAACATTTTTACATTGCTTCGAAATTTTTTAACCTACAGATTATATAGCTAAAGCAATAGTCAAATGGAGTTGAATCCCATTTGAAATTTGATCAATTCGATCATCATTTCCAAAATATACAGCTTTTCAAAAATCAATATACTGGCATTTTTATCAAAATAGACTGCACGTATGATTATTTCGTTGCTTCATTCGTAAGTGCTTTCTTGTTGTTTTTTGTGACTTAGCAATTGAGACATTTCAATATTTCTTACAACTTAAAAAATCTATACTTATAGTTTTCACTCTTTTGAGCTTAAAATTCCTTAACTTAGCGGGAAGTTTCAGGATTGGACTGCAAGGTAAACCGTTACAGATTTTTCACAATTTGATTATTGTGAAACAGTACAAGTGTATTAATCGATTAAATTGTATTGAGATCAATTTCCAATCTTAGCCCGAGAAAAAAAAGCTAAAATAAGGTATAGTCATGCCCGTATCCCCAAAGAGGTAACGTATGCATCCTCGACTAGCCGAAGACACGTCAACGTGATAGGTGACCAGCCTGTCACCAACCGGGCACTTTTCCAATCCCGAGTAACGTTGTTTTTATTAGAAAATTGAAAAAACTCATTTTTGATTTGTTTGACTCGAGAATCGAACCCGGGAATCGAGAGTTTTTCTGAGAGAAAAATTCAAAAAATTTATTCGCTGAGTTTCTACCGCCAATTCTTCGTGCCTGCGGTAAGTCCAATATTAATCCTAAAAAATTTAAGGTTAATAAAATAAAACATTTTTTGATTTCGAAAATCGATGTAAAACCAGGAACTTCCCGATTTTAGAAAAAAAAACTATTGACCTTAGCGAAATGTTAAAAATGTGTTTTTCTTTATAAGATCAACTTTCATTATTAATACCCATTTTTCCTTGAAAATTCTTTTACAGGAAAGCTACCATAAATAAAAATTGATTTCTATCAATATTAGGCTTTAAGAGCGAAGTAGTGGCGCGAGATGGATCTTGAGTTGTTACATACATATTATAGGTAGACCGTACTATATTATAGGTAGAAACCTATATATATATATATATATACCTATATATATATACCTATAATATAGAATACTATATTATAGGTACCAGAAAATATGGTGTAAAATTTTAACCTTTATATTTGTTCAGTGTAGATAATTAAAAATAATTAAAATCGTGTTTTTAATAAATCAAGAATATTTTAAAGAATTTTTCTTGTGCGTACTAAAAAATGTAGTTTTAGAAACATGTTTTTTTATTTTGGTTTTATTTGCCTGCGCCCTCCTAGACCAAAGCCTGACGACGCCTTTAATGGAAATGTTTGATGGGAATGGGAACTGTTTGGGTAAAAATACGCTGGATTTTTTTAGGTTAGATAATTACAAACATTAAGAGATGTAATTCTCTTAAAAATACTTTTCTAACAATGTTACTAGGTATTATAACTTTGCAAGCCCTTACAAAGCTCTGCTTTTGCTAGTTATTAATGTACGTTATTAAAAAGAATAAATAATTTATTGGTTAATATACCTCATATGATAAACTATATATTTAAAAAAATCCATTTTAGTTAACTTGCCTCTGTGGTCTATGGTCCGGCGTTGGCGTTGACCACGTGAGGTCGCGGGTTCGATTCCTAGGTCGAGCAACTTATAAAAAGTGTTTTTTAGTTTTCTGATAAACATAAAGTTGCCCGGGATTGGAAAGTGCCTGGTTGGCGATAGGCTTGCCACCTACCACATTTATGGGACCAAGTATCTTCGGCTAATTGTGGGTGCACTTGTGGATCTCTGCCTACCCCTTCGGGGATATGGCGTGAAGATACTTTTTTTAGTTAACTTGCCTATTGTATCACTGCCTGCATATTTTTATCGTATAAAAAAATCTTCAATTTGCCTCTAATCTTTCTAATTTTGTTACTACGTAATTAGATTTTTTTTCACACCTTAATTAATATAAATTGTAAACTCTAAACTTTCATCCGAATTAAAATAAAGTAAAAGTATCAAGTAAACTTTCGGTTATAATACTACCTTTCTAATCACTAACGATGCCCCAAAATTTTGCAAATTAAGTTTTATCGTAACGTAATTAATTTTAATCTACACCAATGTTATAATATAAACGCAGTAAAACTGCAACCACGTAATATATTCTGTGTGTGGAACCTTAAAGCAGATCTTCGCCAAATTTATTTCGGACCAACTGACAAAGCAGTCTCTCCTCTTCTCTTAAAAAAATAATAATTTTGCAAGTCCGTTTTTTTTTATAGAAAAAGGGGGCAAACGGACAGGAGACTCACCTGATTGTAAGTGATCACCGCCGCCCATAAATTACCAAACTATCAGAAGTTTTGCATTGCGTTGCCAGCCTTTTAAGAAAAATTAGGCTCTTTTCTTGAAGGTCCCTAAGTCGTATCCGCTTGTAAAAACCCCTGCCGATAATTGGTTCCCCAGAGGAATAGTGCGGAGAAAAAAGTGCCTCGAGAATCGCACAGTTGTGGATTTCCAGACATCGAGATGGTGAGGATGAATTTTTGAATTTAAAATGAAAATTTCTGTCATAACTCCGTCTATAATTGACGGTGTTATGCCCGAATATACACGTACACGCAAAATAGTACATCAAAATATTACTTTAATATTTTCCATGTATTTATTCCTCAATATAAAGTAAACTTCAGTACGCGCAATATATCTATGGCCAATATGTCAGGCCTGGTCAGGCCACACTGATTGACGTATGGCAACACTCACTTTTACTCCTTTTGACCTCGGGCAGCGACCGAACCCGCTACTTCAGATTATCAATAAAATTTAATAATTAATAAAGGTCAGGTTAAGTCAGGCAGTGTAACGTTAGAGCCTCCACCCCTATGGATAGTAGCGGAAGAGGATCCAAGTCACAAAATAAGCTGTCACCAGATTCCTGAAGCTCGAGAAACCTGGTGGCATAAGGGAAAGGTTAAATGGAATGCAGATCTAAATATTATATATTGTCACAAGACAAAGTCCGGCACTGGATTTTATTGGACTCCCCGAGTCAAGTGTAGAAGTCGGAGTCGCGCTGCTGAAGATATACGTGGATAAGCACGATGAACTTGGCACGTAGTATTGGCACGAAGTACGTAGAAGGGCGAACGCTCACTAGGCACGCTCGCAGAAGGGCGCGCGCTCAGTAGGCACGCTCGCAGAAGGGTGCACTCAGTAGGCACAACGTGTGTAGAAGGACGCACGCTCAAGCACGAAGTACAGGAACTAGCAAGCACCTAGCAAGGGGCGCGCACTCAGGCACGCGCGCAGAGGACGTCTTGATGGCTCTGGACCAGCAGAGAAGTCTCCGGAGACGGTAACTTCTTCAAGACTTCTTCCAGACTACTTCACTCATACCTTTAGTTATAAGTTCCCGGCGATGACTCCCTCGATGATGGCTGACTTGGGTATTTATAGGCCCAACGATGGAACAATGTCGAAACTTAAAGATATTCGAATTATATTTTTAATATTAGGGGTACATTGATTAGGAACTCATTTCGAACTTATAATTTTAAATTTAAGAAAATAATTTTGACATACATTGTGTCATTTCAAAATTATGAAAATCAAAATAATGGAAAATATTTATAAATAAAAACATTAATACAGCATTAAATAGAAAGTAAAACATAACCAAAGTACAAAGGGAATATATAAAAAATGTAAGTAGTCAAATAGCTCTCGTAAGACAAATTAAAAATACAGAACCATGGACATAAAAGTAAGGAATCATCAGATTACCATTAATATACTCGTAGTTCAGTTGTGACGAATCAGACTGTGTAAAGGAAATACACGAATTCAGAAACTTCAGTTGTGTCACTCAGACCCCTACAATTGTGACGGTAACCCCAGAAGGGGAAATCCGCAACATTTTTGTTGACCCATGAAGGAAGTGAACTCGCAACAATACATAAAAAACAGCAAAGAGCGAACCAGACTCGCGCACGAAGGTCTCCGTACTATTGTAAAAAAAAAACCGCAAAAAATCACGTTTGTTGTATGGGAGCACCCCTTGAATATTTATTTTAATTTCATTAATTATTTATTTTTAAAGTGAATTTATAACGAAATATTCTGTGAAAATTTCAAGTGTCTAACAGTTGTCGTTATTAAGAGCAACATCTGTGAAAATTTCAACTGTCTAACAATCACGCTTCATGAGATACAGCCAGGTAACAGACAGACAGACAAACAAACGGACAGACAGCGGAGTCTTAGTACTATGGTCTCGTTTTACCCTTTGGATACGGAACCCTAAAAACATGTAAACTGAGGTTAGTTCCGTACATACCGAACCATTGGAAGTCACTTAAGCACAGCTTAGACTACAACTATTCCAATCGATTTTTAAAAATAAAAATAATTGACAAGGAAAAGTTGAAAGCAAAATGCCACACTTTCGAAGCCGTTTCAAATCGCTTATGTAACATTATGTATACATATAATAAAATCGTAGGAAAGTCAAAACTGTACATTGAATATTTTTTTTAAAAGAATACTTTGGGCGTGATCTACAATCGATATCGAAGCCAAAAATATAGTTTTTAGAATTTTTGTCTGTTTGTCTGTATGTATGTAATTTTGCATGAATATTACTAACAGGTCGGGTTAACATATAGGCTACATATTTTCACGCTATTCACCTACGGGGGGGGGGGGTGCGGACGAAGTCGCTGGCAACAGCTAGTGATCTTATAAAAGTTGAGTAAGTTCCTGGAATATTAGCTTTTATTGTTGGTACATTTTCGTAAACCAATTAAATTTGCTCAACTAAGCAATTTATTAATTATCTACAAAACAAATATAGTTATGGAATTAACCTTAAATTAAATGTATTTAATTTACAGAGAAACTGAGAAACTTATCTAGAACGAATTTTCCGGCGGGGATTTACACTCACGACTTCATGCGTGTGTAATATATCAGGAAATTTCATCGTTTCAAATTGAGTCCCATATATAAAGTTAAATTACGAAAACTTTTTTTTACTTACTATTAGCTAAGCAGCGAATTCAACGTATAAACGCATTATATTGCGCGATAGCCCTAGAAACCTTTAACTACTAATTTTCTAGTTTATTAATGCAAATTAAACCTTTGATTGATGATATATCGATAGCTATTTGATTTATATTATAGAGTTATTACGTTATACAATGTTTACGTTAAATCAAACCATAGATGTTTCACAATTTTCATAGTAATTTAGAAGTACCGAAAATATGATGTTATAAATACAATATTTTAATTTAATTTTCAAATTTTCAAAAAAATATATATGGCTTGCACTGTCAAAAAGTTATTAAATCTCATGTAGAATCAGGCTTCTAACTCTACATGGTGGCTTACAAATCCGTCATTGGCGATAAATAGGTTAAATGTTCATAGTATAAAACAATATCACCTCTTCTTAGTCCGCATTATTATGATGGGCCGCTTCGGAACTTTACATTGCGCATGGCTTGACATGCATTTTATTAATAATTCAACATATCATAATCGTACAAGCCCTAACTTGACAAACTCTACACCCAGTCAAAATATGTAGCTTGGCCGTTTCGTTACTACGAGAACTATTTAACAGAAAAGTAATAAAAGGAAAACCGAGAATAAGTTTTTACTCTTACGCCCACGTGAAGGTAGCGAAGCGGCCAAGCCGTATAAAATTTGTCTAAGACTCCGGTTACACTTTGATTAGTGTGAGTGCGAGTTTTAATGCTGGTGCTTAGTATTAAGCAAAACTTACATACGTGTAGACAGCCGTTGACTAGTGTGAGTAATTATTAATCGGCGTCATATAGTGAATAAAGTATAAAGTCACTCGCACATATAAGACCCCATTGATTCGTTATTAGGTTCGCTACCCATCATCGACATTATTAATTTCGCTGCTAACCACTCAAGCATATGCACAAGTTGCCTATAATCGATGACAAGTAAAATCCTCGTTGGTGACATAGGATTCACTGTCATAGATGGCGCAATAATCAATTATTCTGAATATATTATGCGATAAGAACTTTTCTGTCTATCATAAAAAAATAATCTGATTTTGGAGAAAATTACGTATTACGTATTACGTATAGCAATATTTGACGTCTGTAAGCCACGTTGTATCTTACTAATCTGCCTAGTTTAACTATCCTATTCCTATTGCTATTACTAACTATCCTATTGCTATCCTATTCTTAACGCCAGCCCTGGACTAGAGGTAGAATTACGATTCTTCTAGGTACCAGATAGCAAGAAGCTACCAAAATCCATTCAAATCTGTTATCTGTGACTGTTACGCTTTCTACCCGTGAAAACCGATATTGGTGAATTTTCGCAATGAGGTAATTCAAGTTTCAAGATCAAACATAAGATAACATTTCTCATGAATCAACCCCTAAGGGGACTAAATTGTATATGAAGAATTATATCGACGTCGTGTTAATCTAAAGCACGCGAAGCGACGCGAATCATCTAATGACAAATAAACCTTTATACGTGACGTGAGACTTCGGGACAAACAGAAGCAGCGAAGAACCCTCATGTGTTGGTCAAATATGAAAATTTATATTTTTATATTATAAGGTAACAAGCAATCAGGTGGCTCTCCTGATGGAAAGAGACAACGATCGCCTATAAATTTATATCGCGATTTTTCCCCGGATTCCTTTGAAGAATAGGCCAACGGCCCTTCTGCCAGGAAGATCGATTGTCTATGTGAGTCACTACCATCGTGGCTACTAAGTGGTAGTTCTGCATTGTCTCGCCCGGATCTGGTATTACCACCTTACCTATTCCTACCGCAATAGCGTCAGTGCTTGTCGCTCTCGTGTTCCGGTTTGAAATTTAAGGTAGTCGATAAACTAAGGCATGTGGCATTAGACCTCACCACAAGGTAGCAACGCATCATTAGCATATGTGGTGTCTATATGCGATGGTTAACTCTTTCCATCAGAAGACCCATCTGCTTATTTGCTATTTTATGATATAAAAGACACCAAAGGTGTTATTGGTGCGTTGCTATCCTTGTCTTTATATCACATTTATAAGTTTTCCAGCTACCTTACCGTCCAAGCCAACTAGGAATAGGCAAGGAGGTGGTACCAAACAACACGGGATTTGTTGTCCGGGCCTCCTTTGAAGAATAGACCATCTGACGTTTTGCCAGGCAGTTTGTAATTGGCGAGCGGTTGGCTATGCGAGTCACTACCATTGTGGCTACTAGATCGTAGAGTTCTGCATTATCTCACTCGGGTTTGGTACTACCGCCCTACCTATTCCAGCAATAGCGTCAGCCCTTGTTACTGTCGTCTTTCAGTTTGGAGAGTAAGGTAGCTGATAAACTTTTGCATGTGGCATTGGACCTCGCCACAGGAACCATTAACACCTTTAGTGTCTATAGGCCATGGTTGTCTCTTTCCATCACGAGAGCAACCTGCCTCTTTGCTATCTTATGATTTAAAAAAACAACCATTGCCTTTAGACACGAAAATAGGTTGCTAAACTCGTAGTAGGACAGTAATGACACAAACATTTTACCGGCAACATTACTCCCCAAACCGAAACACAGCATTAACAAGCATTGACGCTATTGCGGCAAGAAAGGTAAAGCGGTGGTGCCAAGCCCGACAGAGACGTTTAAAACTCTATCACCTAGCAGTCACGATAGAAGTCACGCGTTAAGCCAATCATTATCTTTTATACAAACAATACACTAATACAATACAAACTGCCTGGCAGGAAGGCAGATGGTATTTTCTTCAAAGTTAATTGATCGATGATGATTGAAATGATTGATTGAAATTATTGCGAACCTCGAATTATTGCGAAAAAATTGCGAGCTAAACCGTTAAGGGTTTAGCTGTAAGAGACGATCGATTTTAACGAGTGTGGCACCGCTGGTCCGTACCGTGGAAGGGTCGAAGTGATGGAACCAGCGGGCCAGCTGCTTGTCAGGTGACGTCATTACAGATTACTGTGGAGGTCGATGACGTCACACAAAGACAAGGAAGGAAAAGGAAGATCTTCCCAGCCAGGCAAGGTGTACTGCCTGGGGACCGAAGTCCATTTGAGAAACGTTGAAACTTGTATATAGTGTTACAAGATAAATAATTGTGATATCGCGATTCAGGATTTTATTTTGAATTTCATTTTTTCCATTTGTTATTGATTTTTGTCCATTTTTTATTATTTTTTCTTGTAGCGTTTGTGATTGTTTTGAGCCGCTACAATACTCTCCCCCAAGACCGAAGGTCGATCTAGTTGAACCAGTGAAGCGTATGTGCCTTGAGTGCTCGAGTCTGCGGTGCATCGAGACGAGCCGAATATGCGCGGTCCTCGGTGAGTCGGGACGAGTGCGCCTCCGCTGTGGTTCGCAATGAGTCGGAACGAGCGGGATAGGGTTGCTGCGTGGAGATCCAGTGAACGTGTGCAGTTCGAAGTGGATTCCGGAAAGCGTAGATGAGGCGTAGCTTGTGAAGCTGGCTGATGCTGTTGGAAGCAGAGGGGAGTATATTAGACGCTAATGCTCAGAAGGCTGATGCGTGTTGTTTTTGCTGAGGGTCACCACTGTGGCATGTTGATAGCTGTTAGTGGTGATGATCACGTCGGGATAACCACTGTGGCGCCACTGGTCCGTACCGTAGAAGGGTCGAAGTGATGGAACCAGTGGGCCAGCTGCTTGTCAGGTGACGTCATTACTGTGGAGGTTGATGACGTCACACAAAGACAAGGACGGGGAAAAGGAAGATCTTCATTCAGAGATTTATCATGGAGATTGTTAAGAACTCGGCTCAAACAAAGGCTGTATTTTTTTTACATGTATATCTACGCCTGAGGTACGATTCACACCGACCGACTCGCTTCGCCTCGCGCAATTTTCACTTAAATAGTCGACTCACTGCTCACTCATTTTATGTAAACAGTCTCTTTAGTTAAGATAAAGAAAAATGCGTTTGGGGGAAAATCAATTCTATAAATAAATAATATTTAATATATAATGTTTTATAATTAATATTATAATACTTAATAATTATTTACTTTATAATTTTTTTTTCTCGATAATAAAAAAAATATATAGAGCATAATTATACATGTGCTGCCATCTATACTTATAAGAAGAAGTCATTTTATTTGTACCCATTTTATGTCTTGAGACAAGCTTCTACTTTGGTACATTACAAAGTACTCTGTTGAGCCTATCTGTCGCGGAGTCCGCGTTGAGCAGTAAGGTGCCGTGCGGAACTCTTCAACCACCGTGGAAAGTGAATGTGATGGAATGACGGAATATGAATTGTAGTTCCTGTTTGCACGTTCCAATTTTCTTTACTGCTTTTTAAAATACCGCTTGCCCGACGCGAGCCGATCGGTCTGAATCATGGCTAAGCGACATCTTCTCGGTAGGAGAATTTGAATGAAATATCATATTGATGTCATGATATTTGTTATTCTGTCATTATATTCAACTCTGAGTATAATAGTTAAAATATGAACAGTACTTGCACAATGAATTATAGTAAACTGAATAGAATTCTAAGAAACGCAATTACAAATTGCATTTCATTATTTACAGCGATAAAGCTTGTCCTTAGTTATTTCAATGCACGGCACGATTGTTAAAAGGTGGTCTATCTTAAAAGGAACATCACTAATTGCATCCATTGTATTAGCAACAAGATTTTATTGATATGCTAATATTTTGAATATTTTACGATCAGAATTGTGAATGTTGAAGTTAGAAAACTGTTGCTCCAAGAAATACTTAATAGCTTTATCTAGCGATCGCCCTGTGCTAGACTAAGCAATCGAATCTCTTTAAAGTTTGAAATTTCAAATTGTAAATATTATACCTACTTATGTGTATATTTAGGTTTCTGCAGTATATATAGTATAGTAGTGAACATCACCACGCCACGACAGCGATGTTGATGCCTTTGTACACAATACCTACCTACATATTTCACATTTTGTATTGCCATAGCTAATATTCAAGAATATCTATTATTCATTATTTTTATAGGAAAAATAAATCTATCAATATCTACGAAATAATTACACATAGGTATACGATGGTAACTAGGGATGGGAGTTATAGCTACTTTTATTTCACTATACCGTCGTAAAGTTATTTGTTTTCTGTCACTGTTACAACACGGGTTATATTTTATCAGTGACGATTATTGTCACAGTGGGTGCATTTTATTCCGTCTGTAACATGTCATAGTGATAATGACTTGATATAGAGTTATTTATACGATTAAATTTTATAAGTGATTAGTAAAATGAAATAATATAAGACTGAAAAATTCTCTCTTCTAGCTGGTGGCACGGTATCGTTGAAATGTTTTTGCTTTGTCTCGTTCGCACGATGAAATTCTGTTAATTAAATAAAATAAATAAAGCTTGAGTAATAGCTTGGCCCGCGTGAAATTAAATCACGCTCGCGTTATAAGTAACAGACAATTCGATGCATATAACTGGTGTGGCACGTGAATTAGGTTATAACGCGTGATATAACCAGGGATGCGTGTAATGTGCCGTGCCTAATGGTAAGAAGCTACCAAATAATATATTAGAGGATAGTACCGATTTTTTGTTACTTCCTGTGTATACAACTAACACACACTCGAAAATCATAAGCCTACAATAGGCTAAAGCGCAATCTTGTAAAGTTCAATCAATCGCACCTAATGACATCTTGCAGTAAGCTGATGAGGCGATATTATAATGATGATGCAGTAAAATGTGAAATCGGTTGGCTATTTAAATATAAATAAATTTTATATAGTTTGTAAACTATGAAACAGTGTAAGTGCAAATTTTAAAATAACAGATATTAATGAGTTGTTCCATCAACAAAAACACTCGAATAAATTGCCGTGTTTCCGATCCGATAGTAATTAAAAAGCAGTCCACCTAAAACGACGACAACAAGCTCTGTAAGAGAGAATTTGAATGCGAAATTGAGTTTCATGTTTTTTAACTTTCCGCTACGTATGTAGAAGTTACTAATATTTTAGTTTAAGTTATTAAGATTTTACCCCGATTTTCGAAAATCGAGTTTTCGCCAGATCTCCACATTTTGAGGTCCTAGGAACCTTTTGCGACTAATTTCACGATGACGTCAGTTTGTCTGTATGTGTGTGTGTGTTTTTTTAGTTTAGGTTGGAGAATGCCTTTACGCACTACGTAGTCTCGGACTCTACGTCCGTGACCTACTAATCCCCCACGGAACTGTCGTCAGGCATTACTTCGTGAGGGTGGTCCAGCTGAATGCTCTTCCTCATGGGTGATTTGGTGGGTAATTTGAAGTTGCCCGCTCTGTTCTTCGTGACTCCCGTTCTCTCTGCCTTAGCTTCTTCAGCACTTGCGTTGCAAAACTACCCGCCGCTACCTATTTCTCTTCAGATAGCAGCATTTGTTCGGTCTCCGAGAGCTTTTTATAACTTCTCACGTTTATTTAGGAAGCCTGGACAGTAGAAAAAGACGTGTTCTGCGTCTTCCGGAGCATCTGTATATGTGTGTGTATGTGTGTGTGTGTGTGTGTGTATGTGTGTGTGTATGTGTGTGTATGTGTGTAAGTAAACATCTTATAACTTTTGAACGGCTGGACCGATCGAAACGCTGTTGACGGAACTTCCTGAAAATTTGAAAACGTAACAGTATTTTTTTAATATAACTTCCAGATTTATATAGCGAATGAGTACAAAAATTAATCAGCTCTATTTCTCAAATAACTACGTCTAATGCATAAATTGCATCAAAATCGGTTAATCCGTTTAGGAGTAATCGCTGATGAAAATTTAAAAAAAAGTGTTGTTTCGTCATAACTTGGAAATTTTTCAACCAATCACTTTTTGGTATTTTACGATATTTTAGTACTGAACCGGTTTCAGGAATGGCCTGCAGGGTCAACCATTTACTTTGTTTAGTTGTTAATGAAAATTACCTATCCTATCCTATCTTATTATCCTAACTCGTGAAGTTGTACATCCCCAATATTTTTGTCTCGCCCAGGTCTGGTACCACCGCCTTACCTATTCCTGCCGCAATAGCGCCAGTGCTTGTCACTGTCGTGTTCTGGTTTGGAGAGTACGGTAGCCGGTAAACTTATGCATATGGCATGAGACCACGCCACAAGATAACAACGCACAATTAACATATTTCGTGTCTTTAGGCGATGGTTGACTCTTTCCATCAGGAGACCCATCTGCTTGTTTGTTATATTATGATATAAAAAAATCTTTAAATTTATAAAAATATCATTACGCCAGTTCCCTTGCGAAGTAGGCAGAGTATATATAAAGGCACCGAAGGGCTATATAATTCCAGTTCACCACGATTCTTTCTGGTTCGGTTCTGAATCTTAGAATAATGTCGCATAATTGGAGTGGAATATTGTAACAATTTAATATCTTATATAGGTACTTACAATATTTGATTTGAGCCTTTTGGTAGATATGATATAACAAACAAGCAGATGGAATGAATGAATGAAAAGAATGATAAATAACTGACAGAATGACTGAATCACTGCTGGCCTTATGGGCTTTCGCAGCTTCGCCGCATCAGCGAGGCGAGCTGTGTTCTGCCAGAATTTAAAAGAAATCAAGGATTTTAATATTGCATTTTTATCTGTGTCACAGAAATTTAATACCACATAAATAAATTTACGAACTGACGCTATTGTGATAGGAAGCTGAGGTTGTTGTCCACGGACCCGTTACGATACGAGCGTCTTTCGAAGAACGGATTAACTGCCTTACTGATAGGAATTTCATTAAGTTCGAATGAATGAACGAATGATTGAATGTATGAAAGATGTTAATAGTGAGTTGCTGTCCTTCTGGTGGGGTCTTAATGCATAAGTTAACCGGCTATCTTACCCTCCAAACTTGAGCGCTACAGTGATAAGCACTGACGCTATTGCAGCAGCAATAGGTCAGGCAGTGGTACCAGACCCGGACAAGACAATACAGAACTCTACAACCTAATAGCCACGACGGTAGTGACTAGCATAGCCAATCGTTCGCCTCTTACGAACTGCCTGACAGACCGGCAGATGGTCTGTTCTTCAACAGTAGCCTGGACCAACATGGCCTTGTTTGTTACTTTATGATATAATTAATTCCAACACGATCTTTAAAAAAAATTCGATTACAAAGACGTAAAAATAATAGAAAGTCTCATACACTTTTATATGTTTCTAAAAGTGTATGAGATTTTTATAAACTATTATTTTTACAAAAAAAAATCATAAACTTAAAAAAATAATAATCAAGTCTATAAAAAAGACGTGTTTGTTGTTTCAAGAACTTCAACAGTTGTATCTACATGTTGTATCCACGTTTTATTAATATTTTTTAAGAACTTATTCTAAATATTATTCAGCATCGTATCTTCGCTACTCACTCACCAGCCAAATAATAACATTAATTTAAGCTAGAGGTACCGTTAAATAACTCGAGCGAAACAATTAATAATTTCTAGTTAATAACAACTCTCGGAATCAACAATGGAAATTATTCTAACAACTAAAGTTAAACAATAACGCAAGTTTATAAACACAAATTAATCTGTACGGTTGGACCGAGGTTAAAATGAGAGAACGAATAAGTAATCCATGTCTCTGCGTTGTTTGGGGCAACTTTGAAGGATAAATCAACTTTTTATAGAAATGTATGCCATACGTGCAATGAGCCACCCATGGGCGTACCCAGTGAGGGGCAGGGACGGGCAGCTACGCCCCGTGGATTTTATTAAGCCCCCTACTATCTACTGTTGAAGAGAAAAATTCTTATTTTGCAATAGAATATATTACGTGGATTTTGTATTTGCCCCCCTGGCCCGAAACCTAGGTACGCCCATGGGGCCACCAGATGAAAAAACAGTTACCATTGCCTATGAACATCAACAACAAAAGGGCTATGTTAGGAAGTCACAGTCACTACCGAACTGCTAGTACGATGTCAACCTTTAAATGTTCATCCTCCTCTTAAAAATACTCATGTCAAAGCTTATTAGAAACACCGTATGAAGGAGATTTTTCCAGGATTGTACTGTTCAGGTCAGGAAGGACCAAGCTTCAAGACAGTGTGGATGAAATCTTTCACCGCAACGCGGCGTATAGTACGAAGGCGGAAAATTGTTGTAGGTGCCAATGGCGGATACAGAATTTTTTGGGCTTAATTAAACTGAGGATAAACGTATCAAGGTATTTATCAAATTTTTTAAGTTTGGGGAAGGGCTGAGCCATCTAGCCCCGTCTGTATCCGCTACTGGTAGGTACTACTTAAAAAAATCATCAACTGCCAAACTGCTAGGCTCCTCGTGTCAGCCGAGACCACAGTGGAGGTAGCGGTTGTAGCCACGGTACTATCTGCAGAATTTAATTTTAGTTAACATTATATATTATACTTTATACATATATTTTTATACATTGATGCAAATTTCAAATAGCCAAAACTGATGCTTCTTCCCCGTGTTAGTCCCGGCTCCTTTGAAGAATCGGCCAACTGCTGTTCTGCTGGGCGGGTCGTAAAGGCGACCGATAGAATGATCCTCCTGATGGAAAGAGTCAAACACCGCCTATAGACACCAAAGATGTTAATGGTGCGTTGCTATCTTGTGGCGAGGTCTAATGCCACATGCATAAGTTTACCGGCTACCTTACCCTCCAAAACCGGAACACGACAATTACAAGCACTGACGCTTTTGCGGCAGGATTAGGTAAGGCGGTGGTACTAGACCCGGGCGAGACAATGCAGAACTCTACCACTTAGTAGCCACGATGGTAGGGACTCGCATAGCCATTCAGTCGGCTTTTACGACCTGCCTGGCAGAGCGGCAGTCGGCCTATTCTTCAAAGGAGCCCGAGACCAACGCGGGGAGATATATATACATCCATATTGACAATGCGAAAGTTTGAATGTTTGGATGGATGGATGTTTGTAACTTAATCACGCAAACACTACTGAACCAATTTGAATGAAATTTGACACAGGGATTTGCTACTAGGTGGTAGAGTTCCGCATTGTCTCGTCCGGGTCTGGTACCACCGCCTTACTTATTCCTGCCGCAATAGCGTCAGTGCGTGTCGCTGTCGTGTTCCGATTTGGAGGGTAAGGTAGCCGGTAAACTTATGCATGTGGCATTAGACCTCGCCACAAAACAGTAACGCACCATTAACATCTTTGGTGTCTATAGGCGATGGTTGACTCTTTCCTTAAAGACACCCATCTGCTTGTTTGCTATCTTATGATATAAAAAAATAGCTAGATGATGACCGGGAATAGCACATAGGCTTTATTACATCCGGGAAAATTAGGTAATCTCGAGAGATTTGCCAATAACTTTTATAAACGCAACGGGCTGCAGGTTGCAGCTAGTTTATAATAAAATTGTCAGGTTTTGAAATTTAAATTTACCGCGTAAGCGCTCTATACTGTCATGGCGTCTTGAAATATGTATCACGCCGTGGCCATACATACACACATTACATACTTTGTAATTTCCAAGAAAATGTCAAAAACTATATAATATTTTACAACGGTGCACGGTGTGACGTAACACTTACAGATTTGCGTTCACTGTTATGTAATTTAATCAAGAGCGGATCCAGGGGTCATAACCCCAATGACCCCCACGGGGGTTATGACCCCCTCCTAGGTAGGGGTCTAGGTATGAATTTATTGCAAACAAATATGGATAAGAGCCTATCTTAACTGAGCCTCAAATATGTGACCCCCCCTGACCCAAAGGCTGGATCCACCCTTGAATTTAATATCTATTTTTGCTGAATCTATACTTTAAAAATATTATTAATCGTTATTTTTATAACTAGTATTTTAATTTTCGTTATCTCCATATCATAATAGTCATAAAAAACCGCCCAAGCGCGAGTCAGACTCCGTACCATAATCTTTAAAAAATACGAAAAAACACGTTTATTGTATGGGTTTAGTATTTTTATTTTTAGTGGTGTAGTAGCGGCAATGTTTTTTTTTTCATACATACTTTGTGAAAATTTCAGCTTTCTAGTTTATGAGATACAGCTTGGTGACAGACAGACACCGGAAACATAGTAATAGGGCCCCGTTTTGCCTTTTAGGTACGGAACCCTAAAAATTGTATTTTTATATGTACACTAGCTGTTGCCTGCGACTTCGTCCGCGCGGACTTTCTTTACTCTGCACTGCTCCTCCCCTGTAGGTGTTAGCGTGATAATATGTAGCCTATATGTTGACCCGACCTGTTAGTAATATTCATGCAAAATTTGAAGTAAATCCATCCAGTACTTTTTGAGTTTACCCCGGACATACATACAGACAAACAGACAAACAGACAAAAATTCTAAAAACTATATTTTTGGCTTCGATATCGATTGTAGATCACACCCCAAGTATTATTTAAAAAAAATATTCAATGTTTTGACTTTCCTACGATTTTATTATATGTATAGATAAGTAAGAACGTACAGTCCATTTCTTTTTACTTGTCCAAAGATGACAACAAAGTCCACCTTTTATAAAAACATTAAAGTTTCACATCAATCATTTTTGATTATAATGATTTTGATTATATATATGATATTTGATATATGCATAGACATCAATGATTATCATATTTTATGAATGTTTATCTTTGATAAAGAATCAAAAGAAATGGACAAGTAAAAAGAAATGGACTATATGTATAAGTATATTATTTTATCTAGATTTAAGAATATTACGAAAATTTAACCACTCTGTGTGATTTTCTGGTTAGCCGTATGGTTAGCTGGTAGAGAATGTTTTATGCGTTAAGCTTGCCATTTGTACCGTATACATTCTGTATGATTTCAATAAAGATAAATAAATAAGACTACAATATATCCGATTCATTCTTACTATTATATTGGTTTACTAACAAAACCCATGTATACAAACCACAGCTGACTTCCGACTTCAAATTTAACCATTCGTAAACGTAATCGCAGTCGTAACTCCGAATAAAACCGCGACCGTGACCGCAGTGAGAGTAAACTGCTCCGCACTTTCGCTAACCAACTTCCGATTATAACTTTACTCTAATCTATGCCTTAACACGATAATAATAAAATAATAAAAAGGTTACTATCCTGTATATAAAAAATGTAACAGTTGCGTTCACGAACAAAAAACCGTTCTAGTAACCTGTTATAAGACTTGTTTTTCAATGCTATTTGTTATTGCGTAATGCAACAGCTGATTCAAAATTGATGTCGGCGGCAATATGTATTACTACAATGTCATTTAATTATTAATACTAACGATTGCCCTCTGGTCGAAATTCGACTACAATTATGGTACTGTTTGACCATAGCCTAAACAAAAACTCTTTTAAGCTCGACAGTAGTCTTGAGCCATAAACAAAATAGTATACATTTGTACCTAATGTTTATTTTATTAATAATGGGTTTCTAATACATATCATATAAAAATATTAACTTGTGCCAAATTTCAAACTTTTTTTATATCATAAGGTAGCAAACAAGTAGATGGGTCTTCTGATGGAAAGAGTCGACCATCGCCTTTAGATACCAAAGGTGTTAATGGTGTGTTACTATCTTGTGGCGAGGTCTAATGCCACATGCATAAGATTACCGGCTACCCTACCCTCCAAACCAAAACGCGACAGCGACAAACACTGACGCTATTGCGGCAGGAATAGGTAAGACAGTGGTACCAGACCCGGGCGAGACAATGCAGAACTCTACCACTTACTAGCCATGATGGTAGTGACTCGCATAGGCAATCAGTCGCCTTTTACAACCTGCCTGGCAGAACGGCAGTTGGTCTATTCTTCAAAGGAGTCCGGAACCAACACGGGGAAAAATCAACCAAACTGCTCCGTTCGTGTAATTGTGTCAAAAAGGGACAAAGTTTTTATTTCACGTCTTAATAAATATCGGTAATAGGTATATATATAATCGGTAATATATATATATATATATATATATATATATATATATATATATATATATATATGTAGGAAGTGGGTCAGATATGATAAATAAAATGCGGATGTGGTGATATAACAGCTCTTTATATTTTGTTCAACTTGTATCAAAAATATAACATAAGATCACTATTAAAGGTTTCCATTATTAATGTCTAGTTCTCGTTTAACAATTCCAAGTAACTTAATTAATCCTTACTACAAATACGTCATAATTTGAGCAATAGATAATCAATTATAAATTGTACTGCGACTAATTTATAGTTGACAATAATAATTAACTTGTTTGCACAAATTAATTATCCAAGAGTCAAGGATAAGCTACTAGCAAGATACAACAAGTGTACCGAACCACGCCAGAGCCAAGACTGCCTTATCGGTTTTTTTTTTTTTTTTTTTCGGAATGTCACAATTGCTGTTAGCCTTAAGGGCTGTTACAGCTTCACCGGTCGCGTGGGCGAGCAGAGTGCTCAGCCAGAATTTAAAGGTGTAGGGCTGTACGCCCTCCGCCCTAAGGGTGTCTCCTGTGAGACCGAACCTCGGCTTAGGGTGGGGTCGTGATTTGCGATGAGAGGGCTAGTGGCATTGTTTTGTCCGTCCGCCGAACCTTGCCCTTGGGCTCGGTTCGCCGAAGGGCGAAACAGGGGTCCTCGTCGCCGCCGGCGGCGACGGTGTCGCGAATGTAGGTGTGTAGTGTCATCGTGTAAACCGTTGGCCAGAGTTATCGGGTCATCGGGATCGGTAAGGACGTGGCGGGGCCTACGTAGTTTGGGATCGGGATTAGGGTCTGGGATGTAGTCAGCCGCGGCTACCACCAGTGGGTTCGGATGCGAGATGGCACGATCGAAGTATCTTTCGGAGATGTCTTTGAAATGCTTTGCTAAGCTCGGCAATTCAAGATCGTTATGGAGGTCTACGTTGCGCATATACCACGGTGCTCCCGTGGCAATACGCAGGAATTTATTTTGTACCACTTGCAACGGATGCAAGTCCGTACGGGGGAGGTGGGCAAACGCTACGCAAGCGTATGAAAGGATGGGGCGTACGCACGACTTGTAAAGTGTCACCTTGTGTCTAAGTGACATTTTACTGCGTTTATTGATAAGATGATATAACCGACCTACAACGAACTTAGCCTTAACTTTCATTCTTTGTATGTGCGGTTTGAATGACATTTTGCTGTCCAACGTTACCCCGAGGTACTTGACTGTCTTTTCCCACGGGATGACGTTTCCGAACAGGTTAATGTTGCCTAGTTTACGCAGACCGCGCCTTTGTTGTCGCGGGTGTTTACCGCGGCGAAAGTACACGGCTGCACTTTTGGAGGGATTTATTTCGATACGCCATTTTCTGAACCAATCACCGAGGGCGTTGGCCGCAGCCTGCAGCCGCTTGGTGATTGTTACTTCGGAAAAGTTGGACGTATAGAGGGCGGTGTCGTCGGCGAACAACGCGAGCTCGACGTGCGGCTCGCGTGGTACGTCGCACGTGTAGAGGGAGAATAATACGGGTGACAGTATGGAGCCCTGTGGGACACCTGCTGTAATCGATCTGTGGGTGGAGAAGGCTCCTTCCACGCGGAATTTGAATCGGCGGTTGGTGAGGTACTCTCGTATGATGAGTACGAGTCTGTCGGGCACGCCCATTTGGTATAGCTTGTATATTAAGCCATTGTGCCAGACTTTGTCGAACGCCTGTCTTATCGGCGGGCGCTCAGAGCCTTTTATACAGGTAGCAAAACAAGTTGAGTAGTAGGGATATCGAACGATGCGCTTGCCGGCCCAGGCCGTGCATTTGTTGTTTACACTTTACAATATTCTTGCATTTGACGACGCGGACGCCGTCACGGCCATATTGACATGCACACGTCCTCGTGTGCGCATCTTTATACATCTGAGGACAAGGAACGCCTCGTTCATCCTGACATATCTTTTAGAAAACTAAACATAATCTTTTTTTTTACAACTCTATAATTAGCGTAATCTTTTAGCGAAATGTTACAATAGTGTGCTGGTCTGGTAAGCCCTTCAGCAACTACAACTATTAAACCTTCCTCGTCAGTTTTGAAACTGGAGACTGGATCCTACTAAGCTAGGAATCCCTCATCAATTAAAAAAACCGGAGACTGGATTGTACTAAGCTCCCTCTCATCAGTTAAAAACCGGAGACTGGAGTGTATTAAGCTCCCTCTCATCAGTTAAAAACCGGAGACTGGAGTGCACTAAGCTCCCTCTCATCAGTTAAAACCGGAGACTGGAGTGTACTAAGCTCCCTCTCATCAGTTTAAAACTGGAGACTGGAGTGTGCTAGGCCGGAAATCCCTTTAGCTAAAGTGCTAGACCGGAAATCCCTTTAGCTGAGAGTGCTAGACCGGAAATCCCTTTAGCTAACAGTACTAGACCGGAAATCCCTTTAGCTGAGAGTGCTAGACCGGAAATCCCTTTAGCTAACAGTGCTAGACCGGAAATCCCTGTAGCTAATGCCAGACTGGGTTGTAATTCCTGTAGCCAAAAGGCTAGACCGGAATGAACCCCTTTAGCTGAGTCATTGGACCGGACACTCCCTTCAATGACTCTAATCTTTCTACATTTTTTGTCAATCCTACATTACATTTTTTGTCAATCCTACATCTTTTTACTACATTTTTTTTCGTTTATATCGTATTTTTTTTGCTGATGATGCAGCCTCATGAACAGTGGCATTAGTTATTACAACATTAGAAATTTCCTTCGCAGATAGTTCGAAGATATTAAAGCTATGACTGTTATAACTATTTACAATATACACTGCAGTTCTAATAATATTGTATGGACCAGTTTCATGAACAAGATCATTATCATGAGTATACGCCGTCACGTCATCCTTGTTATAATTTTCATATACCTTAAGAAACCCTATAGGAATATGAAGAACTTCGCAGAGGCTATCATGAGCTCCTTTATATGTCCTATTAGATCCATTGATATGTCTTAATTCGTACCTATTGTTTTCTAAAATTGCGGTAACTTTTAAGGAGCCCTTATATTTTAAATCAAGTTTCGTTTAGTGTCGTTCTTCATTCTTAACAAAGACAAAGTCACCTACACTAAAAGGTTTAACCTTTCATTACCTCTACTCAACCGTAAAATGTCCGATTGGGCTGATTTTTTGATTCTATTGGATACACTGGATCTTCAAAGCTTGTAGATACTTTTGCGAGTTTTTGTTAGTTGCCGAATGTCAAACCTAATGCTGCTGAGCACGTGTTAAATATTACCTAACCGGTCTTGCCATGATTTGTCAGAGAATTATACTGCGCTATCATTATTAAACCCTACAAGATTCGCATCACATATTCGGACCGACTGTTAAGCTCTATATGTGCCTGTCGCAAGAAGATGTAAATCTGTATTTTCTTTTTTTTTTAATATTAGTTTGAGTTTTAGTTGGTAATAAACTTTAAGATTGCTTATTAACGATCATCAAAGGGTCAACTAATTCGATTTCAGCTCGATGAATTTAAGCCCGACGGATTTAATTCAATTGGTTGTCAATTGTTTTTAAAAATATCTACCAAGCGCTCTCTATCTTTATCTACTTTTGTAGATATATATAAAAAGCTCAAAAATCTATGTTTTGATCCTTTTTGACTGATTTGAGCTAAAAATACTTCACTTTTTATATTATAAGATAGCAGATGGCTCACCTAATGGAATGAGACAATCATCGCCTATAGACACCAAACATGTTAATGTCACTTACATGAGTTTACAGGCTACCACACCGTCCAAACCGAAGACGATAATGACAAACTCTGACGCTATTTCGGCAGGAATAGGTAAGGCGATAGTGCCAATTACCCGGTCCAAACGTTATGGAACTCTACCATCTAGTAGTTATGATGGTAATGACACGTATAGCCAGTCGTTACCCTTTTATGAACTGCTTGGCAGAACGGCAGATGTTCTAGTATTCAAAACGAGGCCGGACCAACACGGGAAGTTTCAGGGATGGCCTACGTGATCAACAAGTTTACAAATTTTTATACAGGATACCAAACAAGTATTAATCTCTCTGACTTTCATGATTAATAGAGATTATCTTTACTTAGCTACGATCAGTCACTGCTCGTAGCTAAGTAATGATAATCTCTACTACTGTTACTACTGTAGTAACAATATTAGTTACACGTTTTACTAATCGCCACTATTCTTAAAAAAAACTCTGGATCAAATAGGGAAGGCTACTCCTTTGCAATCTGTTGGAATATTTTTTGAAATTGAGCACGATTAAGTGTTTAAGTATTGCTAAGCATTAACCTGTTGTTGCTTAGTTCCTATTCTACCTTGCTCCAAAATTTTGCGACCTAACGAAAATTTTTTATTAAGACTCATTAGGTCAAACGTGAAATATGACCTCCAAATTTAAATTTTGCCCTGTGGTTAAACATTTGATCTGTTAAGTGGAAATTACATTAGGACAAGCGACTACTTGGATTCTTGTTCATAAAACCGTTCTCTTACAAAGGAATCACAAGATATTTGTTAGATATGGCCTTCTGAACCAGAGTCAAATATAAAAAATAATTAATTTTCACTTAGTGTAATACACCATGTGACGCTCTGGAACAGATGTTGACTGGTTTTCTGTTTTCGGAACTTGATGTGGCAACTTCTTTCTTCTTGTAGCGCTTCGGACAAATGGAAGCTATGTGGCTGGGCCGGGGTCACAACATACATAGCAGACCACTGGTGGTCGGCCACTGGACACGCCACCAGAGATAGTGGTAGATGACCTGCTTTCGCTGCAAGCAAAAATTATTTGAGATAAGTTTCTGTTTATCACGGCAATAGTTGTTACGATGTTCGATTCTATCACAAAAATTGTAACTTCCTCGAAATACAGTGGTGCTCTTAAATCGGTTCATATCGAAGTCTAAAAGGAAGAGATCTTCAAGTCATAATATAGCTTGCCAAGACAGCAGCTTGTGAAGTAGGTGACGGCATGACTCTTAAGTGAGTGAGTAGCTACAATGATCAGATCAACCCCGTCTAATTTTTCTTTTCTATATTTATTTTACCTAAGGCACACCATCTAGTAAGGTACACCACAAAAATGCTATGAGACAGATAAAGTGTCTTTGGAACGACAGAAGCATATCATTAAAAACAAATCAGAGGCTGGGTCGCATGCTGGTGTTCTCTATATTTACGTGCGACGCAGAGTCATGGACACTAAGAGCTGCAGACAGACGTCGCATTGATGCGTTTGAAATGTCGTGCTGGAGGAAAATGTTACGTATCCCTTGGACAGCACACAGGACCAACGCCTTCATACTAAAACAACTTGGAGTAAAGACCAGACTGTCTGCTACGTGCCTTCAAAGAATTCTATAATACTTCGGCCACATCTCTAGAAAGCAAGGAGACAATCTCGAAAAGCTAATCGTGACCGGAAAAGTAGAAGACAAAAGACCACGTGGACGTACTCCTATGCGATGGTCAGACCAGGTTCGCACCAATCTCATGTCTAAAATGTTTTATGATGCTCTGCACGCCGCTGAAGATAGAGTCCAATGGCGTAACATTATCAAGAACTATCCAATGAGGAGGTTACGACCCTCAGTAATGAAGAAAACGAAGCAAGGAGGAGGACACCAGTCAGTCATATCGGAGTCTGCCTCATCAGAATCAAAGTATATCAACTTAATGGAAGTAGATGCTTTTACAGAACGTGAATTAATATTTTCTGCTATTTTCAAAGAATAGTTTCCACACCACAAGTGAAAAGAGACATTTACTGTTCTACATAATTAACCGAAATAGTTTGATGCTGAAGTGGGAGTGAATCCGATCCCACTTCTGATGTAGGAAGTGGGTCAGATATGATAAATAAAATGCGGATGTGGTGATATAACAGCTCTTTATATTTTGTTCAACTTGTATCAAAAATATAACATAAGATCACTATTAAAGGTTTCCATTATTAATGTCTAGTTCTCGTTTAACAATTCCAAGTAACTTAATTAATCCTTACTACAAATACGTCATAATTTGAGCAATAGATAATCAATTATAAATTGTACTGCGACTAATTTATAGTTGACAATAATAATTAACTTGTTTGCACAAATTAATTATCCAAGAGTCAAGGATAAGCTACTAGCAAGATACAACAAGTGTACCGAACCACGCCAGAGCCAAGACTGCCTTATCGGCGGGCGCTCAGAGCCTTTTATACAGGTAGCAAAACAAGTTGAGTAGTAGGGATATCGAACGATGCGCTTGCCGGCCCAGGCCGTGCATTTGTTGTTTACACTTTACAATATTCTTGCATTTGACGACGCGGACGCCGTCATATATATATATATATATATATATATATATATATATATATATATATATATATATATATATATATATATATATATAGTATTTTGAGCACCGTGAGACGATGGTATTCTGAATTTCAGAGACGTCGAGTTTCTTTACATGACGAATTTCGTGAAAGGCGACCTTCAATTGCCGTCAACGAAAATAATGTGGCTACTGTTAAGTGGTTAATTGAATTGAAGAAAACGCCCGGATTACCTATGAGACAATTCGAATACCTATGAGTCACACATCCTGCGTATAGCCCCGATCTAGCACCCTGAGATTTCTGTATTTTCCCTAAAATCAAAGATTTGATGAGAGGTTTTACTTTTACCAACTTAAAAGAGGCAGTGATAGCGTTCAATCAGCACGTAGAAAACATGCTTTCAGCTCTGAGTCCTCCTGTTTTAAAAAAATAGTTCGATTGCGTGAAAAAATGTTTAAAATGTAAAGGAGATTATTTTGAAAAGCAATAAGTATAATATTTTGGTTATACATAGGTCACACTATAAATTTTGTGTAACTTAAAAATACAACATGTTATAACCAAAATATTATGTTTTATTTATTGAATCTCATTTTATACTTAAATAAAAATTTGGAATATTTAAGGAGGCCGAGGTTGTGCAGGAAGTATGTAAAACACTTCTAAGGTTAAAAAGGGTATTGTGAAATTTCGCACGTAACATGCATGTTCACACCTCAAGGAATAAGGCAATATCATAAATCGTTGTCATAAAACTTGGCATTTTTCCAATGCGATATATTTACCTTTTCAGTAAGTGTGTGACAAATCTGCATATCCTACAAAACATAGTAATTTAAACATACAATAAAAATAAATAAAATTGTAGTGTCTGTTCGGAATACTAAAATAACAAACCGCTTTTTATTAAATGCATATCTATGTATACACGGTACATATACTATAAAATAACATTTTTTACAATTTTTGCCTGTCTGCCTGTTTGTTCCGGCAAACCTCTGAAACGGCTGGACCAATTATGACGGGTATTTCACTGGTAGATAGTTGATGTAATAAAGAGTAACTTAGGCTACTTTTATTTTAGATTTTTGCCCACGCGGATGAAGTCTCGAGCACAGCTAGAGTTTTTTAATCATAAGATAGCACACAAGCAGATGGGACTCTTGATGGAAAGTGTCAACCATCGCCTATAGACACCAAAGATGTTAATGGTGCGTTGCTATCATGTGGCGAGGTCTAATGCCACATGTATAAGTTTACCGGCTACCTATTATAAATTATATGTATAGCTCAAACCAGAACACGACAGTTACAAGCAATGACGCTATTGCGGCAGGAATAGGTAAGGCGGTGGTACCAAACCCGGGCGAGACAATGCAGAGCTCTACCACCTAATCGCCACGATGATAGTGGCTCGTATAGTCAATCAGTCGCCTTTTACGACCTGCCTGGCAGAACGGCAGTTGGCCTATTCTTCAGACCTGAAGTGTATGTCTATGAATTCAAAATAACTAAGTGTTTTTCAAATACAGTGTGTTATTTTTACGATATTAATATCTAAACAACAATTTTTAATAGTTGTGTTTGTGTGTCATTCTGTTTGTACGACATTGATATAAAAACCCCAAGATACACAATCAGTGTGTCAAAAACATCCTCCAAAAATGAGTGAACAATTTTAAATTGTGCGCTCATTTCAAATAGAATCGCGTCGGTCGCGACACTGTCAATTTTATTTCTTTTCGTACATTGATTTGTAAAAACAACTATAAGTCGTGCACTTAAGGTTGGATTTGCAAAGACATATGTTTTTACCATATCGATAATTGCTTAAATGAAATTAGGGACATTTTTGAGTGTCAATTTTGTTCGGGACTGTGCATCTAGGGTTTTTTATATCTATGTTGTACGAGGTAATATGCCTCTGGAATGAAAGGTCCAAGGACGGATCCAGCCTTGGGTCAGGGGATCAAATGTTTGAGGTTCAGTCAAGATAGGCTCTAATCCTTATCTAATCCTAAAAAATCTATACCTAGACCCCTGCCTAAGGGGCTGGAACCGCTCTTGGACTGGACCAATTTTATTGGAACTTTCACTGAAAGATAGAGGAGATTGAGAAAAGGGAAATATTAATTTTGGATAATGCGAATAATGTCGCGAGTAATAGGTAGTACGAAATACAAATGCGTTAATTTTCTTAAAACTAAAAGGATTACAATTTTTGGAACGGAATTTCTTATTGCACATTATTGTTTGCGATAAGAGAGGCAAACGATTGACTATGCTAGTTACTACCCCCGCGGCTACTAAGTAGAGCAATTTGACTATAGGCGATGGTTGACTCTTTCCATCAGGAGACCCATCCGCTTGTTTGCTATCTTATGATATAAAAAACTTGACTGTCTACTATATTGGCTACAAGTAAAACATTGTCTCGCCCGGGTCGAGTACCACCGCCTTGACTATTCCTGCCGCAACAGCTTCAGTACTTGTATACAAGTGGCGTGAAGCAACGCTTGTCTAGTACGTTAATATAGTCTTTATTCCTGTGGCGTTACCATCCGAAAAACGGATGGCAACACACGTTATCATCTTTGCTGTATATAGACGATGGTTATATCTTTCCATTAGGAGAATCATCTGCTTGTTTGCGATCTTATATTAGAAAAGACAGATTTTTCTAGGTTCCCTATAGACTTCCCTCGCTCCCCTGTGTTGCTCCGGGCTCTTTTGAAGAATAGACCAACTATCATTCTGCCAGGAAGGTCGTAAGAGGTAACCGATTGATTATATGTGTCACTACCATCGTGACTATCAGGTGGTAGAGTTCCGTTTCCGTTTTCGTGTTCCGGTTTGGAGGGTAAGGTAGCCAGTAAACTTATGCAAGTGGCATTATTACCCGTTATAATGGCGAGTATATATTCCCATCAAGACCGGAAAGACGGTGGAACCAAATCTGGTCGTCCATCTTAACGTTGCAGGACCCTACCACATAGATTATATAGTTTAGCTCTAATAATGATTCGATAAGCGTAAATTAAGGAATAATAGCATATCAATAGTTCGTCGTAATGCTGATCTAATAAGTACAATAAAGTACATTCACCACGAACATTTCTAGAGCTTTTTTTCAAAAAGAACTTTTAAGCAGTTTGTCCAAATGACCGTTACTGCGAAACCGAGCTTTTTGGCGATACAGAGTATTCAGCCAGAGCTTAATTTAAGTGGACGCAAAGCCCGCCCTGAGGGTGTGAGACCGAACTTCAGTATAGGGAAGTAAGTATTTTGACGATGAGTAAGAGTAAATGAGGAAGATTAAATGTCATCAGGATTTCGACTCATTAACAACTCTTGACTAAAGTCTCAAGTTAAGGCGAAACCGCCGCGCCGGTGGCGACGCTAGCGTGTGTGTAAATCGTGAAAATGATCCCCATCATAATCGGATAATAATTTTCGTAGCAGTCAAATCAAATATTTTTCGAAGCACCCAAATTTACTAACATGTGTGATGTGATCATAACAAAAGTTTTCCTCATCACGAAATCTATAATAGCTCATTGATATTTATTAATATAACATTACAATAGGTGCTTGTTTCTCTATATAGAAAACGGTGTGTGTCCGCGTTGTGTAAATAGTAAAATTAGGCATTTTTATACGATGAACTGTACCTTATATGTAGTTGTTTTGTCGATTAAAAATTTTTATTACGCTATTGTTATTGTTTATATATCAGTGTACATTGGCAAAGTTAAAGGAAATCTATTTAAATAGATATAAGGAAACTCTTCGGAGGGTAAGGTAGCGGGAAAACTATGCATGGGGCATTATGACCCCGCCACAAGCATACCACAATATAGCAATGCACCATTAACATATCTGGTATCTTTAGGCGATGGTTTTCACTTTCCAAGAAAAGCCATGTTATGATATTCAAAATTTGCTATCTTATGATATAAAAAAATAGTAAGAGTGGAATTTTAATGCCTTTTTATTTTTGTTTACCACTTTGCTTATACTGGCCGGTACATCCAAATACAAGGTATTACGAATTTAGCAAATTTTTGCGTTTTACGAACCGTCTGGCAGAAAAACAAAGGTCTATCTTTCAAAAGGGCTTGTGATTACACGGGCTAAACTAAACTATAATTTGAATCACATACGAATAGCAAGTGTTTTTGTTCCAATTACTGATTTGATTTTCCAATAAGACAATTATTATTGATGTTAACTAATTAAAGTTAAGACTTCAACAAGTGCACAAAGTGAAACACTGAACTGGCCTGGGAAACTTAGCAATCAGTGTTTTTGAAAGTTAAATACTAATTTTAACAACGAAATTAACCAGAGCGTAATGTGTTAGCTTGATTAAAAAAGTTCGAACTAAAAACAAATAACTCGAGAAATCTGCCATTTTGTATTATTAAAACCAATTTAAGTACTTTTAAAGAATTTAACTTGAATAAATAACAGAGTGTAATTTAAAACTTTAGTTTTAATAAGTTGTTTCGATTACCTAAGGCTAAAGGTAATATTTAAACAATAAAAAATATAGAGACTGTTATAATAAGTCTTTTTTTATTTCATACTAGCTGTACCGGCCGCGACTTCGTCCGCGTGGATTTTTTTAGAAATAAGAGTAGCCTAAGTTACTCCTTATTATATCAGCTATCTGCCACTAAAAGTCCCGTCAAAATCGGTCCAACCGTTTCGGAGATTACAAGGAACAAACAGACAGACAGACAGACAAAAATGGTAAAAAATGTTATTTTGTTATGTGTACCGTATATACTTCCATGTGCATTTACTAAGAAGCGGTTATTTTAATGTTACAAAATAACACACCAATTTTATTTATTTGTATAGATAAGCTAAAGCAAACAAGCAGATGGCTCTCCTGATCGAAAGAGAAACCATCGCCTATAGACTTCAAAGATAGTAATGGTGCGTTGCTATCCATGTGGCGAGATAGTAATACCACATGCATAAGTCTAACGACTACCTTACCCTTCAAACCGGAAACAACAATAACAAACATTAACGCTATTGCGGCAGGAATAAGTAAGGTGGTGGTACCAAATGCCTGGGCGAACGTTGCGGAACTCTACCACCTAGTAGTCACGATGGTAGTGACACATATAATCAAGCCCCTTACGACCTTCCTGGCAGGACGATAGTAGGTCTATTCTCCAAAAGAGCCCGGAGCAACACAGGACAGAGGGGGAAGTCTATAGGGAACCTAGAAAAATCTGTCTTTTCTAAGATCGCGAACAAGCAGATGATTTTCCTAATGGAAAGATATAACCATCGTCTATATACAGCAAACATGTTAACGTGTGTTGCCATCCATGTTTTGGGATGGTAATGCCACAGGAATAAAGACTATATTAACGTACTAGACAAGCGTTGCGCCACGCTACTTGTATTCCAATACAGTTCATGGACTGCGCCTACTTTAACGCTCATTAACTGAAACGCGTAAACGCCATGAAATTCACGACGATTGTGAACTTTTGATTGCGAATATATATCATTTTCTATTATTCTATTTATATGCTGCAGCGCTGCTTAATTTTGACTTTTGTTGGACGATTGTTAACGCCGCTCCAGCGAGTGTTAACGAAATGGAAAACGAAATCTACTTAACATAGCTGCTCTAGAACATAGTATTGTTATGAATAATCTAGAAACATGAGGAGTTGGAACGCTGGAGAGATCTAGAAATAAAAGAAAGAGATAGCTACTCCTATTGACAAACAAATAGTTGACCGTTATCCGGATAGCTATGCCATAATGTACTTTGTGATATAAGACATAAGGGTGAAAATAGCGTGTATTGACTCAATCAATAATAATCAGTTAAGTATATTACATCCCGAAGATGCTTTAAAAAGTGAAACCGGTCGAGTAATATAATAAAAAAATGTGTTAAAGTGAAATTTATATACAAGTGGAATAGTAAAAGTGTCTAATAATAAAATGTACTATAGCAAAAATGGCGATCATGTTGTGTGTAACTTCCATATACCAAACGTGCAATTAGTAACTTTTTACCAGCAAGACGGGTAAAAAAATAAAAGTTGTAGCACCACTGGGGTTTTCAACAGGAAAATAACAGCGATAAACCTCCTTACTTAATTAAATAATTACTTCATATTTTCAAAATGTAAGCCCTAGTTTTGTGTGCCACATGAGCAATATGCATGAACCAAATTTCACACTGGCATATGGCGTAATGATTTTATGGATGTTACGTAAAAAATTAGGTGTTATTTTTACATAATCATGAGGGAAAATTTTAATGAACTTTAAAGATCATACCACATATTTACGCTGCCATAACTGTAATAATAACTAGCAAATCACGTATTTTTATAGAAAAGGGGCCAAACGAGCAAGAGATGAAGGATGATGGTAACTGGTAAGTGATCACTACCAAAGGTTTTTTTTATATCATAAGATAGCAAACAAGCAGATGGGTCTCCTGATGGAAAGAGTCAACCATTGCCTATAGACACCAAAGGTGTTAATGGTGCGTTGCTATCTTGTGGCGAGGTCTAATGCCACGTGCATAAGTTTACCGGCTACCTTACCCTCCAAACCGGAACACGACAGTGACAAGCATTGACGCTATTGCGGCAGGAATAAGTAAGGTGGTGGTACCAGACCCGGGCGAGACAAGGCAGAACTGGTAGAGTTCTGCCTAGTATCCACGATGTTAGTGACTTGCATAGCCAATCGATCGCCTTTTATGACATACCTGGCAAAACGGCAGTTGGTCTATTCTTCAAAGGAGCCCGGAACCAACACGGGGTATATAAGTAAAGGTCTTGCAATTGCGTTACTAACTTTTTACTTTTTTTTAGCTTCCCGCTACGTATGTAGATAAAGAAGTTACTGATTTTGCCCCGATTTCGAAATTCAAGTTTTTACCAAATCTCCACGTTTTGAGGCCCAAGGAACGTTTTATGACTATTTTTACAATAACGTCAGTATGTATGTATGTATGTGTGTATGTAAACATCTCATAATTTTTGAACGGCTTGACCGATCGAAATGCGGCTAATGGCATTCGATTGGATTTCGCTCAACTGAGACTTCCTGAAAATTCGAACCAAGTTGGCCCGGGAGATTTTGAGAAATAATGAAAAAACCTCAAAAAAAAATTGGCGAAACAGTATGTTTTTTAATATACCTTCCAGATTAATCTCCCAATTGAGTACAAAGTCTGTTAAAATCTGTTCCTCAAAAAACTACGTCTAATGCATATGTTACATCAAAATTGGCTTATCCGTTCAGGAGTAATCGTTGATGGAAAATTTTGAAAAAAATATTTATTCAACTTAACTTCAACATTTTTCAACAAATCATTTGTTTTATTATACTATATTTTAGCATTAAAAAAACTACGTCAAATGCTGTTTCAAAAATCTAAATCGAATCTAATTTTCAAAACATGTCAATTTACCAAACTGAAATGGGTCGTTGTACAATGGTAGTCACGATGGTATTGACTTGCCTGTCCATACGTTTGTCTTGTCTGACTATCAATACACATCTTAAATCACAAGGCATTTTAGATAAAATTTGACATCCCGATAGTTTCTATGAAATAGGCGCTCGCCAAAGAAGTATTTTTGAAAGTCCAATAGAATTCAACGCGACCGAAGTTGTAATGACATTTAATTATTTACTAACATTTCGCACAATACCTAATAATTTTTAGCGGTCCGTAGCCAACGGGTTAAACGGGACCCTATTACTGTACTTATATATATACTCCGCTGTCCGTCCGTCTGTCTGTCATCAGACTGTATTACATGTACCTTAATAGTTAGACAGTAGAATTTTTTACAGGTGAGGTATTTCTGTTGCAGTTATAAAAATAAATACTAAAAACGGGATAAAATAAATATTTAAGGGGAGCTTGCATACAACCAACACGATATTTTGCATTTTTTTTGTCGATATTAATAACGACAACGGTAGTCGCTTGAAATTTTCACAGAACATTTAGTAATTTATTCACTTTAAAATAAAAATAAAAATAAAAGAAATATTGAATAGGGGTTTCTCTTGCTGCTACATACTACTACTAACTACTACATACTCGTACAATCTATTTTTGTTTGTTCAGCGTACATATCACTTTAATATAATTAATTTTGACATTTTAAAAAATTAATTTAGTCAAAACAGAAATGAGATAATCATTAAAAAAAGCTTAAAAAATGGATTAATTATGTTTTCCTTTTTTAACATATATTGTTTTCAATCTACACTTTTTAACATGAACACGGACATTTGGCTAAACCGTATTTGCAATCTTTTATATTTAATAGCTGACCCGGCAAACGTTGTTTTGCTGTATAAATTATTATTATACATATAAACCTCGCCTCTGTGGTCTAGTGGTCCAGTGTTGGCGTTGACCACGTGAGGACCTGGGTTCGATTCCCGAGTCGGGCAATTTGAAAAATGTGTTTTTTTCGATTTTCTGATAAAAACAATGTTGCCCGGGATCGGAAAGTGCCCGGTTGGCGATAGGCTTGCCACCTATCACATTTGTGGGACCAAGTATCTTCGGCTAATCGTGGGTGCACTTGTTGTACCTCTGCCTACCCCTTCGGGGATACGGGCGTAAAGATACTTTTTTTTAATATAAATATATATAGAACCTTCCTCTTGAATCACTCTATCTATTAAAAAAAACCGCATCAACATCCGTTGCGTTATTTTAAAGATCTAAGCGTACATCCCTATACGCTTAAATCTTTTAAATTTGTTTTATGCAATGTAGTGATTATTACTTTTCATAATGTTTTTTTCACAATCGAATAAGCATTGTAGATAAGTCGTGCACTTTTAGATGTTACAAACTGTTTAATACAATGTTTTCCTAACATGTTAATGATTTTCAACGAAAGATAAAAAGTATCATGAACTAATGTTTTAAGGCTTATTTGTTTTTTCATAAAAAAGTCTTTTGATGCAATTCAGTCCTAACACCTAAATGGATATCTACGAGCTATTAAAAAAATATTAATATTATAGAGAGTTTTGCTTATTTTGTCAAAAAAAATTAATGTAATTCTTTCCTAATATATCAATGGAATTCAAGAAAAGACGAATAATAGGTACCTAACATAAACTAAGATTGTCAAATAGAGCATATTTCTTATTTTGAAAAGAAAATTTACAATGTAGCTTTAACGTTTCAATAAATAAAATAATGATAATGACTATAACGCCTCAACGAACTATTAAAAAAAAACAGTAATTAAAGGATTTTTAAAGGAACTTATTTATTATTAAAAGAACTGTAGTGCTACTCTTGAAAACCGATTTCAATTTTAAATGAATATTTAATGAATTTAGAAGTAGTTCGTACTCTGAACAACTATATTCAATTATTGGATTCGAAATTTTTGGAACTACTCATTATTGCTTTTATCCGTTATTTTGTTTAAAACGGTACTTAAAATTTCCACTTGTAACACAAGCTTGACGTGTAACGATGACATCTATTTCCAATAATTAGGTCGTTACTTTACTGAATCAATGTAAGCAATATTGGTTTCAAGAGTACCGTTTTTTGACGATATTCGAAACTTATTGTTTTTATTAATATTGGTTTATCAAGAGTAGGCCTGCTGGTTTTGTTAAATTGTTTCTCAATGAATTTCATTTATTTTAGAAAGAAAGAAAGAAAATATTTATTTGCAGGAATATGGATGTTACAAGTTGTTAAAAATTAATTAATTTACCAACATATTCTACCATTATAATAATATAGTGTGCAAATATTTAAAAATTATCATTATATGATAATTTTTAAATATTTTTTAAATGTAAACATTTAAAATATTGTATCGATTTTTTAGAATTGCTATCGGATCGGAACGCGGCCACACACTGAGAAGATCCGGCGGAAGAAACTCAGCGGGCTTGTCTTTTTTTCTCTATTTTATGTACTTATTACTAATGTACAAGAATGATTTCATATTACAAAAGTTATTTTTATAATTACAAGATTCATTTTTCTGTAATAAAAATTTTTATAATTTAAAAAGTTTTCACCATTTACAAAATTTTATTACATTGATTTTTTAAGGCGAATTCAACAAACTTATATTTCTATCCATTAACATTTAATATTATCGGCTAAAAATTCTTTAATATCATAATAAGTTTTATCTAACAGCAAATCAAACAACTTTTTGCGAAATTTATTTATAGGCAATGATTTAAGACTATTAGGAATATGATTGTATGTAATAGTAGACACTTTTAATTTTTGGTCAGGCACATATAGTTTCTTACTATTCCTAAAATATAAGTTACCAGTGACTTCAGCATTTGTTTTAAATAACTTTTGGTACTTTTTTAAAAATACGCCTACTTACTTCTAAAATATACAAACATGATAAGGACCTTCAGAGACTTGAAAAGTGGTTTACAGCAATGTAACTGATTAACACCACATAGTGTTCGAATACTTTTCTTTTGGTCTCTAATAATTCGTACCAATTCAACAGAATTTCCCCAAATAGGAATTCCATATTGTAAATTAGAAGAGACATATCCATGATATGCTAAAAGGGAGGCTTTTACGTTTCCTACTTTCCTTAAACGTTTTACGTTTTTAGGTTTAATTTATAATTATTCTGTTATTATTATTAAAAATATTAAAATTTATTTAATTTTGAAACCATTGCTATGCAGTTTGAAATTATGTTTGAACTTAGAAATAAATCAAACTTACAACGAGATACAAATGAAACGAGATAAATAGGATACACGAAAACTGAAAGTCGTAAAATACAAAACATAAAAATAGATCAAGAGAATAAAAGCATATTTAAGAATAAAATATTTTTAAAATTCTTACCATATTGATATTCAGCACCGCACACAACACACAATAATTTTAACACTAAATCACAACACACAAACACAATCGATTGTATAAGCCGAACGCAATACTTCCGTTGCCCCTTGTATCTGCAAAAAAAATGAATATAACTTAGTGAAAGTGACTATCGTTTGCTATGACGTTCTCGAGGCGTTTTGGCAACGCAGGAGTTTAATAGTTATTGAATATACATATATGAAGTATAAAGCCTCATTTATTTTGTACAGTGAATAACAAAACCAGTCCGATCGTCAAAGGCACAGAAAACATAATTATATAGGTCAAAGGCATTATTTGGTTGCTTAATACGATCATAACATGTTTTTTTATATAATTAGTAAACAAGCAGATGGCTCTTCTGATGGAAAGATAAAAATGTTAATGGTGAGTTGCTATCCGTGTGGCGAAATGGCTATCTATGCATAAGTGTACTTAGTAAACTAAAGCTACTTTGCCCTCCTGCCCTCCAAACCGGAACACGACAATTACAAGCATTATTGCTATTGCTGCATATATATATATATATATATATATATATATATATATATATATATATATATATATATATATATATATATATATATATATATATATATATATATATATAATATATATATATTATATATATAAATTTATTAATAAATTGCTACACTTGAAATCTGTTGCGATAGAAATAGGGTAACAAAATCCTGGCGGACGTTTCAGAAAACCACCAAGTAGCCGCGATGGTAGTAAAAAAGTATGAGAGTGCAGCTACTGAAAATTTTCGTCGAAAACCCTAATAATATTTTTGTTGCCTTAATAGAACGACTAAATAAAAAATAACAGCGATGATCATTTCTTTATATAATAAGATAGCAAACAAGCATTCGGCTCTCTTGATGAAAAGAGAAGAAACAGATAATGCCATATCCATAAGTTTTCCAGCTACATTATCCTCCAAACTGGAACACAATAGGAACTAGCACATCTTTGGTGTCTAGACGATGATTATTTCTTTTCATAAGAAACATATATAATACAATAGCGTAATAACGTCAGTGCTAGTCACTGTCGTGTTTCGGTTTGGAGGGTAAGGCAGCCGGTAAACTTATGAATGTGGAATTAGAACTAGCCACAAGATGCAACGCAACATTAACACTTTTTGGTGTCTACAGACGATGGTTGACTCTTTCCGTCAGGCGATGCATCTGCTTGCTGTCCTAAGATATAAAAAAAATACATCTAAATATTAAACATTTAAATAAAATAAATAAAAATAAACAATATAATGCCATAATTATAAATGATATATTTAAATAATTTGCTTTAACATGTATCATTAAAATTCTTGCTAATAATTTATTTTTTCGTTATATACCTACGACGCTATTATTATACTATATTATTATTATTATATTAATGCTATTATAATAATATTTATTATTTATAACTATTATAAATAATAAAACATTGTTGCAACAAAACGATATGTATTTATGCGTGTCTGTTATTTCCGACCACAACACTAATTTATAGCACTAAAGTTGTAAGGTAGAGGTTTTGCCATTTCGTACCTCGTTGGTCAGCTTGAATGTGTGTAAGCAGCACAAAGATTTTGTTTAACTGATGATCTATTATGTCATCATATATTCTGTGAACTTTGGATCTCACTATATTATATACTAGCAGTCACTCGCGACTTCGTCTGCGTAATCAAAAAACATTACTTCCATTTTCTCAGTCGGGTAAAATAGTAGCCTATGTCACTTCGGTATAATATAGCTTTCTAAAAGTAAAAGGACTTTGAAAATCAGTCAAGTAGTTTTTGAGTTAAATCGTTACAAACAAACAATCAAATCTTTCCTGTTTATTAGTATAGATGTAAAAGTTCATACGCAGCGTGTAACGAACGGTGTACCAAATATTAAAAAACCGTGCCATTTTTACGTTCTAATCATGATGAAAATTACTTTTTTGTGGGAAATGCAAAATTTGCGTTTTATTTAGTTCTTACTTTCACGACACGCAATGTAAAGCGTATATTGCTGCGGCGCGACGCGCCCGCAGAACTCTCGAACCAGAGTGCTAAGTGTGAGTTTTTCTTTTCGCATTCGATCGTGAGCGCGTTTCGAGTTTACTAGGAATTTGTATGTGATTTGTACAGTGCCACCTGGTGGTAAACTGGTTTCTCACGTTTACCACTAGGTGGCGCTGTACAAATCAGATACAAATTCCTAGTAAACTCCAAACGCGCTCACGATCGAATGCGAAAAGAAAGACTCACACTTAGCACTCAGCTGTTTACTTTGTGCGGTACGTGTAGAGTTATGGTGGTTGATATAATGCATAGCGTTATATAATAGCGTGCTATGTGTAGTCAACGTAAAGCGTAGAAAAATATTGTTTATAGTCTGCTAGCCGTTGCTCGCAACTTCGTCCGATCGGACTTCGTTTACTCCGCACAGCTCCTGCCCCGTAGGTGATAGCGTGATAATATGTAGCCTATATGTTGACCTGACCTGTTAGTAATATTCATGCTAAATTTGAAGTAAATCCATGCAGTACTTTTTGAGTTTACCCCGGACATACATTGCTTTCTTACGATTTTATTATATGTATATAAGTACTAGCTGTGCCCGCGACTTCGTTTGCGTGGAAAAATTTCTAAAATAAAAACCCGCATAGTTTCCGTTCCCGTGAGATTTCCGGGATAAGAACTATCCTATGTTTTTTCTTGGGTCTTAAACTATATTTGTACCAAATTTTATCCAAATCGGTTCAGCGGTTTAGCCGTGAAACCGTAACAGACAGACAGACAAACAGAGTTACTTTCGCATTTATAATGTTAGTATATTAGTATGGACTAGTATAGATAGATAACGCGCTATCATAAAATAGTTTATTCGAACATTACACCACACCTCTTGGTACGTGGCACATAGTATATTGCTAATTTGTGTTTACTTAAGTTTTACTATTTTTTAAGAATAAGTACTGTAGAGTATTAAAATATATAATCTATACATATAATAAAATCGTAGGAAAATCAATGTATGTCCGGGGTAAACTCAAAAAGTACTGCATGGTTTTACTTCAAATTTTGCATGAATGTGACTAACAGGTCGGGTTAACATATAGGCTACATATTATCACGCTATCACCTACGGGGGAGGAGCTGTGCGGAGTAAACGCAGTCCGCGCGAACGAAATAGGGAGCAACAGCTAGTATATAATAAGATACTTATATGCCATGAATATATTTATTTAAGAGTTAAATTGACGTTCAAAAAAACATAAGTTGTAACCTTCCTACTAAAAAAATATTCAATTCCTACTAAAAAATGTGTAAACGGTTGACCCTACGGGCCATCCCTGAAACTTTCAACTAAATTAAGGTATTATAAGCTCAAAAGAGTAAAAAATATAAGCATAGATTTTTCAGTTCAAACATCTGTTTTGTTACAAAATGGCAGTATATTAATTTTTGAAAAGCTGTATATTTTAAAAACGATGATGGCATTTAATTTTTGAGATCTATAATATTGTTTTAACTAAATAATCGATAGGTTGAAACATTCCGATGCAATCTCAAAAAACATTTAATTTTCTTCATTGATAAATCCCAAACAAATTAACCGATTTTGATTAAATTAACGGTATTTGACGCAGTTTTTAAAGGAGAAAAGCTGATAAGATTTTTAAGTCAATCGGTGAATTAATTTAAGTTATTTAAAAAAATTAAGTAAGTTTGCTAAAAACAACGTAATTTTAATATTTGAAAGCTATAGCTATAAGCTAAGCTAAGTTTTGAAAATTAGATTCGATTTTGATTTTTAAAACGGCATTTAACGTAGTTTTTTTAGTACTAAAATATCGTAGAATACTAAAAAATTATTGGTTGAAAAATTTCGAAGTTATGTCGAAAAAACACTTTTTTCAAAATTTTTCGTCAACGATTACTCCCAAACGGATAAACCGATTTTGATGCAATTTATGTATTAGACGTAGTTTTTGAGATATTAATCTGATTAGTTTTTGCACTCAATCGGTACATAAATGTTGAAGTTATATTAAAAAGATACTGTTTCGCCAAATATTTTTTGCTGTTTTTTCAAAATTCTCAAAATTTCCTGGACCGAATCAGTTCAAATTTTCAGGAAATCTAAGTTGAGCGGAATCCAATCGAATGCTATCAACAAGCGTTTCGATCGGTCCAGCCGTTAAAAAGTTATGAGATGTTTACATACACACACACACACACACACACACACACATACATACTGTCGTCATCGTGAAAATAGTCGGAAAAGGTTCCTAGGACCTCAAAACGTGGACATCTGGCGAAAACTCGATTTTCGAAAATCAGGGTAAAACCAGTAACTTCCTTAGTGATGGAACCAGCGGGCCAGCTTCTTGTCAGGTGACGTCATAACTGTGGAGGTTGATGACGTCACACAAGGACAAGTAAGGGGAAAAGGAAGATCTTCCCAGCCAGGCAAGGTGTACTGCCTGGGGACCGAACTCCATTTGAGAATCGTTGAAATTTATATATAGCTTGTACAAGATAAATAATTGTGATATCGCGATTCAGGATTTTATTTTGAATTTCACCATTTTCTATGTTTTAATATGTTTATCTTTGTGCCGCTTCAAGCATGTTTGCTATAATATAAAAATAACAAGTGAATCCTGATATTTACTTAAATCCGAGATTGTGTAATAAATAATTAATCTTGACATCATTAATACAATCCAAAGTTTTGACAATGATCATTTCGCAACATTATATAACACATATTTACGGTTGGCAGCTCTTCTACAGTCAACTGTAAACCAAAACTCTCCGAGACCGAAGACTATTATAGAGTGCGGAAGACATGCATACGCTCTTACATTTTTATTCGTTTCAATTAATTTTGCTCTTAATATCCATCAAGATTTCATTCATTGTCCTTATTCGCGTTATTCTCTTTCATCGAATTATCTGATCGATGTCTGTACATAGGAGGTGTTTCAAACAATGTTATAAACGGTTTTTATACAAAAGGAATTTAAACATTTTAAACAAAGAAATCACTAGTTGAGTTTGAACCAGAGACCTGTGTTCTATGTGCAGATAACGTCATATTGCCAAACCACAATGTCACTGGTTCGACCTTGAAAAATTTCCCACCGGTCTAAAGATTACGTCGATTTAAATGCACTCAAATTTAAGTACATGTAAACTTTTTAATAGAAATCGTCACTATATGTGAAATTATTTATTTCTATATTATATCTATATTATATCTATTAATTACTGTTATTAATGTAATAATAATAAAAACTACTACATATAACTTTAAAAATAGGCACTAAAAGATTATAAAAATACTAAATATAAATTAAAACGAATTTTTTTGTTGTTGTTGCATAGATATTGCAAGACACAACTCCACCTTAACCTTTAGAAATGTGCATATTGTAGATACATATTTCTAAATGTGAAGGTGGGGTTTTTGTTAGCGAAATAAAATGGATTATACAAATAAAATAGGTTGATAAACTAAAAATATAGGTTTATTATTCATAAACTATTATGTCGTAGTCTAAAGGTTAACTTATTCGGATTTTATTATGAAGTTTAGTCCTCGGGTCAGACCGAATCTAAATATAAATTAAAACAAATATTTTTTGTCATTGCATAGATATTGCAACACACAACTCCACCTTAACCTTTAGAAATGTGCATATTGCAGATATATATTTCTAAATGTGAAGGTGGGGTTTTTATTAGCGAAATAAAACCGATTATACAAATAAAATTGGTTGATAAACTTAAAATATAGGATAAACCTATATTTTAAGTTATTCATAAACTATTATGTCGTAGTCTAAAGGTTAACTTGTTCGGATTTTATTATGAAGTTTAGTCCTCGGGTCAGACCGAATTGTTATTGAATCTTTTTCTCAATTGTCAAATTTATAACCCAAAATCTCAGTATCAAATTGGATTTTTATGATGATATTTTAATACCGTCAAAAGTCGGATAAGTGTAATAGGCCTATTACACTACACGGTATTCAGGGCCCGGTAGTCAGGGAGAGCGTAGCCCCTTCTAAAGTCAAGAATTAAATTCATTATACAATATTCAAAACAACCTAATTAAATCATAATCAAAACAGGAAGTGGAATTTTATTTCTAAATCTTGTAATTATTTTGGCAGTAATTGTAATTTTATTAGTAATATTTGTATTTTTTAATTATTATTATTATTATTATTTACTTTTTATTTTGATTATGATTTAATTAGGTTGTTTTATATATTGTATAATGAATTTAATTCTTGACTTTAGTATTTTTATAATAACTTTATTTTAATGAATTGACTAAAGATTTAAATTTGGACGTTTAAGATAGATTTATTATGATTAATTTTGTGACTTTATTCAACTACTAGGGGACAATTTAATTATTTTTGTATTTAATTTTAATGACATTGGATACGTATGATGTACATTGACCTTCAAATTTGTTATTTGTGACATTAAGATTTCGTTATTAGTTAATAATTATTGTAAATACCTGAGGATGCTTGTGTAAGCGAAATCGGTCGGAAATTAAAAGAAGAATTTGAAAACGTATTAAATTTAGTAGCTCCGTATATACAGACAACTGACCTCCCTAACCACCCTAAGTGTTATTAGACTACTCGATCGTAAGGGCGATTAGTAAGCTAGGTTTGTCACCCTAATTAGGGACCCTTACTCCAGGAATTCTATTACACTGCCCTAAATAAGGGTAAGAGTCCCTGAATACCGTGTAGGCCTTTAAAGCTATTTCGTTCCAGTTATGGTAAGAAACAAACAAAAGTCGTAATAAGGTCTGTGAAATGCGGAGATCAAACAACCTATCTTATTAACCGATAAGCTGATTAATTCTGGTGAACCAGGATGTCTACTTACATTTGTTTTGATTTGTCTCTAAAAATGCTCGGTTGAACTTTTCCCTGATGCATTTTATGGCAAAGGAAAAATCTGATTACAGAGTAATTTCATTCCAAATTTCGAAATAGTCAATCGTGTCATGATATTATTCATATGCAACTGAGTTGTTTCATGTTTGTAACATAAAAATATTTAGTTCATGGTTACAACGTCTGTAATACTTACAATTCGTATTTAACGATTTCGCACTGTCTACGTCACAAGAACTGGAACCTATTTATTTTGTTGAAGTGGAACTTATTCATTTGGTTCTTATTATATTTGCGTAAGGAAAATATCACTTTTTAATACATCGTTTGTTTAGGAAGGACAGGTCTACTTCACTTTCTATAAAAGTATTTGTTTAAGACATTGAAAGTAAACGACGCGACTTTTTATTTTTACATTGAATAATAAATGGTCAGGGCAAACTTTTACTATTTACTAACGACTTGGCTAATCGTCGCTGACGGAAGGCTTTTTTGTAACTATAAATTACCTCATCTTTAAATAAATAAATATTACATTCTTTTGAAATATTACTCAATACAATGCGTTGACGTTTTGAACAATTAAATGTCTCAGTATTTTAGACTTTCCAAATTTAGTTTACTTTGTTTTGACGTGAATACGTCTTTAAAATTGCCTACATAGGGCAAACAGATCAAAAAACGGATGAAAACAAAATTGGGGGATACAGTTTGGTGTTATAGCTACATAACTATCATCAACATCCAAAATCTAATTATATCACTGGATAGCTAAAGAATCAAAGAATTTGATAAGGTGAACAAAGATTACAATGCTTCGCGAAAAGTGGAATAGGAAGTGCCGCCATTTTTAGTAAATTTTACTGCGTTACATGTTTTGCATAAAATGGTATATCTTTAGACTCAGAGTAACTATAAAATTCGATTAAGTTTTATTCGAAAGCTCTTGTAAAGATTTATTGATTGTATAATTTCAAAAAATTTTTTTCAACGCTAATAGTAAATATATATGGCACTGAAGTGAAAAATTCAGTGCAAAATTTTAATCAGCCAAAAAATCTTTTAGAAGCCAAATTCGAAATTCAAGGAATGTATAACGTCTGAAATAGATTTTAAGTAGCAATCTAATGATACCCATGAATCCCCATATGAAAAAGTGAAGAAATGTCGAGAACGCAAAAATATGAGGTGTCCGAACCGATCAACGATAGCACTTGTATACTGCTGGCCTTAAGAACCTTTACGGCTTCACCGGTCGTGGGGGCAAGCAGGGTGCTCAGCCAGAGCTTAAAGATATGGGGCCATACACCCACCAATCAACAGGGTGTCTCTTGTGGGACCGATCCTCAGGTTAGGGGTGGCGTCGTGATTTGTGATAAGTGGGTTAGCGGCATTGTCCCTGTCCTGTGTGTGGTGTTTTGTTATGTTTCGTTGACCATAGTTATCAAGTCGTCGGGATCGGTGAGAACGTGGCGGGGCCTACGTAATTTGGTATCATGATTAGGATCTGGGATGTAGTCTGCGCAGTAGGTTAGGTAGTGAGTTGGTGCGATTGAAATATCTTTTGTAAATATTTTGAAATGCCTAGCTAAGCTCGGCATTTTGAGATCTTTATGAAGTTCAATGTATACCGCGGTGTACCCGTGACAATACGTTAGTATTTGTTCTGTACTACTTGCAACGGATGCAAATCTGTACGGGAGACATGGGCAAACGCTACGCAGGCGTATGATAGAATAGGCCTTACGCAAATCTTGTAAAGTGTCACCTTGTGTCTAGGTGGCACGAGTGCGAAACACCTGCTGTGATCGACTTATTAGTGGAGAATGAGCCCCGGAATAGAAATCGGCGGTTGGTTGGTTACTCTAATATGATGAGTACGAGTCTGTCGGGCACTCCCGGCATAGCATTCAGCATCGCTTATATATTAGGTTATTGTGGCAGATCTTATCGAACGCCTTCGCGACGTCGAAAAATAGAACACCGGTGGGAATTTGCAGCCCCGGGCCTGCATTCAAATGTACTACGTGAGTCGGTGCACTTAAAGAGTGCAAGAGTGAGTAAGCCGCTCGGAAACCGAACTGCTCCTTTATTATGAGACCTTTTTGGTGAACAAATGCCTTATGGCGAGATACTGTGATTGTTTCGTAGATTTTGCCGAACGTATTGATTAGGCTAGTGAGACGGTAACTATTGATATTATTTCGGGGTTTACCCGGCTTGTGTATTCCTATGATGGTGGCTTCATCACACTCGTCTGAAAACGCACAACCAGCTATGAGTCCATTGAAGATGCACACTAGTAGGTATATAAGGGAGGAAGGGAGGTATTTAACTACCTTTTTGTGATTTTATCAGAACCCTAGACTTTTTATTGCGTAGGTTTATAATTATTTAACCTACTTCTTCGGTACCGGTCACAATCTGATAGTAGCGCCACCTTTCGCTCTACTTCGCTATCCACAAGATGGACGTGATCTAGACCATCTAGGTGCGTAGGCTAGAATGACGAAGAACATTGTGATTAGAAGGACGAATGGAAAATGTTACTAATGCTAGATGTTATGCATGACGTAGATGTATTCACGTAAAAGATGCACGACTGTGTCCATGACACAGCCACAACCCGTTTTTTCTTTTTGTTTGGTTAGAACGTTAAATTTCGTATTCTAAGAACTAACTAACTTTACATTTCAAGTGCAACTACTTAAATGTCATAAAGTGAACGGAGATTGGTGAATACTGTCAGAAACTCATTTTAATCTTGTTTTAAAAATAAAATCATGAATTCTAGTTTAAAAAAAAATTGGAATAAACTCCGAAAACATAATATAATATAGGTACATAATACAGATAACGTTTGATTGGTAGGTATTCATTTTAACGGGCCATACTTGCTTATTGTTGTTAAAATTATTCATCCTGTGTTTAGTTGAAAGTGTCATAACAATTAACGTTTAACATAACACTTTATTGACGTGACAACGTCTTATAATTCGATAGAGCTGGCTGCACGCACGAAAAAACATGACTCATGCGGCGTTACCTCGCTCTGAGGCGTTCCGTTTAAGGCTTGGAGTACAAGCGAGAGCTTAAGACGTTGTCACGTTCAACTATCGTCTGTAAACCAACTTTACAGACAACCGTTTTTTTTTTTTAACATTAACGTTTAACACATTAACAAAATATAACATTTAATCCCACTCCTAGTATGAACGGCACTAACAAAACTTTTTTATTTTATAGGATAGCAAATAAGTAGATGACTCTCCTGTCAGAAAGGTATATAATTATCTACATTATCTACACTAGAAATGTTTATAGTATGTTGCCAAATATTTGAGGAGATACCATCCATATGACACTGCCTAATTTTACCTACTATCTTGTAGAAATAAAAAAAGAAAGTAAAATAGAACATGACAGTGATATACACGGACGCTATAGCACCACAATTCAAACTAAAATTCAAAAAATGCTTTACTCAAATAAATCTGTACAGGCACTTGCAAATTTTTAGAATTGCTTCTGATTCGGAACGCGGCCACACGCTGAGAAGATCTGATGGAAGAAACTCAACGGGTTTTTTTTCTCTTATTTAATTAATAGTTAGAGTAAATCGACGGTCCTTACGTATAAGAGGACATGTCAAAAATGTAAAAAAAATTACATATATGGCTTTAAATTTTCCAAACGCGCATATCTATATAAGATTTTTTCTTTTAATTTATTTATTATTTCCCTACTTATACAAATCGAATAAGAAAACAAGTGTAACAATTACAAACAATAGGTGTTATATATGCAGATATCTATGCTTATCGTTCTATACGGTGTTTTAAAATGCGCGTTTTAACACTTAAAACGCCGTATAAAGAAACAAATAGGCAATATGTAAACGTCTACCCAACGCCTAGCCATACCATAATCAACCATAACCATCATTTTCACACCAGGGACTAATAACGATAGAAAAATACTTACTCCGGTGCCTGCATGATCGTGGACACACCATACCACAAAGCCATCTTACCATCGGGGAGATCAGTGGTTTCTCTACCTTTACGCTTAGTCTCTGTTACACATAAAACATCTAAGCATCTCTCATTCATTACATCTATCAATTCGTGCACCTTATCTTACAATCAAACTTTTGTACTATGATTTCCTACTATGAACCTTGTTGCATAACCTATTTAACGTCCATGACGAATATATCCACACCACAAGTTCGTCGCCTACAAATCTTTCTCCAAGTACATTTTATAAGTTGGTCGACTATTACTCAAACACTTGTAAAGCTTTCTAAGTCTTTTTTTATATCATAAGATAGCAAACAAGCAGATGGGTCTCCTGATGGAAAGAGTCAACCATCGCTTATAGACACCAAAGATGTTAATGGTGCGTTGCTATTTTGTGGCGAGTGGCACATGCATAAGTTTACGTGACGCTATTGCGGCAGGAATAGGTAAGGCGGTGGTACCAGACCCGGGCGAGACAATGCAAAACGCTACTACCTAGTAACCACGATGGTAGTGACTCGATAGCCAATCGGTCGCCTTTTACGACCTGCCTGGCAGAACGGCAGTTGGTCTATTCTTCAAAGGAGGCCGGGACCAACACGGCGAAAAATCTGAATAGTTTCCTTTTAATTTCATTATATTTACTACTACCGTGATTTTTTTCCCACCCCCAAAACCAACCATTTAGGTGGCAGAGGAGGGAGGACCCTTAGCCCTAGCAAAAATTTTGCACTTTAAACCTTAATATTTCAGAAACAAGTCCCATAATCGAGAAATTGTTTTTACAAACTGACAACATTTTTCAAAGCCTATTCAACGATATCCCACACCATGGGATATATGAGAAAAAAAATTAACATCCCCACTTTACGTATAAATGAGCTGAAAAAAGTTAAAATGACGTGACTTATCCTATAATTATGCCAAATTACAGCTTTCTAGTATTAAGAATCTTTGAGCTAGACCACGGACGGACGGATGGATGGACAGACCGACGAAAAAACGGACGGACATGGCGAAAATATTATGGTTCGTATTTTACTTCGGAAAAAATGATACCGAAAAATATGACCCGTTACGTAGACGTATTCACGTAAAACATCCACGGCTGTGTCTGTGTGATCTGTGTGACTGTTACCGAGAAACCGGATTTTAGTACCAAAGTTAAACTTATTTAAATGTAAGCAAAGTTAATGTCTTCCCTCGTGTGGGTCTGTGAAGAATAGACTGCCGTTCTGCCAGGCAGGTCGTAAGTGGTGACCGATTGACTATAAGTGTCACTACCATCGTGACTACTAAGTGGTAGAGTTCCGCAACGTTTCGCCCGGGTATTTAGTACCACCGCCTTACTTGAAGGGTAAGGTAGCCGGTACTTATGCATGTAGCTTTGCCATCCCGCCTCAAGTATAGCAACGCAGCATTAACATCTTTGGAGTCTATAGGCGATGGTTTGTCTTTCCATCAGGAGGGCCATCTGCTTGTTTGCTATTTTGTGATATCAAAAAAGCAATATAAAGATATTTGTAAACAAACGAATCGCTTGATAATTTGTAAATTTAATATATGTGAAAATCGAGTGTAAACAAGCTCGTTATGCTACTCGCGGCACACTGACACCACTTCGATTACGTGTCGCGCGTAAATTATGTCACAAATCATAATATCTATGCATAAAACTGTAGCGTCTGTCTCTAAGTATGTTACATTAAATTATTTGATGAAAATTTTTTAATTAAATTTTTTAAATGAAATTTCGTATACGTTAGATTTTTTACAGATTGACAGATAAAACACTGTACAAATTGAAAGACACGATAGTAATAGATTATTCCACAAGGAAATTAGTTTGGTAATATTCAGAAAACGGGCTAGTTATATTATCTCAACATTATTGACCTACTGAATTTTTGAACAAGTCTAGTCGCGAATTCGACAAATCGTCAATGGGACATTGGGGGGTGTCCGTACATAAATGCTGTTTTCAATTTTAGCTGATATCCCAGAAAAAATATCTATTTAAGAAAAGTATAACTTTTAACAAAATATTCAAAATTTGTTTGCTTATAAGTTCTCAAGCTTAAAACTATACCATATATTAATTTGCGTCAAAGTTTGACCATAGACAACAATAAAATATTTTTGAAGTTTGACAGAAGTAAGGACAGAGTAAGGAACTTATCAACAGACTTACAGCCGCAAAGAAAATATTATACATAGGTATGTATTATTTATTTATTTATATTTATTTAAATTTTGCACACATACTTTTGCACAGGTAAACTTAACGCCCAAGGGCATTCTCTGCCAGTCAACCTCCAAAGAGTACAGAGAGGGCACAAGGGGTGCACATAGAAAGAAGAAAATAATAATTGAAACTTCATTTAGTACTAGTTGAACACACTAGTTATGTGAAAACAAAACTCACACAATTAAAACATAAATTTATATATAATATAATTATATAAATAAATACACATACATACATAAATACAAACATACATACATACATAAATACAAATAATTCAATATATAAGAATAAAATACATATACTCATAACTATAGACAAATATATACTAAAATACATAGTTACCAATATATATTATATAAATACTCTTTTATGTCTTCATACCGCAGCAGCAAATACATAAATAAAATTATATAAGTATTTAGGCAATCAATCAGGAACAATGCCCAAGTAAAGATTTTTGACTTGCCGTTTAAAAGAATACCTTGAATCTGCCCTCCTAGCATCAGCAGGGAGTGCATTCCAGAGTCTTATAGCCTGACGGACAAACGAACATGATAGAAAATCAGAACGACAAAAGGGGACATGGAGGGTGAGATCATTATAAGATCGAAGATTACGATTATGTGAAGTAGATTGATATTGAAAATATGATTTAAGATACGTAGGAGCGGAAAGATCGTATAAAATAGAAAACAGCATACATAATAATCTCATATGACGTCTTAAGAGATGAGATCATATTTCCTCAAACCAAAGATAAAACGAATACAATTATTTTGGAGACGATCCAATTTATTGAGAAGTGATTGGTTGAGATCAGCGTAGCATACATCAGCATAGTCAATCATGGGAAAGATCAAAGATTGTACCAATAGGATTTTAGTGTTTGTCGGTAAAAAGTTTTTATGTCTGTAAAGGCAACGTAACGTATAATTTACCTTACGACAAATTTCATTTACATGAGGTGTCCACGATAAAGTACTATCAATTACCAAACCAAGATCCTTAACATGCGAACTGAAAGCAATCGGCATTTTGTTATATAAAATCGATGGCAAGGAATCCACGCGTATGCTTTCAAGTCGACGTTTACTGCCAATAATTATGGCTTGGCATTTGGAATGGTTCACATCAATTCCGAATCTATTAGACCAGTCATATATCCTTTCCAGATCGGCATTTAGTCTCGCTATGGCATCCTCAATATCCTCTATGCAAGCATGGGTATATATCTGTAGATCATCCGCATACAAATGATAAGAACATTTTAATAGGGACACGGTGGAATTAATAAAAATGGAAAATGAAAGTGGAGAGAGTATACCACCTTGATGAACACCTGCAGATGTGCTGCACCAGTCAGAAGTGCTACTATCGACGCGAACTGCCTGTTGTCGGTTGCGTAAGTATGACTCAAACCAATTTTGTACTACTGACGAAAACCCAGCATATTTTAAAATCAGCAATAACAGGTCATGATCGACAGCTGTAAAAGCGTTTGAAAAATCAATCAGAACTAAAATAGTAACCTGTGACATTTCCATTGCAGATCTACAGTCTTCCGATTAATCAAAGAGTATTCACTATACAATCAACCAATAAATCAATCCCGAGTCGGGCACTTAAAAAAATGTGTTTTTTTAGCTTTCTGATAAACACAAAGTTGCCCGGGATAGAAAAGTGCCCGGTTGACGATAGAATTGCCATCTATCACATATTTTGTGGGACTAAGTATCTTCGGCTAATCGTGGGTGCACTTGTTGTACCTCTGCCCACCCCTTCTTCTAAAGATACTTTTTGTACAATCACTACGTTTAAGTGTATATTGTCATGTGACTCATGTCTGTTAATTGAATGTAATCTGTGTAGTGTGTATTTCCAGTAATTAATGTATTTCTAATGCATTTTATTTAAAAATATTAGGTTTCTGCAGTCCTCCGTCATGTAAACTTTAAAAAAAAGTATCTTCACGACTGTATCCCCGAATAGTTAATCAGAAGTACAACAGCGCACCCATGATTAGCCGAATATATTTAGTCCCAAAATGTGATAGGTCGCAAGCCTATCGCCAACCGGGCACTGGTCCAATCCCAGCAAATATTGTTTTTATCAGAAAAATGAAAAAAATTATCAAGGTCAAGATCAACTTTATACTCCACCGTTCATGCGTAATTGCTGGTAAAAGCGATACAAAGTTTTTCCTTCAGGTATTATTATAAAGATAACAGTTAACGATAATAATAATATTTCGGCAGCGGCATGCGCATGCTGTAAAGGCTTTACGAGGCGCTATTTTCTATGTAAAATAAAAATTATAAATACTTGAAGTTTTGAAAGTTAGAAATTTCTTCTTCTTTAGGGATCTTTTGAATGATGAAATTTTCGCTATCACTTACAATTTTTGAGTTAATTTCAAAACCTTGAGGTCCTTTAAGTTTTGTTTTTTTTTATTTATAAAAATAATTGCAATTTTTGTTGGCAGAAAAATCCCTCTTTCAGGATTTTTCCGAATCGAATAAGCCATAGCTCATGGAACGATTTTTCGCAGGCTACTCACTTACTATAGAGCCTATTCTGTAAAATTCCGTGTTGGTCCGGGCTCCTTTGAAGAAAAGACCAATATACGCATCACTATCATCGTGACTACTAGGTGGTAGAGTTGCGTAACGTCTCGCCCGGGTATTATATATATCGTAAGAGCAATCAAGCAGATAGGTCTCCTGAGTGAACTATAGACACCAAAGATGTTAATGGTGCTTTACTATCTTGTGGCGAGGTCTAATGCCACATGTATAAGATTGCTAGTTCTTCTTAAAATGTAGCCCAGTAAAGTTAATATAATTTGTCTCAGTGCAAAAAAATAACGATATGTATAGAAAACGTGTGAAAATTAGGCATAGAAATTATTGTCAAATTAGGTTAACTGGTATGTTGTTAAAATTAATTAATATTTAACTGTTATTTATTTATGTTATATTATATCAGTAGTAGTATACACAAGACTACACAATGTAATACTAAAATACACTTTACACACTAGTCACACACTGTACTATCACTGACTCCACAAAAAAACACTTCTCGCTTCGCACGGGTCACTTCAAGTATCGCTCTCGATCGCTTGATAAAAACTGCCTTGTATTTGTCAACATATCTCTATTTATAGCCAGGGTAAAGTTCTACCTGGATCCAGAAAAATCTAAATGTATCGGGAAACAATGAATCACTTCTTATCGTAAACATGTTATGAGTCATAAATCCTAGTACACGCTACTTTCAACCTAATGCCATATCCCACTAAGTCCATTATGGCATAGCCCAGGTCAACTATTTGTTTGTCAATAGGAGTAGCTGTCTCTTTCTTTTATTTCTAGATCTCTCCAGCGCTCCAACTCTACACGTTTCTAGATTATTCGTAACATTATTATCATAAATCAAGGTAGCTCAAATATTTTTAATAACATTATTATCCTATATGAAGTTATTGGTAATTTTAGTGATGCATAAAATTTTAACAGTATTTGCTAATATAAATAACAGTTGTTAATTGTTAAAAAAATGTAGTACGAAATTTAATATGTTGACTGTTCAAATGGTCCATGCCTAGTGAAAATACGAAATGTGTAAACAGCGTGTGTAAACAAACTCGTAATACTGGACTTGGCACACTAACACCGCTTCGATTACGTATCGTGCGTAAATTTGAACTCTTATTTAAACGCCGAATATAATTTTTCATCGCAAATCGCTACAGCAGTAGTAACCGTGTTGGTCCGGGGCTTTTTGAAAGATAGACCATCTTTGATTTTGCCAGACAGTCCATAAAAAGCGACCGATTGACTATGCCAGTCACTATCATCATGACTACTAAGTGGTAGAGTTCTGCATTGTCTCGCCCGGGTAAGGTACCACCGCCTCTCCTATTCCTGCCGCAATAGCGTCAATGCTTGTCACTGTCGTGTTCCGGTTTGGAGAGTCAGGTAGCAGGTAAATTTATGCATGAGGCATTAAATCACTGCAACTGTAAGCACTGATGCTATTGCGGCAGGAATAGGTAAGGCGGAGGTACCAGACCCGGGCGAGACAATACAAAACTCTACCACCTAATAAATTGGTATTTGGTACCAAGGCCCTACTTATTCCTGCGGAACTACCAACCCGCATACAGAAAGCAACACACCATTAACATCTTTGGTGGCTATATGTGATGGTTGACGCTTTCCATCAGGAGACCCATCTGCTTGTTTGCTATTTTATGATATAAAAAAACCACGAGATTACCGTTGTGATTACTGCAACGTCTTGACCGGTTCTGGTACCGCTGCCTTACCTATTCCTGCCGCAAAAGCATCAGTAGGAGTCTCTTAAGGAAAGAGACAGCTATCACCTATACATACCAATTTTAAGCCTAATACTTTTTTAATTTTTAAAAAAGGTTTTAATGCTACGTTGCTATCCGTATGGCAAGATGCTGATTCCCCATGCATAATTTTATTGGCTACCTGAACCCCAAGAAAAAAGTAAAAAACACTGACATTTTGCGGCAGGAATAGGTAAGATGGTGGAAACAAACCTGGGTGAGATGTCGCCGAACTCTACCACTTAGTAATCACGATGGTAGTGGCTCGTGGCTCGTATAGACAAACGTTTGCCTTTTGTGAACTGCCTGGCAGATGGCAGACGGTCTATTCTTTAAAGGGGGTCCAGACCGTCACGGTAAGGTAAACCCTAAAAATGGTCGCGACATGTTATGATTATTCTTCGGATAATACGTATATTAACTAAGCACTCTATTAATGTCGATTTTTAATTTTTTTATTAACTTCCCAATACGTAGGTAGATAAGGAAGTTACTGATTTTACCCTGATTTCCGAGTTTTCACCAGATGTCCACGTTTTGAGGTCCCAGGAACCTTTTTCCGACTATCGTCACGATGACGTCAGAATGTGTGTGTTTGTTTGTTTGTGTGTGTGTGTATGTGTGTGTGTGTGTGTGTGTGTGTGTGTGTGTATGTATGTGTTTAGGTAAACATCTCATAACGCATCTCATCAGATTGGTGGCATTGAAATTCATTGAAAATGTATGAAATTAAGTGATAAGTGAACAGTGAGCGTAAAAAAAACTTGTAATGCTGGTCGTGGTACATTGACACCGCTTGGATTACGTGTCACGAGTGAATTATGCCATAAATTGTATTCGACAGCCATATCACCTTTCGTCATCTTTGGTAATACAGACACCGATGGAATTCGGCAATCGTAAATGCGAATGTTTGTATTTTCTTCGAAGAAGGCATCTCGTCTCCATAGAATAAGTAACGCATTTATGGGGCAATGTATACGTTTTTACAATAAGCTACTCAGGGCTAATAAAATAGTAACTGACTTAAAATTGAACTTATATTTTATGTTAAAAATATGGATACCGCCCATTATACCGCCAGATCTTCTCAATCTGTGGCCGTATTTCTGATGTTAAAGCAGCTATAAAATTTTTGACCTGTCAAAAATGCTTGTAAACGTTAATCTATATATTATTACATGAATCGAAAACTTTGTATCCCTTCGTACGACATACGCTCTAACGGAGAAGTATGAAATTTGACACAGTTAAAATTTGTATGATTTTCATATAATTTTGTATATCATAGAATAAGAAATAAGAAAATGGCTCTTCTAATAAAATAAAACGATAAACCATACCGTACAGACACCAAAGATGTTAATGATGTATTGCTATCCGTGTAAAGAATCGATATGTCACATGCATAAGTTTACTACCTACCTTACTCTCCAAACCGGGACATAACAGTCATAAAAAATAAAGATATTACAGTAAACGACGAGGAAGTAGTATAGAAAACCCAGGTGAGACGCTGTAGAACTATCACTAAGAAAAAAAATTAAAACCAATCCTTTTATACACAGTCTAGAAGAAAGCAGAGGGTCTATTCCTTAAACTATTATCACATTTGATTATTATAGACGACTGTTAAATACTCATTCCATCCGTAAAAAGACTCATTCCATCAAAAAAGCCGTCTACTTCAATATTCTATCTTATGATATAACAATGCTAAAAGTAGGAATATTTCCTTGTTAAAAGTTGCCAATAATCCATAGTTGCTTCACAAACATGAATGCACTAACTCTACAATTTCATGGTTTAGTGCTAGTGAAATCGAGTCATCAGTTAACTACAAAAATCTAGCGTTAGTCTAGTAAAATGTTGGATTAAAAACGATTAGGACATCGTAAGTCGTAACGGAATCGTTACTAAATGGCCTTCTTTCAAAAGACATGCACTACTAACTGATGAAACACTTAGATTCAATGGACTTTATTTTCTAGTTATTTGATTTAAAATACATGTAGGTACCAAACAAATTATGTAACACCAATTGCTAGATTCCAAGCTGTTACTGAGATTTTGGATTTTCGACAAAAAATCTCGGAAAATCCTTAATAATACTTTAGCCCAACTCGGGGATCGAACCCGGGACCTCATGGTCTGAGCCGATTAATCCAACCTCTCCATCACGAGGCAATGCCTAGACCGCTAGGTAGGCTGGTATCTAGAGTCATGAAACCTATGTGAAATGTAAACTTCCCATCCCTAAAACTTCCCGCTTAATTAAAGTATTTTAAGCTCAAAGGTGTAAAAACTACAACCATACATTTTTTCAGTCCGAGCATCTATGTCGTTATATATTATGGAAACGATGATCGATTTTGATCTTTAGAATGACAATCAACTCAATTTGTGAGATCTAAAGTATTGCTTTAGCCACATAATCGATAGGTTTAAGAATTTTGAAGCAATGTAAAAAAAATTTTTTTCAAAAATTTTCGACATTAATAAATCCCAAACAAATTGGCTGATTTTGATCCAGTTACCGGTATTTGACGCAGTTTCTTAAGGAGAAAGGATTTTTAAGTCAATCGGTGTTTTAAGCCTGAAAGTTATTTCAAAAAAAATGAGTAAGTTTGCTAAAAACATCGTAATTTTAATATTTGAAAAGCTGCAACTTTTGAAATTAGATTCGATTTTGATTTTTGAATCGACATTCGACGTAGTTTTTTAGTACTAAAATATCGTTCAATACCAAAAAATTATTAGTTAAAAAATTTCGCAGCTATGTAAATAACTTCGAAATTTTTCAACTAATCATAGTAGACGTAATTTTTAAAATATTATAGAATATCACAAAATGATTTTTGAAATTAGGTCGAAAAAACACTTTTTACAAAATTTTTCGTCGACGATTAATCCCGAACGGATAAACCGATTTTGATGCGATTTATACTTTGACGATGAAAAGTGCTGATTGGATTTTATGCTTAATCGGTATATTAATTTGGAAGTTGTATTAAAAAAATAATGTTTCGCCAAAATTTTTCCTGGGACTTTTTCAAAATTTCGCAAAAACTACTGGGCCGAATTTCGGTTTCAAATTTTTTAAGAAGTCTAAGTTGAGTGAAATCCAATCAAATGCCATTAACCGCATTCCGATTGATGGCATTTCAAAAGTTTAGAGATGTTTACATACACAACTACACACACATAAATACAGACATACTGACGTCATCGTGAAAATAGTCGGAAAAGATTCCTAAGACCTAAAAACGTGATTTGTGAATACTTGACTTTCGAAAATCGGGGCAAAATCAGTAACAGTAGCGGCCTTAAAAAATGTAAACTTAAATTTCAATTCAATGAAATTTAAGTTTAATTTTACAAAAATGAGCTTTTTTACTGAAATTCAATCTATGGTAAGGTTAACGAATGTAAAAAAAAAGAATGTAAAAAAACTTTGCATAAGTAAACCGCCATATACGTTTTATTTTTATAAAATACAGTTTTTTAACCTCCTTCCTAAATACTTGAATTTTTATGCAAAAAGTTGAAAATTCTAATAGTGAACCAGAACTTTTTTAAGTCACAAGATAGCAAACAAGCAGATGGGTCTCCTGATGGAAAGATACTACCATCGCCTATAGACACCACACATGTTAATGATGCGTTGCTGTCCGTCTGGCGGGGTCTTAATGCCACATGCATAATTTTAACCAGCTTACCTTACCCTCCAAACCGTTACACGATAGTGACAAGCACTAACGCTATTGCGGCAGAAACAAGTAAGACGGTGGTACCAGACCCGGGCGAGACATTACAGAACTCTACCACCTACTAGCCACGATGGCACTGACTTGCACTGAATTTTATCAAAATCGATTCATCGTAAAAGCGTAAGAAACGGAAAGATTTTTGCATTAGTATTATGAACATAAAATTAAAAAACTAAAAAGGGCATTGACATGCGTAAAAGTAAATATTTAATAATTTCACAATTTACTTACAAGTTACTAATGAGAATGACCTTCAACTAATAGATACTTTTTAGGGTTCCGTTCCCAAACGGTAAAACGGAACTCTATTACTAAGACTTCGTTGTCCGTCTGTCTGTATGTCTTTCTATCTGTTTATCCGTCTATCCATCTGTCACCAAGGTGTATCTCATGAACCTTGATAGTTAGACAGTTGAAATTTTCACAGATAATGTATTTCTGTTACCGCTATAACAAAAAATACTAAAAACAGAATAAAACAAAATGGCCTCTATGGTCAAGTGTCCAGCGTTGGTGTTCACCGAAATGAAGTCCTGGGTTCGATTCCTGAATCGGGTAATTTAAAAAATGTGTTCTTTCAGTTTTCTGATAAAAACAATGTTACCCGGGATTGGAAAGGGTCCGTTGGCGATAGGCTTGTCACCTATCATATTTGTGGACTAATAAAGTTTCTTCGGCTAATCGTGGGTGCACTTGTTATGCCTATGTCTACCGCGTTGGGGATAAAGGCGTGAAGATACTTTTTTTTTAAACGAAATAAATATTTAAGGGGTGGTCCCATACAATAAACATGATTTTTGCCGTTTTTTATAGGTAACAGAACCCAGAACCCTTCGTGAGCGAGTCCAACGCAGACTTGGCCGCTTTTTTACTATTCTAAAGAATATCCTGTGCTAAGATAAAATATAATATTTACATGCGATTTTCTGGCTAAATTGTAAAAAGCAGTGGTTCTGAAACTGGGTACCAAAGTATTTTTTATATCATAAGATGGCTCTCTTCGTGGAAAGAGAGAATCACCGCCTAGCAGCACCGACTCTAGCCCTTGATTAGGGTAGAGCGAAATGGTTGTTCCGCGCCCTTTTTTCGACATTGTCACCGTTTACAAATGATCTCCGCCGTACGAATACTAGTGCTTTTGTAAAGGCGCTATCAAAATTTTATTATTCGTTCTAAATTGTTTTTTGATTAAGGCGCGGAATGACTACGATTTAAAAACGTTGATTTCACTCACACAACCGCATATTACCGCGTAATCTAATTTTACATTTACAAGACGTTGAGTAAGGTTGAAAATTGCAAAGCAAAGCAATCAAAAATATTTTGTAGACTGCAAATAAACATTTAATTTGTGGGGTTTCCTTAGATAACTCAGAATACACGCTTAAAATTCAATATTTGTCTAGTTAAAATTTTAATTAAACCATATTCCTATGATATTCTTTTAAAAAATACATGTTGTTACCGCTGAAAATACAGAGTATTTCGAGGCCAAATTTTATTTTTGTAAAGCACATTTTTTGTTGTAACGATTTTTTTAGAAAATATTAGGCAAATATTTAATATTCTACTCGGTTAAGATTTTTGTTTAGACCTTTTTCTATGCTCTGTATTTTTTTGCGTGGGATAGTTCTTTGGGTTTCCTCGTACTCGAGCGTCAAAGAAAACCCGTGTTTTGTAAATGTTGAGGCAACACCGCGCCATAAGCAGTTTAACTCCCTTTTGCTTCTTCTTTCGCAGAGCGCTTCTTTCAAAGCTTCCTTCTTATGGGCTTTCCGGGAAATTATGCAAGTGGATCAACAGTTTTTTGACTGATCGGAGCATCAAAGTCGTAGTCTACGGTGCGTGCTCCGACCTTAAATTTGTCAATGCTGGTGTTCCGCAAGGCTGCGTGCTATCGCCTACACTGTTTATTCTGCACATCAATGACATGTTGCGAATTAGTAATATTCATTGCTATGCAGATGACAGTACTGGTGATACTTTGTACTCCGGTCATAGCGGTATTTCTCGGAACCACGTCAATGAGAATCGGGACAAGCTAGTGTCTGAAATCGAGACTCAGCTCGAAAAAATCTCGGAATGGGGTCGACTCAACTTAGTCCAGTTCAATCCCAGGAAGACACCGGCTCGGTCGGCCTTTATCGTATCACCTCGCTTTGAGAACACTCTCTTGACAATCTCAGCCAATATTGGAATTCTTGGCGTTGACATATCTAACAACATTCAGTTCTGTGATCATTTGGAAGAAAAGGCTAAACTGGCCTCAAAAAAGCTCGATGTGCTCAGTAGAGCGAGACAGTACTTCCTGCCGGCTCATCGCTTGCATTTTTACAAAGCGCAAATTCGCCCTCACATGGAGTACTGTCCTCATCTCTGGGCGGGAGCTCCGCAGTATCAGCTTCTTCCACTTGATCGCATTCAGCGTAGAGCGGTTCGAATCGTTGACGACCAAGCAATCTCCAATCGGCTTGACTCCTTGGCTTTACGCAGAGATGTAAGTTCGCTTAGCATCTTTTACCGCATTTATCATGGAGAGTGTTCCGACGAACTGTTTGGATTGATCCCTACTGTTGAATTTCATCATCGGACATCGCGGCAAAACTCAAAGTTCCATCCTCATCACCTAGATGTCTGGAAATCCACAACTGTGCGATTCTCTAGGCACTTCTTACCACGCACTACTCCTCTGTGGAATCAATTACTGTCAGGGATGTTTCCGAACGGATACGACTTAGGCACCCTCAAGAAAAGAGCATACTCCTTCTTAAAAAGCCGGCAACGCAGCTGCAAGACCTCAGGTGATGTGACTGTCCATGGGTGGCGGTAATCACTTACCATCAGGTGAGCCTCCTGCTCATTTGCCCATTTTTTCTATAAAAAAAAAGAACTACATGACTGAAAGATCATTTCTTCTTTTAGAGAAACGTGGGTTAATACGAGACAAATTCTTAAAACTGAGATCCACATGTCTATTCGAAAAAATATTATATACCTTTAATTAGTGTATTCTATAAGGTTACAGCACAATCTATTAGCCGTATTCAAATACTACCACTAAACTCCAAGTTGTTATTGATAATTTTTCTTAAAAAATATTTCCTAATATTTTTGCTGATCGAAAATCAAACTTAAGGAAAACTAATATTCAATTCAGAGAAGGAATTCCTAATTAGGAATTCGTTTTCTGAACTGAATAGCTTCTTATTCTCATTAAATACATTTAGTTCGATCATCCAGCAGTTTTACCTAAAATATTTCTGGCAGTTTTGAAAATTAATAATTATAAAGATTTTGATGTGGTCTTTCCGAATTTTAACTTCGACTATTTGTATCTTTACCACTCGCACCACCATATTGATAAAATGACGCCTAATGATAGTTTTTCGATATATCCCATTCTACTCAGTCATTTCACGATAAAAAACACTATAAAATTAAATTTTAGAAAATTTCCTTTGTATTATGTAGTAACAATTTTTTTGTAAGATCAGTAGTTTTGGAGTAAACGCATCGAACAATGAGTACCTTCTTGGCGTAGAGTAAAGACTTTGCAAATCAAATACCGACTGATCTAAAACAAACAAAAATGTGCAAGGTGGTTCATTTTTAACCCCCGACGCAAAACGAGGGGTGTTATAAGTTTCAGGTGTGTATCTGTGTGTCTGTCGGTGGCATCGTAGCGGCCAGGTGGATGGTCCGATTTGGATGCGGTTGTTTTCTTAAATTGAAAACCCTGTCTTGCGAGATGAGTTTTAGCTATGATTCAATAGAATCTGTTCAGCCGTTTCAAGATCACCAGCTCTTTTCAAATTGATGAAAGGAATTAAGTAAAAGGATTTATCAATACTAAATTTTGTATTTTGTTACTTTATTGATATTGCATTTACATGGTAACCTTGGGCTAACACTTTAAGATTTTCATTCGAAAATTATCAGCGTCTATTTGACTGGCAATTTTCGTATTTCAATAACAGAATTTCCAAATATTGCAAGCCACTTTTTAACGACTTTCTGATATCAGTTTGTACAAAAACTTGGCAGACCTGTGAAAGCTCAGTGACAATGCAATGCTATGTTATGCAATGCTATGCTATGCATGCAATGCTATGCTATATATGCAATGTAATGCTATGCTATATCTACTACATTAGCATGTTTTGATTTAGTAAAGAGCATAACTGAATGTCTGAATAAGAAAATGTATCCACTTTGTGTATTTTTGGATAGGAGTAAGGCATTTGATTTTGTTTCACACAATATTTTATTATCAAAACTTGAAAAATATGGTGTTAGAGGGAAGTCTTTAGATTGGATAAAGAGTTACTTAGAAAATAGGAAACAATGCGTCGAAATATCTAAAATATACGGAAACCGGAAAAAAATATTTACTTCAAACTACCTTGTTATCAACTGTGGTATACCACAGGGCAGTGTTTTAGGACCCTTGCTATTTTTAATTTATATAAATGATCTTCCTGATAGTATACAACATGATTGCTTTTTATTTGCTGATAACACTACCCTACTTATTAAATGTAAAAATAAAAAAGACTTGGTAAATGAAACAACCGAAACCTTATTCCAAGTTTCAGACTGGTTAATTAATAATAATTTAAAAGTTAATGTAACTAAAACAAAATTAGTTGAATTTCAGAACTACCACAGTAATATTACTAAAAACACAAATATATTTTTAAATAAAGTAAATATAGATGATGTAGATTATACAAACTTTTTAGGAATATTGAATCTCTATGTAATAAGATTGATAGATTTGTCTATGTCTTGAGAAGACTAAGGGAAGTAGGAAATGAAAAAGCCTCCCTATTAGCATATCATGGATATGTCTCTTCTAATTTACAATATGGAATTTCTATTTGGGGAACTTCTGTTGAATTGGTACGAATTTTTAGAGTCCAAAAGAAATGTATTCGAGCAATATGTGGTGTTAATCAGTTACATTCCTGTAAACCACTTTTCAAGTCTCTTAAGGTACTTCCCTTACCATGTTTGTATATTTTAGAGGTATGCGTATTTGTAAAAAAAGCACCAAAAGTTATTTAAAACAAATGCTAAAGTCACTGGTAATTCATATTTTAGGAATAGTAAGAAATTGTATGTGCCTAACCAAAAATTAAATATTTTTACAAAAAATGTGTACTGTATGTCTATTATGATATACAATCATATTCCTGATAGTCTTAAATCATTGCCTATAAATAAATTTCGCAAAAAGTTGTTTGATTTGCTGTTAGATAAAACTTATTATGATATTAAAGAATTTTTAGCCGATAAAATTAAATGTTAATGGATAAAAATATAAGTTTGTTAAATTGTCCTTAAAAAAATTTCAATGTAGTAAAAATTTTGTAAATGGTGAACATTATGTAAATTATAAAAAAGAAAAAATTGCTCAAAATATGAAACTTGTAATTATAAAAATAACTTTGTAATATGGAATCATCCTTTTTTATTTATAACAAGAACATAAAATAAATAAAAAAAGATCAGCCCGCTGAGTTTCTTCCGCCGGATCTTCTCAGTGTGTGGCCGCGTTCCGATCCGGTAGTAATTCTAAAAAATCGATACAATTTGTAGTTTTAAATGCAATACTATATAATGATATTTTTTTAAATATTTGCACACCATATATTAATAGAATATGTTGGTACCTTAATTTATTTTTAACAACTTGTAACATCCATATTCTTGCAAATAAATATTTTCTTTCTTCTTCTTTGTTTCTATGGCACCATCCAACTGAGCTAGCCTGGATGTAGGGACTGGAACTCTCTGATGCAGAGTTTTAACAAGACAATCTTGTTTGAACTGAATCTTTTTGCTATAAGTACTAAGTTTGATTAGTGTTCATGATGACGAGGATCTGAAGATGGAGCTGATAAAGTGCTACCGAAATTCACGCGTCGAGTGTAAAAAGAGATAAGATAGTTAAGTTTGGACTCGATGAATTTATTATGATGTGTACTTTCCATTACATAATATAATGACGAAAACTGAAGATGGAGCCGTAAGAGTGCCATTGTAACTCACAGATAGAAATTGCTAATATAGTGGAGTTTGAAGTCATTTCATTTGTTACAATAAGATCTTTTTTATGATGATATGGCTCTGAAGATTGCGCTGAAAAGTGACATTGGAATTTCAAGAATCCTGATTCAAAATGCAACTACAATGAACTCCTAAACTGAACGAGGTAATGCTTTTTAATTAGCACCTAATTGTCTTGTATTGGCAAACACCTTCGTACTGAAAGATTTTCAGGATCTGATGATGGAACTGCAAGGCAACCATGAGAACTCCTAAACTAAATATTATAAACTAATTGAAATTGGACTCATTTGTTCTGTTTGGACAAACACTCTAATGCTAGACGATTTCCAGGTCTCATGATGGAGCTGAAAGTGCGTTATGGGAACTTTAGAATAAAATAGAGCAACACCATCAACTTTGGGGTCGTTTGTATCGTTATTATAAGGACTTTGGAGCGGAATGGTTTCCAGTACCTGATGATAGAGCTGGAAGATGTACCTGTGTATGAATACTCCTAAGCTAAACTAGGTTAACCCATCATGTGGGGAACAAATTCGGTTTGTTTTTGCAAACAATTTGGTTCTGGATGATTTCTATATCTATAGTATCTGCTGATGGATTTGGAACGTCATGGGAACATCTAAATTAAACAAGATAAACCTATCGAGTTTGGGATCTTTTGTTGTGGTGTAACAAACATCCTGATGTTAGAAGCAGGGAGGATGAAATCTTTGGAGCAAGATGGCTTTCGGGTTCAGATGATAGAGTGGAAAGAATTTCATGAGGAATCCTAAGCTAACCCAGAAAAAACAATTGAGTGTGGGTTATTTCGGTTTGCTTGGCACATTTTTTTGGTGCTGGATGTTTTTTTAAATTAATTAATGAAAATCAAAGATGGCTATGGGAACCTTTGAACTAAACAAGATAAACTCATCGAGTTTGGACTCATTTTTTTTTGTTTTGAGAGGTAACCTAGTGCTAGCTCATTTCTGTGGTCATATGATGAAGCAAGAAGGAGGTTATGGGAACTTTTAATTTAAATTGAGCAACGCCACGATTTGGGAGCTTATTTGGCTTGTTCTAATAAGGACTTTGGAACAGAATGGCTTCCTGTTTCTGAATATACAACTGAAATAATTCTATGATATCTCGCTAAACCGAATAAACTCGAGTATGAGCTATTTGGGTTTGTTTTGGTATACTGTTTGGTACTGGATGATTTTAAAAATCTATTGATGTAACTTGAAGATGGCTACAGGATCTTTTAAACTAAACGAGATAAACCCATCGCGTTTTTACTTATTTGTTCTGCTTTGACAAATAATCTGGTGTTAGATGATTTCCAGGTTCTCACGATAAAATGAGAGAAGGTCATGGAAACAAAACGAACTAATGAATGAAAATTAAGCAGCACACTCGATTTTGGTCTCATTTGATTCGTTCTTTTAAGAATTTTTGAACAGGATGTTTTCTAGTGTCGGATGATAGAGCTGGAAGAAGTGTATTAAAGCTATTAAGCTAATCTAGATAAACCCATCGAATGTTGACTAATTCGGTTTATTTTGGCAAATACTTAGGTGCCGAATGTTTTCTAAGATATAATAAAGATGGAACTGAAAGGATATCGTTGGATTTTATTACTAGAAGATTCGCGGGGTTCGATAATTGAACTAGAATGTGGCCATGGAACTCCTGCACTAAACAAAATAAGCCCATTAAGTGTGGTCTCATTTGTTATATTTTTATATACACTCTGATTCAAAATTGTTTCCAGGGTAACATAGTGGAGCTGGAGGCTATGAGAGCTTTGTAAGGATAAAGGATTGAGTAAGGAACCGTGGTAACCTTAACCAAAACTGCAAGATCTCCTTTCGAAGATGTTAAGGTTCTTTCACGATTGCTCTTAAATGATGCATATGTAGCAGAATGACAGTCTAAGGATGTGTGGGGAGTTTTTGAAATTTCTAATTTTATCTTGTTACTTAAAGTATTAAGAACCACTGACTTAAAAGTAGTATTTATTGACTATTTAAAACTACTTACTTCAAGGTGGCACGGCATTGTTAATTCCAGCTAACTCGAATTAAGTTTTTGTTTCAATTATCCTTATTTCTTTCAACAATCTTATAAGTCTGTGTATACAAACACATTGACGTATAATCGTGTCATATCCGTCAGAATCGTGGCCACGGTAAATGCAAATAGACCGAATGGTCGAGTCTTACAATCAAGTTTTCTACACGTACGCCTTTTTGAGCCGTGAATATTTTGAAACAATTTGGATAATGGAATGCGCTTAAAAGTTCATACGCTGAATATAATAATAATAATAATCAATGACTTCGCACAAGGATGAACTGGAAATATTTAAATATTGGCTTAAAATATTTCAAGCAAATATTGTTACATGTGGGCAGGATGTTCATAAGAATGGTAAAAAATTATCACTTGAAGGTCACTTTGTTGTTTGATAAAAATTGTGAGATCTGTAATAATCTGTAATAATATTTAGGCATGTCCATTTCAATATCATTTCTTATATTGATTTTAATTATATATATATATATATATATATATATATATATATATATATATATATATATATATATATATATATATATATATATATATATATATATATATATATATATATATAAATATAAATTTATTTTTCGAAAACTTAGCCTATAGTGCATACAATACAGTAATTTTTCCGTCTAGTTTTATTTTATTAAACAACACACATATCTTATCAAAATCCGCTCAGCCGTTACGGAGTTTACAATACAGTTTTATTTTTTCCAATACACACCCAACATGCATATCGAAATCCGCTCAGCCGTTCCGGAGTTTGCAGCAGGCATAATAACCTACTACTTTCTTCACATTAATAACTAGTTTATATTAAACTTACAAGGATCTTACATATTAACATTACATTTTACACCTTAACTTTACATATATAACTACAAATATTACTCTCTTTTCGTTTTTATCGTTATCATTATCATTATAGGCACAATGACAAGTAGTGTTTTTTTAATATATTCTTTAAATATATTAAAAAAACACTAATGCCACTTTTCGTTAAAATTTTAAAACTCCAGAACGGGGTCACCTATCCAAACTAAATATTTAGGCTTTGTTCGAACGATTTAGAAGATGGTTTATGTGAAGTTTGCACAAAATCGGTAGAGCAGTTCTTCATTTATCACATTTTTTGTGACATTAAATTCAATAAACAAAATGTTTTACCTATGTTTGCTGTTTAGTTTTGCCATTTATTTATTCGTGCTCAAAATGAAAAAAAAATGTTTATCGAAATGTTTTAAATTAAGTTTTAAAATAGCGAGAATTAATAAAATATTTTTTTGTTTGAATAAATGAATTTGATGTTCTATTTAATTTTTTTTAATATTTCACTTTAACGTAGCGAAGCTAGTATAATCTATACATATACTAAAATCGTAGAAATATCAAAACTGTACATTGAATATATTTTAACGTGACAACGTCTTATAATTCGATAGAGCTGGCTGCACGCACGAAAAAACATGACTCATGCGGCGTTACCTCGCTCTGAGGCGTTCCGTTTAAGGCTTGGAGTACAAGCGAGAGCTTAAGACGTTGTCACGTTCAACTATCGTCTGTAAACCAACTTTACAGACAACCGATTTTTTTTAAAAGAATACTTGGGGCGTGATCAACAATCGATATTGAAGCCAAAAATATAGTTTTTAGAATTTTTGTCTGTTTGTCTGTATGTATGTCCGGGGTAAATTTAAAAAATACGGCATGGATTTACTTAAAATTTTGCATGAATATTACTAACAGGTCGGGTCAACATATAGGCTACATATTATCACGCTATCACCTACAGGACGAAGTCGCAGGCAACTGCTAGTATAAATATAAGATTAATATTAGATTTTTTTATATCATAAGATAGCAAACAAGCCGATGGGTCTCCTGATGGAAAGAGTCAACCATCGCCTATAGACACCAAAGGTTTTAATGGTGCGTTGCTATCTTGTGGCGAGGTCTAATGCTACATGCATAAGTTTACCGGCTACCTTACCCTCCAAACCGGAACACGACAGTAACAAGCACTGACGCTATTGCGGCAGGAATAGGTAAGGCAGTGGTACCAGACCCGGGCGAGACAATGTAGAACTCTACTACCTAATATCCACGATGGTAGTGACTTGTATAGCCAATCGGTCGCCTGTTACAACCTGCCTGGCAGTACGGCAGTCGGCCTATTCTTCAAAGAAGCCCAGGACCAACAGGGGGGAAAACATTTCATATTTAATTCAACTTTATCCCTTTGGAGACTATATTTACAAAACTCTTTCGACGGACGTTTATTCTTGTACCCAATGTCAGTTGGATCAGTCCAAGGGCGGACTCAGGGCGGTCATGGGAATCATGACCCCCCCCCCTCCTGGGCAGGGGTCTAGGTATGGATTTATAAGGATTAGAACCTATTATTATTGAATCTCAAATATGTGGACCCCCCTGAAGTGAAGGCTGGATTGGCCCTTGTAAATGTGACCCCCTGAATCGAAGGCTTGATCCGCCCTTGGATCAGTCTGGCAGTATTAACCGTGTTTTGATGGTTGTATGGAATTAACGATTTCATAAATCAGCAGGTTGGACGTCGTTTATATAAACTGTGATCAATATTGCGCTAAGTACTGACCATGAAGTATTAGGCAAAGCTGAAGCTAGCACTCATATTAATCACTTGAAACAAATACCTATGTTATATCTTTGTCTATGAGGTCTCCCCATCTATTTTATACATATGTTAGAAAGAGAGGGTAAGACCTCAGAAGAAGTCAGCAGTATTTAAAATGTTGTTTCAAGTAGGTGTTAGAATTGTTGCCTCCAGATATAATACAATTTCATGGTACTGATCCTTGACAAACGCCAACATTAACGTTTTTATTTTAAAAAATATTTTTTTATGATGTCATTGACCTACACATATGCTTCTATCGGGTCGGAGAGGGTTTTTGTTACTTATTGCATTTTAGTGTTTATAGGCGATGATTATCTTCTTTCAACTCTTAGCCGTCAAATTTGTTCCCGTCTAACGTTGTTAAAGACCACGATTTGATATTGGCTAACCTATAACCCATAACCTAATATGTTAATATTCAACTCAGCCCGCTTAGGATATTCAACGTGAGGTATGTCGCACACGAGAAAAGAGATATTTGTCGATGTTGGTTCCGGTCCCTTTTGAAGAATAGGCAATCTGTCATTCTGCCAGACAGTACGTAAAAGGTGAACAAATATTCAAATATGTCATTGGCATCATGATTACTAAATGGTATTAGTTAAATATATCATTGCCATCATGACTACTAAATGGTATTAATTAAATATGTCATTGGCATCATGACTACTAGATGGTAGAGATCTGTGTCTTGTCAGAGTTTAGCACCAACGCTTTACATACATTATTTTTCTGACGCAATAGCATCAGTGCTTGTAACTTTCGTGTTCTGGTTTGTAATTAAAGGCCAATAAACGTTAGTGAACTAGCATTATCATCCCGTTACACAGATATCAATGCACCATTAACATCTTTGATGTCTATAAACGGTGGCTTCTCATTGCATCAGAAATATCATCTGATCGCTTTGTTTTCCTGTGACATAAAAATAATCTTTAAAAACTAGAAAAGAAAATTTTTGACAAGACTATTTTTTTTTGTTAAGTTTTTAAAGTTTTCCCTAGCACGGGATAAGTACTAATGCAGATATATAGAAAAAAAATATTTATCCTAACATGCATGCTATAAAAATAATTTCTCGTTGATGCTCGTATAGACAAATCGATGATGCTTTTTGAAGACGGCCATTTTATATTCTGACGGCCAGTTTCCGAATCACTTAATTTTAACAAACAACAAGTCTGTGTTTAACAGACCATGTGCTTATAAAAATTATTTTAAACACAGATTAAATGCTTGTTTAAATCAATTTGTGTTTCGGCAACCGGTCGTGAGCCTTGTGCATTGGCCTTATAGTATATTTCATTTGTGCTTAAAACCAAGTCCAGTACCTCTTACTCAATTATTTTATTACACCAATACAACGCGACAATAAAACAATTATATCTTAAAAAAGTATAAAATTTAATCAAATAAAGTGGTGTGTAAAGGTCGATAATCAAAACGATACTGATTAGTGAAACTTAATATTACCTAAACATAAAACATTATATTAAACTAGCTGACCCGGCAAAAGTTGTTTTGCCTTTTTAACTACTCTTATTTTTTTAATATATATTCTTACCTTTTAAACCTTCCCTGGACTTCAACAATTAATTCAAAACCAAAATTAGCCAAATCACTTCAGCCGTTCTCGAGTTTTAGCGAGACTAACGAACAGCAATTGATTTTTATATATATGGATTACAAAAAAAGTACTCATTTTTTTGTTTAAATATATTATTATAACAAACAAACAGATGGTACCTGACGGAACGAGACAACCATCGTCTTTGGACACCACAGATAATAGATATTAATAGTGCGTTGCTATCCGTGCGGCGGGTGGTAAAGCCACATGTTATGCCATAGATTTACTGGCTAACTTACCCTCCAAATCGGAACACAACAGTGACAAACATTGACGCTATTGCAGTAGGAATAGGTAGCGCGGATGTACTAAGACCCGGGCAAGACGTTTTAGAACTCTACCACCTAGTAGTCACGACGGTAGTGACACGTAAAACCAATCGTTCGCCTTTACGAACCGCCTGGCAGAATGGCAGATGACATTCTTCCGGAACCGGAAAGTTAAAACTGTCTTCCTCGCAAAGGAACTAACTTGATTATACTTTTTATTGAGTAACGAGTAACGGCAAACGTTGTTCTGCCTTTATAACTACTCTAATTTTTTTTCTATATTTTCTCACCTTTTAAATATCCCTGGACTTCAACAATTAATCTAAACCCAAAATAAGCCAAATCGGTTCAGCCGTTCTGGAGTTTTAGCGAGACTAACGAACAGCAATTGATTTTTATATATAAACTAACTGATCCGGCAAACGTTGTTCTGTCTTTTTAACTACTCTTATTTTTTTCTATATTTTCTCACCTTTTAAACCTTCTCTGAACTTCAACAATTAATTCAAAACCAAAATTATCCAAATCGGTTCAGCCGTTCTCGAGTTTTAGCGAGACTAACGAACAGCAATTGATTTTTATATATATAGATAGATAAATTAATTTGCCCCCATAAAATTCATTATCGTACAAAATAAGCTACTTACACCATCGATGAACCTATAAGAGTAGTTGCATAATAAGTCGTCGGAACCAGTTGTGGGTTTGATTTCCTGCTTTTTGCTAGGGTACTAGAACGGCCATGTAACACCGTTACCGGTTACCTAACTATTGATTATGTTATTATTTGAGAAAATTATCTTACATTGCTATTAGTAAACTAACTGGGCCGCGCAATTTCTCCCGCGTGTAAATTAGGTCGTCAATATAAGAAATTTTATACGATATTTCACAAAGTATATAAATGCCCGTATCCCCGGAGAGGTAGGCAGATGTACAAAAAGATACTCTTTGCAACAAATGCACCCACGATTAGCCGAAATCCCACAATGTATAGGCAAGCCTATCGCCACCCGGCCACTTATTCAATGCTGGGTAACGTTGCTTTTATCAGAAAACTAGAAAATCACATTTTTTAATTGCCCAAGCCGAGAATCGAACCCGGAATCTCATAGTCTCAACACCGGCACCGGACCACATATTAAACCACAGAGGCGACCCCTGTGAAACCACAGTGAAAGAAAAAAAAAAAATATATATATATATATATATATATATATATATATATATATATATATATATATATATATATATATATATATATATATATATATACGGCCTGTTAGCCTTGAAGGGGTAACAGGGTATCTGATTCTCATTCCACATAAATGAAAAAAAAACATACCCTTAAATTTTAATCTAATTATCCAATAAATTCATAATTCATACGCACCAATATGTTCACGCAAGTAACGCGCATAGATAAATAGGTAGGTAGTATGGTGCAGCTACACATGTCGGGCTACGGCGAAGGTTCGCGCTAGCCCGAACTATATCGCGACACCTGCGTACGTCATAATGACGCCGTATTATCACTGATCATCAAACCGCGGCCCGCAGGTTATATTTGTGCGCCCCGCGACAAAGCAAACAAATTACAAGGGGCCGTTCATTAAACTCTTTAATTTTATGTAACTACTAGCTGACCCGCGCAGCTTCGCCCGCGAAGAGATAAATATGTTGTCGAAATAGCTTTTAATACAAATTTCATCGCCTATTTCAGCCCTTCAGCGGTTGATTTTTTGAAAAAAATAGCCTATTTTGACCCCGGATCTTCAACTATTTCCATGCTAAATAGCATGAACGGCTGGACCGATTTTGACGGGACTTTCACTGGCAGATAGCAGATGTGATAGGGAGTAACTTAGGCTACTTTTTTAGAAATTTTTCCACGCGACGAAACCGCAGGCTCAGCTAGTATATTATAAATACCTGGCAGAATGACAGAGGCGGATTGGTCATCATAATCGTAATGCAAGCAAATGGTATACCTATCTAAGTATTTATTTTTAGTTAACTTCATGTGCAAATTACAGTTTGCTATTATTATTATTGTTTATCATAATTATATTATCTATTGTGTTGGCCGCGCTAAATATATCACCCGCGGACCGTAGTTTGACGCCCACTGCAGTGACGCGTCAAGGCCCTTCGCGAAGCAGTTCGGGATATCGCGATAGCACGAACCTTGTAAATACTTCCTATTTTTTATTTATTTAGAATAATAATCAGAATACCTTATTACCCCCTTCAAGGTTTAGGGGGTAATAAGATATTCTGTTTTCCCAATAATTTTCTGACAACAGTAAATAAGATGGATGGAGATATAAGATTATAAGATAACCAATAGACATCTAAGACGTTAACGGTACGTAGCCATCCGTGAAGTAAAGATGTGCCTTGTAAAAAAAAATGTGAGCGTAATATTTTGTTTCATGGGATAACAAACAAGCAGCTGGTTCTCCTGATAAAAAAAGGTAACCATCGCCTATAGACACTGAAAATATTAATGGTACGTTACTATCTACATGGCAGGGTTGGTATGCCACATACATAAGTTTACCGGCTACCTTACCTTCTTTTGCTATTAAAACGTTGTTTGAGGAAAAATAACACGAGAGTATGTATAAATAAAGAAGTACAAGGAGCTATATTAAGAAACTGCACATGTACATTTGGTACGACAAATATTCATCCCATTCATTTTATTTATGCTGTGAATTAAAGAAAACTAGCAATCGCCTGTGGCCGAAATTCAACTTTAGCTAAACAATGAAAATTTTGAAGTTTGACGACAGACTTAGATCCTACGTCCTTTCTCAAGTCTAAAACTATCTTTATACCAAATTTCATCCAAATCTGTACAGTTGTTTATGCGGGAAGAAGATACAGACAGACTTTTACTTATGCATTTATAAAATTAGTATGGATTATTTATCCATACTACATTACACATGTACATAAAAATGGACAATTATATGACGTGGAAATTTGTATAGTATTTATACGACCTAGCTTACAAATAAAACTAGTAATCGTTTGTAAATACAATATTTCTTAACTGCACAAGGGTTGTCACAACACTGCAAACACTAATACAAAAAAGGCGCAATAATTTAATTTCTCTTTCAGAGATCAGAAATTTAAAATAACTATTAGGTCTTGTCAAGGGCATTTACTGTGAATTGACTGCAACACCTTTTTGCGAAATTTTTAGCTAGGTAAAATTTCGTAAAAGATGCAATTTATGTAAAAGTGAAGGTAACTTAATTTTATAAGACAAGAATTTAAGTACATTCAAAAATGAAATATTCAAATAAACGACCGTTCTCTGTAAGTTTGTTTGTTACGCTTTCATTCAACCGATTTTGATGAAATTTGGCATGGATATAGTTAAAAATCCGAGGTAAAATAAGATGTATCTTTTTTTGAATGAACCCCTAAAGGACTGAAATAGGGGATATTACATGTTATATACAATATGATAATCTACTACTAAATAAATTACTAGTGTAATTTTATACAAAATCCCTAAAATTGAATTTTATAACTTTTAAGTGAGCTAGTAATCAGGAGAACCAGCTGCTTGTTAGGATAGAGGTAAGATAAAAGTAGATACTTGATGCTGGGAAAAGATAGACATTCAATTTTTTTTATTTCACACAAACGAATAGGTAAAATAACCATCGCACATGGGTACCATAATTTTTTTTTTTAATTATAAGATAGCAAACAAGCAGATGGATCTCCTGATGGAAAGAGTCAACCATCGCCTATAGACACCAAAGATGTAAATGGTGCGTTGCTAGCTTGTGGCGAGGTCTAATGCCACATGCATAAGTTTACCGGCTGCCTTACCCTCCAAACCGGAACACGACAGCGACAAGCACTGAAGCTATTGCGGCAGGAATAGGTAAGGCGGTGGTACCTGACCTTTTCTCTACTCCCAAATTTTTTCTACCTTAAGCTGAACCAAACGAAAATCCGCCAAACCAAACGAAAATTCTGGATCCGCCGCTGCCGCCTTTATATTCTTCGAATTAGCATCAGTGCGTGCAACTGTCATATTCCTATTTGGAACGTTAAGAACGACTCGTTTCTATTGACTTAATAATCCCTGCCACACGAATAGCAACGATCATTAACAAATTTTATGTCCGTAGGTGATGTTTAACTTCTTCCGTCACGAGAACCATTTGCTTTTTTTTATATCATAAGATAGCAAACAAGCAGATGGGTCTCCTGATGGAAAGAGTCAACCATCGCCTATAGACACCAAAGATGTTAATGGTGCGTTGCTATCTTGTGGCGAGGTCTAATGCCACATGCATAAGTTTACCGGCTACCTTACCCTCCAAACCGGAACACGACAGCGACAAGCACTGACGCTATTGCGGCAGGAATAGATAAGGCGGTGGTACCAGACCCGGGCGAGACAATGCAGTACTCTACCACCTAGTAGCCACGATGGTAGTGACTCGATAGCCAATCGGTCGCTTTTTTTACATTACATTTATGTAACGAGCATAGATATTTGTATTCCTGGGTTTGGGTGTTGATTAAATATATTTGATTATTTTTATAAAAAAAATGTATTTCTATATAATAATATCGTTGACTAACACCTATACTACAAGTAAATAATTTGCTTACTTTTGGGGTTAGATCAATTCGTGTAAAATTTTCCAGAGATATTGATTTATTTATATGTTGTGAAATAATTCATAGGGGCTTCTTGTCTTAAATAAAAAGAACGTGACAGCATACTATTTAGGATTGTCCTAAGCTAAGACAATGTTAGTGCAATTGGCCATTAGTCTTCAATTTTATTTTTTATCTTATATATAAAAGTCAATTGCTGTTCGTTAGTCTCGCTAAAACTCGAAAACGGCTAAACCGATTTGGCTAATTTTGGTTTTGAATTAATTGTTGAAGTCCAGGGAAGGTTTAGAAGGTGAAAAAATATAGAAAAAAAAAAGAGTAGTTAAAAAGGCAGAACAACGTTTGCCGGGTCAGCTAGTATATATTTAATTAAAGATATAATAGTTTAAAAACCAGGCAGATAAAAGCAGTACAAACAAACATATTTTACTGCAGTTCTTTATTTATATATAATATTAAAACCTTTCATTTCGATCTTATGTTTGAGTAACTTACAATTGATAAAATTATGGGGGGAGAAATATGTTTTTAGAGTTACTTCTCTTTCTATAGAAACGGGGGCAAGACGTATTCAGTTCGGAAACACCCCCGTCGGTAATTGATTCCACAAAGGAGTAATACGAGACAAAAAGTGCCGAGAAATTGTGGATTTCTAGACAGCGAGTTGGTGAGGATGGATCTTTGAATGTTGACGTGATGTCTGATAAAGGAATTCGGCGGCAGGAATAAATCCGAACAATTCATCGTAACATTCTCCAATCTCCATGATAGATGCGAGAAAAGATGCAGAGTGATGAGGAAGTAGTACTATATAAGGAACTTTTTTAAAAGAAAAACTTTTGCTTTAACCGTGTGTAAGATGACACGCATACATTTTAGGTTTCCGGAGTGAAATAGGAAACGCGGAATCATTGCGCGCGACCCGACACTATTCCAATTTTTATACTGATATGCAATAATTACTAAAATTAATTTGTCATTTTTATGGGGTTTATTAGTCACCAAGGATTTTTTTGTCACTATTAAATAAACAGATAAACAAATAAATAAATAAAGAAATAGCAAATAAATAGATGGCTCTTCTGAAGGAAAGAGAAACCATCGCCTATGGACACCAAAGATGTTAATGGTACGTTGCTATCCTTGTGGCGGGATGGTAATGCCACATGCATAAGTCTACTGGCTACCTTACCTTCCGAACGGAAACACGACAATAACAAGCATTGACGTTATTGTGGCAAGAATAGGATAAACAGTGGTACCAAATATCCGGGCAAGACGTTGAGGAAATCTAACACCTAGTATTTATAATGGTAGTGACACGTATTATTAATCGGTCTCATTCTACGACCTTCCTGACAGAACGGCAGTTGGTCTATGCTCCAAAGGAGCCCGCAGGCGTATCACTTAACGTTTGCAAACCGCCAGCGATCAGCGATGACTTTTAAACGTAACGAAAAACTCATCAAAAACGTCGCCAATTGCTTGCTTGTGTCTTGCAATAACTATATACGCATTGCGAGTTTCGTGATAAACCCGCGGGACCACTACGTGGGAAGTTTACTTATTGTTTTAGTGAGTATATTATACATTTTGACTCTTAATATTTTAAAATCACGTATTTCACCTTACTACACACTTTACACTTTTCTCCCGTGTTGGTTCCGGGCTCCTTTGAAGAAAAGACCAAATGCCGTTCTGCCAGGCAGGTCGTAAAAGGCGACCGATTGGCTATGCGAGTCACTAACATCGTGGCTACTAGGTGGTAGAGTTCTGTATTGTTTCGCCCGGGTCAGGTACCACCGCCTTACCTATTCCTGCCGCAATAGCGTCAATGCTTGTCGCTGTCATGTTCCGGTTTGGAGGGTAAGGTAGCCGATAAACTAATGCATGTGGCATTAGACCTCACCACAAGATAGCAACGCACCATTAACATCTTTGGTGTCTATAGGCGATGGTTGACTCTTTCCATTAGGAGACCCATCTGCTTGTTTGCTATCTTATGATATAAAAAAAACTAGCTCGGATGTTAGATATTTCTTTTAAAAAATCACCTTGTACACCTTTTTAACCGACATTTCCAAAAAGAAGATGTTTCCATTCGGCTGAATGTTTTTTTGCATGTTTCGTATGGGATTTATATTTATATATTATATTTATTAATTACTTTGTTAATTTTAGTTTGTTTACAGTTAAGGAATAAATGAAAGAATGATTACTCATTATTTTAACGAAATCAACAAAAGTAAATTACAACTGAATAATACAGACAACACACAAAGGAAGTGGAGTAGTTATCGTAGGCAAACCGGGGCAGTGCATCGGGAACCCTAACTTCAGGGGTCATCAGAATGAAGACGCTACGTTCATAAAAAATATCGATTAGCTAACCAAGTTGAATACAACATATTTAACTCATTTTTTTCCTTAATTATTATACCTTATAGTGAACGTATAAGCTAATTATAAAATATTTTTCCTTCTTCAGTATTTAGTTTTGTATAAGCTCAAGTTTCAATTTTGCCCCAAGGTTCTTGCTTGCATAGCTATTAGCTATGCCACTTCACAAAGGCGGTCTTATCACAGTAACAGTGGTCTTATCACTCTGCCAGACAATCCATACTATCCATACTATCCATACTATCCATACTTCCATACTTCCATACTAATATTATAAATGCGAAAGTAACTCTGTCTGTCTGTCTGTCTGTCTGTCACGCTTTCACGCTTAAACCACTGAACCGATTTTGATGAAATTTGGCATAAACATAAATAGACGTCGAGAAAGGACATAGGCTACTTTTTACCGCGGGAAAATATTTCGTTCCCACGGGAAATAAAACTAATCGAAAGAAAGCGTAACGTAAAGCGTAATGTAGTGCACATTAACTAGATGTCGCTGCACGAAAATACATCGCGCTAACGTATTGAAACACATATACATGTAATTAAATCGTTGAGGTTAGACTTACGTTTACTACGATTGTGATACGAGTATTTTAATGTTTGTTTGTTCATTGAATGCGCTAGCCGCTAATTCCTGGAACTACAAGTCGGATTGAAAAAAATTGTTGTGTGTATATGATTAATGATAGCTAGGAAAGTTATAGGCTATCAAGCATTACGTGACAATTATTCTTAGCGTAAAATATTGATATTTTTAAACTAAGTCGGAAGAAAAAGCGGTATCGAACGGCTGTATCCGCGTGTGCTGGCTGGCGTAATGCTTAAGTACACGTAAGTACAATGTACTACAAATATATTGGTTTTTAGTAGATGCACAAAAAAGTCCGCGACACTATATATCTATCTCTTATAACAACAACACAATAAGGAATTTTAAGTCGAAAAATTATAGAAAATTATAAGGTGAATTTTGAGCAGTAGGATTATTATACGCAGGCATATTAATCCTTACTAACGAAAAGTACTTCATCAACACGAAGATCTTAGGAAGACAAACTTTGGCTCTTATACCATGTTATTTGGATGCATAGTTTAAAAAAAAATTGTAAAACGAAAATAACTCAACAATAGTACCTAGGTATCGCCTCTGTGGTCTAGCGGTCCAGCGTTGGCGTTGACCACATGAGGTCCTGGGTTCGATTCCCGGGTCGGGCACAAAAAAAAGTGTTTTTTCAGTTTTCTGAGAAACACAAAGTTGCCCGGTTGGCGATAGGCTTGCCAACTATCACATTTGTGGGACCAAGTATCTTCGGCTAATCGTGGGTGCACATGTACCTCTGCTTACCCCTTCAGGGATATGGGCGTGAAGATACTTTTTAGTACCTAGGTATTTATCGAAAGGCTGTGCGAGATGCGGTGCGCTACTCTGACCGCCGAACGAGAACCAAACATTGCCGAGAAGAGCCGAACTGTGAGAGCGTTGGCTTTACTATACTTTTTAAGGTTCCATACTCAAAGTTTAAAACGGGACCCCATTACTAAGACACCACTGTCCGTCCGTGCGTTTGTATGTCTATCTATCTGTCCGTCACCAGGCTGTATCTCATGAACCATGATAGTTGAAATTTTCACAGATGATGTAGGTATTTATGTTGCCGCTATAATAACTAAAACTAAAAAAAGAATAAAATAAATATTTAAGGGTGACCACCATACAATAAACGTGTTTTTTTGCATAAACTCACTTTTGCATTTGCATAAAATCACTTTAAAAAGAAATAATTAAAATAAAATAAATATTAAGAAGGCTCCCATTCAACAAACGTGATTGTTTGCCTTTTTTTATAGATTATGGTACGGAACCCTTAAGCACGAGTTCGACTCGCAATTAGCCGGTTTTTTAAGGTACATGAGTGGAATCATATACCTTTAATCTCTGCGGCCCGCGCGAAGTAAACGTGTGACCGGCTCCTTTCGTAATAAACTTCTTTGATACGGAAGGTTGGATTTTCCTTCTTTGAAAAAAAAACACTTTACTTTGTAGTAGTTGAATCAAGGATTTATAACGTTATGATTTCGATATTTTTGCTGTTTCGTGATTGGTTCCTTGCGTTTCATGCTGTTTCGTGATTGGTTCGCCAACTAGCGCTAGAAGACAACGTCATAATATCATATACTATAACCAATCACAAGGACGCAAATATATCGAAATTATAACGTTTTAAATCCTTGAGTTGAATACTCTATCCATTTTGTCTATTTTACGGTGTTATTGAGGGATACATGATCGTTCGCTTTGGCCTAATATGTATCTAATTCGTTAGTAAGTAGGTGTAAGTACTGTATTTGTATAGCTACATAATAAGGATTTGTAGTTATTATATTATTAAATCTTCCTTTAAATCTTCCCCATTGTGGAAAACTGCTTAATTCTTGAAGCTGTAGGTATACCAACATGAGCAGTCATTTAGGTAGAGGAAGCACAAATTTTCCAAACAAGATCGTATTGATTGGTTAGTGGTTACTTAGGGGAAAGTTCCTGAATTAGGCTACAAAAAAATTTACATAGTTAAAGACCTTCGTGAAATCGTAACCAACATTAAAGACTTGATATTTGAAGTGTACCCGGAATTCGGATATGATAGATTTACCAAAAAAAATCAATTGATGTGTGTAAGGGCAATTTTATCTGCGAGAAATGCAAGCGTTGACGCCATCTATATAAATAAATAAAATTGGGGTGTCTGTTTGTAATATTAAAATAACCGCTTTTTACTAAATGCATATGGATGTATACACGGTAAGTATACCAAAATAACATTTTTTACAATTTTTGTCTGTCTGTCTGTCTGTCTGTTTCTTCCGGCTAATCTCTGGAACGACTGGACCGATTTTGACGGGACTTTCACTGGAAGATAGCTGATGTGATAGCGAGTAACTAAGGCTATTTTTTTTTAAATTTTTCCACGCGGACGAGGTCGCGGGCTCAGCTAGTATTTACATAAAGATATTACCTTATTTTATAATTAAAACGCATTAAAACAATCAGATCTTCATAAAATGTATATAGGAATAATTCAGAAACATACTCTCTTAAATAGTTTTGAAAATCCATCTATATATAAACGGACGGAGTTACGCTCAAACATATAAAAAATATAAACATTCTGAATTAGAATTTCATTCTTTTTTAAAAATCAGTTGAAAAAATGACCTTACAGTTTCTGAATAATAAAGATTGTATTACTAGACGCATTAATATAAAAAACCCTATCAATGACAAGACGAATTGCACAAAATAAACATAACCTTAAAGTAAGCAAATTTTGCTGGCTATTATTCAATCATATCAATGCATAAAAATAGATGATACTGAAATATGTACAATTAATACATGAAGGAAAACCTTTGACCCTTTTTCAAACATTTGCGCGCACAGAAAAGTATGAAATTTTTCCAATTTAAAGTTTACATCGCGGAGGATAGCAGAAATCTAATATTTTTAAATAAAATGAATTAGAATTACATTAAATTAATTAAAATACACACTATATTCATGTGACAATATATTATGATGTTTTCAAAGAATATACAATACTAAGTAAGAGATGTTTCCTTCATCTAAGGATACGTAAGAAGAGACCGGACACCATAGACAATAAATAACAACTTAATTTTAAAACGGAGATACCTAAATTAACCAATTACAAGCAAGGTAGGTCAGTAATGCCAACCAAAAGAACAAATAAGTGACGTGCAGCCTATTGCTGAAATCTATCGATATCGATATAAGAAAAACCCTATAAATAAGGTAAGGGTGTGTAAGGATAATACACACACACATATATACTATTTTCTTTACAGCTAAAGACAGTTGTTAAACTTAAAAGAGATTTTAATGTTTAGTCTATGGTCTAATTTCGACCACAGGTTATCGCTAGTTACCCTAAATCTGAACTACTTTTGTACAATCATAAAAAGAAACCTATGTCAATCCTAGGCTGTAGCTTTCTCATAAGAAATAATATAGTATGAGAAAGCTACACTATCCTGAAATGACATAGGTTCCTAAAATATCGGTCTAGTAGTTTTGGATTTATTGGTTGCAAACAAACAGAAATACAAATGCTTTCTATTTATAATATTAGTTCAGATAACATCTATTCCGCATCACACAAACGCTAGCTCAAAACGTCGGGAATCAAAACCGAGTCCCATCAATTGCAAATCAGAATCGCTAAAACCTTAACCAACGGAGCATTCAAACGAATCTAATTTAACTTTTACAAAATAAATATATTCAGGTATCTTCACGCCCGTATCCCGGAAGAGGTAGGCAGAGGCACCCGCGATGTGCATCCAAAATTAGGCGAAGATAGTAGATACTTAATCACACAATATGATAAGTAGCCAGCTTATCGCCAACCGGACACTTTTTCAATCCCGGGCAACGCTGTTTTCATCAGAAAACTGAAAAAACACATTTTTGATTGTGTACAGGACCACTAGACATAGAGGCGATAATATCTCTTGTATATAAAATTCTCGTGTCACAATATTAGTTACCATACTCCTCCGAAACGGCTTGACCGATTTTTATGAAATTTTATATACATATTCAGTAGGCTTGAGAATCGACTACTATCTATATTTTTCATACTCCTAAGTGATAAGGGTTGTCTACCCCTACATTTTTTTAAAATTTTTGGACTATTTTTTTTATAATGTGGCATTAAAAATACATACAACCCTAAATTTTCATCCTTCTATTACCAACCCCTATTTTTTAATCAATAATTTATATGGCAAAACAACGTTTGCCGGGTCAGCTAGCTTATCACAATATTTTCAAATTTTCAACTTCACATAAATTCATAATTGTATTTGAACTATGATAAATATTTATAACTTACCTTCACGAAGGAAGGCACACTTATGTCTCTAATAATGCTGAAACTTTTAAACAAACTGAGGCATAAACTAAAAATCAATATTCACAAGATACACGGACGTTAAGTTCAATAGGCGCGCGACATGCGCGTACGGCTAGAGCGCTGTTCCGAAATAAACAACCCTACCATTACTTCGCTCACCACCACCTACCATAAACTCTAACTGACCATTGTAGCAAATTACTATGCTTGATATATCGCTATGATTAATTTTATGAGTCCTTTGTTAGTCGGTGAACTTCTTTAAATCAATAATATATTAAGAGGCGTCCATTGCACGATCACAAAAGGATTGCTCTACTTTCAACATGTCGAGGTTAACATTTTTGTGGACTTAAACTTTATATACATCTACTGGATTCATATTTCACTAATACAATAATACAAGTTCAAATGTATTATAAATAGCCATTTTATAAAATAAAAATATATGCAATACTTTAAAAATTAATATACATATAATAAAATCGTAGGAAAGTCAAAACTATACATTGAATATGTTTTAAAAGAATACTTGGGGTTGGGGAATCGATATCGAAGCCAAAAATATAGGTTTTAGAATTTTTGCCTGTTTGTCTATTTGTATGACCCGGGTAAACTAAAAAAATACTGCATGGATTTACTTCAAATTTTGCATGAATATTATTAATAGGTTGGGTCAACATATAGGCTACATATTATCACGCTATCACCTACGGGAGAGGAACTGTGCGGAGTAAACGAAGTCCGCGCGGACGAAGTCGCGGGAAACAGCTAGTATATTAATAGTAATTAATCAATTAATTAATTAATAATTAATATTAAATATAAATAAAAATATGTTAGACGCTTGACCCCTGTAGTCCATCCCTGAAACTTCTCGCTAAATTAAGGCATTTTAAGCTCAAAGCCAAAGCTATACCTAAGCTGAGCACAGAGTTCAAAAACCTTAAATTTGTTAAAATTATAGTATTTTAATTTTCGAAAAAAATATATTTTTAAAATGATGATTAATTTTGATCTTTCAAGTGGAATTCGATACTATTTTTGAACCCTAACTTATTTAATCAGCTATAAAGTCGAAAGGTTAAAAATGTCAAAAAATTGTCAAAAAAAACATTTTCAAAAATTTTCACCACTGATCAACGGCGATCAACCGAACGAATCAACTGATTTTGATCCAATTTACGGTATTTGATACAGATTTTTAGAGAGAAAAACTGATTAGACTTAAGTCAATTAGTGTATTAGCCTGAAAATTATTTTAAAAATATTAAATAAGTTTCTTTATAAACAATAAAATATTAATATTTATAAAGCTGTAATTTTTGAAAACTTGATTCAATTTTGATTTTTGAAACTGAATTTGACATAGTTTAAGTACCAAAATATTGTAGAAAGGTAGAAAAATGATTGGTTAAAAAATCTCGAAGTTATGTCGAAAAACACTTTTCGTCACACAAAAATTATCGTCAACAGTAACTCCAGAACGGATAAACAGATTTTAAGGAATAGAGCTGATTAGATTTTGTGCTCAATCAGTACGTTAATCTGGTAGTTATATTAAAAAATACTGTTTTACTTAAATCTTTCTGATGTTTTTTCAAAATATCTTAAAATCTTCTGGTCTGAATTGATCCTTTTCAGGAAGTCTAAGTTGAGTGGAATACAATTGAATGCCATCAACCGCGTTTCGATCGATCAAGCCGTTCAAAAGTTGTGAGATGTTTACATTCACACACACATATATTTTGGAAAAACGTGGGATGCTACACGTAGGAACGCAGAAAATGGGCTAAGAGATGTTGATATATGGCTAAAAAGTAATCTATTAACACTCAATATATCTAAAACAAACTACATATGCTTCTCTATTTATAATAGTTCTCAACCTCCTAACGATTTCAAAATTAAAATGCATAATTGTAGCGACAGAACCAACACTTCATGTTCCTGCCCATTTATTGAAAAAAATAATGTAGTAAAATATTTAGGAATCATGCTAGACCAAAGATTATCGTGGCATCCTCAAATTGAATTGATATCTGGGAGGATCGATTATGCGCATGCTTGTTTTATTGATGCTACTGAAGAATTGGTAAACAAATGAGAGGCTGCAGAATCTCTATATTAGATTTATTTTTGGTTTACGGAAGTATGGCTTCCTATACGGCTGCGTAGGAATACTCATATTCTTTGTCTACTTTTAACATCCTAATGCACCAAGCTATCTGCACCTAATCTAATCCTAATGCACCAAGCTATCTGCATGATGGATTTTCTTTCTTGCATCCACCTGGCTCACCTTGTAGATCAAGTGTTACTGCCCTTTTAAAATGTCCCCCACACAGTTCAAAATTTTTATCAAATTCTTTTCATGTTCAAGCTGTCAGGTTATGGAAATCACTACCGCCAAAAGTTCGTATAAGTCAATCTCTTCCAATTTTCAAAAAGAGTCTAAGAGCACTTTTTCTTGCTGGGTCTACATAGTATTCTTTTTTTATTTCTATCGATTGTTGTTCATCCATACTTAATATTATAAATGCGAAAGTAACTCTGTCTATCTGTCTGTCTGTCTGTTACGCTTTCACAGTCAAACCACTAAACCGATTTGGATAAAATTTGGTACAAATATAGTTTGAGACCCAAGAAAGGACATAGGATAGTTCTTATCCCGGAAATCCCACGGGAACGGGAACTATGCGGGTTTTTATTTTAGAATTTTTTCCACACGAACGAAGTCGCGGGCACAGCTAGTTTTTAAATATTATGTGACTAAATTTAATGCATCAAACTATTCATATCTATTTAGTTTTATGATTATTGTACACTATTTTAATATTTCGATAATTACCTATTGCGTTTACTCTTATTCGGGTCAGCTGGAAGAAATCTCTTTTATTGGGGATAAGCTCGCCCATTGTACAGTCTGTTTTAATAAGTCTCTATATGTATTACTTCATTTTTATTTGTGCACAATAAAGTATTAAATAAATAAAAAAATGATGTGGTGTCGCGGGACACCAGGTAGGGACGAACTTCCTTCGGCTAAACGGCACTACTCGTTTGTGTACGCGACTGTCGCGCCTGCGCACGTCTCATTTAACGCTTTTATTCCACGCATTTTTCTTACGGTTTTACTATCACATTTTTTTCAGTTCGGTCGCGCAGTAAAATCCCTATCCCCTCCAAGCCTGCCGTAAGGAACTTCGTTCCAATAAAATTAATATCAATGTAATACCAAATACCTATGTATTTTAACTAATCAAATATAAAAAATCAATTTCGAATTTTCAGACACTCCCCATTCACGTGGAAAAGTGTCAATTTAGTCAAAGCGCTTACGGCTCTTATACACATAAACACGACACAGTAACGGAACACAGCATAATCTGTAAGAGTTCTAAATGCCTAAATCCTTCGATTCGATTTACGTTTAGTTCACTACCTAACTACAGCCCTCAATTACAATTTATGTGAACTGTGAAGGGGACAGCGCGTACGCAGTCCCCACTACCAAAAATTACGCGTCCGAGTTATCCACATTAGGGATAATCGCAGAGGTCAACCCGACCGCAGTGCAATGGAAGGGCCTCGCTCTGGGGGAACCGCCTTCTTGATCACGGTGTCCCCTACGCCAGGTAAGTATGACTATGGATCTGTAAAATTGTGTACTCTATCGCTGTATTCAAATCTTACTAACGTGATCTATATATGGAGGCTACAATGTAATATAAGTATGTAAGATAGGTATAGGAAATACGAAAAATCATGTAATCAATCAATCACAAAATACATAAATATTGCCGGACTGTCATCACCTTAATTCGGAAAAAAGCTTCAACAAACCCGGATATTTGGCTGAAACTGTAATTTTTTACCCGACTTTTTTTTTATGTCATAAGATAGCAAACAAGCAGATGGGTCTCCTGATGGAAAGAGTCAACCATCGCCTATAGACACCAAAGATGTTAATGGTGCGTTGCTATCTTGTGGCGAGGTATAATGCCACATGCATAAGTTTACCGGCTACCTTACCCTCCAAACCGGAACACGACAGCAACAAGCACTGACGCTATTGCGGCAGGAATAGGTAAGGCGGTGGTACCAGACCCGGGCGAGACAATGCAGAACTCTACCACCTAGTAGCCACGATGGTAGTGACTCGATAGCCAATCGGTCGCCTTTTACGACCTGCCTGGCAGAACGGCAGTTGGCCTATTCTACAAAGGAGGCCGGGACCAACACGGCGAAAGTACTGCAGGAGTGCATTGTGTTTATCAATCTATATTTACAATATGAATAAAAACTTCGTTTGTTTTTTTATTTATTAAAACTATGGATTCTTCGCAATGCAACGAAGTGATTAGGTACGTTGAAAATGTTAAAAATTACTAAACATCAACGTTTTCACAACTCGCAATGAATTGACATAATATTGAAGCAATTATTAATTATTCAAACTCAATAGTTTAGTGCATAATCCGATTATTGAAAACCCGTTGATGATTTAACAGTTTTTTAACCTGTTGACCAATGACGGTTTTCAAATTAATCTAACGCAACTGTAAAATACCAATTTGAAAACCGTCAATGACACACCTCTAGTGGTGCTAAGACGCGGCATATCCTATGAGGGCTCTAATTTTTTCGACTCAATTAATTAGTGGTTCAAATCAAGTATGAAGGGGACAGCGCGTACGCAGCCCCACTACCAAAAATTACGCGTCCGAGTTATCCACATTAGGGATAATCGCAGAGGTCAACCCGACCGCAGTGCAATGGAAGGGCCTCGCTCTGGGGGAACCGCCTTCTTGATCACGGTGTCCCCTACGCCAGGTAAGTATGACTATGGATCTGTAAAATTGTGTACTGTATCGCTGTATTCAAATCTTGTTAACGTGATCTATAGGGAGGCTACAAAGTAATAGTGACATCTGTCGATAACCTTTTACATTACGTGTTGCGAGCAGCGTCAAACTATCAAAGTGGAGAGAGCTTAGGCACCTTGCGCACTAGACGGTCACGACTACGACCAAACTACGACCAGTGACCGCACCGACCAGATTAACTAAGAAAACAATATGAACACAACACAAAAAATACAAAATCTTTTATGATTAAATTTTCATTTATACAATATTATTATTTAAAAGAATAGATAATAGCAAAATCGCGTAGTCCGACATTGGTTTCAAATCTTATAATAGTGGCCTAAGAGAAGGCTGCAGCATAAGATCTATATCTTCTAGATTTTTTTACCCTTTAAAAATAAATTTTAAAAGTGATATATAATATGATATAAATAATAATATGATATTTAAAATAGATTTGTTTTAAATGAGAAGGCTCAACTAAATATCTAAGCGTTTTAGAAACGTGTTAGTTTTTGCAACCTCCTTGTAATTATTAGTACAATAAAAATTTTGGAAATCTACCAATAAAGTGAACGTTTAGTACGAACGTACTAACATTTCTAAAAGATATCGTTCTTAAGCTGCAGCCTTCTTTTAGGCCACAATTACAACATTTATTTAAATAATAATATTAATTATATAAATGAAAATTCAATTATAAAATATTTGTATTTTTGTTTTATATATAAAAAAGTAAACAATAAAAACAATTCACATAGGTAAGGTAATCATTTTTATACTTTGTAACGTGTTAAGCAACATTTTAGCTTAGCAACCAGTAGATTGTTATTCCAATGAGCTCTCTCCATTTTAATAGTTTCACTCTACGCGCAATACGTAATATAAAATGTTGCCGACAGATGTCACTATTACATTATAGCCTCCATATAGATCACGTTAGTAAGACTTGAATACAGCGATAGAGTACACAATTTTACAGATCCATAGTCATACTTACCTGGCGTAGGGGACACCGTGATCAAGAAGGCGGTTCCCCCAGAGCGAGGCCCTTCCATTGCACTGCGGTCGGGTTGACCTCTGCGATTATCCCTAATGTGGATAACTCGGACGCGTAATTTTTGGTAGTGGGGACTGCGTACGCGCTGTCCCCTTCATATTAACGATAATCGAATTAAATCGCTTAGGGCTCTTTGGACTTAAGAGTACGCAGCGTCGTGACACCACTAAAAATGTGTCATTGTCGGTTTTCTAATTAATTTAATGTAAGTGATTTTCGGTATTGGTTAACAGGTTAAAAAACTGTTAAATTAAATCGTCGATGGGTTTTCAATAATCGGATTAAACACTACTCAATAGTTTAAATAATTAATAACTGCTTCAATATTATGTCAAATCATTGCGAGTTGCGGAAACGTTGATACTTTATTAGCTTTTAATATTTGCAACGTATCTAATCACTTCGTTGCTTTGCGAAGAATCCATAGTTTTAATAATTAAAAATCCGTATTTTTATTCTTATTGTAAAAAAATGACAGTTTCAGCCAAATATCCGAGTTTAGGTGATGGCAATCCTACGTAGATACAATGCCACAAGAATAAGTATATTAGTTACCTTCCCTTTTTACAAGACGACACAGACAAGCACTGACGCTATTGTACTAAAATAGGGTAAGGTGGTGGTATACAAACCCGGGATGAGCTAAACTGCACAAGATTTACACAATCATTCAAATTTACGAACTGCCTGGTAGGAAGGACACTCACCACTTCTGGTCGGTATCCAAATACTAAGATAGTCGCTTTGGCGGCAACCGGAAGTGACACTGACATATGTATTGACGTTTTTGATCTCGAATTCCATTTTCGATTATAATATTATAGTGACCAAGGAACTTATATACTATAACTGGAATTGTTATGAAGCAATATTTGAAAAATAAAAATGTACTTTATTTCGTAACAAATAAAGTTGACATTTGTTTCTTACATAACAGAGGGGAAAAACGTTCTGAGCAAGACAACGACAAGAGTGGATGTTGTCCCTTTCTTGCAATTGCCAGTGTAAATAAAACTATCTAGATGGTAGATTTTTACACATTCGGTAATCGTTAAATCCTTTTTATTCATACACGTCGATAAATAGATTAGCATAAAATGTATTGTAATTAACATAGTGAGTTCTAAAATGTGCTTATCTTTTATTATTAAGTAATTAATTATGCAATGCAAAAACTGTTTCTCAAATTAGTAGAATTACTTAGTAGTAATTTACAAACAACGCATGGCCGCACTTATATATGGCGATTGGCGCTTTATTTAGTAGAAAGAGATACACTCCACCCATGTCGTGGTACTCTTCGGAACGATTTTGAAGCGCGTGTGAATATTCCTAGAATATAACTTCCTTGATAGTGACAGAGCTAGCATTATCATCTTCTATACTATTAATTATCTACAGTATGCGACAGTTATTACGTGAACTCGGTGAAATATATGATGACGTTGACGTGACGAGATGACGTTTTACCACAGTGTGATGAACACTTCTAGACTTGCGTTTACTGTCACGTAACTTAATGTCTGTTTTCGCCGAAATCATATCTTAAAAATATTATGAATTCTTATCTTTTATAAAAAAATATTTTAGTTTTCGTTATCTTCATATCATAATTAATAATTAAAAACTACAATATATGCATAAGATTCATTCTTTAAGTAGACACAAGCCTATTAATACGCCAATATGCATATTAGTGGAATTCAATGGCTATTAGCATCTTTTGATATGGAGAATCGATATGTAATCGAATCGAATATTAAATAAAAATATTTTACTAAAAAATACATTTTATTTCCTTAAACATATTTTTAAAACATGAAGTACTTAACATTTACATAAAGATTTTAATGTTTCATTACCACAATGAAATGTAACGTAAAATATGAATTTTACAACATAATAACGAATTTTAAGACAAACGCGATACATTACAACAGCAAACAAGATGGCCGTCCTAAAGGATAAAAACAAGCAACGTCTATTCACACCATGAAGGTGGAGCTAGCACTCGTATTAATCAATTGAGACAAATTTCTACGTTACATCTCATTCTATGAGGTCTCGCCATCTCTTTTTATACACCTGTGTTGAAAAGAGAGGGTAAGACCTCAGAAGATGACAGCAGTATTTAAAGTTTTGTTTCAAGTAGGTATTAGAAGTGTTGCCTCCAGATATAATGCAGCTTCATGATACGCACTAAATCTTGAATATCCTTAAGATTTATCGGTTGTAAAGCGTTAAGTACGTTACATACATACATGTTGTGTTTCTGTTACGTGCTATTGACGTGGTGGAGTGTGGTTGACGTAGAAACAGTGGCGAATTTACGCCCGATGCCGCCCTAGGCAGACTGGTATGCCGCTTTTTTGCCTTTTAGAGGAAGGAGTGATTTCAAAAATTACCCATTTTATTTACTTTAGCCGCCCCAGGCCCGGGCCTAATGGGCAGTGGCGTATCCAGAATTTTCATTTAAGAGCTTGATTCAGGGAAGTTAAGTTCGACTTCATTAAACTGAGGGTAGACTTCATCAACTTAATCATCAAATTTTTTAAGGTTGGGAGGGTTATTTTGCGGAAATCTATTATTAAAAAGATGAAATTAATTAAATTTGCTATGATCCGCGAACTGTTCTATGTACCCTCCGCGATGGTACCGAAATGAAAGCCGTCGGTTTAATAAATGGATAAGACTCCCCGATGGTCCGGACAAAAGGAAGACCCCAGCGGCACAATTATCACCCACATCCACCACACTTTTACACCTACGTCTCACGCCGGCACCAATCACAAAAGCACACAATTTATGTACGCACTCAACGCATGTTTCACTTCGAAACCGAAGCATCTTCAGGAGAAACGAACACTATTTCACTCTACGAGAGTGTAATGCTTCGGTCTACGTCTTTCATTTCGGTACCATCGCGGAGGATACATAGAATAGTTCGCGGATAATAGCAAATTTAATTAATTTCATCGTTTTAGTAAGAGTAGTGATTGATGATGTAGTATTGGATTTGTTCCAGTTGTTGGATGAGTTTGTATATCTTGGATGGAAGGTACAACGCTGACATAGAAAGAAGAGTGTGTGCGGAAAACAGAGTGAATGGAGCAGTAGGGAAACCATTTCAAAGCACTGTCCTTAGTCGGAATGTGCCCTTGCCCTGCATAATTGTGTTTGCCCCAACGCTATTGTATGGAAGTGAGAGCTGGGTATGTCAGAAAAAGCATGATAGTAGAATTAACGCGTTCGAAATGATAGCGTTACGAAAAAAAAAATATTTCGACACGTCCCAAGAACAAAATCGTACGGAGAGATCAGACGAAATTGGTTTTATAATAAAATTCGCATTAAACACGCATAACGCCAAAAGACAATATATTTTTTATATTTATTGGTCTTTTGTTTTTGGAAATGCTCAAGTGAACATCATCTTATGTACAATGTACTCCCACAAACAAATATATTGTAATTGTTGGTTTTCCAGATACGACTTTGTTCTTGGGACGTGTCGATTTGTATCACTCACGGATCGCGTTCATATTACCAAATTGAGAGAGAGGTAATATACGTTCTGTAAGGCGATACAATATGCAATATGACCAGAGATAAAATACTTTTTATGATAATTATTTCATGTAATCAGCGCATGTAATGTACAAAATTACTCAGTCACAGTCCTTATTTATTGTAAAAACTCAAATCCGGACTTTTAACGAGAAATATTTTACTGTCGTTAAAATTTTTTTTTAAAACGAAAGTGATTGTTGGTCACCTCAAATATGAATGCTGAAATTGTCATAGTCCTTGCCCATACAAATTTTTAACGTATTTCATCTCAGAATCATGGTCGAAATTCATGGCTTCGACTTTCGATTTCTCGTACCTATACACTGTATATGTGCTTTTAAGTACTTATCCCGTACTAAGGAAAACTTTAACAACATAACGACGACTACTATCGACGGAAACTATCACAAAGCAAAGAATTTCGCCACGTTTACGGTTGAACCACCGATACGCAGATCAATCAGTCAAAATTGCCAGGCAAGGTCCCAGGTTCCAATTCAACCATGCCAACATTTTCTTAGTCAAATTTTTTATAGCTCTTCCTAACACGGAGTAAGTACTAAAACACATATAAAATAAATCGTTAAGGAAAAATCAAATACTCTTATTTCCATAAAACTATTTTAGATAAAAATGAAACATTATTAACTCCCAAAACTTAACAATCTTATCATAATCCTTGATTTAAGAACCTATGCTTATATTCTTGATGGTTTTTAGTATAATCATTATTCCAAAGTTTTAAGTACTAATTCTCCTCATTTAAAATATTTGTTTTCTCCTCCCTAGTTGTTTGTAAGAGATCAGATTTTGTAATTAATTCTCTAGATGGTTCTTCTATAACATCAGTGCTGGTATGTTCCAATTGAGCAGAGATGTAATGTTGAGATATGTGCTGCCGTAATTCTGTCTTGAGGCGAAAACTTTCAGAACATTGAGAACATCTGAAAATTTTATTTATTTAATTTTATTTATTTATTTAAAACATATACAAGCATAAATATTAACTAATGATAATTTGATATAAATACATCTAAAATAGTAAGTACTAAAAATTAAAATATTCCTTCGTTGTAACACTGAAATCATGCATCTGCATTTTTTATTGTATAGGACAGAAGTTAAGAAAATGGGCCTTCCAATGAAAAGACATGACTCTCACCTATGGAGAATATGCACGATAGTAGCGCCGCCTAGAATGCGCAACGATTAGGCGGTCAAATAATGACATCTGTTTTTTAATATTTCTTATAAATTATAGTACATAAAATGTTGCCTTTATGCTCTAATGTTCCTGTGTCGGTATTGACCGCATGAGAGCCCAGGTTCGATTCCCGGGTCTAGCTGACAGGAAGATAGATTATCTTCATCTTTTTTTATATTACAACATAGCAAACAAGCAGATGGCCCTCCTGATGGAAAGAGATAACCGTAACACGTAAGATATTACTTGAGTGTTGCTATCTGTGTGGCCAGATGTTAATAATAATAATATATGTTTTTTTGTTAATTTGTTTTTTTTTTAATAGCTGATAGATATTTTCCAGAAAGAGAAGCTGGCCTTTATTTCAATTTTTCTATTAAGGATAAGGATCTGGATCTGCTACAAAGATTATGTAAAACTTACTTATACATATTATCTCCTAAATGTCCACGTTGGTGCTTGACAAGATCGTTGCTTTGTGTAAAAGCCCGTTCACACATGTCACAGCGGTAGGGCTTTTCCCCAGTGTGTATTCTGTAGTGTCGTTTCAAATGATCCTTACTTGTAAATCTGTGAATAATAAAATTATATATTAAGTTTTGTTTTAATATCTAAGTTATAATATAATTTCAATCATTTGAATATACAGTGTGTAAAGAAAACCCTGTCCGATCCGAAAGAGGCATATAGGTTGGTTAAAGGCATTACTGAAAAAAATATTAAAATGACATTATATCTGAAAATAAAAAAGATATTGTTTTTTTAATATTAGTATTTTTACATATATCTCCCTAGAGTTAAGCAAATATTTTAAAAATGACAACATCTTGTCGCTGTTTGTTTTATTGTTTCGCTTTGGCGCCTTTCGCACAAACACCGTGCGAAGACGCGGAGTTCGTTTTTCGGCTTCGATAACATCCGAATTGCGCGGCATTCTTTGATAATAGGATTTACTTATTTGTATAAATACCATGTAAGATTACTTTTTTTATTAGGAAAACTAATTAATTAATACCTATAAAATAATTACACATATGTAACCGTATTACGGTACCAAATAACACCTTTAATTATCCAACAGGGTTTTCTTTACACACTGTATATATGTTTTATATATATACTATGGGAAATTGTACATGTTGGTGTTGGTCCTGGCTCCTTTGAAGAATAGACCGACTACCGTTCTGCAAGGCAGGTCGTCTAAAAAAAAAAGGCGACTAATTGGCTACAAGTGTTACTACCTATTGTGACTACTAGGTGGTAGAGTATTGCAGAACTCTCCCGAACTCTCAGAACACACTGGATCGGGTATTTAGTACCACCGCTTTATCTATTCCTGCCGCAATAACGTCAATGCTTGCAATTGTCGTGTCCTAGTTTGGAGGGTAGGGTAGCCAGTAAACTTATGCTTGTGGCATCGCCTCGCCTCACGGTTAGCAACGCACTATTAACATCTTTATCATCACGAAAGCCATCTGCTTGTTTGCTGTGTTACGATATAAAATAATGGTATATTGGCATTGTGCAGAGTTCCAGTAGTTAGTTAAAGGGCTTCAATCTTGTTTGAATATGACAACGATAACTCATCTAATTACTTACTAATAATCAATAACTAATATATACTTAAGTTTAGACAAAGAATTGCAATCAGTTAATTGCTAAATTCATTTTGAGCATGGACGTGGAATGCATTAAATAATTTTTATTTTTACATTTTTCCAACAATTGCATATTGAAAAAACTTACAAGAAAAGCTATAACTTAATGTTTTGCAGGGAACATTCAAGTTGAAGGCTTTTTTTGTTTCATATCACTATCATAGAAAAATAATAACAGCTTATAACATCACCTCTGTGGTGTAGTGGTCCGGTGTCGGAGTTGACCAGAGGTCCCGGGTTCGATTCCCGGGTCGGGCAATTCAGAAATGTGTTTTTTCAGTTTTCTGATAAAAACAACATTGCCCGGGATTGGAAAGTGCCCGGTTGGCGATAGGCTTGCCACCTATCACATAGTGGGACCAAGTATCTTCGGCTAATCGTGGGTGCACTTGTTGTACCTCTGCCTACCCTTTCGGGGATACGGGCGTGAAGATACTTTTATAACAGACGAATCTCCTGATTAAAAGAAACAACCATTGCTTATAGACAGCAAAGATGTTAATAGTGCGTTACAAGTTAACCGGCTACCTTACTGGAACATGACAGTGGCTAACACAAACACTATTGTGACAGAAATAGGTAAATTAGTGGTTCCAAATATCTGGGCGAGATGTTACTGAACTCTTTCACCTAGCAGTCCCAATGGTAGTAATACAAAGTAGAACATAGATAACAAGATACTTAAATCTATGTTGTCTATATGCAATTGTTGTCCTCTTATCAGGAGAATCATATGCTTGTTTGCTGTCTAATGGTACATAAAAACTAACAGGTGAAATCATGAGTACCAGTTACTAAAATATTACATACTTCATAGAGCAGGCATCACATTGATGTGGTTTTAGTCCTAGATGTCGTAACTTGTGCTGAGCCAAGGAACTGTGTTTTGTAAATCCTGCACCACAGGATTCACACTTATAAGAGCGCTCTCCTGTATGTGTTATGCTATGAGACTTCAATTCCCCTGAAAATATATTAGTATTTTATGTCTAAATATAGTATAACTATAATTTATTACACAATTGACCACCCCGTTGGTCGAGTGTTTAGCGACCCTGTCTACGCAATCGACAGGGCTCGGGTTCGAATCCCGACGGGGACAAGCATTTGTGTGATGAGCATAAATGTTTGTATTTCTGGGTTTGGGTGTTTATTAAATATGATCTAGTATTTATATATGTATTTCTATGTATTAATATCATTGACTAACACCCATAACTCAAGCAAATAATTTGCTTACTTTGAGATTAGATCAGTAACTGTAATTTGTCCAGTGAATATTTATTTATTTGTTTATTGAATTGACTAAGCACTTGTACTTTAATTTCACTTCACAACATAATTTGAGTAATTATATCACTCAACCGGTTTCACTTTTTAAGCATCTCCAGAATGTAATAAATAAAAAAAATACATCCTGAAGATGCTCAAACTTACTAAAAATATGTTGTGAAGATGCTCAAACTTACTAAAAATATGTTACGAATGATGTGGTAGTAATAAGAAAATACTTAATGAAGTTAACTATTTAATTTCACCTTTTTAATAATGGATTTCTGCAAAGTAATGCCTGAATCAATAAAAGAGAGAATACTTATTATTTTATTAAAAATTAGCCAACACCTCACATGGGGCAAATTCTCTCCATCCCCCCAGATGGATAAATAACACCACCAACATCTTTTGTGTCCAAACACAATGGTTGTCTCATTCCATGAGAACTGTCTATATGTCTACTACTATATTATAAAAAAACAAAAAAAGAGACCAGGAGCCCAGCTATAGATATACTAAACATAAAAGTAAATACTCACCTTTACTAACAAATTTTTTTGGACACAACGAACAAGCAAATGTTTTCATCCCTATATGTCTTCTAATATGCTGATTCAAGTTTGTACTAGAATCAAATCTCTTACCACATGTCGGACAAAGATAAGATTTATTACGATTGTGTACTTTTAAATGAGTTGTTAAAGAGGTTACATTCCCAAAAGCTTTATTACAAACTGAACAAATGTGTGGTTTTATATCGTTATGTAGATTCATATGAGCTTGTAACTGATTTTCAGTTCGGAAAGATTTTGGGCATATGCTACATTTACGTGGAACTTTATTAAGATGAATTATTTCATGACGTTTCAAATGACTAGTCTTGTTAAAAATCTTTCCACATGTCTTACAAGCTAGAACTCTCCCTTTTACAACATGTGTCCTCATATGAGCAGATAAGGAATTGAGAGATTTAAATAATTTTCCACACAAACTACACTCACGTTGTTCCTCCTTAATACTTTTTAATAATCCTTTATTGTTATTTATTGTTTCAGAATCAAATTCCACTTTCACATTTGATATAATTACACTTTTATGCTTCGACATATGTTTTTTATAATTAGTAAGTATTTTAAATTTCTTATGACATTTGTTACATTTATATGGTTCTTTATTAGTTATATTTTCATTACTGTTACTAATAACATTTTTTGTGTTTTGTTTTTTTTTATCTGCAATGCTTTCATTGCCTATATTAAGATCACTAACAAATAGATCATAATTGTTTTCATCTTCATAATGTGTGTCATCTAACGAATCATTTTCAACATGCATTTCCCATTCTTTTTTGAAATGCATAGCTGTATCAAAAACATTTTCATAAGTATCAATAGGTTCATTTTCAACTTTAATATGTCCCTTGGGATTCAATTCTCTACTTATTTTTTTTAAAAGTTCTCTAAATTTGAAATCAACTTTCTCAACATCATCTCGGAATTCAGTAAAACTTTTAAGGTTGTTATAGCACGAAACACACATTTTTCTTGGCAATCCATCTTCAGTATTAATCTGTAATTAAAACAAAAAGTCGTCACTAAACTAGTATGTTAACTTGTTTTGCTGCAAATCAAATTGTTTCCTGAATTGATTTTTAGCTTGGACAAAGGGCATTTTGTAGTCTTTTACATGAATATTATAAAGAGAAAGATGATTTGTATGTAATGGATAAGCTTAAAAAAATCTTTCAATTATTGAAAATGTAGCTTTCCTTTCAATTCAGCTTTCAAAGTATAACATACAGACAGACAGACAACTTTTGTATTTATAATTAGATACAGGCGTTTTTGTTATGTTTCAGTATCAATGTCCGTTGTTAATATAGTTGTTTCCAAGGAAGGTGTTAGACATCCACCTAATTTACTGGCTGTGGAACATTAATCATGTTAATAAATTGGTGTTTTCTTAAATATAATACTATTGCACTTTGTGTCGTAAAAGCATTTATGAGAATAAATAAAAATTAATCTAATAAATATACAAAATATTAAAATATAATTTTTTTTTATTTCATTAGCTAAAAATTCACATTTAATTCAGATGATTCTATATTCAAGCACGCAGTTTAGTTGGCACTTGGAGTTGGTATTGTTGCACACATTTATAGTCTATTATATATTATTATCAGAAAACTGAAAAACACATTTTGAATTGCCCAACCCAGGAATCGAACCTCATGTGGTCAACACTGACACTGGACCACTGGACCATTTCAATTTTCAATTGCACTAACCAATCATTTATCAATCAGTTCTGTTCTGTTCTGTTGAATCTTAGACCCCTGCATCTGGTAATACAACAGGAAACAGGAAGCAGCCAGCGCGGTGCTTCATTTGAAAACTTTGAGTATGTGGTGCCTTGACAGAGGTATTCCCTATATGAACATTTTAGAAGGAATCACTAAAGGACAACCAATGGTTGAAGCTATAAATGACAGAATCCCAATGACATTGGTATCAAAATGAAGTTACAAAATTAACCTGGATTCAGAACCTGAAGATAAATCGGGAATACATGAACTGAGGATATACACAGACGGGTCCAAGACCCGTGCAGGGACAGGGTATTTTCTCAGTATCTAAACATTAAAATAATGGAATCATTAGGAATGCACAACACAATATTTCAAGCAGAATGTATCACTATTGGCAGGGCTGCAATAGAGATTAAAACAAGAGAAATAAAAGATAAAATTATATGCATTATCTCTGACAGCGCATCAGTCCTTGCATCTCTAAAAGCCAATTGCTTCAATTCAAGCTTAGTGCTTGATTGCCACAAATTTTTAGAAGCAGCATCAGAAACAAACCAAATAATCCTACAATGGATAAAAGTCCTAGCAACTCTCAAGGCAACGATGAAGCTGACAAACTGGCAAAAGATGGAGCTAACAGGTAACCATTAGGTCCAGAACCGATAGACGTCATGCCCTATAGCCAACTAACCACATGGCTAACTGAGAGAACACGCCAACAACATGAAGTGTTGTGGATGGCTACAAATGAATGCAGGCAAACAAAAGAAATTGTGCCAGCCCTCTTGATACATCTGACACAACGCATCATGAAACTCAGCAGAAGTGACCTGAGAAAAGTTGTGGGCTCTATAACAGGGCACTGCCACCTAAACCGACATCTATTCAACATAGGTGTAACAGACAGCCCTTTATGCTGCAGCTGCATGGAGGAACAAGAAACAACCTTTCACATTCTCCTTGAGTACGGGAGCGTGGCTGAACAACGGGCATGCATCCTGAAATACCCAAAAACACCAAAAGAAGCTTGTGCAAACATCAGCCGTCTTATAAGTTTCTGGAAGGAGTTAGGATGGCTGGAATAGGTTTAGCCAGCTACGTACAAAGGCCCAAGTGGCTAAGTGCGGAAACAAAATAGCTTAAAAAAACAATAATTTATTAACAAATCAAATAAATGTAGAATTTATTTCATTTTATTTTATAACATTTTATTTTACACAGAAAAAACAAAAAAGAGAATATAAGCATAACATAAAAACAATGGGCGAGATTAACTCTACTTGAAGAGACTTCTTACTCGTTAAAGGATATAAAATAATGAGAATAAAGAAATGAGTAGACCTATCATACAAAAAATAACAAATATTATAAACTACAAATCTAATCCTAACATTCACTAAAAATAATGTAGAAAAAATAATAATGTAGAAAAAAAGTACATAATATATGGAGAAAAGGTGAAATTAATTAAATTTGCTATTATCCACAAACTGTTCCATGTAACTTCTGCAATAGCACCGAAAAGAAAGACACCAGTTTAATAAATAGATAAAACTCACCTATGGTCTAGGCAACAAAGAAGACCAAAGCGGCACAATTATCCACCCACATCCACCACATTTTCACCCACATTGGCACCAAATACAAAAGCACACAATTTTGAGCAATCAATACACGTTTCACTTCAAAACAGGAGCATCTTCAGGAGAAGCGATCACTACCTCACTCACTTATACACACATAGATACCCTAAATATACACTTGTGAATGCAAAATGATGTTCTATTGCATGTAACTTCAAACTTATATAAAAAACTAAATAGATATTACATATATTTTAAAGTAAGGTGGGTGTCATTTGAAAGGGGGAACCAACCCCTATTAAAAAAAAACAACCCTAACCAACCCTGTATTGGTCCCGGGCTCCTTTGAAGAATAGGCCAATTGCCGTTCTGCCAAGCAAGTTATAAAAGGCGGACTGATTGACTATACGAGTCACTACCATTGCGACTACTAGGTGGTAGATTTCTGCATTGTCTCGCCCGGGTATAGTACCACCGCCTTACCTATTCCTGCTGATATATTGTCAGTGCTTTTAACTGTCGTATTTAGGTTAAGTACGTAAGGTAGCCGGTGAATTTATGGATGTGGCATTAGACCTTGCCACAAGATAGAAACACACCATTGACATCTTTGGTGTCTACAAGTGATGGTTGACTCTTTCCATCAGGAGACCCATCTGTTTGTTTGCTATCTTATGATATAAAAAAACCCAAATTCGAGATGCGAATTTCAAATGTTAACCCCTTTGTATTAGTAGAGAAAATATAAAGTGCAAGGCATACTCATTGTATACAAGTCAAAACTATGACAGTATTTTATTTTATACAGACAATGTTGAGATGTTCCATCCATCAACATATAAATATAATAAAATTGATAGATCATTATTAACCTAATTATTGTGACAGTAGAAATCACACAATTTTGTATTTTAATTATATAATAACAAACAAAGCATATTTTATTAACATCATCCATTTAAACAATTACTATTAAACAAAGGAGAAGATAAGAGAACCTAGAATAGCGGTTCTTAACTTTAATAATGGGCCACTTTAAGAAATATCAATTTTACCATGAACTACCAAATATTTGCAGACATGCTGGTAAATTAACAAAGAGTTGTTGTAAAGCTATACATATAACAGCACCAGCAGTCCACTTCGGGTGCTTCCAAGGACCACCAGTGATCTGTGAACCTCCAGTTAAGAACCGCTGACCTACATACTGTAGACAGATTTTAAGGTAAAACAGATTTTAATCAAGAAAAAATTAAGAATATAATTTATAGATAATTACATAAAAATACATACATTTACAGTCGTACACGACATCAATATATTTGCTAAGCTTGCATTATTAATTGTATCTAGAAATACGTCAAACAATGTTGTAGTTTCATTCATACACGTTCTGCACCAACTATCTATGTTTTCTGGAGTATTTAAAGTAGCCATTAGGTTATAAAACAATAGACCGGACTTTTACTTAAAATTGTGGTGTTATACCATACTTTGCTTTAAGAGACACAATCAATATACACAGTACATAACTCGTCACACATACTAAGTAATATTTCTTTAACTTTGCGATACAAATCTAAATAAAAGAGCAATTTTGGAATTTTCAATTACGCTTAATTAAAAAACAATATACATTATACAAATTGTAATTTACAAATAAAAATTTATGATTTTTTATCTCTGATAAAGTTTCCAATTTCCATAATCAGAGTTTTTTATTTAACAGTGAGTGGTGAGTGGTGACACTTGTGCCTTGACAGTTGACATTTGACATTTCTGAATCTGATTCCGAAGTAGTAATGCGCCGATCCGATTCAAACTTAACGAAAATCGGATCGTGGGCATGCGATTAAATCGATTTTCACATAAGATCAGAAGCATGCAACTCGAACTGTGAATCGATTTAACTTTTACTGGCTACCGTATCCTTCAAACCGGAACACGACAGTGACAAACACTGACGCTTTTGCAGGAATAGGTACCAGAGCTAGGCAAGACCATGTAGAACTCTACCACCTAGCAGTCACGATGGTAGTGACTCGAAAAGGGGTCCCGAACCAACACGGGGGTTTGTCTATACTAGTGATGGGTAATTTTCGGAAAAATTTCAAACCTTGGAAATTTTTCCTTTTATTTTTCAGAAAAATAAAAAATTGGAAAAATATTGGTTACTGTAAAATAACTTTATTGTATTGTAAAAATTGTTTTATCACAATATGCAATGTGTGACCGCATACGGGTTACGTTAGCGTACCGAAATATTTTCATACAATACTTACATGATACACCATTATTTCGTTTTTCCGACAGATTCCACGTGTTTTTATCTTTATTACATTATCCCTGTACAAGTGTTTTTACACTTAAAAGGGGCTCCCAAACTTCTATCTTGTTTATTGTATCATTGTTAATGAAATAAACGATTTTATTATTATTTATTAATATTATTATTACGACCCATTATAATTATATTTAATCGAAAGTTAGACTGTTTTAATAAAATTGATAAAGAAAAAACCCCACTTGCATGAAACGTAAGTATACACTGTAGAGAAGTTGCATGCCAATTGAGCAAAAATTACGTAGCTAGTATTCAAAAGGTCTTGCGGGAAATCCCCGAGACATTTGTAGTAACTAATACAAATATTTTAGTGTTGCCAAATAATAGAAGACGTATTATTTATTAATCGATTGTTCGAATAGGTATCTATCTATACATATAATAAAATCGTAGGAAAGTCAATGTATGTCCGGGGTAAACTCAAAAAGTACTGCATGGATTTACTTCAAATTTTGCATGAATATTACTAACAGGTACTAACTAATATTACAACATAATCTAAAATAGCGGTTAAGTATCGTTATTCAGCGTGATGAAATAAGTATCCTAACCTTATAGTGGGGACGCAGTGAGGTCATAGAAAAAATATGTTTAGTAATAACTTCACAATTTAGGAATAGATAATTACGGTAATTAATCAATAGTTTAAATTATTTAGACATATAATCCATTATTTGGCAACACAGAATATCTACATTGTACTAACTTACTTTATTTATCATTTTAACATTTATCTTGAATTGAATCACTTATGTATTTGATATTTTTTATGTATTAGATTGGTTTAATGATGTGGGTGCATGGCTGCGTTAAAAACGGAATTTGTTACCTATATTAATGTTGCCGATTATCGATTCTGCAAAATTATCTATTCACGGGGAATTCCCATAGACATATAATATGTCATAAATTATTTTATAACGTGAAAACCCTGTGATCTTGATTCACTCGTTTAATCGTGTTTGTGATACTAAATATGATATAATATACAATAATATAATAATAAATAAATAAATAAATAAATAAATAAATAAATAAATAAATAAATAAATAAATAAATATTTGTTCCGTTCGAAATTGAGCTCATCAATATGAGTTCAATGATATTATATGTATGAGTCTATGTAAGTATAATAAGTAAAATGTTATATTTTTCTTTCATCATAACTAGCCGTGCTGAAAACTATGAAAAGTTGTTTTATATGTGGATATTATTGTTATTTTAGCAAAAAAAAGGAAATTTTCACAAGACTGTCTCGACGCAGAAGAATTTAAATTGTCGCAGAGCACCTTGTTTTCAGATTTGGGAGGGAAAATGGAAAAGAAGCAGAACTAATGAAGAATGCACAAATACCTCTCCGATCTACGAAATCGAAGAAAAAGATCAACCAAGTCCGGACAAATCACAGTCAGCTACAAAAGAGAGCAGAAGTGATTCTGATAAGATTTACAACTATGATTGCCTTGATTGTACACAGAAACAAGAAAACTCTTTACTATAGGAAGAATTAATATATGTAGCTCCATGTATGAGAAACTTACTTTATCGCCATATTTTAAAATTTGTAGATGGATTTAAAGGAAAACACATCAATGTAGATGAAGTGACAGTTTTGTGTCCTCCAGTTATTCCTCAGTCTGATCAAAATTTAGTGTTTACATAGAGCGAACTGTTATTTCTTTTACCGTTGTAAGAATAGTGCTTTCATGCACTTAAATAAAACAGTAGCAATAAATATTCAATTTCGTAATTATTTTATTTACAATTCAAGTTTAGTGGAAAAATATTGGAAAAGAAATGGAAAAATATCGGAAAAATATTTTTTTCCTTTTCTTTTCCATCCGAAATTTTTCCATTACCCATCACTAGTCTATACTGCAATTAGTGTAAACAAAGTGTCAGCATTTTGCGTTCTATTTAACATTAGCTATTACTCACGACTTCATTTACGTGACCCAAAATCATTACTTCCTTTTACTCGGTCAGCTTTAAAAAATAGCTTTTCTCATTTCTGAAAAGAAAAGCGTTTAATAGTAAAAAAATACGATCAGTCCAACAGTTTATTCGTAATAAACATACAAAAATACAAATTACATACATTTTAAAAATATATAAACGGGTCAAAAACGCGTACATATATAGAACTTGCTTGTAAAGCTCGACGTTTCGGCCAAGTTACATTGACCGTGGTCACGAGCAGACTGAAGCAGCGAGTTTCCTCCGTCGTTCACGTCGGGATCGATTTTTATCTACCCCCTACTGGTCTTGTTTTTTTCGAATTTAGCCTACACACAACATTAACTGTATCTTGGACTTTATTTGTTTGCAGGTGCAAAGGCTTTATTCTGCTGATCACTGGATTCCAAGCAGGAGACAACTTAAATCCGTATTCCCTGTTGAAATTTTTATATTTCCTAATTTCAATCGCTTCCCGTACCATACGGGGAACATAGTGTCGCTCAGTAGAGAGAACCTGAGGTCGGTGGAATTCAATTCAGTGATCAGTGCTGGAATCCAAAATATGTTCAGCTATAGCAGACTTATTAACCTGCCTCTTTTTTACAGCCGTGATATGCTCTTGGAGTCTATCTGCGATAGTACGTTTAGTTTGACCCACATAAGCACTACCACAGCTGCAGTCCACTTTATATACCCCTGGCGTGTGGAAGGGTGTGACATCCTTAGGCGTGCCCATATGCCCGACTACCTTTAAGCTTGGCGTGTAGATGGTAGGTATGGAATATTTTTTCAGTAGCGTTCCAATTTTATCGGTAATCCCTTTAATATATGTCATGAATGCCGGCTGCTCGGCCGAAACGTTGAGCTTTACAAGTAAGTTCTATATATGTACGCGTTTTTGACCCATTTATATATCTTTAAAATGATCGTAGAACGCGTTAGTTTATAAGTTCAAATTACATACAAAAATACAAGCGGTTAAGTTTTAAATTCTAGAAAGAGAAGTGCATATGCGGTAGTTTTATACCGCGAGAGTAACAACGAAATCGAACGACCGATGTCGCGATATATTTATACCACTAAGATAAACAAGGAGGTGTTTCTATAAATCAGATAGAAAACACCAGTTATAAAAGAAATCCTTACGTTTTACGTAATTACACAACAAAAAAAATATTTTTCACTGCAAGAGCTAATATGCCAAGGAATACTGTTCTTAATTTTTATGAGCTACTTGTCTTTATTTACTATTTTACTTACTTTATTTACTAGTCTTTATTTAGTATAATTTTGTAAACAAGTATACATGCGTTACCCAGTTCGTCGGTGAACGGAAAACTAGTGCCTTGCACGGCGCGTTGTCGGCTGTAGTCAGCTGGAGAGCCGATTGAACCGCTGGACTATTATCTAAGTGACTGTTTCATTTACATCAACTCTCATTCCGGAGCTAGACAAATCTAAGGGCAATCACCCACGTCCGATAACGAAAGACCGATTTTTTGTCATTGTTGGTCAAACCTATGTTGCAAACAGTACGCTCTATTTTTCTAAAAAAAAAAAATTGGTCACCGATTATCGGACGTGGGTGGTCGCTCTAGCTGTGATGTATATTGTCTATGGTGATTGACAACACTAGCAACTGCTAGCAACTAGCAAAGCAGATTAAATAGATTTGATAATTTGGCAAATGTCAAATCAAGTCAAATCGCAAAAGTAGAAAAATAATCGCATTGAAAGTTGACCAGCGGGATATATTTTTATTTATTTAAATATTAAATACCAGTGAAAAAGAATTTTGGTGAGTTTAACTGATTATTTCCTTATAACTTATTAATTTCCAAATTAAAAATGAATTTAATGACGCTTTTTAATACATCATTTTGTTTTTTGTTAGAGGTCACTTTGCGTTCATGCCGAATCAACGTAATTCCTAATATCTTTTGAATTTATTTTAATTAAAATAAATATTGATGGTACAGTGTCTATATCGCACGATCAGTAATATATAATTGTAGTGTATTTTAACATGATAATGCAATGATTAATTTTAATTATATAATTTCTAATTTTGAGCCACCTAGTTTTCGATATTTTTTAAAAAAATATTATATCGTGTTATAACTTATCCAAGTTCTTAAATATTCTCAATATTGACTGAGATCTTCATATAAGTAGCTGGTCATCATGAGGCTTTCATTTGGTGGCAGAAATACAACATTTTTTAATTAATCATATAGGTAACAAAGATTCGGAATTTTTAACTTCAATATTTGCTAAGATCCTCGTGCTAGTTCGATATTGAAGCCAAAAATATAGTTTTTAGAATTTTTGTCTGTAACAAAGTATAAAAATGTAACAAAGTACTCCTTAAGTAATTTTTAACTTCAATATTTGCTAAGATCCTCCTGCTAGTTCGATATTGAAGCCAAAAATATAGTTTTTAGAATTTTTGTCTGTAACAAAGTATAAAAATGTAACAAAGTACTCCTTATTTACAACTGGCCATGGGGACGTTGCGGCCAAGTGCGTGAGTTCAACTATCACTTTTCAAGTTCTCTGAATATAGTTCTGTGAAGTGGAGCACACCTTGTAATACCTAGGGAACAAAATTATTTTATAAAGGGTCAATTTATATTACTTTAATATTTAATAGTTGGCAAAAGTGCTAATTCGCCTGAATGCGCTAATCTACAAATTGGATTTGAAAAACTTTTCATGTATAACAGCTATATTTATGAGGAGGGCTACCTTTTTACCCGACTGAGCAAAACTAAGTACATAGTATTTTTTGGTCACTCTAACGTCGTGGGAAACAGCTAGTCGTAGATACAAGTAGCCAAATTTTTAATGGTTATCAAGCCAAATTATATTCTCCATTTATAATTATGATGCACTAGCTTTTCCCGCGGCTTCGCTCGCATTAAATATATTTTAGGGAAGTGGGGGAGTTAGAGACGAAAAGTAGCCTATGTTGACCTCCATCCCTTCAACTATCTCCATTTAAAAAATCACGTCATTTGTCGCTCCGTTTTGCCGTGACAAACGGACAAACAAAACACACACCTTCCCATTTATAATATTAGTATAGATAAACATTATATTACACTAGCTGTGCCCGTGAGTTTATCCGCATTGAAAAATTTCTTAAATAAAAGTCTCGGGATTTTACTTGTATAGTTCCCATTCCAGTGGTATGTTCAAGATAAAATGTATTCTATGTTCTTTCTTGGACCTCAATCTATATTTTCACCGAATTTCATCCAAATCGGTTCAGTGGTTTAGGCGTGAGGAAGAGAAAGACAGACAGAGTTACTTTTGCTTTTATAATAGTAGTTAGTATGGATTTTATACTTTTACACATTTTGCTGTCCCCCCTTACTGAAAAGGGAGGGGAGGGGAAACTGAATGTATTTTTCTACTCCTATATACTTCTGATTCATTTCTTTGCGGGTTCCAAGACAACTTAGCTTTCCCTCAGGGCGGGCACCCAGAGCTCGCAACTCAGTGGTTAGCAGGACGGTTGCCGCTGTTGACTCTGGTTTACAGAAGCTATTTAGCGTTATAAAAACATATTTTGATTAACTACTTGATGAACGTAGCGTTCTTGCATTTGGATCTCGTGTGCAAAAATATGTGTGGGTGATGGTACAAATCCTTTTGCAAAAAAAATTCTTTGCAGCGGTATGGCGGCCATTTGGAACCGTCGGAAAAATATGGCATGGTGATTTTCGTTAATAGCTACTCGATGATGATTATAATAATAATAATAATCAATTTATTTTTATTGATTAGTTGTGCAAAAATTAGCCTGGTACAAATGTATGAATTGACTTTTTTTAAATGAATGTGTTGGCGTCGGTATGGCGGGCTGTGAGCCACACCGGAGAAGTATGGCATTACCCTACCACCTACTTCTTTTTATCGACTGTCGGAAAATATAAGACTTTTTTCTGGAACAAAACGTTCGACATTCGTAATTTATCCGACACGTTCGATTAACGGCCACGTGGTTGGACCGCCGGTACTAGCGCGGCGCTATGACCATTGTTTTCCTTTTTTTGTCATTACGTAATTAAACCCCCTGAAGAACCGCCATACTGATACAAATCATCTAATATTTTGTGTCATCATCTCCCAGTCTATTTCATTCATTCATTTTTAATACGATTTACAACTACAAAAATAATTGGTTAAATTATGATCCGCTATGCACCTATTATGACGTAGTTTTATATACAGTAATATTTTTGGTAGGTACATATCAATTGTGGTGGTTAACATAACGCATAACGTTTATATAATAGCGTGCTATGTATCCTCAACGTAAAGCGTAGAAAAAAATAGTTTATAGTCTATAACGCGCTGTAATAAAATAGTTTGAACAATACACTACACCTCTCATATTATATCATAATCGTATATTATGACACGTGAATGATCAATGTGTGGTTCCATATCGCTCGTTCTCTCATTTAATTATTTCAGACCAATTATTGTTCATTAGTGTCGATGTCTGAGTGTCGTCTAGATTGGTTCTCTAGTAAAACTGTTTATATCATGAGATAGCAAACGAGTAGATGGCTTTCCTAATAGAAAGAGAAGACAATGGCCCATATACAACCAAGGGCAGATCCAGTCTTCGGTTAGGAGGGGGGGGGGGGGGGGGGGGGGGGTGGGGGGGGGGGGGGGTTCAAATATACAAGGGTCGATCCAGTCTTCTGTTCAGGGGGGTCACATATTTGAGGTTCAGTCAAGACAGTCTCTAATCCTAATAAATCCATACAAAGAGCCCTACCCAGGGGGAGGGTTATGATCCCCATGACCCCTCCGCCTCTGGATCCGCCCTTGTATACAACAAAGATATTAATGGTGCGTTACTATCCGTGTGTTGGGTGGCACGTACATTAGTTTATCAGCAACTTCCTCTCCGAACCGGAACAAGATAGTGACGAGTATTGACGCTATTACGAAAGAAAAAGTTAAGGCGATGGTATCAGAGGCGGGCGAGACGTTGCAGAACTACCACCTAGTAGTCACGATGGTAGTGACCCGTATGGCCACTCGTTCGCCTTTTACGAACTGCCTGATTTTTTTTATTCAAATACCCTGACCTGAGTGCTAAGTGTGAGTTTTTATTTTCGCATTCGTACGTGAGCGCGTTTCGAGTTTACTAGGAATTTGTATGTGATTTGTACAGCGCCACCTAGTGGTAAACTGGTTTCTCACGTTTACCACTAGGTGGCGCTGTACAAATCACATACAAATTCCTAGTAAACTCCAAACGCGCTCACGATCGAATGCGAAAAGAAAAACTCACACTTAGCACTCTGAACGGAAATTAACTGTAATATTAAAGAATATCAGTGGACAATTTACACTAATTGATCTAACCCCAAAGTAAGCAAATTATTATTAGCTTGTGTTATGGGTGTGTAATGGGCAACGGTAGTAATAAACAGAAATTAGAAATACATTTATAAATACTGTAACATACATAATAAACACCAAACCCAGAAATGTATTAAACATCTATGCTCATCACACAAATGTTTGTCCCTGTCTCGAATCGAACTCGAGCTCTGTCGATTCGTTATTGGGTTCGCTAACCGCTCGACCGACAGGGCGGGGCGGAGTTGAATGTTGTCGAAAAGGAAAAGATTAATTTAATAATTAGTTACCCGATACAACACTTGGAAGATAGAAAAGATGGACGTCTCGTCAAAACGAACCTGTTTACAAAAAATCAACTTGTTATAAATAGTATCATCAGGCCCGGTTCCCTTGCGGGGTAGGCAGAGTAAACCAGAAGTCTATAGACTTTCCAGTTCACCGATTCACCGGGTTATCGGTTTGCGAGATAAGTAGTGATCCTCGTTGCCGCATTTATCGACTATTTCTAACGATAACTTGCTCATCCGAGGCACGGGAGTGGTAATACACCACTCCGCCAGACGCCGAGCTGCTACTGAAGATAAGATTTTCGAGAAAACCTCAATAACACTGCCCGACCCGGGGATCGAACCCGGGACCTCATGTCCTGTCAGTCACTGTCGTGTTCTAGTTTAAAGAGTCAGTTAAACTTGTGCATGTTGCATTAGCTCCCCCCCCCCCCCCCCCATAGATAGCAACGCGAAAGGTAAGGTGGTGGTACCAAAGACCCGAGTGAGATGTTGCAGAATCTGGTAGTTACGATGGTATTGACATAAGCTTGGCCAACCGTTCGCTTTATACGATCTGCCTAATAGAATGGCAGCTGGCTTATTTTTCAAAGAGGGGCCCGGACTAACATGGGTCGATCACGTTTATGTAAAAAGGCCAGAACAAAATTCCATTTTAAAAGAATAGTGACATGATCGCGTGAGACTTTATAGGTTAATTAACTTCTATAATGAACTTATGCGAGATAAGGACATGACTTAATGAGTGTCGAAGTCGCTAACAGTTTGAAGGAAAACTGAGATAATCAATACAAAATTTATATCTATACAGTTTTATGTATATTGACGGTCTGTAAGATATAAAAACACGTATCTTCACGCCCATATCCCCGAAGTGGTAGGCAGAGTTACAACCAGTGCACCTACAATTAACTCAGGATAATTACGGCCGGTTTCCGAAACGCATATTGATTTTAACAAGCAATTAATCTGTTTAACATCATTTTTACAAGCAAATGATCTGTTAAACACAGATTAATTGCTTGTTAAAATTAATTTGCTTTTCGGAAACCGGCTGTTAGTTCCAGAATATCCAATCCCGGGCAACGTTGTTTTTATCAGAAAAGTGAAAATGAAAACACAATTTTTAATTGCCCGTCCTGGAAATTGAACCCGAGACCTCATGTGGTCAACACCAACGTCATCAGAACACTGGACCACAGAAGCGATTCATATAAAGACATGATTAAAGAAATTTTTAATCGATCTGAATTTAAAAAGATTTTATGCAAAATCCTCAGAAAAAGAGACTACCATGGCCTATACACACCATAGATGTTAATTGTAAGTTTGGCAAAATTGTATACATAAATTAGCGGATACATTACCCTAATAAAAAGTCAAGTTATCTGCATTATGTTTTTTTAAAGCTTAAGCTAGCAAACGTATGTAGCATAGAGAACGTATGTAGTTAATCATAAGTGCCGCTACTCTACCGAACCCTTGCAGACCTCTACCACAATGGATTTGTCCGTTCAACCTTTGCAAATGCAAAAGCCTAAATGGCCGAATAAGACCTCAAACTGGCAGTCTTTAGGACATAATAAAGCATGAATCTTAATCTATATTTAATATTATAAATCCGAAAGTTTGGATATTTGGATGAATGGATGGATGTTTATTACTTAACTACGCCAAAATTACTGAACGGATTTAGATGAAATTTGGCACACAGATAGAGGATATATAATATAATAACTTATAGCACATAAGCTACTTTATATCCCGGAAAAATGAGTTGTTCCCACGCGATTCACTAAAAGTTTTGTAATGTAGCGGGCTGCCGCGAGTTGTAAATATATTTTTAAAAAAAGTAAAATAATATTTTAGTAGATTATCTGCATCATTATTTTTTTTTTGTACAATAAAGTCGTTCTTATTTTTATTTTTTATCTCAACTAAAGTTTAGGATGAAAACAATAAATCAGTATTTATTTTAAAGTTTTCAACCCGTTTATATTGACTATTTAGACATGTATTTAAATCTTAATTTTAACAAGCAATTAATCTGTGTTTAACAGATTATTTGCATGTGAAAGTTATATCTTAAATACAGATTAATTGCTTGTTAAAATTAATTTGCGTTTGGGAAACCGGCCGGCCGTTAGTCTTTTCAATTGCATAATACGTAATGCATGTGTAAAAAGATGCGTTCTTCATCTCGCAAATCACAATAAAAGTTATGTCTGTAAATCTGAGGCTTGAAAGTCTTATAAGACTTGTCTTCAGCGGATCTAATCCAACAATTATGCAATACTAAAATGCCTTTTACCATTGAACTCGATGATAAGCAGCTGTAGAGTAGAGGACACGACCTGTTTTACTTAAAAAAAACAAATACTGTCAGTGTCGTGCCGGTCATCGTTGTGTGTAGACGTGTTTCACGTGTTCCAATAAGGTAAATAATTTTTATTGAAGTGTCTATAAATTAATAAACGATCATTGTTATATCACAAAAGTTCATCAATGGTTTGTCATTGAATAACCTTCAGCCGTAAGTCGTTAAGATGTAAGAGACGTCCTTTTAATTACCATTGTTCTTGTTATACTTGTAAATTAGTTTTAACCTTACTATTGAGATAAGAAGTTAAACGTTCCGTAAATATGAAAATGTGTAACAATTACCGCGTGTTTTCCTTAACAAACATTTAACTTTATTAGATCAAGCCCTTCAATGCTTTATGACGTTAAAGTAATGCAAATAATTTGATGTATAGGTATACAATTATTTTGATAACGAGTTCGTATTTTTGATTGAATTATCACATAATTAGACGTAATAATTGCTTTAGTTATGTCTGTTGGCTGTAGATCATGAGGTCACGGGCTTGAATCGAACTAAAAGATAATAGGGTTTTTACTGTCTAAAAGACTTCGTAATCTTTAGGTGGTGTTTCAATATTACTTTGCCTCCGGAGCACGGGAAGCTGTCTTTTCCAGTAGTAGGTAGTAAAAAAGCATCAAGCAGTAGTCAATAAGTTTGGCAAAATATAGCTATGTAAAATATATTTCATAGCCTATCTCGATAACAGACGATTAAGATGCACTAGCATATACAAGATATACCATCGTTTACCTAAACCATTACCAACGGAAATCAATCTCTCGTCTCTCTTAACATGAAGAGATTCAACGGCTTACCTTCCTCCATACTAAATTTCATCAAAATCAATTCAATAATTTAGCCGTGAAGCGTTATCAACAAACTCAATTTCGTATTTATAATATAATAATTATATTATACGACTATCACGGTCGGCGTCCTGGATCGAAATTTTGCTCGTCGTTTTCATCTCTTTGGATTTTTTCGGATTTGATATTTTAACGCCCTTGTCACCTAGCGCCTATAGCAACCACTTTTCTTGCACTACTATGTCTGTTATAATGTTTTTTATTAAGTTATATAGTCAATTTACCTATCTATATTGTAAAAACGAATATAAAATCGCAAAACATATATTATAACAAATTTCGACAAGATAGACAACTACAATTTCGGCAGTCATCTGTGCGTAAAGCACTACTTTCTTTGGACATCCACAAGTCGAGTGGGCCGGATAGCATCCTTCCGATCGTGCTAAAAGTGTGTGCTCCAGAGTTGGCGCCAGTATTAACACGCCTTTTCCGGCTCTCCTACTCACTCGGCGTGGTACCGAATTCATGAAAGACAGCTTTGGTTCATCCCATCCCTAAAAAAGGAGATCGCTCTAATCCGTCTAACTATCCCATAGCCATAACCTCCTTGTTCTCCAAAATTATGGAGACGATCATCAACTCTTAGCTCCTCAAGTATTTAGAAGAGCACCAGCTGATTAACGATCGTCAGTACGGTTTCCGTCGCGGCCGTTCAGCTGGTGACCTTCTAGTATACCTAACTCATCGGTGGGCGGAAGCAGTTAAGTCCAAGGGGGAGGCGTTGGCAGTTAGTTTGGACATAGCGAAGGCCTTTGATCGGGTATGGCACAAAGCGCTTCTCGCGAAGCTACCTTTCTATGGGCTTCCCGAGAAATTATGCAAGTGGATCACCAGTTTTTTGGCTGATCGGAGCATCAAGGTCGTTGTCGACGGTGCGTGCTCCGACCTTAAATCTGTCAATGCTGGTGTTCCCCAAGGCTGCGTGCTATCACCGAATCTGTTTCTTCTGCATATCAATGACATGATGCGAATTCGCAACATACATTGCTATGCGGATGACAGTACTGGTGATGCTACATACTCCGGCCGAAGCGGTATTTCTCGGGAACACGTCGAAGAGTGACGAAACAAGCTTGTGTCTGAAGTCGAGAATCGACTTACCGATGTCTCTGAATAGGGTCGTCAAAACCTGGTCACTTTTAACCCCAAGAAGACACAGCTTTGCGTGTTCACCGCAAAAAAGACACGCTTTGTCGTATCACCTCGATTTGGGGATACTCTCCTGAAAGCCTCAGCTAGTGTCGGAATCCTGGGAGTCGATATATCGAATTACGTTCAGTTTCGCGGTCATTTGGAAGGCAAGGCTAAATAAGCCTCTAAAAAGCTCGGTGTGCTCAGCAGAGCGAGACAGTACTTTTTGCCGGCCCATCGCCTTCAACTTTATAAGGCACAGATTCGGCCTCACATGGAGTACTGTTCTCATCTCTGGGCCGGAGCTCCCCAATACCAGCTTCTTCCTCTTGATCGCATACAGCGTAGAGCGGTTCGAATCGTTGACGACCAGGCTATTTCGGAACAGCTCGACTCTTTGGCATTACGCAGAGATGTAGGTTCACTCTGCGTCTTCTATCGTCTTTATCATGGGGAGTGTTCCGACGAGTTGTTTGGAATAATTCCTGCCGCCGAATTCCAACATCGGACATCGCGTCAAAATTTAAAATTCCATCCTCACCATCTCGATGTCTGGAAATCCACAACTGTGCGTTTCTCCCGACACTTTTTGCCTCGCACTACTCTGTTGTGGAATCAATTACCGGCAGGGGTATTTCCGAACGGATACGACATAGGGACCTTCAAGAAAAGAGCTTACTCATTCTAAAAAGGCCGGCAACGCAACTGCAAGTCCCCTGGTATTGCAGATGTCCGTGGGCGGCGGTGATCACTTACCATCAGGTGCACCTCTTGCTCGTTTGCCCCCTCTTCTATAAAAAAAAAAGATATACTGTCTGCCTAATTTGCCCACTGATTTTATTATAGTATTTAACTATAATAATATCAGTAGGCAAATTTCTTATAAATTTATGAATCTGGCATTAAGATCTCGCCACAAGGATAGTAGCGCACCATTAACATCTTTGGTGTCAATAGGCAATGGTTTTCTCTTTTCATGAGTAGAGCCATCTGCTTGCGTACTGTCTTGTGATTTATATAAAATCGGAACAAAGTTAAATATTTTTTAGGTATAATTTTTTATTTATTTTTAATATATATGTGCCGTTTTGATCAATGACTTGTTGTCATCTTGTGGGTAGTGCCATGATTCCATTCCTGTAGAGATTTTTGATTAAAAAAAATCTGCCAGGTAGTGTTCACAGTGTTCTTTTAAGGTTAGCTTTATGCTTCCTAAAGAGTTCTGCAATGACCGAAACAGGTGGAAATCTGATGGAGCAAGGTCAGAGCTATACGGAGGATGCATCAACACATCCCAGCCAAGCTCTCTCCATTTTTACTTTATGGCTATAGATGAGTGCGGTCTGGCGTTGTCATGGTGGAACACCATGCCAACATTCACCAGTTCCGGCCGTTTTTTCTAACTCATCAGTTGCTGACAGTAGAGGTCAGAATCGATAGTTCCCGGTGGCAAAAGCTCATAGTGGACGATTCCTTTCCAATCCCACCACACACATCATCACTTTGTTACGAGTCAGGCCGGGCTTAGCCATGGTCTGTGGGGCTTGTCCACGCTTCGACCATGATTTTTTCGCACATTCTTATCGTAAGTCAGCCATTTTTCATCACCCGTAATCAACTGTTTAAGAAATAGTTCAGAATTGTTACGTTTCAACAAAGAATCGCAAATGGAAACACGTTGCATTAGGTTTTTCTCAGTGAGATCATGTGGTACGCAAATGTCAAGTTTTTTCTTGTACGCAGACTTTCGTAAATGACGTAAAACTGATTTATGATCAACATACAGTCCTTTAGCAATGTCACAGCTACTAATATGTCAATCTTGCTCCACTTTCTCAAAGACTTTCCCGCCGTGTTGGTCCCGGCCTCCTTTGTAGAATAGGCCAACTGCCGTTCTGCCAGGCAGGTCGTAAAAGGCGACCGATTGGCTATCGAATCACTACCATCGTGGCTACTAGGTGGTAGAGTTCTGCATTGTCTCGCCCGGGTCTGGTACCACCGCCTTACCTATTCCTGCCGCAATAGCGTCAGTGCTTGTCGCTGTCGTGTTCCGGTTTGGAGGGTAAGGTAGCCGGTAAACTTATGCATGTGGCATTAGATCTCGCCACAAGATAGCAACGCACCATTAACATCTTTGGTGTCTATAGGCGATGGTTGACTCTTTCCATCAGGAGACCCATCTGCTTGTTTGCTATCTTATGATATAAAAAAAAAAAAGATAGCACTGAATTTATCTGTGACAGGTCGTCCAGAGCGAACCTCATCTTTCACACTAAAATTTCCAGACTTGAAGCTCTTGAATCCCATTTGTGCTAGTTTATTGCTACCGCATTAGGTCCGTACACCGCACAAATTTTATTCGCGGCGTTCGTCGCATTTTTGACATTTTTTTGTAATAAAGCTTTAAAATGTACCGAATTTCTTCGTCACATATGTTCAATTTGCTTGCTTGAAAAAAGAATTAAAAATGGCGGGAACTAGTTTTTTTTTATTTATTGCATTTTCAGAATTTCACATTTTAATGGTATTAAAACCAGCCAGTTACATTCAGTACAGCCAAAGAGGTTTGATTACTAATAGTACATAAATGTATATGAATACTGAAATTTATTTAATAAACACCCAAACCCAGTACAAACTTCTATGTTTATCACACAACTATCTGTCCCTGTTGGGAATTGAACCTTATCTATCACCTTTGATTGCGTGGTCAGGGTCGCTACCCACTCGACCAACGGAGCGGTAAATAAAAGGACCTGTGAAAAACATAAAAATGCATACATATTAATAATTCCGGAAAATACGGAATCTTCGTACCGCAATCAGAGAACTCTGCTTTTTAGTAAACTCACTAGTACAAAAATATTCCTAGTGAACGCCAAAATTGCCTTTCTAGCCAATTTTGTCATACATTGCTACAGTTTTGAAATTGTCTTAGGGATCTCTAATTTTTAAATATAAAATACAATTAGTCTTTGGGGATTTATGACCTGTTGATTAATTAGCTTTCTATAAGTGCAGGAATTTAAAAATAGGTCCAGTAGTTTGAGATAATCCCTACAAACCAAAAGATATTTAAAAAAATCCACTAATTGAGAACTTTCTCCACTTTGAAAGTTAATTGAAAATTCTTATGAAAGAAATGTTTGGATTGCATGCCTACGTATAAAAACAAACAATATTTTTTGTTATTGTAATCATAGCAGGTCATCATCGTGTATATTTTTGTTACCGAAATCGGCTTGGAATGACGTCCGCAACTCCGCACACAGACATTCGTCCGTCACTGAATTACGGCTACAAGAACGTTATCATAACATATATCTCTTTGTAATTTATGTGCATTACGGATGAGAGCCTAATACATGTCTCTATCTCATTAGTTCGTTAACCTATTAAAAGGCTGTAGATTGAGATTTCAGGTTTGAACCTGCGTATGATGGGATTTTTGTTTTATACTATTTATAAAATGTTCTTGGAGAAGTTTTTATAGGCGTTAAACCTGTGGTGAGGATATGTCCGTCATTGACGTTAAATAGATTAAGTAAATGTTTACAGTATAAAAACAATTAAAGCCCTCTTCTTAGTCCGCGTTGTGTGGGAAACTTCGGAACCCTACATTGCGTGTGGCCCGACACGCACTTTATCAATTTATTATTATATTATATATTATACACTAAGTCACTTTCATTGCACTTTTGTGGTACATTTTACTGAAAAATTATCGCACTTTTAGGTTTGAGTTTTGACGTGTTAGTTTAAATTCATGTATGATATGATATACTATTAAAACACCATTTTATAAACATAAAAAAAAATTGAATATACATGTTGTATTAGAATTTATTTACTACTAAAGCCATCTATTATAAAACGAATGAGTTAAAATGCTAACGAAATCAGAAGTACTATATTCAATAAAAAAAAATACAATTTATTTTGACGCGTTAACATTTTTTTTAAACTATTACCGGATCGGAAACGGAAAGGAATTTTAGCATTTTAACTCTAAGTTAAAATGCTAAAATTAAACGAGTTAAAATGTTAAAATGTTAACGAGTTAAAATGCTACTTTCGCCTGGTAGATTTAATTCATTTTCATTCACTCCATTTTAATACAATATTAATCTATTAATACACTTGTACTTTTTAACTTCCCGCTACGTATGCAGATAAGGAAGTTACTGATTTTGCTCCGATTCTCAGAAATCGAGTTTTCACCAAACGTCCACGTTTTGAGGTCTTAGGAATCTTTTTCGACTATTTTCACGATGACGTCAGTGTGTCTGTATGTATGCATCTGTGTGTGTGTGTGTGTCTATCTGTATGTAAACATCTCATAACTTTTGAACGGCTGGACCGATCGAAACGCAGTTGATGGCATTCGATTGGATTCCACTCAACTTAGACTTCCTGAAAATTTGAACCAAATGGTCCCAAGAGATTTTGATTAAAAAAAAGTATCTTCACGCCCGTATCCCCGAAGGAGTAGGCAGAGGTACAACAAATGTACCCACGATTAGCCGAAGATACTTGGTCCTACAAATGTGATAGGTGGCAAGCCTATCGCCATCCGGGCACTTTCCAATCTCAGGCAACTTTGTGTTTATCAGAAAACTGAAAAAAACATTTTTTTAAGTGCCCGACCCGGGAATCGAACCCGGGACCTCATGTGGTCGACGTCAACGCTGGACCACTAGACCACTGAGGCGATTTTGATATAATTTTGAAAAAACCTAAGAAAATCCGGATTTAAGAAAAAAAAACTATTTATCTTAGCGAAATGTTAAAAATGTGTTTATCTTTATAAGATCAACTTTCATTTTTAAAACCCATTTTTCCTTAAAAACCATTTTACAAGAAAGCTACCATAAATAAAAAATTGATTTCTATCAATATTAGGCTGTAAGAGCGAAGTGGTGGCGCGAGATGGATCTTGAGTTGCTACATATTCTAGGTAGACCATACTATATTATAAGTAGACCAGAAAATATGGTGTAAAATTTTAGTAGATATCCTTTATATTTGTTCTGTGTAGATAACATTGATAATAATAAAAATCGTGTTTTTAATAAATCAAGAAAATTTTAAAGAATTTTTACGATGTCACCCTTTTGTGCTGTTTACCTAGTCACGATGGTAGTGACTCGTATAGCCAATCGGTCGCTTTTTACGACCTGCTTGGCAGAACGGCAGTTGGTCTATTCTTCAAAGGAGCCCGGAACCAACACGGGGATCCTCCTAACAATAGATATTACTAGGTAGTATAACTTTGCGAGCCCTTACAAAGCTCTGCTTTTTGCTAGTTATTTTATAAATTCAGGCATTATTTTGGGGAAATCATTTGTTCAGACGAAGAAAACTATTTATTTTACAAATTGCCGCGAATGCTTAAGTGTACTTTTGCGATGCCACTGAAAGGGAAAACATTAAAAGCAGTGTAAGAAATGGGACAAACTGACCGTAGATCTGAAAAATAATGAAGACCCCAACGGCACAGTTATCCACCCTCGTCCACCACACTTTACAGCACGACAGCGCCAAGCACAAAAGCACACAACAATACACACTCAACGCACGTTTCACTTCGAAACCGAAGCATCTTCAGGAGACACGAACACTACTACACACAACTTATTCGGCTCTCGTTTCAGACCAACAGTGAGTTTGTTCCAATTTGTTACACCGTTTTTATATGTTTTCCCTTCCAGTGGCATCATAAAAGTACACTTAAAAGTTCGCGGAATAAACTAAGGCGAATTTGGTTTTGTACATACCTTGCGTGTCTTTCGGAGTGACGAATATTAGATAAACTAGAATAATTTTCTACGATTTTTAAATCAATTAAATAAAATATATCGCTAGGAACAATCATATAAAAAATATTGAGACTTTAGTTTGATTGAATTCTATCATCATAAAGTGTTACCATTGTATAAAACTTTAATTATATTTTCATTAAAACAGCAATAAATTTATATATCATAATTTTCATTATAAGTATCAAATAAAAATTCGCCCTATTTTGTATTAAAGAATAGTTTAATGCTCATTTGTTTTTTGTTCTTTAAAATACTTATAAAGTGTTTCGCAAAATCTTAGCTCAGAATTCTGTCAATCTAACTTAGATTTCTGAGATTAGCAGCTATTGTACTGAAGACACCCAATGACAAGATAAATACCTAACCACAGACTACTAAGGAGATAACTAATTGTGTTTACGTTAACCTTACCTAAATTCCAATTTTATTTGGCTACTGTTCCCCAAGGTAAAAAAAATATTTGTATGATGCGGATAAGTTAAGGAGTTGATATAGAATCTTAAGGAATATATTAAACTAAAAAAAAAACGATGTATCAAGACTTGCCCGTGTTCTTTGTAAAATAACTAGTTTTTAGTTTTGCATATTCAACCTTAAGGGCAAGATTTAAAGTTGTTTTTAAAAAGCAATTTACAAAAAGCAATAAAATTTTTGGCTTAAGTTAGCCGGCAGGACAAGGCATAAGTGGAGTCGAATATAAATATTTTTATGCATTGACTTAGGTAGTATTTTAAGGGGTTTTAAAATTTACATTTAAAAAAATCTGATTGAAAATCTCTTTTTGCGTAGAACATTTATATATCAATAAATCAAATAATGACCATTAAAATAATTTATTTATATTTCAAACATTGCAGGTTATTGGTTCTATTACACAGAACGTAACTGTAGCAAACTGTGGTTGTATAGCGCTGTAGTATTTGACGCTTGACATTGATACATTTAGTTTGCATAGTCTAATAGGTTTAGAACATACTGAAATAGGAAATTTACTGCAATGGTGACTATGACTACGTTATTATAAGTTCATAGATTCTTACATAGCAGACACGACTTTTCTTCAACCTTATTATGTTATGTATCGACAACATAGTAGGAAACGCATTAATTTCCTAAAAATAAGTTTAGCTTTTCGTAGAATTCTCTTTTTGAATCAGATTTCAGTTTTTCTGTTGTTTTTTTTTTGCAGTATTATGTAAACGAACATTTGTTTAGCTATAGTATCTGCAGGCGTACGAGCGAATATTGCCCATAGATATTTGCAACACAAAAAGTAGTATGCGATGCCAGCTTCTGAACATTTTATTGACCCTCAACTTAAAAATTCCACAAGGCTCTTCGGAAAAACTGAGTGAGGTAAGTTGATCCAGAGTTTGGCTGTTTGTATAAAGAAGGTACAAGCAAATTGAACTGGTTGTAACATCTCACTACGGCGTAAGCCAAATTGGGTAAAAGAGTTACAGCAAAAATAATGACTTACCTACGTATTTCCGCGTTTTCCAAAATTCAATATCTTAGGGGGTAAAATAGGGGATGAATGTTTTATATAGTTTCACAAGTAAAACGCTTAGGGTTAGAAACTTGAAATTTTGCAAACGTATTCTTATGACGTAGGGATCCACTAAGGAATGATTTTTCAAAATTCAACTCCGACGGGGATTAAAATATAGGGTATAAAATTTGTACGAAAATTTTTATGCCTTAGACATAATTGCATGAAATTTCGCACGAATTGACGAAAAATTAAAAAAAGTGTTTTTTCGACATAACTTTTTTCAATTTATCATTTTTCGACTTTCAACAATATTTAAATTAAGATTACGCTGTTTACAAGTAACTTATTTCATATTTTTAAAACAACTTTCAGACTAATATACCGATATATTTTAAAATCTGATCAGCTAGCTCTTCTGCTTAAAAGACTGCGTCAAATACTGCAAATCGGATTAAAATCGGTTGTTTCATTCGGGATTTATCAATGACGAAAAGTTTGAAAAAACTTTTTTTTTTACATGTTTTTGACATTTTTAACCTAATAAAACAATTTAGAGCTAAAAAATTGCGTTGAATGTTATTCGAAAGATCAAACTCGTTGATCATTTTGAAAAACTTTACATCTTTTCAAATACTGAATAAGTATCATTTAAAAAAAAATTACGATTTTTGAACTTTTCGAACTCAAACTTCTATGCTTAGGCATCGTTTTTTTCTTTGAGCTTAAAATACCTCAATTTAGCGGGAAGTTTCAAGTGACCTGTAGGGCAGCTTACAGATTTTTTAAAATATAGTTACATTAGTTGGTTACATAGGTGTGTTACATACATAGCAATCCTAATAAATAGGTATATTTAGTTTGAGGTATAGTTTAGTACACATAATACTATTACCAAAGGTAATTTTAGTTTAGATATTTCCTGTAAATTATAAATATATAGCTTTTATAATTACGTTAGTTTGTTCGATAGGTATCTTACCAATACGTATTTTTAGTTTGATGTACAGTTAGTTACGATATTAGGTATAGAAAATTTAGAAGTTATGGGAAGTTCAGGTAAGTTCTACGTTTTTTACTTAAATTTTAATAACAAAAATGTCCTATATAAATAATTAAGATGTTAATGTGTATATAATAATTAAGATGTAAATATAAATATGTTTTTTAAGTACTAGCTGCCGATCCGGTAATGTAGAGCTTAATAAAGTAGCTATAAAGAAAGGTTAAATAAGTTCTAAAGTAAATATGCGCGAGCGAAGCCGCGGGTTACAGCTAGTATGCATATAAAACAACCCGTATGTATCAACAGTCACTTAAGATTTATACGAGAGTAGCTGCAGACCGCAGCATTAGGTTAAAAATATTCTATGTGCTATTCCAAGTTCTCATATCTGAGTCCAAATCCCAATTGATTCAGCCAGTTTTACGTGATTGAGTATCAAACATCCAAACATACAAACTTTGACATTTATAATATATAGAGTATAAGATATCCACAACCAAAAACTACATTCTATTAAAATTAAATTATTAAACACGTGTAAACAGAACAAAATTTCTTGTTACTTATGCTTTCCTATTGTTATATTAAAAAAAATTATATCTCCAAAGTCATCATAAAAATCACTATTATGTTCATACAGAAACAATGAAGACTAGGATATTGTTATTTTATATTAATACAAATAGAATAAAAAGAATAACCTAACTTGGTCCTCCAAATAAGTAATCAATATAATAAAACATTTTAAAATCGTCGAATTGATGTTCTCTTCTCTTTTGGCAGTCGGTTAACAACTATAAAAGGTATTCAAAATTATTAATGAAAAAAATTAAACTTCATAAAAAATCCGACTCCACTAATAATAACAGGATCATTTTGTATTATTCGACTAAATTAAAAGGAGGTAGTAATCCTTTTACTGAAAAAGTGACCATTGATATTTTGTCGTAATATATTTGGAGCGTCGAGTAAATTTTTAAGACAAATAAAATGAAAATCATACATTACACCCTAAGATAAATAATTGGTCTCGCTGTGCTTGACTAGATACCGCCGACGTACTTGTCAAATACGGCAACAAATACTACGCCGATATTGACGTACCCGATTCAGTCACAAATCATAATGCAAGCTCTAACAGCACACTACTCACTATCCATTTGCACACTGTCATATCACACACTACAATATTGAGTTGCCGCTTTCACGGAGTTGTAGTTTTCAGATAGCGCGGTATCTTGTCAAGCGCCGCGAGACCAATTATTTATCTATGATTACACCCTATATTTACTCATATAAACAACAAAAATAAACCGATAAACTCTTATACTTACCAAAAATACAATAATATCTTGTCGTATTTTACAATTTATCACAGAACAATTCTATACTTTTGACGTGCGGGCAGTGACGTGAGCGACGGCATTCTATTTGAAGTGAGCGCACAATTTTAAATTGTGCGCCCATTTTCAGTGGACGCTTTTGAGACACTGATTGTGTATCTTGGGTTTTTATATCAATGGTCTTGATCAAATTTCGACCACAGTGCGATTGTTAGTTAAATAAATATATATCAGGTGTCACTTTACGTCAACAGACGTCGAGGTTTACCACGGTTTAACGATGTGTTGGTTAGCGTGATGAAAGGTGATCCCATTACCACATTTTGAAGACGTTTATCGACGTTAATCGCTTGTTTTTTTGTATTATATTAAGATAGCAAACAAGCAGATGGGTCTCCTGATGGAAAGAGTCAACCATCGCCTATAGGCACCAAAGACGTTAATGGTGCGTTGTTATTTTGTGGCGAGGTCTAATGCCACATATATAAGTTTACCGGCTACCTTACCCTCTAAACCGGAACACGACGCAGTGATAAGCACTGACGCTATTGCAGCAAGAATAGGGGAGGAGGTGGCACCAGACCCTGGCGAGACAGTGCAGAACTCTACCATCTAGTAGCCATGATGGTAGTGATTCGCATATTGTATCGGTCACCTTCTACAACCTGCCTGGAAGCACAGCAGTTGTTAGCCTATTCTTCAAATGGAGCCTGGGACCAAAATGGGAAAAAACGCTTTTTTCTCGTGCTTGTAGTATACTAATGTTATAGTAATTGTAATTGATTTTTTTAAATTTCTTATGTAGTAATTTTATTTGACTTTACATTTGACACCTGTTTTGACATTACTGCAATTTTTATGCTAGTTTTATCTTTAATTTGCCAAATTAATTATGACTTTTAATACATGTGTTTACGGATTTTGCTTTTATTTTGACTTAATAAAATTTCACAACTCTATGCATATTGATTGTGATTTAAATTAAACATCACTAAGTCTTAGTAAATTTGAAATTCAATTCATACCAATTTATCAATTTTATATAACATTTGCTTCTATATTTACTTAAATTTTATTGTTATTTTAAAAATATTTAAGTACTAGCTGTTGCCCACGACTTCGTCCGCGCGGACTTCGTTTACTCCACACAGGTCCACCTCCGTAGGTGATAGCGTGATAATATGTAGCCTATATGTTGACCCGACCTATTAGTAATATTCATGCAAAATTTGAAGCAAATCCATGCAATACTTTTTGAGTTTACCCCGGACATACATACAGACAAACAGACAAAAATTCTAAAAACTATATTTTTGGCTTTGATATCGAATGTAAATCACGCCCCAAGTATTTTAAAAAAATATTCAATATACAGTTTTGACTTTCCTACGATTTTATTATATGTATAGATAAGTCATTTCTGTAGACAAAGAATTCTCTTTAGCTGACTTTATTTTTCTGTATTTTACCTTCGTGTATTTATAACTATTGTACAACTTGTCATGTATAATTTTGCTTATAAATGACGTCGATAAGTGTTCCTATATGTACCTACGTCGAATAAAATACTATTTGAATATTTGAATTCTCCCATAATATGAAACCCTATGAAAAAAATTTAACTTTTTATAGATTTTTTTATACTTTTTGACGCCAAAAAACAGATAGCTTTCCTGGTGGTAAGAGATAATCACCGCATATAGATTCCCCGTGTTGGTCGGGCTCTTTTGAAGAATAGGCCAACTGCCGTTCTGTCAGGCTGGTCATAAAAGGTGACCGATTGGCTATACGAGTCATTATTATCGTGACTATTAGGTCGTAGAGCTCTGCAATGTCTCGTCGGGGTCTGGTGCTGGTGGGGTACCGCCTCACCTACTCCTGACGCAATGGCGTCAATGTGCTTGTCACTGTCGTGTTTTAGTTCGGAGGGCAAGGTAGCCGATAAATTTGTATGTGACATTGATCCCTCGCCACACGAATAACAACGCACCATTAATATCTTTGGTGTCTATAGGCCTTGGTTATATCTTTCCATTAGGAGAGCCGAGAGCCATCTGCTTTTTAGCTATCTTGTGATATATGAAAATTTGCAAAAACAGAAAACAGAGAAACTTTCGCCGTGTTGGTCCCGGCTCCTTTGAAGAATAGGCCAACTACCGTTCTGCCAGGCAGGTCGTAAAAGTCGCCCGACTGGCTATACGAGTCACTACCATCGTGGCTACTAGGTGGTAGAGTTCTGCATTGTATCGCGCCGGTGTAGTACCACCGCCTTACCTATTCCTACTGCAATAGCGTCAGTGTTTGCCGCTGTCTTGTTCCGGTTTGGAGGGTAAGGTAGCCGGTAAATTTATGCATGAGGCATTAGACCTCGCCACAAGATAGCAACGCACCATTAACATCTTTGGTGTCTATAGGCGATGGTTGACTCTTTCCATCAGGAGACCCATCTGTTTGTTTGCTATCTTATGATATAAAAAAAAGAATACTAAACTTTCGGAGAGGGAATGTTTAGTAGACTTGCCAAGGTTAGCCATCACGAAATTTTACGTCTGAATTAATCATGCTGTCCTGCCGATTGCTTCTTTATTTTTGTTGTAACAAGTTTTTGTAGACATTTTATTGCACCAAAACGAGATTAAAATTAACAAATTGTTCTTGATAACCTTGAGACGTAAATTAATTGTGAATTGAGATTCGTAACGCGTAGCTTTTGCACTAGACGCAAGAAACGCGGCCAAGTACCTACGCGTTGAATTTACAGACGGAGGGTGCCGGCTGCCGTAATACCTAACATTTTTTTTTCTTTATATATTCTTTTAACATGTATAATTGAAAACTGTCGTATGCCGAAATCGTATTATAGTACCTATAGTGGTCGCTCGATGCCATCTTACGAATTGTTACTGAAAAAAGTAGATATAGTTTCCTTCTGTTGGTTCTGCCCCATTGTAGAATAGACCATCTTTGGTCCGGACTCCTTTGAAGAAAAGACCAACTGTCGTTCTGCCAAAAAGATCACAAGAGACGACCGATTGGCTATACATGTCACTACCATCGTGACTACTAGGTGGTAGAACTCCGCAACGTCTCGACCGGGTATTTGCTACCACCGCCTTACCTATTCCTGCCATAATAGCGTCAATGCTTGTCATTTTCGTGTTTGGAGGGTAAGCTAGCCGATAGACTTATGCATACAGCATTGCCATCTCGCCACAAGGATAGCAACGCACCATTAACATTTTTGGAATCTATAGGCGATGGTTGTTTCTTCCCATCAAGATAACCATTTGCTTATTTGGTAAAATTTAGACATTTATTATTAGTAGCGATCGCCTTCTGTTTCAAACTTGACTGTAATTTTATCTCTGTGTCAATCACAAGGTAGAGTTTATAATTATTTTTTTTTGTTTATGTTATCGATTTCTAATGCATAATATACCTGCACAATGTGGTTAAGCAATAGTTTCTCTTTCCATCAGGAGAGCCATCTGCGTGTTTGCTATCTTATTGTTATGAGCTTATAATAATAATAATATTGCTGGACAAATTACATAAATCGACTTAACCTTAAGTAAGCAAATTATATGACTAACACTGATAACACCGTCACTATATTCGCACTACAACTAACCGACTTACTTTTTGCTGAAAAGTCCTTATTTATACACAAAAAATGGTTCCACAATGTTCTCGAAAGTTCTGCAAATTACTCGTAAACAACTTAACGTAAACAAGTCATAGTCACGCTAATTTAAACGTTATGTTCTATTCACCCGCAGTTATTGTTTATCGATAGAAGCAGCTGTCTCTTTCTTTTATTTCTATATTTTTCCAATATTCTCACTCTTAAATTTTTTTAGAATATTCGCAACATTATGATAAAAAATTTATAAAAAACTGCCATTCTGCCAGACAGCTCGTACAAGGCGAATGATTGACCAAATATGTTACTACCATTCTGAATACTAGGTGCTAAAGTTCCGCAACTTCTCACCACCGCTTTACTATTTCCGCCTAAGTAACATCAATACTTGTCACTGTCGTGTTCTGATTTGGAGGATGAACTAGTTTGTGATTTATTTATTCGCCGTGTTGGTCCCGGCCTCCTTTGTAGAATAGGCCAACTGCCGTTCTGTCAAGCAGGTCGTAAAAGGCGACCGATTGGCTATCGAGTCACTACCATCGTGGCTACTAGGTGGTAGAGTTCTGCATTGTCTCGCCCGGGTCTGGTACCACCGCCTTACCTATTATACCTATACGCAATAGCGTCAGTGCTTGTCGCTGTCGTGTTCCGGTTTGGAGGGTAAGGTAGCCGGTAAACTTATGCATGTGGCATTAGACCTCGCCACAAGATAGCAACGCACCATTAACATCTTTGGTGTCTATAGGCGATGGTTGACTCTTTCCATCAGGAGACCCATCTGCTTGTTTGCTATCTTATGATATAAAAAAAATATATATAACGCATCTCTTATTAATCTTCTTGTTCTTCTATATATAAAAAAATCAATGCCACTTTTCGTTCTAATTTTATAACTCAAGAACGGGCTCACCTATCCAAACCAAATGTTTAGGCTTTGTTCGGACTATTTATTAGATGGTTTATATGAAGTTTGCATAAAATCGGTAGAGCGATTCTTCATTTATCACATTTTTGTAACAAATGAATTCATTAAATGGCGATACGTAGCGAAGCACGTGACGGGTCGCTAGTTATTTATATGGCAAAACAACGTTTGACGGGTCAGCTAGTTTTAATATGTACCTCGTAGTCGAATTAGACTAGACACTAAGCTATCACTAGTCAGTCTTCTTATATGCTAACTAGCTGTTGCCCACGACTTCGTCGGCGCGGACTTGATTTACTCCGCACAGCTCCTCCCCCGTAGGTGATAGCGTGATAATATGTAGCCTATATGATGACCCGACCTGTTAGTAAAATTCATGCAAAATTTGAATTAAATCCATTCAGTACTTTTTGAGTTTACCCCGGACATATATACAGACAAACAGACAAAAATTCTAAAAACTGTATTTTTGTCTTCGATATCGATTGTAGATCACGCCCCAAGTATTCTTTTAAAAAAATATTCAATGTACAGTTTTGACTTTCCTACGATTTTATTATATGTATAGATTATGATGATTTGTGCACAAAACAACTGGTCTGGTAAACTTGTTTTATACTTTTTATTTTATTTTATATGCTTGTGTTGACATTAAACCAAAACAGGTTTTGAGAAATAACTACTTCTTTTTGTTAACCTTGAGTTGAAGAATAATTGTGATCACGTTCCCTAGTTTGAGCCTTGATACTGAAATAATCAAAAACTCGTCATTGTCGTATTCTGGTTTTGGGGATAGCACATGCCTATGAAGCCTATGAAGATATGGTTGCCACATGCATAAAGATACCCTACCCTCTAAACCGAAATAGTTAAAAGCACCGGCGCTATTGCGGCAGGATAAGGTATGGCGGTGGTACCAAATTTAACTGAGACGTTGGAGAGAACTTAATTTAATAGTCACGAGGGTAATGATGTGATAATGACAAAATGTTCCCCTTTTACTAACCACCTGACAGCATACGCTCCATTCTTCAAAGTGGTCTGGACTATTAGAAAACAAGCAAGCAGATGCGTTTTCTGATGGAAAGAGACAAACATCGCCTATAGGCATCAAAGATGTTGATGGTGTGTTGGTATTCGTGTCACGCGGTAATACGCGGTGCTAACGCCTTACCTTTTCTTGCCGCAATAGCGCTAATGCTTATTATTATGTCCCAGTTCGAAGAATAAAGTAGCCGGTAAACTTATGCATTTAATAATACATAAGTAGTTTTGTCGTCTGCCATTTTTGATTTAGGGTTTCCCGAATTAATAAGGTAGAGTTCCGCAACGTAACGGTAGACTTATGCTTGTGGCTATTGCCATCCTTTTCTATCGGCGATATATCTGTTTATAGGCGATGGTTTCTCTTACCAACAGAAGAGCCATCTTCTTGTTTGCTATCTAATGGTATAAAAAATTAAACATCTAAATCGTAGCTAAGAGCCGTTATTGTTACAAGAAACGAAACTAGACTCATTATGTGCTAGACTAATTATTTTGAGTATTCTTTTGTCAATCATTACACCTAAGTTCTATTTAAAAACCCGCTCTCGAACAAAACTGCTTGTAATATAAATTAATGTGTTGAAGCTATTTCGTTTTGTAGTCTTCTAGACAGCACAGCAAAATTAAATAATATTTCAACCAACTTTTCAAAAGGAGGAGGTTATTAATTCGACCGTATATATGTATATGCTTTTTTATGTGTATTCGCAGATAACTTCGTCATTTATGAACCGATTTTGAAAATTCTTTTTTTGTTTGAGAGATTGTGGTCCCATTTCAATGTATGTCGTAAAGATCTCACCCAGGGGTTTCAGAGATATAGGAAATTAGAAGTTGCTGCAGTTTTACAGCGTTAAAAAATGATGTAGTCTTTTAGACAGCCAAACTAAACAACTTTTAGTCACTAGTCTCGAGACTTCGCGACGAATTTCAAGTTGTTGCTGTCTTTATCTCAAAGACATGAAATAATAAAATGGGACTTCATATCTACATGGGGCACACTAAAAGTTTTGCACTTCTAGCTAATCGGAATTATTTGAATTTCGAATGTTATATTTTTAAAACGTTACAACCTTCTTAGTAATAAAAAAACAATTGGCGGGAAATGATTTGTCAATTGTTTTTTATCACACATCAAAGTTCTACGTACGCAACGAAAATGGAATTAAGTCGAAAAGATTTTAGAGCGATGATTTTTTATGATTTTAAAAGTTCTCTTTCTCCGCAAGACTGTGCCGCTCGTCGTCAAAATGCTTTTGGGAAGCACTTTGTTTGAGCACCGTGAGGCAATGGTTTGCTGAATTTGAGAGAGATCTACTTTCTTTACATGACGAATTTCGTGAAGGGCGGCTTTCAACTGCCGTCAACGAAAATAATGTGGCTACTGTTAAGCGGTTAATTGAACAAAACTTTTTTTTACTGCGTTTAATTATAGTCAGATAGTGAGCATAGAGTAAGCATAAATAAAAAAATGAGCATAAATGGACGAATGGTTTTTGTGATACTAAGAGATCAGCCACCTATTAATGTCTGCGGCACTAGAAGTCCTACAGATACTTTGGAATCCTGGGGCAAAAACATAAAGACTGGCAAACAAGTTAAAGGTGCTGGTATATTCGGTACGTATTATCACAATGAATGTGAGAGATAAAGTTAACGTTAAATGTTATCGTAGATTAGTTTAAACCACGCACCATAACAACGTAGGAGATAATTCTGATATCTGCGACGACAGTGGATATTGGACTTGAATAATTAATCATTTATTTTATTGTCCCCTATCTAAAATTTCCTGATATCTTTATCAACTGTTAAACGCATATTTTAAAGATAAATTTGTTTTTTTTTCATTGATACTAGTCATCGTCATGGTCAAAATTCGATCTTATATAGTTTTTTTTAATTGAGAATTATAGCTTAAAACGTTTTAGCTTTGTGATTTGACAACGAAATTTGTATACGGACGAATTATAAAATTTGTCTGCGACATAAACATTAGGTATACTCTATTGTGTACGCAATGTTCTTAAAAATATTTAAAGTTTTCGCTTCACGTATTAATATATAAGTTCTGTTTTTCAGTTAAAAATAAAACCGGGAATAAATTTGGTTTTTGTATCAATTTTGGTATAGCTGTAATTTTTAATTTAACAGTTATCAGAATTTTGGTGCTTCGAATCCGGAATGGAAATATTTCGTTCATCCGAATCTCAAATACCGAGAAATATTAAAAACCAAAGTTAATGCAGAACTTCATCTGGCTCGGCCGCATCCCAAACAGTATTGGCTGATGTACAATAATTATTGTACATGTACCATAATTTCATGACTTCAATCTTCAATCCTTAGTTTTTTGAAAAATACAATATTTTTAAATGTCAGCTAATATAAAAAAATAATTTCTTAATAACATTTTCAAGTAAAATATGTTTTCACGCTATAAGCCCTGGGTGAATATTTCTTATTGTAAATAAAAGAATAAATGATAGTATTAGTCAATTACAACTATATTTTTAGAGATGCAATAATATGATTTTTTAATGTGCAATAATTTTATAAAAAGTACACTAATTTTACGGCCCTGTTTCAATAATAAGTTTTCATGGGTATGCCCACACCGATCCCAAAAATCCGCTTAGATAGATGTTAGATGATGACCTGTGTGCCTGTGTGCATTTTTTACATATTTCATTATCAGAATCGAACACTGAACTAGGCATGGATCGTTTAACAGTTAACATATTAAATTTCGTACTAATTTTTTTTAACAATTAACAATTGTTATTTATATTAGAAAATACTGTTAAAAGTAATTTTTATGCATTACTAAAATTACCAATAACTTGATATATGATAATAATATTACTAAAATATTTGAGACAGCGTTTTTTCTTTATGATAATACTGTTATTAAAAATACTTCGAGAGACCGTGATAATAATAACTGTTAAAAGTTATTCAAACTATTCTAGAGGACCTTTTTTGGTAGCTTCGAATATTTACTGCTTCTTATACTTATTATAGGCTACTGATATAATATAACATTAATAAATAACTGTTAGATACTAATTTAACAACATAACAGTTAATCTAATTTAACGACAATTTCCATGTCTACACTGAACGCCCTCGTTCAGTATAGGTATACATTCTTTTACCAGTTAATCTGTACAATTTGGAAAACACGTGTATGTGAAGTGAAGTAAGTGACCATGACATGTATCTTGATCACATTGCGTGTTCATATCGGACATCGAACCTGTAGATACCGGTTAGCGTGATAAACATAAACAGTTTGTTGACCTTAGCATTTATAAAATCCAAAATAAATATATGCAATAAAAAAAATCTGATCAGGTTTAAGAAAAAGACTTTTGACCTAACGAGTCACTCACTAGTCACTACCATCACAGAATACTTGAGACTTACAGAAGTCAATGTACATACAAGTAATATTCGAGCAACGCACACATAGACACCTCTCAAGGACGTGACATCTCGGAATGGTTTGGGACAGTTTGTTCCAAACCATTCCGAGATATTGCGTATTCTGTTAGTCTTTAGTATTCTGTGCTAGCTTCGTGGCTAATATCTGATGCAGGGTTCCGGAGACACAAGAAATGGGAATATTACTGCGTTAAAAATTATCTACCGGTTTGGTAATCACGTTCCATACCATACTAATAAATGCGAAAATAACTATCTCTGTTTCTTTTTCATGCCTAAACCACTGAACCGATTTGGATGAAATTTGGTACAAATATAGTTTAAGACCTGATATAGGACATATGATAGTTTTTATCCCGGTAGTTTCACGGGAACGGGAATTATGCGGGTAAAACCCCGGAACTTTTATTTTAGAAAATTTTAAACGCGAAGTCGCGGGCCATGCTAGTATATTATAAACTAGCTGTTGCTAGCGACTTGTACGCGCGAACTTCGTTTACTCCCCACAGCTCCTCCCCCGTAGGTGATAGCGTGATAATATGTAGCCTATATGTTGACCCGAGCTGTTAGTAATATTCATGCAAAATTTGAAGTAAATCCATGCAGTACTTTTTGAGTTTACACCGGACATACATACAAATAAACAGACAAAAATTCTAAAAACTATATTTTTGGCTTCGATATCGATGGTAGATCACGTCCCAAGTATTCTTTTAAAAAAATATTCAATGTACAGTTATGACTTTCCTACGATTTTATTATATGCATAGATAGTTTAAAATTAATTGATTCCGCTCGCTATCGTACACTGCACCCAAGGCAGGGGGCGTAGCGTATCGCATGCACTATGTATCCTCAAATGTACTAGCTGCATCGTGCACTGGACTGGATGGACCCCTGGACTATAAAAGTTTTTGGTGAATCCCGCGAGAACAAATGGTTTTTCCGGGATAAAAAGTAGCCTATGTATTATTCCAGGTCATCGTTTATGTCATGTAAATTTCATCCAAATTGTTTAAGTTTTGCGTGATTGAATAAGAAACATCCAAACTTTTGTATTTATAATATTATATTAATGCTAGCTGCGCCCTGCAACCCGCTTCATAGATTTTTTTTTGTGAATTCCACGAACACTTTATTTTTACGGGATAAGAAGTATCTTTTCGCCTCTGTGGTCTATTGGTCCAGCGTTGGCGTTGACCACATGAGGTCCCGGGTTCGATTCCCGGGTCGGCCAATTAAAAAAAAGTGTTTTTTTCAGTTTTCTGATAAACAAAAAGTTGCCCGGGATTGGATTGTCCGTTTGGCGATAGGCTTGCCACCTATCACATTTGTGGGACCAAGTATCTTCGGCTAATCGTGGGTGCACTTGTTGTACTAAGTATTTTGCGTGAAAGAGTAATAAACATCAATCTATCCATTCTTATAAACTTTCGCATTAAAAATAGATATCGTATAATTCAAAATAGAGTACAGAACGAGGTAACATGATGACAATACATTTGACACTTATCGGATTAATTCGATCGATAATAGATTATTAATCGAGGAAATAACTCGCCTTTAAAATTCAGTCAGAAAACATTGCTACGAAAAAATAATACATGACGTGCGACAGAAATGGTACTCATACCAACATGCATATAACCAAAAAAAATTGAAGGAAATGAAATAAGAAACAAATGTAATCGAAACATCTTGATTGATTTCGCATTTATAACATTATGTATTTTGCGTGAAATAACAACTTAATCCATCCGTCCTTTCAAACTTTCGCATATAATAATATCAGTAGGATATGACGTGATAAATATCCGAGGTAGTTATGATGACAATGCATTGATACTTATTGGATTAATTCGATCGAAAATAGATTAGTAAATCGAGTTGATAACTCGCCTTAAAAGTTCAGTCGGAAAACATTGCTTCAGAAAAACTATAAGTGACGACAAAACACGTATAGAAATGGCAATCATACAAAAATGCACATCACTACAAACAATTAAAGGAAACCAAATAAGAAACAATTGTAATCGGAACGTCTTGATTACAAGCGTTTATCAAGCTTCATTTAATAAACTGAATACGTAAATTGTTCTTCATTTGACTTTGATATTCATGGTAAATTTACTTCTATATTTATACCCAAAGAACATCAGACGTTATAGGTCCATCTACCCGGTAGAGTTAGATGATGATCGCCATTTTAAGATGCCAATAAAAATACGCGAATAGGCGTCAAAAATATTTTACGTTTTGCTGTAGCAGGATTGTAAAGCCACATGTACAAATTTGCTATCTTACCAATCCAAGACGAAACCGGATGCTGACAAGTACTGACATTATTGTTATAAAAAGGTATCGTAGCCAACAGTAAAGCTTGTTGTTTCGGAACTTTGCAAGGTAAAGATAAAGAGCACAGTCTCATTGTAAAATAAATGATTAAAACAGCCTTAAAGAATAATGGCGTTGAAATGATATGAAATGAAAGATATTTATTAGTAAGAATATGGGTGTCACAAGATATTAAAATTGATTAAAAATTGGTAACACATTTAACTTCTATCATCATAATATGATGTGCAAATATTTTAAAACTACTTGCAGTGTGAAGCCCGCTGCACAATAAAGGTTTTTTGAGAATCTTGCGGGAATGTCACATTTTCCAGGATAGAAAGTACCTTATGTGTTATTCCAGGTCATAAACTACCTGTGTGTTAAATTTCATCCAAATCCGTTCTGTAGTTTTTGCGTGATTGACTAACAAACATCCATTCATCCAAACTTTCGCATTTATTATATTCTATGAAATTTAATATTTTGTGAGTCGATTTCCTCAGAATTACTACCGGATCATAATACTCAACACTGAGAAGATCCGGCGGAAGAAACTCAGTGGGCTCGTTTTTTTTATAAAATATATTATAATAATTAAGAATTATGTCGCACCCCATAAGTTATTTTTACAATTAATAAAATCTCATCTTTTGTTCAATCAACATGTTTACAATTTACAAACATATTTTACCATTCACATAATTTGCTATTAAATTATTACTAGCAAAAAGCAGAGCTTTGTAAGGGCTCGCAAAGTTATACTATTTAGTAATATTGTTATAAAAGTATTTTTATGAGAATTACATCTTTTAATGTATGGACTTTACTTATAATTATCTAACCTAAAAAACTCAGCGTATTTTCACCTAAACATTACATTCGCATCAAAGGCCTGCGTCGTCAGGCTTTGGACTAGGAATATTTGGTTTTTGTTTGTTGGTATTTTCAAGGAAAAATATGTATTAAAAATGAAGGTTGATCTTATAAAAAACACATTTTTGACATTTTGCTGAAATAATTGTCTTTTTTTCTAAAATCAGGAAGTTTCTGGTTTTACGTCAATTTACGAAATTAAAATCAAAAAATGTTTTATTTAAATAAACCTTCAAAATTTTTGGACTTAATATTGGACTTAACGCAGGCACGAAGAATTGACGGTAGGCACTCAGCGAATACATTTTTCGAATTTTTCTCTCAGAGAAACCCTCGGAGTTCGATTCCAGAGTCAGGCAAATGAAAATATGTGTTTTTTCAATTTTCTGATAAAACAACTTTGCCCGGGATTGGAAAAGTGTCCTACTGACGATAGGCTGACCAATGTGATAGGACATTGTGGTACTTAAGTATCTTCAGCTAACCGTGGATGCACACGTTATACTTCTGCCTACCTCTTCGGGGATACGGGCGTAAATATACCTTTTTTTAGCTTTTTACCCTCGCCCTCGGGCTAAGATTGGTAATTGATCTCAATACAATATAAATCAATTAATACATCTGTACTGTTTCTCAATAAGCATATTGTGAAACTCTCGAACGCTCTATTTACTCTGTTCCCAGCAAACATCCCTTCTCTAGACCTAAATTCTCCTTGTGCTTCCCACAATATTACTTCGAACTTCCCTTGCATTCTCCTTTCAATGATTTTATCATACACCTTCGATGCCAAACTAATCAAACTGATGGCCCTATAGCTATTGCAGTTTATACTCGAACCTCGCCTTTATACGAGGGTACGATAACCGCGCGCCGCCAGTCAAATATGAAGAAACAATTCATGAAGTAGATAGTCTCTTAATAAGTTCAATAATTCTAATAAAAAATGTATCTTCTATCAATTTTAACTCGTTAATTTAATAAGAGATGGCGTTAGTAGTAATAAGATTCTAATACAAATTGTACCTTCTATTTTTTTATTTTTATAAAATGGTATTTTTGTGGCAGATAACAAATCTAGACATGAATATAAACTACCACGTCGAAGCTCAAACTTAAAAATGCGATATTTTTTCAGTAAAATGTACCACAAAAGTGCATAGAAAGTGGCCTAGTGTAGGGCTCGCTTCGCTCGCCCTGATTACATTTAAATTTTAATGTGTATTAAACAGACTTATATTTCGATTTATTAACATTTATTCTTATCGGCTAAAATTCCTCTAATATCATTATATCTACTTGATGTAGTACGTATGCTGTTTTTGGGGACCATTTTTAAAGAAAGCGATCGATTGTTGTTCATTTTTAAATATTATGTGGCTAAATTTAATGTATCAAGACTGTTATATTTATATGTATCTAGTTTTATGATTATTGTACACTATTTTAACATTTCGATAATAATTGTGTTTACTCTTCGGGTCAGCTGGAAGAAATCTCTTTTATTGGGGATAAGCTCGCCCATTGTACAGTCTATTTTTAATAAGTCTCTATGTATTACTTCTCTTTTAATTGTGAACAATAAAGCATTAAATAAATAAATAAACAAAGCGCCTAAAATAGCTGAAATTGAGGGAATCAATCGGTAAGCTTTAATTCTTTTCAAAACACCCTAACTTCAAACCGTACCCTCTATTACATGAGCACCATTCTGGCTTATCTTGTATTTAATTATATTTACTTTCATAGAAAAGTTGAAGAGTTGAAGATGACAGACAGTAAAAATATGTTCCTTTACAAATTATTAAGATACTAGCTGATCCGCGCGTTTTCATAAGCGAGTATATTAACATATTGTAATAGTTTTCAATCAAACTTTCATCTCCTATTTCAGACCCCAAAGGGATTATTTTTGAAAAAAAAGCTAGCCTATATTTGACCCCGGGTCTTCCTTCAACTATCTCCATGGCAAATTTCATTAAAATTTGGTTTAGTTCTTTAACTGTAAAAGCATAACAGACAGACTGACGGACAGACAGACAGACTTTTGCATTTGTAATAATGGTATAGATATGGAATTATGTATGACTTAAATGTATTTGAAATTAAAACTCAATAAAATTTCTAACCACTAGTTACTTAGGTAAATAAAATAGTTACCTATGAATTTTTTTACGTAGTTAAATAAAATAGTTACCCATGATTTTTTTGGCAAGTACTCAACAACTAATTTTCTATCTCCTGCATCTCTAGAACCCTACGTCATATCATATGGGATAATAAGGGAGAAATGTATATGGGACCAAATGGAAATGATACCCTTCCATACGAAAGAGAAATTTTATATTTCGGCTAAGGCATTTCTCTCAAGAGAATTCGGCAATTTTTCATAAAAAAAGATTCCGACGAATTGAAAACCTCCTTTTAAGTCGGTTAAAAGCACGTTCTATTCAAATAATAAACGGTCATCATACTTTACATTCTTAGATGAGTAAATAAACAAGGAATTTTTTAAACTTTTTAACAACTGGTTTCATCTTATTTTCAATGTCATTGAATGTCAGTAACCTTTAAAATTATCGCATTTTGAGTATTGTTTGAATTATCGCCACATAAAATTGTTGATAATTTGATAAGCATATCTACTATCTACCTACTTTAAATTCCGCATTCAGTTAAACCCAACTTGTTAGCACTAGTTTTTTATCAGTTAGACTGTTTGACTTTACATAAATATGCGGGTTATCATTTTATCCGTAGGTATTTAATAAACTTTCATGACTAATTGTATTGACACTCGGTATTTTTTACATTCTTTCTTATAATAATTTTTTAAAGCTTAAAGTTTGGTAACGGTAAACTCGGTTAGACACTACCATCAGTTTTGACCTTTTCATTTTTCAATTAGATTAATAATAATAAAATTATTTACAAGAAAATCTAGACGTAGGCAGATAGTTTTGAACCGTCGCGCCCGGGGCTAGCATCTATTCTTGCCTTACAAATATTTCTTACAAATTATACCACGTCGTAGCACAACGCGATGTTATATTGTGTTGAGATGTGTAAGAACCCTAAGCGCTTGGACTTAATCGACGTTTTGTTACGTGAATTTGAGGGCCTGTAGCCTAAACTGTTTGACGGATTTTTGCTTCACAGTTGTCGTTTAGACCTTACACACATTATCTCTTCTCAGTAACAAATAAGACACGGTCAGGTACGAGTTAATTGTGAGAGACGTACGGCTGTTTTCCGAAACGCAAATTAATTTTAACAAGCAATTAATCTGTGTTTATCACATCATTTATTCGTAAAAATGATATTAAACACGAATTAATTGTTTGTTAAAATTAATTTGCGTTATGGAAACTGGCCGGTAGTCAATTTTATTCGGATCGGGTGGCAGACGGGATTTTATTTTTATATACGTTTCTCAAAATACTTCAAAATCTCGCTTTCCCTGGAAAAGCAACCTGAAAACGCTGGTTTTAACAATAATATAAAAATCATATTAGCTAGAGGCTTCAAACAAGATCGTTAAAATAAAATTACCGTAACTTAAAACGCAGCGAACCGAATCTATATATACCAAAACATACTTTATCGTAATATTATTCTTACCTTCATCTGAAGGTTAGAAGAACCGACTTAGGTTTAATAGAGGAAAAGTTGAAAAAGTGCCTAGCTGTATATTGAAAATAAAGCTTCAAGTAGTACGTACCAGAATGGTACTGGCGTAGGATAAATTACTACATAAACTATGAACATAACTGTTGGAGACAAATTGAGTGTGATGAGCAGAAGCAAGCCGCACAGTTTACAATAGCTTACTATAGCAAAAAGTGTCGTTACAACTTTTCGTAAGAATTTTTTCCGTCTAGCCCCCTTTCACAACGCACGATAAGGAACTTCGATCCAAAAAAATCTAAAATAAAAGTTCCGGCGTATTTAACCGCGTGGTTTCCGTTCCTATGGGATTAACGGGATAAAAGCTGTCCCGTGTCCTTTCTCGGGTCTCAATCTATATTTGTACCAAATTTCATCCAAATCGATTCAGTAGCTTAAGCGTGAAGAAGAAACAGACAGACAGAGTTACTTTCGCATTTATAATATTAGTTGGATGTTTTTATCTATTAAAGCGCTATCTGTTATCGCAAGTAACAAGCACTATATTGAAGTTATGTATATTTATTTTCAAAAAAGAAGTTTGTCAATGTAACTTTTGAGTAAACGCGTTTTTAACAAATGTCGGTTGTCCAGATATTATTTTAAAAATCGTGTAAAAAAGTGTCGTTGCACCATTAATTTTCATCGATGTTTTAAGTTCTAACATCGATGTTTTTAAAAAGCAATGATGCATCCCAATGAGATTCACATGCACATCATGTGCCTGGCACAAAAAGCACAAAAGCTCTTGGTCCTTGGTAATTAACAAGCAAGGGCATTTCTTTAACACGCTGTGTAAGATAAACGGCTCGATGGATTTAAGCCTGTCCGATGTCTCGTATTAGATTCGTATAAATTGAGAAAGTGACATAAGCTATTTGCTACTCCGATGTACTATGCGTTCCAACTAAGAATAGGACTGTCAAGATGACATATTGCAAAAACTTCGTAAGTGTCGAGAAAGGTGTGCAAAAAATTTCTAACAAAGAAATACTTAAAAAAATATATTTTCATTGTAATTTGTATATTTTTTTATTTAGATTCCCATCAAATCATGTTACGTGTATTAAAATAAAGTGTAAAATAACTAACACGACTTTTATATATACAAATATATAAAGATAGACGGCTAGACTGATATATTTACTGTTTTTTTATTGATGAATACTATATTTTTATACTTTTTAGCCTATTCTGAACAAATACAATCCAAACCCACAAAAATCGCAACAAATTTGCCCCCGTCGCTTTTGACTTAGAAGTGGCGTAACTAACACGACTTTCTTACATTTATATAGATGATCGGCTAGACTGATGTTTTTTACAAATTTTTTATTGATGGAAATAATATTATTAAAACGTTATTTGTTTTTCAATAAATCAACAATATTTTTTGAACAAATATTTTTATGCTGACATTACTAATTTCACACTTGTGGTATGAAGTTGATAACAAGCACGATCCTATTCTTAGTTGGAACGCATAGGTTGATCGGGTCACAGTCGAGATTTTGGTTTTTATACAAATTTAAAATAACAATTAAAATTATACTGCACATACGGCACTGCTGTCTACTACGCTCGTAAAGTTCTCTGCCAGTCAAGATTTTAATGTATGATGTTATGTAAGAAGATTAATTACAGCATGATATAATGGTGTCCCTTTCACTCGGACCTCGTGACAAACATACATTACCTTGTAATAGTTATAAAACTGGTCCAGACTGGCTTGTATTTATTTTTATATAGCTGAAACCCGTGATTTCGTTGTGTTGATTATTGTGTTAATGTAGTGCTTACAAAAATCGTAGTTTTTAAAAAAAAATATACTTATTAAAATTAAAGAAATATATCGTCCATAAGACCTAAGAAGTAAAACAAAAAAATGTTTGAAATTTATTTAGTATTTAAACGTGTTGGTCCCGGGCTCCTATGAAGAATATGCCAATTGCCGTTCTGCCAGGCAGGTCTTAAGAGGCGACCTTTTGGCTATGCGAGTCACTACAATCGTGGCTACTAGATGGTAGACTTCTCCATTGTCTCGCCCGGGTTTGGTACCACCGCCTTACATATTCCTGCCGCAATAGCGTCAGTGCTTTTCACTGTCGTGTTCCGGTTTGGAGGGTAAGGTAGCGGGTAAACTTATGCATATGGCATTAGACCTCGCAAGATAGCAACGCACCATTAACATCTTTGATGTCTATAGGCGTTGGTTGACTCTTTCCATCAGGAGACCCATCTGCTCGTTTGCTATCTTATGATATAAAAAAAATTACAAATTGCATACCTAATATTTTTTTATCGTAAATACCTATATAGATAATATTTACTGTGGTCATCATAAATCGATATACAATTACATAAAACAGACGTCACCAAGTTCATTTATATAAACATGGTGTTTTATCGTTACGTCAATTCGAGCACCATAGCAATCGTAGGCTATCATCCTCGGCAATGAATAATGACCTTGCTATCTGTGTCGGATACGAGTGGAAACTTCTTAAACTGTTATTATGTTAAATTATGGGAATTGATAATTTAGCAAAAATATTTAAACAATTCCACAATAAAATCATCCTTGGTTTTTAATAAATAAAATCAGAGGCTGTCATGAGGACTGTCGACAGAAGTGAATACTTGAAACTACTTACAAGTATAGATTACTTAAAGTTACATCTGGGTTTATAACACACTATTTTACGAACACAGTGCATTCAGCACGTACGTTTGTATAGCTATAGATATTATAAAATATACATTAAACATTAGCATGTTGATGACGCTGACGCGAACTATGCGATTTTCCCATATCAAAAATCGTCTAACGCGGCTAAGGAAGTTCTTAATTCAATTAACACTACAGTATACGCGCCCGTTTTCAATACATATTTGCTCGCGTGCTCTACCATGGTAGAAAAAGTTGTTGTATTTTTTTTCTAACTTAAAAGTATTAAAATAAATCAAACAAGATTAATTCAAGAATCCGGTTTAATAAAAAATACAATTATATAAAAATGAGAAATTTTTAACAACTACAAACTATTTTAGGGACATTTTAGTAACAACTATGAAAAAAAATATCATTTTTGGCAAGTTCGAGATCAGCTTATATAAAAAAAAAAATTAATAAGTGTTCAGATCTTCATTTATGTTTTACCTCACATTCAAGGCATAAGACAGCCTGGTGATCAATGCAGATCCACCTGGAACAACGTTTACACCACTTTTTAACTTTCCACTACTTATATAAGGAAGTTATTGATTTTACCCCGATTTTCGAAAATCGAGTTTTCACCAAATGTCCACGTTTTGAGGTCCTTTTCCGACTATTTTCACGATGACGTCGGTATGTCTGTATGTATGTGTGTGTGTGTGTGTATGTAATCATCTCATAACTTTTGAACGGCTGGACCGATCGAAACGCGGTTGGTGGCATTCGATTGGATTCCGCTCAACTAAGACTTCCTGAAAATTTGAACCGTTTCGGTCCAGAAGATTTTGAGAAATTTTGAAAAAACACCAAAAAAATTTTTGGCGTAACAGTCTTTTTTTAATATAACTTCCAGATTTATGTACCGATTGAGTACAAAAACTAATCAGCTCTATTCCTCAAAAAAATACGTCTAATACATAAATTGCATCAAAATCAGTTTATCCGTTTGGGTGTAATCGTTGACGAAACATTTTGAAAAAATTGTTTTTCGACATTGAAGATAAACCATCTGCCATTCTGCCAGGCATTTCGTAAAAGGTGACCGATTGGCTATACCTGTCAATACCATCGTAACTACTTGGTAGAGTTCCGCAACGTCTCGCCCAGGTTGAGTGGGTACTGGGTAGTGATTCCGCAACGTCTCGCCCAGGTTGAGTGGGTACTGGGTAGTGAAGAAGATAGCTTAAAGATAGGGGAAGGTAGGAGAAGGTAGAGGCGAGATAGGTAGGGGAAAAGTAGAGGGAAGGTAGCAAGAAGGTAGCGGGAAGGTAGGGATTGTAGGGGGAAAAAAGGGAAAGGTAGTAGAAAGGTGGGAGAAGTAAGGGAGAGGTAGCGGGAAGGTAAGGGCAAGGTTCATCTCGCCCGCGTACTTGCTACCACCGCCTTACCTATTCCTGCCGCAATAGCATCAAAGCTTCTTATTGTCATGTTCCAGTTCGGAGGTTAAAGTAGGCGATAAACTTATGCAAGTGGCATAAACACCTTGCCGCGCTCATAGTAATGCATTGTTAACATCCTTGGTGTCTATAGGTGATGGTCGATTCTTTCCACGTGAGAACCATCCGCTTCTTTGCTATTTTATAATAAAATAAGACATTAAGTCTTGCAAGTTTTCATTTGAGCACTAGAACAATGAAGCGATGTAATTACCTCACCATTAATTATCTGGAATGTCTATTATGAATCTGTTTATACTGTAGCGAGAGAAACGTTCTCAAATTTTTAGTTAAATAATAAATAAATAGTAAATAATATTCACGGGACATATTCACTTACTGATCTAACCCCAAAGTAAGTAAATTATTTGCTTGTGTTATGGGTGTTAGTCAACTATACTAATACATAGAAATACATATATGAATACTTTTACATACATAATAAACACCCAAACCCAGAAATACAAGCATTTATGCTCATCACAAATGCTTGTCCCCGTCGGGGATCGAACCCGAGCCCCGTCGATTGCATAGTCAGGGTCGCTAACCACTCGACCAACGGAGCGGTCAAGTTTTTTATTAACAGTTGTTAATATTAGTTTTTTTGTTACAGATCCGACCGAGAAGCAACGATACGAATCGACAGTCTAGTCAATTTTTGTATATTATTATTTAATAATCAAAATGAAATAAGTTTATTCCGTATAGTCTTACTTTTACTTAAGTTTGTACTTAGATTAACAATAAGTTTTAAGTGATATTTACCTTTATAAACATGCAAATCCTCAAAGCCCGATTCGCTTTAAGAGCATCAGCCGCACAAATACAAGCATGGAGTTCTTCCAAATTTCGTACCGCTGCCACAGTAAGTATTTTATTTTATTTTATATTGTTGAACCCATGTTGTTTAATTTATAAAATTTTTAATCTCCTGTATGTTATGGTTTCCCATAACTAACATTTTTAAAGTTATTGACACGTTTGACCCCCGGCCAGTGGCTATGAAGTTTTGCCACCCCTGCCGACCTCTTTAAGTGTCAGTACATATTTAGATTATAATTATTATCTACATCCAACTATACTTGGGATCCATTGAAATAGGGGTTTTTAGCAATTCAGCAAATGTTCATGTCACCCCAATTTTTATACTCAGGTAAAAAATCTATACATAACCTAAGCATAGAGTTTTAGTTCAAAATGTTAAAGTTAGTTGAAAACGTTTTTTATTGTAAATTTTGAACGTGTAATTTTTAGCGGAATTCGAGGCAGTTTTTAGCCGTAATAATATCTTGCTTCCAAAGACAATTAGTTAAAAATTTCGAAGTTGTGAAATTTTGGCAAATATCATTCTATCGGTTTAGCTGTTTAGCAGTAAATGCGTAATAGACAGTCATATAGACAGAAGTACAGACTTTCGTATTCGTAATATTAGGATTTAATTATATAAAATTAAAAGTCTTGTCAGCCTAGAAACAGTTAGAGCAGGGTAGGCGAACCTTTATGCATAAACGTGCCATTTTTTCTAAAGAATGTTTAATGAAGTCACATACCATGAAATAATTTTGACTTTGTGATTATTTGGAAAATAATAACAATAAATACTATCAAAACTTTTTATTTACTAAAAACCACGTTCGATCGACACAAAATACTTATTTAACGCGTTTTCTCTTAGTTCATAATGGATTTCGTGATAAGTGACGTGCCATTGGTTCGTCATCCTGGGTATAAACCATGATCTTTTACTACAATTACAATAATCTTTTTCCTCTTATTACAGGACTCGAAAACCGTAGATTACAAACCAATTAGAAGCGTATTAGTAGCAAATAGAGGTGAAATTGCTATCAGAGTGTTCAGAGCATGTACGGAGCTAGGAATAAGGTCGGTCGCTATTTACAGCGAGCAGGACAGGCTACAGATGCACAGGTACGTATTTTTTTTTAAATATCCGAACGGTAATTTCGAAAACACGTTCTAGTTTTTGTCTCGTGTTGGTCCGGGTCCCCTTTGAAGAATAGACCAACTGCTGTTCCGTCAGGGCAAGTCGTAAAATGCGGCCGATTGGCTGTACATGTCACTACCATTGTGATTACTAGGTGTTAGAGTTTCGCATTGTCTCGCCCGGGTATATGGTATCTATGGCCTTACCTATTCCTGTCGCAGTAGCGTCAATGCTTGCTATTGTCGTGTTCCAGTTTGGCTTAAGGTAGCCGGTAGACTATGCATAATGCATGGCCATCGTTACATAGCAACGCACCATAAACATCTTTGGTGTCTTACGGCGTAAGTTTCTCTTTTCATCAGGAGAGTCATCTGCTTGTTTGTAATCTTATGATATAATTAAAAAAATATGTAAACCGGTTGACCGTGCAGGCCATCTTTGAAATTTCCAATAAATTGAGGTATTTAAGCTCAAAGGATCACAAACATACCTAAACATAGATTTTTTTCAGAGTTCATAAATCTAAATTTTGTTACAAATGACAGTAGCTTCATTTTTGAAAGCTGAATATTTTGGAAACGATGTTCGATTTTGACCTTTCTAATGGCATTCATCGCAATTTTTGAGCCCTAAAATGTTTTCTTAGCTACATAATCTATAGGCTAAAATATGTCAAATTAATATCAAAACACATTTTTTCAAAAATTTTCATTATAATAAACCCCAAATAAATTAATCGATTTTGATGATACGGTGCGCCTACGATATATTAGCCTGAAAGTTATTTTTTAAATATTAAATTTTCTGTAAACAACAAATTATTAATATTTAAAAAGTTGTAACTTTTGAAAACTTGTTTCAATTTTGATTTTTGAAACTGTATTAGCCATAGTTTTTTAAGTACTGTAATATTGTAGAAGGTTAAAAAATTAATGGTTAAGAAATGTCGAAGTTATGTCAAAAAAATTCCGAACTGATAAACTGATTTTGATGCTATTCATACATTGAACGCAGTTTTTGTAAGGATTAGAGCTGATTTGATTTTATACTTAATCGGTGCATTAATCTGGATGTTATATTAAAAAAGAATGTGTCACCCAATTTTTTTGAGGTTATTTCAATATTTCTCAAAATCTGCTGGACTGGAGCCGACCGCTTGGTTTTATTCTATACAAAACAATGGGTGAAATATTAGTATTTTCTTTAGGCTGACCATGAATAACCATATAAATTCTGACAAATCTTGTAACATTTACAGACAAAAAGCTGATGAATCATATGTAGTCGGAAAAGGTTTACCGCCCGTTGAAGCATATCTAAGTATACCTGAGATCATCAGGGTCGCCAAAGAAAACGACGTAGATGCTGTACATCCTGGATATGGCCTGCTTTCTGAAAGGTAAGACGAATAGTCTTTTGATGTCAGAGAGTTTAATGTAATACTATTTCGTTAACATTCGCTGAAGCACTGAAATAGTAATAAATCGTTCAACCAAAGTTAAAATTTAAACATTGAACGCAAATTTAGCAGCACTACAGCGTATAACAGACTATAATATCGATGCTTAAGTTCACTATTGCACTAATTACAAAATTGGTAATTACAAGCAGAGCGTTTTAAAGTTTTTTAAAGTTTAGGCTTGAACAGTACGAAAACAAAGTAAAATAATAAAATAATTATGCATCTATTCACGAGACCATTATCGAAATTTCGAGACGCGCAAACAAAATAGGACTTTATGTGTCACTATAAAAGTAGAAATTGAAAATTTTGCAGTTAGTACAATTGTGAACTAAGGCATCGATATATATCGCGACCAAGAGGGCGTAATCGCCATGAATTTTATGGTGCTTACGCGTTTCATTCAACGAGCTCTACTCTGACTCCCATGGACTGCACTTTAATGAAACACAAGTAGCTTGGCGCATGCCTTGTCTAGTACGTTAGTGCTTTTACAGTTATTTGATTTATTTAAATGTGTCGAAAATTTACACTAAATGGCGAAGATATGGTGGTGGATATTATTTTCAATGCGAGATAAAAGCTATTTCTTTATTTTTCAACAATCTTCCAAAAAAGCAAAGAATTTCAATTCAGGGGTATTTTTTATGTTTGTTACCTTAAAACTCGGCCAATATACTCCTTTCTTTCATTTGGTTCCATATAAGTTGAGTTACCGCCACAATGATAGCAATAGCAACGCACCATTAACATCTTTAGTGTCTATAGACGATGGTTATCTTTTTCTCTGCTTGTTTGCTATTTTATGACATAAAAATGCATATTTTAACAAAATATTATTGAACATTTTGTAGTTATATTTATTTACATGTAATAAAATTACAGGAGTAATATTTTTAGTAATTTATATAATTTTAACACTGTCCAGATCTAAATCTATATTTTACAACATCTAAGGTCAAATATTAATACGTTGGCAATTATTAAGCAGCATTAATAAAATTATCCTCATATTGAAATCCATACTAATATTATAAATGCGAAAGTAACTCTGTCTGTCCGTTTGTCTTTTCTTCATGCCTAAACCCCTGAACCGATGGGGATGAAAGGTGTAGATAGTTTGAAACCCGAGAAAGGACGTGAAAATTTTGTCCCGGAAAACACACAGGAATAGGAACTATACGCACAAAACCCCGGGACATTTATATTAGAAATTTTTCTTCGCGGATGAAGTCGCGGGTACAGCTAGTATTAAATAAATACCCTTGTGACAATTAAGTATCCATCTGAGGTTTAAATACGATTGTGACAATTAATTATCCATCTGAGGTCTGAAAACAAACGCGAAAGCAACTTTAAAAACTTAAACATTAACATTGCGTCCCTACAACATAGACAACCACAACGCGCAGAATGCGCGCGCGCTACTAAAACAAACGCGAACGCAACTTTAAAAACTTAAACATTGAAATTGCGTCCCTACCACATAGACAACCACAACGCGCAGAATGCGCGCGCTACTAAAACAAACGCGAACGCAACTTTAAAAACTTAAACATTGACATTGTGTCCCTACCACATAGACAACCACAACGCGCAGAATGTGCGCGCGCTACTAAAACAAACGCGAACGCAACTTTAAAAACTTAAACATTGACATTGCGTCCCTATCACATAGACAACCACAACGCGCAGAATGTGCGCGCGCTACTAAAACAAACGCGAACGCAACTTTAAAAACTTAAACATTGACATTGCGTCCCTACCACATAGACAACCACAATGCGCAGACTGCGCGCGCGCTACTAAAACAAACGCGAACGCAACTTTAAAAACTTAAACATTGACATTGCGTCCCTACCACATAGACAACCAAACGCGCAGAATGTGCGCGCGCTACTAAAACAAACGCGAACGCAACTTTAAAAACTTAAACATTGACATTGCGTCCCTACCACATAGACAACCACAACGCGCAGAATGTGCGCGCGCTACTAAAACAAACGCGAACGCAACTTTAAAAACTTAAACATTGACATTGCGTCCCTACCACATAGACAACCACAACTAGTCTCGCTTAGGGAGCGGAAATGAAAAACGTGTGTGGTTATTTATTTCTACTAGAATAGCTATGTATTTTATTGTTAATCACCATAAATCCACCACCATACCTTACCAAAAAAGAATGTACAAATAAGTAACATTTTAGAACACAAGAGTCACTAAAAAACGAAGTTGAAAAAGACGAGAACATGAATGCGGATGTTAGGAAAAATTATAATATAGACTAATTTATAATTTAGTCTATAATATAATTTTGGTAATATCCGCATTCATATCCTCGTCTTTTTCTATAGAAAATTGAGTTTAAAAAAAAAGTCAGGATCATCGCAATTTTAGCTAGTTTGGTACATATTTCAGATCAGATTTTGCCCAAGCGGTGCAAGATGCCGGCCTCCGATTCATCGGTCCTTCACCGTTTGTGGTCCAACAGATGGGTGACAAGGTCGCTGCTAGGAAAGCGGCCATTGAAGCTAGTATGTATTCCCAATAATGTACTTAATTCTAAAATGAAGAAAATTAATAATTTGACAATGTTATCTATATAGTTTATATGGATTTTGTATGTCATTTATGTATATGGATAAATAATATATACGTGATGAGTGATTCGGTCGGCAGCCAATTTACATTAGATAGAGGTTTTAATCAGATAGAGTTTGGTACCACAGCTTTATCTATTCCTGTCGCAATAGCGCCAGTGCTTGTGACCATCGTGTTCAGGTTTGGAGATTAAGGTAGTTGATAAACAAATTTTTTTACTTAAGTAAAACTTATAAAAATTTTTAGTCAACACTAATTAGAGCGTATGTTTTTATATAACATAAGATAGCAAACAAGCAAATAAGTTTCCTGATGGAGTCATGGATGAAATGAGATAACCATGGCCTATTTACGTAATATATCAAAAGTAAGTACATAATGTAACATGAATAAGTTTACATATTATAATTTGCCGGTTAACTTGCCCTCCAAACTGGATTTCGCTAATGAGAAACTGTAATGCTACTGCGACAAGATTAAGATTAGGTGGTGGTACGAAACCCTTGCGGATCATGCCGGTCTCTTTCACCTAGTAAGACAGTTAACAACGCATCATTGACATCTTTATTATGTATAGGTAGTAGATATGAAAATGTTGCTTAACTCGTCAGACTTTTTTTAAATTAATGTTGGTCCTTCGAGCCCCTAACCTTAATATCATTGTATTGCATTTTGGTAATCGATCTTCTGTTTAGTGCAGAACAGTAATATCGTCTATTAGAATAATCAATACGGGTTACCTTCAATCTCAATAGGGACATAAATAGTTTGTTTTTTAAATTAACTAATTAAGACGAATATATATTTGCAGAGGTACCAATAGTCCCCGGTACAGACGGTCCAGTCACAACAAAAGAAGAAGCTCTAGAGTTCTGTAAGCAACATGGCCTTCCGGTTATCTTCAAGGTAACTATCAATATGTAAGAAATATCTTAATAGTAAATAATGTGTAATGTAATCAGCGAGATTTTTACTTTTAAATTGTTACACTGTCTCACACATAAATTACTTTTTCGTTAAAAAATCGACGCAAATGTATCTCGTACAGCCGATTGAGCTTGCCAGCCTCACGCCCCCAAAGTCGATTCAAAGTTTGAAGTCAAATTTTATGATCGACAATTTAGTATATTGGCATTCTAATTCGTCAGAGCACAATGAACAGCACCCACAAACCACACACATACTAATAGACACGGGGTTGAAAAGAAAACGTGTGGCTAGCTCGTGTGAGCAAATCGTACTTCACGCCAAAATTTAAAACTCCACCGTCACCCTCTGGATGTTTGCAAGTTCAGTACAATGCGATTTTCAAGGTATTTTTTGCCTCGCATAACTGCTCTGTTGAACCAATTGCCAGTAGATTATATAGTTTCCGAACTGATACGATTTCCCACCACTCATAGACTCAAGGTCGCTCAGCGGGCTATGGAGAGAGCTATGCTCGGTGTGTCCCTTAGGGATATAATCCATAACGAAGAAATTCGTATGATGACCAAGGTCACTGACATAGCTCAGAAGGTTAGCAAGCTGAATTGGCAATGGGCCGGTCACATCTGCCGTAGATCTGACCACCGATAGAGTAAACGGCCCTTAGAGTGGAGACCGCGTCTTGGCAAACGTAGCATGGGACGCCCCTTACGCGATGGTGCGACGATCTGCGCAGGGCGACGGGAAGTTACTAGATGAGGAGAGCCGAACATCGGGCTCAGTAGCGCGCCTTGGGAGAAGCCTGTGTCCAGCAGTGGACGAACAAAAGCTTACTAATTACTAAAAGGCTGGCAACGCACCTGTAAGACCCCCGGTATTACAGCTGTTTATGGGTGACTGTGATCACTAACCATCAGGTGAGCCTCATGCCTATTTGCGCCTTATTCTTAGTATAATCTGTGGCTGCACCATATATGTGTTTATCAGCTGTTATAGTTGTAACTATTGTTCGTAACAAACTAACTTAAAACTTGTATTATACCACACAATACCACTTATATTAAAATCGTGTATTTACAACTCAAATGTAAAATACACTACAACGCAATACGTAAATACACTGACTAATCACACTCACTACTCTCACAAAATAACCGACTATACTGAATCAATAAACTAAAATAATAATAATATTAAGTACAGTGTAGTGATACGGAGTATCACTACACTGTATTTAATATATCTCTTTACACTGATCGTCCCAACTATCGCTTCCGAGTTACTTTATAAAACAGAGTTGTTATCCGCCAACACATCTTTATTTATACACAAGATAAAGTTCGACCATATTCCAGAAAGTTCCGAAAATAACGCAGAAACAATCTAAATGTAAACGAGTCATATTTTCAACCTTATGCCTATGCGAGAAGTTCAATAATTATGGCATAGCTGTTTAGGTAACGGCGGCTATTGTTTATCGGTAGAAGCAGCTATCTCTTTCTTTTATTTCTAGATTTTTCCAGTGTTTTAACTCTTCACTTTTCTGGATTATTCGCAACACCATCAACAATTGTGTTTAAAATATGTTTTCCAGGCGGCATATGGAGGTGGTGGTCGTGGAATGCGTGTGGTGAGAGAGATGAGTGAGGTGGCCTCGTCATTCGAAAGAGCCTCATCAGAAGCTCTCGGGGCCTTCGGAAATGGCTCCATGTTCATAGAGAGGTTCATCGAAAGACCGCGACACATTGAAGTGCAACTACTCGGTAACTAATTTACTACTACTATTGATAGATGACTGCCGTGATGAAGAACCAGTGACTGTTACTTTATTTTCGATGGTGCTTGATATCTACCAAATTTCATTAAAATTGGTCCTGCAGTTTCGGAGTTCATCGCGGACAAACAACGGGACACGCAATTTTATATATTAAGATAAGAAAGTGTTTTTTTTTTTAATTTCTGGGTCGTCTAATTATAGATATTAAGGTACGGGTTTCTACGTTGGATCAAAAGCATCATAACGGCGACCTTACGTAAAGCAAAGGAACGGGCATAATATTATTTGTTTTATTTACTTTTTCAGGTGACAAAGCTGGTAATGTAGTACATCTGTACGAAAGGGATTGTTCAGTACAAAGACGGCATCAAAAAGTCGTTGAAATTGCACCGGCTCCTCGATTGGATCCTGAAGTAAGTATTTTACTATTTATTCCAAAGATATTCTCAAATAATCAGTAAGATTAACATATAAGGCACTAAGGTATCGAGCACACTAGGAAGGGCCGCAATGGGCCGGACCCCATGACAAAAATCCGCATAAGATAGCTTTCATACATTTTATATGAACTATCGCACACTATGCTGAAGCATAGCGGTCGCCCCGCACCTCCCCCGTGGACGAATACAAATGGGAAGAATGAGAGACGCAAGGCTACGGCGAGTCGCAAGACTAAGGAGAGCCGCAATGCCATGAAGAGCAAGGTGGAGTCTTCTCGACCTGGCAAGGATGAGAGCAGGGGGTGCGATGAGGAGGGCTTCACACTGGTGGAGAGAAGAAGGAAGAAGGCCGCCGCCCGCAACCATCGCGGCACCGCGCCATATGTACCCGAGCTGCGACTGCGGAGCGAGCTCCCGTAGCACCATTGTACATATCTCGTCTGCACTGCTCCATGGATGCCGAGGACGTCGTGGACTACATCAGTAAGAAGACGTCACTCCACTTGAGAGTCGAGCGTCTGCAGCCCTGCAGTAGGGCGGATTATGATGAGTGCGATGCCCGCCCCCCCGCCTGCTGTGCTTTGGCGTCAGTGTGCTTTGGCGAGCGGAGTTGTGCGCATGAGTTCCTTCGTGTTATGAGTATTCTTTTATAAAATCACATATTTATGTATGAGGAACCTATACTAATATTATAAATGTGAAAGTTTAGATGGATAGAAGTTTGTTATTCAGTCATGCAAAAACTACTGAACAGATTTGAATAAAATTTTGCATAGATGATGACCTGGAATACCATATAATCTACTTTTTCCTCGGGAAAATTAGGATTATTTAATTATTATTATATTATTAAAAACTTTTATTATGCAGCGGGCTACACGCTGCAGCTAATGATTAATAATTTTAGTTGTAGGCTTCAAAGAGCTATCCATAATGCAGTCACCACGTATTATTCTATACACAAAATCCATCAATTATCTGAATCTCGGTACGTCTCTAATGTGCTCTCAGTTTTTGTTACGATGCGGCCCGTTCGGACTCGCTACTGCCCGTCCCAGAGTGCTTGATCTTTAATGCATGCAACCGCCCCGTTGATCGAGTGGATAGTGACATTGACTATGCAATTAACGGAGCTCGGGTTCGATTCTCGACAGGGACAAACGTTTGTGTGATGAGCATAGCTATGTTTGTATTTCTGGGTTTGGGTATAATGTATTTCCATGGACCACACAGCCTATAGACGGCTAATGTTTGATTTTCCGTATTGAATGCATTCTGGCAACTAGCTGAAGTAAGACGAAGTGGGGTTGCAACGCCGTAATTGGCTAACTCAAAGGCACAGTGAAAGATAGTAATGTACAGAGCATCTGATTGGTCGACACTGATTACCCAATCACTACTCATTGGCGCGTGGACATTTACATCGGAACTATAAGTCTCGGAAATATAAGTAGGTGTCTATGGGCTGTGTGGTCGGTGTGTATTTCTATGTATTAATATCGTTGACTAACACCCTTATCACAACCAAATGATTTGCTTATTTTGGTGTTAGATCAATTCGTGTAATTTGTAAGGGATTTATTATTATTATTATTAATGCATTATTTGACACCAGTAGAGCGAGCTCGTCAATACTCGCTTTAAACCCGGCCGCTAAACATGCTCTCGTAGCTCTGAGCTGTGAAATTGAAGGCTAGCATGATTAAAGCCTAGCTTTGTTCGCTATAACAATTATATAACAAATAATTCCTAATTCTCCAAAATGTAAAGATCATTGAATTTTTCATTTAATTATTTTTTTTTGTTTCTAGACTCGCCAAAGAATGACAGATTGCGCAGTTCACTTGGCTAAGCACGTCGGCTATGAAAATGCTGGGACGGTTGAATTTCTGCTCGACGACAAAGGCAATTTCTATTTTATTGAAGTTAATGCTCGGTACGTAATTTTCGTAGATTACAGCTATTCAAAGGCACTGTCGAAAATAAGCGGATTATTTTGTTATGCCCAAAGAAATGTTACATATACGGCCTCGTTACTTGCGCGCTTGACGTGTGATACACAAACTTTGAACGAGCGTTAATAAAGCAACACTTGTATCGCATGTGATTTGTGATTACAAATGGAATGTATTCGTAACAGACAATTCCCAATAATTTCGCTTCTAGAAAATGTCAAAACAGTTATGTTTTCTGTCGTACAATCGTAATATAAACAACATTTGGCGTTGGCGTTGGCGAGACTGGAATGTTTTCATGCTTTAAGCTGTTGCTGAACATATAAAAAAACTGCACCTCCAAACCGTATATTTAATAAAAGATAAACTTTCTAAAAAATAATACAAGGTGAACCTGTAGTGTATTTAAAAAATTGCATGCATTTACTCGCGCATCACTACATTTGTTTTATTGCTCTGTGTTCTTTGATCAAAATAACAAGATTTAGCCGATGGCTGCAAATTCAGCCCAAGAAAAGGGCTTGATATTGAAACAAAAATATCGCACGTCATAAAAGTATCTTAATAATGAACAACGTTCTGGACGTTGCGGTTTAGTTTCGGCTATATCTCTTTACATCGAGCTCGTAAAATTTTATTATGCCCTTAGAAAAATTATATTTAACGTCATAGCTTTAACGTTTAAAAATGGAAGATGCATGCAACTCATAAGATGTTTTCGTGACGTGACTAAGATTGGACAAAATAAGACCACACATTAATTCGTGCTCTTATTTCATTTTCTTCTTTTTTTTTTTTTTTTTTTTTATAGTAGAGGGGGCAAACGAGCAGATGGTGCACCTGATGGTAAGTGATCACCGTCGCCCATGGACATCCGCAATACCGGGGGTATTGCAGCTGCGTTGCCGGCCTTTTAAGAATGAATAAGCTCGTTTCTTGAAGGTCCCTAAGTCGTATCCATTCGGAAACACCCCCGAGGGTAATAGATTCCACAAAGGAGTAATGCGAGGCAAAAGGTGTCGACAAAAGCGCAGGGTTGTGGATTTCCAGACATCGAGGTGGTGAGGATGGAACTTTAAATTTTGACGCGATGTCCGATGGTGGAATTTAGCGGCAGGCATTAGTCCGAACAACTCGTCGGAACACTCCCCATGATAAATACGGTAAAAGATGCAGAGCGAGCCTACATCTCTGCGTAACGCCAAAGAGTCAAGCCGATTAGAAACAGCCTGGTCGTCGACGATTCGAACCGCTCTACGTTGAATGCGATCAAGAGGAAGAAGCTGGTACTGAGGAGCTCCGGCCCAGAGGTGAGAACAGTACTCCATGTGAGGTCGAATTTGGGCCTTGTAAAGTTGGAGGCGATGGGCTGGCAAGAAGTACTGCTTTGCTCTACTGAGTACACCAAGCTTTTTGGAGGCTAGTTTAGCCTTCCCTTCCAAATGACCGCGGAACTGAACGTTGTTCGATATGTCGACTCCCAGAATTCCAATACTGGCTGAGGCTGTCAGGAGAGTATCTTCGAACCGAGGTGATACGACAAAGGGTGTTTTTTTTGCGGTGAACGCACAGAGCTGCGTCTTTTTGGGGTTAAATGTAATAAGGTTTTGACGACCCCATTCTGAGACATCAGTTAGTTGATTCTCGAGTTCAGACACGAGCTTGATCCGGCCCTCTTCGACGTGTTCCCGAGAAATACCGCTACGGCCGGAGTATGTAGCATCAACAGTACTGTCGTCCGCATAGCAATGTATGTTACTAATTCGCAACATATCATTGATATGCAGAAGAAACAGAGTCGGTGATAGCACGCAGCCTTGGGGAACACCAGCATTGACAGGTTTAAGATCGGAGCATGCACCGTCGACTACGACCTTAATGCTCCGATCAGCCAAAAAACTGGTGATCCACTTGCATAGTTTCTCGGGAAGCCCATAGGAAGGCAGCTTTGAGAGAAGCGCTTTATGCCATACCCGATCGAAGGCCTTCGCTATGTCTAAACTAATTGCCAATGCCTCCCCCTTGGACTCAACTGCCTCCGCCCAACGATGTGTCAAGTATACTAGAAGATCACCAGACCGAGATGATCACTTTTATGACCGAGATCTTAAATACAGTTGTTTTAATAGAAATTAGTGTCATTGTGTATACATTAATCTTTGTTACACTTTCTTAGATTTGGAAAAATAGCTATCTTTTGCAACGCGCCCTTAAAATAATCATCCTATTTCATAATTACTGATAATGGAATCTCTGAGTCGTCTGGCAATTTTTATCTCAAAATTAAACATGAAATGAATACTAACTAGGTTGTAGGATTCTGCAAAATCTCAACCGGATTTTGGTACCACCAAATTACCAATCCGTGTCGCAAAAGTGCCAGTGCTTATCGCTATCGTGTTCAGATGTAGAGGGTAAAGTAGCCGGTAAACTTATGCATGCGGCATTCCAACCCCACCACACGGATAGCAACGCAAAATTTACATGTTTGGTGTGATACAAAACCCTGGATTTATTTTAAAATCACTTCCATTTATTGTAGATTACAAGTGGAACACACAATCACGGAAGAAGTAACAGGGATAGATCTTGTGCAGTCGCAAATTAGGGTGGCTGAAGGAATGACGTTACCAGAGATGGGGCTTACCCAGGATAATATAAGGACACAGGGTTTCGCCATACAATGTCGAGTTACTACTGAAGACCCAGCGAATAATTTCCAGCCTAGCACGGGAAGGATTGAAGTCTTTAGGTACGTTAAAAAAAGCTTTCTTTATCAAACATCTCTAGAAAAGGAGGAAGTTTTAATTCAGTTGTATTTGTTAACCCGACTGTGCTAGAAACCGGGTAATATTTATTGTTAATGTTACTGGTTAAACATCGTTGTTTATCCTAAGTGGGCTACGGGTGTTTTACACTTGAAAGGCATTTAGGACCATTTTTATCTGAATTGTCATGGTGTGTAGATGTAACGTGGACCAACTTATATAGGTGGAAAGATGTAAATGTGTCCAGTTCTTTACTGAAAATAAAGTATTAAATACTTAAAAGAATGACGCTGGTCTAGGATAAACTATGATAAACATAGATGTTGTAGATAGAGTGAAGTGTGTGCATTAAATTCATTAAACAGCGCTTGTAGCGCTGTTGTAACATGTTAATGAAATGTATTTAAAAGTGCCTTTAACACTTCTTTTCAGAAATTCTTGTGACGTTAGCACAACTACTGTTGAATGCTTTTTGATGGACACTTCTTATACACAGAGTTGTTCTCCCCATCTATCTATTCTACTCTATGGTAACTGCAATGGATGAATAAATAATTGTTTTTTTTTTTATTTAGAAACGATTTATTGTTGTAACATTAATACGTTTTTTGAGATACGCCACTGCTTATTTCGATTTATTTCGGGGTTGCCTTTACAAATTCCATGTTTGACAACAGGCAAGTGTCCACTAAGGATGTGTAAGGATATGTTGTAGTTTTTAATGATTAATTTTGATATGGAGATAACAAAAGACTAAAATATTGTTATAAAAGATAAGTATAAAAATAAGGATTTATATTATTCTTTTTTATAAAATATAAGGAGATATTATTGATAAATTTTTGGGATATTAATTGGGCAAAAATAGACATTAAATCAGATGACAGTAAACGCAAATCTAGATGCGTAATGTCATGCCATGGAAAATGTCATGTTGATGTTATCATTTTCATGGAAACCACAGAGTATGTAATTATATGTTACCACGGCGTGATGTCATAAAGACGCCACGACAGTCCAGAGCATATTCGCGGTACATTTTAATTTATATAAAGAAGCGATTTTTTTATAAATGTGCGTTATTTAACAAAAAGATTTTTTTTTTGGTTAATATAAATATAACAAGCTAACTTATTAGCTAACTAATAGCTAACAAGTTTAGGAATTAAGTCATCTAGCCTATTATTTGCACTTCTCATTTTGACAGATTCCGTATCTCGGACCTATAATATCATAATATCAAAAAGAATCTCCCAGTACATTCTTCCAATTATTTTGGAACATATACTCGAACTCAGGACCTCAATATCTACAGACGAACAAACGGACTACTAGATTAACGAGACATCTTAATTTATTCTTATTTTTGTACGATTTAAATTCATAATACCTTCAAAACACATTATTGTTGTAGATCAGGAGAAGGCATGGGTATTCGACTTGATTCTGCTTCCACATACGCTGGCGCCATTATATCTCCATACTACGATTCGCTTCTTGTAAAGGTAAGACTAATTTAAAAAAAAAAGTTTTTAAATATTTATATAAAGCCGTTGTAATGTAGATTTATACTGCCATTCAATATCCCACGTTTTCAGCCTCTTAAATATCGTAAGCACTGTATAAACAAAAATGCATCAAAATTTGAAGATGTAAATGAGTTTTTTTTTATGTTTTAGGGTACTAAACAAGCATATGGAAAGAAAGAACCAGCAATATAAGTAGTACATATGTCACCGGCTTCAATCTGTATTAAAACTGTTGGCATACCGTCCTCCGAGCAGTTTTAATAGCCGAGGTTTTGAATCATGCAAAAGACTTCTAGAGTGGTTCCTAAGTCCTAGAACCTAAATTTAACCTTATAGACAATAGTCCCAGGAACATTTTTATTTTTGATTAAAAACAAGCTGAATTTTTTGGTTTTGGTTCGTTTGGACGAGACGCCCATTTTTGATGAAAAGATAGACTTCTAAAATTCTCGAATCAGGTAACTAATAAAGGTAGGTAAAGAAGAAAACTTTAGAGTGTCGGACTAATAATCCTTGCCACTTTATGTGTAGGACAAAGTTACTCTTGAGATTAATATTTAACAAGCTGTCGTCAGAAAATTTCGATAACTTTAGAGTGGATGATTCGTCGGAAAAACCATCGAATGTGTAGGATAAAAGTATTTTTTCATAAAATAATCAGCGATTAAAGTAAAAAACTTATTATCTTTATTAATCAATGTTTTTTCTCACCAAATTACCATGTTTGAAACCCCCTAAGTATCAGTTACCCGATTCGTTAGATTTTTCGAAGAGAGAAAAGGCGGGCGTCTCGTCAAAACGAAACTATTTACGAAAATTCAGCTCGTTATTAATCAAAAATAAAAATGTTTCTGGGACCGGGGTCTATCAAACTCGAAACTGCTCTCTCCAAAATAACTGTTGCAGTTACAGTAAAGATTTTCTGTTTGTTCGAAAATAATATCTAAGGAACCTATATAATAATAATAAATATTCACGGTACAAATTACACTTACTCTACTACATCACATATATATATATACATACTAAATCTAACCTCAAAGTTAGCAAATTAATTGCTTGTGTTATGGGTATTAGTTGACGATACTAATTCATAGAAATACATATATAAATATTAGAATATATTTAATAAACACCCAAACACGGAAATACAAACATTTATGCTCATCACACAAATGCTTGTCCCCGTCGGGAACTGAATCCAAGCTCCATTGATTGTGTAGTCAGGGTCGCTAAACATTCGACCAATAGGGACCCATATTTACTACTGCAACGCAATTTGCACATTAGACTCTTATTATAGAAATATTTTTGCCGTATTTTTCTAGGTGATTTCCCACGCACAAGATTTATCAGCGTCAGCCGCCAAAATGAACAGAGCCCTTCGCGAGTTCCGTATTCGTGGTGTCAAAACAAACATACCCTTCTTGCTCAACGTATTGGAGAATCAAAAGTTTCTAAATGGTAATTTTTTTCTTATACGTAGGTCACACTATAAGTTTTGCGTAACTTAAAAAAACAACATGTTATAACCAAAATATTGTTTATTGCTTTTCAAAATAATCTCCTCTCTCGTTTTAAACATTTTTTCATGCGATCGAACCATTTTTTAAAACAGGAGGACTACAGATCTGAAGGCATATTTTAATATGTAAAGGCAATATTAATTGGTCCAATTTTACTTAAACTATTATAATATTTTTTAAATTACTTTTTTTTATATGATAAGAAACAAGCAGATGGGTCTTCTGATGGACAGAGTCAACCATCGCCTATAGACACCAAAGGTGTTAATGGTGCGTTGCTATCTCGTGGCGAGGTCTAATGCCACATGCATAAGTTTACCGGCTACCTTACCCTCCAAACCGGAACACGACAACGACAAGCACTGACGCCATTGCGGCAGGAATAGGTAAGGCGGTGCTACCAGACCGATGCTAGTGCCACGATGGTAGTGACTCGCATAGCTAATTGGTCACGTTTTACGACCTGCCTAGCAGAACGGCAGTTAGTCTATTCTTTAAAGGAACCCGGAATCAACACGGGGAAAACTTTTACTATAAGTAAATTAATTTAAAAATATTAAAATATTTTGTTGCAATCGGACCTTAGTGTTGCTTTTATTAGTTTTATACACCTTGACAGGTAATAGGGTGTACGTATTAAATAAAAAAAAGACACACTAGTTAATGATCATAGGTAAACAATAAAAAGAGAAAAGGGGAATATATATTGCCTAACCACATAATAAACCTCAACGAAAATAGTGTAGTGAAATTCAAAAAGTATGGTTACCGCACAATGTACTAACGAGTCTAGTCGCAAATTCGCTGTTTGTAAACAATAAACTTTTATGCGCCGTACGAGGTTAGGTGTACTAAACATTTTTTTTTGGAATATTTGGTCAAAATTTAAGTACCACTTTTTTATACATTCGGTATCAAAATAGGGTACTGAAACTTCAGAATCTTTTAGCAGGCAACCCGTAAAGTTGAAAATATGTTTGTTACCAGGTGCTGTGGACACTTACTTCATCGATGAAAATCCTCAACTATTCATGTTTAAGGCGTCTCAAAATCGTGCGCAGAAAATCCTCAACTACCTTGGCCAAGTATTAGTAAATGGTCCAGCTACACCTCTTGCCACTAAAATACCACCTTCTGATGCCAAACCTCACATACCGCCAGTGCCTCTAGGTAAGAAACAAATCATTATAATTTTTAAAAATATAAAATATAATGATTAGGAATGTCACATCTGGAAATTCAAAATACCCCCAATAACCTACTCCTATTAGTTTTTCTTAAATGTATGTAATAAAAATACGCAGCTTACCAAGGTTTGAAACAGGTTTAAAAAATAACTGGTTATATGGGTTTTTATCGGCTTTTATATAAGACTTCGCTCAGAGCGTCTTTTAAAGGAGAGCGCTTCATAAACCAAAACAAATCGGTTTCAACCAAAAGAGCGAAAAGTACGTTATGCACAGTGTGGCCGAAAATTAGGAGCGCTGGAAAACAGTTTTAAAAAATATATCTTTATAAACCGGTTTATTGATTCATAACCGTTATAATTTTTGACCGCCCCATGGGTCGAGTGGTTAGCGACTTTGACTACGCAATCGACGGGGCTCGGGTTCGATCCCCGATGGGGACAAGCATTTGCGTGATGAGCATATATGTTTGTATTTTTGGTTTGGGTCTTTATTAAATATATTCTAGTATTTATATATGTATTTCTATGTACAGGTATCGTTGACTAACACCCATAACACAAGCGAATAATTTGCTTACTTTGGGGTTAGATTAGTAAGTGTAGTTTGTCCCGTGAATATTTATTTATTTTTTATTCATTATTTTACTCCATAAGGGAACCGGTATTTTTTAGGTTAAGGTAGAGCCAAACTTTAAAAAAACGCTCCATATGTACTAGCGGTGATTTAGGTTTGAAAATTAACCAGCTAACAAGCCCTGGTTGTAACTGTACCTTTCAAATAAGTTGCTACTGAAAAGGTTTGTACCAGGTGACTGCGTGATAATAAAATAATAAAATTGAACCTTATTCATGGTGAATGGGTATAATAGTGCTATAGCTATTTATCTGATATATCTTAAAATTTCAACATTTACTGAAATAAGTACAGATAGCAAGCAAAATGACTAAATTTATAATCTACATTTAAAAGTAGTCTTTCTACACGGTTTTTTAAAATAAGTAATTCAATTAAATTTGGTCTTTTCAATAAACTAACAGTCCCATCTTTAAATTTTGGTTAATTTTCTGCTCAGATAAGCAGTTACTATTTTTTTATGTTAAAAGTCAAAAATTTTTCAAATCGGTATATCAAAATAATTCAAATGCAAATGAAGCCTCAATAACCGACTTCCAACCTACTCATACTCTCAAAACTGGAACCAAATCTTAAACAAAATTATACAAAACCAATGTCATGTACAATAAAAATACATTTTAAAAATACCTAAAATCGATTTACAGTTAACGAATCGCGTAACATACATAAAAACTACACTGTTGTTGTTCTTTATACGTAATTTAAAAAAGTTTCTCCGAAATATTTTACATCACATTAAATTGGCTTTTCGATGTTGTTTTGTTAGCGTTACTAGTTCATATGAGTCAAAATTAACTTCCCCTTAATTAATAAAATTATTAAAACTATCGTGAGACAGTGTAATCTATTAATTACTTAATTTCTTCTTGTTTTATTGTAATCTAAAATTAGTTTTTTTACGGAATAAAATAAGAAATTTATGATAAAATTCCGTGTTTCATTGGTCAAATTCAATTCATGTGTTCGTGTTTCATGATCGTTAATCACTTACTCTGGTTCATTGGGTAAACCATAAAATTTAATCACAACCAATAAACCGTCATTTTGGTGGTGTTGAAATACAAATTCATTATTGATAATTATATCCAAGTTATATAAGTGTTTCATTAAATCATAAAAATGTTTAGGCTGTTGTCAATAAAACTAAACATGATAAGGTTACAATGACTTATTGTCAGAGTAATATAATTGGGTCCCAAACATTGTAGGAGCGAAAGCAGAATAGCTTCGAATGAGGCAATTCTGTTCACCATATCTCTATCCAATCTCTGGGCTATAAATCGATCTGGAAATCGAATCAGAATCAAGCTAAAAAAAAAGGAGAAATATTTCGTAAATTAAAATAATATTTTTTTATGGCACTGATAAAATGTGCTGTCGTATCTATTCTACGCGAAAAAGGCTATAAGATCAGTTTATATCATGGTATAAAAATATATTTTCTAATGTACTATGACGGTAACAAATTATTATATATATATCTTTAAAAAAATTCATAACAGATAGAGACTAAAAATATGTTTGTTTTAAACATGTTTACTTAAACACTTTTTAATTATGTATATGAATAAAGTGTGATCTATCCATGAAATGTTATTTTTACCGGTGTATTTTAATTGTTTTGAAGTCACCTGTAATTATTATTCTTGTTTTTCTAGTCCGTCCTGGGTGTGGTAGGTTACTTATTATATTATTTTCACTATGCTTTTTGCCAATCTTTTGGTAATTTGGTTTCCTGTCTTAACATCTGCCACACTAAGCATTGGTATTTAAAAATACTTTCGGTTTGGTTTTCTTCGGTGAATAACTAAGGGTCCTTTCACATTTAATATTTCAAAATTTATTTGGTATTAAAAATAAGTATTTCGATTAACAGCCTAAACTTTATCGTAATAAGGTTGTGTTTTTATTACCTACGACTAAATAATAGGGTGTATTACATTATCCTGTTCATTTGTGAGTTTTGTTAATTTTCATTTCCAACACGCTATTCGGTTTCTTAATTCAACCTGGTAACGATGGCCATCTTACATCGCACTTAATTTTAATTGGCACTGTTCATAATATGATCTTTACCTTTTAGTTTTTTTCCACCATTAGATCAAACAAGTGTGTGACCGGACCCTATTCTCTAACGGGATTCTCAGTGGAGTCATGTAGTTAATGCGTGTTTAACATTGCATTTATTTTGCTAAGATTATCATTTATTTGCCTCCACTTGGTAACAACATTGCACCATATCATTTTACTAATTTTCAGACCTTTCACCCGAGGCCATTAAAAGACAGGAACTGACGGGTGAAAATACAGGTAAGATCAATTTGTTTTTGCATGTACATGTCTGGAACATTTGTGCTTAATATATTTTAATGTAAAGACGTAAAACAGACTGACAGACAGAAAAAATAGACTGAGCGTGTAAATTTGTCTGTATTTATAGTACTTAAGTACACCAACGGTAACTTGTGAGTATTTTGACGTAAGAATTGCGCAAATCCATGTGCATTTGCGCCAATTGAACTAAGAAAGCTAGTTCCTAGGAATGACAAGCAATTGCTAGCTTTTGAATCACAGCGTTTATCTAGGTGAGAAATATAAATCATTGTTTACTAAAATTATTACATTGTCTAAACTAATATTATACAGAGGAAAGATTTGAGTTTTTGTTTGTTTGTTACGTTTTAATACAAAAATTACTCGACCGTGTTTAAAAATTATTGTACCTATAGAAAGCTGTATTATAAGTCGCAAGTTGTTCCCCGTTTTGGTCCCAGGCTTCTTTGAAGAATAGGTCAACTACCGTTCTGCCAGGCAGGTTGTAAGTGGCGACCGATTGGCTATGCGAGTCTTAGCCATTGTGGCTACTAGGTGGTAGAGTACTGCATTGTCTCGCCCGGGTCTGGTACCACCTATTCCTGCCGCAACAGCGTCAGTGTTTGTCACTGTCATGTTCCGGTTTGGAGGGTAAGGTAGCCGGTAAACTTATCCATGTGGCATTAGAACTCGCCACAAGATAGCAACCATTAACATCTTTGGTGTGTATAGACGATGGTTGACTCTTTCCATCAGGAGACCCATCTGCTGGTTTGATATGTTATGTTATAAAAAAAATAGAGCTCTTGATCTATTACTTCACGTGAACGATTTATTACGACCCTAATAGGTAATACTAGTTTCCTGGGTCTATTTCTACCCCCTTGTCCTATAATATTTATGAATGTTAATCTATTTTGATGTCCAAGCATGTGTACTAAATTTCGTAAGTGTATGTATGTTTATATGTTTGCAAGTTTGTCCACGATTTTCTCGGGAAGTAAAAGCCACGATGAGATAATTCTTTAAAATTTAAATCGGGTATATTTTAACTAAAGGAACAGTTCAAGTTTCATCATAATCGGTTCAGTAGTTTTTGAAATATGAGTATCCATACTAATATTATAAATGGGAGTGTTTTTTGTTCGTCTTTCACTGCAAAACAGAGCGGCTCATTGACGTGATTTTTTAAGTGGAGATATTTGAAGGGATGGAGAGTGACCCAGTGTCCTTTCTAACCCCCCACTTTCCAAAAATGAATTTAACGCGAGTAAAGCCGCGGGCAAAAGCTAGTATTTGATATTTGAAATCAGTTTATATTTTTGAAGTGCTGTTTAAAAAAATAATGTTCGTCTCCAATCTTGTTTTTTTTAGAAGACCTCTTTGTCATTTATGTAATCATGTACTAAAATATTTTAGCGGTAAAACCACCAAAAGGATTCCGAGATATTCTAAAATCCGAGGGCCCTGAAGCATTTGCCCGTGCTGTTCGTCAGAACAAGGGTCTTCTCTTGATGGATACAACATACCGAGACGCCCATCAATCACTGTTAGCTACGAGAGTCCGAACTCACGACTTGCTGAACGTATCGCCATATGTCGCGCATAACTTCAGTCGCCTGTATGCGTTGGAGAACTGGGGTGGTGCTACATTTGATGTTGCTCTGAGGTAAGTGATCTTTACAACATGTAAGGATAGGATACGTTGAGACACACACTGACAGACTCTGAGAACAGGCAGACAATAGGCTAATGCAATATATGAATAATAAGATATCTTTTGTCGGCTCTATAATGGGGATAATGTTCCGAGGAACTGTTTGGATTAATTCCTGCCACCAAATGTCATTATCGGAAATCACGACAAAATTCAAAGTTTCATCCTTACCATCTCGATGTCTGGAAATCCACAGCCGTGCGATTCTCGGGGCACTTTTAGCCCCGCACTACTCCTATGTGGAACCAGCTATCAGCAGGAATTTTTCCGAACGGATACGACTTAGGGACCTTCAAGAAAAAGCCTACTCATTCTTAAAACGCCGAAAACGCAATTACAAGACCCCTGGGGCCTAATTCACGTAATCAAGCGGCAAGCGAGTTGAAGTATTTAAGACACACATTTTCTTACATATGTTTGTGTTTATGTGTGTGAGAGCCCTAAGCGCTTTGACTCAATTACGTTAATTGGGGGGCTGGTTGTGTAGTTGTCTATGGGCGGCGATATCACTTACCATCAGGTGAGCTTCTTGTCCATTTGCCCTCTCTTCTATAAAAAGGTTGAATAATTTTGAAAAACTGTTTCTGTTAATGAATATTTGGAAGAAAAATCACTAATAAATATGTCGCTATCCCATTACTATTCAAGTTGCTGCGCCTGACAGGGTACATAATATTATAATAAGTCGCCTTAAGCACGTAAAATTAATAATATTGTGTAATGCATCTGTAAATTAAATAAATACTTTACCTTATTAGGTATATTACCAAAAAACATTTTTTTAATATGATGCATTTATAATAAAAATTTCGCGTTTTAAACTTAAAATTTACCGCGAAAACGCTCTGGACTATCATGGCGTCGTAAATTCATCACGCTGGGGAAGAAACATTACACACTGTGATTTCTATGAAATGTCAAAAACTACATAAGAATAAGAAAGATAGTAAAGGATTTACGTCATAAATTATACAACTTGGAAACATTATAACTTTTAGTTTCCTCCATAAAAAAAAATCAAAGTTTCCTCTGAACAAAAAGGAAAACCCTTAGTATGGCGTAAATACTTAACGGAAGGTCATCAATTTCTAAATAATAGCAAAACAACATGTAGAATGCCAAAATCTCTTAAAAATTTATAATTCATATTTATAATTAATTTCGCCATTTCTTTTTACTAAATATATATTTTTTTGTGTTATATTTATTATAGTCGCCTCTGTGGTCTAGTGGTCCAGCGTTGGCGTTGACCACATGAGGTCCCGGGTTCGATTCCCGGGTCGGGCACATTAAAAAAAAGTGTTTTTTCAGTTTTCTGAGAAACACGAAGTTGCCCGGGATTGGAAAGTGCCCGGTTGGCGATAGGCTTGCCACCTATCACATTTGTGGGACCAAGTATCTTCGGCTAATCGTGGGTGCACTTGTTGTAACCTCTGCCTACCCCTTCGGGGATATGGGCGTGAAGATACTACTATATTTTTTTTAATTAAATATAAAAGGGGTTTTATGTAATATAGTATTAAGAAGGAATATCATATTGTGTTGAAAATTTTCAACTTTATTGCAAGGAATTATGACGTCGCGTTAATTTCATAAACATCACATACATGTATTTGCGTGTTTTTAATCTGCTAGGAAATAGATTATTCTATATCGCCGGCTTGTCCACAGGTTCCTTCACGAATGCCCATGGGAGCGTTTAGAAGATATGCGCAGATTGATACCAAACATTCCTTTCCAAATGTTACTGCGTGGAGCTAATGCCGTTGGGTACACTAACTACCCAGACAACGTTGTATTCAAGTTCTGCGATATGGCTGTAAGTATAAACATTATAGTGAATTTTAATGTAAGTTTAAAAGCGTTTACTAAAACATTTATGGGCAAAGTTCAAACTTACGCTTGCTAAAACATGTTGATGTGGAATTATTTCATATCATTATTTTTTATGAAAAATCAATGCACTTTTCCGTAACGTACACGCAAAACCTGTGCGCTAGACACATGCTCGCCCAAAATGAGTGTATTAACAAATGGTGTCAATTCTATAAAATAAGATCGTGATATATTTTCTAATTCCCATTATAAAAGGTTAAACTAAACAGACTTTTTTCTATGATTAGAACTCACAGAATGTAACAATGTTTGTATAGGTATGTGTGTCGGGGTTTAGTTTCTTGTATTGTTTTGGAAATGATGCAGTTATGGACAGCAATAATTCTACTAAGGCATAGGGTAATATATACTCAGTTAAAAATATATTCTCACGGGAATTAAGTAATAACGCTTACAAACGAAATGATAAATAATGTTGACGATATTCCAAATATTCATCTATTTTAGGTACAAGCTGGTATGGATATATTCAGAGTGTTCGACTCATTGAATTATCTTCCAAACTTAATACTTGGTATGGAAGCTGCTGGTAAGGCCGGTGGTGTGGTAGAGGCAGCCATATCTTACACAGGAGATGTATCTGATCCTAACAAGAAGAAATACGACCTCAACTATTACGTCAATCTGGCAGACGAGTTGGTAAAAGCAGGAACGCACGTTTTGAGCATCAAGGATATGGCGGGATTGTTGAAACCTCAAGCGGCCACGTAAGTTTTTCACTTAAAATGTTAAGAATTGCATTTTGTTTTAGTGCCTTACGGACGGTTTCCGAAACGCAAGCTAATTTTAACAAGCTATTAATTTGTATTTAACAGATCATTTGCTTGTAAAAATAATGTTAATCACAGATTAATTACTTGTTAAATTTTATTTACGTTTCAGAAACCGACCGTTAGACTTGTATAATATTTCCTTAAGTTGATCCTTGTATTTGGATACAATACGATAGAAATTGCAAAATTGTTTTATTAAACAATCTTTGAATTAAAGTTATAATATGTGTTTGTTCAATGTATAGAATTATTTTTTTCTTTAGTAATAATATTGCACCATTATAATTTAAGAATTACAAAATATAAATTATTACAATTTCGAGTATTATGATTAACATTACATCACAAAAAGGAACAACCTTATAAATCTAAAGTATAATTTCCTATTGTTATAGTTTTAACCTGTCGTTATAAACCGAAGAGTGTATATTTTTAACATCGTACCATAAATTTAATGAAATTATAGTTTTTTATTGTTATAGTGTTATCCTTACCCTTCGGCCACACTACGTGTATCGCCCCAAATATATTACCGCCATCCGCGCGATACGGCACACGCGGTCTGAATGTTTGTGACGATAGTCGATAATAGCCGGTCGCATCTGCATGTATAGTGTTATTGCGTGAAGCTTTTTGACTATAGGCGCAAGTGCGGCCGCAGCGTTTAAAAATCAATAAAGACCACGTCTGTTCGCCGCTGCCCTCACACACGCCATAGAATACTGGAGACTAACAGAAGTACATACAAGTAATATAGACACCTCTCACAGATGTGATACTTCGGAATGATTCGGCACAGTTTGTTTCGTGTTGCTCGAATATTACTTGTATGTATATTGATTTCTGTTAGTTTCCAGTATTCTGTGGTGTTATCTTTAAGTCGGGCAGTCTTTTTGCTCTCGTAGGAATAAGGACCGCGTCTGCCCGTCGATGCTCGCGGCCACGTTATGCCGCGGCGCACGTGCCCGCCGAACATCCGTGGCGTGGTCTTTTCGCTATCTATGTGTGTTGCTAGCATAGTATTCCCTTTGTGCTATCATGTCACATGCATAAGTTTACCGGCTACCTTACCCTCCAAACCGGAATACGACAGTGACAAGCACTGATGTTGTTGCGGCAGGAATAGGTAAGGCGGTGGATACCAGAGCCGGGCGAGACAAGGCATAACTCTTTTACCTAGTAGCCACGACTCGTAAAGTCAATAAGTATGTGTGTGTTGTGTTGTGTGTCAGGATGTTGATATCTGCGATCCGCGCGCGTCACCCGGCGGTGCCCATCCACGTGCACACGCACGACACCTCGGGCGCCGGCGTGGCCGCCATGCTGGCCTGCGCCAACGCCGGCGCCGACGTCGTCGACGTGGCCGTGGACAGCATGTCGGGCCTCACCAGCCAGCCCAGCATGGGCGCGCTCGTCGCCTCGCTCATGGCCACGCCGCTCGACACCGGTGCGTGCACACCACACCACACCACTCCACACCACACACGCAGCTGCCACGCAAACTGCACACCACCACAGAATACTTAGGGACTACCAGAAGTCAATGTTACATACAAGTATTAATCGAGCATAGCACACATAGATACCTCTCATGGACGCGATATCACCGACTGGTGCGGTACAAACTGTACCGAACCATTCCGAGATATCGCGTCCGTGAAAGGTGTCTATGTGTGCGTTGCTCGAATATCACATGTATGTAGATTGACTACTGTTAGTTTCCAGTATACTGTGACACCACACACACGCAAACTGCACACTACGCTTGTTTTTACCATGAAGTATTAAGTAAAGGTGGAGCTAACACTCGTATTAATCACCTGAAACAAATACCTACGTTACATCTCATTCTATGAGGTCTCACTATCTCTTTTTATATAACTATGTTAGAAAAAGAGGATAAGACCTCAAAAGATGACAGCAGTATTAAAAGTTGTGTTTAATGTAGGTATTAGAAGTGTTGCCTCCAGATATGATACAGCTTCATGGTTCTTACTTGTGTCATAAGTGATAACGTCAGCCCTATTTCATGGCAATTTTAAGTATTAATAGTACATTTTTATAAATAAACGCTAATAGTGTATCTTTTCCTCACAAGTTCCGGTTTTAGACCCAAACCGAAGACACGAGACAACAATAAGGACAAGTGGATTTGATATAATTTCCGCATGTGCATCAAACAACGGTTTTGTAATGCATTTGCGAAAACAAAAAATATTTATCAGTCTGTATTAGAACTCATTTTTTTTTTAAATTTCATTCAAAATAAATGCAGAAATGTAATTTTCCGGTAGTAATTTTTTAGAAAACATAGCAGGGCAAGATTTCTTTGCCATGCAGACAATTCAATGACAATAATTTATTTAAATTCAAAATAATTTTAATTGCCTTATTTATTTATTGAAATTATACGTATATAATTTTAAATTTAAGTCATGCATTAAATAATTACGCTGCAAAATAATCAATTCATAAAAAAATGTTGTACAGAAATCTTTTTGATAAAACTCTCCTTGCATTTAAGGTTTTAATATTCAGGAACACAATAAAAAATACTAATGCGAAAATAGGACTTTCCGTACGCTAAACACACATAAACAAGTCTCTTCTTTGTAGTTTTTTTTGTTTGTTGTTAATAGCTTTTAAGGCCACATTTGATATTAATTGTATGCTTTATTATTATGCCGTGTTAATAATATGTGCACAAGTGTCTGTTTGTCTACTGTTTTCTACATATGGGTTAGCTGGAAGAAATCTCGATATGAGATAAGCTCGCCTTTTGTTTTAATATACATCATTTTATTGTTTACTGTAAATGTTTTGTGTACAATAAAGTGTTTAATAAATAAAAAATAAATAAACAAGTTTACTTTTAAGCAAATTTATAACAAAATAATTCATAACCACATTGTTTAACAGGTATCCCCTTGCAAACGGTGTCTGAGTATTCGGCGTACTGGGAACAGGCGCGAACTCTTTACGGTCCCTTCGAATGTACCGCCACTATGAAGTCCGGAAATGCAGATGTGTATATCAACGAGATTCCCGGCGGACAGTACACTAACTTACAATTCCAAGCCTTTTTGCTGGGCTTGGGTAGCCAGTTTGAAGAAGTTAAGAAAGCTTATAGGTATGTTTTATAATATCCATACTAATATTATAAATGGGAAAGTGTGTGTGTTTGTTCACCGTCTTTCACGGCAAAACGGAGCGAGGAATCGAAACCCATACTACAAGCATATAAATTGCGTACTTTAGGGTCAGATCAATTCGTATAATTTGTCCAGTGATATTTATTTATTATTTATTTATATACACACACGTATACTATTCTCTTTATGGCTAAAGGCTGATGTCAAACTTAAAATAGATTTTATTGTTTAGTATATAGTCGAATTTCGACTTTATACTAAACAATAAAATCTATTTTAAGTAACTTTTTCTTTAAATAACTTCCAGATTAATGTACTGATTGAGTACAAAAAAAAATCGATCATCGTTTTCAAAATATACAGCTTTTCAAAAATTTTATTTTTTATTTTGGTTTTATTTTTCTGCGCCTACCCAGATACAAAGTCTGAAGACGCCTTTAATGCGAATATAATAAATAAAGTCCATGATACATTAAAAGATGTAATTCGCATAAAAATACATTCCTAAGAATATTACTAGGTAATATTACTTAGCGAGCCCTTACAAAGCTCTGCTTTTTGCTAGTTTTATTACAAAACATGTCTACTATATTTTTTTTATATGTCATAAGATAGCAAACAAGCAGATGGGTCTCCTGATGGAAAGAGTTAACCATCGCCTATAGTATACCAAAGATGTTAATGGTGCGTTGCTATCTTGTGGCGAGGTCTAATGCCACATGCATAAGTTTACCGGCTACCTTACCCTCCAAACCGGAACACGACAGTGACAAGCACTGACGCTATTGCGGCAGGAATAGGTAAGGCGGTGGTACCAAACCCGGGCAAGACAAAGCAGAACTCTACCAACTAGTAGCCACGATGGTAGTGACTCGATAGCCAATCGGTCGCCTTTTACGACCTGCCTGGCAGAACAGCAGTTGGCCTATTCTTCAAAGGAGGCCGGGACCAACATGGCAAATATATATTGTTGTTTATATATTGCTGTTTGTATTGTATTCAATTAGATTATTTGATTTCATTTCTACCATTTACAGTTACTTAAAAAATTTAAGAAGTCATATTATATACTCCTAAGAAGTTCTTGTTATTCCTTCCAGAGAGGCGAATCTTCTCTTAGGTGACATAATCAAGGTGACCCCCTCATCCAAGGTGGTAGGAGATCTAGCACAATTCATGGTACAAAACAAATTGACTGCTGATGATATCCGAGCGAAGGCAGAGGAACTGTCATTCCCCAAGTCTGTGGTGGAATACTTCCAGGGCGCTATTGGGATACCGCATGGAGGGTTTCCAGAACCTTTGAGGTTAGTCAACTATCTACAAGAAAGAGGGTACAATATTTTTATTATTTATTTTATTATTTTTGATGTTAACCATCTATTGTAATTAATCGCTCGGCAATAAAATCAACGTGTATTCCGTGACGCTAAACGACATATCATCCTAATATGCCGTCACACGTTCAACGCTTTGTATACACATCTCGACGCGTCCCAAGAACAAAATCGTATGGAGAGATCAGACGAAATTGGTTTTATAATAAAATTCGCATTAAACACGCATAAAGCTACAAGACAACATATTTTTTATAGTTATTGGTCTTTTGTTTTTGGAAATACTCAAGGGAACATCATCTTATCTACAATGTACTCCTACAAACAAACATATTGTAATTTGGTGGTTTTGTAGATACGATTTTGTTCTTGGGGCGCGTCGATCTATAGTAATAGTATAAAGAAGCAGTATTATGTAATGTATAAACTCTAAAATTACTAGATTGATTTTAAAAATACTTTCACCTACATAAAGCTACATTATCATTGGGTAATATAGGCTACTTTTTACCGGACTGAGAGAGCAAGAGGGGTGAGGGTAGAAGTTATGAAAGAAAGTGTACATTATAATCATTGACATTATTACTATGGACATCGGGTCTCATACTAAAATCGCGAAAAATGTCCCAGTTACACATCGCAAGAATAGATAAGGTAATTTAAACACTAAATCATTATATCAAAGTTTAATTTTGACTAACGCGGAATTGTAGCTCTTTTTGCATTTTGTAGCTCATTTGCCTCGGACATTTTGTAGCGCGGTCCCGACGTCCATAGTAATAATATGTCAATGATTCATATACTATAAAAACTACTCTTTTAGCAAAAATTAAAGCAAATACAGATTTTTCCACGTTTGGAAGAAATCTGATGGCTTAATCAGGTATATCCCCACATCATAACACATTTGGTGTGCACAGTTTTTGGCATCCCAGTTTAGCATGCGTGGGTGTTAAAACTACAAAATAACTGAATTTCATTTTAAAATGGTCAAAACAGTTTTAACCGATTCAATGCGGTGGTCTTTTCAGCAAACTTTTGTGCCTGGCGGCGAACAAATATTTCGTGGCTCCTTTGGGGTGCTACCTATATAAATACGGAAATTTAACTAATCTTGCCTTTTCGAAAAAACAATTTCAACGTTCACGATGACGTCAGTATGTTTGTATGTATGTATGTGTGTACTTTTGAACTGCTTGACCGAACCGACCGACCGTAACGTGGTTGATGGCATTCGATTAGGTTCTGCCAATTTAGACTTCCTTAAACTCTGAACTGATTTGACCCAGAAGATTTTGAGAAATTTTGAAAAAACCTCAAAAACATTGCGACAAAACAATGTTTTTATTATAATATTCAAATTAATGGACTAATTTTATTACAAAATTTTATCAACTCTTTTCCTTACAAAACTGCGTCCAATACTGCAACTTACATCCAAATCGATTTATCCGTTCAGGAGTTATCATCAACAAAATTAAGAAAAGTGTTTTTTTTATATAACTTCGAGAATTTTAAATAACTTTTTGACTTTTTACAATATTTTAGGACTTAAAAAAACTGCGTCTAATGTCATTTCAAAAATTATTCCTGTTTTTGCTCCTTTAAGCTTAAAATACTTCAATTTAGCGGGAAGTTTTAGGAACATCATGCAGGTTCTATCGGTTTACAATTTTTTTTTTGTATTTAGGTCCCAAATATTGAAGGACATGCCGAGAATCGAAGGCAGACCTGGTCAAGAATTAGCGCCTCTAGACTTTGACAAATTGAAGAGTGATATCAAGGAGAGTTATCCCGAGGTATATTGATTTTTTCAATACCGTAGATCCTTCTAGATCAGTCGTTCTTAACCTTATACTGATGATGGACCACTTAAGAACACATCTGTCTTGCTACGGACCACCTTCTGTTTAAAGGTGTATAATTACTAGTATAAAATATAATATAGGTCTATAGCTGTAAACAAAGCTCCACCACCACTTCTAATGCTTCCAGGGACCACCAGTGGTCCGCAGACCACAGGTTAAGAACCACTGTTCTAGATCATTATTATATTGCTATTTTGGCAATTATTGTGTGTTCCCGGTGTTGGCCCGGAGAAACATTATAGGTGGTACCTATCTCTAACATTTAGTAGAACCATAAAGAAATTATCCCAATTGGTTGATACCAATTAGGGTAATTTCTTAATGGTAATGGCTTAAGTAAGCTTTCGCATATCTTATTTTAGTGTGAAACTAACTAAAATAAAAAATGCGTAAGCTTATTTGTCTGTGTTTGTTATATCTTCACGCTAATTTGTCTGTTTGTTACATCTTCATGCTTAAATGTCGAGGTGGCTATGGAGGAGGATGACATTTGTTATACGGTTTTTATATATACGTTGACTGGAAAAAGACTGTACATACCGATCAAAATTGAGTACTGAACACCCTCCACTTTCAGTACTCAATTTTGATACTGAATAATTACGTAAAAAAATAGGTACGTAAATTTGGACCTAATTATCCACTAAAAATATTTAATACCGACACAAGTACATAGATATCGAAGTTCATTGTTTACAAACAGCGATTTGTCGAACACTGGTTAGCGGGCCGCTGTCGCCCCCGCGGTGACCTTTATTTTGAATATTACTATTTGCGCTAGCTACGTCCGCACAGACAGGCGGCTTGCTTATGTGCTTATGCTATGACAGCTATAACATTATTAACATTTATTATTTAACTAGCTGTTGCCCACGACTTCGTCCGCGCGGACTTCGCTTACTCCGCACTGCTCCTCCCCCGTAGGTTATAGCGTGATAATATGTAGCCTATATGTTGACCCGACCTGTTAGTAATATTCATGCAAAATTTCCATCCATGCAGTACTTTTTGAGTTTACCCCGGACATACATACAGACAAACAGACATACAAACAAACAGACCAAAATTCTAAAAACTATATTTTTGGCTTCTATATCGATTGTAGATCACGCCCCAAGTATTCTTTTAAAAAAATATTCCATGTACAGTTTCGACTTTCCTACGATTTTATTATATGTATAGAATATAATGTTGTGCGAAGTTCTCCCATGTGTCAGATAATAGTTAAATTTTTTTGGCAGGTGACAGACCAAGACGTGATGTCTGCCGCGATGTACCCGCAAGTGGCGAACGATTTCTTCAGGATACGGGACAAGTATGGACCGGTCAAACATTTGGACACCAAGACTTTCCTAGTCGGACCTACGGTAACAATTATTATTATTATTTGCTTAAAATGTGTATACAAAAGTAAAAAGTATCTTCACGCCCATATCCCCGAAGGGGTAGGCAGACAGACAGACAGACAACAAGTGCACCCACGATTAGCCGAAGATACTTGGTCCCACAAATGTGATAGGTGGCAAGCCTATCGCCAACCGGGCACTTTCCAATCCCGGGCAACTTTGTGTTTCTCAGAAAACTGAAAAAACACTTTTTTATGTGCCCGACCCGGGAATCGAACCCGAGACCTCATGTGGTCAACGCCAACGCTGGACCACTAGACCACAGAGGCGATAAAAGTATATACAAAGTAGATGCTAAGAAGGAAAACGTTCTACACATTTGATCTAAGTTTTGACAGGCAATCTCTATAATATAAAAATAAGTCGGGTTTTCCTTCTCCACACACTCCAGAACGCACGAATCGATTTCCACGGTTTTGCATTCGTTGGAAAGGTCTCGGGCTCCGTGAGGTTTAAAGCAAAGAAAATTTAAAAGCAAAGCCATCTGGTGGCGAAACGGAGTTCGCCGGGTTTGCTAGTCTTATATTTAAAAATCAATTGCTGTTCGTTAGTCTCGCTAAAACTCGAGAACGGCTGAAACGATTTGGCTAAATTTGGTTTTGAATTAATTGTTGAGGTCCAGGGAAGGTTTAAAAGGTGAGAAAATATAGAAAAAAATAAGTAGTTAAAAAGGCAGAACAATGTTTGCCGGGTCAGCTAGTTGTGTGTGCGGCGCGTTTAAAGTTCATTTATAAGAGCCGAAAAATGAAACAAACCGGGACAAGGTGTTGTCATTTTTAAAATATTTGCATAACTTTAGGGAAATATAAGTTAAAATACGAATGTTTAAAAAACGATATCTTTTTATTTGCAGAAATAAAGTCATTTTAATATTTTTTTCATAACGCCTTAAACCAATCTATATAACTTTTTCGGATCGGACATGATTTTCTTTACACACTTTTGATTTTATATATATATATATATATATATATATATATATATATATATATATATATATATATATATATATATATATATATATAATGCGAAAAACTGCATTTACCTCCATTGCTGTCCAATAATTACCCTCCAATATTACTTACCAGCTTTGTTAAAAATCTATATTATTTTATGGTAGAGCATGAATTCTAAGGCGGCGGTACATGTCTAAGTCAATCGATAGTTCACAAAAGAAAAAATGAAAGTTTCTACACTTTTTATCATCGGCACTTGGTGAAACTCCGTGTTAACACAATATTTATTAACTGATAACACTTGTACTTTTTCACAATAACGTAATTATATTTATATTCCGACCGGTTTCGCTTACACTAGCATTCTCAGGGTATTTACAGTTATTAACTCTGAATTCAGAGTTAGAGTTTGGAGTTATTTAGAGTTAGTAACTGTAAATACCCTGAGGATGGATGCTTGTGTAAGCCAAACCGGATTTTGAGAAATTTAGAAAAAACCTCAAAAAAATTTTGGCGAAACAGTATTTTTACTATAATTTCAATATTAATGTACCAATTGAGTACAAAATCTAATCAGCTCTTTTTCTCAAAAAACTACATCTAATACACCATCGAAGTCTGTTTATCCGTTCGGGAGTAATCGTTGAAATTCACATTTATAAACTTGATCGTATTTTTAATTATTTTTGTGTTTTAGCACTCACCCCGTGCTTGGGAAAACTGGAAAAACTTTAAAAGTGGGAGAGCGTCCCGGATTTAGGGAAATGGTCGCAGATTCAATCCCTGCGTGTCGATATTTTTCTTTGTTGTTTTTAATGTTTTTCTCAAAAAATTGTGTTAAATGCCATTACAAGGATCAAAATCGACCATTTTTAAAAAATATACAGCTTTCTAAAAATCAATATACTGTCATTTTTAACAAAATAGATGTTTGAACTGAAAAAATATGTTACATGTATCTATTTATATTTTCTATTTCCTAGTAATTATTTTTTTTTGTTTCGTTTAGCCCATCATATTGTTTCCTATTTTCATCTAAAATATTTATTTGCTTATTTTGAATTTTATTTGAAATTTTTCTGCTCCACTGGCTGGTTGACTGGCAGAGAATGCCTTTATGGTATTAAGTTTAACCATTGTACAATTTTAGTGCATAAAAGTAAATAAACCGGAACACGACAGTGACAATCGTATTCAGCCTAGAGAGCGGTTCGAATCGTTGACGACCAGGCAGGCAGGATACGAAAAATATATGTTGTAACACTCGCAGACCGGGTTCGCAATATAGAAGTGAGAGAGAAGTTAGGCTTGAAAGAAAGTGTCGGTGTAAAGATGAGAAAGGGCATGCTCCGTTGGTTCGGATATGTAGAAAGAATGGTAGATGAAAGGTTAACAAAACAGATACAATGCGAATGTGGAAGGATGTAGGTACCGGGGAAGACCAAGACTGACATACCATGATCAGATTGATCGAGTACTGCCCGAATGTTGGTGTCAAGAGTCTTTAAAACCGGCGTGTGTGTATGAAGAGAGTGATGAATGTGGAGGAAGTGAGACAAGCCTGCAAGGATCGTGATGTATGGCACTTCGTTCCTTCTGCCTACCCCGTAAGGGATCTAGCATGAAGATATGTGAATGTGTATGAACTGAAAAAATCTATGCTTATAAAATGACTTAATTTAGCGGGAAGTTTCAGAGATGGCCTGCAGGGCCACCCGTTTACAGATTTTTTACAATGCAATACATTTTTTCTTACTTACACAATTCTTAATTACTGTACCTTAGGACATGGTTTTATGTTTCTCTTTAAGAATTTTTAATAGACATTTAAAAAAATACTAATTACAAAATAATATTATTCTGTTACAGCTGTAACATCCGTTTCTCATAGGAAATATTTTTTTTGTCAAGGTCGGTGAAACAATAGAAGTAAAAATCGAAAGAGGCAAGACCCTGGACATCAAGACCCTGGCCGTGTCGGAAGAGATGACGGCTGCTGGAGAAAGGGAAGTGTTCTTCGAGCTCAACGGACAACTGCGTTCTGTCTTCATTCGGGACGAAAACGCCAGCAAGGTAAGGCAGCCTGGGAGTAAGTGAAGTTAGGAAGGTTTATAAGTGTTCCTACTTGATGAATACACCAGATATATGAGAGACTGGAAGGAGAAAGTAAGTTTTTATTTATATCATAAGATAGCAAACAAGCAGATGGGTTTCCTGGTAGAAAGAGACAACCATCGCCTATAGATACCAAAGGTGTTAATGGTGCGTTGCTATCTTATGGCGAGATCTAATGTCAGATGCATGGAAACCGGAACATGACAGTGACTAGCACTGACGCTATTGCCGCAGGAATAGATAAGGCAGTGGAACCAGATCCGGGTGAGACAATGCAAACTCTACCACCTAGCAGCCACGATGGTAATGACTCGCATAGCCAATCGGTCGCCTTTTACAACTTACCTGACAGAACGGCAGTTGGCTTATTCTTCAAAGGAGCCGGGACCAACACGGGAATGAAGTGAATAAGCTTTTGTTACCCTGTCCTTTAAAACAAGCGTAGAAACGAGCAAGAGGCTCAACTGAGTGCTAAGTGTGAGTTTTTCTTTTCGCATTCGATCGTGAGCGCGTTTGGAGTTTACTAGAAATTTGTATGTGATTTGTACAGCGCCACCTAGTGGTAAACGTGAGAAACCAGTTTACCACTAGGTGGCGCTGTACAAATCACATACAAATTCCTAGTAAACACGAAACGCGCTCACGATCGAATGCGAAAAGAAAAACTCACACTTAGCAGTCTGATGGTAAGTGATTAGTTATGTCGTTGTAATCGTAGACTAGTGACGGATCTAACATATATTAAACTTTACAGGAAAGCCATTTCAAATAATTTTCTAAGTTTTTTTGACATAACTTTTTTAATTTTTGTGTTGGTTTAGTGTTGGTCCCGGCCTCCTTTGAAGAATAGGCCATTTGCTGTTCTGCCAGGCAGGTCGTAAAAAGCGACTGATTGGCTATCGAGTCACTACCATCGTGGCTACTAGGTGGTAGAGTTCTGCATTGTCTCACCCGGGTCTGGTACCACCGCCTTACCTATTCCTGCCGCAATAGCGCCAGTGCTTGTCGCTGTCGTGTTCCGGTTTGGAGGGTAAGGTAGCCGGTAAACTTATGCATGTGGCATTAGACCTCGCCACAAGATAGCAACGCATCATTAACATCTTTGGTGTCTATAGGCGATGGTTGACTCTCCATCAGGAGACCCATCTGCTTGTTTGCTATCTTATGATAAAAAAAAAATCTTTAATTATGAGACTTTGCATACAAGTGAAAAATGAGGCTTGTTTAATTTTATTTTAGAAGTAGATACATATGTTTTTAAGTTTTACATACATTTTATATGTATAAAAAAATAATTTTCTCTTATTTTTTGTCTTTAGGAAATGAAGATTCACCCGAAAGCTGTGAAAGGAGACAAAAATCAAGTAGGAGCTCCGATGCCGGGAACAGTTTTAAGTGAGTATTCAAACCTTTGTAGCAAATCCCATACATATTACAAATGTGAGAGTTTGTATGTTTTTTATTCAATCTTACAACGCACACGCAAAAACGCCTTAACCTCTCGAAACTCTGACATGCAAAGGCGATATTAAGCGCCAGGACTCATCACTCGCTTTTTGGCGGGAATGGCGTCTCAGGCGACTCGATGGAAAAAAAATCTTTTTTTTTTTTCTACAACTAAGTCATATTTTATAATTCTGTAAATGACTGTGTATCAATTGATATATTTTCTGTCTACTAGAGATCAAAATGAAGTAATAGACAAAGTAGTTTTTATATTTACAAGCAAATATAATAAAAATCACTTGAAAAATAATGAATTTCTAAATTACTTTATTTTTGGCTATCACGATATATTTCTTACAACAAATTATCCAAATAGAAAAAATATACGGCCTTCCTAATAAAAACAGTACTTACATGAGATAAATGCACCGTAAAACAACACAAGATTGAATTTTATACCACTAAAAAAACCGCAAACACACTCACGGTCCGGTCGAATGAACTAAAATGACTGGTACAAAATAAATGACAATAATAGACTTCAATTTACGAATTTGAATTTGAATCATAGATTAAACGTCAAAGCCTTTTTCATACAACATTAGTCTTTATAAATAGAAATTTAAAGTTTAAATTCAAATGCAAGCGGGGTAAAATTTTGCTCTGAGAGTGAACGCTTGACCGTTTTATCATACATATGTCTAATATTTGCCTCTGCGAGAATCGAGTGGTTAAAATGCACAGCTCGGGGCCAAACGTTTATGGCTGTAAAAATATTTAATAAGTTACCCGAAAAACTTAAATCGAAAGAAAATTGTAAAATATTTCTACGCGATGTTAAGAACCTACTGATAAATAAATGTTATTACACCTTAAGCAAATTTTTGAATGATAAATTTTAATAAGAAACATATTTTATTCAGAAAAGTGAATCAGTCCGCCTCTGCATTGCTACACCCTATCAGGGTACATATGTTGTTCCTAGAATGTATACTTAACACCTATAAATGTATAACATATGAAGCAATAAAGTATTGAGTATTGAAAAAAAAACGGCTGGACCGATTTGGATAAAAATTAGCGTCAGGTAGATGATGAGCTGGGGTAGGACAAAATATATTTTTTATCCCGGAAAAAGATATTCGTGTGGGATTGAACAAAAACTTTTATAATGATACGGGTTGCAGGACCAATTATAGTAAATTTATCTAGGGTCGTCCTCAGTGATCTAAACACTGTAATACCCTTTTGGTCCCAGCCCACAACACAGTTATTTGGATTCTTTTACGCTTATAGCAATACGTCTCTGGAATAGCCTCCCAAAGCATATTCAAGAAGTTTGCTTAGTAAATATATTTAAATCTAGAATATATGATTATATATTAAATATTCAAAATAACTCCTAATTTACTTTTTTTTATATATCATAAAACAAGCAGATGGGTCTCCTGATGGGAAGAGTCAACCATCGCCTATAGACACCAAAGGTGTTAATGGTGCGTTGCTATCTTGTGACGAGGTCTAATGCCACATGCATAAGTTTACCGGCTACCTTACCCTCCAAACCGGAACACGACAGCGACAAGCACTGACGCTATTGCGGCAGGAATAGGTAAGGCGGTGGTACCAGACCCGGTCGAGCCGATGCAGAACTCTACCACCTAGTAGTCACGATGGTAGAGACGCAAATAGCCACTCAGTCGCCTTTTACGACCTGCCTGGCAGAACGGCAGTTGGTCTATTCTTCAAAGGAGCCCGGAACCAACACAGGGAAAAATTAACCTTAAGTTATGCTGTTTGTAGGTATTTATTATCACTATTTGTCCGTAAGTCCGTTTATAAGTACACTCACAAACATACCTTTTTCTTGTCATTAAAGGCAGTAAAAACATCATATATGTAAATTTGCCTAGCTAGTTAAACGTCTTGCTTTGAACCTTGGACATACCAAGGTTTTTGAAAAGCTATTTGCTTGGAACTACATGTGCCCGATTTGTCGATAAGTTAGCGACCTGTCACATAATAGGACTTATCGTCACACACATATATCTGAAAAAATAGAGGTACAAGTACACACAAGTTATCTGCGAAATTTCAATATTTGAGAATACAAAATTTCAAAATTTGAATGACAAACATTCATTCAGCCATAAGGCAACTCAAATTATTAAGATTAATTTAATTTGTATCCTTATTTTTATTTTCTCTTTCCAGCAATAAAAGTAAAAGAAGGTGACAGCGTAGATAAGGGCCAACCAATAGCAGTTCTCTCGGCAATGAAGATGGAAATGATCGTCCAAGCTCCCAGAGCTGGTACCATCAAGTCAGTGGCCATCACCAACGGACAGAAATTAGAGGGAGACGATCTCATTTGCACCATCGAGTAAATGTACCCAACATTCTAATATTAATTTATACCTGGCCACAAAAATATAACATTCGAATATTCATTTAAACCTGCCCAAAAAATACGAATTTTAAACCTGGCCACAAAAATATAACATTCGAATGTTCATTTTAAACCTGGCCATAAAAATATAGCATTCGAATATTCATTTAAAACTGGCCACGAAAATAAAAATATTTACATTTTATATTATAGCCCGTAGAAAACATAGGTTGTCTGCAATTAGGTGGAATATTGGCAATGGGCGCAAACGTACTATTTGAAATTTGTAGGCTAAGGGGCTCAAGCTTCTACCAAACGGTCTATGTCCACCAGCAGTCCCAACGGAAGAGAATTTGTCAAATTATACTAAGCTTATATTATAATCTGTGATAAAAAATTTGAATTATATGAACAGTGATTGGTACCCTACGTACTTATATATATCTTATTTAAATTTTAATTCAGTAAAACTACGTGAAAAAAACATCAATTTAATATAAATAAACATTATTAGATGCGATTATAAAATATGTGCTTGTTACCTAGGCTTTCATATCTGCTATAAAAATAATGTTGAAAGCGTGTTTATTGCGAACTTTTATTCAATCTAAATTATTGACATTATTATAAAAAAGTCATTAATATTAAAATAGTCAAATTATATTTTTGTATCAAATATCAATTTAACAAAATCAAATTACCGGCATTGATAAAAAGAATCTAATTTTTTATGTGTAACAATAAAGGCTGAAAAATGGATTTTTATATTTATAATTTAATTTTGAAAATTGGATATTATTAGTACAGCTTAGCTGCTATTCACAAACAAATAATACATCACAGTACAAAAACCATTGTGAATTATTGTATAAGTTTATTATTTAAAAAAAAATATATTATAAGTAACCTAATTTTTTCATTTTTTACTATAAAATATTGTTTAAAATTGTCTACTATTATAAAATGTATAAAAAAAAAACAACTTTTTAATTTTTTTAAATTTAATCATTTTGTTTCCACTTTTACTTTTTGTATTATTTTTTCCAACATGTTTTTTTAATTACTTTTATCTTTTTAAACCGACTTATAAAATAAGGGGCTAAATCGACCTCCAGAAACATCACATTATATTTACAAACTGTATAGTTATAAACTGAATGTTACTTAAACGTATCTATCACGTAGCATTATGTTAAAAGCGTTTGAATAATTACCAAATACAACTGAAAATAAACGGTTGTAGTGAAACGCACATGTGTGTTAACTTAGAAAAGACATAACTTTAGTAAACGTTGTCCAGACGTATCTAAATACGAAAAAATGTAAATAAATAGGTGATAACTTATTTGTATATGTATTATAGTGTTTGTTGCGTTTGATTTCATAGTTTATGGGTGCCGTTTTAAAGAAATTATAAATGCGCTGGTTAGAAAAAAATTGCAGATAGTTTTATGAAAGTTAATATAATTTATACAAATGTTTAATAAGTTTCTGTGTCAGTCAAATTTTATAAAAATCAGTGTAAATTAGGGAATATTATATAAAATTAGCAAAAGGCGTAACTTAATATCATGTGTTTTTTATTTATGTTTGACAGTGGTATGAGAATACTGGGGAAATGTTGAACTCGTAAAAATATTCGAGCTATTAATATTTATTATGTCTTATTACTTAACTAAACAAGGTAACGTCAAGTTATAAAAAACTGAAATTTATAAATAATAATGAAATAAAGAAACCTTACGTATTCACTAATGTAGCATTAATTTATAAACGCAAACTGTGTAATTGTTTTTGTTATATTAAAATGATTTAAAATGGCATGTCTATATTCTTAATTTAAAATATTTTATGAAAGAGATTTTAACTGGGCTTATTGTTTTAATTTTGTTGAATCTGTTTTAAGGATATGAGGTTCAACCTGTGCTATAGTTTGATTGTTGTTGAAATAATATAATAATAAGGTTGAATTGTTTTTGTTCTGGTGCTCATTGTTAATTTTTTAATTATTTTTTTCAATTTTGTAATTATAGTTATATATTAAATAACTTGTTTTATTTTAAACCTAATGCCTGCACACGTTTGACAAGTTTCAGGATAAGACTGCATCTGTCAGCACCGTATTGCCTATTTCCGTCGCCCTATTCTTTTGTGTCGCTCAAAACCGCAATTTGCTAGAACGAGAAAGAAAGCAGGAATGCTACAGCATGCGGCAAAATCCTCAAGGCGATCGGCGACACGGACAAAATGCAATGGCTGGCAGAGGCGCTGGGTAGCCAGACTCTGCTATCACCGAGGATAAAATGCATATGCCTTTCAGGACAAAATCTTAGTTTGGCAGCGTACAGTCAGCGACGCGAGAGCGTATGGTCTATAGCTTCAAAATTAAGCATGTAGGCAAGGCAGTGTGATATATTCGTATTCAGTGATGACGATATTATCATGCATAGGGGTCAAATAAATTTTCAAAAATATCTAACTGTTTTGTATGTGACACCTTGAAGGTGCAATAACTATGGTACTAAAGTGTAATAATACCTATAAGCGCAACGTGCACCTGGACATGGAGTCACGTGGCTCGGTAACCGAACGCTTTTTTGACGGTAAAAACCCAATCAATTTTATTTATACCTTCTGTGTTATCGGTATTCGGACAAACATCGCATACTAGTTGTTCTACCGCGAGCTAAGACAATGCATCCAGTCCAGCAATTAAACCTCGTTAACGATCGATGTACCAAAATGATAGCGTAAATTCTATCGTCGGTATGATACGATCTAAAGTGACTGAGTGAACACGTGCCTGACTCTCGGGTATTTCAGCGTAGGATGAATTGTAAATTATATTTTTCTCCAACGACTGAAGCTTCACTGGGGTCGTCCAATGATATCGCGCCACACGATAACCTGCGGGTGAGTTTCGGAAAACCCACATTATATTTTTATCGCCGTATCGTTTTGTTTATTCGGGATAATAAACTACGGGCGTGCTATAAAATGATTTGCGGACAGCCGGTGGCTAGCACTAACCGGTCAACGTTCACGAAGGAACACACCTTGACACAAAAGCCCCGTAACATCCAGAACGCAACAATGTCGTCTCAAGAAGCTGGAGACAGAACACTTACTTTCCCGGTGAACACCTTCACGATCCGCGGACCTGTTATACCTGATGGGGCCCCTTTCAGCATGGCCGAATTTTCGGCTTTCAACACTGCATATCGACAGTTTCTTGGGTCGATACGAACGCTGGACTTTGTTTTTCTTAACGGGAAGGTATTGCCCGTCCGCTGCAGCTTCGATGCAACGAGGCCGGAGGAAGATCGTCTACTGATGAATTGGGACTGGCTCATGCCTCTATTTTGGGGGCCGCCGCCAGGTGACAGAGATTTCGTGAGGCTACCCACGATACTAGAGTTCGTAGAGAAGAAGATTCGCTTTAAGAAGTGCAAGGCGGTCGCAAGCGACACCTGCTCCTGCGGCAAGAGGTCTAATGACAAAGTGTTATCACCTGGACGTGAAAGAACGAACGCCACTGGCATCATTTCTGTACCCGGCACGTCTCTGCGTGATTGACTAAATGTTTGGTACCGGCGATTCTTCTTAAACAATCTAAAGAAATGTTCAGTGCCATCATTTCAAAAGTCCATCAAGACATCTTGAAATATTATTCCATGGCTGAACGTACTGACACAGAAATGCTGCTTGACTCAGCGCGCAACATCAGTGCTTCCGGCTCTGGTGCCGCTTAAAACAATTAGTATTGATGTCGGTAAATGGTTTGTAGTGTTCCTTTCATTTGAATAAATTGTCTTGTTTAATATGTTTAGTTTCATTTCTTTCATCCATATTAGTGTAGGACTATGCAGAGCTGTCCAGGTAAGGTACTGAGACCGTTCGTTCCCTCTTACGTTGTCTCAAGTTCAAATTTAGTATCTCTCATGACAACTTTATGGTGCATACAAACAAGTCAAGCTTGGACAGCACTAGAGGTAACGGCTAGATAACGTGCCTAGGCGCCGCATAGCACGTCGCACCACTATAATTCTCAGTTGAGTCGCAAGGTGTGATGATTACAGTGATGTGCACGTGGGATGCAAAGCTCTGTTGTTTCTGGATTATTTAAAGTTAAAGCGGACTGTATTTTGTATTATATATTTTGCTGGTAAAAGTATAGACAATTGCAACGTAGTGTCGGCGGTCGTATCGAGCGGTGGAGTGCGAGGCGCGTCGTACGCTGTCTTCGAGGGGACCGGGGTCGCGGCGGCGGGTCGACGCCCGATCACACGGGTACAGGTGCAGACGTAGACAGCTCCGTTATCACATACTATGCTTAGGAACGTGCTTATCATATGTCTTGAGCAATACCTGAGTGTGCATTCGTTTGTGAGTACGTGTACCTGCGACGTTTAGGTACTAAGTAGACCGTACAGGAATATGCGACGTCTAAATAAGGTTTTTCTTAACTTGATCCATGAACAGAATCTGCAGATAAGCCATAAAAAGAATAACGGCCAAGACCGGCGACAATTAGCGTTCTATGTGTAACTCCATATGGACATAGATTGCTATGCGATAATACGTAGCATTACGTGGTGCGCAATCGTTTAAATATAAAACAAATCATTTGTCATTACTCAGAAGATAGGGAAAATGTGGAGACTACGGGATCGTTATCAAAATATTATTGAGTGACGCTCAGCGTATTGCGATAACCTGTGGTCAATTGGCGCTATCTTAAATGTTTGGGGAAATCCAAAACTATATTTATTGTATGATAAGTATCCATATTTAATTGAATTGAACTTCAGTCCAAAATCACTTTCAGTTACTGGAAGTAACGGACGAGTCTACTTCTCTGCCGTCATTATTGAATCATGAAAAGATAAACGTAAAACAATGTCCGCACCGGCAGAAGTAAGCTGTTCCACTCAAGAGTTCGTGCTTGAAAAGTTGAAGACTTTTGAAGCCACATTCCACAATGGAAAACGGCTGCACGTCGAGTACCTCTTCAGTCCCGAAATAATGGGAGAAAAATGTCTGCGAGTGGGCATCAACAGCTTGTCACCACTGTTCGGAGGTATGATACCTCTCGGTATACACCGATTCACCTATATATCGAAGCTCTGCAATTTCATCAGTCTCATACATATGAATGACTGTTCACAAGGCTCTTACGATTCTTGCTTCTGCGGGCGCCAAATAAAACTAAAAGAAGAGGATTCCAACATCCCGTGTCCATATCTTCACTGGCATCACTACTGCACGTCCCACGTCTAGCTATGGGTGGTGTGGTACTTGTAACGTGCGATTCTGTTGAAAGAATCTCCGAAGCACTATAGTCACCGCATGAGCGAAGTGCACGGGCCATTAACAGGCGCTGATTATTCAATCGGCGAGAAGGCGACTGCAGAATATTGGCTAGAGGGGGCTCGGACCGCGGCGGAATTAAAGAGCCTCGCCAAACTCTGTGACGTAATATTAAAACTGTTATGTAAACTGCTGGGACAACTACTGGGACATACGCGTGTGTTAAATACACTTATACACCTCACGTATTCTCAAGATTTGTCATTGTATAGCTTACAGGTTTGGTTAGACTATAATGATTTAATAAAACATTATTCTAAATATGTGTACTTTCATTTTTCCTGTAATGTTAAGACTATAGTGCGACAGATACCTTACCTAGAATTTTTATGTAACATATGCACCATACTTAACCATGGCTACATAACATGTCACGGTGCGCGTACAATCGTGTCGTGAAGTGTAGTGGCCACGGTTATCTATACATAAAATGCAGATTGTACAACATCTCAGTGGATGAAACTGGTACAATATATTATTATCATTATTAAGCTAACTACCAGAATCCGTAGTATCACGAAGGAACCCGGTGTGTCGTGACATTTGTAAGCTTGACATTCGTTGCTAAGCTAACATGCACTTCAAAATAAAATAAATGTCTATGAGGAACAAGAGTTTGTTTTTATTTTTGAGAACAAATACTTTTACACATTATTACATACGAGTAGAATGCATTAGTTTCACCGGTTATTTGTTCGGCGTCCCGATGCCTGCTCGCGCAATGCTGCTGCATACCGCAACATGCGCTCCTTAACTCGCCGTTGTCCTTCTCGCTGACGTCTCCTGTCCTCGCGCTCCTTGGCGTGCCTGCGCCTGTCTGCATCTTCTGCGCGCTCTTGCTCTTGCTCTTTTCTCCAGAGTTCCCACTATTGCTTCCTCACATGGTAATTTTGTTGAGGGTATATGTGCTGAATGCTTGTGTAGGTCCTTGTGATTACGACGAGGGTATATGTGCTAATGATTAAAGGTGGTCCTTTCCGCAATTTATACTATTTTGAAACCTACCTTATTAGGTCCAACCAGTTGGCATTCCATAATTATTGGGAATTTTGTTGCTGGTAAATACGCTCGCAAATGAGGCATGATTCAAACACCATAACCACAGTTACAATAGAGCCGATAACGGTTTTAGGTGGAGACGGAAAATGATGAGAACAGTGCATACGGTTTTATATTTCATTTCAGGAGTGATATCATACACTGTGTTAACTTTCCTGTTAGCTTGCGCAGTCATGCTCCGTATGAAAAACAAAATTTGTAATCTTTACGAGGTGTTCGTTACGATACAAATGCAACCAAAGATTTGTTAAGCTCTAACTGCAAGCAGCCCGGCATGCTGAGCATCCGCATAGAATCTTACTATGTGACCTGCAGTCTTACTTGAAAATTTTATGTTCGTTAGGTAATGAACGCTCGATTATATCCACAGGTGTACCTGTGATTACTGTAGGTATGACGTCAAACCTAGTCGAACAATGGTGTATTGTTCTATTTTCTGGAACTATAAATATTTTAATAAACCCCACCAACCGCATAAAATCAATTAATCAAACCCGATAACACGATCAACTGAATAACAGGATACTTAAATCAATACAAAATTAAGTTCAGCGATAACAGCGTTATCGCCGTTGCGGGTGATCGCTCTAATGTTGTAACAATTTGCTGATACCGGTGTTGCTACTTACAACCCAGATGCACTCACAGGCTAGCAGTAAAGAATTTTTGCGCTCGCATTCTCAGAGACCTAAGGTTAGGAGCTTGAATCCAGAACTTATCTTCACATAGCAAAACCTAGAAATCCTTCATCACCAAACTTTTCCCAAGCTGCATACATTAGTATCACCCTCCCCTTCTCCTGTTCTACCATTTTTAAGTTTTGCCCCATACGCTCTTGTATCCCCAACTGTAGCTTGCAATTACATACAGAAATACAGAGTTATACTTCTTGCCAATGAAATAAAATTATTTCTAGGGTAATTTTCAAACCTTGTCATCTCATTCGGTACGATAAAACAGTACAACATGGTTTATTTATATTTAGTCATAATATAACCATTGATATAAAAACCCAAGATACACAATGAGCGTCTTATTAACGTCCTCCAAAAATGAGCGCACAATCTTAAATAGTGCGCTCATTTCAAATAGAAACGCGTCGGTCGCGATACTGACAATTTTATTTCTTTTTCTACATTGCTTTGTAAAAAAACTATAAATCTTGCGCTTAAGGTTGGATATACAAATACATATGTTATTACCATATCTATAATGTTTTAAATAAAATTAGCGACACTTTTGAGTGTCAGTTTTGTTCGGGATTGTGTATCTTGGTTTTTTTTATATCAATCAATATGACCTACAAATGTATGAAATTTTTGACAGTAATGGGAGCGTTTGCTCATATGCGTGACGACACGTTACCATCCCAATAGCGTGTCTATTAGTATTCATGTGGTCTGTGACTATCACCTACATAGTTTCTTTTGCGTTTCAATAATATGCTGCAAAATAAAAATAACTACGTTAAAAAACCGACTTCAAAAACTAAAATGTAAAAAATAATAAAGATTTAATATTCATTAAATACTACCTATTTATATGTGCTATTTACTAATAGGTTTGAAGTCGGTGCCAAGCCAATTCGGCACGCACGCGCGGTCAGACGTCGTTGACGGACGCGGACGTCTTGAATACATAAATTTATGAAAGAAAGAAAGAAAATATTTATTTGCAAGAATATGGGTGTTGAAGTTGTTAAAAATAAATTAAGATACCAACATATTCTACCATTATGTGGTGTAAATTTTAAATTAAAAATTTTGATGCGTTTTAGCTTAATTGATAAATCTACATTAATTCACATGACCATTTAGTTTAGGAATTCTGTTGAATAAATTTTAGTATTTTTTTTTATTATTCTTCGTATTGATTGAAGCTGCTTATAATATTAACATTTAGTTGCTCTTTATTAGGTATATTTACGCATTTTAATCTTTAAAGTAGTAGTAGTGATTAAAATATTAATATTTGTTTAAGGCTTGGCACCGACTTCAAACCTATTAGTAAATAGCACATATAAATAACAGGTAGTATTTAATGAATATTAAATCTTTATTATTTTTTACATTTTAGTTTTTGAAGTCGGTTTTTTTTAACGTAGTTATTTTTATTTAATACTTTTTAGTGTATTGTTGTATTGTCAATTATTTACGGGTACACCTACAATAGATGCTGCGCGCCTTCGTAAGGTAGTCGTCTCCATAAAAATGCTATTCGAAACACAATATCATGTTCTTATGAGACTATAAAAGATCATGAAAAACGTTTGTTGGCCATGAAAGCATACATGAAATTACGCTAACGTCAACAAGTTTTGTACAGTATAATTCTAAACTCGGTAAGACCCAAGAGCGTATAGCGAATGAGTCTTTTGATCGGAGAGCTAATAGACTTGGTCTCAATAATGAGCGTCTAGCGAACGAATCTGCCGAGCATAAAGCTCATAGAATTGGTCTCATTAAGGAGCATTTAGCTAAGGAGTCCGCTGAGCAGAGAGCTACGACACTGTACAGCAACCGAGTCTGCTCAGCAACGTGAGAACCGGCTAGCGGCAGCGCGTCAGACGTCACAAAGGCTTCGTTCAATGACTGAGCGTAATTTTATAACAACCATACGTACGTCAATATGCTGAAGTACCATGTACAATCTGTAAGAAATTATTATATCCAAAACAAGTCACGTTGATTCCCTTCCGGAGGAGCTACCGTTGCTCGACTACCACAAAAAGAGAAAAGTTCCTTCTCAGAACTGGAACAACATGGAAGTTATGTCTATCTCCTGAACTGACCGAATTGACAGACGTAGAACAAAGACTTTTGTGTCAAGAGTAGTTCCTTTTATAACTAGTTACCACCAAGCACCAAAGTGCTCGTCAACACCAATTAAACGAGCCCAAACTCGATAGAGTTGTGTCATTTTAGTACTGAGCTCCTATGGACACCTTCTGGCTTCGTCATCAGACCCTGCAAGATCCTAGTTACCACCAAGCACCAAAGTGCTCGTCAACATCAATCAAATGAGCCTAAATTCGAAAGAGTTGTGTCATTTAATTACTGAGCTCCTATGACCACCTTCTGGTTTCATCATCGGACCCTGCAGGATCCTAGTTACCACCAAGCACCAAAGTGCTCGTCAACATCAATCAAACGAGCCCAAACTCGATAGAGTTGTGTCATTTAATTACTGAGCTCCTATGGACACCTTCTGGCTTCGTCATCGGACCCTGTAGGATCCTAGTTACCACCAAGTACCAAAGTGCTCAACATGAATCAGACGAGCCCAAACTCGATAGAGTTGTGTAATTTAAGTACTGAGCTCCTATGGTCACCTTCTGGCTTCAACTAGCATCCTAGTAACTAGGATCCTCCAGGGTCTGATACCCTGGAGGATCCTAGTTACCACCAAGCACCAAAGTGCTCGTCGACACCGATCAAACGAGCCCAAACTCGATAGAGGTCTGTCATTTAATTACTGACCTCCTATGGCCACCTTCTGGCTTCATCATCGGACCCTGGAAGATCCTAGTTACCACCAAGTACCAAAGTGCTCGTCAACATGAATGAAACGAGCCCAAAGTCGATAGAGTCTTGTCATTAAACGATTTTTAACCATTTAATTACTGAGTTCCTGTTGTCGCCTTCCGATTCCATCATCAGATCAGGTCTATCTCATAATAAATTTTCATTGTCATCCAATTTACATACGTATACAAAATTTCAGCTCAATCGGTAACCGGGAAGTGGATCAAATTTACTTGCGAGATTTGATTTCAGACATTGGCATAGGTAAAATAAATAAAAAATGCTCATAAAATAAAAACTACTGGGCCTATCTGAATCAAATTTTTATGGGACCAATTCGAAGCTGTTCCGCATCAAACAAAAAAAGAATCACGTAAATCGGTTCAGAAACCTCGGAGATATCGGTGTACATACATAAAAAAAAAATATACCAGCGAACTGAGAACCTCCTCCTTTTTTTGAAGTTGGTTAATAACAGCATTCATTGCTATGCAAACGACATTACAGGAGATACTCTGTACAGTGGCGTAGCTAGACCTCGCACCTAAAGAGGGCTCGCACTACCTGAATTAAAATTTTTGTTTATTTTTAAATTAAATAATAGCCTGAAAAATATTGGCCTCACTCTTCTGTATCTGAAATACAAACAAAACAACTCCTAGATCCTAAGTTAACGCGTTATAAAGACACGATAGCTTTTCGCTTATTTCAAACTTGGGGCGTGTTTTTTGGGTAGCTAGCTAGCTTTGGGAACGATCGGAAAGGGGCCTCACCGATGCGACTTTGCCCACGTATATATTTTAGTCTACGCTACGCCACTGACTCTGTATACAGGCCGTCTAAATCTTTCGCGGGTACAGGTAGGTGACAGTTGGAATAGGCTTGTGTCTGAAATTGAAATATCTCTGGAAAGGGGTTAAGGGTGGAACGAGTAAAATGTCGTATCATGAACCCCAACAGACTTAAACCTGTGCGTTGTCCACCAAAAAAATACCTTTATTAAGGCTCTTTATTTCGGAATACCCTTTCACCATCATTTACAACATTTTAGGTATCGAAATTGTAGTAATGTCCAGCTCCGTACTGTTCGATTTATATAAACACTCAAACTCTGGACAGCTTACCTCTTTTAGCTTTTTTCCGATAAGCTTCGATATTGAAATTTTAAAAGGCGGGTCCACAGACCACATAAATACAGTCCGCGCGCGAGCTCCAAGGAATTTTGCGGAATATTGACGTGCAGTGAATTAGTCGATATTACACAGAGCACACCCGCCTCTACCTCAGTCCCCGATTCTTCGGAGCTCGCGCGCGGACTGTACTAATAGACACGACATTGGGAAGAAACGTGTCGCTGCGCATATGAGCAAACGCTTCTATCACTGTCAAAAATTTTATACATTTGTAGGTTATGTTATATTACGAAAAAATAGAAATAAACCATGTTGTTACTGTTTTATCGTATCTAATACGATGTTAAGGTTTAGAAATTACCCTTGAAGTGATTTTATTTCATTAGCAAGTAGTACACTGACAAATTAAGAAATTGTCTTGAAAGGCGTATTCATCCGTGGGCGGGTCAATAAAATTCTTAAAAATTGGCATCGCATTGGCAACTATTGTAGCCTTTTGTGGTGCACATGTCCATGGGCAGTGGTGATCGCTTTCCATTAAGTGGCCGATTTGCTCGTATACCTACAGATTTAAAAAAATATGTTTACGCGCGCGTCAGCATGCTACCGCATCCTTTCGCCGCCGGGCCCGTGCCCCGTACTGCATGCTGTCGCATTTTATAGCATTCTATCGCACGAGGCGTCTTGTTGCAGCCAATTTGTAACAGACAAGAGACTTATTCGTACTTATCTCCGAGTGCAGTAGTTTTTTTTTAGTTTTATTTCTTTCAATATGTAATTTGTTAAAGTTAATAATAAACACATAAGATAGCAAACAAGCAGATAGATCTCAATGGAAAGAGTCAACCATCGCCTATAGACACCAAAGGTGTTAATGGTGCGTTGCTATCTTGTGGCGAGGTCTAATACCACATGCATAAGTTTATCGGCTACCTTACCCTCCAAACCGGAACACTACAGTGATAAGCACTGACGCTATTGCGGCAGGAATAGGTAAGGCAGTGATACCAGACTCGGGCAAGACAATGCAGAACTCTACCACCTAGTAGCCACGATGGTAGTGCCTCGCACAGCTAATCGGTCGCCTTTTACGACCTGCATGGCAGAACGGCAATTGGCCTTTTGTTTAAAGTCACTGATGCGCGTGTATTATTTATAGTAAAGTACATTAATAAATATTAGTTATAATTGACACGTATATAAGTAGGTACAGTGTGTGGTCACAAGTGTACCACGGGTTATTATGGAGGGCGACGGAAAACGACTATTGTGTACTGGCGACTGGCAAATATGCTTCTACGCAACTGTGTAAGTAAACTCGGAAAATCAAAAAGTCATAGTGTCCCTACGGGGCTTATATTTCTTGAAGAGCCTCAACTGTATGCGAGAGACCTCCTTATGTTTCCCCATCTGACGCGCTTGAGTTAACTCCGAATCCTGCTCTTGGGCTCCCTACTATAAGTTTTACTTTCAAGCACAAGCCAGCAAGGTTGTCATATGTGTTAAAATTGAAATCAACTAAATTTTGTAGAAAGCCAGAAAAAGCAATAAAATTAATTTTGTTGTCGTAATTACCATCGAGACTCTCATCCCCAGGTCAAAAAATATTATTAAACAATCCACAAACAAAATAAAAGCTACGTGGAATATTATTAATCGTGAAACTAGCAAGACTAAACACCAACTTACCAACTGAAAGCTGATGGAGTCAACTTAGAGATTTGGAAACTGCAACGGAAATTGAAAATTTTTTCTCCAATACTGCGATTTTAATAACTCAAAATTTCACTTCATCAAGCATTTTGTAAGAAGCAATTAATTTGTAAGTAACCAAGTGCGACAAAACGTTTGAATTTTCTTATATTGATACCTAATATATCTTAAATGTTTTTAAAATATTAGAACCTAAAAAAATCTACGATTTATGGGACATTCTTGTTTCAGTTATAAATGTTATTGCACCATATTTAACTGTAGATAATATTTAATTGTTGTGTAACACAATGTAAATACACCATGTATTTCCTGACTTGAAATGCAGTCATTTCAATTTTTAAGTCTGACTCTAAATTCCCTTCAATTTTCGATCTGTCTCCGTTTTGTCGACCTTAATAAAATATTTGAAAAAATATACTAGACTTGAATGCTTGGACATTTTAATAAATTTAGACTGTTACACAATTAATTTTTTTTTGTACCAAGGATCGCTCAGCCATAGATACTGGCGTTGATTAGTGGAAAACATTTATGAAGCCTGGGAGGGTTCGCAGGATGCACTCGGAGTGTTCTGCAATTTGTCTAAAGCAATTAGAATATGTCTTGACATCGATCTTAACATCTTAATCAGGAATTTACACTATTATGGAATTCGAAATAAGGCTCTCGAACCTCTGATTTCTTACTTAAATTAAATATATTAGAGGGTTGATATTAATAAAAAAGCCCGCTGGTGTTGCTGTATAACCATGGGTGTCCCGCATGGCTCCATATTTGACCCGTTCTCGTTTCTGATATACATAAATGACTTGGCTTACTATGTACGGGATAAACATGCAATCGTTTACGGATGATATTTCACATTTATTCGAAGTGAAGACGAGTTGGTATGACGAAGTAAATAATACGATTTCAAAAGTTATACACTGGTTCAGTACAAACAATATTTTATTGAATGAAACACAAAACCAGCACAGTTTTTAACATTTCCTGGACTTCAGCAATTAATTCAAAACCAAAATTAGCCAAATCGGTTCAGCCGTTCTCGAGTTTTAGCGAGACTAACGAACAGCAATTGATTATATATATATATATATATATATATATATATATATATATATATATATATATATATATATATATATATATATATTTTATTTATTATTATTAGATTGAAAATATGGCAGGCCTTTATATCACTGCATGGCCCGATGAGAGATAACTATTGCCTATAGACACAAGATATTAATGGTGTGTGGCGTGACGGTAATACCGCATCATAAGTTGGCCGGATACCTTATCCTTCTATTAACAAATATTGACGCTTTTGCGGCAGGAATAGGTAATCCGTGAGCATTTAACCCGGGTAAACTTTGCAGAACCACAAAATTGTCACTATAGTAGTTAAACATTTACCCAATTGTTCGCCTTTTACGAATGCTTGCCAAAATGGCAGTTGGACGTTGGTCTATTCTTCAAAGGGAGCTCAAATCAATAAGGGGAATATGCTATGCTATAGAAGGCAAAATAAAACAAGTAATAAATTTAAAAAGAATATTTAATATACAAATTATATATTCAATCAACATTATTAACATAATACACATGTCGTTACATCAATTTTAACCAGATATACTGAGTTTTATACCAAATACAATCTAAAATAGCCTGTATTAGGTGGCCTAAGTATCATAAAACTAGATTAAAACATTTAACAATGTTTGTAATCAATCTCTTAGGCTACGTCCGCACAGACAGGCGGCTTGCTTAGGGCCTAGAGCCTAGCGAACCGCCTAGCGAGTAGCTTAGTAAAGCGAACGTTCTAGAATGTTAGCTATCGGCCGCATTTCGCGCTTGGCTTCAAGCTAGCTAGCTGCCTGTGCGAACTTAAGCATGGAGTATAGAGGTAAGAGGACTAACTCTGGGATTAAAATGGGTCCACAACAAAGCACTCAATAGAGGGCGCATAACACTTTTCAGAAAGAAAGCGATAAAAGTGCTTTTAAATACGTTTCCACTGTTACAACAGCGCTACAAGCGCTGTTAAATACATGTTCATATCTTAGTTTGCCTACGCAGGTGCCATTCTGATAGATATCTATTTAATACTTTATTTTCAGTATACAGCTGGACACACAATTTTTCCCCTATATAAGTTGGTCAATCTTACTTCAATACTCCATGCTCTACAATCACTCAAAATGGATGACAATGTGAATGAAAGTTATTCCTTAAGCATGTAAAATATTCATTCGAACCATAGGGGTATATAAGCAGGGAAGGCTCGGGTGTATATTATCTGGTATGGTGGTACTTTATAGACGCATTTCAACAGTGACTTTACTTCGGTTTCGCAGAAGCTGTCGATTAGATCAAGGGAGCCAAAAAGGTATTGACCGTCAATGCTAGCTGCTGCCCGTGACTTCGTTCCCATGACACAAAATTATTACTTCCTTTTGATTAGACGGACAAAATGTTGTTTACGTTACTCCAGAATAATGAAATTTACAATCAAATCTTTCTTCCTCTTTAAATATAAATGCAAACTTGAAATATATTGACATTGATGATAATTCTAAATCATTCTTAAAGGTTAAGAAATTAATGTTAATAAATATTTTCTACAATAATCGAGCGAAAGGCGATATTAGAGCAGAGGTTTTTAATACACTCAAAAACGATTAACTTCTGCATCAGAATAACATTGAATGCAATTCTCAGCTAAAAAATCGAAATACTTAAAGAATATATATTTGTATGATAAAGTTAAAAAAAGTTAATTCAATAAAAAAATTAGTTATAACCGGTAGTTTGGTCTTCAAAAGTACACAAAATCCACAATCAGGTGCGTCAAGTTAATGTGACCGCGTTGTAACTTCTGAATTCATACTTCTGGATTATTAAGTTTCTGTACGAAATGATGAGTAAAGCAGCAGCTCCGTGCTGTTAGGTAGTGGGTATAATTGACTTTACGATTAGGAAGTTTAGACTCGTATCACACAAGCCAGCAAATGACCATAGAAGAGCACGCCTTAACTTTATTTGTGAGCACCTAACTAGATAAGTTGTGTGAGGAAGTATGAGAGTATTTGCAACCTAAGGTAGCGTAGCGCTATCTAGAGTAGAATAAAGTGTAGTTGACTTGTACGTTGCGTACGTCACTTACGTCATTTATATCTTAACAGTCATCCTTCGGCCAGCATCTATCAACTATCGCCTGTCGTAACGAAATCCGAGTCAGTAGATCGGTTTATAAGAGGACTCACAGCTAGAGAACCGACCGTGCCTAACGTGCGCACTGATTCAGTGATAAGACGACTATATGGTGGTATATTATAATTTATTCTCTTCTGCGAAAGTTTTCCTTTGCGAAAATCCATAACCCAAAATTGAAATTATGATATTTTAGTTTCTTCTATTTTGTGCACCTACAGGGCAACAAGATTCACATTTCGGATGATAAATATTTTTTACAGTGCGAATTAGGATTGTACTTGAACTTTTTGTGTATTGCAGCGTTGAATATTGCTTGACCGCTACAAAAGTAAAATTATGCAGAATAGTAACAGCAGAAAGAACGAAGTAAACAGAGAAAATGCAGAACGCTATGCGCAGTGCTGCATTGCAGGAAATGTGTTATTGATGGTTTGTGGACAATTTAGGGAGATATTAGTACTAATAGGAAAGGGCTTATCATCATACCCGGTTTACCGTACTTCTTATCTGTAATAAACGCGTCTTGTTACGCTGTAACAATGCCTTGAGGCTCATATGATCTTCGAATGGCCAACAAAAACGAGGATATCTATTGCGTTTTTTATTGTAGCATCATTCATTGTAAATATGTCTCTGCCTACTTGATAGTGACTGGACAATTCAATATTGAACTTAAGCATCCGTGAAGATCGATATATATTAATGCTCTTAATTTGCCCACGTTTTTCAAACTCTAAATTTGTCAACGTTGGCAAACCCACGTTTTATTGGCAAATTCTAAAATAATTATCATACTCGGTGTGTGTCTGCATTATGCATATTATATTTTATATCATAAAGGTTAGTTAATATTGTACCTTACATACAAGACTACTTATAGCAATAACCTATTTTAATTTGTATTTGTCTTTATTGTACTAAGTTAAATATTTGTATTACAGGCAAAGTGGTTTGACAGAAAGACCCTTTATAATAAACACATCTGCCCGCTAAGGAAAAACAGCGTAAAAAATTTCCTCGACTTGTTTTCTCGTCATTAAAGTAAGTTTCCCTAGTTGTCTATTATGGTATACTTCGAAAGCTACTGGCCGCACAAATGGTATACTTCGAAAGTCGAAATAATGTTTTTTACACGTCGCGTCCACGACACAGGACATGCATGTCCTAAGCGGGCAGATCTATATTTTATCTCGCGGCTTGTTTTGTCAGTTACAATAAAATACCAGTTGACTTTTGACAGTGACATAAGATCTCGCGGCTTGTTTTGTCAGTTACAATAAAATACCAGTTGACTTTTGACAGTGACATAAGACCATAGCTCCATAAATCGTAGAGACCAGGAGCACAATTTCATTGTAAAATGAATATCTTTGAAACAGCTTTAAAGAAAGAGAGCGATGTTGTAACGGAGAACCATTTTTAAAGAATGCGCCAGAAATAACTGAAGTTAAGATAGCCAATCAGCAAATTTCAATTCTTTTAAAACAACTCACTTCAGATCATACCATCTGCTACACTAACGCCATCATGACTCGTTTTTAATACTATTCCGTGGACATTTTTTGAGTTAAAAGGCCACTGAAGATTTTGCTAATGGTGTCTACACTTCATAGCAAGTTTTTAATAATAATAACCAAAAAGCATCAACGTGAAAATGCTATCCATACTTAAAGTTAACTATGTGATAAGGTAAAAATACTAATATGCCCTTGTTGGTTTATCTCCCTACACTGATTACAAACATATATTTTGACACATGTTTCAACGGGTTTCATCTTTTTTTAATGTAATAAATTTAATCTTACTTTACATAAGCTAATCTCACAAAAACAGTTTTTTTTGTTACAAAACATTATTATGTATACATGTACATTTTATTCCATTTACCTAAAATAGACCTGGAGATAGCATGCAATTATTGGAAGTGATTTTACTATGATTATATTCATTGATTAGTTTAAGTTGTTCTAACAATGAAATGTCAATTCTGGATAATGGCAGCGTTTAATAATGGCATCACGACATTCGATATCTTGTCAATGATGTTGAGGTTAATTATTATTAACTATTATAAGTATTTTAAAAATATTTTTGTTGTTTATAACCGACAGTAAAATATTCTGGCGATTTTTTAAATTTTAAACTTATTTTTTACATTTAACTACTTTAGGTAATGATTAAAAGAAACAATAACAGATATTCCGACACCTATTTTACATTATTCGCCTATTTTGGCAAGTTAAGTGAGTTGTGACGGATGTCGTAATGGAACGAAGGCCAACAACTCAAATCTAATCAATACATATTATTCCAGAACATCTCTCCCAATGATTGCAAGTGATCGGAAGTGATGAAGTGTCGAAGATGAAAAATGTAAAATATATTTGAGAGGCCTTTTGCATCCATAAATTTTTCCAGTTTAAATATTATTAACATGCGTCATTTAGGATAAACAGTAATTTATATTACATAAAGAATAAATAGCTGCATTTAACTGACATAGAACATACTAGAATTTATTCCCTTTTTAGATTTTCATATTTGACTTCATATATTTTAAGGCCCGTTTGTGCCAAACTATTTAAATACTTTTTAAATCTAGTTAACCATTCTAAAAGTCATTTAAAAAGTATATAAATAGTTTTGTGCAAGTCGATCTAAATGTTATATATTTTAAATGGTAGCACAAAAATCTTAACATTAAAATATATTTCCAAACTTTTTTAAATGTGTATTTTTTGTAATATATGAAAAATATCGGTCTTTATAGATAATTTTCATTGAAAATAGTTATTTCTATAAACAAACCGAATACGTCAATTTTAAATATACCAATCAAATTTTAAATACATCTGACATATCTATATGAAAATGAGATCACGTATTATAAAATTTAGTATTTACACTATTAAAAAATATATTTGTTACAAATATGACGAAATCGCCAAGCCCTAATAGGGATTTCATCCCTTAATTGGCAGCGTTTTAAAAAGCTACTAAATAATTTTTTTCAAGTACAACATATCAATTTTGAACATAAAATCTTGGCCAAACTGGAGCGAGTAGACATAAGTAACACTGCGCTGCGCCGCGCAATTGCGCTAATTCCATTTACTGCGCCGGATGTGTCGACTCACTCTTTCAAAATGTGTTAGCGTACGCCGCGGCATGCAATAAACACAATAAGTGTGAGTGATACACAATATGAGTGACAGTACTGATGACTCAAAGTCAAAATATTTTTATTCAAATTATCCTTTACAGGCACTTTTGACAAGTCAACATTTTTTGAGTTACTACCGGATCGGAAACGCGGCCATGTCTCACGAATTCATGTGTCATGACTCACTCGTTGAATTACCAATGAACCAACGCAGTTCGCACTCTGTGCGCTGTTTGTTCTAAGAATCTATAGCAAGGCGCGCGATTCGTTCGCTGTTCACTTCTATGTCTGCAAAGCGGAAGTTGCTTTACATTGCAAACAAATTGCTAATAATCCTGCCTGAACATGTCAGTTTTTAAATCAATAGATTATTATAATTATTATATTAATGTCATTTTTTATTGAGCATGACTGAAAAACAGTAAGCTGCCCAGACTTTTACTGTGATATCATCTTTTGGGCGAGTAAAATGCTGGTCAAATTTTGTATTCAGAACCTATCCTGCAGGAGGGGAGTGTGAGATGGGACCTCAGCTCAGGGCAATATATTTTAGTGGAATGGTAATCATGGTTTCAAATGATAATGTTGAAATATATTAGTAAATTGTGAAAAAAAATTGTGTGTGTCATCTGTAACGGGATCATTCGAGCAGATAGGTCAAGACTTCCGGAACTATTCACTGTTTATTGGCTTATTTCACTAAGCTTAGAGTAACAATCAATATTCTGCAATAAAATTATATATCACTAATGTTTTCTTATTCTTTGTTTATACTTTATTATGCTTAAAAATAAGTTAAAATAAAAAATTCAGTTATTTGAGTATGATACCAAAGTTGATATTACTAAGTTCAAAACACTTACATTATCTCATCTTGCTTTCAATTAAGGTATATTAAAATACTATTTATAATTATTATATTGGGATTTACTTATTACAACACGTGTTAATAAATTACGTTGCAATTGCAAGTTCCATACATAGTACTGACTGTATCGTTAAAGACATGTATATTATTTTTGAAGTTATACTTCTTTTGGCTCGTAAGGTAAAAACGATGACAGTAAATTTTACGATGCGCACGCGCACACCGTCACGAAAAACCAACAGCATGAAATTAGCTAGTCAACATTTAAGTTTTTCAAAAAACGTTTGTCTATTTTTTAATTATGTACAAATAATTCTTTTATGATATTTATATAAAATTTATTTAACTAGATAATGCGTATTAAAAAATAAAACTTTCTTTGAATGTATTAAATACGTTTTTTCTGGAAAAACTTTAAAAACAACAAAGAAATATATTGGCACGTAGGGATTGTACCTGCGACCATCTCCCTAAAGCCGGGACGCTCTCCCACTGAGCTAGTGTCAACAGACTCGACGTGGCGAAATTCTTCTTTGCTACATGATCGATTACGTCGCAATCGAATCGAATAAACTACAATTGTTATACGTACTCTAGTACTCGCTAGGTATACGTACGTATTTTGTTATACGTACGTATACCTAGCGATCAGTACAATCGACGTAATCGATCATATAGCAAAGAAGAATTTCGCCACGTCGAGCCTGTCAAAACTAGCTCAGTGGGAGAGCATCCTGGCTTTAGGGAGATGGTCGCAGGTTCAATCCCTGCGTGTCGATATTTTTCTTTGGTATTTTTAAAATTTTTACAGTTTTCCCAAGCAAGGGGTGAGTGCAATAAGACAAAAAAAAATACTTTTTTTCTATTATTAGTGTCGTTTTTTCTACATACATAGGATAAAGCGAAGGTTAAAAAATTTTAGAAAGATTTTCGTGGTTAATTGTTATAAATTTATAAAGTATAACTTCTTACGTGCGTGCGTACATAAGTACAGACACACGTTTTTTTTGTATGGAGAAACATAACCCAGTAATACCAATTAATACATATACAGGACGTCTGGTAAAAGATTGTATATACTGAAGAAGTGTGTTCAAACTCAATTTGATACCAAACATGCAAAAAAAAGGTACTTAAAAATGCCCTAATTATCCAATAAAAATATTTAATACTTACTCCCGTGCACGGCGCATAGGAGTTTAGTGTTTTACCGAACTCGCAACGAGATCTATTAGTACAACATGCGGTGACCATACTTTTTTACATTACTACACTAACTTCGCTGAAGTTTACTCTTTAGTTGTATAGCAATAGAAATGTTTTCTGTTTATTATCGAGTGGTTAGCAAACCTAACTACAAATCGATGGGGTTCAGATACGATTCCCGACTGGGACAAACATTTCTGTGATGAGCATAGATGTTTGTATTTCTGGGTTTGGGTGTTTATTTATGTATGTTACATTATTTATATATGTATTTCTATGTATTATTATCGTTGCCTAACACCCATTACACAAGCAAATAATTTGCTTACTTTGGGGTTAGATCAATTCGTGTTATTTGTCCAGCGATATTTTTTTAATAAATAAATAATAAATATCCACGGACAAATTACACTTACTGATCTAACCCCAAAGTAAGCAAATTATTTGCTTGTGTTACGGGTGTCAGTCAACGATGAAAAGTTTTGTTGGATAAAGTGCTTCTGATTTCTGATACTAATACATAGAAATATAGAAATACATATATAAATACTAGAATATATTTAATAAACACCCAAACCCGGACACAAACATTTATGCTCATCACACAAATGCTTGTCCCCGTCGGGGATCGAACCCGAGCCCCGTCGATTGCGTAGTCAGGATCGCTAACCATTAGACCAACGGGGCGGTCCAAGGTGATATTTATTATTATTATTATTTACTAGCTGTGCCCGCGATTTCGTCCGCGTAGAAAAATTTCTAAAAGTCTCGGGGTTTTTTTACTCGTACTGTTTCCGTTTCCTTTTCATTTCCGGGACAAAACTATCCTATGTCCTATCTTAGGTCTCAAACTATCTTTCTACCAAATATCATCCAAATTGGTCCAGTGATTTAGGCGTGAATAAGAGACAGACAAAGTTACTTCGCATTTATAATATTAGTATGGATAATTTATTTATTAATATTAACCGTTAACTTTATGAACATTCAATATGTACAATGTTTTGCCAGTCAACCCGTTTAAGTTTCGAGTAACATTTTAACGAACACATATCCGCTTTTAAAATTAACATGTCACATTTTGTAAAATATCTTCTAGAAACATACCTATGAGTAAATCATTTAATTCGAATTCATCATATGATTCGAATTTAAAGACATAATATTTATTAACGTGAAGCAGATTGGCCGAATAAAACACTTGAATCACTTTTACACGCACAGTATAATTTTAGGCAGATTAATGCCCTCAACAAGCGATAGAATTACAATGAATCGAAAACATGATGTCCCCGCTTATTTATACCATTCGTTATCTATTTTATTATGACGTCATAACACAGGTGTTCCGCACATCTGGCCGGCTAGTAGTTGTCGTCAAGCGCGGTTGATAACATATTATTTTTTGAGATCGTACGACTTACACAGATAATTTCTACAGGGCTCTTAAACATGGAAAACCATATAGCTACTAGTTAAGTTTTCCCTATCCCACTTTCCCTACTCTCGTTCTCCAAATAGGTATTTCATTTGAGAGGCAAAACAACAAACAGTAAATCTACACTAACATTATACTTTCTATCATCCGAGTTAGGTAAAACAGCATTAAGTTCAGGGCTTAAAACTGGTCTAAGAAATACCTTAAACATTAAAAAAATGGAAGATACATTTTGTATTAGAATTTCATTACTACTGTCGCCATCTATTATAAAACTAACGAGTTAAAATGCTACAAAGCTACTCTAGGCGACAATCTATGCCACCGGACACTTTTCCAATACCGGGCAACGTTGTTTTTATTAGAAAATAAAAAAAAAAAACACATTTTTGACTTGTCTGACTCGGGAATCAAACCCTGAGGGTTTCTTTAAGAGAAAAATTCGAAAAATTTATTCGCTGAGTTTCTACCACCAATTTTTTGTACCTGCGGTAGTCTAAAAATTTTGAAGGTTAATTAAATAAAACATTTTTTGATTTCGAAAATCAATGTGGAACCAGGAACTTTACGATTAAAAAAACCATTATCTTAGCGAAATGTTAAAAATGTGTTTTTCTTTATTTTTTAAAAGTTTTTATTAAAAGTGTATTTTTTCCTTGAAAACTCTTTTACAAGAAAGCTACCATAAATAAAAATTAATTTCTATCAGTATTAGACTTTAAGAGCGAAATGGTGGTGCGAGATGGATATTGAGTTGCTACACAGGTATTACACCTATAATACCCTACTTTATTATAGGTAGACCAGAAAATATGGTGTAAAATATGTAGATAACCTCTATATTAGTTCTGTGTAGATAATGTTACGTACTTCGGGTTCGTAATTGTAAGAAAACGCCACTTATATTAAACCGTGTATTTACAATACAAATACACACAACACAATGTAATACTTAAATACTCTGAATAACACTAGTCACTCACTGTACTAACACTGAACTTAACCGACTACACAATAAAACACTTCTTGCTTCGCACGGGTCACTTCAAGTATCGCTCTCGATCGCTTTATAAAACTGCCCTGTATTTGTCAAAACATCTCTATTTATACCCAGGGTAAAGTTCTATCTGGATCCAGAAAAATCTTAATGTATCGGGAAACAATGAATCACTTCTTATTGTACGCAACTTACGATAAAACACGCTATTTTCACCTTTATGCCCTATACCACAAAGTCCATTATGGTAAAGCTATTCGTATAACGGACAACTATTTGTTTATTAATAGGAGTAGCTATCTCTTTCTTTTATTTCTAGATCCCTCCAGAGCTCGAACTCTTCACGTTTCTAAACTATTCGTAACAATAACATTGATAATTATAAAAATCGTGTTTTAATAAATCATGAAAATTTTAAAGAATTTTTCTTGGAAGTATTTAAAAATATTAGTACTAGAAACGTTTTTTTTTTTAAATTTTGGTTTTATTTTCCTTCGCCCCCCTAGACCAAAGCCTGACGTAGCCTTTGATGCGAATATAATGTTTGGTGTTTATAAGCCGGATTTTTTTTAGGTTAGATAATTATAAACAAACTCCATACATTAAAAGATGTAATTCTCATAAAAATACTTTCCTAACAATATTACTATGTAGTATAACTTTGCGAGCCCTTACAAAGCTCTGCTTTTTGCTAGTAAAGTAGCAAAAAAGGGTCTCCAGATCCATCGCCTATAGACACGAATAGGTAGGAATAGGCAAGGCGGTGATACCAGACCCGGACAAGACATGCAGAACTCTACTACCTAGTAGCCACAGTGGTAGTGACCAGCATAGCCAATCGGTCGAACAAGGGGCCGGGGCCAACTCCCATATATGTTTAAAAATTAACCAGTAAGCAAGCCCAGATTAAGATATTTCCAAAACTCATATTACAAGTTCGTATATATGTCATTATATACAGCTAGCCCGTTTCGCTAATTACAGCATCATTAGGGTTGAGCTACATATGTTAGCACGCTATCGTCTTTTTTCGTCGCCCTATCCTTTCCTGTCACTTGGAACCGCCATTTGCTAAAGAGAGAAAGATAGCGGGAATGTGATAGCATGCGCAGGAATCCTCAAGACGATCGCATTCCCGCTACGTTTCACGTTCTAGCAAATGGCGGTACTATGCGACAGAAAAGGATAAGGCGACGTAAAAAGACGATAGCACACTGACAGATGTAGTTCAATCCTTATGGAGAATCACTTCAATCTAACGTGGAAACAACTGTCTTATTTTTGTTTTCTAGAACATTCTGTTTTGAATATAAGCATTTTCTTTATCCAATCATTATCAAGATATAATTAGATAATTCTATTATCTATTATAATAGAATTAGATAATTCTATTATTGTATTTTTCATATTCATTTGTAATGGAAACGCTGTTTTAAAAGTCTTTAAAACAGTATTTCTATTATCCATTTCTCATCATGGCAGCAATTTGTTGTCGAGAATTTGTAAGTTATTAAATGATAAATTCGTTCCAGAACATTTAAAGAATTATTGCTCTGTTTAAATTATTAATTTCTATGGTTTGGTCAAAAATGTGTTTTTTTCAGTTTTCTGAAAGATTGGATAAGTGCCTGAGTGACGATAGGCTAGTCACATACCCCACTTCGTTGTACCTCTGCCTACCTCTTGAGGATACGGGCGTGAAGATACTTCTTTCTACGGTTTTATGTTTATAATAGCACTATTAATTCGTGTAACATCCAGGGGATCAAGAGATCATTTGGCTGAGGGATGCTATTTACTTAGATTACAATGTTGATCAGATTTGCATAAATTTGTGTGGACATATAGTGTGTAAGAAAAACCCTGTACGATCATGTGAATATAAATCACGGATTAAACTGGACACGCATTTCAAGACAATGTCTTAGGTTGCCAGTGTAGCTTGCATTTACACACAGAAATACAGAGCTATAGTACTTACCGATTAAATAAAATCACGTCGGAGGTATTTTTTTTAACCTTGGCTTATGGCTTATGGCTTATTGGCTTATGATTCAGCACGACAAAATAACACATGGCATATTTCTATTTTTTTTACGATATGATATTATATTATATTATTTATAAACATTTGCTCATATGGGCGGCTACACGTTACCCACCCAACACCATGTTTATTTGTATTTGTGTGGTTTGTGCTATTAATAGGTAATTTTTCCCCGATCAAAACAATTAATCTTACATTTTAAATGTTAAAAAACTAAATTTAAATAAGAGACCGCGATCGCTGACTCGACGTGTTGTCGTTGTAAATTATATTCGCTAAATTGAGGAAAAATACGAACATTTTAAAATACCGTATTTCTTTATTTTTATAAATAGAATCATTTAATTTGTTTTGGTAATATCATCGACCGTATAAACCCCTTTCGGATCGGAAAGGATTTTTCTTACTCGCTACAATATTAGTTACCATTAGAGGTAAGATACGTTATCCGAAAGGGTTTTTCTTACTCACTACAATATCAGTTACCATTAGACATAAGATACGTTATCCAAAAGTGTTTTTCTTACTCACTATAATATTAGTTACCATTTGAGGTAAGATACGTTGTATATACTTAAGATCTGAATACCAAATGTACGTAGAAATAAAAATGTAAATAAAAAAGTGATTTCTTTGTATATCTAGTAAACTATTTACGTACACACACACACACACACACACACACACATATATATATATATATATATATATATATATATATATATATATATATATATATGAAATGTGAAATTGTCAATAGCAGTTAAATTATAATATCACTTAGGTAGATTATAATCTTACTTTATTATTTGCAATGCGCGGTTTTTTATGGATTGCATTTTAAAGTATCCGTGTGAAATATACCGTCCCAGCGGTTTTTGTAAAATTTAATACTTTTTTGTACGATATTATAAGTTCACTGCCTATGAATTGATTTATATATCTATTTAACTGTTTTATAGTCATCCAAATAAAGTAATGTCCAAAAATGTGTACAAGATGGTAATTTATACGGTTTATGGAAAGGCACAAAAAAATTTATAGTTCATACAAACGTAAAAATAAGTCAATTATAAGGCAATATATACGTGGTTTAAAAAAGCGTCAATATTGAGATGACCACGTGTGCGTGTTGTTCAGAGTGCTAAGTGTGAGTTTTTCTTTTCACATTCGATCGTGAGCGCGTTTCGAGTTTACTAGGAATTTGTATGTGATTTGTACAGCGCCATCTAGTGGTAAACTGGTTTCTCACGTCAGCACTCAGACGTCGAGCATTTTCGTAAACTCAAGTTTTATTTCTTACTATAACGAAATCAAAACAAATATTACGTTATTATGTAGCGGTAAATTGTAACAATATTTGCAAAGAAAAAACTTTCAACTAATCTATATTTTAAAACATTTTTGAGGTGTGCAGTTATATAAGTGCGTAATTTAGAATATTATGAATCATAAAAATTTTACTCGAATTTGAAATAGCATGATGGAGTATAATATGAAAAAAATATTAAAGATGAGGGATTTGGGAACAGATTCTTGTCAAATTTTATATAGAATGATTATATAGAATAAGGTCCTTCCAAAATACGTGAACATATTTTTACATAGCGTTCGGTACGTCTAACTTACATATTGCTTGTATTTGTAGGTTTACTTGTTACAAGAGTGACTAGATATTAACAATTTAATCCAAATCACCTGGATGTAATATTGACTTGTCAATTGGTGTGTATGTTGCTGGTCTGATATAAATGCACTTCTCTTCTAGTTGAGGCTCGTCGAGTTCGTTGATTGAGTTAATGGAGTTGTCGCTGAGACTCAAACTGGAGTCTTGTTCCTCACCGTAACACCTCCTCTTGTGTTCCGAAGGGAAATTGTAATAGGAATGTTCCACACGAACCGCTTGCATTGTGTTACTGGAAAAAAAGTAGCGAACTTTACAGTAATTTTATATCCAAATATTATCCAATTTCAACCATGTTACATACATACATACATGTCAAACTGATAACCATTATTTCGTTGGTTAAAAATCATTTATAAAACAGAACATGAAACCAATGAAAGTTCAATCAGTTTTACGTTTTTTTTATATCGTAAGATAGCAAACAAGCAGATGGGTCTCCTGATGGCAAAAGTCAACCATCGCCTATAGACACCAAAGATGTTAATGGTGCGTTACTATCTTGTGGCGTGGTCTAATGCCACATGCATAAGTTACGTACCAGATTTACGTATTTAGAGAAATTAGGCACATAAATTCTAATTGAATTTTAATATTTAGAATTTGAATTGGAAACATCAAACTACCCACTATTAAACAACATTTTATTATATTCACTTAACATAAACTTATGAGTGTTTCTATTTTTCTGATGAGATGTGTATTTTGTTTATATTATAAATTACCTTGTCTTTCGCAGAACTGGCCGTCCCATCTCCATATGCATTTCCAAAGAATATAACTTTGCCAAAGACTCTAGTTTTTCCTTTTCTTCTGGATCACGAGTTGACGGCAATTTTAATTCCGTCCGACACGAATCTTGTAGGAACTTCGACAATTGTTCATTTGCGGCACTTAGTATAAGACATCCAGGTCTTTCTTCCCTTATTCTTCTACATCCAGCCCTTATTTCCCTAACTTCAGTAACCCCTGTAGTACCCATAGAATGTTCACTACAATAGTGATCACTCTGAGGAGACCTTTCACTCACATTCAAATCACTAGACGAAGTCTTTTGCAGGGTGAAATTAGTACGAGGCGTTTTATTTAAGCCTTCTTGTTTCCCTGTTTTCTCTTGAAAGGCTTGAAATGATTGAAAAAATGTTACATCAGCATTTCTCCCTGACATTCCAGCATTTTTAACATCACTAAAGCTTGAAAACGAAGAATGTGGAGCTAAATGACGATTTTCTTTTAAAACTTCATCATCCACATCAACAACCGTTTTGGAATCTGATAAGATCTCATCTTCTTCATTCCCAGAATCTACTTTTGCTCGTTTCTTTTTAAATCTATTCTTGCAACTTGCCCAGCCACTTTTTACAAGCAATTTCTCTTTTTTCAATCGTTTTGGTGGTGGCATATTGTTAACTGATTTTGTACAATTGTTATTAACGGATTTGGATGATTTGAAAGTAAGACTTTTGTTGAATACTTTCAATTCTTCAATACCAGGCCAGTCTGTTAACTCATCATCGCCTTCTCTGTCGCTATCGTTAGTAACAACACCATCAGAATCGCTGCTACTTAGCGAACTACTTTCGTTACCAGTGCAATCCATACCACTGTTCGAATCATCAAATTGTAAAGGATTTCTCAAAGAATTTGGTGGATGTGTTTTGTTAAGAATTTTCATCTTCCTATGGTATTTGCTATTTGTGGGATTGAAGAACGGTGGAAGATTAGTGGCTATTCTGTATCCAGTCATTTTAGACAAGGTTGGTGTACCGTTTTTCGAGGAATTTTTGTAAACAAAATTGAAACTTGAGCTACCAGGAATTGAGGGCGTGTTCGAAAATGTAGAGGAATTTGATGCTTCGGCGTTTTGAGACTTCAGAACAATTTTGCCTGGTTGCAATACCGACTCTTTTCTTCTTTTCTCTGTATCGTGTTTCTTGGATTTTATGTCATTTTTGAAAAAGGTAGATTTAGATGAGCATCCGCCGCTAAAAGATCTCTCCCTCATTTCACAACCATCGCCTTTATCCCTATGCGACCATTTTCTTTTTCCACAAAGAGCATTTCTGCGAATAAAAAACAATTTTTATAATTCTACTTTGTTATTACTAAATTATAGATTTAATTTAGTAATGACAATATTAATGTTAGTAAATTTGAGTTAGGTTTTTTCCATATTATAGGATACCAAACAAGCTCTAGCTGTTCTAATCTAAAGATACAAATGTTAATGTTGCGTTGCTATTAGTGTGGCCATGTGGCGAGATGGTATTTTCACATGGATAAGTTTACCGGTTACCTTAGAACACTACATGCGTTAGGAATAAGGGGATTTTACCGAACCTAAGCGAAATGTTGCATTTTTTAGCCACAATAGTAGTGACATGTTTGGCCAGTTAAATTAATAAACATAGAAAACGAACAAAATTGAGAACCAAATGAAATTTTTATAGCATTTTATTGCAAACAAAACTGACGATAATATGATTCTTACCGCGTGCATAGCTGTGATATAAGGTAGCAAACAAACAGACAGTTCTCCTGACAATAATATTAATAATCCGCGGGACTCTTTGTGTAGGAACAATATTAACGACAGGTTCATCCAGTCGTTTACAAGTAGATGCATTTGTTGTCTACTTTAAAAAAAAAAAACATTTTTTGACTAACTTTCGAAAAAAAACAGTGTGTACACCTATCTTATCACCTTACCTTGTAAAAACTGGTCCAACGTGATTAATTTGTATTTTACCTCAGAAAAAGTTCAATATGTTTAGTTTTTTATACTTACACTTTTTTATATTTAAATCCTTTATATTTAAAAAAGGTTTTGCTAAATATAATAATTTTTTTAAATGATTTCGCCATGAAGTAGGCTAGTATTTGAATCCCTTTGTCATGTACAGAAAAAAGAAATTCACTAATTGAATGATCAATGAATACAGAGGGATAAAGATACGGAGCTCTATCTCTGTGTAAAATAAGTGTTTTTGAAACAGTCGAATAGATAGCGTTGCTGGACCAAAAACAGCTGTCTATCAGCAAACATTAATTCTTTTAAAACTTTAGTTTTTTTCCTTAGATCATACCCTCCGCCACACGAGCGATTCCTCGCTGTTTAATGGCATTTCGTGCCCACTTTTTTGAGTAAAAGTCATGAGATAGTGCTTCTTATCTCTACAATTCATACCAATTAACTAACTTTGCCTGACAGCCTGCTTATTCGGCTGACGTTTTACGATGTATTGAAAATATGAGTCTCAAAATAATACAAAACGAATTATCCTCATCTTGTCATTTATAGGCATTCAATGATTTTTAAAATGAAATGTTGGCTAACAGATGTGCAGCAGAATCAAAAGTCGGCAATTTTTTTATGTCATAAAATTGCAAAATAGCAAGGAGCTCTCATGGAAAGAGACAACCATCGCCTATTGACACCGAAGATGTTAATGGTGCGTTGCTATCCTTGTGGCGAATTGTAAGTTTATCAAGTTTAAAGTATAAATTATAACAAACCTCTCTTGTTTTTGTTTAGTGCCGTGAATCAATGGAGACAGGCCTTGGGTCTGTAGCGTGATCGTCGCTGGCAAAGCGTTAGGCTGAAAGTGAAAACCATTATCTTATTTATTTGACACTTAATCCTTTACAAAAAAAAATATGACATTGAAAAAAACAGTATAAACGCTTTTTATCTTAGTGTCAACCACGGATTAAAATAGATACGCCTTTCAAAGTAATTTCTTAGATAGTCAGATTCGCTTGCATTTACACACAAAAATACAGACTTACAGTACTTATCGATGAAATAAAATCACTCTAGAGGTATTCCAGCCCCTCAACGTAATTGCGTCGATACGCTTAGAGCTTTCACACATATAAACAAGATAGAACGTTGAGATGTGCTACGACGCGGCATAATATATAAGAAAATGTGTAAGAGCCTTAAACGCTTCGAATCGATTGCCATTTAATCACGTGACTTACGGCCAATTGCACCAACATTATCTTAGTATTTGTGTGGTCTGTGGTATTAACGCTTACAATTTGCCTTAGTATCAAACTAGGAGTACCTACTCGCATATTCGTTTGTGCAATCATCACCTGCTTCGGACGGGTAACGTAAAGTCGGGTAAAAAAGTAGTCTACATAGCACTCCTTGATAATACAGCTTTCTAAAGGTGAAAGAATATTTAAAATCCATCAAGGAGTTTTAGATTTAAATCGTAACAAACAAACAAAAAATCGAATCTTTCCTCTTTATATTAGTTTAGATCATTTGCTGACTATGATTGTTTGAAATACACGGTTTCGATTTTTGGTATACCGTCCCTTTATTTATATTATAAGATAACAAACAAGCAGATAGGTCTCCTGATGGAAAGAGTCATCCATCGCCTATAGACATCAGAGATGTTAATGGTGCCTTGCTATCTTGTGGCGAGGTCTAATGCCACATGCATAAGTTTACCGGCTACCTTACCCTCCAAACCGGAACACGATAGTGACTAACATTGACGCTATTGCGGCAGGAATAGGTACGGCGGTGGTACCAGACCCGGGCGAGACAATGCAGAACTCTACCACCTAGTAGTCACCATGGTAGTCACTCGCATAGCCAATCGGTCGCCTTTTACCACCTGCCTGACAGAACGGCAGTTGGTCTATTCTTCAAAGAGCCCGGACCCAACCTATTCCTGCCGCAATAGCGTCAGTGCTCGTCACTGTCGTGTTCCAGTTTTCATTACATTATTGCGATTACGCACGTGGCATTAACACCCCACCGCAAGGATATCAAATCCCATTAACATCTCTGGTGTCTATAGGCGATGGTTGTCTCTTGCCATGAGGTGAGCAATCAGCTTGTCTGCTATCCTATAAAACAAATGTATTACTTGTAAACTTTTTCTTACGTCTTTTTAAACAAGCATTTGCATATAAAAAACAACACTTTAGAAAGTCTCAATTGACTAACATGAACCAATTAATTGAATATGCAATAGCACATAATTTAAAAATGTTTTATTGAAACGTAATCAAAAATACGTGACAAAACATATTTCAGTAGGTATAACAGTTTTAATTACGAAATATTACGATAATTTCATCACATGTATCATACGTCAGGATGGCCGAGCGGTCTAAGGCGCCAGACTCAAGGTTTCCTTGCCTGTTACGCAGGTTCGAGTTGTTCTGGTCCTCTCTGAGGGCGTGGGTTCGAATCCCACTTCTGACAAAAAAATTTTTTTCATCTTTTTTATATTTTTGGTAAACTTTAACGCGACATAACATTTTTAACATTTGTTCCTTAAAAAAATAACCAACTAAAGACTGTTCATATTTGCTTTTATTAACATCAATTTGTTAAGATAATAATATTATCATTTTTAAGATTTGTGTTCATCTTTGCTTTTATTAACATAGATTAGTTATGACAGTAATAATATTATCATTTTTAAGATTTGTTTCTTGAAAAATATTTAACTAACTGTTCATCTTTGCTTTTATTAACATAGATTAGTTATGATAATAATAATATTATCATTTTTAAGATTTGTTTCTTGAAAAATATTTAACTAACTGTTCATCTTTGCTTTTATTAACATAAATTAGTTATGATAATAATAATATTTGTGGACAAAGAACACAGTCGTTTTGGTTTTGTACATCCCTTGTGTGTCTTTCGGAGTGACGAATATTAGATATACTACAATTACTTTCTACGTTTTTTAAAGTAATTAAACAAAATATATCTCTAGGAACAATCATATAAAATATTGAGACTGATTAAATCTATCAACATATTTAACTGTTACCATTGTACAAAACGTTAATTACGTTTGTATTAAAACAGCAATAAGTTATAAACGTCAAATAAAAATTCTCTCTGTTTTTGTACTAAAGAATAGTTTAAAGCTAATTTATATTTTGTTATTTTAAGTATCTAAAAGTGTCTTGGGAAAATCTTAGTTCAGAATTTACATCGTACGTTGCGTACATCAGACCGCCTCATGGACTAGGAATTAACTTATTAGGCACAAATCATGATATTCCGGATCAAACAATTTAATGTTATTGACGTTATTTCCGAATTATTCTCGAAAATCCAAATCTCTTTTTCTCGATCGAAATCTTTTCAAATCTAGTAGTGGTGTAATAAACCCCCTGTATGCTCAAATGAGCACGTAAATCTGTCAGTCCTCCATTTTTTTTAGTGTAGCAAAAAATATTTTAGGTTACACTACTTAAAACGTTCTTATCAACGAAGGTGGTCTGGTAGAGATCGCTCTAGAGTTAAGACAGCCTTAGTGTACTATGAGTCTGTTTGTACTAAGCATGTATTTTTACTGTAAGTTTGTGCACAATAAAGACATATCATTAATTAATTCATTCAATCAAACAAGCAGATAGTTTTCCTGATGGAAAGAGATCGCCTATAAATACCAAAGATCTATATTTGTGCATTCCTATCCGTGTGGCGGGGTTGAAATGCCACATGCATAAGTTTATCGGCTACCTTACCCTCCAAACCGAAACACTGCGGCAGGAATATATTATGAGGCGGTACAAAAGCTGGTTGAAACATTGCAAAACTTACCACCTAGTGAGTAGTCAAATGTGATACCTTTTACCCTTTTGTTACCTTTTTCCAATTTAACTATAATGTCAGATTTTAAGGTCTTTTACGAAATGCCTAGCAGTAAGGCACTTAACCTATTTTTAAGATAGGGACCCCGATTAACCCGGGGATAAACAAGCTAAAAACAAGCAATAGTTGTTATGAGATCGATAATATGTGGCGATAACATTGATAACCCTACATTAATAATGTTGATTTCTTGTACCAACTTTATTCTGTCAATAATATGAGGCGAGGTAAAAAAAAACGGTGTTCCGATTGGCTATTTTAAAATAGGCATTTTGTCGCGCGTGTTTACAGCTCACTCGATTGGTCGTTACGTTGCTTTCTTGCGTTTCGGTTAGGATTAGGTACTTATAAGCTATGTCCACACTATGTATTCTTTTGTTTATCAAGGGCATGCGTCACAGCGCAGACAACAGCGCACGTGAGGCATGCCCTTGACGCATGCGCTATGACAGTTGAAAGTATAGCACGCTGTGATACTCACGTTTCCTTTTTGGGTGGATTTCTGTGCCACAAAGCATTCAACACAATCCACCAAGTATAATGTTCTCATCGCATATGTTTCAACGAGCTGACGGAAACTCAAAGGACTATGGTGGCGTTGAGTTTCTTGATGCATTCAATTTTTGAATGCCTAAAACTAAGGCTGAATAGCATGATGACAATGAAAATTGAAGATAAAATAGCTCAGTGTGGACTATTAGATCTATTATAGCTTATGCAGACGATGGACTATCCACGGGGTACTTTTTTGTCCACCAATAAAGATCCGTAATAAACTGTTTCGAATAACGCGCATAGAGGACTAAAATTATCTCGTAGAAAATGACCCCCAAATAAACGAGGAGGAGTCCCCGACAAAACAGAAGTAACGTGACAAGAAGCAACAATGCACACGGAGAACTTTAGTCTGCGTTGAGCGCTCGACAGTGATTTTTCTTAAACTTGAGTTAAATTACAGCACAACTTAATTTCAGAATATTTCATTCCGTAACGTGGCTTCACTAAATTTCAGGACAACATATGATCGCACACCGTGCGTATTGAATCCGTCGCAAGTTCTCAACGGTCATTTTTCAGGATTCAGGGTTTTATGCGGAAGTATCTCGTCTGCGCAGGCCCTCAGTCTGATATGTTAACAGCACAATTGATCTGTTATTAGGTCTATAGTCTATTCACTCGATGGGCGACACGGATCACAACCCATCGCGCCTATGATTTGTGCTGAACCAAAATGTCTATTGAGCACATAAGCAAATCAGCGTAATTTTGCATGATTGCATGGTAGGCAGAAATTTATTTTTATTTGTACATCAGTTTTTGAATTAGACTGGTAGAAATACTACTGCGAAGACCACATAATTTAGTAGCTTTTGCGTGACTATCTCGTTGTTCCAGTAGTTAGTCTGTTTGAATCAGATTATGAGGTCCTGGGTTCAATTTCCAAGTCAGCCAAAGTATTTAAGGATATTTTTTCTCTCTATAAAAATCTCAGTAGCAGGCTTAGGTCTTGTAATATATTAACATTCCATTGCCTTATAAAATTACGTAAATCTGTTAAATTCCAGCCATCGCAAATAACAAACAAAATTCATGACAAAAGTTAAATTTAAAATTTACCATGTATTGGTATGCTTCCCCTTCGATCCCCTACCATCCCCCGGTATACCCTGGTTCGTAAAAGGCGAACGATTGGCTATACTTACCACTACCATCGTGACTACTAGGCGGTAGAGATTTGCTACGTCTCATTCAGGTTTTGTTACCACCCCCTTACCTATTCCTGCCGAAATAGCATCAATGATTATTACTGTTGCGTTCCAGTTTGGAGGTTAAAGTAGCCAGCCAGTGAACATATGCATGTAGCATTACCATCTCACTATGCAGATAGCAACGCATCATTAACATCATGTCTATAGAGGACTAAAATTATCTCGTAGAAAATGACCCCCAAATAACCGAGGAGTCCCCGGCAAAACAGAAGTAACGTGACAAGAAGCAACAATGCACACGGTGAACTATAGTCTGCGTTGAGCGCTCGAGAGTGATTTTTTTTAAACTTGAGTTAAAATATCCATTAGCGTAACCATTTGCTTGCTATAAAAAAAATCTATAATGATATATAATGATAATGATAAATAATGCTATGTGAGTTTTTCGCAGAAAAAATGAAATTTTGATCTAATAGATCTTATAATAGGCTGGGGCGAAAGTATTTTCGTATATTGAATGTATTTATTAGTAACCAAACCTCTTTGGATGTGTAAAATTGTAAACTGGTGTAAAATTAAAATGGCCTGTGTTCTTTGTGCGGATTACGGACGTAATGCATATCGATAAGAGTAGCACAAATGTGGTTCAAGCGTTTCAAGTCTAGAAATTTTAGTGTGAAAGATGAGGTTTGCTTTGGACGCTTTGTCACAGATAAAATCAGTGCCATCTTTGAGAAAATGGAGAACGATCGACATATTAGTAGCTACGACATTGCTGAAGAAGTGGATGTTGATCATAAAACAGTTTTACGTCATTTACGAAAGTCTGGGTACTAGAAAAAACTTGACATTTGGGTACCACATGATCTCACTGAGAGAAACCTAATGCAACGTGTTTTCATTTGCGATTCTTTGTTGAAACGTAACAATGCCGAAACATTTCTTAAATAGTTGATTACAGGTGACGAAAAATTGGTAACTTACGATAAGATTGTGCGAAATAGATCATGGTCGAAGCATGGACAAGCCCCACAGATCGTGGCAAAGTGATGCTATGTGTATGGTGGGATTGGAAAAGAATCCTCCACTATGAGCTTTTGCCACCAGATAAAACTATCGATTCTGAAGTCTACTGACAGCAACTGATGATGTTAAAAAAGCTATTGAGAAAAACCGGCTGGAGCTGGTGAATAGGAGGCGTGGTGTTCCACCATGACAACGCCAGACCGCACTCATCTTATAGCCATGCAGCAAAAATTGAGAAAACTTGGCTGGGATGTGTTAATGCATCCTCCGTATAGCCCTAACCTTGCTCCATCAGATTTCCACCTGTTTCGGTCATTGCAGAACTCTTTAGGAAGCATAAAGCTAACCTCAAAAGAACACTGTAAACACTACCTGGCAGATGTTTTTAATCAAAAATCTCAAAATTTCAATGGGATGGGATCATGGCACTACCAACAAGATGGCAACAAGTCTTCGGTCGAAACGAAACACATACATATTATAAATAAATAAAAAATTATACCTAAAAAACATTTTCCTATTTACGAAACGATACGAAATACGAAAATACTTTTACCCCGACCTTATATTAATTTAAAAACATATAGTTTTTTGATCATTCTAAATCCCATGCCTATTTTAAAATTTTTGTTTAATTATATAATGTCAAATCTTTAAATTTTCCACACCATATTTCATAGAATATGTTGAAACTATACATTAATTTTAATAACTTGAACACCCATATTCTTGCAAAAAAACTATCTTGATTTCTTTGATCTTTCTTTATGAACGAACTTAAGAGAATATTGATTTTCAATTCCTTTAGATATCAATACCCTGATCAAATGAAAAGTATATGATGAATTTAATAAAGCTATGCTTAATATAATAAACAGTTAATTGCCTAATTGGTTTAGTACAGAGATAATTTTATCCGTAAAGTGCGTATTTATCTTTACATGTTTTCCCCAGGTACTCCATCTTAACACACTAAGATTACTATGGACAGCTGCTGATATTTTTATAGCTAAAAAAGCTCAATAACACTGGATTCAACCTGATCAAGTTAAAACAAACCTCGTAGATCCTTATCTCCATAAAGCCCCATAATCTGGACCAAACAAGTTAACCATTAAACCAACGAGAGACAACAATGCAAATATGATCTTACCTCTGTTGTAATACTCAGTATTTCAATAGGTGGTGATGTTTTTCCATCTGAATAGTCCATTGGAGTCTTTTTATATTTCCGTTTCCTCCTAGCATTAGCTGGTCGGGTAGGTGAGAAATTCTCATTAAAAGAATCCGACTCAAAGTTTCCAATTTGACAATAATGTCTGGTTTTAAGAGCTGCAGACTTGTGAATGTTAAGGTGGGAATCATCTGAGTCGGAAAGGGGTTGGGTGATGAGTGGCGCTTGTGGTGGGCTGCTTGAACTGCCATCTTCAACCAGGCTGACAGACACTGCAGCAGCTGTAAATCCAAACAAATAAATATCATCACACGATTGTCTATTGTGGGATAGGTACAACAACCTAAATGGCATTAATCATTCGGGTTCACAAGATTGACTGATTTGTTGGTAGGAAAAATGAATGATGATTCCTATCTCCATATTTTAATGACCTCCAACCTTTACATTTCAACCATTGTTTGATTTTTTTACACACACTAGACATGTTTTTTCACAGTAGTGTTTTACACCAACTGCTATAGCCTCCTAAAACCTTAATAAAACTTTTATTCAGCCCGGGGGTTGAGACGTCTTGATTTAAAACACTTGGTAGCTGACCACTAGACCATTACGCAGTCTCTAAATACACATATATTAATTTAATACAGTGAATAATTAATGATCCCAAAAAAATAGCTAAATTAAATAAACAATGAAGAAACAAAGATAAAACACAATTTAGTACATGAAAAGACACATTAATTACTTGCTAAAGTCAAAGTAGAGCTAATAACAAAATATGAACAACCATTTGAATTTAGTTTTTGCCTCAATTTTTACAAATGAACAAGTTCTCCAATTAACTAAAAATATTAATTATATTCTATTTCATATCTATATTAATAAATGATGAGTTCGTCTAATTCTGATATTTGTCAATTTAACGTATCCTAAAGTCGGCCGTCGCCTAATGTCGGCCCCCTAACATGTTTATGCCAATAATTAAGTTTAAATTTCATGTAGGTTTAAATTTGCATTTAACCAAATTCTGCCATATATTCCAATGTTATAGCACGTAGAAGCCAACAAGTCGTCACACAGAACTGAGATGTCTCCGATTTAGCTAAAAACGTTAGAGGAGACCAGTCATGGAGATTGTGTTTTTGATCATAAATAATCACTCACTAGCTTAACATCTCTTCTGCTAGGAAATACAGGGGTATAGAACATTGTCCCTTGCAATTTTTATTTCTATTTGTTATTAAGAAATTACAGTGGCCGAGATCAGGGCACTCAGTTTGGTACAAGAACCTATATTCAGGCCGAAAGACAGAAATTATAGTTATATTTTTGTTCAATAATTTGTTTTTTAAGAGTGTTTTGACTCAATTACAGAAATGACCAAAGTCTGGCTACTTTTTCTATTACGTAAATTGAAATAATAAACATTTAATATCACAGCCGACATTAGGTAAATTAAAAAACCTAATGTTGGTTTCCATATTCCATATATACACAGGTGTTTATAAATTGATCATAAAATAATGTCTATAGGTATATTGTTAATTAATAAATTAATTTAATGCATCAAATTGACCACCCTGTTGATCGAGTGGTTAGCAAACCTAACTACAAATCGACATACAATACGGACTGGGTTTGATTCCTGGCAGGAACAAACATTTGTGTGATGAGGATAGATGGTTTTATTTCTGTGAATAATAATATTTTTCCTATAAATAAAATTACTTGATTCTTTTTTATGTTATAATTTTTGATTTTATTTAAAACTATCTGCTACTGGGGACTTTGTTCGAATGAACCAAAACCATAACTCTCTTTTGCTCAGTAGAGTAAAAACACAGCCCATATTGAATATTAAAGCTTTTAAACATGGAAGATTTTTAAAATCAGTTGAGTAGGTTTGAGTTAAATTGTAATCTTTCCTCTTTATATCATAAGTATAGATATAGATTATACTAGCTGTTGCCAGCGACTTCGTCCGCGCGGACTTCGTTTCCTCCGCACTGCTCCTCCCCCGTAGGTGATATCGTGATAATATGTAGCCTATATGTTGACCCGACCTGTTAGTAATATTCATGCAAAATTTGAAGTAAATCCATGCAGTACTTTTTGAGTTTACCCCGGACATACATACAGACAAACAGACAAACAGATAAACAGACAAACAGACAAACAGACAAAAATTCTAAAAACTATATTTTTGGCTTCGGTATTGATTGTAGATCACGTCCCAAGTATTCTTTTAAAAAAATATTCAATGTACAGTTTTGACTTTCCTACGATTTTATTATATGTATAGATATAGACTATAGACTGGTGAAGACTCTTTTATTTTGTCTTTAATGATATAAAATTAAGTACAAATTGTATTGTATGTTTTATCAAAGAAATTGTGATATTTAAAAAAAATTATGAAAATGATTTAATAATATAATATTACTTTGGTACTAAATAATATATAGAGATTTAATTATAAGTGGACTATACATATCTTGCACTAAAGCGACAAAGTATGTATGGTTCCTTGAGTTAGAGAAATATACGCTTAATTTAAATACAATAAGGTTATACTTACAGAAGAAAGACAGATGTTCCGGAACGTGTAAGAGGACGGTACAAATAATTAAGACAGGAAATTTGTAATAGGCCGCCTCCTACCATATTCACATCAGCCTATGGTTGCACACAGGATAGTCAATGGCAAGTATCGAACCCTTAATCACAAGGGAGGGCGTGAAATCTCCTACCAGTAGGAGAAAGGGAAGAGAAGGAGAAATTTAAATAGACCATATAATTAATACATTACATTAATTTTTCATTCAAAACTAGTGCTAAAATGTTTTTATTTTCTCTTTTAAACTTGCCAACTCCATTAAGTGGATGTAAACAGGGGAAGTGACTTTATAATAAATCCAAATAAAACTTTAAGATTATAACTAAATTGTGCCTTAATAGCTAAAACCAGTTAAGCCATTAAGCATAAAAAAACTTGAAATTTGCTTTGCTTTGATTTTGCTACGCAGATACCTTTACACTTGTAGCGGTTCAAACAATCACAAACGCTACAGAAAAAATAATAAAAAATGGACAAAAATCAATAACAAATGGAAAAATTGAAATTCAAAATAAAATCCTGAATCACGATATCACAATTATTTATCTTGTAACACTATATACAAGTTTCAACGTTTCTCAAATGGACTTCGGTCCCCAGGCAGTACATCTTGCTTGGCTGGGAAGATCTTCCTTTTCCCCTTCCTTGTCTTTGTGTGATGTCATCAACCTCCACAGTTATGAAATCACCTGACAAGAAGCTGGCCCGCTGGTTCCATCACTATGACCCTTCAGCGGTACGGACCAGCGGCGCCACACACTTTATACTAAAAAACAGTGTCATTAAAAAGTAGTAACAAGTACAAAGTTCCAATTATAATGTCACTTGGTTGAAATAAAAGAAGTAAGTATTGGTTTCCTATACAGAGATAATAGTTACATGAATTGATCTAACCCCAATAAAAGAAAATTATTTGCTAGTGATATGAATGTAAGTCAATAACACTAACTATAATTAAAAATAAATAAATAAATACTGAAATATCTATATATATAATAAAATCGTAGGAAAGTCAAAACTGTACATTGAATATTTTTTATAAGAATACTTGGGGTATGATCTACAATCAATATCGAAGCAAAAAATATAGTTTTTAGAACTTTTGTCTGTTTGTCTGTATGTATGTCCGGGGTAAACTCAAAAAGTACTGCATGGATTTACTTCAAATTTTGCACGAATATTACTTATAGGTCGGGTCAACATATAGGCAACATATTATCACGCTATCACCTATGGGGGAGGAGTTGTGTGGAGTAAACGAAGTCCACGGGGACGAATTCGTGGGCAACAGCCAGTATTTAATAAACACCCAAATTCAGGAACACAAACATCTACACTCATCAGAAAAATATTCCTTCCTGTTGGGAGTTGAAACTAAACCCCATTGATTGCATAGTCAGAGTTGCTAACTAGTTAAACAATGGGGCAGCGATACAATGATTTACAATAATTGAGTGACAATGACATCTATTCTTACCATGGTCATATTGCGTTGAGAGGGTAAGTCAGAAGGAAACTAATGTATCTCTGCTACACTTTACAACTTTGATCAATCTTTCCATCAGAAGAAATGTGTTTGCTTACTATCTATGATATAAATAATAAAATCTCTATCCAATATTGCAGGTATTAGAACAGTCTTTCCCTAAATGTAAGATTCTAGTCGTTTCAAATTATTTATATAACTAGCGACCTGCCCGCGGTTTCACCCGTGCAGCTTTTGTTCCCGTGGGAATATCGGAAAGGTTTATACACTTAAACCTTCCTCAAGAATCAATCTATCTATTAAAAAAACCGCATCAAAATCGGTTGCGTAGTTTTAAAGATTTAAGCATACATAGGGACATAAGGACATAGGGACAGACAGAGAAAGCGACTTTGTTTTATACTATGTAATTATAACTAATAAACCCTACTGGCTTCTTACTTGTGCCTGTCATCGTAATAAAATGAGCTATGCCATTATAACAAATAATGTAAAAATAGAAAAACAATGACATTTTGGAGAATGTCTGGACCATTATGATTAATTGAATTAAGATAAATAATCTTAATAATTTAAAAAAAATTATTTATAAAAGAGATATTTGGGAAATTTTGAAAAAATATAAAAAATATTTTGATGCAAAAGCAAATAAATTACTTACATTTATATAGAATTACGGTAACAGTTTAGAAACATGCCGCATCGATAGGGGGGAGGGGTGGGAGAGGGATGTTCACCCCCATTAACCCCCCCCCCCCCCCGGAAACACATAGTTTTTTAAATCTTTTTTTGTCATAAAACTGCCATAAAAATGTTGCAAAAATTTTAAATTATACCACTAAATTGGAGAAAAAAGAAGAGGAAACAAGAAATAATCATAGTCTAATATATAAGTAAAAAAAAGTATTTCCACAATTTGAAATTTTGCATAAAGATTAACTAAATAAAGATCTTTGAATAAAAAAAGATAAAAAGATCAAACGCAAAACTCATGGGTAGGTACAGTTTATTGTAATATTACACACCAAATCTAAAAATGTATGAAATTATTCTTTTTTAAAATACACACCTCCGGCAAAAAAAACTAACAGGGGTTATTAGAAGACCTTCTAGAAGCCCCCCACAGCTTCAGATTTCCTCTATCGATGCAGTATGTTTCTAACCCAGCCCAGAATTACTAATAATTCATAAATTTATCATTTCTGCGGTCAATGCAAGTGTCATACCTGTGTGGCTAGGGTGGATGGGGGTAATATCACAAACAATAATATTATGCATTTAGTGTGGCAAGCTTATTTGAATTGTATAACGTATTTTATAGATACGAGTTATTAAGGTTGCCCTAATGTTGTAAATATAAACCAAATTATGATAAATGTGTGTTCAAACATAAAACTATATATTATACAATTAAACATCAAAGAAGTTAAGTTGACAAATATGTTAAAGGGTAAAAATATGATTAAAAACCAAAACAAATCATTGAGGTGATTGATATTATAGAAAAAGACTAACGCAGATTTCCCGCAGACCTGGTACGTCTTCGTAATCCAATCTTTCGACGCTCCTGCCTTCCGCAGTTGCTTTCTTCCAATGCCAGATTCAAGTCGTGAGATAGTCTTTCCATGATCTTTTTACTTACAGTTTTTCAACACACATTTTGTCTTTAACAAATCAAGTAGCGTTCTTACATCTACAACATTGTACAATTGAATCGTTACTTGTTTATTTACACTTTTGTCTGTCCTACTTGTGCCCTTTCACGAAGAAAGCTCAAACTACTAACTTTTCTACACAAAATATCAATTTTATATCAATGCAAACAGAACCCTGAGTATATCGAAACAAATTCAAAAACAATCTATCACAACTGAGTTCATTTTACTGACAAAGCAGTTAATTGTAATAGACATTTAACACATGATAAAGCAAATATTAGGTATTTATATTTTTTAATTCTTAGATTTAACTTGTCTTTCAACTTTCCATGTTATTCCAATCTGATAGTGTTGTATCTATACCACAGAACATAAACTATTTATACTAATCTATACTCTATAGGGATGCAACGACACGACGAGTTTTTTCAAACATCGATGTATCATCGATTTTTCAAGCATCGATTTTTAACATCGATGTTGAAACTTCAAACATCGATGATACGTCTTTTTTTATGAGCAACGTTTTATGAACGGTGTTAAATATGAGTGATATTTTATCATAGTATAATCTTCCGCCCCGTCGCCCGTCGGCCATCCGTGATCAACAGCTACACACACATATTCAATACTCAATACTTTATTGCGTCATATGTTATACATTTATAGATGTTAAGTTTACATTGTAGGAACAACATATGTACCCTAAGGGTGTAGCAATGCAGAGGCGACTGATTCACTTTTCTGAATAAAATATGTTTCTTATTAAAATTTATCATTCAAAAATTCGCATAAGGTGTAGTAACATTTATTTATCAATAGGTTCTTAACATTGTGTAGAAATATTTTACAATTTTCTTCCGATTTAAGTTTATCGGGTAATTTATTAAATATTTTTACAGCCATAACGTTTGGCCCCGAGCTGTGGATTTTGAGGTTTGAGATTGGTAATTCTAGGTTGTGTTTGAATCTTGTAAATTTTCGTGGGTATTCAGTTTGTTTTTAAAAGAACTGGGGATATTTTTTAACAAATTTTAGTATTTCGAATATATAAATTGAAGGAAACGTTAATATTTTTAGTTTTTTGAAATATGGTTTACAGCTTTCTGGTTCTTTAATGTTAACAAGAATGCGGATGCACTTTTTTGGGGTATAAAAAGATACGTTGCGTTCACACTATTGCCCCATAGTATAATGCCGTATGTTAACCACGAATAGGCATAGGCGTAATAAACAGATAAGGCTGTATGTTGGTCGGTCGCTTTTCGAAGTTCCCTTAGTGCATATGTAAAGCTTGATAGTTTGGTTTTTAATTTAGATACATGGTTTTTCCAACTTATATTAGTGTCTACATCTAAGCCTAACAACGTAAATGTATTTACACATTCTATTGTGGTATTTTTATATTTAAAATTTTATTATGTCAAGAGTCTTTTTTTGATAAGGTCTGAATTGCATCAATTTAGTTTTTGAAAAATTTATGTCGAGATGATGGTCATTCATCCAATTAACTATATTATTAAATATGTCAAAAAAAAATTCAGTAATATTATTATTTGTACAGTTACTCATCTCGAAACTTTAAGAATTCCGGTAATGCTATGAAAACCACGAGCTTAAGCCAAGTGGAGATCATTTCGCAGTATCGTCTCTGCTTCTTGTTTGTCCTGCAAAAACTTTGTGACTATTCTGCAAATATTTTTAAGTAGTTCTAACAGTGTGATGCTGTGGTGTAGATGTTTTGGAATTACTCCGGTGTTAGAGAGCACCATCGGCACAATTAAACTTGGTTCATTTTCCAAATATGTAATATTTCCTCTTTTAATTTTGTATATTTTTGTATCTTCTCTGTTATTGTTTTCTGTAGATTGTGTGTATTAGGTATAGCAATATCTATTAAGTATACATTTTTTTAATTCTTGTCTTTAGGGTGATATCCGGTTTATTATAATGTATTGTTCTATCTATAAGTATCGACCTGTCGTAGTATATTTTGTGTGTGGTGTTCTCTAGCACGGACTTAGGGATATATTGGTAATATGGTTTTAATTTGTCATTTAATAATTTATATTTAATAACTAATTTCTGATGTATTATATTTGCAACTTGGTTGTGTCTGTGGGTGTAATCCGTTTGGGCAAGTGTTGGACAGGCGCTAGTAATGTGCTGAATCGTTTCGGATTGAAGATGACACTTTCTGCATTTATCGTTCTGCATATTCGGTTCTTTAATAATATATTTTCTGTAATTTCTTGTGCTGATCACCTGATCCTGAATGGCAACCATGAAACCCTCCGTTTCAGGAAATAGAGAGCCTAACTTAAGCCATTTGTTTGAGGATTCAGAATCTATATGTGGCTGTTCTAAATCATATATACGTCTTCCATGAAGTTCTTTATTCCGCCATCTTGCTATTTTTTCAGCTTCTTGCTCATTATCTATTTTTATTGGAATATCTTTTTTATTTAAATTTAATGATGTATAAATTTTATCTCTGTAAACTATAGCTTTATGAATAGGACTAGTCAGTGATTTTTCATAAAAGAATTCTCTTAAATTTCTAATCTGATTCCATCGCAACATTTTAATATTAATTAATCCTCTACCACCTTTGTCCCTTTTTATTGTCATGCGCTCTATTGCTGATTTTGGATGCAAATATTTATGCTTTGTAAGAGTAGTACGTGTTTTAATATCTAGTTATTATTATAGTTTTAATATCTAGTTAATATTATTATTATTATAAGATGTCAAGATAGAAATGTCATCCGCGAATAATACACAATCATTATTTAATATTTTAGGAAGGTCATTAATATATAATAGAAAAAATATACATCCGAGGACGCTTCCCTGGGGGATGAAGTTTTCGGTATATATAATTTCTGATCGTACTGTAACACCTTTATGGTGTTAGAGTATTCTTGATGAGTTGACAAGGGATAGACATCCCCCAAAAAATAAACGAAGATATATTACGAAAGTCTATTATTAAAGAATCCCGAAAAATCTTGCTTATCTTCGGTACCTCGAGCAGCCAAGCGAGTATAAAGAAAGATTCCCTACTAAAAGGGGATATTATTGGCAAAGTAACACGTCCGGCTGATAGTCGCCGGGCGGCCGTTACAGTACCATACTAATTTTCCCGGTATTAAAGTCATAATTTTCCACTTCTACGAACTGCCTACGATTGTACAGATATGATGTAAACGATTGCAAAGGTACACCTCTAATCCCTACGTCATACAGCTTCTTTAATAATATATCGAACTTTACTTTGTCATAAGCTTTTGACGTGTCTAGTAAGATACAGTACCCGGCGATAAATATTGCACATCGACCTTTGGAAAGAGACAATCGGCTAATTTCGGCTTCGTAGAGCGTTATCTCTGTCGCACAAAATACAAACAGTCCGGTACCTATTAGGAGCTGTTAAAACAAGTATGATTTGCTTCTTTTGATATTTTTATTCTTTGTATAAAATACACTAATTTTTCTATAAGTGATGGCTTTAGGTTGGGGTAAAATAAAATAAAAAACATTTTTACATTATGTTTACGTATTTAATTATTTTGGAACATTACAGCTTTAGTGTACATAATAAACACCATTATACCTATTGCTAAAATGAGACATTGCAATAAAAATAATAATAATTCTAATTCTCAATTACTTCCATTTCACTATCTGTGCTCTCAAAGAGGTCAATATCACTGTCACTATCAGCCGTATTTATTACTAATCTATCAGTGTAATTGTCTAAACTGTGTTGAATGCTTCTATATTCATTCTCACATTTGATTGCATGATCGCAAACCTTTTTCCACTCTTCAGCGCCGATCATGTTTACTTTTTCAGTCAATAATGTTTTTACTGTAGTTAAGTTCATACCCACATTTCTAGAGGCTACATAGCCTTTCAGTTGAGACCATATATTTTCAATTGGATTAAAATCCGGATGATATGGTGGCAATCGCAACACAGTGTGCCCATGTTCGGCAAGTATTTTGTCCACAGAAAACTCTGTATACCTCTCCTTGTGCTGACATATAATAGCGTAAATCTGGGTTTTTGTTAATTTTGGATCAACTGGAATTTCATGTCTGTTTAACCAGTTGATCATTTCCCGTTTAATGGTGTTTGAGTTGGGGGGTCTCTCAACATACTTGTTGTGATAGGGTGCGTTGTCGATAACTAGAACAGAATCACTGGGTATATTTGGGATTAATTGGTTAACCAGCCATTTCTCATAGTTATCGTTATTCATTTCATTGTGATAGTCACCTGTAGTGTCCGTGGATTTATACGTTAAAAAAGCACCGGGTACAAAGCCTTTTTCATTTCCCGCATGAACTAACGTCGTGCTTTTCCATTAGAATTTTTCGATTATCTTCCATTTTAGTGAACTGAAATCCCATGTCATGAAGTATTTTTCTCAACGTTTTTACAGACCCATTGTAATTAATAGCTTCAGATAACTTAGCTTTTAATGATTTTATTGTTGGCAGTTCATTAAATCGTAAGTGAAAATCATACACCATTCTTCGAACAACATCGTAATCAAAATCGTCCATATCCAAACGAAATTGCTTTTTTGGTCTTCCTTTTTTTGGAGTGCTGAACTTAATTTCAGTCGAATGTGTTTCAGTACTGACTTCGTTTAATATATTGTTCAAAGTTCTTCTTGAAATTCCAGTGGCATTTGCAACTCGCTCTTGAATCTTCTTAAAATAACAACTTACATTTTCATCTACTTTTTTTTTAAATCTATCAGCTTCGCTTACAAAGTATTTATAAACATTGTAGATAATTTCACGTGACTGACCTCGTAAAGGTTTCCCTCTTTTTCCGAAAGATGCCATATTACAACTTTAAATTATTTAAATTTGTGGGTGTTACAACTCTAAATATATATTTTTTTTCGGGACGCGACTGCACTCTATCGTACTTGAACAACGACTGACTAAACGTCACATAGGTAGTGTGGGACAGAGATAACGCTTTACGAAGCCGAAATTATCCGATTGTCTCTTTCCAAAGTTCGATGTGCAATATTTATCGCCGGGTACTGTACCGAGGGCGTATTTTTTCTCATTTATTATCTTTAGTATTTTATCTATATATTTACAAGTAGCAAACAAAGTTGAGCGACTTTTCCGGAAGCCGTTTTGCGGGTCATGAAAAATTTCATATTATTCACAAAAGGAATTTAAGCGTATTTGCATGGCTTTTTCAAATATTTTAGATGAGGTGGAAAGCAGCACTATTGGTCTGTAGTTGTTTGGGTCATGTTGTGATGTTTTTTTACGTAAGGGTTTGAAAATTGATAATACATAAACAGATATCTCTCTCTGTCACAAGCGTAGATGTTTCGATGTAGCGTCTCGTTTCCATTGTAATATTAATGCGCGCAAAACGAAACTGTCTCTTTGCTCGTCTGAAATGGTTCGCCATTGTTTAATGTTTAGTTTGTTGTTTACGCTTCTTCGTTCACCGCTCACGTATATGAAGTTAATTTTATATAATTACTAGCAACCTTCCCGTGGTTTCACCCGCGTAGCTTTTGTTCCCGTGGGAATATCGGAACGGTTTGTATACTAAAACCTTACTCAAGAATCAATCTATCTATTAAAAAAAAAACGCATCAAAATCCATTGCGTAGTTTTAAAGATTTAAGCATACATAGGGACATAGGGACATAAGGACATAGGGACAGAAAAAGAAAGCGACTTTGTTTTATAATATGTAGTGATATAAATCAACAGTATATTTTTAACGTAAGTACCTCTATTTTAATTATTTTTATGTTACAGCATTCAACCCATGCTTGGAAAAACTTAAAAAACTTTAAAAACAACAAAGAAAAATATCGACATGCAGAAATTAAACCTGCGACCCATTCCATCAAGCCGGAATGCTCTACCACTGAGCTAGTCTCAACAGGCTCCACGTGGCGAAATTTTTCTTTGCTATATGATCGATTACATTGATTGTTCTGATCGCTAGATATACATACGTATAACTAGTTAAATGAGTTCATCGTTACTGATGAAATTCACATTAATAATTTTGATCAGTGCTTTCGTGTTTCTAATTATTTTTGTGTTATATCACTCACTCCGTGCTTGGGAAAACTTGAAAAACTTTAAAAGCAACAAAGAAAATATCGACACGCAGGAATTTAACCTACGACCCATTCCCTAAAGCCGGGATGCTGTACCACTGAGTTAGTGTTAACAGGCCCGAGGTGGCGAAATTTTTATTTGCTACTAGCTGTTGCCCGCGACTTCGTCCGCGCGGACTTCGTTTGAATAGCGAGATAATATGTAGCCTATATGTTGACCCGATTTGTTAGTAATATTCATGCAAAATTTGAAGCAAATCCATGCAATACTTTTTGAGTTTACCCCGGACATACATACAGACAAACAGACATACAGACAAACAGACAAAAATTCTAAAAACTATATTTTTGGCTTCGATATCAATGTAGATCACACCCCAAGTATTCTTTTAAAAAAATATTCAATGTACAGTTTTGACTTTCCTACGATTTTAGTATATTATGTATAGATATCTAGCGACCATTACAATCGATGGGATCGATCATGAAGCAAAGATAAATTTCACCACGTCGAACCTATCGACACTAGCTCAGTGGTAGAGCATCCCGGCTTTAGAGAATGCGTCGCAGGTTCAATTCCTGTGTGCCGATATTTTTCTTTGTTTTTTTAATGTACCTCTATTTAAATCATAAAGTTACACTCTATTTTATGGTTTTTGTTAAAAAGGTGAGTTTTAAAAGATAAATGTTTATTTAGTAGGTATTTCTGAGTTGTTGTTGTTGTATTTTTCTAGATAGTATCTATTTATATAAATTTAACATATATTTTTCCTGATTTCAGTCATGGTTTTTATTAGATATTAATTTTACGGAAATTTAAAATGAAAGATATCTACTTTAGTAAAATTTAAAAGAATTTTATCTCATTTACCTCTCTCTCTCCACCTCCGCTCTCAAGTGCCCCAACCAATGACGTGTATAAATATACACGTTATTATTTAGATAAAACAGGTTTAGATAAAAAATAATTAATAATTAAGAATTTAATTGTTTTTATGATCGAACAATAATCAATAGTGGTCGTACAAACGATAATTGATCAAAATTAATAAATCTGAGCGATAAAAATAAATATATCTAGCAAGGGGGGCCAACTTAAGGGTGAACATTTGTTTAATTAATTTTTTATAAATAAAAGACGAACAAACAATTTTTACATTTGAACATTATCAAACAAACGACGAACAAATAATAAAAAATAAAAAAATTTAAAAATCAAAAAAGGTGGGGCCAAATTCAGTGACCCCACAGGCGATCGCTAGTTATTATTATTATTTGGAACCCAAAATATCGCAATCATAAAAATATGCACGAAAAACGAAGCACGGAACCGTGTATCAACTGGTATGGGATTTTATGAGATTTTCTTTTTTACGCAGTATATCTAAATAGTTGTATAAACTCAAGAGATGTAGCACGCATGCCACCATTATTTTCACGTCCTCCAGGTTCGTGTGCGAATGTCAAAATAATTCACAATGATTCACCACACGAAATACGAATGTGTGAACGGTAAGTTTGCGACCAAAGAGTATAGAAATATTATTTTATTTTCGCGACGCGACGCGGATGGCACTCGATACGAATGTTTCGTCCAATGTTTTGTCGAATGACGAGGCCACTGTGTAAATGCGAAGCCACTGTGTAAATGAGTCACTGAAATTGGCCCCACTTTTTTGATTTTTGATTTTATTTTTATTTGTTGTTCGTCATTTGTTCTAATGTAAAAATTGTTTGTTCGTCTTTTATTTATTTATAATTAATTAAACAAATGTTCACCCTTAAGTTGCCCCCCCCCCCCCCCCTTGCTAGATATCTTTATTTTTATCGCTCAGATTTATTAATTTTGATTAATTATCGTTTGTTCGACCGCTATTGATGATTGTTCTATCATAAAAAGGAATTAAATTCTTAATTATTACGTATTTTTTATCTAATAAGCTAGCCATCAATATTTTTAAACAAGGTTAGCAGATAGTTATGAACTTATGGTAGTTGTATATTGTAATGCAATTAATAAGTCCTAAATTCATTTATTAACCTGATAGTTTTGTAGCCCTTGTTAATTTTTTTCTAGTAAAATCAAATTAATTTGGTCGGATGATTTTCTACAGATTTAAGACGTCCTTACAGAGAACCACTCATATAAGTATATGATTGTTGACAAACTATTAGTTAACCTCAAAAAATTGTGCAGTTTTTTTATGCATCATGTTTTTCCATTTTTTTCAATTTTGAAAAAAACCAAATCGTTTTCAAATATGTCACATTTTTTCACGATAAAATCAAATTTTACTTTACTGACATGTGATATATTCCCTACATCGACATAATTTTAATTGTTTGCTGTAATAATAATTATTATTTATAATAATAATAAATTGTGCAATAATTAATTTTTACACTTTTTCAACTAAGAACAGATAAGCTTTAAATTTAATTGCTGAATAGGTATAGTAAAATATTGTAAAAATTTTATAACAAATAAATTGTGGCAAAAAGAAAATATAAAAAAAAATTGAAAAGTAGTATATAAATCAAGATACTTCTCGATGATAATAATTGAATATAGAAGTAAATAAATATTTTCTTTTAATAAAATCTTGTTTATTGAGTATCTATATATACACATACTGAGTTTATTCTTCCATATGAAATGACGACGAATAACGAACAAACGACGAACAAATAATGAAAAATAAAAAAAATTCAAAAATAAAAACAAGTGGGGCCAAATTCAGTGACCCAGTTTACTCAAATAGTTGTACGATTGTCAAAACAGACGCAAAACAAAACGCACGATCTAGCTGCACTGCTCACACCAAATAGAAAGTTGCGCACGATAGGTTGCGCACCAAAAACGTAACGAGGTCATTCGTTCAGTAGATTTTACTTCTCACATTTTTCTCATACCGGGCGCCTTATATCAAAAAAACCGATTCTTGTGGAGTAAACTCCAAAAATTTGAATAATTTTACCGGACATTTGTATGAGACGAATGACTGAAACAAAAATTATAACATTTGAATTTTACACTAAACGCTATAGCAGTTACTGTAACTTTTTAGTTTTTAGTTAGGTATAGCAATTATTGCAGCTTACTGCGGACTACATCTGCTGATCAGACTCGCTGGCTCTATAGAGTAATAATATTCCAACTATAAAGTAGCGTGTAGTATGTTACTACTAGGGTATTGTCGTTGATAACTTGTCGATTTATAATAGTCAAACTTTACAGGCACTTTTGATGGTTCGATAAATTTATAGTTACCACCGAATCGGATTGGAATTTTCAATTTTATGTATTTTTATGACTGAAAACTTTTTGGAGTTTGACATTAAAACACATAAATTCGCGGGTTCACACTTTATTTCTTATTTAAAAATTCTTGCAAAGCTAATTTCCTATGTCGTCGGTCCCAAACTAAATTCAATTTTAGCGACTTTCTATCGACATTTTATATTAAGTTAAGCGACTCGGATCGGATTGGAGTTGGCAGCACTGATTTTATGTCATTTTTCGCGCCATATTACAGTTTGGTTTCGAAAACATTGTGTTTAAGTGTTTTTTTGTTCTTTTCTCATGCTGTGAATTATAACATCCTACATAAGTCAGGTTTGTATTTTTGAATTTAAAGTAGAAATATATGCACACGTACTCCAGATCTTCGTTCCCCTATACTGTATTATGTATCAAAATTATGTTTATTTATCATCCGTTAAGTACAAGTTTTTTTTTTGTCTTAACAAAGATTATTAAGTTTTTTATATTGTATTCATAATTTTTACTGTTTTATTTAATTTGGGAAGAATCTGTTTACCATCGTTTTACTTTTAAATGTCTACTTTAAACTACACATCATAATATAAAAACCAGTAAATGTATTGATAAATATTCTGTTATGTGCGCGCAATCTATAATATTTAAACTTTATGGAAATTTGCTATGCATTGTACCGGCTGTAAATAGGTGTCCCGCGAGGATCAATCCTTGGTCTGTTTTTTTCATAAGTTTATAAATGACATTTTAAGGGGGATAAACAGGAAATTATACTGTTTGCCGATGACACTTCTGTTTTCTTGAAAGTGAAAAGACAGGGTGGTATGATGAAGTGAACAATGCAATTTCAAAAGTTGTACACTGGTTCATTGTGAACAAACTTTAAAACGAAATAAAACTTGAAGTATTAAATATTATATGGCAAGGGACTAAGAGATCATTATACAATCTAATGGAATACGCAGTGTTGCCCACTGCTATCGTAAGAAATGCACTTTAATGTCCACTAAAATGTGCTAGAATGATGCTAAATCTATCAAAAGAGCATCAAATAAATGAAATATTTTAGACATGGGTAACTCAGCGAATTTCCTTGCGTTAACTCAGTAAATCAAGCGCAGTGTACTGCGCCGGCTCATTGCGCTAACTCAAAATTGTGCCATGGTGCAACAAATCTGACGCAGCCCGCGGGTAAAAAGAAGTGAGCAGCGAGCAAAACACAAACATTCATAACACAAACAGCGCACAGCGCATGAATTGCGTTGGTTCATTGGTAACTCAACGAGTGAGTCGCAACACGTAAGAGTCATGACTCATGATAATTGTGCATATGAATGAGAGTTTACTGCGAATAGTCTCTAAGTAGTCTGTGGGATAACTATGCTGCGCTGTGCGCTAACACAATTTGAATGAGTAAGTTGACATACCCGCTCAGTGAATTGTGTTAGCGCAATTGTGCGGCGCAGCGCAGTGTTACACATGTTAAAATATTTATGTTTATTTTGAAAACTGATTTATGATTATGATGCAAAACTGCTTTCATTCCAACTATGATAATGATGATGATGCATCCATATGGTCTTCACCAGAGTTGGAATTATTTATCAGTGTCGAAAGCACTAAGTTGGCATCACTGGGAACAAGCTTGAATCATAAAATAATTTTTGATTTATTGTGGACTTTAATGTGTTTATGGGACCTAGCACTAGATAAAAAAATTACACTGGGGACCACACATCAATTAGTTTGCTAATAGTTTAATTCAGCAGCAATTATCATTACTAAAATGGCTACTGATGTTATGGCTGCGAGAATTGTGCACTTTAGGTAAAGTAGCCAAATGTTGGCCCCCTAACAAAATAGGCAATTTTCGGCCCTTACTAGGGCCTTAAACCATTATTGTAAAAACATATAAATTTACTTTTTCGTATTATTTAATATTTAAATTTTACAGAATTTATGTTTCAAATTGACATCAGTTTTAAAATTTAAATATATAAGTGTTTTGAGTTTCAAAGTGTCTATTTCTCTATTGTCGGCCAGTGTTCCCCTAATTTTTGCCTCCTTCCCTATTGCCGGCCAGAAAAGGATGTTTTAAATTGAATACAAGGCAATATGTTATTATCTGCATTAGATTTTAATTACATTTAATACTTTTCATTATCATGTTCATGTTTGGATAGTAAGTTAGCCGGTAAGGTAACATATGCAAGTGGCATTACCATCCTGCGACACGGATAGTAAAGCACCATTATCATCTATGTGTAATGGCTCTTTCCATTTGGAAAGCCATCTCCTTGTTTGCTATCTTATGATCATAGATATATTAAACTCAAAGCTTATGATATGTAAAATAAACTGGCAAAGTGCGTGTTGGGTCACATGCAATGTAGGGTCCGTAGTTGCCCATCGAATAGTGCTGACTAAGAAGAGGGTTTTTTATTGTTTTACACCATGAACACTAGGGTGGAGTGAAAAAAAAAATATTTTTTTTTCTTAGCCTGGGGGTCAAATTTGTAGCTTATAAAAAACAAAAATTTTTGAAAAAAAAAAAATTTTTTTTACTCAACATCTTGAGGCAGCCCACTCATTTTTAAAATTAATTACGAGTAAAAACATTTGGTTGCAAAAAAAAATTTTTAAAAGCGTTCTAAAAACTTCAAAATATCCTCTTTTATGCCAATTAAAAATCACAAGTTAAAAAAAATTTTTGTGACTATTGTTTTAATATTTAAAAAAAATCCAAAAAGTAACATTCCTCGTTAGGGCACTAGAATAAAATTTGAGTTGGAAATGATCATAATTGCCAATTCTTGGATGTTTTAAGACATTAAAAGACAAAAAAAATTTTTTTTTGCAACCAAATATTTTTACTCGTAATTAATTTTAAAAATGAGTGGGCTGCCTCAAGATGTTGAGTAAAAAATTTTATTTTTTTTTCAAAAATTTTTGTTTTTTATAAGCTACAAATTTGACCCCCAGGCTAAGAAGAAAAAAAAAATTTTTTTTTTCACTCCACCCTAATGAACACTTACACTATTTAACATCAATGATGGATATATCAGCACCACATATTCACCACCTCTGTCATACACTTGTGTAGCCTACTTAGCTGTGATAATTTTCCTTGTAAATTCATTATATTTACTACAACTGTGAATTTTTTCACACCCACAGAACCAATCGTTTAGCTGGTAGAGGGGGAGGGACACACACATACTAACAAAAATGAGCAATTTAGAGCATTATATTTCACAAAGTAATCCCTTAATCGAAAAATTTGTTTTTGTAAACCCACAATGTTTTTTTTAAAAACCTATCCACAGATACCCCACACGTGTCCCACACTGTGGGGTAGACACTTTACTTCGGAAAAAATAACTAATATTTATATTCTAAATATTTATCTCCATCTTGATCCAAGCCCCTTTATCAGTGTCTTGATCGGATTGAATACCACTGTCTTATCTATTCCTGTCGCAACAGCATCATTGCTTGTCGCCGTCTCATTCCTATTTGGAGGGTGAGGTAGCCTGTAAAGGCCATATGAATAGCAATGTACCATTATCATCTTTGGTGTATAATAGGTGATGGTTATCCATATGCAACCGTTTGCTTGTTTGCTATCCTATTAAATAAAAAAATACTAATGTGCTTATATTGATAAAATGCAAACTGATGTTTTGTTACAACCACAAAGTAAAACTTCTTATAGTACAATCATATCACAGGACAAATTACACAAATAGATCTAACCCCAACATAAGCAAATTATTTACTTGTATTATGGTCAACAATACTAATACAAAAAAATACATGCATATATAAATATATACAACACTATTTAACATAAGTAATAAACACCCAAACCCAGAAAAACAAACACTATACTCATCACACAAACGTTTAACTTTGTCTTAAATTGAACCTGAGCCTCATTGTTTCCTAGTAGGGTTCGCTAACTACTCGACCAATGGTGCGGTCATGTATAAACATAAGCTAAAACTTTCATTTACACTTTAAATTTTTCATTACATTATTCTTTTGTTGAGGCATAAAAAATTAAACTAATTCTTTTTTTAAATTTATTAAAATCTACAACAGAAATAAAGGTCACTTATTAAAATTCTGGATTGCATTTATTTACATTTTTATCTTCTTAAGACTGCCTTACCCTCAACATAGTATTTTAACTGTTAAAAATCTGCAGTAACCAGTTGCCATTTTACTAATAAACACTAGATATCTCAATGTCCATAATAAAAATGTAATGCCACATGTGCAAGTTTAATGGCTACCTTACCCTCTAAACCAACATCCCGATATTGATTGATCTATGACAGCAGTAAAACCCGGGCGAAATGTAGCAGAGGTATGATTAATTATTCTTTTGTTTTTATAAAAAAATTTTTGATTTTATAAAAAAAGTATCATCACGTCTAGTTCTCCAGGGTAGGCAGAGTGAACCAAATGTCTATAGATTTTCCAACTCAACACAATTCACCGATGGGGTGGTAACACACCACATGCCAGCCTCCAAACTGCTACTAAGATTTTGGAAAAGTTTAATAACACTTGCTCGACCTGGAGATAGAACCCATGACCTCGTGGTCAGAGACTTTTTGAAGTGAAAACTTCTTTAGGCGCGTTGAGCGTTTTGGTAGAGACCGACATGCTAATGATAATAGTATATCTATAGCTATGTTTTGCATATAGTTTTAATTACTCTCAACTTAATAGTTCCGTTTTCACTTCTATCGGCAGTCCCACGACTGCTACTGTTTTTTTTTATATCATTAGTTGCGAACAAGCAGATGGGTCTCCTGATGGAAAGAGTAAACCATCGCCTATAAACGCCAAAGATGTTAATGGTATGTTGCTATCTTGTGGAGAGGTCTTATGTCACATAAGTTAGTTGCATAAGTTTACTGGCTACCTTACCCTCCAAACCGGAACACGACAGCGACAAGCACTGACGTTATTACGGCAGGAATAGATAAGGCTGTGGTACCAGATCTGGTCAAGCCAATGTAGAACTCTACCACCTAGTAGTACCACCTTGGTTATTCTATAGTAATTTACAGATACTATGGATTTAAAGTAAAGATTTAACATTTCCAGTAAACATTATTTCGCAGGTATGGAGGGCGGGTCCCCTGAGCAGCCGCGACGAACTCGCGCCGCTCTCGCGGAGATCCCTGCTCGCCTCGACCGTCTGCGCGTCACGCCAGCCCGGCCACTCACTACCGTCACCAACACGAGGGAATTATCTCCGTCCTTGCCTCCAGGATACCTTAGCCCGGCACCCTCACCAGACGAGCTTCTTATACAGCAAAGGGGTATGTTTAATAAATTATGAGTGATTTATCACTCATATCTATGTCGCAGGCAAATTCTATAATTCGCCCGTATACAAATGACGTCGTCACTACAAAGATCAATACGTTTTAGAAATTGACTTACGATTTGTACTATTTAAAAAAAAATTACATTAATTAAAAATAAAATTAATATTAATATGGTGTCAAATGTATAGAAAAAAAAAATTTGATTTTAATTTGATTAGTAATGGTAAAATATGATTTCTTAAGATAGGGAAATATATGCTTAATTTAAATATAGTAAGGTTATACTTACAAAAAAAAAAACGGGTTGTGGCTGTGTCAAGGACACAGCCGTGCATCTTTTACGTGAATACGTCTACGTCATGCATAACATCTTGAGATGGTAACATTTTTCATTCGTCGTTCCAATTACAATGTTCCCCGTCAAACTACCAGATTTGCTACGCTACTACCAGATGGTGACCCGCTATAACTCATCGATACCGAAGTAGTAGGTGAAATAATCAAAAACCTACGCAATAAAAAGGCTCGGGTTCTGATAAAATCACAAATAAGGTAGTTAAATACCTCCCTCCCTCTCTTATATACCTACTAGTGTGCATCTTTAATGCACTCCTAGCCGGTTGTGCGTTTTCTGATGAGTGTAAAGAAGCCATCATCATAGGAACACACAAACCGGGAAAACCCAGAAAAAACCAACCGCCGATTTCAATTCCGTGTAGTGGATTTATTCTCTACTCATAGGTCGATAGCAGAAGGTGTCCCGCACTCGTGTCACTTGTCACGCAAATCTTGTAAAGTGTCACCTTGTCTAGACAAGGTGACACTTTACGAATTTGCGTAAGGCCTATTCTATTATATGCCTGCATAGCGTTTGTCCATCTCCCCCATACAGATTTGCATCCGTTGCAAGTAGTAAAAAACAAATACTAGCGTATTGTCACGTGCACCATGGTATACATTGACTTTCATATAGATCTCGAATTACTGATCTTAGCTAGGCATTTCAAAATATTTCCAAAAGATATTTCAATCTCACCAACTCATAGCCTAACTCAGTGCGGCAAACTACATCCCAGATCCTAATGTCGATCCCATCTCACGTAGGCCCCGCCACGTTCTCACCGATCCCGACGACCTGATAACTATGGCCAACGAAACATACCAAAACACTACATCTGTGTACCTACACACGGGACAATGCCGCTAATCCTTTTATTATAAATCACGAAGCCACCTCTAAGCCGAGGATCGGTCTTACAATAGACACCCTTAGGGTGAAGGGCATAGGACCCCACATCTTTAAGCTCTGGCTGAGTCTCCCCCACGACCGGTGAAACCGTAAAGGTCGTTAAGGCCAGCAGTGTACAGGTGCCATTGTTGATCGGTTCGGACGCCTTCATCATTTTGCGTTCTCGACACTTCTTCACTTTTTCATATGGGGGTTCATGGGTATCATAGGATTGCTACTTAAAATCTCTTTCAGACGTTATACATTCCTTGAATTTTACATGTTTTCTAAAATACTTTTTTGTAGTTGATTAAAAGTTTGCACTGAATTTTTCACTTAAGTGCCATATATATTTCCTATTAGAGTTGAAAACTATTTTTTGAAATTATACAATCAATAAATCTTTACAAGAGTTTTCGAATAAAACTTAATAGAATTTTATTGTTACGCTGAGTCTAAGGATATACTATATTATGCAAAATATGTAACGCATTAAAAAATGTTATGCGCCTACTGTCCCATCCACTACTGCAGCCGTACAGTGCGTGTGCTTTTTAAAAAACACAATGAAAATTTTATTTTCACTCGAAATTATTTTTTACATTAGGCAATTTGGTGCCCCTTACCTCCTAGTGCCCGGAAGCCTCCTACCCTAAGGCCGACGCTGTTAATTCTCCATTTATACCCAGGTTACTATGGAATGCACATTTTTAACTGACTGTGCATCCCATTCCTAAAAAAGGAGATCGCTCTAATCCGTCAAACTATCGGTCAATAGCCATGTCTGAATTTGAGAATCAACTAACTGATATCTCAGAATGGGGTCGTCAAAACCTTATTACATTTAACCCGAAAAAGACGCAGCTCTGTGCGTGCACCGGAAAAAAAAAACACCCTTTGTCGTATCACCTCGGTTCGAAAACACTCTCCTGACAGCCTCAGCCAGTATTGGAATTCTGGGAGTCGACATATCGAACAACGTTCAATTCCGCGGTCATTTGGAAGGGAAGGCTAAACTAGCCTCCAAAAAGATTGGTGTACTCAGTAGAGCAAAGCAGTACTTCATGCCAGCCCATCGCCTCCAACTTTACAAGGCCCAAATTCGACCTCACATGGAGTACTGTTCTCACCTCTGGGACGGAGCTCCTCAGTACCAGCTTCTTCCTCTTGATCGCATTCAACGTAGAGCGATTCGAATCGTCGACGACCAGGCTACTTCTAATCGGCTTGACTCTTTGGCGTTACGCAGAGATGTAGGCTCGCTCTGCATCTTTTACCGTATTTATCATGGGGAGTGTTCCGACGACTTGTTCGGACTAATGCCTGCCGCTAAATTCCACCATCGGACATCGCGTCATATATTTAAAAGTCCATCCTCACCACCTCAATGTCTGGAAATCCACAACCGTGCGCTTTTGTCGACACTTTTTGCCTCGCATTACTCCTTTGTGGAATCTATTACCCTCGGGTGTGTTTCCGAATGGATACGACTTAGGGACCTTCAAGAAACGAGCTTATTCATTCTTAAAAGGCCGGCAACGCAGCTGCAATACCCCCGGTATTGCGGATGTCCATGGGCGGCGGTGATCACTTACCATCAGGTGCACCATCTGCTCGTTTGCCCCCTCTACTATAAAAAAAAGGAGGATTATGTGTTTAGTGTATGTATGTATATTTCTCTGGCATGCTCTGTAGCCTAAGTGCCTTGATGCATTTTAGTTAGAGATGTGTCGTTAAATTCATCTGAGATGTGAAATTGACGTAGGCTTAATTTTTATATAAATATTATATATTTTTTATTTCAGGCAGAAAACGCTATCCTGTAACGTGGTCTCCTGACATAGAAGCGAAACGTAACTCGACATTCTACTCTGCTGTTCGGACACCACCAAAGAACCCCCCAAATCGTCATTCCCCACCAAAGCTTGGAGTCACGTTACGATCTACCCCAAGGAAACGCTTAATTTTAGGCGACACAGAAAGAATACCTTTGACACCTGAGAAAATTGACTTTAGTAATATCAGTACTCCACAGAAATTTAAACTCAATAGTCCTATTAAGACAACACCGCCAATCAAACGTGCAAGATTCGAGCAATCATTCGAAGCTTGCAATGGACCCTTAGATTCAGCTTTAAAAGGATTAAGTCCAACGCAATTAATTCATATGATTAAAAAAATAACAAGCTCTCATCCTGAAATTGAAGAAGAGATAAGACATGACATGCCTGCGCCCGATTTAGCACCTCTAGAAGAAAAATTGAACTATTTGAAGTCGAACATATTCAAAAGTCTTCCAACTTCTCGTATTACATCAAAAACTGACTCGCACGCATATTCGCGCGCGTCCACCCATTTGGCGGCTTTCAAGAAATGCCTAATTGAACAAGGAAAGGTGTTAATGGAGTCTCAGCATTGGGAATCGGTGCTACAATACGTATTTTTAGCTTGGAGCTACGCCAAAGCTACTCCTGTATGGGATAACCAACCGCACAATCTTCAAAGGAAACAATGTTTCAAATCTTTGACGAATTTTTGCATGACTGCACTTAAAAGAGGAAATTTCAGCACTGAACGTCTAATGGATATTCAGGATAAGCTTCAAGGTATGGAAGCAGACAGCGAAGAGATACAGTGTTGCATGAAGCTTGTTGAAGGACAATTACACGACATCTCATGATGTTATTTGATTGATTGTAGTTTTTTGTATTTGACTTTATGTATTTTTGTACAAGTTGAATAACTTAATTCAGATGTATCTTCACGCCCATATCTCCGAAGCGGTAGGCAGAGGTACAACAAGTACCTCTGCTTACCACAAGATGTATCTGGCTTTTATAATATTTCATTATTTAATTAAAAGTAATTTTGAAAAAATCATACACTTAACACTTTTGTTCATTCAAAAGGAGGAAACTTTTCGTCAAACAGTATACAATCACTAAGTTTTACTTTTTGTGCCTAATTTATATATTTCGATGTGATTATAATCTAAGTTTGCTTTTTTCAAAGTTAATAAGTTTCAAATAATTTATTATTGAATTAAGTACAGTGCCACCAATTTATCTGTTAAGTAAACGGCGTCGCTATAGAGCCGTTCATAGTTCCTACTAGCTGTGCCCGCGACTTCGACCGCGTCAAAATATTTCTAAAATAAAAGTAGCCTAAGTTACTTCCTATTACATCAGCTATCTGCTAGTGAAAGTCCCGTCAAAATCGGTCCAGCCATTTCAGAGATTAGCGGAAACCAACAGACAGACAGACAGACAAAAATTATAAAAAAAATGTTATTTTGGTATATGTACCGTATATAAATCCATATGCATGTAGTAAAAAGCGGTTATTTTAATATTACAAACAGACACTCCAATTTTATTTCTATAGAAGATTTAAGTACATATTTTGCTAAGAAACATTGACAACGGAATGACATTTTATAGAATGACGGCTGTAGTTCCAATTTTGTCTCATTGAACAGATAGGTTGATGGCAATAATATTTAACACGAAACATGCAAATCTAGATCCCAAATTGTTAAAACGATTAACAATAAGCGTGTTCGGTCGAACTAAGGTCTTAGTAATCTGTTAGTTACTCAGAATACTGATTAAAGTTTTTCCTAAGGCACAGAGAATTTGGGTATTTATACAATATTTCCTATGCCTCCATTTTACATAATATGTTACAGCGCCATTGTATTATTCTATTATTTCTTTTATACGTTTATTGAAAATGCAATTGGACGAGTGATAAGCGACCCTGACAACGCAATCAATAGGTAATAGATATTGTAGGTCCCGGTTTGGCTGCATAGATGTTTGTGTGTCTGGGTATTTATTCTATACAGTGTAAACTCCATTAAATGTCGCTCGTTTTAACGACAAACTCCATAAAACGTCCAAATTGTTTGACCTTGGCTAGTTCACCTTGTGTTACTGGATACACTCTATGCAACATCACCTCTAAATAACGCCAATAATAATTCCTTATTAAGGAATAAACAGTACTTTCTAAGTTGGTTGAAATTAGTAAGAACCTCTTACCGATCCCGATGACCCGATAACTCTGGCCAACGGTTTACACGATAACACTACACACCTACATTCGCGACACCGTCGCCGCCGGCGGCGACGAGGACCCCTGTTTAGACCTTCGGCGAACCGAGCTCAAGGGCAAGGTTTGGCGGACGGACAAAACAATGCCACTAGCCCTCTCATCGCAAATCACGACCCCACCCTAAGCCGAGGTTCGGTCTCACAGGAGACACCCTTAGGGCGGAGGGCGTACAGCCCTACACCTATAAATTCTGGCTGAACACTCTGCTCGCCCCCGCGACCGGTGAAGCTGTAAGAGCCCATAAGGCTAACAGCAATTGAGACATTCCGAAAAAAAGTAAGAACCACAGCTGTGTACGTTCTTTGTTTTTTACTGTTTATTGTTATTTACCCCGAATGCTGGCATCTTGCGTACGGAAGGAATTTGTTCTTTTGTTTGTCGAAGTGAACCTTGCACATGCTTAATATATATTTAAAACAGTGAACATGAACGAGTAAGTGAAAATCATTGCGTATAGAAGAAAAATCTTTATTAATATCCACAATAGAAGATCTCACCAATTCCCTCTGTCTACTGCACATTTAATAACTCTCAATAACGCCGTGTAATGTGCAGTCTCTTATGTGGCGCTATATAAAGTTTACACTGCATATTTGAATATTTATATACTATATATTTCTATGTATTAGTTAACCAACACCCATAGCAAAGGGAATAGATCGATTCGTGTAACTTCTCTACCTATATAATTAATAATACATTTTTATACTATAGCATTGCAAAAAAATAGTGTGCCCAGACGTTCAGAACAACATTTTAATACTATGACTAACTTAGATTACTAAGAACTGAATTTGGCCAAACACGCCCATTAACATAAAAAGTCGATGTTCGATTTCTTTTAGAAAAGAGCCACATTTGTATATTCTCTTACACAAATATATTCTCTTTTCTTTAACACCAAAGGTAGATTAAAATATTAAAATGGCAATATTATTTGAGCCTTGAAATCATGTTAAGTTATTGCCATTTTGTACATTAGGTACAATTAATTTTATCACGGGTTTTTAGTATGTTTAGTTTGAAAGGTAAATAAATTTTCTGTTACCATATTATTTTTCTGTGTAGAACCCAAAGCCTTGTTCTGGCTAGGCCAGTATTTTAGTCGAGTAGTGAGTAATTTAGTATATTTTATACTTTTTTTGTCGTCGGCATTTATTGACACTTCATTGTTAATTATGTGCACTTGAAGACACTTGTACTGTATCACAAAACAATTTTTAAATCAATTTACATATATCGCCAACCGGTTTGGCTTTTTACGGCATCTTCAGGGCTACAAGACTTATTAACATTTATAAAAGTCTCGTAGCCCTAAAGATACCGTAAACATTTCCTAGCCCTGAACATACCGTAAACATTTCGTAGTCCTGAAGATGCCGTAAAAAGCGAAACCGTTTGGCGATATATGTAAATTTATTAAAAAGTGTTTTGTGAAACAGTACAAGTGTGTTCAAGTGTACATAAGTAATTTCGTAACTAGACATGTCTGAACACCAAAAATGTTGTGAGTAGATTAGTGCATAATTTAGTCAATGCTTTTAGTATTAGTGCATAATTTAGTCAATGCTTTTAGTTCTAACATCTTGGGCGAGTAGCGTCCCCTACCACTTGCCCTACAGACTGGCTCACTGACTAAACAAGTGTGAACCTTCCCTTTAAGTCGAGTTTATTAGTTGAATCGCTATTTTCCGCGCGCCTGTTATTTTTGAGGATGTTCATCATGCGAAACAAACTTACTTGCTGTCAACTGTACTCGACCAAAATGCGATCGATTTTCGCCAGTAGCAGGTGTTTTAGCTACTAAAGTAGTCTCCACTCGACTAAATACTAAATTAGCGCGTATTGGCCTTAAGAGTTATAAGTGATACGTTTATATTCTACAGAGAGTCCACTAAGAGATGTCATTAGAAGACAAATATCTCTACCCTATTTGTATTTAGTAAAATTCGGAGCGAATTTTTGGTTGCTGCAAAAAAATAATACTGTGACTGGAGCCTCGTTCTGACTAGGCTAGTATTTTAGTCGAGTAGATTAGTGCATAATTTAGTCGAGCCGATCTATCATGCTCGCCGCTCACTGGTTAATAAACAAGTGTGAGCCTCTCGTTTAATCGAGTTTATTAGTTGTAATTACTCTGTTTTGTGCATGCGTTTCGCGTTGTAAGTTCTACATCTTACGAAACCCAACTCACTTTTGAACTGTACTCGACCAAAAAGTGCGAATGATTTTTGGCCAGTGTTTTTTCTAAAAACATAGTAAACCTAAAGGGAATATAAAAAATAAGCAATGTATTATGCCACTCAACTTAAAGGCTTGTTCGAGAGTAATGCAAGCGCACCGAGCCCGCACAGTGTTCCTTTATATTGCGTGGCATAAAAATTAAAAAAAAAAACATAATCGCATATTTTGTATTTCTCACAAGAAAAGGATTTTTATCATAACTATCACGTGAAAATGACATGTTTTCTTAATTTTTCGATACACCGTCCCGTATACGCTATACAGATACTTAGTCTATACAGATACATGATATTAAAAAAAATCCTATATAATTAAAAAATATATAATATTATTAAATTTAATACATAATATTAAAAGGAATCTTCTAGTATCTACTAAAAGATTCTCCATTGGACTGAAATACTAGCACAGTGCGAACGAGGCTTAAAAGATAGCACGGTTTGCACGTGAAAATGACATATTTTCTTAAGTTTTCGATACACCGTCCCGTACACGCTATACAGATACAAAATATTTAAAAAATCCTATATAATATTTAAAACATAAAATATTAAATTTAATACATAATATTTTAAAAAATCTTTTATTGTCTACTAAAATACTCTCCATTCGACTGAAATACTAGCACAATGTGAACGAGGCTTAAAAGATCGCACGGTTTGGAATATTGACTATGCAACCGTTGAGACGAGCCTAGGTAGCCATAGCCTAGCCTATGTACTTGGCGTTTGGATATTTATAAAATACATTTTAATATTAGGTGTACTTCTATGTATTACTATCGTTGACTAACACCGATCAATAGGTAAATTGCTTAGTTTGATGTTGGCTCAATTGGCCTAATTTGTTTAATTTATAAAACGCAAAGAATTGCTATTCCTATAATTTGATATCCATTATAGGAATAGCAATTCTTTTTTTTAAGTCAAAGTTCAAAGTCAAAGTTTATTTGATATCCAAAGCCTGTGCTTTAATCAAAACTGTATTAACCAGTGATAAACGATTAAGATAAAAATTTGTTAATTTTTACCTACGTTGTTTTTATAAATATTTTGATGTTTCAGTTTTGTATAATATACTGTGTTAGTTCTTTTACCATAACAGCATTACCCGACCCGTACTTCACGAGAATTCGATGAACACATAGCTGATTTCCTACCGGTAGGTATAACAGCATTACCAAAACATTACATTTTAAATCTATGATTTCCACAGGTTTTTGTTATATCAATCTGGCAACACAATAATAATATTTGATCCTCCAGTCACAGTACATTTCCCTTAGCATCAAAGTTTTTGGTCAATTTGGATTAAATAAACTATTTTACATATAAAAATGTAAATTTTATTGTAGAAAAATCATTTTTCAATTGGAGCATTTAAGGCTGGTTTTAGTGTCACGCTGACCAGTAAAACCAGCCTTATGTATGTAGCTGATGGCGGATGTAAACGGCGCTGATGTAAGTAGCCTACGGCCGTCAGCGCTGAGCGATCAGCGCGACTCAAAAATGCTACCTATGGACTACATATGGACTCTACCTATGACTACATTTGGACCCTACCTATGACTACATATGGACCCTACGTATGACTACATATGGACCCTACCTATGACTACATATGGACCCTACCTATGACTACATATGGACCCTACCTATGACTACATATGGACCCTACCTATGACTACATATGGACCATACCTATGACTACATATGGACCCTACCTATGACTACATATGGACCCTACCTATGACTACATATGGACCCTACTTATGACTACATATAGGCCATACCTATGACTAGATATGGACCCTACCTATGACTACATATGGACCCTACCTATGACTATATATGGACCATACCTATGACTACATATGGACCCTACCTATGACTACATATGGACCCTACCTATGACTACATATGGACCCTACCTATGACTACATATGGACCATACCTATGACTACATATGGACCCTACCTATGAATACATATGGACCATACCTATGACTACATATGGACCCTACCTATGACTACATATGGACCCTACTTATGACTACATATAGACTATACCTATGAATAGATACGGAACCTACCTATGACTACATATGGACCCTACCTATGACTATATATGGACCATACCTATGACTACATATGGACCCTACCTATGACTACATATGGACCATACCAATGACTACATATAGACCCTACCTATGACTACATATGGACCATACCTATGACCACATATGGACCCTACCTACGACTACATATGGACCATACCTATGCCTACATATGGACCCTACCTATGACTACATATGGACCCTCAGCGCCGACCGTCAGCGTGCGGTCAGCGTCACCATTGATATTTTTATATATCAATGAGCGTCACACTAAAACCAGCCTAAAATATTCACGCTGAAATGAAAATAAGTTAACGAAGTCCGTGTCGGACTACAATGTAGATGCCATCACAAAAATGCGGAATAAATGAATGGGCTTTTTCATTGTTATATATATCTACATAATCTATACATATAATAAAATCGTAGGAAAGTCAAAACTGTGCATTGAATATTTTTTTTAAAGAATGCTTGGGGCGTGATCTACAATCGATATCTAAGCCAAAAATATAGTTTTGAGAATTTTTGTCTGTTTGTCTGTATGTATGTCCGGGGTAAACTCAAAAAGTACTGCATGGATTTACTTCTAATTTTGCATGAATATTACTAATAGGTCGGGTTAACATAAAGGCTACATATTATCACGCTATCATCTACGGGGGAGGGGCTGTGCGGAGTAAACGAAGTCCGCGAGGATGAAGTCGTGGGCAACAGCTAGTATTTAATATACTCATACAATTATTGCATCTGAAAGGGATGAGGATGGCGAAGAACAAAGATTTCAAGTAAGTTATTTAATTATATTTTATTATTTTTTTTATCTGTTGTAGGGTAAATTAACCTGTTGGCGTCCATCGCCCAGTTCACGTCCATTTGAAGGATCTCCTTTTTATAATACTGTTACGAATAATCTAGAAACGTGTAGAGTTGGAACGCTGGAGAGATCTAGAAATAAAAGAAAGAGATAGCTACTCCTATTGACAAACAAATAGTTTAATGTCCATTCCATCCATGTCCAAAGTCCATTATGGCACAAATAGTGTCATAATGGACTTTGTCCTATACCACAAAGTTCATTATAGCATAGCTTAGGTAAACTATTTGTTAAGGTTGAAAATAGCGTTTATAGAACGTGTAGGTGTGTAGGACTTATGAGTCATAACTTGTTTATTATAAGTCGCTTACAATAATTGTTATTGTGTACGAAATGATTGAGGAACATTCGCGATTGTTTTAGAACTTTACCCTGGGTATAAATAGAGATGTGTTGACGAATGCAGGGCAGTTTTTATCAAGCAATCGAGAGAGACTCTTAAAGCGACCCGTGCGAAGCGAGAAGTGTTTTATTGTGTAGTCGGTTAACTTTAGTGATAGTACAGTGAGTGACTAGTGTTAATAATAGTATTTAAGTATTACATCGTGTTGTTCTGTGTATTTTTGTTGTAAATACACGGTTTTAATATAAGTAGCGTTTTCTTACAATTACAAACCCGAAGTACGTAACAATACTTAAAAATAAGAATATTAACACATTAATAAGATTAACAGTAATTTCTGCCAATACCTTTATAGGAAGCACATTCATATAGAAAAAAATTTAAATTTAAAAAAAATAGTTAATCTCAGCTGTGTAACAAAACATTGTGGACATGCGAAATGTTAGTAAAAAATAGTAAGTTTATTAAAGTTTTATGTATAATTTAAATTACATAGTAATTTCTAGATCTTGATAATAAAGGAAAAAATTAAAAAAAATATGAAGTTGATTGATTTTTTTATAGTTAACGCTTAAAATAAAGAGGACGCGAATTACTACACTAAGTTTATAACACAGTTTATAAATCTTTCACTTTGCGCCCGCAATGGACGCAAACTTGGCTATCTATTTTTTAGTTGGTTGTTTAACTTTAAGTCATGAAACGTGAAAGAAATACTGGGTTAATCTTTATTTTAACACTAGCGGCCCGCCCCGGCTTCGCACGGGAAAAAATGATTAAAATCTATCCAGTAGTTTTGATTTATTCATTACTAGCTGTACCCGCGACTTCGTTCGCGTTTGGCCATCCTTGCAGAGTAATTATTAGTAGTTGACCACAGTATTTCTCGTATTCAGCAATACTCTGGACGGCGAAGCAGTTTTATCAAAGGAGAAATATTAAGAAAGGATTCTTTTAGTGTGGATTTGAAAACACGTTGACTTTGATAACGAACCTTGTGCCTTATAGGGCTTTAAGCAGTGTTTAACAGAAGTCACCTCGCCTTTTATTTTCTACAGTTATGCTTGCAGTTTTAGTTGCCTGACATTATATACTCATTCCATATGACTAAATTTGACTAAAAATCATTTTTGCAGAACCTATTTTTTATTGGAAGAAAGATCACACACCGTAAAGCAAAAGTCTTTAACTGTATTATCATTTTTAAGCATGGCTGGAGCTATCCTTCCACCGGATAAAAAAGATTGAAGTTAAAATTATTGGCTTGTACCTAGGTTCTTAATGGGCAACGATGATTATTCAAGCTAGTTTAAAATCTGTGGTGTATGTCTGATAAATAACAATATCTGACTCCTTTGCAGTAGGCTAAATTTGACGACAGACCTATTAGTCAGGGAGAAATAAATAGTATTTGCTTTCAGTAAAGGTTATAATTGCGATGTTATTATTATTAAGCATAATATCATGACCGTGTAGGAGGTTAGAAACATTTTGTTTAAAACAATTAAAAAACGGGTTTTTGCAATTTTTTTCCAATATTTCGTAAAATATGCGTGTTATCGACATATTTTTTAATGGTCTATAGGGAAACGCTTGACCACGATCTCGGCCTGATAAGATGCGGCCTAAGATAAAACGCGCTTTTCTAGAAGGTACCTGTTCACTCTTCTCTTGAAGATCCCCATATTGTACTCGTCGGGGAACACAGATTTAGGAAGCATGTTCCAGTCCATTGCGGTTCGAATGAAGAATGTTAAGTCTAATCGCTTTGTCCGGGCATGTGGAATGTCCACCATATGGCGATGCCTAGAATCTCCTTGACTGAATTGGTTAAAATTTTCAGGAAGTCTAAGTTGAGTGGAATCCAATCGAATCCTATTAACCGCGTTTCGATCGGTCAAGCCGTTCAAAGTTATGAGATGTTTACATACACACTTACACTTACACACACGCTCATACACACACATACGCACACACACACGAAAAACACATCATGAAAGTAGTCGAAAAAGTTCCTAGGACCTCAAAACGCGGAGATCTGTCTAACACTCGATTAAATGGTTGAACTCGATGGTTAAATCAGTGACTTCCTTATCAGACACGTAGCGGGATGTTAAAAATATATACCTACCTAGTTAGAAAGATGAAAAGTTATTTATTCAGGTTTTTTTTTTTAATTATTTTTATTTAAGGCAATTTTTACAAAGGCGCTACAGCGGGAAATATAAAAATAAATTAATTAACACATGGCTTTGTGGTTTGTTATTAATAAAAAACAAAATAGCGTTTGATTAAGAAGCTTATCTTTGTTCATTGAAAACGATTTGCAGTAAAAAAATCTTTTTGCATTTTTCTTAAATTTATTATTATTTTTAAATCTCTAAAAGATGTTTTTAATGTAAATTTGTATTATTTTCAATCAGCAAGGTAAGCAGTCAAGGATTTTTTTTATTAATAACAAACTACTCTGCCTCGTGGTCTTGGGATAGCCTATTCGGCTCAGATCATGTGGTCCCGGGTTCGATCCCCGGATCGGGAAAACGTGTTATTGAAATATTTTCGAGGATTTTCTCGAAAATCTAAAATCTCAGTAGCAACTCGGAGACTGGCGGAGTGGTATATTACCATTCCCGTGCCTCGGATGAGCACGTAAAACTGTCGGTCCCAGTTATCGCTAAAAATAGTCGATAATCGTTAACGTGTCGGTATTACCGTTTTTTACAGGATTACCATTTATATCACCAACCGACAAACCGGTGAAACGCGGTGAACCGGAAAGTCTATAGACGTTCGGTTTACTCTGCCTACCCTGCAAGGGAACCGGGAGTGATGATACTTCAATAAAAAACAACAAAGCCACGTATTTTTTTCTCACATTTTTGATTTTCGATTCTCACAAATAAAAGAAAGTTAAGTAACTTTTTATTGAATTTGTTTTGATGAAGTTATCTTTGTTTAAAGTTTTTTCTGTAAGATGTTGATCCTATCTAGGACTGAAGTTATAAGTACATGTCCGTATTTTCTACTTAACAATTTTTTTAAAAGTATTTTGGAGTCTGACTTTAATGAGTACATTAAGTAGTTTAGGCACTCCAACATCTACATTTCGCAGAAGTTACATTCATTTTCAAAGAATTTTGAAATATTCACCATGTTGTTTAGTGATCCGGTGTCATCGTTGACCATATGAGGTCCCGGGTTGGATTCCCTAGTCGGGCAAAACAAAACAAACGTGCAATGTAAAAACAAAATAGTGAATTTTTCCAATAGGCTGTCCTTACGTAAAATTTTATGAAGAACAAATTCTATTATTAGTATACTTAATGTCGATTACATGCATATTTTCTGAGATATTGGCAAAAAACTGAAAAATGACCTGTTTTATTTTCAAATATATTATAATTCTTATATAAATAAATAAAATGTTTAGGTTTACATTTTACACATATTTTACTCATTTTTAGGCTAGTAAAATTGCATTTATAACATTTTAATAAAACAGTATATATTCCAAATTGATCTCTCGGGTTATATCCATTATACAAAAACTATCAAATGATTACGCTAACTTATAATGAGCCGTGCGTTCAAAGGTTTTGAATACAATCCGGGTGTCACGTTCAATTGGACTATCCACCCGGAAACCGTTGAAACTTGTGATGTCTGTAACTTCTAAATTATAAAACTGATGACTTTGAAATTTTTATGGGATAATCTTTATAGTGCTTACTTTTGAACAAAAAAATAATAAAGGATTTCGGACTGCAGGTTAATGAATTAAAGCTAAATATACGTTTTTATTTTCATCCCCTATTCCACGGGAACCGTATTGAATTTTAGGATAAAAAGTATCCTATAACCTTCTTCGGAGTATGAATTTTAACCATGTTAGATTTCATTTGAATCCGTTCAGTAGATTCGGCATGATGCGCGGCCTTGATACAGACAGACAGACAGACAGACAAAAATTTAAAAAATTACATTTTTCGCTTCAGTGTCGATTAAAGAGTATTTTCCAAAAAAAATTTTTAAAATACCTTCAATGTACAGAATTCGACCTCTTACAGTTTTATTATATGTATATATTATAAGTATACATATTGTAATGACAAAGCGTCCATATTATTACAATTGTAGAAACAGATACAGATGTTGATTTGACGCGTCAAAAAAACTTGTAAAAAGTTTTATTAAATAAAGTACTTCTGATTTCTGTTAATCATTACTCACAAATTATGCCTACAGTTGAGACTATACAGCAGATTGCGACCCTTTTCTCACTAAATACAAATAATAGCGTAAATATTATATTAATAACCTGCCTCGTGGTCTTAGAGGATAGCCTTTGGCTCAGTCATGAGGGCCCAGGTTCGATCATCAGGTCAGACAAAAGTGTAATTAAGATTTCGAGGTTCTTCTCGAAAATCCAAATTTCAGTAGCAGCACTGAGTCTGGCGGGTAGTGTGTTACCACTCTCGTACCTCGGATAAGAACTTCTCCCCATGTTGGTCCTTGGCTCCTTTGAAGCCAAGGCCAATTGCCGTTCTACCAGGCAGGTTGTAAAGGCGACCGTTTGACTATACGAGTCACTACCATCGTGGCTACTAGATGGTAGTGTTCTGCATTATCTCGCCTGGGTCTGGTATCACCACCTTAGCTATTCCTGCTGCAATAGCTTCAGTGCTTGTCGCTGTCGTGTTCCGGTTTGGAAGGTAAGGTAGCCGGTAAACTTATACATGTGGCATTAAACCTCGCCACAAGATAGCAATGCACCATTAACACCTTTGATGTCTATAGGCGATGACTGAATCTTTCAACCAGGAGACCCATCTACTTGTTTGCTATCTTAAAGAAAGAAAGCTTTCTTATAATTTAAATAAAAGACTACAAAGAAAAATAAAGCATACACAGAAGAAGTTTTTAAAAAAATGTCATAATATTACTTTTATGTCCAATCAATGTTGAGAAGAATACAATTTTTTGTGTCTTATCAGAAAATAAAAATAATGTTGATTTTTATATATCTATTTATTTATTTATTTATTTATTTATTTAACACTTTATTGTACACATAAAATTAATAAAAAAAGGAAATAACAGGTAAAAAAAGTACAAAAGGCTATCTATATTCATAAATAAACAAATATTTTAAATCTAGTTGTTCATTACAATTATAAAAATCTTCCCCATATGTAAATAGAACTAAAATTAAAGTACAACAAATTTATTTTGCCATGGAACTGCACCATCGTTATTAAAATGTTCACAAAAGTCATCCCTTGCTTTCTTTACAACCTGTAGAGAATTTCTTGGATTAATTGTTTGTAAGGGAATCATCGGCGTTGTGTATGTTGGCGCCTGTACAGTCCCAGACACAGTATCTTCTTGGGGAATCAAATTTTGCGAAAAGTATGAAGTAGACTTTCGTAAGAAATTATGAAGATAACAGCAAGCTAGAACAATCTTTCGTACTTTAACTTGATGCAAAGAAAACTGTCTGAAATACTCCAAAACGGGTTTCTAATATTCCGAATGCACTTTCCACTAGACGTCTAGCACGTGACAAGCGATAGTTGAATAATCGTTTTTCCATTGTCAGTCCGCTTCGACTGTATGGCTTCAACAAATTTGAACCCATTGGAAAGGCGTCATCTCCAACAAAAACGTTAGAAGAGTACGTGTTGTATTAGTAACAATTGCAGGACTTGGAATATTTGACAAGTTATTTTTTTTTTCAAACTGAGTATTTTGTAAAAAACCGCTATCTGACACGCGTCCGTGGGTTTCAATATCGACCGTAATAAATTCGTAATTGGCATTTACAACAGCCATCAACACAATACAATATTTTTTTTTGTGTAATTGAAATAGTAGTATCCAGATCCAGGTAGTTTCTTAATTTCCACGTGCTTGCCATCTATTGCACCAAGTACATGAGGAGCATTCCCTTCCCATCTTCGCTTGTTACTGGTAACTGAAAAAGAAAACACAAATTAATATATTTCTTTCTTTATTTTTAGGAAACTCATTCATCTATAGAAGACGATCAAGATTTACAGCCCTGTCAAATTCTATATAATAAAACAAATAAACGTGCTTCTAAAAAGGCAAGAAAAAGTGACCAAATTCTAAATTTAGCATAATATATATACTTAAGTGAAGTAAATGACGAATACCATCATTGGGGTATAGCTTGTGCTGCAGATCTCCGGAAGAAGATCTCAACAACTTTATGCTAAGAAAGCTACAGCAGAAATTATAATGGAAGTTTTTATTTGCATTGTCGTTCCATTTTACATCGTCAATCTGTAAAAATAAATGAAAACCCCCTTTTCCATTCTCCGCCACAGTATAACAACGGAACGCCATCACCGTCATCTAGCAACCAAATACCACCATCGCCATCATATAACACCCCATTGTCACCACCAGCGTGTGTCAATCCATCGGCTTCAACAGTGTATGTTAACCCATCGCGTGTAAAAATTATTCCAAAGTCAGCAGCACCATCACCAGACATATCTGTTAAACCAATACAATCGCCTTCATATTAGGTATATACCTATTGTGCCTTCGGAACAAAACTTGCAACAATACTTATCTTCATTCAAAGATGTATATACTTTTTTTTTAATATACTAGAGTAGCGGACTGTATTAAAAGTATATTAATTGATATTATAATTAATATTAAGTTCTTAATAAATAATAAAGTATTCTTGCCTTAATATAATCTTTGAGAACTTGTTTTATTGCTTCACATGTTTCTATAATGATAGTACTAAGAGCCTGTGGGGAGATAGCACTGCTAAATTTTAAATCTTCGAAAGTATTTCCAGTGGTTAAATAACGCCTAGATAATAATCGTTGATAAGTTGAAATTGCTTCCGTCAAAACTATTCTTTTTCTCTATCAATGGGCTTACTAATTGTAATAGTTATGTAAATTTTGCATAATTATTACAATTAGTAATTTTGAAAATCGCTTTCTTCTGTTAAAGCTAAGTCTTTTAAAAGCCTTTCATGTGTGTAAATTGGACTTCACTTTAACCATTACTTAACCGTTACCTTTTATTCCTTAACCTTAAACGTTTCTTATTCTTATTTAACAAAATCACCAGCATGGTTGCCGCCAAAACTTCATCGTCAGCCATATTGCTCGCACGAAAATATTGATCAAAATGGTTTGACAATTTTGAGTGAATTTATTGAACGTCTGGAATCAAAGGAGTATTCAATATTATTAAACAATAAAAGTATTGCGCAATATTATTGTAGGTCTGTGGGGCCCCTTAGTGTGTATTAAATTACAATAAAGTATTATATCACACGTATTATAATTACTCATATCATTCATTCATTAATTGTTCTATTGCATGAATGGCTACAAAATTTTTATTGTTAATTTTTTGTTTCGGAATATGAATTACTGCTGGCCTTAAGGGCCATCACTGCTTCATGGGTCGCGGGGCGAGCAGTGCTCAGCCAGAATTTAAAGGTGTGGAGATGTACGGCCTCCGCCCTAAGAGTGTTTCCTGCGAGACCGAACCTCGGCTTAGGGTGGGGTCGTTATTTGCGGTAAGAGGGCTAGTGGCATTGTTTTGTCCGTCGGCTGATCCTTGCCCTTGGGCGAAACAGGGGCCCTCGACGCTGTCACGTATGTAGGTGTGTAGTGTTTTTATGTGTACGTACCGTTGGCCAGAGTTATAGGGTCGTCGGGATCGGTGAGAACGTGGCGAGGCCTACGTAATTTGGGATCGGGATTAGAATCTGGGATGTAGTCTGCCGCGGCTACCACCAGGGGGTTCGGGTGCGAAATGGTACGATCGAAGTATCTTTTAGAGATTTCTTTGAAATGCTTTGCTAAGCTCGGCAAATCAAGATCTTTATAGAGGTCTACATTGCGCATATACCGCGGTGCGCCCGTGACAATACGCAAGAATTTGTTTTGTACCACTTGCAACGGATGCAAGTCCTTACGAGGGAGATGGGCGAACGCTACGCAAGCGTATGATAGGATGGGTCTTAGGTACGCACATTTTGTAGTGTCACCTTGTGTCTAAGTGACATTTTACTGCATTTATCAATGACGTGTTATTGGCGTTTATTGATGAGGTTTTATAACCGACCAACAACGAATTTAACCTTAATTTTCACTCTTTGTATGTGCGGTTTAAATGAGATTTTCCTGTCCAACGTTACCCCGAGCCCCATACTCATGTGCCCGAGGTACTTTTCTTTCCCACGGGATGACTTTTCCGAACAGGGTAATGTTGCCTAGCTTCCGCAGACCACGCCTTGCTGTCATGGTTTCATTGTAAATTAAACTTAATCTTCCCATCTTGGAACTACTCATTATTTCTTTTATTCGTTATTTTGTTTAAAACGGTACTTAAAATTTCCATTTGTAACACTAGCTTGACATGTAACGATGACATCTATTTCCAATAATTAGGTCGTTACTATACCGAATCAATATGGGCAATATTGTTTTCAAGAGTACCGTTTTTTGACGATATTCGAAACTTATTGTTTTTATCAATATCGGTTAAAGATTTATATTGTTTTCAAGAGTAGGTCTGCTGGTCTCTTAAAGAATAAACCAATATTTGTATTTCTGAAGCCAAGCAGAACGTATAAGGCAAGCGGAACACTTAATTTTCATTTTGACATAACCATCGAGACTAGATAGTAGAGCTCCGCATGTTTCGCTCGTGTTTTGTACCACCGCTTTAACTTACTTGCCATACCTTTGTCACTGTCTAGTTCCGGTTTGTAGGGGTAAGGTAGTCGATAAACTTATACATGTAAAACATTACCATACCACCACAAGGATAGCAACACACCATTGACATCTTTGGTGTATTAAGGCGATTGTTGTTGCTCCATCAGCTTTTCGTTTTCTAGGTACCTACATGATTAAATAATTAAATTATAAAGAAAGGTTTTAAGAAGCGAAAATGCTGTAGCGATCGCACGGAAACCGGTTTTCAATGTTAAATTAAAATTATAAATAATAGAGATTGAACTCTGGGAGTTATGACTTTTTATTAAAAATGTTATTATCTATAGACTTTTTTTAAATATTTTAATAGTAATAGTTTCAGATTTAATAACAAAAAGTCCATTTATCATGAGCCATGTAGAGCACATATTTTAGGAGTCTTATCTCTAGCACGTTTTTGAACTTAAGGACCAGAGTAATATAGATGAACGAATTTTTGCAAAAATATAACAGTTTGTAGAAAGGGAAATTTCACTTAGATTAGCATTAGAGATTTACTAATAAGATGCTGTTACGTGGGAAGTACCTACCGCGAGAAATCGTTTTGAATATAATTTTATCAAAGTCACATTGTGAATTCAAAATCACTCAATAAAAATATATACCTACTGTAGTGATTGTATCTACTATCATCAAAGTTTATTTTTATTTTATTCGTAACTCGCAAAATTTCTTATAAGGTCTTTAGACCTTACCGATCCCGATAACTCTGGCCAACGGTTTACACGATAACATTACACACCTACATTCGCGACACCGTCGCCGTCGGCGGCGACGAGGACCCCTGTTTCGACCTTCGGCGAACCGAGCTCAAGGGCAAGGTTCGGCAGACGGACAAAAAATGCCACCAGCCTTCTCATCGCAAATCACGACCCCACCCTAAGCCGAGGTTCGGTTTCGTAGGAGACACCCTTAGGGCGGAGGGCGTACAGCCCTACACCTATAAATTCTGGCTGAGCACTCTGCTCGCCCCCGCAACCGGTGAAGCTGTAACAGCCCATAAGGCTAGCAGTAATTGAGCCATTCCGAAAAAAAAGGTCTTTGGAAGATCCCTCCGCGGAGACTTATAAATTGTGGTTAGTTTTAAAGTTGTTTCTTATATTGTTTCAAGTATCACTGTTTGTCTTCCTCATAAAATAAAATAAAAATACCTACTACAAATTTTTTTTTTCGTGTTGATCCGGTCCTTCTTGTAGAATACTACTGTCAATAAATGTACAGAATCACAGAACAATATACTCCTTACAGAATCGATCAATTTCACACATAATTTAGTTAGGTATTCATCCGAATTTATTTATTCGCCTTCCTTTAGAAATAGCCCAGTCTTTTGTTCAAAAAACGGGGGTTACATGGAAAGTTTTCCGGGAGTTTTGAAAATTGGATATTTTATGGATTTCGGTATGCTCTTTTCGAATTTCAACTTTGCCACCTCATATCTCCGCCGCTCGCGCCGCCATATTGAAAAAATTGCGCCTAATAACAGTTTTTTGGGAATATCTCCTTTCCGACGCATTTTTCGAAAAAACATTTATGTACTAAATTAAACTAGAAAAAATTTCCTAGACTCTCTGTTCGATGACCTAGTCCGTTATGAAATTCGCAATATAGTGGAGCGCCGCCGTAAGATTCATACCTCGGAATCCAGGGCTCGTCAATGAATCTGTATAACGAGTGTTTGTAGGCTCGAATAAAAAAATTACAAAAAAATAACATGTTTATAATAAAGATTTCAATTTTATATTTAAATAAATATAATTGTATTTGAATAGTAATTTTAATGTGAATTTATTAGTTTGTTTAATTGGCTCAATTTTTTTTTAACTTCCCACGTATGTAGATAAGTATCCATGTATGCGCCCCATACATACATTGCATCAAAATCGGTTTATCCGTTCGGGAGTTATCGTTGACGAAAAGTTTTGAAAAATGTGTTTTTTTTTTACCTAAATACGCAAAATTTTCAACCAATCACTTTTTGGTCTTCTACAATATTTTAGTATTTAAAAAACTATGTCGAATGCCACGTGAATTTTAATTCCAAGAATTAAAATCGTATTAATTTTTCAAAAATTACAACTTTAAAGTATTTTTTCAAATATTTGCGTCATTGATAAATACCGAAAGTTATATTTAAAAAATCTGTTTCGCCAAAATGTTTTTTAGGTTTTTTCAAAATGTCTCAAAATCTACTGGAACAAATTAGTTCGAATTTACGTCTGTATTTATACGGCATACTGACGTTATCGTTAAAATATTCGGACAAGATTCCTGGGACCTCAAAACGTGGAATGTGAAAACTCGATTTTCTAAAATCGGAACAAAAACAGTAACTTCCTTATCTACGCGGGAAGTTAAAAAAAATGAGCCATATAAAACAACCCTCCTCTCAACAACCCTCAACTTCTGCATTACGAGGAGCTTGCACTTTAATTTGGGGACTCTCCACATTCATCTGGAGACAGCATGCATAACAGCACGGCTGGGTTTAGGGTAGCTGACAGGTTAGAAGAGCTGACACTTTTTGACTGAGACACAAATATCTTCTGCAGACATTCTTTACGATGTCGTGTTTACAGTCTGAAGTAAAATTTTATCACCATAACAAAAATCCTATCTGGTCGTCAAAGGCGTTGGGTGTTAGCTTCATACGATCATACAAGAACATTTTGTGGGGATATGATATAGATAGATATTTTTTCTCGTTCAAAGTAACTAATCTTAATAATACTTTTAAACATTATCAGGGCGAGCGAAGCGAGCCCTACACTAGGCCACTTTCTATGCACTTTTGTGGTACATTTTACTGAAACAATATCGCATTTTTAGGTTTGAGCTTCGACGTGGTAGTTTATATTCATGTCTAGATTTGTTATCTACCATAAAAATACCATTTTATAAAAATAAAAAATAGAAGGTACAATTTGTATTAGAATCTTATTACTACTAACGCCATCTCTTATTAAATTAACGAGTTAAAATTGATAGAAGATACATTTTGTATTAGAAACTTATTAAGAGACTACCTACTTCATGAATTGTTTCTTCATATTTGACTGGCGGCGCGCGGTTATCGTGCCCTCGTATAAAGGCGAGGTTCAAGTATAAACTGCAATAGCTATAGGGCCATCAGTCTGATCTGTTTGGCATCGAAGGTGTATGATAAAATCATTGAAAGGAGAATGCAAGGGAAGTTCGAAGTAATATTGTGAGAGGCACAAGGAGAATTTAGGTCTAGAGCAGGTATGTTTGCTGGGAACAGAGTAAATAGAGCGTTAGAGAGTTTCACAATATGCTTATTGAGAAACAGTACAGATGTATTAATTGATTTATATTGTATTGAGATTAATTTCCAATCTTAGCCCGTGGGCGAGGGTAAAAAGCTAAAAAAGGTATATTTACGCCCGTATCCCCGAAGAGGTAGGCAGAAGTACAACGTGTGCATCCACAGTTAGCTGAAGATACTTAAGTCCCACAATGGCCAGCCTATCGTCAGTAGGGCACTTTTCCAATTCCGGGCAAAGTTATTTTATCAGAAAACTGAAAAAACACATTTTTTCATTTTCCTAACTCTGGAATCGAACTCCGAGGGTTTATCTGAGAGAAAAATTCGAAAAATGTATTCGCTGAGTGTCTACCGTCAATTCTTCGTGCCTGCATAGGCCAAAAATATTCCAAATATTAATATTTATTATTAATTAAAACCAAATATTCCTAGTTCAAAGCCTGACGACGCGGGCCTTTGATGCAAATGTAATGTTTAGGTGAAAATACGCTGAGTTTTTTAAGTTAGATATTTATAAATAAAGTCCATACATTAAAAGATGTAATTCTCATAAAAATACTTTTATAACAATATTACTAGATAGTATAACTTTGCGAGCCCTTACAAAGCTCTGCTTTTTGCTAGTCTATGACAAGAAAAAATGTTACACATGTAGCTTTCTCTTCGTAAAAAGGCTGTCACGGAAGAGACTACGATTTTTAAAGCTTAAAAAACTTATTAGTGACGCGATGTTAAGTGGGCTAAGAGCCCGCCGTAAGGGTGTCTCCTGTGAGACCGAACCTCGGCTTAGGGCAGTATCTTAGCGATATATGGGAAAAAATATTTTTTTGCAAGAATATGGGTGTAACAAATTATTAAAATAAATTAAATTACCATAATATTCTACCATAATATGGTGTGCAAACATTTTAATTTAGGTAGATTTCTTTATAATTACTACCGGATCGTAACTCGACCACACACTGAGAAGATCCGGCGGAAGAAACTCAGCGGGCTTCTTTTTTAGTCTATTTCATGTATTACAATCATATGTATTACAATTTACTAGAATTACTTCACATCAAAAAGTTATTTTTACAATTTACAAAATATCTTATGCTCAATTCAAATTTTTACAATTTACCTAAAAATTGCCATTTTTAGGGAGATTAAGTTGCATCAGGATTTCGACACGTTAATGGCTCTTGACCAGTCTCGAGTATTGGCGAGCCGAAATAGTTTGCCGAGTTGCTGCCGGCGGCCACTTTTGCGTGTGCGTGTGAATTGCGAAGTGTAAGTTGAAATCAGAACTGTATTCAATAAAAAAATTTTTTAAACTACTACCGGATTCGAAACGCGTCCACACACTGAGAAGATACTCAGCGGGCTTGTCTTTTTTCATATAATTTTTTTTTCACAATATTACAAAATTATGATAGCTGTTGTGATGGATCATCGGATCGGATAGATTCTAAATTCTTCAAAATGACAGTGAACTTAAATGAAACCAATCAGTCATTGATATAAAAACCCAAGATGCACAGTCTCGAACAAAACTGAAACTCAAAAGTGTCTCTAATTTCATTTAAATAGTTTTAGATATGGCAAAAAGCCATATCTAAAACTATTAGTTTTAAATTGTGCGCTCATTTCAAATAGAATCGCGTCGATCGCGTCACTGTCAATTTTATTACATTTTGTACATAGCTTGGTAAAAAAAACTATAAATCTTGTGCTTAAGGTTTCGCTTTTTAAAGCATCTTCAGGACGTAATATTCTTTACCGTCCTGAAGATGCTTTAAAAAGCGAAACCGGTTGATTAATCTAAAACTATATGTCTATATGTGTAGTGAAATTAAAGTACAAGTGATTATAACCTTGTTTGGACTTGTAACAATGGAATTTCACCAAGTGCCGACGATTAAAATCTGTAAAAAAAATACTTAGCATCCCTTTAGATAATTATTTGTACAAGATAAAATAAGGAAATAGTGTTGATGCAAGCAAGTCTGGACCGTGTTATCGAACAGTTAAGCATAATTTTCTATACAACAGTCTATTATGTGTCAAATTTTCAAAAGATCATATGTGCTCGCAGCTTGTTCAATGAATCAATTTGAAAACTGACGAACATATTCGTACCGCTAATGTACAAGCCTGAGGCACAGAATACATAATAGTACAAGTAATAAGTGCCTGAGGCTAGACAATGGTAGACGGGATACTATTATCCAGTCTTTCTTTTTTCTCTAAATACTTTAGGTACTAGAAGGTAGAATTCTGCATTGTCTAGCCCGGCTCTAGTACCACCGCCTTACCTATTCCTGCCGCAATAGCGTCAGTGATTGTAGCTGTCGTATTCCGGTTTGGAAGGTAAGGTAGCCGGTAAACTTATGCATGTGGTATTAGACCTCGCCACAAGATAGCAACGCACCATTAGCACCTTTGGTGTCTATAGGCGATTGTTGAGCCTTTTTCATCAGGTGACCCATCTGCTTGTTTGCTGCTATCTTATGATATAAATAAATTATATGAACGAACTATCTGATCTAGTTTACATTTCGGTCACAAGAGATGGGATCTTTATCGTATTGGAATGAATTAAAAAAAGAAACTCAGTTATAGTAGTCAAATTTAAGCTTATATTTAAAGAAATACAAAATAATCAAAGTAATGAGACTTCTACATGCCTATTGCCTAATACAAAACCCATAGGTACAATCAAAAACAACTCAATATTTGGCAGTATAATTACTTTTGCATGATCGTTTACTCAAACTATAACAGTACATTGTTACAAATACATCAAAGTTATTCCTAAATGTGTTGCAGGGTACACAGATTTAATAATTATTATGTTAATAATAATTAACAATACTTGTATCCAGGGCCGTCTTAGGCTATGCTGGGGCCCTTGGGCACACAAGAATTCGGGGCCCTTTTGGAATGTAAAGAAAGCACATTATACAATTTTTTTCACTATAAACTGCTTTATTAATCCTATATATTTTATCATAACGCAATATGTCATTAATGATATTAGTATGTATGCTATTGTTTTTTTATTGTCATTACGATATTAGTTTCTTTCGAGATTTCTGTTTAACAATTCTTCTATTAAATCCTCAAACTCAATTTTATAAAGAATATCATGTTCTGTGCTCATAATTAACAAACTACTTAGCCGTTCTTGTAACATTGTTGTTCGCAATTCATTTTTTATTCTCTTAAGCTGCGAAAATGCTCGACCATTTTATTTTGATATTAAATGTAAGAGAAAATGTCGATCCTTCGGGGCCCTCTGAAGATAGGGGCTCTGGGCACTGGCCCCGAGTGCGCTTATGGTAAAGACGGTATTGCTTGTATCAGAATGTACCCCTCTTCGAAAAATCTTGAAATTTGTAAATCTTAACCGAAGACCATATGAATATTAATAGACACGCCATTGGGAAGGAAACGTGTCGCCGCGCATATGAGCAAACGCTCCTATCACTGTCAAAATTGTCATACATTTGTAGATATACTTATCGTGAATCCATGTTGTATTGTTTTATCATACCGAACAAGAGAACAGGTTTTAAAAATTACTCTTGGAGTGATTTTATTTCATCGGTAAGTAGTACCTAACTGACTTAAGAAATTGTCTTGAAAGGCGTATCCATTTAATCCGTGGTCTTAATTGTCTTATGTGCCATACATAATATCTGGGTTCTGTACCATGGCCTTAGCTATTCCTGTCACCATTAGTCCAGTCAAATAGGAGATTTACAATACTTTTATCATATAGAAGAATACATTCCTATGACACAATATCAAATTAATAGTAAGTATAATAAAGACATAATATGATTATATTTTATTTGACAAAATTTTGGATATTTATTAATGTTATATTATAAATCATCCCAAATAAATGTATAAGTTATACAAAAATATAAGACAATGATAATTAACAAAACATTTAAAATTATCCTGTACCTAATGTAAAAGATGTTCAGTTTAAACAGTTTTATTCTGTACCTTTAAAAAAACTTATGATAAACAAAATGCCTTACAAGCGTAAGTAAAAATTGACTTTTTGGCTGTATATACGAATATAATTAAACGTTAGTTTTGTCATTATGGATATAGAGTAGTCGTGTTTAATTCTAGGCAATTATATCAGTGATCAGTCACATTTTTAATATTCAATTAAAAGCGTCGATATCCCATATCCCTGCATACCAGGACCAGCAACATTGTTACTTTTTTAAATTACTTAAATGTTTAATTAAGAAACTCAACGAAAGTTAAACTGATGTCAGACCTAGTAGCCAGGCCTTATTAACCGGGTAATTTTCAAACTTAGGTGCATAACATAAGCAGCAGTCAGTGCCAGTACATAAGGAGCGTTTTGATTACGTTTGGCTCTACGTTAACCTTAAAATACTAGTTTCCTTATGGAGTAAAATTGTAAAATGGTTTAAATCAATAAACCAACTTATAGAGGATTTTTAAATTTATCTTTGTTATTCGCTCTCCTAAGTTTTTCCTGCATTGTACATGGTTTTGGCTTAAACCGGTTTATGTAAGTAACCTTTTATAAAAACCGCTATTCTCTATTAACTGGTATTTTTAAACCAGTTTCAAACCCTGTTTCTAACAGTGAAAACCGACTCTACTTACTTCATATGTTAGGAAGGCATATTGTTTGGGGTTTTCGTATTAAAAAGTAAACACTTAAGTTGCCGCAAATACGCTTCTACTATAAATGGTATATTGTTAATGTGATTTTTGCCGGGCGGTGGAAAAAAATTTAAAGTTTAACAGTTTAAAGTTTAAAGTACCTAAGTTACGCAAATTGATATCATTTTTACATAAGAATAACACTGGATTCTGCAAATAAAGTCATTAATATAATTACATAGTTGAAAACAAAACTTAAAATTAAACAAACAATGGCACTTAATACATAAAATATGTGCAAGCGCCGATCCAGCGTTGTAATAACTGACCTTAATTAAGGTTGATATGCTGATGCTGTATTATATCGCAAAGAAATTATATACTTATAGGTATTTTATCGACAGATAATATACCTATAGGTATAATAAAAAACTGAGTTAGCCAACATTTTTTGCAATTTAAAGTTTTTCTATAAAAACCCAATAATCAATCAATCAAAAAATTTTTATTCTAATATATTTTTGTGTCTTTGTGATTTAGCATATCTATCGGGAGCGGGTCAGATTCCGACACGCTCTTGGCGAGTTTTGGGTGGCTGTGATCAAAACCTCTTTGGAAGGCTGGATCCGCGCTTGGATATGTGCACACAGAGTCGGACTGGACCGGAAGAGCCCTGGTAGGTCTCCACAAATCGGTACTCGAAATGGAAAATGTAGATGGAATACTATTTATTATCCAGTCTTTCAATTACACTTTATGACTAAGTTATCTATTTTAGTTTACATTTAGGTCGCAAAAGCTGGAACCTAGTCTAAGTGGGTCCCCCTATCCTATCTATTGCCTGGCTTGCGGACAGCCCAGTAGATTTCCCGAGGATGCTGGGACCCGAGACAAACCGCAACTCGATTTATGGCCAGTCCGACGCTGTCTACATGTGTAAGTAAAATTAACATTAAACGTGAGAAATATTAAGGACGATAAATTTGTATTCAATTGCTATAGACGAGAGGCTGGTGCTGATAAGATGGTACACTTAAAATAGCCCCTGATTGGAATTTCGTATATGTTTGTCCAATCATTATTAGAATCAGCAGGTAAATAACTGTAAGAAAACAGAGACAACAAATTTAAAACAAAAAGTCTATATAATTAAAAAAACTTTTTAACCTACATAAAATAGGAGGAGATTGGTGATTCTTCAGTCCAATTTTTTCCCCGTGTTGGTCCCGGGCTCTTTTAAAGAATAGGCTAACTGCTCTTCTGCCAGGCAGGTTACCTATTCCTATTTTCATCTTATTATATTTTTATCTACAACAGTAGACAGTCAGTAGGGAGATAAACAAATTCTAGGTACACCCATGCGTACAGTAGATATGCAATTTACCATTTTCTGCTGCATTTTACAGCCACAACAGTGTAACTACCGTCTTGTTGCTATCCCATATTTACAAAAATGGGTTAGTTTGTAATGGATATGGCGCTTGGCAGTAAATTAGTCAGAACTTTTTAGTTCGTAAAATATGGAATGAGCTCCCTAAGTCTGTATTTCCCGAAAAGTATAACATTGGATCTTTTAAGAGGAGGATTAACGAATTTATATAATTGTGTATATTTATTTATAAATAGGGGAACCGATCTTGATATACTGAGTCAAGTCAAGATAAGTGTGCGGAATTTGCGAGATTGATGAGCAGCGTAAAGAAATAATTTCACGAAACTTATCATTAAACCTGTTAACTATTATTTATTATTAACCACACCTATCGATCACTACAAGAATTAAAACTAACACTGCCTCAGTTGGCAGTACGAAACGTTGTGTCGTCGTTGTGTGTGTAAACTTAATTCCATTGAGTCAATCATTGAAAAAAGAGACATTATATAAATCGGGAGATTGAATGGGGAAGTATTTGTGATTTACGTTCAATGCCCTTAAAGTCCATGCCACCCACAAGTGTAGAAGCAGAAAGGGCTTTTACTGCTGCGAAACTTGGGATACTTTATTCTATGTGTCAATATATTTTTTTTAAAAACAAGCCATACGTATTCCTAATTTATATGTAACTATTAATTAAAATCGGCTACACTTTGCAGCATATGTATTGGGATTCATTGTTCCTGCAAATGTAGAGATTTCAATCAAACTGCACGTTTGAATGCCCTGATAAATTCTTGTGTTCCTCCCTAGAGGCTAAAGTTAGCATTTCGTACACTTGCTTACATACACACACATGCACATTAAAATATGTGCCTACATTTAATTAGTACTTTCACGCTCTATAATAATATTTTATAACCTTTGTCATATTATAATAAACAAATAATTTGCGAATAAAAATACTGACATGTTTAATAATTTAGATAAAACAAATGACATAATCAGGGCGAGCGAAGCGAGCCCTACACTAGGCCACTTTCTATGCACTTTTGTGGTACAGTTTATTGAAAAAATATCGCATTTTTAGGTTTGAGCTTCGACGTGGTAGTTTATATTCATGTCTAGATTTGTTATCTACCATAAAAAATACCATTTTATGAAAATAAAAAAATAGAAGGTACAATTTGTATTAGAATCTTATTACTACTAACGCCATCTTTTATTAAATTAACGAGTTAAAATTGATAGAAGATACATTTTCTATTAGAATTTTTGAACTTATTAAGAGACTACCTACTTCATGAATTGTTTCTTCATATTTGACTGGCCGCGCGCGGTTATCGTGCTCTCGTATAAAGGCGAGGTTCAAGTATAAACTGCAATAGCTATAGGGCCATCAGTTTGATCAGTTTGGCATCGAAGGTGTATGATAAAATCATTGAAAGGAGAATGCAAGAGAAGGGAAGTTCGAAGTAATATTGTGGGAGGCACAAGGAGAATTTAGGTCTAGAGCAGGGATGTTTGCTGGGAACAGATTAAATAGAGCGTTAGAGAGTTTCACAATATGCTTATTGAGAAACAGTACAGATGTTTTAATTGATTTATATTGTATTGAGATCAATTCCCAAACTTAGCCCGAGGGCGAGGGTAAAAAGCTAAAAAAAGGTATATTTACGCCCGTATCCCCGAAGAGGTAGGCAGAAGTACAACGTGTGCATCCACGGTTAGCTGAAGATACTTAAGTCCCACAATGTGACAGGTGCCCAGCCTATCGCCAATAGGGCACTTTTCCAATCCCGGGCAAAGTTGTTTTATCAGAAAACTGAAAAAACACATTTTTTCATTTGCCTGACTCTGGAATCGAACTCCGAGGGTTTCTCTGAGAGAAAAAATCGTAAAATGTATTCGCTGAGTGTCTACCGTCAATTCTTCATGCCTGCGTAGTCCAAAGTTTTGAAGGTTTATTTAAATAAAACATTTTTTGATTTTGATTTCGTAAATCGACGTAAAACCAGGAACTTCCTGATTTTAGAAAACACAAATTATTTCAGCAAAATGTCAAAAATGTGTTTTTTATAAGATCAACCTTCATTTTTAATACATATTTTTCCTTGAAAATACCAACAAAAAAAAACAAATATTCCTGGTCCAAAGCCTGACGACGCGGGCCTTTGATGCAAATGTTTAGGTGAAAATACGCTGAGTTTTTTAGATTAGATAATTATAAATAAAGTCCATACATTAAAAGATGTAACTCTCATAAAATTACTTTTAAAACAATATTACTAGATAGTATAACTTTGCGAGCCCTTACAAAGCTCTGATTTTTGCTAGTATCTATAATAAATTAATTTTTGGCTTGCATTCATAGGCAAATTGCCGAGATTGAGTGACATGTTAATTTAGTATGGAAACGCCATTGAATCCTACTATGTATTTTTTGTACTATAACTTTGTTCCGTAACACTTTAATAGATTTTACCTAAGAACGTTTTTTACTTGGAGTATATAAATTTATCTATGGCTTTTTAATTGTACCGTTGTCATCTTTCGATTTACATAGGTTCGATCATTGGCCAAGAAAATATATTTAAAAATGCAAAAAAAACTTCTTACAGAAATCGTCTTTATATAGTAATACTTATATATCGATAAATTGATCACCTTTTTTAAGGACTATCACTTGTTTTATTTTGCCTTGTATACCATAATTAATGGGTTTGTGGGATTCAATGTCGTATCCATTCTAAGATAACGTCACACAATCCCGGCAAATTGCATTACTATTCCCACGGACTATTCCGATTTATGGTAATATCAATTTAATTAGGTACACATTCAGTGTCAATTGCTTATTCTGAATTTGTTATGCTATCAATTATAAAAAATATCTAATATGGTTGCGTGTTGTCAAGTGTGCCACGAATTTAAGTCGCATTGAATTCATGAGTGAAACATATGAGTCGTCGCGTGATGCCTGGCTTGGCTACTCGGCACTTAGTTACTTGGCTACTTTTTAACCGACGTGAAACTTTGATAAAATGAAAATTGTGCCGATGACACCAAAAGCACAAAATACCGGACTAACAGAAGACAATGTAAATACAAGCATATTCGAGCAACGCACACATACGGACGCAATATCTCGGAATAGTCGGGACAGTTTGTTCCAGTATTTTGTGCCAAAGTTGAAAACGGCTGCCCTAAAGTATATAGTATTTAACACTTACCTGTACTCAAGAGTGCGAGGAAGCCAGCGCCAATATTCATACTAAAAAGTATTATAGTAAAAATGACACAAGAAATTTCGCCCAATATCCCATATACTAAGTACGCTTTTAGTAATCCAGTATGTTTCTGAAAGAAAGTGAATTTGTATTATAGAGGAATCGAACTCTTAACATAAAAATCCCCTATTTCCCGTCCTACCTCCTTCCGTCTATTTTCTCAAGACTCAAGGGGTAAGTGGAAGTTCAGATAGTGTACTGTACCCACGATTAACCACTGATACTTATGGTGTGGCTAGACATAATATCGGGCTACGGTGAAGATTCGTGTTGTCACGATGTGATCGGGTTATCGCGGAACTGCATCGCGAAGGGGTTCAGCGTGTCACTGCAGTGGTCGTCAAACTGCGTCGACAAAGAAACAATAATACTATAATAAAAAGAAACTATAATTTACTTGAGTGCATATGTTTAATTACTTCATGTATACGCCTTATTTTGATATTATCATAGCTTATCGACGTATGCTATTTTATTTGTTCCATGACAGAATGGAAATAGCATGCGACAATACGACCATTCATGGTTATAAAGGAGTATCGTCATTTCCTAACCTTTTCGATTGACATAAGAACAAACAGTAGAATAAAATTAAAGAATTTAAGGAAGGAATGTAAATGTATTAAGGGCGACTTGCACGAAAATGTTTAAATCATTTTAAGTCACTAAATACGTTTAGGGCGGCTTGTAACAAAATGCTTAAATCATTTTAAGTCACTAAATACGTTTAAAGTGACAGCTTTTAAGGCGTTTTGACATTTGCTAAACATATTTAAGGGACTAAATGCATTTAAGCATTTTGGTGCAAGCCGCCCTTAAAGTGATAGCGTTTAAGGCGTTTTGACATTTGCTAAACATGTTTAAGAGACAAGCCGCCCTAAGAATTTAAGAAGAAAATAATTTAGTAAATGTTACAATATTCTTTATCGCGTGCCGCACTACCAACTGCGGTTCCTAGTTTGACCAGTGATATTATGGTGTAAGCAGTTGTCGCGATGTAGTTCGCAACACACATCGCGATTAAGCGAATCTTCACCGTAGGCCGATATATGTAGCCGCGACGTTAGAGTTAATACCGGTTGAAAAAATTAACGAAATAAAGGCTCGGTTTTTGATATGTCGTCCCTCTCGCTGGCTGGCTGGCATGCGACAGAGGCAATGATAACTAGTTAAGTACGGTCAGCAAAATTGTAGCAAAGAATAAGGATACAATTAATTGTAATACGTATGCGTTTTTCAAATCTACCAATATTTACCAACTTTGTGTAGTTCATCTACCATTTTTCTAAATTATAGTTGGCAACACTGCAACACTAACTATTTTTATGATTACTTTATAATAATGTTAATAGTGTATAATTAACTACCAATAACCACAGACCGATTTACAATCGAAAATTATTTAAAAAAACATTTCATTTAAAAAAGGTGCTAAGTATGACAATAATTATTGGGTTAATTTTTGATTCTTATTTCCTAACTAAAAAAAAATAACCATCAAATAATAAAAAGTAGATCATCACAGACTATCAAAGGGCCATCAAATTATTTCAAACAAAAAAATTAAAATAACTGAATTCGGGCATACTATAATTGGTTATCGCCAGCAGAAGCTCCGTTTTTTACTAACTTTTTAGGGTTTGGAATCAAACGATTTCCTTAATCAAAAACTTGTTTTCACAAACCTACAATATTTTTTAAAAACCTATTTAACGATACCCCACACAACGGGGTACGCGAGAAAAAAATTAAGATCCCGACTTTACATGTAGCAGAGCTTCCCTAAAAAAAAATATTTTAAAAAGAACCATAAGCTAAGGTTTATTCTTAAAATTATTACTGTTTTACCTGTACGCAACATTTTCTTACCAGACTGCATGTCCTTTATTTAGAAAATTTTAGAATTGAAAAAAATATCGTGTGTAAGTTCACACGCAGTAGAAGTGAAATTTAAGTTGCAGTCAAATCTTAATGGTTGTACTGTTTATAAACTACTTATTTTATTCATGCCTTGACTTGTCCTTATCCTCATCTTTATTTGCATCCTTCTTTTTATCCTTATTCACATACTTATTCTTATTTCGCCGGCTTATTCCTATACATTTATTCTATTAGATATAGTAGTGCATATCTTTTATTTCTATCACGTCTGGACTTATCGGTGTCTGTATTGTCGAGTTTTCAAATCTCAACGATTTTATAAAATTTCGATTCAAAAAATGCCTCTAAATTATAAAGATTCTATACACGTTCGTCTAATAAAATAACTCTAATTCTTACCTTCACAATCCCAGCCATTAACATGATAGCAAATAATAAATGTATTGACAGAACTGCGAACAATATTCCCAAGAAAAGGTTTAATGTTAAACCAAGAACATATTTGGCGTTGTTAGGAGGATCTATGGAAAAATGCTCGAATGACGATTCATAAGAATAATCAGCACTGTTCAATGCGACGTTAACGTAAATAATTACTATCAGATTTGCAATCCAGGCGATAATCGTTTTAGTCTGAAAATATAAAATATAAAAATATAAAAGTAAATAAAAAAAATACAGTGTATTTTCGGTATATAAAAAAGCAACTTTTTACCAAGTTTCGTAAAAAAATCTATTTTTGTAGGAGACAAAAATAAAAAATCAAAAAGTCTGTTTTTCAAATTTTTCGCATAATTTTGAGATTATATGAAAAAAGTGCAAATACAAAAGTTGTAGATTTTCTTATTGCCGATAACTTTGCCATTCATTTTTTTCGATAGGACTCTTACTTTTGCCGAAAATCGTGATAAACCGTTTTGACCCCTTAAAATCCGGGGGGATTTTAAGGGGGCACAACGGCCCCGGTCTAACAGTGTAAGAAAAAGGTCATTATTACTTTCTTATCCAGATGGCTGGTCCTTTTTTGTTGTGGAATTTTTATTTTCACACACGAATGTAATGTGTTCATTGCTGGGTCTCACCGCGCCCGCGTACTTAACTCTCGAGTCTTGAACCAGCCGTTTATATTGTGTGGTGTATCATGTTGTATTTTATAAAAGTTATTTTTAAAATTTTTAATTTTTTAAATAAATAGCACAGAATTACAATATATTAAATTTACAAAATAGAAGTAAAAAAGTTAATAGAAGTAAAAGTTAGATCATTTATATATATATATATATATATATATATATATATATATATATATATATATATATATATATATATATATATATATATATATATATATATATATATATATATATATATATATATATATATAATTTAGATATATGCGTGATAATATGTAACCTATATGTTGACCCGACCTGTTTGAAGTAAATCCATGCAGTACTTTTTGAGTTTACCCCGGACATACATACAGACAAACAGACGAAAATTCTAAAAACTATATTTTTGGCTTCGATATCGATTCTAGCCACAAGTATTCTTTAAAAAATATTCAATTTACAGTTTTGACTTTCCTACGATTTTATTATATGTTATTAGATAAGGAAGTATATTGAACTCTAAATGGCACACTACCAATCATTTTTCGATTCTTTCAACTTATTCGAAAAGCCCCTAAAAGCCCTTTTTTCAAATTAATGTAGAGTATAAATATTTTTTTTTTTTTGAAAAATCGTTACTGGTTTTTGTGAAATATTTATTCAAGATTTTAAAAATTGCTTCAAATTTTTTGAGCAATTATTGATTGCTGATTAGTTGCTGAGATGTTGATGGTTAAAAACAAAAAGCTCATTTTCTATGCAAACTTCAATACATCAATAAAAAATGGTCGTATCGAATATTTTAGAAACAAAAATTGAAGCTGAATAAAGAAGTTATCCGATCCGTATGGTGAAGTTGAAAAAAAATCCGAGTTCGTAGAACAAAAAAAACAACCAAAAAAAATGTCGAAAAAAATCTTTTGGTATGTCTTAGAATTGAGTGATAGACGTTGCTTGATAAGTTTTTTCATCATAAGGTCTCAAAATTAGAAATTTTAAAATGCAATTTTTTAAATTCCGATATGACCATTATTAACAAAAATACTACTATTTAAAAAACCCCTAAAAATTTGAATTTTCACTAATATATGTACGTGCTTCGGATTCGTTTTCGTGCAAGAAAAGACCACTTATAATAAAACCGTGTATTTATAACACAAATATACCAAACACCACAATGCAATACGTACTACTACGTACCACGTGCAACTGTCTACCTTCATTTACATGTTGCTGTTGGGTGTTGATAAGTTGTATTTATAAACAAACAAGATATCTGTGCATTGGGTACATAGTAATGTATTTTTGGGATGATGTGTCCAATTAAGTATATTTTAATTTGTTTTTTATTTTGTTATTTGTATTATGATATTGTATTGTTTTTTTTTTTTAATTTTCTTTATTTTTAGCTATCCCCATTCAATTTTTAGCTATCAAATTTTCACAAAGGGCCCCGACTGTTAATCGTTCTGTGATGAATTAAAATTCATGGATTGTTTTATTTGTATGTACCTACATCGATTATAGAACTATTTCAATGGTGAAATTATTCATTATTACTTAACATGATTCTAAACTACTGGGCTTGTTTCTTTCTTTTTAGCTTTCATTTCAGGCAATGAACCTTTTCTAAAGATTAAATGCAGTCGGGTTTTTTGTTTTCAATATTTTTTTTATTTTACATTTTTTAGTTAGGATTCATTAATTTCAATATTAAAATTATAAGATGGTAAATTACGCAATCTTGACATTTCATTCAGAGAGTAAATATCGTGGGGATTATTAAGTAATTTATGGTGGTCTAAACTATTTATTATTAGCCCCACTAGAGACCTAACCCGGCTCAAAGTAACGCATGCTTTGAGCCGGGTTAGGTTCGATTCTGACTTTCACTCCAGGAACATTGTTTTTAATTGCTTTGTCGTCAAATTCTACATAGGTAAACAGCCTATGACAATTCTCCGTCTTCCAATTGGTCCCTTCGAAGAACTGGTCCATTGTATAATATTATATTCAATTAACCTCTTTTATTTATATTTTGCATTAATTTCCCCGTTGTAAAGGCAGAATAATGAAACACTAATTAAAGTATACGTGTAAAGAAGGTACTTGTTATAAGTAGGAAAATGGTTTTAAACAAATTTAAATCGTTATATGTACATATATCCTAAACTATTAGATACCTACCTCTGTTGTACCTACCTATTTAAAATTATGAATGAAACCGGTATCTTAAAAATAGAGCATCTTCTTATGATTTCGAAACTCGAGATCTGATAATACCCTATTTTAGAAAATGGGGTAAAATCAAGGACGTTCCGAATTTTCAAAATTTTTATTTACCTAGTGGGAAGTTAAAAAAAGGTAAAGTAAAAGTATTAACGCACTATTAAATAGGTAGGTACCTAATAAAACCAGCTAACTAACGCCCTGACCGCCCCGTTTTTGCTTAAGTAGCAACCCTAACTACCAATCAACAGGGCTTGGAGACAGATTATAATAATATAATGGCTACAAGCGTAACTCGGGTTTGATTCTAAGCAGGGACAAGTATTTGTTTGAAAAACACGTATGTTTGTATTTCTGGTTTGAATGCTCATGAAATAACCAAGCGAAGCTTTGTGACGATAGACGCAAATGCGGCCGCAGCATTAGAGATGCCACGAATATACGTCGCCAAATATTCACGTGATTTTGGTGAATATTTGGCGACGTATTTGTTCTCCCCGTGTTGGTCCCGGGCTCCTTTGAAGAATAGGCAAACTGCCGTTCTGTCAGGCAGATCGTAAAAGGTGACCGATTGGCTATACGAGCCACTACCATCGTGGATACTAGGTGGTAGAGTTATGCATTGTCTCGCCTGGGTCTGGCCTCTGGTACCACCGCCTTACCTATTCCTGTCGCAATAGCGTCAGTGCTTGTCACTGTCGTGTTCCGGTTTGGAGGGTGAGGTAGCCGGTAAACTTTTGCATGTGGCATTAGACCTCGCCACAAGATAGCAACGCACCATTAACGCCTTTGATGTCTATAGGCGATGGTTGACTCTTTCCATCAGAAGACCCATCTACTTGTTTGCTATCTTATGATCTAAAAAAAACATTAGCGAGTTCGGAGTTGATCGTATCACAAGGTACAGGTATTATTTGTTTATGACGATAGAGTGCAGTAAGCAGATGGTTCTACTGATAGAAAGATGGAAAGATAAAACATCGCCTATAGACACCAAAGATGTTAATGGTGTGTTGCTATACGTGTGACAGGATAGCATTGCCACATGCATAGGTGTACCGTCTACCTTACCCTCTTAACCGGAACAGGACATGATAATCATTGACGCTATTGTGGCAGGAATAGGTAAAGCAGTGGTACTAAATATCCGGGCAAGACGTTGTAGAAATCTAACACCTAATAGTCATGATGGTAGTGACGGAAATAGCCAATCAATCGCCTCTTACGACCTGCCTGGTAGAACGACAATTGGCCTATTCTTCAAAGAAGCCCGGACCTGTACGGAGTAAGAACTACTGAACCGATTTTGATAAAGCTTAGACAGTTCCCTAAGTTGTTATATAACTTATTTTAAATCAAAAATAATTATCTTGGTATGTCTTTTATTTCCCGAAAAATTCCTGGACAAACATACAAATATACACACACTTACGCAATTTTAGTACACGTGCTTGGACGCCTAAATATATCATACCTACTCAAATGTTATCCAATTCCAACAATATTACATACATACCTATATGTCAAACTGATAACCTCCATTTTTTCGTCGGTTGAAAATATTGTCTAACTGATGATAAATACTGATTAATGAAATGAATACCGAATAACAAATACTGAAGTAGGTAGGTATATAGGTGTGTATAAAGTACGTGAATACAAATAGGAAAATTAACTTTAAATCGGTATATATCTTAAACTACTATTTAAAAAGAAAAATGATGAATAAAACCCAAAATTATTTTTAAATACCTATTCAACGATACCCCACATGATATTGTTCATCAATATATTTTTTTTAAATTTTGACAATATGGCGCCTGGTGGTTTCCATGGTGGGTTTAAATAAATGTCATGTCTTTAGTGACAATCGCAAGGTTAAGACGAATCGATCGACATGTGAATCATCAAAATCAGCCCATGCGTTTGGCCTCTAGAATGCCACATAGGAACAAACATACACACATACATACATATATGTATAGACTGATAAACACAATACCCTCCAGCAGTCGGGTAAAAAGGTTTTAAATTGATAGTAATATATACAAATTACTTACTAAATTGATGATGGCAAAAATAAGTGTTCCCGTTTCAACCTCCAAACAGTACAGACATTTTCCTTTGGCACACATCTTGACACTAAAAGAAACATTTTATGGAGATTAGCATAACAAAATAAATATAATTACGCAGATTCCCTATATATTGTAGGCAGAGTCAAGTGAAAAAAAGCAGACAAATTGGGTGGTGATCGATATCGCCGCTTTTGCCAAAATGATGTCTACTAACTAACCATCAAAAGAGTGCGGGCTACTACTGAGACTTAACTAGACAGAAGTACTTAAGAGACTTAACTAGTAGAAGTATCTCCACGCCTGTATCCCGGAAGAGGCATGCAGAGGTACAACAAGTGCAAACACGATTTGAGCCGAAGATACTTGGTCCTATAATGTGATAAGTGGCAAAAGCCTATCGCCAACCAAGCACTTATCCAATGCTGGGAAACGTTGTTTTTATCAGAAAACTAAAAACAAATTCTGATAAAAACAAAAATTGAACCCGGGGCCTCATGTGGTCTACGCCGGTTGCCGACACCGGACCACTGGACTACAATGTCGAAATATATTAAACATTTTCATTTCCCTGTGTTGGTCCGGGCTCATTTCAAGAAACGACCAACTGCCGTTCTGCCAGACAAGTTGTGTTGCGGATCACGACTTTACCTTTATAACTGTGTAAAACACACGATTTTACATTTTACCAAATTGCCAACACACTTCAATATTATAATAGCACGTAGGTTCCAACGAATTGTCGCACAGAGCTGTAATGTCTCTGGTTTATGGCGAGGCATCGCGACAAACGGGAAAAAACTGGTTTACGATTCACATTTTTTTGTATTGATTGTTAAATAACAATTTTACAAAAATTACTAAAGAATGTGCACGGAATGTGCTAACTTATTACATGGTAGAATGTACTTTAATTGATCATATAAAATTCCGAAAACAGGCTAAAAAAAATCTCTAAAGCAAATAATTTGTTAATAATATTTCTAATCTTCCACATGATTTTTATATGGTGATATTTAGTTGATGTGCTAAATTTTAGTTTTCAGCTGATGTCCTATATTTATTTATCCGAAAATTAATATGTTTCCCAGCGGTTGCAGAACATACCGCGCTACCCATTTTCTGTAGAACTGACGCACGTCGAATTACCTCGCCTTAAAGCTTTTAAGTTCAAAACGTTAGAGGCGACCATGCGCGGGTATTATGTTTTCGACCATAAATAATCTCCTAATAGCTTTTACTTCTCTTCTGCAGAGAAATAAAAGGGTATAGAACATTATCTCTTGCAATTTTGACGAATATTTGTATTTGTTATTAAGAAATAACAACGGTCGAGATTAGGGTATTTCGGCACTCATTTTGATACAAAAGAGTCGGCCTCTACACAAATTAATAATTCTACAGGCTTTCATGATATTTTTATTAAAAACTAGCTGTGCCCGCGACTTCGTCCACGTGTTTTTTTTTTAAAAGTAGCTAAGTTACTCCTTATTACATCAGATATCTACCAGTGAAAGACCCGTCAAAATCAGTACAGCCATTCCAGAGATTAGCCGGACAGACAGACAGACAGACAAAAATCGTAAAAAGTGTTATTTTGGTATGTGTATCGTGTACCTTTACATCCATATGCATTTAATTAAAACCGGTTATTTTGATATTACAAACAGACACTTCAATTTTATTTGTTTGTATGTATAGATATTAGATATAGTTTTTAAGAGCGTTTTAAATTCGTTATTTTAATGTCCGAATTTCGTTTGACTTTATGTATTACATATATCCATACTAATATTATAAATACGAAAGTAACTCTGTCTGACTGTCTGTCTCTTCTTCACGCCTAACCCACTGAACCGATTTGGATGAAATCTGGCACAAAGATAGTTTAAGATCCGAGAAAGGACATAGGATAGTTGTTGTCCCGAAAATCCCACGGGAATGCGAGTAAAATCTCGGGACTGTCTATCTTTAAAATCACGGTAATAAGGAGTAACTTAGGCTACTTTTATCATAGATTTTTTAGACGCGGACGAAGACGCGGGCACAGCTAGTTGAAATATAAAACATTTTAAATCACGGTAGACATTAGGAAATTCGAACAACCTAATCTCGGTCCCTTTACATACTCCATGCCATGTGTGTTCTTCTCTTTTTCTATTTAAAACTAAATAGGTATCACCATATAAAAATCACGTGGAAAATTAGAAATATTATGAACAAATTACTTGTTTTAGAGATTTTTATAGCCTGTTTTCGGAATTTTAAACAATCGAGTAAAGTACATTCTATCATGTAATGAGTAAGTACATTCCTTAGATAATACGTTACGTGCTTCGGGTTCGTAATTTGGAAAAAACGCCACTTATATTAAAACCGTGTATTTACAACACAAATATACAAAACAACACAATTATATACGTAAATACACAATACACACTATTCACATTCACTAAACTTAACCGTCTACGCTGAACAAAAACACTTCTCTTCACACTGGTCGCCCGTATTATTGCTTCCAATCGCTGTATAAAACTGCTCCCTATTTGTCGACTCATTCCTATTTATACACAGGGTAAAGTTCGATAAAAATCGCGAATGTTCTGAAATCATCACGTAAACAATGCTAATCGTAAACAAATTATTATTTTAATGTAAACAAGTCCTGTTACACCCTTATGTCTTAAGCGATAAGGTCAATTATGGCATAACTATTCGGATGACGGTCGGTTATTCGTTTATTAATAGAAGTAGCTATCTCTTTCTTTTATTTCTAGATTTCTCCAGCGCTTCAACTCTTCACATTTCTAGATTATTCGCAACAATATCTTTAGGTAGGTATATCGTGTATTTTTTGTAAAACAATCAATACATAAAAATGTTAAGTAAACCAGTGTTTTTTCGTTTGTCTCCAATGCCTCGCCTTAAATATTGATTATAAAATAAAATAATGTCTTTACAGTTATTTGTGCCCGCGACTAAGACCGCGTAAAAAAATCATTATCATTATCATTATCCATATTATATAATAAAACTAAGTTGATAAAATGTGTGTGCCAATAAAACTTAAAAGGGAGTCCCGGTACGATAAAGGGACTTATATAGTGTGATAGCCCTTTATCCCCCCTCGAACAAGAAAGTTCCCATTTTAATCGAAAGGGCGTATTTTTAAAGATATTAGGGCTTTTCTAACCCTTCAACTTGGAAATTAAGTGTGGTGGCGCCATCTGTTGTCGAGTATTTGAACTTCATTCAGAACAACGATTATTTGGGTTGCATTTCGAAAGGCGCTGCGAGAAATTGGAGCATGTGTAGTAATGACGCGAAATTTAAAATTCCAGTTTCAATAAAGTCTTAAATTACATTTGTTATATTTCAACTACCACGTAATCTTATATAACTCCCGAGCGAAGCTGGGAATCATAGCTAGTTTATAATAAAACTAAGTTGATAAAATGTGTGTGCCGATAAAACTTAAAAGGGAGTCCCGGTACGATAAAGGGACTTATATAGTGTGATAGCCCTTTATCCCCCCTCGAACAAAAAAGTTCCCGTTTTAACCTAAAGGACGTGTTTTTAAAGATATAAGGGCGTTTCCAACCCTTAAGTGTAGTGGCGCCATCTGTTGTGGAGTATTTGAACTTCATTCAGAACAATGATTATTTGGGTTGCATTTAGAAAGCGCTGCGAGCAATTGCAGCATGTGTAGTAATGGCACGAAATTTAAAATTCCAATTTCAATAAAGTCAATATTACATTTGTTATATTTCAACTACCACGTACCTAATCTCATATCAACTCCCGAGCGAAGCCGGGCATCATAGCTAGTTCTAATATAAAAGTCCTGGGGTTTTACCCCCATAGTTCCCGTTCCTGTGGGATTTCAAGGATAAAACCTACCCTATGTCCTTTCTCGGGTCTCAAACTATATTTGCACCAAATTTCATCCAAATCGGTTTAGTGGTTAGTGTGAAGAAGAGTCAGAAAGAGAGTTATTTTCGCATTTACAATGTTATTAATACATATAAAAACAATGCATCAAATCTAAACTCAGGCTACCGCTAACCTAATTGGAAATGTTCAAATTCCAATTTCAATAAAGTCAATATTACATTTGTTATATTTCAACTACCACGTACCTAATCTCATATCAACTCCCGAGCGAAGCCGGGCATCATAGCTAGTTCTAATATAAAAGTCCTGGGGTTTTACCCCCATAGTTCCCGTTCCTGTGGGATTTCAAGGATAAAACCTACCCTATGTCCTTTCTCGGGTCTCAAACTATATTTGCACCAAATTTCATCCAAATCGGTTTAGTGGTTAGTGTGAAGAAGAGTCAGAAAGAGAGTTATTTTCGCATTTACAATGTTATTAATACATATAAAAACAATGCATCAAATCTAAACTCAGGCTACCGCTAACCTAATTGGAAATGTTCAAATTCCAATTTCAATAAAGTCAATATTACATTTGTTATATTTCAACTACCACGTACCTAATCTCATATCAACTCCCGAGCGAAGCCGGGCATCATAGCTAGTTCTAATATAAAAGTCCTGGGGTTTTACCCCCATAGTTCCCGTTCCTGTGGGATTTCAAGGATAAAACCTACCCTATGTTCTTTCTCGGGTCTCAAACTATATTTGCACCAAATTTCATCCAAATCGGTTTAGTGGTTAGTGTGAAGAAGAGACAGAAAGAGAGTTATTTTCGCATTTACAATGTTATTAATACATATAAAAACAATGCATCAAATCTAAACTCAGGCTACCGCTAACCTAATTGGAAATGTAGTTATTTTATATGAATGATAATACCTCTTAACTTTAAGAGTAATTGCGTTAAGAATAATTAGACTAGGAAAAAATAAAGCAAATAAATGATCACCATCATGATGGTAAAATACCGTTATATCTCGGTCGTAAAATACCGTAACGTCTCATTCGGATTTAATAGGTACCACACCATTACATTTTTCCGCCGCAATACTTGCGATTGCATAAACAATGCTTTATATTTTTTATGAAGGGTAAAACGCCCAGTAGTCAACCCCGCACCAGTACTCAGCCTTTACAGACATTATTTCCATAGAAATAGGGTTTTAAATTATTTACACCTCTAAAATAATGTTTAATCGAATCTATGTTCTCTTAATCGCTAATATGCGCTTCTACGAATCCGGAATCATTACCATCAGGTTGACGAGCTATACTTGTTAATTTGCACTGCCACAACCGACATGACAATCTGCGACAAGTTTTGTTCAAGTTTTCGGTAATTTTTTTCTATGAATTTCATTTGATTTATGTTTGATATATTGTGCTAACAATGAAACGTTTGTTTTTGATAAAATCAAACATTTGAGCCATTTTAATTGTTTATCGTGTCTTAATTTACTTGGCTGACTATTCGGTTTCGAATTTTTGAGATAGATCCAGTACTTAGCCATAAGTAGTTGACGACTGATGTCTGCCATGCCATGTCTGTCATGCCATGCCTGCCATATGGATAGCAACGCATAATTAAGTTTGTTGAGCATGTAAAAATAATTGTGTATTTTTGTGGACTATAAAAAAAGTCTTTAATAGAGTATAACTGTTATTTTATTGCTGCGCGTGAGCGAGGTGGCGGCAGTTACATACTGGCTTTAGTAAGATTCAATATTACAAGCGTGGAGGAATGATGTTAACATGACACCACAACATCACTCCTCCCAAAAATTGAAAATTTTTCCTAAATTATACGGTTTAAAACACATGATTATAATAATTGAACAAATATTTAGAAAAGGCAATGATACGTACACATAATGCACACTTGTGAGAAAGTGATTAACACCTGCATGGTGTCTGATTACATTCACTGTGAAACGAGACAGTAGTTATGCTACATTAGTTTACAATGTAATTTATTAAGTAAATTTTGTATAAGCTACAAAATATTATGAACAATATTTAACCGTCTCAATACATTTACGTAGTACAATACATTACAATACATTTACATTTACATAGTACTTACATACTACAAAATTAGATTAAAATTTACATACAAAAATAAGTAAACTGACATCGCCGAGCACTCATGACTATAACTGCAAATATAATATTTATTATTTATATTACTATTTATTACATATTAATGTTTAACAAACCTCTATATTTGTCTTGGGTGATAAACCATCGCGTGTCCTGCGAATACTAGAAGTAGAACGGTGAAATGCATCAAGGCGGTATCTTGTACCTTATGTACTTGAGTTACGAGCCACTTTTTTTACTTTATTGACGCCGTAAAGGCATGATATATACGTTCCAAGTAAACAAAATAGGATAATCACTAAGGCCCATCCTATGTAAGATATAATCATAGCGTTATGAACTTCTTTTATCTGCGCCTCCGATTGGGCGATAACAACTGCATCTTTGTTTACTGTGTTTCCCATTATAATCGATTATATATAGTAACAATTACTAACTATGAATAAAAGATACTTAAGAATTTTTGATATGCAGTGTACACAAAGCAATTACAGAATAAAATGTGTTATTAAAGTAGACTTATTTAAATAAGGATTTACCTATCTTACATTAGGAATTATGTATCGATGAACCGTACGGGCATAGAGTAATAACGCTTAGAGGGATAATTGCATTCAACGCTTCGTTCATATTTTAGGCCAAAACCTTGTCAATGTCCGTGTAAGCTTCGTGTAATCACTTGCGTCGTCACGCACACAAAGACTCCAAAGACTCGAATAGTGTTGCAAGTAAATAAATATTTTCCCAAGACGGTATTTAAAATATATCTACCTGACCGGTATACAAATAATCTTTCATACTATAACATTATTAATCATTTAGTATAAACTTGAAACCTTACACTTTTTATTCGGTTAGGTAAAATATGTTAAATGCCGGGAAATATTCTAGATGTTCTCAAGATGATTCCAAAGCTATTTAACCTTATATTTTTTAGCTTTTGTGCTTTTATTTGTGATTTAAAATATTTTTACCTCACTGAAATAAAGATTGTCTGTCTTTCTAATAGTATTATTAGTCATATAGAAAATTTAGAACTTACAATTTTTATTCTGGTGAGGTAAAATGAGTAGAATTACAGGAAAGTGTTTTAGAGGTTCTCAAGATTTTTTTTTAAATTTCAGTAATTAAACAGCGGTAACCAACCGGCACCGAGCGTAAATAAAAAATATGGTCAATACGAATTTACGTTATTTAAGTTATAAAAACAGTGATTGAAGTAATTCTTACAAAAAAAAACCTTATTGATATGTATCTACTAATATATTATCCTATATCATACAAATGTTTGAAATACATTGCTTGGCAAATACTTGTGTGTTATTATGTGTATGTCTGTGTGCGTGTATGTGTATGTATGTTTGTTCAAAGCTATTACCTTGGAACCTTTTTTATTTTAACTTTCATACAAATCTTGCCATGGTTCTAAACCTTAAACTAGCTTGAAAATTAGCAAATGGGTGGGCAAGCAAAAACAATACTTACGTTATAGACGAACGTTTTAAGGTAAAAATTAATAAGATACTTATTAATCAAGTATTTATTTAAATCAACTTAAAAAATTTAAATGTTTTATCCTAAACGTACTATATTGGCTACTATTGGCTCTGTGCACGACTTGAGCACCACCTAGCGTCCGCAACTGTTTTGGTTCTGATCTTAGAATAATAACGCCTAGAAACCACAAAAAACGAGTAAATAAAACTGAACCAGAAACGGCTCAATTCGTTTTGCGAGTTGTCAATGCTTAATAAGATCAGGTTATATCGGACACAATTCACGAAAAATAATTCGAAATGACTTATTGCATTATAAAGAAGTGTTTTAACACCTTAGAAAAACAAAAAAGTGAACATTTCACAGGTAAGTACTTACAATTTATAATTTTTCTGTTATGTAAATCGACTAAAAATAGATAATTTGAAACACATAACTTATCACTATACAGTTGCTAGTTGTGGAAAAAAAATGCGCACGATATTTTTAGTTAGACCTTAATGTTAAGAAAATTAATTATTGTATTTGCTTTAACTATTATTTATACTAAGTCTTATGAAAATAGTTTAGCTCGAGGGTACTTTTTGATAATTCAGCATTTATTTTATTTGTCTTTTTTTGCCTTTAACAACACAGTAAGTCATATTTTTTTCGAATTGCGAGACCTGCACTCCGTATGACATGTATCGCGATTCTGAGCGGACGGCAAGCGCATGCGTAGCCTTTTAAGGCTACTTTGAAATGGCTTAAAACATCGCGGCCCACTCGGTTTCTACGTGTTATAATTCTACGTTCCAAAGCTATTTCACCTTGGATTTTTTCGTTTTTGTGCAAATTGTGACACGAAAATATGTATACTTAATAATCAAATTATTTATTTAAAATTTTAAAAATTAAAATTAATCTCAGTGATGTAGAAATTTATAGGGTAAAATAGCCAAATTTCGGCCGCCTAACCAAATACATAACTTTCGGACCCTATTAGGCTTAAACCGTTATCGGGAAGAAAATATTAATTTTCTTTTTCGTGTTAATCAATATTTAAATTTTACACTATTGATGTTTCGAATTGATCTCAACAACGAAATAAAAATATGTAAACGTGTTAAGTTTTAAATGATTGACCCTCTCTATCCTGGTTTCTTTTCTATTGTCGGTCAATTTTTCCCTAATTTCAGCCCCATTTTTCTCTAATGTTAGCCAGTAAAGGATGTTTGAAATTGAAATAAGGTATTGACTTTGCATTAAAATTTACTTTAATTTTATTAAATAACTTTTGTAAACATAATATGCCCTCAATTTTTTATGGTATGTATTTAAATGATCTTTTTAATTTGATAAAAACTGTAAAAGAAAAAATCTAAATGGTCACCAATTTTAATGATTGAGTCTCTTTCTTTGAGACATAAAATAAATGAAATAAATTGATATTTTAGTCTCTTTAAAACTACGCAGAAAAAATTTGATATGTAAAAATTACATTAGATCGTTACTTGCTGGTCCTCAAAATTAAGAGAAATGAGCATTAAATATTCAATATTGTGATATTTTTTTAAATAAAACGATTTATATAAATTATTTTTTGTCTATATCAAATAATCTTCAATATAACTATTTTAGGGTACTTATTTTTATTAAGTTGTAGTCAAAGAAAGGAAACAATTTAAAGGCACTTGATATTCAAAGTTTTATTTTTCACTATTAGAATAAAACTAGAATAATTTTCTACGATTGTTAAATCAATTAAATAAAATATATCGCTAGGAACAATTATATAAAAAATATTGAGACTTTAATTTGATTGAATTCTATCATCAAATTTAAGTGTTATCATTGTATAAAACTTAATTTACATTTTCATTAAAACAGCAATAAGTTTATATATTATAATTTTCATTATAAGTATCAAATAAAGACTACTAAGGAGAGAACTGATTGCTTACGTTAACCTTACCTAAATTCCAACTTTATTTAACTACTATTCCCCAAGTTAAAAAAATATTTATTAAATGCGGATAAATTAAGCAGTTGATATAGAATCTTAAGAAACACATTAAACTTTAAGATAATAATTAAAAAACGATGTATGAAGTCTTGCCCGCGTTCTTAAAAATTATGTGGAATATTAGCTTAATTATCAGTATAAACATATTAGGAGGTCGACATTAGGCGCAGACCGATTTTAGGGCACGTTACCCTACATGTTTTCGTGGATAAAAGTCGAAAATATCGCTAATAAAACTACTTGACACTAAGCAATACGAAATAATGCAGTAAGATGGCATATTATTTAATAAGAAAATTAAAAAAAAATGACTTTGGTAGTGACAGAGTTTTTTTCTGATGGTCACTGTGGCATCTAGAATGCTAGTTGGAACATTTTTTTTGTCTTCTAAAAGTCAAGACAAACGGATTTGTAATATTTGTGTCAGTATAATGGGTGAGTCTCAACACTTAAAAACTATTTTTTATGCAAAAGCAAAGTCCAGGCTATGTAATATCGCACATAAAATAGGAATACACATATTATTAATTATAATGAAAATAGGTAAAAACAAATACGTGGTAGAATATTTTTCCCTTTGGCTGGCAACATTTTGAATATCGTTCTACTTAGATATTTATGATTTATTTGTTTGGATTTTATACAAAAATATCCGATGCCAAGTAGTTTTTATCGGTAAAATGTTACTTCAAGTCCTAAATACGCTTTTGTGAAGCACGGTGACAGCATTTCACCACACAGTAACTCACATTTTTTGAAATTGCGAGAGCTGTACTCCGCGTGGCACGTGTCGCATGCCTGAGGGGCCGGCGAACGTAAGAGGCCTTTTCAGGCTTCTTTGAAATGGCTTAATATTGCGCGGGTCGACTCGGTTTCTATGCGTTATTATTCTATGCGTACGGGTTTATTCGAGATTCGTCCGCTACGCGTGGTATAACTGAGCGGGCGATTATCGCTACTCGCTGACACTTTAAACTTATCGCTATCAAACTTATCACTATTTAATGCATTATTACGACTAAAATTTTTATTACTATGACTATGATTTGTATTAACATTATCTTCTAAACTTAAACAGGCTGGTTTTAACCTATCTATAGATATATATGTATGTCGACCGGGCATTTCTATTAAATACGCTTTATCTTTTCTATTTAATACTTTATACGGCCCGTCATAAGGAGGTTGAAGTGATTTTTTAATAGAGTCGTTGCGAACGAACACATTTGTACAACGATATAAATCCGCGTGTACGAATACTTGTGGTAGCGTCCTTATGTGACATTGGCTTAGGTTTTAGGCTCATAATACAGTGCAAACTTATCCAACCGCTCGAAAACTAAACGTAAATTTGTTACTCTTCTAGATATTGTTACTTGTATTTATCTGATCGGCTTGTGGTATGTTTAAGGTAAAATAAAATCATTATAATGGTGACTTGAAAGCGCAGTAAGAATTTCACAAAAAGAAAGAAAACTAAAAAGTAATTATTTTATTTGAGAAGACGCTTTTTTTAAGTGGTAAAAGAATTTGTGCATATAAAAATAAAGGTAGGAATTCTGTAGAAGCTTAGAAATAAGCTTAAATTGCCTTAACTAACAAATATGCCAGTAAAACCTGTCTAGTGACCTGTTCCTCTTTGCAAGGATGAAATTTAATTATATATCATGACAATATTAAACAAATATCATTAATCATTTTAGCTGCTGTGAAAACAATGTTCTTACTTCGTACAGCAGTTTTTTTTAATATAAGTACAAACATGCAGACAGACAAACAAAACTATTAAAATTATTATGTGCATTAAAAAGAGGCTACCTATAAGAGCAAAACGCGTTACATAAAGTTATGAAATCGATAAACCGCCCAATTTGGCCGGTTACATTAACCTAAGTTTAAACGGAGTTTATGTTACAATGCGTAGCTCTGAAACGTACCTAAACCTACCTGTAGTTATCGGACAGATAGTGTTAACGAATGGATAAACCACTGTTAAAAGTACCTCAGAAACCGGGCATAAGTCACAGTATAAGGATATACTAGCTACCTTAAGTGGTCTCACGTTTAGAAAAAAAACCATAAGTGTTACCCGACGATATGACGTTCTCAGAGTTCAAGTGTAAACATTCCTATGTGTATGAATAAAAACGCTTACGATTTCTGATAACACAGTAGTGTCAGCAAATTGTTTAGTAAAAGTTTAAATAGTCTTATAAGTTATTTCCTTGTGCGAGGTCTAAATGCCACATCACATGCATTAATCGGTACCTTACCGTCCACACCGGAACACGACAGTGAAAAGCGTGATGTTATTGTGGCAGGATTCAGGAAGCATCTGCTTGTTTGCTATCTTATGTTACCTACCCACCTATATAAAAAATCTTGGTAAGCAATAAAGTTTAAAAATCCTGTTTGTTTTGTTTTATATAAGCGGGGACCACGACCCACGTTTTCTGGGAAACTGTTATCCCAGCAAAAAAACGAGTCTAGCCGAAAAAAAATTCTGTTTGTTGTTTTGTTTTGTATAAGCATAACGTGGTCCCACGTTCCATGATTTTTGGGAAACTTATGCCCGTATTCATAAACAACCCTTACCTAAGTGACGTAGTAACACTATGCGAAGAACGCTAATTTGCTATGCAATGCACACAACAAGCCATCTGTTTCATAAACAACACTTAAGTATTACTTGCCTGTGAGATATCATAGTGTCGAATACCCAGTTGTGATTGGTTGGCTTTAATGCAGCGTATTTCACGCTGTATGTTTGACAAATGTCAATTGTCAATAGATCAAATTATCAAAATATTCTAACCACAATTCTATCCTACATTTCTCTTGCGTGTTGTTATTTTCAATTAGTTTTTGTTTATTAATTAATATATAGTGCTTATTATCAATATGGCTACGTTTTGGAATATAAATATAACCGGTGTAAATATTTTGGACGTTAAAAAAGGTTTTGGAATAACTTATGAGTTATGTTGTTCTAATTATTCTTTGTTTGTTTAATTTACTAAAAATTTATATAATTATCGAATTCTCCTTCACTTCTGTAATCCACAACAAACACAAATTTAAACTTCAGTTATATTAACATTTACCCTCTGGACAATACATAGGTACTAAATGGGAAAACATCTGGACGCCAGATTCCAAAACTGGACACTATGCGTTCTCTAAAATAGCTCGGCGGTCAACTTTACTGTGCGTAGATTTGAAACGACGCATAGTGGCGAGCGGGACTCAAGTATTGTTTATGAAACGCTTTAAACGACCCTATGCGCTCGGTAACACTATACAATCTCATAGTATCGTTTGTGAATACGGGTGTTATACTACAGCAAAAAAACGAGTCTAGTTGAAAAAATCATCCTTGGGCATAAAACATTTTTTTAGAGGAGCTAAGGACTTTGGCATCTATATACCTAATATCAGAATTTTGATAGCTCGGTTTTTTCTGCAGGAACGCACACTTGAGAGAAAAAAAACGCACACTTGAGCATCGTGAGGACCTAATAAGAGGGTAACGGTGCGATGTGAAAAGGCGGGAAGGGGCTTTGCTCCCCTCTTGCCCAAATGGCCATCTCCACCGGAAATGCGTTTTTGGTTTTGAAACAGTTAAGTAGGTAGGTAGATATATAATCGCCGCTGTGGTCTAGTGGTTCAGCATTGGCGTCGACCACATTAGGTCCCGGGTTCGATTCCCGTGTTGGGCACTTAAAAAATGTTTTTTCAGTTTTCTGATAAACACAAAGTTGCCCGGGATTGAAAAGTGCCCGGTTGGCGATAGGCTTGCCACCGATCTCATTTGTGGGACCAAGTATCTTCGGCTAATCGTGGGTGCACTTGTTGTACCTCTGCCTACCCCTTCGGGGATACGGGCGTGAAGATACTTTTTAGATATATAATTTATGCAACAAGTTATAAGTCATTAGTTCGGTAGGCAAATCTTTTTATCTCCGGCAAATTAAAACTAATGGGTGGGACTTTTGAGGTGTTTTGGGTTTAGATACCTACATGCCACGAGCTCCGAATGATTTACAGAATTACTCTTGAACGTAATGTAACTGTACATAGAAATCACTGTTCAACGTTCATCGATACAAAGAGAAAATTTTAAACCGATACCTACTTTTACCGATAGCTCCGAAAGTAATTAATGCTTCACCGATACTACCTACTATCTGCAGATAAAGCGATTTGAACAACCGGAAAAATATACCAAGAAACATAAATAAAACGAACAAATGTAAGTTTTTGGTGAATCCCGGTAAAACAACAACTTATTTTTCGGGATAAAAAGTAGCTTTTGTGCTTCTGCAGGTTATCGTCTACATGTGTGCCAAAATTTCATTTAAATCCGTTCAGTAGTTTCAGCGTGATTGAGTAACAAACATTGATCCAACCAAAAATCCAAACTTTCATATTTATAATATTAATATTAATTACTAATCAGTTTTTTAAAAGCAACACTTGTTCGTTACATTTGCATTACATTTGTTCGTTTTATTTATATTTCTTGGTATATTTTTCCGGTGGTTCGAATCGCTTTATCTGCAGATAGTAGGTTCGGTGAAGCATTAATTATTTTTAACATTCTTTCGGCGAACCGAGCTATTGGTAAAAAAGGTATCGGTTTAAAATTTTCTCTTCGTATCGATTAACGTTGGACAGTGATTTCTATGTACAGTGACATCGTTCAAGAGTAATTCTATAAATCATTCGGAGCTTACATGCCACTGCGATAGAGCAAAATGCAGGTATGATAGGGATTTTCTTGAAGTTCTTAAGGTACCGGAACCGAAACACTACAGTGACAACTGACAAGAATTGATACTGTTGAATAATCTAGAAACGTGAAGAGTTGGAACGCTGGAGAGATCTAGAAATAAAAGAAGATAGCTACTGCTATTGACAAACAAATAGTTGACGTTACCCGAAGCTATGCCATAATGGACTTTGTGGTATAAGACATAAGGTTGAAAATAGTGTGTTTTAGGACTTGTTTATCATAAGTTGTCTATTGTTATTGTTTACGAGATGATTGCCGAACATTCGCGAATGTTGTCGAACTTTACCTCGAGTATAAATAGGGAAGTGTTGACAAATAGAAGGCAGTTTTATATAGTGATCGAAAGCGATAGTATAAGCGACCAGTGCGAAGCGAAGGGACCAGTTTAAGTGAATACGAGAATTGTTTTCTTTAAACGTAGTCGGTTAAGTTTAGTGCTAGTGCAGCGAGTGTGACCAGTGTATAGTGTATTTACGAATTACATTTTGTTCGTTTGTGTACTTGTGTTGTAAATACACGGTTTAATATAAGTGGCGTTTTGTTACAATTACGAACCCGAAGTACGTAACAATACTATTGTTGTATCGGCAAGAATAGATAAGGCGGTTCCGCAGTTATACTAGCAGTTTTTTTTTATATCATAAGATAGCAAACAATCAGATGGGTCTCCTGATGGAAAGAGTCAACCATCGCCTATAGACACCAAAGATGTTAATGGTGCGTTGCCATCCTGTGGCGAGGTCTAATGCCACATACATAAGTTTACCGGCTAACTTACCCTCCAAACCGGAACACGACAGCGACAAGCACTGACGCTATTGCGGCAGGAATAGGTAAGGCGATGGTACCAGACTCGGGCGAGCAGTGCAGAACTCTACCACCTAGTGTAGTAGTATACCAGTGGCGTAGCGTGTCTCGTATAAAAATTGTTTGGGGGCCCTTGGGAGTCCTTATGAAGGGTAGAGATTTCTCACGAAAATTAAAAGAAATATTTATTCATTATAATTAACTGTCACTTTTTCCAAATTGTTTACAAACAATTCAAATAAATTTTTTTGAAAGAAATAAATTGCTTTTTTTGACTGCCATTTGGGAAGTTTTTATTAATTTTTGCTTACGCACGTTGGGGGCTCTCGTGTAATTGATACGGTAGTAGCACTAGGTGGTAGAGTTCTGCATCGGCTTAACCGGGTTTGGTACCACCGCCTTACTTATTCCTGCCGCAATAGCGTCCGTGCTGGTCACTGTCGTGTTCCGGTTTGGAGGGTAATGTAGCCGGTAAACTTATGCATGTGGCATTAGACCTCGCCACAATATAGCAACGCACCATCAACATCTTTGGTGTCTATAGGCGATGGTTAACTCTTTCCATCAGGAGACCCATCTGCTTGTTTACTATCTTATTATATTAAAAAAAAACTCCCCTGGATACTAGACCAGGCAGTATGCTTGTTTGCTATCTTATAATAATATAAAAAAATCTAAACTGTTACCCTTAAAATTAAAATAAATTTCATAATTGTTTTTCCCCATTTACTTTGTTTAATGAATAAAAATATAAACTTACAGAAATGCCGAGCGAAGTAAGTCGCAAAACTTATATCACAGCGTTGTACCTACAAGTTACGAGTTACGACGAAACAAATTTAACTTGAACACTTGTATTCAATATCATAAAAACGAAATTATTTTAACATAAGCTCGTATAGCTCGTCGCAAGTAAAATCATGGCAAAATGAGAGAAACAGACAATAGACAGTAGACACTAGACACACGTAATCATAAAGTATAAACCGTAAACGGTTAAAAACGTCAGATCCAGAGTGACCAGATTAAATTTTACGAAAATTCCGATGCACACCAAAAAAATACTGAAATATACCAATAAAAATACTGATTTTTAACTTAAAATGTTTTATTTACTAATCACCTACAATCATTATTCATCACAATGCCTATTTAATTTGTATTGCAACATTATTTTCGAGGGATTTAAATTAACAAAACCTCTTCCATCTTTAATATCTTGCTTTGTTTTAAAAATTCCTCATACATTTTTGTTTATAGATTTGTTTAATTGGTTCGTTTTTATTAAATTTATCTTTGAAAATATGTGCTCACATAGACTACTTAACGGTAAATGGTAAAGCTACTTAACAGTTATTTACTAAAACCGATGAATTATATTTTTGTATTTTAAAATGCCATCACTGCTATAAAATTCCCCAATGTTTGCAAGAAAGGAGTGAGTCAGCATATGAAGGTTGTATTAAATTACTTATTACACGATCAGGTTTTAGATTTTTACGTAGTAGTAGCAGTAGTTAACTACATTTTTGGCCATATACTGCGTACGAGAAAGTATTTATTACATTTCTTAATCTATGAAATTCTGAATGCATGGCATTGTGAGGATCAAGAAATTAAAGTTCACATAAATATTGATTTTCAAATGCAAATGTGATTGCAATTACGGACCCAACTCGAGTAAAAATAATTGAAACCTTCTGAAAAATCAAGCATTTTTTTGCAGGCTATCCCTTAAACTTCCGGGAAGCGGAAAGTTCTCGCTGCCATTTAAGGGATAAGGCCAACCGGCTTACAGAATTTTTTTCATAACAAGGTCTGGATTTCAAGTTTCCAGTTGTATGAATACTCATTACAAGTACATAAAACCTATTTAGAAAATTCACTTTTTAATTAAATGACTTATTGTTTGGTTTGTAATGAATGATTTATATCCAGATTAGTTCGTTTTTAACAAAATCTAGTTGTTAGATGAAAACCATGAGGAATTGAGTCAAAGTATAAAAAAATATTTGTCAATAAATATAAAAATCGAAATCAATTGAAAATTGCAAAAAAAATAAAGATATACGAAATCATAAAAATCGCCAATCACAAGGAAGATTGCATTAAAAGTAAATTAAATAAACGTCGGTTGGGAGGCAATACAAAAAGGAGTTGTATTCAAAATATCAGTGGCAACACAAATACATATTAATTTGAATATTTTATTACGGTTTTACCACGATATTTTCAGGAAAAATATTTATATGTTTTAGGACCGATTTTGTGCCAGGGGAAAAAACATTTAAAAAAAAACAAGTTTTGACACGTCTGTATTTATACTAGCTTAAAAGCCAGTCAACAATGTTACTGCTACGCCAATACCTACGTAGGTATATACTAGTTAAATGAGTTCATCCTCAGTTTTAAATTTGAATACTTCTTTTTTTTAGATCCCTTTGTTTATATGAATTTTTGTTCTAATTAAATTTGGCGTAACGACTTAAGCATATTTTTTCTTATAATAATACCTTGACATTATTGTTTCTTCGGCATTATTGGCACATTCTTTTAGTAAGCGTAAATATTATTTAGGTAGGCTGTTTTTGCCATAATTTAAATTGACACAAAGTTATTTGGCATATTGTTTATTCGTCTGATAGTCCTCCCTCATCCTTACTATTGTACATAATATTAATATAATATAATATTATATTATAAAATAATATAATATAATAATACCGTATGGATTAGTGTACATTAGAACAGTGACCACCATGCGAAGGCAAGCGAACAAAGCGAGCATGCCGCTGCAGCGACCGTCAAGCGCCAGATCGCCTCTATTGTTCGTTTAGGAATTCTAATTAATTTTAATAATTGGAATTCATATACTTGATGTTTCAAATTATCTTTAAACCCTTATACTTAAAAATGGACTTTTTATTATTCGATCTGTTGTGACTCTGTATTTTAAAATTAGTAGTTATAAACGTTAGAAATATCGAAATTTATTTATTAAATACATAATTCTGCCAAAAAATTTTGCTTAAGAATTCCTAGGTATATAAAATATGTTTAAATATCATTATGTGAAAACAAATTTATGCTTAAGAATAGTATGCTTAACAATTACTATGCATATAGAAATTAATAATTATACTGAAAGAAATTGTGCCTAAAAAAATATGTCAAATTAATATTGTTCGTAATTATTACTAGGATGAGTAAAATAGTATGTTATACAACGACATGTAATTTTATAAGAATATTCATTTATAACTTTTTATATATAACTGTAATATAAGTTAGATTATAGAATATAAAGTTACGTTTGTTACCAAACTTGCATGCATAATTTGTGTGAGACAATTTTTTTAATATAATACTTTTTTAATGTCATTAGATAGCATAGCAGGTGACTCAAACTCAAAATCACGAACAGCTGCGGGTTTTGGTTACTGTATAAAAAGTCTGGTGTTAACTTTATTATCGTTAAATATGTTTATCACCCATTGATTTTAAATATCTGATGCCCTTGATACTTACCTTACTCGTGTTTAAGTAAACAATGGCCTGATGCTCGCTAGGTAATTTTTATTATTACTAATGGTGTGACTGATATATTAGTATTCGCTAAGATATTAGTAATATTGAAAGGATTCGTGGATTCGGCGAACTGTAATATGCTAATATTTCATATTCGCCTAATATCTGTAACGGATATCCAAAATGAATAGGATGATATCATTCGGTATTCGGAATAGTTCGGATTCACTAGATTGGCGCCCGTCGGATTCGTGAAAGTATTAAAATATTTTCACGATACGCCGCGTCGTACGTACGAATGAGACGGACGTATTTCCTGCAGTATCAGATCTTATTAATGTTGTTTTAAGGTCCAAATTACAGTGAAATATTAGTTAATACTGATATATTAGTTAAGATATTTTCCTGCCATATCAGTATAAGATCTTATTTCTGTTACTTTAAGGTCCAAAAAATTACAGTGAAATATTAGTTAAGATATTTTCCTGCCGTATCAGTATCAGATCTTATTACTGTTACTTTAAGGTCCAAATAATAGTGAAATATTAGTTAATACTGACATATTAGTTAAGACATTATAATATTTCAAAGTGAATATATTAGTATCAACTAATCTTGAGAAATATCGGTAATAACCCATCTCTAATTATTACTATACAAAATGTAAGTCGATATAAGATCAAAAACTAACTTAACTATGTTACGTCATTAAGCTTTTGACAACACAGCAATAGTAGTTATCTACTGTTAACGAAAAGATATTAAATTGGCAACACAGGCTTCAAAATATCGCACTGTACTGTTTATGACTCATCCACATCTGTCTTGCATCTGTTGTTTTACACTGAATTTACACATTCGTACAAATAGTGAGGCGAATGGCGAGGCGAACCATAAACACGTATGTGTAAACATCGCGATCGCTATTTGCTCGTGCTTCGCCTCACGACTCGCGCGCTCGCGTCGAGAGCAGTTTATTTACACATTCGTACGAATAGCGAGGCGAATGGTGATGCGAACCACGAACGCGCATATGTTAACAGTGCGCTCGCTATTCGCTGCTTGCCTCGCTTCGCGACTCACGCGCTTGCGTCGGGAGCGGTTTTTCGGACACGAATCAAAGAGGACGAATGGCAAATACGAACTCACTGTTTACACATTCGCTAACATTCAGTGTTCAGCATAGACTAGTATATAATATTATGCTTTAGTGTTCAGCTAGCGCCCGACCCGACAGGACGTGTAGACAAAATGTAGTGGAGTGAAGTACGAATTTTAGAATTCCTAGAACCTTATCAAAAGGAAGAGCTCATTCGTCCGTCCTGATGGTCGAGTGGTTATCAAACCTAACTACAAATTGAATGGGGCTCGGTTCGATTTCCGACAGGGACAAACATTTATGAGATTTTTTTAAATTATAAGATAGCAAACAACCAGATAGGTCTCCTGATAGAGACAACCATCCCCTATAGACAAAAAAGATGTTAATGGTGCGTTGATATCTTGTGGCGAGGTCTAACGCTACATGCATAAGTTTACCGGCTGCCTTACCCTCCAAACCAGAACACGACAGCGACAAGCATTGACGCTATTGCGGCAGCAATAGGTAAGGCGTTGGTACCAGACACAGGCGAGACAATGCAGAACTGTACCAACTAGTAGCCATGGTAGTGACTCGCATTGAAAATTAGAACTTTTACGACCTGCCTGACAGAACGGCAGTTGGCCTATTCTTCCAAGGAGCCCGGGACCAACACGGGGAAAATGATGAGCATAGATTTTTGTATTTCTAGACCACCCCATTGGTCGGTTCGATTCCCGACGGGGCATGCATTTGTGTGATGAACATAAATGTCTTTATTTCTAGGTTTTGGTGTTTATTAAACATATTCTAATATTTATATATGTGTTTCTATGTATTAGTATGGTTGACTAACACCCATAGCAACAAAAGCAAATAATTTGCTTACTTTGGGGTTAGATCAGTAAGTGAAATTTGTCCCGTGAATATTTAAATTTATTTCTGGGTCTGGGAGTATATATAGAAATGCATATATAAATACTGTTACGTATTTATATATGTATTTCTATGTATTAGTATCGTTGAGTAAGACCCATTACACAAGCATATAATTTGCTTACTTTGGAGTTAGATCGATTTGTGTAATTTGTCCTGCATTATTATTATACTTACTCAAATACATACGCACACGCAGACACACAGGCGCACACACGCACACACACATATACACACGCATACGCACACACACATACACACATATACATACATACATAAGAGACAAAAAAAATGATGTGGTGTCGCGGGACACCAGGTAGGAACGAACTTCCTTCGGCTAAACGGCACTACTCGCTTGTGTACGCGACTGTCGCGCCTGCGCACGTCTCATTTAACGCTTTTATTCCACGCATTTTTCTTACGGTTTTACTATCACATTTTTTTCAGTTCGGTCGCGCAGCAAAATCCCTATCCCCTCCAAGCCTGCCGTAAGGAACTTCGTTCCAAAAAATGCAATCATAAAAATAGACAAAAGAAAAAATGCATAGATCCGTATATCAACTAGTATGTGATTTTATGAGATTTTCTTGAATATCAAAATGATTCACCCACGAACGTGTGAACAGTTACCGTCGAATGATCATCGAGTGACGAGGCGAATAGCGAACACGAATGTGTAAATGGGGAGTTTTGGTTGTTTTATTAAAATAGTATATTGCACATTTTATACCTACTCTGGTCTATTGTTCGGGTATTCCCAGCATAAAGAGTATAGAGTTGGAGTGTAAAGACCGGAATGAAATTATGGATTTTTTACATTAGTCGACAATGGGAATTAAAAACACAATAATTCACGTCATTTAATTCAAAATGTATTTTTCATAGCAAAGTAATATACTTATTTTATTTTATTACGAATATAATCTTCATCGTTAATAATAACATTTAAAAACCTATTGACTGTATAAATCATTACCATTGTGACCAATCGTGACTTTTAGATGGTAGAGCTCACGGAGTAATTCACAGAGTACCTTGTATATTATTCTGACTAATTCATGTGGTCTGTGCACAGACCAATTAGAGTACTAAGGTCTTTGGTAGAGCTTCACAACGTCTCACCCGGATATTTGGTGCCATCGCCTTTACGACGGTAATTTAAATATTTCGATCATAGACTAATATTGTAAGTATATATAAATTTCGATACCTCCGGCGCATAAGGTCGTTACGCCTTTTTTATTAAAAATCCATATGTAACATATATTACGGGTTAAAAAATTCCTGAAATTTAAAATTACTTTTAATTAATTTTAATTTTGAATAAAAAAATTACTTTTAATTAACAAGTTTTAGAAACGCCTACGGTCGTATATTTTCGAGAATGACAAACTGTATACGACCTTATGCGCCGGAGGTGTCGATTTTGTCTTTCTCTTCATCTAAGTTTCTGTTCACCGTTGCACGAATGGTTGCACGTGTATGAATTAATGAATACGAGTGAAATATTATTGGTTTACTATCAAATGTCAATTTGTTTAGCTCATCATATGATTAAATCATAGACGTATAGGATTAACAAGGACTATCTTTAGTACCAAAGAGTAGGTACCTACCTATATAAGTTTAGTACTCCCTACTAGATAGTTCTCTGTCCTCGGTGACTGGTAAGTACTCAAATCAACAAAAAAATATTTTTTGTTAGTCTGTGCTGAGTAGGTACATATAGGTACCTATGTGGTTAGTAAGTGGTTCATATATTATTATGTTATCTACGAAACACAGACATTTAATACTATTAATGTCTGTGCTACGAAATGAGAAATCAAATCTAAAGCACTCTAAAGTTCTTTATTCAATTAAACTTTTTACAAGTTACCTACCTAGGTATCTACTTTGACGCGTCAAATTTTTAACTTCCCACTACATAATCGCTCATTTGGATTTTGGTGGAACGTTAGCGTATTTACAAATTTACGTATTTTACAGGATATTTTTTTTAAATGAGTTTATGATCTCATTTTTATTTAAACTAGCAAAAAGCAGAGCTTTGTAAGGGCTCGCTAAGTTATATTACCTAGTAATATTCTTAGGAAAGTTAAGTATTCTTAAGAAAGGCTAATCGTGGATGCACACGCTGTACCTCTGCCTAGCTCTTCGGGGATACGGGCATGAATATATCTTTTTTTAGCTTTTTCCCCTCGGGCTAAGATTGGAAATTGATCTCAATACAATATTAATCAACCATAGATTTTTTAGTACTAAAATATCGTAGAATACTAAAATATGATTGGTTGAAATATTTCGAAGTTATGTCAAAAAAACACTTTCAAAATTTTCGTCAACGATTACTCCCAAACAGATAAACCGATTTGATGCAATTTATGCATTAGACATAATTTTTTAAGAATAGATATGATTAATTTTTGTACTCAATCGGTACATTAACTCGGAAGTTATATTAAAAAAATCTGTTTCGCCAAATTTTTTTTTGGGTTTTTTCAAAATTTCTCAAAATCCCTTGGGCCCATTTGGTTCAAATTTTCAAGAAGTCTAATTTGAGTGGAATGCAATCGAATACCATCAACCGCGTTTCGTTCGGTCCAGCTGTTCAAAAGTTATGAGATGTTTACATACATACATACATACATACATACATACATACATACACATACAGACACACACACACACACACACACACACATACAGACACACTGACGTCATCGCGAAAATAGTCGAAAAAGGTTCCTAAGACCTCAAAACGTGCACATCTGATGAAAACTCGATTTTTGAAAATCAGAGCAAAATAAGTAACTTCCTTATCTACATACGTAGCGGGAAGTTAAAAAGTACAAGTGTATTAATAGATTAATATTGTATTAAAATGGAATGAATCTACTACGCCAAAGTAGCATTTTAACTCGTTAGTTTCACAATAGATAGCGTTAGTAGTAATAAAATTGTAATACAACGTGTATATTCTAATTTTTTTTAATGTTTATAAAATTGAATTTTAATGGTAGATCATATCTAGACATGAATTTAAACTATCACGTCAAAGCTCAAACCTAAAAGTGCGATATATTTCAGTAAAACGGTACCCGATATCCGGTAAAATGATACCCGGTGAATAGAAAGTCCCCTAGTGTAACAATAGTAATAGTATTTTAGTATTATTAAAGCTTAACTTTTTTATCGTAATCAATCAATCAACCAATCAAGCAAATTTTGTCATATTTAATTCGATTTAAAAATAAAATACCTACATTTCCGCCGATGTTCCACCAAATGAGCAGTATGTAGATAAAGAAGTTACTGATTTTACCTACCCAGATTTTCGAAAATCGAGTTTTCACAAGATGTCTACGTTTTGAGGTCTTAAGAACCTTTTCCGACTATTTTCACGATGACGTCAGTATGTCTGTATGTATGTATGTGTGTGTGTATGTGTGTACGTAAACATCTCATAACTTTTGAACGGCTGGACCGATCGAAACGCGGTTGATAGTATTCGATTTGATTCCGCTCAAATTAGATTTCCTGAAAATTTGATCCGATTCAGTTTAAGAGATTTTGAGAAATTTTGAAAAAACTCCAAAAAAAATTTTGGCAAAACAGTATTTTTTTAACATAACTTCCAGATTTATATACTGATTGAGTACAAAAACTAATCAGCTCTATAATCTTCAAAAGCTACGTCTAATACATAAATTGCATCAAAATCGGTTTATCCGTTTGGGAGTAATCGTTGACGAAAAATTTTGAAAACAGTGTTTTTTCGACATAGCTTCGATATTTTTCAACCGATCATTTTTTGGTATTCTACGATACTTCAGTACTAAAAATTTATGTCAAATGCCGTTTCAAAAATCAAAATCGAATCTAATTCTCAAAACTTATAGCTTTTCAAATATTAAAATTACGTTGTTTTTAACAAACTTACTTATTTTTTTTTAAATAACTTTCAAGTTAATTCACCAATTGACTTAAAAATCTTATCAGCTTTTCTCCTTTTAAAAACTGCGTCAAATGCCGTTAATTTAATCAATATCGGTCAATTTGTTTGGGATTTATCAATGAAGATATTTAGAAATAACATGTTTTTTGACATGCATCTTATGCAATATTTTAGATCTCAAAAATTGAGTTGAATGCCATCATCGTTTACAAAATATACAGCTTTTCAAAAATTAATATACTGCCATTTTTAACAAAATAAATGTTTGAACTGAAAAATATATGCTTATATTTTTTACTCTTTTGAGCTTAAAATATTATTCTATGACCTTAATTTAGTGTGAAGTTTCAGGCATAGCCCGTATGGTCAACCGTTTACACATTTTTTAACTAATCTTCATGTTTGATTTGTATACAAATAGGTATGCTCTTAGAGGAATAACGCTATTATTATATGGGTATGCTACAATAAAATAAGAGATTGATATAAGGTGCAATTATTCCGATGTTCTCTTGCTGTAGTCTATAGATTCCTATCTTGGATTTGTAATCTATATTAATATTATAAATGCGAAAGTTTGGATGTGTGGATGGATGTTTGGATAGATGTTTGTTACTCAATCACGCAAAAACTACTGAACGGATTTAAATGAAATTTGACACAAAGGTAGACAAAAACCTGGAACAGCACATAGGCTACTTTTTATCCCGGAAAAATTAGGTAATCCCGCGGGATTCACTAAAAAAATGTATAATGCAGCGGGCTGCACGCAGCAGCTAGTAAGTTATAAGAATTAATTTTAGAACAGGAACAAACATTAAATCATAACAAACCTAGACTTTATATTCTTAGTTTAAACCTACTTACTACATTGTGTTTTTCAATCGACTTTCAAGGTAGAGTAGGCTATTAATTCGTCTCTATTTTTTATGTCGGTTACCTCAGATTTCGGAGAAAATTGCCGATTACTCGAAAACACATGAACCAATTTCGATTTTTTTTTTTATTTATGAGGATGGAGGAGGGTGATACCTACCTGATTTTTTTTAAAATTTAATAATTGAAGGTAGTTATGGGAACCTTTAAGCTAAACAAGATAAACCTATCGACTTTGGACTCATTTGTTCTGTTTTAAGAAGTACCCTGGTGCTAGATAATTTCTATGGTCCTATGATGAAGCAGGAAGGAGGTTATGGGAACTTTGAATTTAAATTGAGCAACGCCATCGATTTTGGGCTCATTTGGTTCGTTCTAATAAGGACTTTGGAACAGAATGACTTCCAGTTTCTGAAGATAAACCTGGAAGAAGTGCATGAGATCTCACTTACCCATCGAGTGTGGGCAAATTGCGTTTGTTTTGGCATACTGTTTGGTACTGAATGATGTTAAGAATCTATTAATGTAACTGGTTCTTACAATAAAGTGGGAAGAAAGCCGTGGGAACGAAACGAACGAAAGAATGAAAATTGAGCAGCACTAGCAATTTTGGTCTCATTTGATTCGTTCTTTTAAGGGCTTTAAAGCAGGATGTTTTCCAGTGTCTGATAATAGATCTGGAAGAACTCAATTAGAACTTCTAAGCTAGTCTAGATAAACCCATCGAATGTGGACTAATTCGGTTTATTTTGGCAAACACTTATGTGCCAGATGTTTTCTAAGATATAATAATGGCAGATATAGTTAGCCTTTATTGCTAGGAGATTCACAGGGTTTGATAATGAAACTAGACATTGGCCATGGAACTTCTGCACTATGCAAAATAAGTCCATTGAGCGTGGCCTCATTTTTTATATTTTTACATACACTCTGAATAAAAATGATTTCCAGGGTGACATAGTGGAGCTGGAAGCCGTGAGAGCTTTGCAATAAAACCACTCAAGCTCATTGAGTAAGAAAATGTGGTAACCTTAACCTGATGCTGCAAGAACCCCTTACGAAAATCATCAGGTCCTTTCACGTTTTGAAAATGATGCATATGTAGCAGAATAGCGCTCTGAGGATGTGTTGGGGGTTTTTGAAATTTTTAATTTTAGCTTGTTATAATATAACTTTCAGATTAATGTATCGATTGAGTACAAAAACTAATCAGCTCTATACCTCAAAAAAATACGTCTAATGCATAAATTGCATCAAAATCGGTTTATCTGTTTGGGAGTAATCGCTGACGAAAAGTTTTGAAAAAAATGTTTATTCGACAAAACTTCAAAACTTTTCAACCAATCATTTTTTGGTATTCCACGATATTTTAGTGCTAAAAAAACTACGTCAAATGTCGTTTCAAAAATCAATATCCAATCTAATTCTCAAAAGTTACAGCTTTTTAAATATTAAAATTACGTTGTTTTAGCAAACTTAACATCTTTAAAATTACTTTCAGGCTAATACTTTTATAGCTAAGACTTTCAGGTTAATTAGATCAAAATCGGTTGATTTGTTTGGGATTTATCAATAACGTCATTTTTATTGATAATTTGATAACGTCATTGATAATTTTATTGAATTGCTTCGAAATTTTTCAACCTATCGATTATTTAGCTAAAGCAATATTTATTTCTCAAAAATTGAGTCGAGTGCCATCATCCTTTCCAAAATATACAGCTTCTTTTCAAAAATTAATATACTATCATTTTTAACAAAATATACATGGGGCACACTAAAAGTTTTGCACTTCTAGCTAATCGGAACTATTTGAATTTCGAATGTTATATTTTTAAAACGTTGCAAACTTCGTAGTAATAAAAAAAACAATTGGCGGGAAATTACTTGTCAATTTTTTTAATCACATATCAAAGTTCTACGTACGCAACGAAAATGGAATTAAGTCGAAAAATTTTAGAGCGATGATTTTTTATGATTTTAAAAGTTCTCTTTCTCCGCAAGACTGTGCCGCTCGTCTTCAAAATGCTTTTGGGAGAGAAGCACCTTGTTTGAGCACCGTGAGGTTTGCTGAATTTGAAAGAGGTCGAGTTTCATTACATGACGAATTTCGCGAAGGGAGGCCTTCAACTGCTGTTAACGTAAATAATATGGCTACTGTTAAGCGGTTAATTGAAGAAAACCCCCGGATTACCTATGAGACAATTCGAGGATTATTGGGGATTGGTATGAGCCAAATTCAGAAAATTTTACACGAAGAATTGAAAGTTCGGAAACTTTGTTTTCGTTGGATCCCTCATGAACTGACAGCGGAGCAGAAGCGGACTCGCGTGGAATGGTGCTCACAGATGCTACTGAAGTACGACCACGGACATTCTAATGCCGTTTATGACATTGTCACAGGCCACAGCAGAAAAAAAACGTGGATTTATTGTTTTGAATCCGAAAAAAAAACTGCAATCTTGTGAATGGGTGTTTGAAAATGAGAACAGGCCAACAAAAGTGAGACAGGCGAGAAACGTTGGTGTAAAAAAAGGATTGCATTTTTTTCTCAGCTACTGGTCCCATCTGTATCTTGAAAATCAAAAGAGTGTTAATGTCCAGTGGTATTATACCATTTGTTTACCCAGGGTGTTGGAAAAAGTTCGCGAAAGACGACCCAAAAGCCGCATTCTCCTACACCATGATAACGCTTCTTCACACACGGCCAACAAAATAGTCATTTTTAGCTTCCAAAAAAGTACATCTCGTCACTCATCCTGCGCATAGCCCCAACCTAGCACCCTGTGATTTCTATATTTTCCCCAAAATTAAAGATTTGATGAGAGGTTTTAGGTACTTTTAGCAACTCCGAAGAGGCAGTGATAGCGTTCAATCAGCACGTAGAAAACATGCCTTCAGATCTGTGGTCCTCCTGTTTTAAAAAATGGTTCGATCGCAAGAAAAAATGTTTAAAATGTACAGGAGATTATTTTGAAAAGCAGTAACCATAATATTTTGGTTATAACATGTTGTTTTTTTTAAGTTACGCAAAACCTATAGTATGACCTACGTATATCTTTGAACTGAAAAATCTATGCTTATAGGTTTTATTCTTTTGAGCTTAAAATATCTTCGTTTAGCGGGCAGTTTCAGGGATGGCTTGCAGAGTCAACCGTTTACACATTTTCATTTTGGAAAATCAGGTGATCCCGCGGGATTCGCCAAAAACTTTTATAATGCAGCGGGCTGCCCGCTGCAGCTAGTAAAATAATAATTCAAACTTACGTAGATAATATTATAGTTAATTAATTAATTAATAATAATAAAATCGTAAGAAAGTCAAAATTGTACATTGAATATTTTTTAAAAGAATATTTGGGGCTTGATCTACAATCGATATCGAAGCCAAAAATATAGTTTTTAGAATTTTTGTCTATACCAATTTTGGATGTTTGTATCATGATATTAGAAAGACAGTTTTTCCGCTTTATCAGAACCAAATATGAGTGCAGGAATGGAGCTAGAATTAAATAAAACTTAATTTATCATTTAAACCTTTATTAGTATGGCAAAGTAATAGTATAAAACATATTATAAAAAGCAATACATAAAAAAATATATTAGAACTTATATATTTAATTAAATTAATATTAAAATACACTTTTGTAGTGACCCCAGGGTAAAGTATTACAATCGTCAGACAGGATTTGTCTGTTATCGTCATCAGAAATCAGAAGTACTTTATTCAATAAAACTTTTTACAAGTTATTTTGACGCGTCAACATTTTTTTAAACTACTACCGTATTGGAAACGCGGCCACACACTGAGAAGATCCGGCGGATCCGGGATCTTTGTTTAGGACAAGTTTATTAATTTTTTGAAATTGTTGAAACATATTTATGTTATGATTTTTTGATTTGATTATACACATAGTTTCCCTTAGCATTTCATTATACCACAAACCACTTTTATATTTTTCAATATTAAGCTTTTTTGTAACATTTCCTTTAACACCCTTCGCTTTTTTTATTGAAATGCATTTAGAATCTGTACAATACAATTTAGCTTGTAATCCAATAAATTCAGATATACCATCACCACCTATCTCATCTTTAAAAAAGCCTGGTATTTTATAATTTACTTTAGGCATATCATATTGCTTCATTTTTAAGTAACTCGTATCAAAATATCGCAGATTTTTTTCATATCTTGGCAATGGCAAGACATATCTCCAAAGATATAACCAAGAATCTCGAACTGGCATTCGATTCTCTCTGTTTACTCCGTAAGTGATCCGGCGTGAAGATATGTATGTAAGATATTAAATAAATACTTTCTTAGTAATTGTACCCTACAACGAGTAAATTCATGGTGGTGACGAATAAAGAAATAAATTTTAATAAATATAAAATAATTTATTTTTCGGTAGTGAAAAATGGGATTTATCGTATGGACTAATATTTTGGTGACGAATCGAAACCCTGACGAATGGGGATTAATAGTTCATTATTTACGAGCTGCTCGACATGAAGGCATGTGCACTGCTGGATTAACCCATAAGCAAATTAAGCTATTACTTAAGGCATTACGTCTTGACCGTCCTCATACACATCATTAAAAACATTTCCTAGCACTTGGAAGTAATTTTTTTAATGACTGATAATACTTTACATTTCTTTCCATTAGTCGCGTGATGTTTTTAGCAACTTTTTAACCGATTCAATGCGGTAGTCCTTTTAGCAAACTTTTGTGCCCGGCGGCGAACAAATATTTCGTGGCACCTCTGGGGCGCCAAGCGCCAGGGACTTTGATGGCTCCTCTGGGGTGCCATTCGCCATAAATTGTAACTTATCGCTTTTTTATTTCTATTCATAGAGTAATAACGCTGCGTTATTATTCTATGTTTCTATTATTTATATGTTTAGTCGCCACCCGAAATTGAATGTAAGCGGTTTAACAGTTTGTTTAGTGTGTTTAAAAGTGACCATTTGCATGTATTAACGGAAATAGAAGATAATTGACTTATTTCTATCAGGTGCTGTAAACCTTTTTTTTTGGTTTTAATAGATAAATTGATTAAAAGTGTTATAATAGACCAAGATATTAGCTTTCAAATTATATACAGCGCTACGGTATTTATTTTATAGTGTTTTCTTTGAAAACTATGTTAAAATCATAAAAGCTTTTGAATAAAATGCCCGTTTCGTATAAAAAAGGCATGTATACAAGTAGGTGTCGAAACATTCTTGATTATGAAATGATTTAAACCAAGTAAGTAGCTACTTGGTCTAGTTCCTACTGATGTTTTATAAAATTTGATTTTATTATGGTATCATGAATCTTTTTGAACGTTCGTTTAATGAAGATTTTGTTTAAGACATATTTAGTTTGAGACGTATTCGGCTTAAGACAGAATTTAAGAACAAAGTATTGCCTCTCTTAGCTCTCCCAGTTGTCCCCGCCATTACTATACTGGAGTGTAATTCTTATTTAAAGTAGTAATTAATAAGTAAATTACTACACTTCTTTCTAGCATTATCTAGAAAAAGAAAAGAAATTCCTGAGAGAGAAATTGAAACACAATGCGACGACGACCTAATTATGTGTCTTTTGAAAGGTTTGCAAACCCTGAAATATACTTATTCACGCAAAATCCTGAAACGAACACTATAGGCATGATCTACGTGACAAATAAAGACACTATTTTTACAAGAAACATCTTAAAATGTAATTTTGACCGAGTTTTAAGTGTGTAAATTTTGGCTCCTCTCGGGTGCCATACACCCATACACAAAAGATATCCATGGCGCCTCTGCGGTGCCATCCGCACGGAATCGGTTAACCTCCCTCTTCCCGTTCGTGAAACGTGGTGATGTTTTAGACTATCCTCCTACCTATCCGCCCTATATCACGTGTATTTTTGGCACAAAGAAAAAACATTTCGTGGTATTTTTTACATATTATTATTATCTATAAATAAAAGTAAGTATAAGGAGATTCAGGTTCGAGATAGGTTGGCGAAAGTGAACCTACCGGACCTGGATGTAGACGAATGTTGGAAAGCTTTGAAAGGTAGCCGCGAAAGAAGTATGTGGTAGTGCAAAACTGTGCAAGTCAATGGAAGGTGATGCATGGTGGGATGATGAAGTGAAAGCTGCGATTGAGAGAAAGAAGAAAGCATGGCTAGACTATGTATCATGTTTGCAAGCGAATGATGGTATGAAAGACAAGAAGAAAGAATTGTATCGTTGTTGTAAGAATGCCACTAAAACCTTAGTGAAAGAAAAGCGTGAAAGAGAATGTTTGAAAGCGGAAGAGAGACTGGCGAGCAACTTCGAGGCAAACACCAAAGTTTTTTGGAGGGAGGTGAAGAAGTCTAGGAGTTGTTCGGCAGCCTCTAGAATGAATAGGATTAAATCTAAGGATGGTGACATTCTTACAAGCACAGAAAGCGTGTTAAAACGATGGAGTGAATATTTTGGAGATATGTATGTTCAGGACGCTGCCTCCGTCTCTGACTCAGTTAGTGATTCAGAGACGGTAGAAGCATGCCAGGACATTACTATGCAAGAGATCGTATGGGCGATAAGAAGTATGAAAAATGGAAAGGCTGCGGGAATAGATAAGGTGACTGCTTAGATGATCAAATACGGTGGTCCTGCCGTCTGGGACTCTTTTTGGGTCCTCTGCATTACATGTTGGAGGACCGGTAGAGTACTCGAAGACTGGCGGCGCGCGGTCATCGTGCCCTTGTATAAAGGCAAGGGCTCACGTATAGACTGCAATAGCTATAGAGCCATCAGTTTGATCAGCTTAGCATCGAAGGTGTATGGTAAGATCATTGAAAGGAGAATGCAAGGGAAGCCCGAGGGAATGTTGTGGGAGGCATAAGGGGGTTTCAGATATGGAAGAGGATGTATGGATCAAGTTTTCTCACTCCGCAACATCGTAGAGAAGCATCTGGCTGTTGACCAGAAGGTTTTCTGCGGTTTTGTGGATTTGGAGAAAGCGTTTGATAGAGTCGTGCGAAAGAAACTTTGGGACATTTTACCCAGTTATGGGATAGATGGGCGTCTGCTGCGTGCTTTGCAATCCATGTACTGGGATTGCAAAGCATGTGTCCGGGTGGACGGCAACATATCGCCCTGGTTCGATGTCAATATCGGCGTCAAGCAGGGTTGTGTGTTGTCTGTTTATTCTATATCTGGATAAGTGTCTCCAAAGATTGAGGTCATTGAATGTGGGAATGCGCATGAGTGATCTAGTGGTGAACTGCCTGCTTTATGCAGATGACGCTGTACTTCTAGGCTCAACTCCATCTGAGCTGCAAACACTGGTCACAGTTATGAATGAGGATTGTAAGAGTACGGACTTACAATTGAATGCGAAGAAAACTAAATTTTTAGTATTTGAAAGAGAAGCAACCAGAACGGACGTAAGAGTTGTGGTAGATGATGTAGTGCTGGATCAAGTGGATGAGTTTGTATATCTTCGATGTGCTTTTAGTAGGGATGGAAGGTACATCGCTGATGTTGAAAGAAGAATGTGTGCAGGGAACAGAGTGAATGGAGCGTTAGGGAGATTACTTAATAGCACAATTTTAAGTCAGGGTGCCCGTCTAGCCCTGCATAATCATGTGCTTATCCCAACACTATTGTATGAAAGTGAGTACTGGGTATGTCAGAAAGGGCATGAAAGTAGAATCAACGCGGTTGAGATGAGGTCGCTAAGAAAAATATGTGGTGTGACACTCGCGGACCGGGTTCGTAATGTCGAAGTGAGAGAAAGGTTAGGTTTGAAAGAAAGTGTCGGTGTAAAGATGAGAAAGGGCATGCTCCGATGGTTCGGACATGTAGAAACAATGGTAGATGAAAGGTTAACAAAACAGATATACAATGCTAATGTGGAAGGATGTAGGTACCGGGGAAGACCAAGACTGACATACCACGATCAGATTGATCGAGTACTGTCCGAAGGTGGTGTCAAGAGTCTTCGCAACCGGCGTGTGTGTATGAAGAGTGATGAATGTGGAGGAAGCGAGACAAGCCTGCAAGGATCGTGGTGTATGGCACTCGGTTCTCTCTGCCTACCCCGTAAGGGATCTGGCGTGAAGATATGTATGTAAAAGTAAGTGTAATCTAATTTATTTCTGAATAATATTTTTTTGTTTATCCTGGCTGGTAGGGAATTCGTTGACGGCGAGTCAAAGTCACGCGTCGCTTTTCCGTTGAAATTGGAAAAAATAAATACACGTGATATCTCATTAAACCTTGCTTTGTGTGTTGTGCATGTTTAGTGATATTGTTACGTACTTCGGGTTCGTAATTGTAAGAAAAACCACTTATATTAAATCCGTGTATTTACAATACAAATACACAAAACAACACAATGTAATACTCAAATACTTTGATTAACACTAGTCACTCTCCGTACTATCACTAAACTTAACCGACTACACAATAAAACACTTCTCGTTTCGCACGGGGTCGCGTCAATTATCGCTCTCGATCGCTTGATAAAAACTGCCCTGTATTTGTCAACACATCTCTATTTATACCCAGGGTAAAGTTCTACCTGGATCTAGAAAAATCTAAATGTATAGGGTAAACAATGAATCACTTCTTATTGTAAATAACTTATGATAGTACTCGCTATTTTCATCTTTATACCTTATACCACAAAGTCCATTATGGTATAGCTATTCGGATAACGGCCAATTATTTGCTTATTAATAGGAGTAGCTATCTCTTTCTTTTATTTCTAGATCCCTCCAGCGTGCCAACTCTTCACGTTTCTAGATTATTCGTAACAATATAATCCGCCGCCGTGGCCGCGTTTCCGATCCGGTAGTAGTTTTAAAAAAAATATGTTGACGTGTCAAAATAACTTGTAAAAAGTTTTATTGAATAAAGTTTTTCTGATTTCTGAATATTTTTCCGAATCCCTAATCTACCCCGTGTTGGTTTCGAGCTCCATTGAAGAACAGGCGAACTGCCGTTCTGCCAGACAGGTCGTAAAAGGCGACTGATTAGCTCTACGAGTCACTACCAACGTACTAGGACTTCTGCATTGTCTCGCCCGGGTCTGGTACCACCGCCTTACTTATTCCTGCCACAATAGCATCAGTATTTGTCGCTGTCGTGTTCCGGTTTGGAGGGTAAGATAGCCGGTAAACTTATGCATGTGGCATTAGACCTCGCCACAAGATAGCAACGCACCATTAACTCATCTGCTTGTTGGCTCTTATGATACAAAGAAAAAAAACCCTCCCCCCGTTTGGAGCCTTGCGTGATTAATGGACACCTTATGGATATTATGGAAGGGCACGCACAGACTACTCTGGGCATCAAGTCCGTAGTAGTAGGCCTATTTTCCAAAAGTGGCAAGGAACAACCGTGGTACTTGAAAAATATATCGTTCTTTTTTGTATGGACTATGGAGTGTCGATTACTTTGTATACAGGTAATTGTCGCTGTGTCAAGGTTTAGTGTTTTAACGACGGCACGAAATATATTACAAGAGTCGTAATATGTAATAAGAACTCGTTACGTTATAATCTCCACGGAGGCGTCGCTATCATGTCGTGTGTGGTGTTTACAGTGAACGGAAAAAAATGTTCAGGTATTTCTTAACACATTATATTTTTAGGTAAAATACACTGGTTGATTATAAAAAATGTTAGGCAGTAGCGGATTTACATTTAATGCCACCTAGGGCCCGATTGATATGCCAATTTTTTTGATTTGTGAGGAAGTGAGTATTGAAATTAAGTATTCCACTTATAAATTTTTCGGCCCTCCCTCTACGCCTGGACCTTACGGGCCTATGAGTAAATTTATCCATAGATAGGCGACAAAAGTAATTTTACAAATTATTTTTATTTTTGAAGTGAAAACTTCTTTAGGCGCGTTGAGCGTTTTGGTAGAGGGTAAAATCCTCGGTTCGCGTCACCGACATGCTAATGATAATAGTATATCTATAGCTATGTTTTGCATATAGTTTTAATTACTCTCAACTTAATAGTTCCGTTTTCACTTCTATCGGCAGTCCCACGACTGCTACTGTTTTTTTTAATTGGAATAGGCGTTTGTTTTTCTACTTACCTCATGGAAAGAGTTGAAAGCGTGAAGACAAAGGTGGTACACGCCCATCCAAAAGAATCTGTTCACTCTGCTATTGAAAGTACCAGAACTGTACCTTCTAGTCAGGAAAAATAAACCCAGGTAGTTTATTCCAAACCTTGGCGACTCGAGTCTCGCTCTCGAACCAAAAAATATTTGTGAAACTGTTTTGCTTCTCTTTTTAGTACACAAGGTATGGATGAAACTTATACCTACGTCTAGTAGTCCGATAAAGGAACGATGAGGGTTCAGTAATTTTGAAAATTGCTTTCGTTCACTCATCAAAGCTGACAGCTTTACGACGATGCTCAAGTATGTGTGCAGATTTATATTTGTGGCTTGTCGTCGTTCATTAGATTACAGAGTTAGGACTCAAGTAGATATTTAGCTGATCCGTCCAAAAGATGACTTCAGTATTCCATGCAGGGTCAAAAGTTGAGCGTAATCGGGAAGTTAAATGGAAACCTTTCCTGTAATTATTTTGAGTTTTATATTGCATCAAAACCTTACTTAAATATGTTTATTAGTACTACGCGTACAAGGATGGAAAATTATTTTAGTGGGGTTTTTTGGTGTAAATAATATTTTATTTAATTTTATGTACACGGCACGATTTTTCCTGTTGTGATTGTTGATCCAGGGCCCTTTAGGAGAATATATCAAATGCTTCACTGCAAGGCATTTCATAAAAACGAAAAGGCCTGTTACGTGTCAGCAACATCGTAAACACCTTGCCCATGAGCAGATTTACTCACGGTCTCTTTGGGCTGCAGCCCAGTGGTGGAATCCAATCAAACGCCATCATCCGCGTTTCGATTCACACACACACACACACACATACGTATAGACATACTGACGTCATCGTGAAAATAGTCTAAAAAGGTTCTTGAAATTTCAAACCGGATTTTCGACAAAAACTGGATTTTCGAAAAACGGGGCAAAACCCGTAATTTTGTTACACCTAACATAAGGGGAAGTTAAATATGATATCGAATAAACCAATACGTTAAGTATTTCCATACATACAGACACCTGGACGTCTACGAAATATTTTTTTAAAACAGTTTTTTTTAAATATATTACTAGTTGATCCGGCGAATGTTGTTTTGCCATACAAATTATTCGTATTGAATATTTTGATGAGGTACTTGAGAGGGACGGGGGGGGACGGGACGGGGGGGTTAATGAAGATAAAAACTATCCTTTAAAACTATCTTTTAAGTTGGACCAAACAGTAGATTCTACAACATTTCATTGAAATCAGTTCAGTAGTTTCGGAGTTCAACGCGGACCAACAACGTGACACGTAATTTAAATATATTAAGATTAACACTTGATAAATATTTTTTAAAAGTGTTAAATAAGTTTATAAATAAAAAAATACAGTTTTAATCCAGAAAAATGCTTCACCATGACACGTTGAGAGTAGAGCTCTACCTCAAGTCTCAACACTCCATTTATGAGACCTGCGGTATATGATAAAGTTCTTTATTTTCTCAGTGGACAGTACCGTCTACCGGGAGACGTCGCTCTACGCTTACCTGAGGTACAGCCTCAACCTCCCGGGGACGAAGGCCATGTGTAAGCAGGGAGTATGCGGCGCTTGCATCGTCACGGTTCGCGCCAAGAGAGAAACCACTGGAATCGTAGAAACCTTTTCTGTTAACTCTGTAAGTTGAAGCTTTCTAGAAGTTTTTTCTCCATTTTGTTCTAGGTCATTTTTGAAGAATATATCACCTGCCTTACATTTAGGCATCTTGTAAAAGACGTGACTCAGTTCTTGTCTTATCTATTACTAGCTGTTGCCCGCGACTTCGTCCGCGCGGACTTCGTTTACTCCGCACAGCTCCTCCTCCGTAGATGATAACGTGTTAATATGTAGCCTATAAGTTGACCCGACCTATTAGTAATATTCATGCAAAATTTGAAGTAAATCCATGCAGTACTTTTTAGTTTACCCCGGACATACAAACGGACAAACAGACAAAAATTCTAAAAACTATATTTTAGGCTTTAATATCGATTGTAGATCACGCCCCAAGTATTCTTTTAAAAAAATATTCCATGTATAGTTTTTACTTTCCTACGATTTTATTATATGTATAGAATAGATAATAGAAGGTTATCCTTTTTCATCCGGAGAATTATCTGTCCAATAAAATTAAAATAAAATCGGAGGCAGTCTTGAGGACTGCCGAAGGAGTGAAAACTTGAAACGGTATTTACAAGCACAAATTTATACCTTACATACATACGTTTATACCTTCTTCCTACCTTCCAAGTACCTTCGTCTTTCCTTTCCCGCTACCTTCCCATTAAGTTCCCGCTATCCACCCGCTACTTTCCCAGTACTTTCCCATGGTGCGATACTTCAATGTCGCGGAATGGCAATGTCACATGCAAAAGTCTACAGTCTACCTTAGCTTCCAAACCGCAACACGACAATGACAAGCATCGACGCTATTGCGTTAGGAATAGGTAAAGCTGTGGTACAAAGTACCCGGGCGTGGCGTTGCGGAACTCTACCACCTAGTAGTTACGATGGTAGTGACACATAAGCCTATCGGTCACCTATTACGACCTGCCTGGCAGAACGGCAGTTGTTCTATTCTACAAAGGAGCCCGGACCAACACGGGGGTATGCTAGGCATCTCATAAAAGACATGAGAGAGTTAACTCCCGTCACGTAGTTATCAATTTATACGAAATTTCAACGGCCGAAAAACGTCAAATCCGCCATCATAGCATGCCTCTAGTATAATATCGTGACTGCTAACTAGGTGGCAGAAGGCAACGTGAAACATCGCCACTGAGTTTCGATTCCACCATCTTATCTATTCCCTCTACAATAGTGTCGGTTCTTGTCTTATCTATGACAATAGAAAGATTTTTCCATTCGGAGAAGCATCTGGTTTTTGCTCTCCAAATGAAATTTAAAAAAAATTTAAAGGTGACATATGGACACGTTGAAACGGAGTTTTTTTTGTTATATCTGAGACCGGAGGAGGTGTCAAGATTATCTGGACGGATGAGCCAGTTATGGAAACGTCGATAAGTGACTCTGGGCCAATTCACGTACAAAACGTCAAATAAATCGAAACGTTTAGGGCTTTTACAAATTTTGTTTAAAATTATGCCGCGCCCTACGTAGCACGACGCAACATTGTATCGTGTTTATGGGGAGTGTAAAACTAACGGCCGGTTTCCGAAACGCAAATTAATTTTAACAAACAATAATTAACAAGTGTTTACAGTGTGTTAACAAGCGTTTTAACAAGTGAGCAAGACCCCGAACACAGTATTGGTTCTCCATTATTTATATTTATTAATATTAAATAAAAAAGGGTATTTTAACGTTAAAATTATAAAATACTAGCTGTCCCGGCAAATGTTGTTCTGCTTTTTTAACTACTCTTATTTTTTTTTTCTATATTTTCTCACCATTTAAACCTTCCATGGACTTCAACAATTAATTCAAAACCAAAATTAGCCAAATCAGTTCAACCGTTCTCGAGTTTTAGCGAGACTAACGAACAGCAATTGATTTTTATATATATAGATTTTCGCATGTGATCAAAATTGACGACTTAAGCTGAATATATTGAAAAAGTTTTACTTTCCTAGGTGGTCGGGAAGATCCTCGAAAATCGCTGCAAATTGGTCGGTTTTTACAATGTTACACATTTTTCGGTTTAAACTCGCAGCTCGCGAACAATTAGGAACTTCATTCCAATTATAATGTGTTGATGACAGTTTTTAAAGCAAATTCCTAACAGTAAAACTCTGGTACAATGACCCTTACACGGTGAATCCAAGAAGATTTAACATGGGTATTTTTAAGGGGAAGATTGACAGTTTCTTTAAAGGTAATGAGCCACCTAATGGAAAGCAGTGGTGACTGCTTTCCATTAGGTGGCTCATTGATCGTATGTAGACAATTTCTATAAGAAAGATGAACACGGGAAAAAATATTATTTGACCTATTTATTAAAATTACAATACGTTAATATTTAACAGTGTTTAGTTCTGGTGTTCTCCTGTCACGAATGGGAAATTACAACTGTAGAAGGTGTGGGTAACCGTCGCGATGGATACAGTGACATACAAAAACGAATAGCAGCTTTCAACGGCTCCCAATGCGGATACTGTACTCCTGGCTGGGTTATGCAGATAAATACGTGAGTTGCTTGTCATTTTATGTTTTGCTAGCAAATGTTTATATGTATATTACGAGGTGAAGGTGAGGTGAGTCACAAGTTTTCGTTAAAAGGGGTCACCCCTTTTAACGAAAACTTGTGACTAAGAATTATCAAGTTTTGTACAGTTACCAAAAGTTTATACAGAAAAGTAATATTTTTAAATAATATTTATTCCTATTAAATTTAAAAAAACTGCACGCTCTATCATTCGTTTGACATGTATATGACTATGTATACACGTCTTTTGTTTATGTTTAAAATCTGTGGTCTAACTTAAAAAAGTGTCCTTTTATTTTGGACAAGTTCTCTTCGTGTATCTTTTAAGTTATTTGAAAGGCCTTGATCTGAATTTATGCTTTTTGATTGCCACCTCCAATTTCTTAAATTAAAGGTTAATAGAATCAAAAATACGCGTTTTAGCTATCTTTACGGCAGATAATAAAAGTGGCATTTAAACAAAATCTTTAATTTCTAAATTTATATTTCTTTGCAAAGGATAGCCTTTAATTTTGTAAAGCAAATATAAAAATAGTAACATTATGTTTATTTACGGATAAACAAATTCAAAGTCAAACAGTCCTAAAATACAGGACCCGTAATATACAAAGGGCATTTAGTCACCCTACTTTTGATAGCTTCACGTTTGTTGGTACGAAAACACGTACATATTACATCATACACAATTTGTGTAAATGTACATGTTTTGTATATGTACATGTTTTTAGAACTTTATGAAAACAACATGTGCAATACGTAAGTTTTCAGAACAGTTCTAAAATGGTTGGATAAGTCCATATCATTTCTGATGACGACGATGACGTCAAGATGGTTACTTATCACAATGTGTTCTGATTGCTGTTATTATTTTGTTAGTACCTAATCTGTTTAAAAAACTTTGTTCCCAGACTTCGTGATAAACATCTCAACATGGCAGAATTGGAAAATTCTTTTGGCAGCAATACATGCAGGTGCACAGGTTATAGACCTATTTTAGACACTATCAAGACATTTGCCACAGATGTCAGTCAAGACCTCTGTGACAGGATCAGAGATATAGAAGACGTAGAGAAATGCAAAAAACTTTGTAAACGGAAGTGTTCTATAAGTAGCTGTAACAGTGATTGGAGTATGATTGAAGATCTGAAATTGGAAGAAGAGATAACGTTAAATTTTGGCAAGAGTGTATTTGTAAAAGTCTTTGATGAAGTACAAATATTTCGAACAATCGACCGTTACAAGAATTCTCATATGCTGGTTGATGGAGATACTAGTAAAGGTATATTACATATACACTTACAAGTCTTCACACTGCTTGCATCTCTAAGTAGTCTGTGCCTCACACTAATGGACAATCGCACTAACATTGTCTTAGCTTAGAAAAATCCTGAGTAGTTTGATGTCACTTCTTGTCTTAAATGAAAAGAATGTGACAGCATGTCACTAAAGACTGTCCTAAGCAATGTTTTGCATTGCACTAACGCTGTCGTAAGTACGTGTTCGACAAAGTTAGTGCAATTAGCCATAAGTCAGAGCGAATATAGTGCCATACATCACGGTTCAAATAAACATGCCTTGCTTTCTTCCAGTTCATTAATCCATGCATATAAATAACTCGGCTGCCGTGAATTTTAGAATCACTGGTAAAATTTTCGTTTACGGTATAAGTCTAATAACTTATACTCTCTGTTTAAAGAAAATAAAGATAGAACACTGCCAATTATCATATAACCTTATATTTAGGTTGAGACTTTAATGGTTAAATTTGTTCCGTGTGTAACACCAAGATATGTAACACTGACATGGATCAGCTTGGTTTGGAATGTATTGAAAATCTGGTGAAAACTCGATTTTCGAAAATCGGAGCAAAATCAGTAACTTCCTTATCTACATACGAAGCGGGAAGTTAAAAAAAAATACAGCCCAATTGTGAACCTGCACTTTTCACCGCCCGGCCACGCGAACCGGCGGCGACGCGTCTGCCGAGGCGAAAGTCGCGCGACGCGGATAATGAGGCCACGGGAACTTGGCGGTCTTTGCTTGGAGGGGAGTAGTTTTGTACTTCAACACTTACTATTTGGAAAAGAATGTCATGATTTAATTAAGAATCGGGGTATAAGTGTAGACGTTGAATTTCATTGGGATCCGTTTGACTTTAGACTTCCTGAAAATCTGAACCGATTTGGCTTAGGAGATATTGAAAAATTTTGAAAAAACCTTAAATAAAATTTCGGTCAACCAATATATTTTCGATAACTTCAAGGTCAATGTATCAATTAAGTACACAGTCTAATCAGATCTATCTAATTTAATAAATATTGAAATGGGGTGAAATAGGGGGATACAAGTTTGTATGAAACTTTTTATTCCCTGGACATATTTGTATGAAATTTTGTATGAATTAAGTACAAAAAAAATGAATTACGTGTTCAAGCGTTTTTCAAAATTCGATCCCTAAGAGGGTAAAATAGGGGATGAAAGTTTTATAAGTATAACCGCACAGGTCAAACCATTACACTTGAAATTTTGCACACGTACTCCTTTTATGACGTTGGGATCCACTAACGAAGGATTATTAAAAATTTAACCCTCAAAGGATGCAATAAGGGATAAAAGTTTTGAACATTTTGTTCCTTGGCCATATTTGCATGAAATTTCGTATAATTTCATATAATTACATACATATCTTCACGCCAGATCCCTTACGGGGTAGGCAGAGAGAACCGAGTGCCATACATCACGATCCTTGCAGGCTTGTCTCGCTTCCTCCACATTCATCACTCTCTTCATAAACACACGCCGGTTGCGAAGACTCTTGACACCACCTTCGGACAGTACTCGATCAATCTGATCGTAGTATGTCAGTCTTGGTCTTCCCCGGTACCTACATCCTTCCACATTCGCATGGTATATCTGTTTTGTTAACCTTTCATCTATCATTCTTTCTACATGTCCGAACCAACGGAGCATGCCCTTTCTCATCATATAATTAAGTATAACAAAAATAGTGAGTTATGCATTTCAGCGTTTTTCAAAATTCAGCCCCTTAGAGTGTAAAATAGGGCATGAAAGTTTTACGTACAGACCAAACCTAGAGCTAGAAACTTGAAATTTCGCACACGTATTTCTGTTATGACATAAACATCCACTAAGGAATAGTTTTTCAAAATTCAACCCCTAAAACGATGAAATGAAAGAAAAAATTGTTTGAAACTTTTCATTTCTTGGACATATTTACATGACATTCACATGAATTGAGTACAACAATAATAATGAGAATGTATTTAAGTAGTTATCAAAATTCAACGCCTAAAAGGGTAAAATAAAGAATGACAAATTTAAATAAACACAGGGTAAATCCTCAGGGTCAAGAAACTTGAAATTTCGCACACATATTCCTCCTATCACGTACGCATCTACTAAGGACTATTCAAAATTCAACCTTCCACAATGTAGTAGCGATAAAATTTCTTTAAACCTTTATATTCCTTGGACACACCTGCATAAAATTTCGTATGAATTGAGTACGGCAAAAATAATGAGTTACGTATTTCCGCGTTTTCCAAAATTCCACCTCTTGGAGGGTAAAATAGGGGATAAAAGTTTTATATAAACTCACAGGCCACAAACCTTTAGGACTAAAGACTTGAAATTTCGCAAACATATTCCTTTTATAACGTAAGCATCGACGAAAAAATTATTTTTCAAAATTCAACCTCATAGAGTAAAAAAATATGTATTAAACTTTTTATTTCTTTTTATATATTTTTTCACGATTCATGATGAAGTCAATATGTATGTATGTATATGTGTATGTAAACATCTCATAACTTTTGAACGGCTTAACCGATCGAAACGTAGTTGATGGCATTTGATTGGATTCTATTCAAACTTAGACTTCCTGAAAATTTGAACCGATTCGAAACAGAACATATTGAGAATTTTTTGAAAAAACCTCAAAAAAAATTTTTTTGGCGAAACAGATTTTTTCTAATGTAATTATGTACCAATTGATCACACAATCTGATCAACTCTTTATCTCAAAAAAAATGCGTCCTATACATAAATTGCATCAAAATCAGTTTATCCCTTCGGGAGTTATCGTTGACGAAAATTTTTGAAAAAATGTTTTTTTCGACAAAATTTCGAAATGTTTCAAGCAATCATTTTTTGGTCTTCTACATTATTTTAGTACTAAAAAACTACGTCATGTGCCGTTTCAAAAATTAAAATAGATTCAAATTTTCAAAAGTAACAAGCTTCTCATATATTAAAATTACGCTGTTTACAGGAAACTTACTTCGTATTTTTAAAATTACTTTCAGGCTAATATACTGATTTATTTAAAAATGTGATTAGCTGTTCTGCTTAAAATACTGCGCCAAATACCTTATAACTAATGAAAATCGATTGATTTTTTCAGGATTTATCAAGGACGAAAATTTTTCAAATTGAATTGATGAAAGGACAAGGACAACCTTATTAGGTTGAAAATGTCAAAAATTTTTGAACAATTTAGAGCTCAAAATTTGCGTAGAATGTTATTCGAGAAAAATATACATCTTTTCAAACAATTAATAACTATCATATTTCAAAATATGCAAGACGATTGACCCTCTATTTGATGCAGTTTTTTGGAGAGAAAAGCTGATTAGATTTATAAGTCTTTAGGCGTATTAGCCTGAAAGTTTTTTTTAAACATTAAGTTTTCTGTAAAGAGCAAACTATTGAAATTAAAAAAATTGAAACTTTTAAAAATTTAATTCGGATTTGATTTTGGAACTGCATTTGACGTAGTTCTTAAAGTACTAAAATATTGTAGAAAGTCGAAAAATGATTGGTTTTAAGCTTTTTTTTTCAAAATTTCTTAAAATCTACTGGACTGAAACAGTTTAAATTTTAAGAACATGTAATGGTGAGCGAAATTCAATCGAATGCCATCAACCGCGTTTCGATCGGTAAGCCGTTCAAAATTTATGAGGTAGAGAGAGAGAGAGAGAGAGAGAGAGAGAGAGAGAGAGACATACACACATACACACACTACACACACGTACACACATACATAGATACATACTTAGAAGCGAAACCGGTCGGAATTTAAATATAATTATCTTATTGTGAAACAGTACAAGTGTTATCAGCTAGCAAATATTGTGTTAAATTTTTAAAAGTTACAGCTTCTTAAATAAGTATTAAAATTATGTTGTTTACAGCAAACATACTTAATTTTTTAATAAGAAACTTTTAGACTAATATATCAATTATTTTCAAAGTTAATTAGCCTTTTTATTTAGAAAACTCCGTCAAATACCGTAAATTGGATCAAAATTTTGAATTCGTTATTAATTCATCAAATTGAATTAAAAATTTCGAATTTATCAATGAAGAAAATTTTTCAAAAAGTTTATTTGACATTTCTAACCTACCGGTTTTGTAGCTAATAAAATAATATAGAGTTCAAAAATTGCGTTGAATACAATTCGAAATAGATCATGATTTTCAAAATATGTACATCTTACAATTAAATTACATTTTTACAAACTTAAGATTTTTGAACTCTGAGCTATAAAATTTATGCTTCTGTACCTATTTCGAGCCTAAAATACCACAATTTAATGGGAAGTTTCAAGAATGGCCTGCAGGGTTAACCGGCTTACAGAACCGAAGCAAAAAACCGTGTGGTGTCGTAGGACACCAGAAGGAACGAAGTTCCCTATTATAAAAATCTTACGCTTTTTTATCGTTACAGACCTTTTTTGCCGGCTAGGGACCCCTACGCAACGCCTCATAAGAAACTTCGTTCCATAAAACCGGTTGTATTTTTTTTCCAGTGCAAACTACTAGTATATTGCGCTTTTAATGACCGAAAGACAGATTTATATATTTTTTGCTCGCGCATATAATCTATTCGAATTTTGTATTTATTTTGACGACTGGTTTAGATATTAGATAGCTAGAAATATTATTACATATATTTATTGAATTGTTGCAGGTGTACTACAAAACTATAATTACCCACCAGTTTTAATTGATATCAGTAACGTTACATCATTAAAGAAATACTCTTTCGACCAGAACTTGATATTAGGTGCCAACATATCTTTAGAAGACTGTATCAATATATTTAAAGCCGAGTCTAAGAATAATGATTTCGCGTATTTGGAAAAATTTGCTCAGCATTTGGACCTAGTTGCACATTATTCAGTTCGTAAAGTAAGTATTTATAAGTTTAACAGTCGAAATTAACCGTAAAGTTAGTTAAGTAATTTTAGTTTAACAGTACATGGGGCACACTAAAAGTTTTGCACTTCTAGCTAATCGGAACTATTTGAATTTCGAATGTTATATTTTTAAAACATTGCAACCTTCTTAGTAGGTAATAAAAAAAACAATTGGCGGGAAATGATATGTCAGTTGTTTTTTATCACACTTCAAAGTTCTACGTACGCAACGAAAATGGAATTAAGTAGAAAAGTTTTTAGAGCAATGATTTTTTATAATTTTAAACGTTCTGTTTCGCCGCAAGACTGAGCCCCTCGTCTTCAAAATGCTTTTGGGAGAGAAGCACCTTGTTTGAGCACCATGAGGCGATGGTTTGCTGAATTTGAGAGAGGTCGAGTTTCTTTACATGACGAATTTCGTGAAGGGCGGCCTTCAACTGCCGTCAACGAAAATAATGTGGCTACTGGTAAGCGGTTAATTGAAGAAAACCAACGGATTACCTATGAGACAATTCGAGGACTATTGGAGATTGGTATGAGCCAAATTCAGAAAATTTTACACGAAGAATTGAAAGTTCGGAAACTTTGTTGTCGTTGGATCCCTCATGAACTGACAGCGGAGCAGAAGCGGGCTCACGTGTAATGGTGCTCACAGATGCTACTGAAGTACGACCACGGACGTTCTAATGCTGTTTATGACATTGTCACAGGAGAAGAAACGTGGACTTATTGTTTTGAATCCGACAAATCCCATCTGTACAATTCTACTTGAAGATCAAAAGGTGTTATTGCCGAATGGTATTCTACAATTTGTTTACCCAGAATGTTAGAAAAAGTTCGCGAAAGACGACTCAAAAGTCGCATTCTCCTACACCGTGATAACGCTTCTTCACACACGACCAACAAAACAAAGTTATTTTTAGCTTCCGAAAAAGTACATCTTGTCACTCATCCTGCGCATAGCCCCGACCTAGCACCCAGTAATTTCTGTATTTTCCCCAAAATCAAAGATTTGATGAGAGTTTTTACTTTTACCAACTCCGAAGAGGCAGTGATAGCGTTCAATCAGCACGTAGATAACATGCCTTCAGATCTGTGGTCCTTCTGTTTTAAAAAATGCTTCAATCGCATGAAAGAATGTTTAAAATGTAAAGGAGATTATTTTAAAAAGCAATTAACATAATATTTTGGTTATAACATGTTGTTTTTTTAAGTTACGCAAAACTTATAGTGTGACCTACGTAAAGTGAAAGGTCGAATTTAAATATGAGTAATCTAGTAATCTGAATCTTTAAAGTAAGATTAAAGGCCGAATGTATATATATATATATATATATATATATATATATATATATATATATATATATATATATATATATATATAATCTTCAATATTTAAGGACGTGATAGAAAATAAATATTAAAATATATACACCGCGCATACGCACGTGTCGTGTAGCGCACTATCAAGTATCAACACATAATTGTGGGGGGTGGTAGCGGCGTGTCGACTAGCGCGTACTAGAGAGTATAATATCCACATTTCACTTGTTTTTAGAGAAATATTGGTCAAAAATTAAGCCCCTAATTTTATTATTTAATTTTTACGAGAATCAAGTACAGAGTACTTTCCAGAAGTATCGAAGGTAACTCACCAGTCAGTCTGTATATATATAAAGCTTGATAATTTAGTGATCTTAATCTTAAAAATAAGATTGAAAGTCGAACTTAGTCGTTAAGTTAATTGAGTGAAAAATTTGAAATTTACCTATAAAGTTAAAAATCTCACTTCATCGCAAAGTTCATCAAGTGAGTAATTTTTACTTCAACAGTAAATTGAGAGAACCTTACCGTAGAGTTCGCTAAGTAAGTAATTAAGATTACTCACCAAATATATTAAGAGTAAGATTATACGTCTAATTTAATGTTAAAGTTCTTTAAATCTTAAGCTGAATAACGTAACGTCAGTAGGTAATCAAAAGTAATAACCATTTATTATTCCCTATTTGTTCCATGGAATCATGTAGATTGGATCATTAGCTGGAAATCTGATGATAAAGCACGCAATGCCATCATATCAGTCAGATGTATTCGTATTGTTTGAAGCTGTTGGTGCTACGGTCACCATACGTAAGTTTTTTATTTAATATATCTAATCGCTTCTGTAGTCTAATGGTCCGGTGTAGGTGTTGACCACACGAGGTTTCGGGTGTGGTTCTTGGGTCGGGCAATTTAAAAATGTGTTTTTTCTAGTTTTCTGATAAAAACGTCGCCCAAGATGCCCAAGATTGGACAATTGTCCGGTTGGGAATAGACTTGCAAGGGCGTATCTAGACTTCGCGTCAGGGTGGGGTCACATATTTCAGGTATAGTCAAGATAAGCCCAATTGTTATCCCATTTGTTAGATATCCTTACCTATTTGTTTACAATAATAAATCCCATATCCCAGGGGGGGCTCATGACTGCCATGACACCCCCTTCGGATCCGCCCTTGTAGGCTTGCATTGTGGGGCTAAGTATTTTCGGCTAATCGTGGGTGCACTGGTTGTACTTCTGCCTACTTCTACGTAGACACGAACGTGAAGATTTAAATCTTCATCTTATCTACTATCCTATGATAGTAAATAAGATGATGGTTTATTTGATGGAAAAGGACAACCAGATGAAAAAACAACCAGAGCTGCCATACGTGTGGCAGAAATGAAATACCAAATGCATAAGTTTAACGGATGCCTTAGCCTCCATCACAAAACAAATAGGTAAAGTAGTCAATCTACATACAAAGGGTGCTCGAGCAACCCACACATAGACATCTTTCACTGACACGATATCTCGGAATAATTGAGGATTCAGAAAAATTGTAATAGGTAAAAAATAACATTAAAATATTTTAGTTATTATTGGTTTACATTTCTGTTGATTGACATTCCTGTTTCATGCTCAACAATAAATCAACCTAAATAAATAAATACCTAGATACGATTGCCACTACCAGTTTTTTGTGCATAGCCAATAGATAGCCCTAGCCTGCCACCTGCCACCAATAGATAGCCTAGCTATGACCACCGAGCGTAGGTATGAAAAGTGTGAGTTTGACTTCTGTACCTATTTATTTTTCGCCTCCACGCCGAAACACGACAGCGACAAGTTGCGACGCTATTGTGCTGGAATAAGTAAGGTGGTGATACCATACCTGGGCGAGATGTTGCAGAACTCTATCGCATAGGTAATTGTCGCGATGTTACCAGTGGTGGATTAACCCATAGGCCGGTGAGGCCCGGGCCTAGGGCGGCATAATTCTAGGGGCTACAAAGTTTTCAAAATGACAAATTTTTGAAAGGCGTAAGAAGTTAAAGGCAATACGAATTCAAAAATTATGGACGAAAAATTCATAGAGTAAACTGAAACAGATGAAGGAATCATCTGATGGAAAACTACATTATTCTGGGGTGTCATAGGCTACTTATTTACCGCATTAAAAACATTAAAAAGGACCTCGCGAGCAACACCTAGTATTTAGTAAATTATAAATAAAATAAACTAATGAATCTTTCAGTGTTATATCTTATAAAATCTTTATCTATAAAAAATTAATATTTGTAAATTTCATACATAATTTCGATAATCACTTCCTTACATCTATCTCCCTTACAACGCAAAAAAGCGGCACTCGGTCGGGGCCTAGGGCGGCATCAAGCGTAAATCCGCCACTGGATGTTACTGAACCGTGATAGCTTTTTTTCACCTTTTACGATATGCTTAGCAGCAAGGCATATATCTATTCTTCGAAATGGCCCCGGATCAACACTATAATAATAATAATAATATAATAATAATATATTTATTTATTTCTCTCACAATCGTTAGGTACAATAAGTTTTATTTTACTAGTATAATAGACTAAAATAATGAATTGTTAGAGACTGGTGTCTGCACTAGGATACTCTGTGATGACAGATCACCAGGCCCTCACCTCGAGATGGAATTATATATCAAGAAGTACATACAATGAAATGTGCTTTCGGAACATATCAATCAAATACTTTCGGAATATATTAAGTGAATACGGGTATACAGAATATCAATGAAAAGGGGTGTGCGTGTAATATACAGACACAGTGAAATCTTTATTAATGTGAGTGTTCGTGTATTACATACTAGCTGTTGCCTGCGACTTCATCCGCGCGGACTTCGTTTACTCCGCACTGCTCCTCCCCCGTAGGTGATAGCGTGATAATGTGTAGCCTATATGTTGACCCGACCTGTTAGTAATATTCATGCAAAATTTTAAGTATACCCATGCAGTACTTTTTGAGATTACCACGGACATACATACAGACAAACAGACATACAGACAACAGACAAAAATTCTAAAAACTATGTTTTTGGCTTTGATATCGATTATAGATCACGCCCCAAATATTTAAAAAAAAATATTCAATGTACTGTTTTGACTTTCCTACGATTTTATTATATGTATAAATAAATCTATCTAACACATTAATATACATACATACACATACTTGTACACTTATACAATACATAATATATAATTTACATTCCACACATTATAAATGTTACTAAGTATCTATATCTATCTATACATATAATAAAATCGTAGAAAAGTCAAAACTGTACATGGAATATTTTTTTAAAAGAATACTTGGGGCGTGATCTACAATCGATACCGAAGCCAAAAATATAGTTTTTAGAATTTTTGTCTGTTTGTCTGTTTGTCTGTATGTATGTCCGGGGTAAACTCAAAAAGTACTGCATGGATTTACTTCAAATTTTGCATGAATATTACTGACAGGTACACTAAACTCATAATAGGTTAAATAATTAATAAATAAAATATTATAAATGCGAAAGTTTGGATGTTTGGATGGATGTTTGGATAGATGTTTGGATGGATGTTTGTTACTCAATCACGCAAAAACTACTGAACGGATTTGAATGAAATTTGGCACACAGGTAGCTGATGACCTGGAATAGCACATAGGCTTCGTTTTATCCCGGAAAAATGAGGTGATCCCGCGGGATGCGCCAAAAACTGTGTATAATGCAGCGGGCTGCACGCTACAACTAGTAATTAATAATTACTTCAGTATTACGTCAACTGACTGCGAGTTGCGAAAGCGTTGACGTTTATTAGCACATAATATTTTGAACGTAATCACTTCGTTGCATTACGAAGAATTTATTAATTTTATATTTTATCAGGTTTTAAGTGAAAGAAAACAGTTAATTCGTTGACGAACATAAAACAGAGTGCTAAGTGTGAGTTTTTCTTTTCGCATTCGATCGTGAGCGCGTTTGGAATTTACTAGGAATTTGTATGTGATTTGTACAGCGCCACCTTGTGGTAAAAGTGAGAAACCAGTTTACCAGTAGGTGGCGCTGTACAAATCACATACAAATTCCTAGTAAATTCCAAACGCGCTCACGATCGAATGCGAACAGAAAAACTCACACTTAGCACTCTGGTAATAAAAACTGTTTATTGATGTAACGACCATCTTTACTTGTCACTTCTATCTTGACTACAAGTTAGTTGAGTTCTACAACCTCTTGCTCGGGTTTATTCGGTACCACTGCACCGCCTTACTTATTCTTGCCGCAATAGTGTCAGTGCTTGTCATTGTCGCATTCCGGTTTTGAGGGTAAGGTAGTCGGTAAACTTATAAATATCGCATTGCCATCCCGCCAAACAAACGAATAGCGTCTTTCCCTTACCATCAGGTGAGCCATCTGTTTGCTTGCCATCTAATGATATATAAAAAACATCAGAACAGCTGTCTACTTGTTGGCTATGTATAAAAAACCGTTTATATGTCAGCTAGACTAACAGAAGTCAATGTTAATATTCGAGCATAGCACACATAGACACCTCTCACAAACACGATATCTCGGACTGGTACGGAACAAACTGTACCGAACCATTCCGAGATATCGCGTCCGTGAGAGGTGTCTATGTGTGCGTTAATCGAATATTATTTGTATGTAGATTGACTGCTGTTAGTCTCCAGTATTCTGTGCCAACGGCTTTACGTGCTCATCTGAGCCACGAGAGTGGTAACAAACTACCCGTCAGGATCCAAACTGCTACAAAGATTTTGGATTTTCGACAAAATCCTCAAAAAAATCTTAATTTACGATTCGATTCGATTCGATTTCGATTCCCGGATCGGTGAAAAATGTTGACCGATCCGGGAATCGAAATCGGGACCCCATGATATGAGCCTAAAAGACTATCCACTAGACCACGATTCGAAATAAATAAAATATTTGCACTTTCAGGTAATATGGGAGGACAAATTTGTAACTTATCATTGCCAAAGTTCCTGAAATATGACATGAGCGGCAAACTAATCCTGAACTTCATGTTACCACCACAGAGTCCTAGTCATGTGTTTAGAAGTTATAAGGTGAACAAAACAATTTGTAACATAGATTTTAACTGTCTTTAAAAAAGTAGGTTATGAAATTGAGCTGTAATATGTAATAGTGTTGAAGGCGGATAATATTTGAGTAGGTATGATGACCTATTTAAGCTTCCAAGCACGTGCGCTAAATTTCGTAAGTGTATGTTTATATGTTTGTTACCGAATTTCTTGGATACTAAGACATATCGAGATCCTTTCTTCAACCGACGAAAATTGTTTTTTTTTAATCCAACTATATGGGTATATAAACAAGGGATGATTGATTTTTATTCACAGATTTAAATTAATGTGCACGCATTACTTTTTTCGTCGAAAATAATATGTTGTACATATTTAAATGAAATATCATCAAAATCGTTTCAGTAAGTAGTTTTAGAGATATATGTATGTAGCGGTTCAAGCAATCGACAAAAGCTACCAGAAAAAAAATGGAAAAAAAATGAAATTCAAAATAAAATCCTGAATCGCGATATCACAATTTTACACCACTATATACAAATTACAACGCTTCTCAGTCTCCACGACTTCGGTCCCCACTCTCCAGGCAGTACACCTTGCCTGGCTGGGAAGATCTTCCTTTTCCCCTTACTTGTCCTTGTGTGACGTCATCAACCTCCACAGTTATGACGTCATCCTGACAAGAAGCTGGCCCGCTGGTTCCATCACTATGACCCTTCAGCGGTACGGACCAGCGGCGCCCCAGATACTTATAGTTTACAGATATGTATTGAATGTACAAAGTCGATCTATTGGAGCCGATTTTCATTACTTTATTAAGGATGTGACGCCTATAGATACCAAAGATGCTGCTATTCGTATACTGAGATCTAATACTAGATTACATAGAGGGGGAGGGGGGATGGGCTGTGCCCACCCCAGTGTAGTCTAGTACTCATCCCAGGATGTTGGGTAACAGATTCGAAATTCTAGGCTGGATACCTAAAATATTTCATACAAAAGTCATTGACAGCAAATCACCAGGTAGGTGATTTGGAACCACCACCACAACCACCAACCGAGAAATCTTCGTACACACTTCGTTTTTTTATTTTTAATTTACATACTGTTGCGAATAATCTAGAAAAGTGAAGAGTGAGAATACTGGATAAATATAGAAATAAAAGAAAGAGATAGCTGCTTCTATGGATAGACAATAGCTGCCGTTACCCAAATAGCTATGTCATAATGGACCATCCCGCATAGGGCATGAGGGTACTACGACTTGTTTACATCTAAGTTGTTTACGCGTAATTTCCGGAACTTTCGAGAATATGGTCGAACTTTACCTTATGTATAAATAAGGACGTTTGGCGAATAGCGAGTCAGTTTTATAAAGCGATTTGGAAGCGATAGTTTGGATGATCACTGAAAAGCGATATAGTACAGTGAAAAGTGATACAGAAAGTGTGTTAGTTTAGTGACTCGGTTTAGTCAGTAAGTTTTAGTGGAATACAGTGACGGTGTTATTAGTATTACTAAGGTATTGTGATTTATCAAACATTAGTATGGTAAATGCACGGATTTAATATTTTATTGCGCAATACGAACTCTCAGTTCGTAACAATACTATAAATAATACAGTAAATAATACAGTTCATTCCGTTTATAGTCAGAACTCAGGGAAAATAGAAGCTAATGTTGCAGTTGCTGCAATTTTATTGGTTTAAGGACTAGTCTATGCTTAGTAATACAGCTAAGTATAGATTTTAAAGCCCAAAGAGTTCAAAATTTAAGGCAAAAAATACAATTTTATACATAACCCGTGGTATGTGGGTCCAACTAACACTTGTCCGTTTTTTTGTAGTCGAGTCCCCCCCTCCCCATGAAAATTAACTCTAGATACCCCAATGGCCGAGACGTAAAAGAACTACCATTATATAAAGTAGTTCTTTTTCTACCATTTATATAGTAGTTAAAACTTTACGGGATGCCAGATAGGTAAGTCAGATGATGTATCGTAAAACTTGAAGCAAAAGGGCAATTCTCGAAAGAACGAAGGGAAAGATCGTTGGTTTTTTAAAAGGTGATATTTTATTATAGATTATGCCTAGAAGTCAAAATGCATTAGCCATTGTCAATTGTGCATTTAATGTAATAATTGATAAAACAAATAATACAATACAAAAGGCGACCTTAGTTTATGGAAATATATCAGACACATTTATTCATGCCGTTCGAACAGAAAATTACCTGAGAGGGAAGGATGTTTTTAATAATAAAACCCTAAATGAGACAATAACAATGCTTGATCAAGAGGTGATACCGAAAGATGAGCCTCCTAAACCATCACCAGAATGCAGAAAGAAATTGGCTATTGGATTATTCTATAGGGTAAGAACTTTTATCTCATTTTTTTTATATCATAAGCAAACAAGTAGATGGGTTTTCTGATGGAAAGAGTCAACCATCGCCTATAGAAACCAAAGATGTTAATGGTGCATTGCTATTTTGTGGCGAGTTCTAATGCCACATGCATAAGTTTACCGGCTACCTTACCCTCCAAACTGGAACACGAAAATGACTAGCACGGACGCTATTGCGGCAGAAATAGGTAAGGCGGTAGTACCAGACCCGGGCGAGAGACAATGCAGAACTCTACCACCTAGTAGCCACGATGATAGTGACTCGCATGGCCAATCGGTCGCCTTTTACGATCTGCCTGGCAGAACGGCAGTTGACCTATTCTTTAAAGGGAATCCTAACTAACACTGAGAGTTTCGTTATTTTCTTCGTTTTCGGCGATATCAGTGTTCCTGGCATACATTTTCTTTGGTGGATATTCTGGCCCCGCTTTGAACAATAGACTATTTGATATTTCAACAGGCAATTCGTAAAAGGCGAACGAATCAGCTAGTAGTCAGAATGAAAGTGATTAATTTAAATTTCCTCTTCAAATAAGGCCTAGATCAGAGTCCTTGACTAGATGTCTAAAATAGGCAATGGTTATCTCTTTAAGGCCTAGACCAGGGATGGGGAAACTACGGTCCGCGGGCCATCTCCGGCCCGCGAAACGTCTAAATCCGGCCCACGACTGTCAAACAAAAATCATTCATCCATCCAAAAAAAATTGAAATTACTTTCTTTTCTAATAGTTATTTTGTAATATTGCATAATAAATTCGTGTTTCAGAAAACATATATCAATATTTTTATTTCATTAATTAAATCCCCTGATCCCCTGATGGGGAAAATTTTTCGTTATAAATATAGCCAAAAATGCTTGGCCCGCCATATATTTTTTTAGTAAATATTGGCACGCCAATGAAAAAGTTTCCCCGTTCCTGGCCTAGACCTACACCAATATTGAAAAGGAAATTCTAAAACATATATTTTGTTTCAGTTCATCCTTGAAATCTGCCCCCAAGGAACCCTATCACCACAATACAAGACTGGTGCCTTCCCTATTTCCCGACCTATATCCACAGGAACTCAATCCTACCAAACCAACCCGGCCTTGTATCCATTGAACAAACCCGTGGAAAAGTTAGAAGCTATCATACAGAGTTCAGGAGAGGCACAATATGTGAATGACATACCGCCGATGTATAACGAGGTGTTTGCAGCTTTTGTGCAATCGACAGTTTACAACGGAGAAGTTTGTAGTATTGACACTTCAGAGGTTTTGGTTAGTAGGTATTTCATCTTTATTAAAAAACTAGCAACTCGCGACGAAGCTTCCTGTATGACATTTTATGAATCCACGGGAATCCATGTATATCTTGGAAATAATAAATAGTCTCTGTATTATGTTTGAGCATAGACACTCTTTAAATTAGACGAAATCTGCAGACAACATTTAAATCTGTCCAGATTGTTCAGCATGAAGAAATAATAAACACACACACACACACAAATTTTCTTACTTAATTTTAGGTAGTATTTAGGTAGGTACGATTAACCTAAGCCTAATCTTAAACCCTAAGCACTACATAGTATAAAACAAAGTCGCTTTCTCTGTTTGTCCCTATGTACGCTAAATCTTTAAAACTACGCAACGGATTTTGATGCGTTTTTTTTAATAGATAGATTGATTCTTAAGAAAGGTTTTAGTATATAAACCTTTCCGATATTCCCACGGGAACAAAAGCTACGCGGGTGAAACCACTAGTAAGGGATAAATAGCAAAACATTAAGAATTGAAAAGTTTATCTAACTTTCAATATTATTCAAAAGTGAACCAGTTATGTAAATGTAATGTACATAAATAAAATTAAAATATCTGTCTGTGATTTCAAAATAACTAGGTTTTTTCAAGTGTGATGTGTTATTTTTACAATACTACTTACCTAAACAACCTTTTTAAAATGTCTGTGTCTGTCGTTCAGTTTGTAAGGGGTAATCTCTGGAACGGCTATACCTATTTTAATGAAACTTCCATTGAAAGATAGAAAAAATTATACGGCAGGACATAGGCTACACTTTACCCGAGTCAGTAAAAGGAAGTAAGTATTTTGGATCACGCGAACTAAGTCGCGATTCGCGATTAGTATTAATATAATGAAATATTTACTTGCATATTATTATACTCTCATAAATAGTTGTGGGTATATGTAATAAATATAGTACACTATCTGCAGCGTACAGCCCGCTGTATTATAAAAGTTTTTGGTGAATCCCGCGGGAAGAACTCATTTTTTCGTGATAAATAATAGCCTATGTGCTATTCCAGGACATCATCTACCTGTGTGTCAAGTTTCTAAATCCGTTCAGTAGTTTTGGTGTGATTGTCTAACATATATTCATCCATACATACAAACATCAACTTTCGCATTTAAAGAATTAATAAGTATAAATTTTATAACAAGCTTGTATTGACTGATATAGAAGCTTATATAAGCTGATTTATTAACCTTCAATTTTATTTTTTAACATATCTAATTAATAGTTTTAAAACGGACCAGTGTATCTGATAACAGCACAAACTAAAAGATTTTGCTGCAACTTTTTATTTGTAAAATACAAAAAGCCGATTTTTCCCCGGTTCCATTATTTGTATTTACCACGTATTTACAATGGATAAAAAAATTACATTAACTAAGGTAATGAGTGAAAATTATTTTAAAAGTGAAGGTGTGAAGGAAAGTGCTTTTCCCCGTGTTGGTTCCGGGCTCCTATGAAGAATAGACCAACTGACATTCTGCCAGGCAGGTCGAAAAGACAACCGATTGGCTCTGCAAGTCACTACCATCGTGACTACTAGGTGGTACAGTTCTGCATTGTCTCGCCCAGGTCTGGTACCACCGTCTTACCTATTCCTGCCTATTACCTATTCCTGGTTTGGAGGGTAAGGTAGCCGGTAAACTTATGCATGTGGCATTAAACCACGCCACAACATAGCAACGCACCATTAACATATTTGGTGTCTATAGGCGATGGTTGACTTTTACCATCAGGAGACCCATCTGCTTGTTTGCTATCTTAAGATATAAAAAAAAGGTAGTAACAACGAACTTTATTTAAAAACTAGCTGTGCCCGCGACTTCGTCCGTGTGAGAACAAATCTTTAAAAAAATGGCCTAAGTTACTCCTTATTACATCAGTGAAAGTCCCGTCAAAAACTGGTCCAGCCGTTCCAGAGATTAGCCGGAACAAATAGACAGACAAAAATCGTAAACAAAAAAAATCGTTATTTTGGTATATATATCGTGTATACATCCATATGAATTTAGTTAAAACCGGTTATTTTAATATTGCAAACAGACACTTCAATTTTATTTATTTGTATAATGTATAGATAGTAACAACGAACTTTATTTAAGAACAAACTCACGTAGAGATTTTTTCTATCATGAATATTTTTTGAACGTTTCTAAATGTTATTTTTTTTAATTATAAATTTTGCCCAAGACTTGCGGCTACTCACACATCTGTCGCAGGCCAAGACTCCGCCTTCACATTTAGTTTTTTTTAATTTATTGTAACTTTTACTATAGCTATCTATACATATAATAAAATCGTAAACTGTACATTGAATATTTTTTTAAAGAATACTTGGGGCGTGATCTACAATCGATATCGAAGCCAAAAATATAGTTTTTAGACTTTTTGTCTGTTTCTCTGTAGGTATGTCCGGGGTAAACTCAAAAATTACTGCATGGATTTACTTCAAATTTTGCATGAATACTACTAAAAGGTCGGGTCAACATATAGATAGACGGGTAGCCTATCTACATATTATCACGCTATCACCTACAGGGGAGGAGCTGTGCGGAGGAAACGAAGTTCGCGCGGACGAAGTCGCGGGCAACAGCTAGTATTTAAATAAAAACAACTATGCACTAAAACTTTTAGTTTATCCGGCAGCAGCTGAAGAGTCAACTGTGGATAATGTATTAATGAATGACAACGTGTATATTATAGTCTCTACGTTTTGATAAATTATGTTATTTATATAGTTTTTTTTTAAATTTACATTATGTTTTTTTTTTACAAATAGACCGATTGCATTTGGTAATTCGTTCAAACACGAGGGTAATGTATATTGTAGCACCCTTTTACCATACACATTATTTAGTCTAGGCAGAAGATATTTTATCCTTATTTTGAACTAGCTATTGCCCGCGACTTCGTCCGCGCGGACTTCGTTTATTCCGCACAGCTCCTCTCCCATAGGTGATAGCGTGATAATATGTAGCCTATATGTTGACCCTACCTATCAGTAATATTCATACAAAATTTGAAGTAAATCCATGCAGTTCTTTTTGAGTTTGCCCCGGACATATATTGACTTTCCTACGATTTTATTATATGTACTAGCTGTTGCCTGCGACTTCGTCCGCGCGGACATCGTTTACTCCGCACTGCTCTTTCCCTGTAGGTGATAGCGTGATAATATGTAGCCTATATGTTGACCTGACCGGTTAGTAAAATTCATGCAAATTTGAAGTAAATCCATGCAGTACTTTTTGAGTTTATCCCGGACATACATACAGACAGACAAACAGATAAACAGACAAAAGATTGTAGATCATGCCCCAAGTATTCTTTTAAAAAAATATTCAATGTACAGTTTTGACTTTCCTACGATTTTATTATATGTATAGATATATATAGATGTTGGGTTCCGGACAACAAATGATCGCACACCGTGTGCGTTGAGTCCGTCGCAAGTTCTGGGCGCGGCGGACATTTTTTTACGATTTAGGGCGTTTTGTAGTCTGCGGACAAAAGTCGCTCGTTTGCCTAGGCCATAAACCACATATTCATAATATTATATCGAGGAAATGTGATAAATAAGGAAGTTCAAATTATAATTATTTATTTCGCCCCAACTACGAGTAGCTTATTATCATTAATGATGCGCTGGCATTATGAAAAATTTATTATTTGGTCCATACCATAACATAATATTATACACCAGTAAATTATGTGACCTTGCTAGGTATATTTATATACGTTATACTTATATTCACATTAATATTTATATAAATATTTGCAACGATTGACCTCGACAGTAAAATAAAGATTATTTTTAAAAATTGGCGTCTAAAGGCACATTCACACCAGGATTATCTGTCTATACATACTAACTAGTGATTGGAAATTCGACTATAGACTCAACGGTAAAATCACTTAAGTTTTACGACAACCTTTAACCGTAAGGAAAGTAGTATACGTGTATATATATTATTACGTATGTCACATAAATGTGTGTAAAATGTTTATGTTTATTAATTTAATGTGCTTCTAATGCATAATATTATTATCACTACATAGTATAAAACAAAGTCGCTGTCGCTGTCTGTCCCTATGTATGGTTAAATCATTAAAACTACGCAACGAATTTTGATGCGGTTGTTTTAATAGATTCTTGGGGAAGGTTTTAGTATATAAATAAACCTTTCCAATATTCCCACGGGAACAAAAGCTATGCGGGTGAAACCGTGGGCAGGTCACCAGTTTAGAATATTAGGTTTCTGCTCGCCTTCGCAATGTGTTTTATACTTCACCGTTCGCTGCAAATGTCTTAAAAAGGAGTATAAAGTTTTTTCTTCACGTATTAATGCATAATGTCACATTTTACCCCCAACTTTCCCGTGGGGTTGAGACCTACGCGGACTATACCGCGAGAAATGGCTAGTTAGAAATAACATACTAGCTGCGCCACGGTATTAAAATTTTTTTGTAAATTCCACAGGGAGGGAGGGATATTATATATATATTATATATATATATATATATATATATATATATATATATATAATATATATATATATATATATATATATATATATATATATATATATATGTATATATATATATATATATATATATATATATATATATATATATTGCCGTTATCATCATAGATACTAGGTAATATTAGATCGAGTTTCGGCACGTCTCGTCTGAACTTGATACCACGGCTATATACTTATTCCAGTGTAATAATTGTTATATAGAGATTTTGGGTTTATCCTCAAACACAAAATCTGAGTAGAAGGGCTGAATCCGGTAGTGTTGTGTAAACTGTCAACATTCCGTGTCTAGTGTGAACAAGTAAAGCTGTCGGTCTCATCTATGGCAAATATCTATACATATAATAAAATGGTAGGACAGTCAATGTATGTCCGGGGTAAACTCAAAAAGTACTGCATGGATTTACTTCAAATTTTGCATGAATATTACTAACAGTTCGGGTCAACATATAGACTACATATTATCACGCTATGGGGGAGGAGCTGTGCGGAGTAAACGAAGTCCGCGCGGACGAAGTCGCGGGCAACAGGTAGTAACAAATAATAAGCATAGATTCAAATCTATGCTTATTATTTTACTAGCTAGCTGCAAATTGTCGAGATTAAGTGAAGTTATCTTAGTATGGACACGCCATTGAATCCCAGTACTTACAATATGGTATTCATTCTATTTTTTTGAAGACCCATAACTTTGTTCCGCGTCAATTCACTACATTTTTCCTTAGGACATTTTTATATGGGTTATTGTTAACATTCGATTGATATAGATTTGATTAATGCAAAATAAAAATAAGTAAAAAAATGCAAAAGTTCTTACCATATCTTCTTCATTAAGTAAATAGTTAGGTAGGTAATAAAAAATGATCATCTTTTTAAAAGAAAATCACAAGTTTTATTTTGTCATTTCTAATATAACTACTGGGATAGTGAGATTCAATAGCGTATCCACACTAAGATAACGTTACATAATCCCGGCAAATTGTATTTACTATTCAGATATGGTCGCCAATAAGCAGTAGTTGTTATATCTTGCCAAATGCAGCGACAGGGCCACCACCCATGCCACATGCCACCTATTTTACCAGCCACTAAACTTCTGAATCGTTAAACTACAAGGAACATCTTTGGCAATGATTAGTTCCCTCTGACCGTTATGTGTAAAAACTTGCGTGTTAATGTTTATCAATTTTGTTTTTCAACTGTTTGAACTACCTATAGGTAATATATATCTTGCATGATGCATCGGGTGGCAGCGTTGATTACGGTATGTCAATATCTAAGATTTTGTGTAAAAAACCCCTTAGAGTATTTTCAAACAAGTTGCACTAACAATTTAAAAAAATTACTGTCTTTATATTATTAGGTATAATAATGCAGAAGGAACACGCTATGTCTGAGATAATATATTATTAGCCTTGAATTGAGTGTAGTAGGTACGTAAGAAATAGCTTTAATAATAATCTTTTTATTACAATATGTTATGTTATATTGGTGCAGTTTTGGATAGTTATTACAAGACAATGAATACTCAGTAATTAAAACTCTTTTTTTTCTACATCAAATTTTACTACATCATCAGGCTAATTCTACCTTAATTGATCAATAAATTAAATAACCAAGGGATTTTACACTTTACTACATCATCAGGCCATCATAATTCTAGCCTCAATTAATAAATAAATTAAATAACCAAGGGATTTTACATTTTATTATATTATCAAGCTTATTCTAGACTCCATTAATCAATAAATTAAATAACTAAAGGATTTTACATTTTACTACATCATCAGGCGAATTCTGACATCAAATAATCAATAAATTATATTACCAAAGAATTTTACATTTCATACATTATCAGGCTAATTCTATCCTCAATTAATCAATAAATTGAATAACCAAAGGATTTTCCATTCTACTACATCACCAGGCTAGTTCTAGCCTCAATTAATCAATAAATTAAATAACTTTGGTTTATGTTGATGGTTTATGTCATATGGTTGGTGATTTTACATTTTCTACATCACCAAGCTAGGTCTAGCCTCAATTAATTAATAAATTAAATGACCAAAGGATTTTATATTTTACTACATCATCAGCGCTGTAACCTTAAATAAATTGTTAAATATCTAAAGTATTTCACATTTTCACATTTCATGACATGCATCTTGAGAAAAAGGACAACCATCGCCAAAGATGGTTGTCCTTTTTCTCAAGATTATGTGTTGCTATCCAAATGGCAGAGCTGTATTACAGCTCTGCCATTTGGATGTAGTAAGGTAGTACTTATAGCGTGTATTACAGCTGCTGTAATACACGCTATAAGTACTACCTTACCCTCCATACCGGAACACGACTGGGACAAATACCGACACTATTATTACGTAACTTATTAATGGTGCGGGATGGAAATTCCACATGCATAAGACTATCGGCAACCGTATCTTCCAAACCGGAACACGACAGTGACACGCATTGACGCTATTGCAGGAATAGTTTAAAGGCAGTGGGAGGTACCAAATACTTGGACAAGAGCTTGCGGAACTCTACCACCTAGTATTCACGATGGTAGTGACACGTGTCGGCAAACGGTAATCTTTTACGACCTGCCTGGCAGAACTGTAGTTGATCTATTCTTCGAAGGAGCCTGAGCCAACACGGGGGAATAATAAACACTTTTTTGATATACATATAAAAGTAGTATATTCACGCCTGTATCCCCGAAAGGGTAAGCAGAGGTACCACAAGTGCACCCACGATTAGCCGAAGATACTTGGTCCCACAATGTAATAGGTGGCAAGCCTATCGCCAAACGGGCACTTTCCGATCCCGGGCAATGTTGTTTTTATCAGAAAACTGAAAAAAAAACACATTTTTTTTAAAAATTGTCCGACACAGGAGTCGAACCCGGGACCTCGTGTGGTCAATTCCAACACCGGATCACTACACCACAGAGGAGATATACATATATTTATTCATAAATGCATGTTTTAAGGTAATTTGAGTTAACTAATCATAACCTTTGTTTAAGAGCATAGATGGCGTCATAGCTGTTTACACAGCGAAAGATATTCCAGGAGTCAACTCTTTTACATTCCCCGGTTATCAATTGGAACTAGAAAACGAAGTTATATTAGCCGACAAAAACATTCAATACTACGGACAACCTATAGCTATTATTGTAGCAAATACAGAGATCCTAGCAGTGAACACTGCTAAGAAAGTTAAAGTTACATATAAGAACGTTAAAAATAATCCACCAGTTCTAACCATCGACGATGGTAAGAAAATTAAAGAAAATATATTCACTGGTACTTCTATGGAAGCAACAGCGAGAGGGGATAATGTGACCAAGAAAATAACGGGTAAATTTGAAATAGGAGCACAGTATCATTATTATTTAGAGCCTCTTTCATGTGTTGTTGTGCCTGTAGACCAAGGATTAGAAGTCTATGATTCGACACAGTGGATGGACTTGACGCAAACAGCCATTGCTAATTGTCTGAATTTGAAAGAAAGCGAGTAAGTATCTTTACATACATACTATCCTTTCCCGTGTTGGTCTCGGGCTCCTTTGAAGAATATGCCAACTACCGTTCTGCCAAGCAGGTCGTAAGAGGCGGCCGATTGGCTATGCGAGTCACTACCATCGTAGCTATTAGGTGGTAGAGTTCTGCATTGTTTCGGCCGGGTCTGATACCCACCGCCTTACCCGTTCCTGCCGCAATAGCGTCAGTGCTTGTCACTATCGTGTTCCGGTTTGAAGGGTAAGGTACCCGTTAAACTTATGCATGTGGCATTAGACCCTGCCACAAGATAGCAACGCACTATTAACATCTATGGTGTCTATAGGCGATGGGTGACTTTCCACCAAGAGACCCATCTGCTGGTTTGCTATCTTATGATATAAAAAAAATACATATACCTATAGGCTGACCGCTAAAAGACTGTACGTATTGAAGGACAGTATAAAAATGGTTACATGTAACCAATTAAAATATAGTAAAAACAGACATTCAAAAAAGTTAAAAAAAAATAGGGTCACCGCCTCTTAAGGCTTGCAACGTACGCTTCAATATAAATTTGTATATGCCTCATTAGGTACGTTATGAACGTCCACGCTTGATCCGGGCTCCTATGAAGAATAGACCAACTGCCGTCTTGCCAGGCAGGTCGTAAAATGCCACCGATTTGCTATACGTGTCACTTTCATCGTGACTACTAGGAGGTAGAATTCCGCAAAGACTTGGCCGGGTATTTGATATCACCGTCTTACCTATTCCTGCCGCAATAGCACGGTGCAATAGTGTCCATTCTTGCTATTGTCGTGTTCCGATTTAGAGAGTAGTAGCTGGTAGACTTATGCATGTGGCATTGCCATCCCACCACACTAGGCATGGAAATTATTGTTAAATTAGTTTAACTGTTATGTTGTTAAAGTTAATTAATATTTAACAGTTATTTATTTATGTTATATTATATCTGTAGCCTATATATGTAGTAAGTATTAGAAGCAGTAAAAACACGAAGCTACCAAAAAAGGTCCTCTAGAATAGTTTTAATAACTTTCAGTTATTATTATCATGGCCTCTTGAAATATTTTTAATAACAGTACCTATTATCCTAAATCGGGTTAGCGAGCAAAAAAACGGTCGCTCAAATATTTTTAATAATAATATATATTATAATCATGTTATTGGTAATTTTAGTGATGCATAAAAATTACTTTTAACCGTATTTGCTAATATAAATAACAGTTGTTAATTGTTAAAAAAATTTAGTACGAAATTTAATATGTTAACTGTTAAATGATCCATGCCTACACCACACGGATAGCAAAGTTTCAATAACATCTTTGGTGTCTACAGGCGATAGCATCTGTTTCCATTACGAGAGCCATCTGCTTGTTTGCTATCTAATGATATAAAAATGCGATTAATACCATGCGCTTCACATGCCTCGGAATGTCTATATCCACCTTTAGGTACGATATTGTTCATACTAGATATTATTCGTCATCAAAAAAGTCTTTTTTTACGCGTGACGTATCTCACGTTGCATATCATAAACCACCTGTACTAATTAACACTCCAGTGCCTCAGAAAAACTGATAAAGTTATTGGCCTCGATTTTCGCAAATTAACAAACGATAATCGTTTAATGATTAACAAAAGCGGTAATGGAGATTACAATCCACTTCGCCTGACGACAAATTGGTGAAGCACAATGTTTATTTAAGTTTAGCTGATCTGCCTATACCGCGAGGGGATTGGCGTGTAGATATTTATTTTTACAATTTGATTTTGCAGTGTACATGTGAAGGTTCGTCGGATTGGAGGTGGTTTTGGTGGGAAAATTAGTCGTAATGCAGAGGTGGCTTGCGCATGTGCCATTGTCGCGAAGCATTTAGACAGACCCTGCCGATTTGTGCTGCCTCTTCAGACCAACTTATCCATTAGTGGTAGAAGGCTACCTTGCCAATGTATTTATGAGGTAGGTACTGCGACATTTTCGGTAGCCTATCAGGATTTTTTACACGAGTTGATCTAACCCCAAAGTAAACAAATTATTTGCTTGTGTTATGGGTGTTAGTCAACGATACTAACAAGACGTAGAAACACATAAAAACATAAATTAATACTCCAACGCTCACAAGAGCGGAGTCAGTCTTCGGTTCAGGGAGTTCATATTTGAGGTTCAGTCATGATAGGTTTTAATCCTTATCTAATCCTATTAAATCCACACCTAGATCCCTACCCCGGGGGTGAACATGACAATCGTGCCCCCCCCCCCCCCTCTGAATCCTCCCTTGAACGCTCATCACACAAAATACAAATGTTTGTCCCTGTTGGGTTTCTAATCCGAGCCCCATCTATTTGTAGTTAGGTTAGCTAACTACTTGACCAACGAGGTTATAATATATACGCGATTCAGACGTCTACTACTGATTAGTGGTTATAATTTTGACATGTATGTATGTAATACTGTTCGAATTGGATAATATTTGAGTATGATGATTAATTTCGGAATAAAAGTATGTATAGTAAATTTCGTTAAAGTGTATCTATTACATGTTTGTCTAAAAATTTCTCTGAAACTAAAAGTGATATATATCGAGATCATTATTTTTTTAAACCAACTTAGGGAAGTCTAAGTTTCATCAAAGTCAGTTCATTCGTTTTTCAGATATTCGTCGGTTAAATTAAAAAAAAAAAGTATCTTCACGCCCATATCCCCGAAGAGGTAAGCAGAGGTACAACAAGTGCACCCACGATTAGCCGAAGATACTTGGTCCCACAAATGTGATAGGTGGCAAGCCTATCGCCAACCGGGCACTTTCCAATCCCGGGCAACTTTGTGTTTCTCAGAAAACTGAAAAAACACTTTTTTTTTGTGCCCGACCCGGGAATCGCTAATGCCCGCAACGCTGGACCGCTAGACCACAGAGGCGATTTTAAATTCATTATAATACTGTTTACCACGAAAAAATATTACGTGATATTTGCTGAGTCAACGTGGAGAAGTGCTCACGAGAGATTTGGTGAGATTTTGCTGGTTGCCTTTAAATACCTCACATAATTTACGGGCGCCCCTTAGTAGCTGTTAAAAAGTTGAGTAGCTGTTAAAAATAAAATAGGTAACACTATGTTTACTAGGTGGGCGTAAACGATGATGGTAAAATACAATATATAGATGCGGTAATAACAGAGGATGATGGGTGTACTCACAACGAGAATATCTTGGACTACACTGCAGGAGGCTTCCCCAATTGCTACCAGAAGGAGTATATCAACCTGAAAACTTACTCTGTGCTTACAAACCAACCTTCTAATACATTTGCAAGAGCACCAGGTTTGTTTTAATTTGGTAATAACATAATCAAAGCCGAATAACCGAATGTCAATCGATTCGCTTCATGTTTTTGTGGTATGAGAACCAACAAACTTAAACTAACACGATTTTAATAGAGTAAAATAGCAAATGGACAATCGTTAAATGGAAAATGCACTAATGGCATTGATAAATGGATAATGGTGATATCGGGTGGTATTTTGTTGTCATATATGTATGTATATAGTAAACGAACACATAGCTTCATTGATAGTGAGAGATTACGATCGCGCTATAGACACCGAAGATGTTAATGGTGCATTGTTATCCGTGTGGCAGGGATGCATTTCCACATGCATAAGTTTATCTTACCTTCCAAACCAAAATACGGCAAGGATAATTACCAACGCTGTTGCGGCAGGAGTGTGTAAGGCGCTGGCACCAAATCCAGGCAAGGCGATGCAGAACTCTAGAGCAGAGAGCTTACCATAATACAAGCTTGATCAATCGTTCATCTTTTACGAAGTGATTGGTAGAAAATATATATATATATATATATAATATTATATATATATATATATATATATATATATATATATATATATATATATATATATATATATATATATATATATATATATATATATATATATATATATATATATATACGAAAAGGTGGTGAATTACATGGCGCTATAGTACATAGAAGTCTTTGATTCAAAAGGACACAGGCCCACGCATCTAAACATATATTTCTTAAATTATAAATTTTCACAATTACACTGAGTAAGTAGAATGTATTAAACTTGAACAGGTACAATGGAGGGAATTACTTGCATGGAAGAAATTATGGAACATATAGCATTTGCTGTACAAAAAGACCCAACAGAAGTGCGTATTATTAATATGCGAAACGAAGACAATGACCTGCCAGCCCTCATAGAAACAGCAAAGAAAGATGCAGATTATGAAGCCCGATTGAAAGCAGTGAAAATTTTCAATCAAGAAAACAGATGGAAAAAGAAAGCAATCCAACTGAGCGTAATGCTTTTTCCAGTTGTCTTTTATGGAAATTATTCAGCATTGGTTTCAATATACAGAGGAGATGCTACAGTTACTGTAACTACTGGTGGTATAGAAATGGGTCAAGGCGTAAATACTAAAGCAGCACAGGTTTGCGCGTATGAATTGGGGATTCCCCTCGAATATGTGACGGTTATTCCTAGCTACTCGTTCGTGGCTGCAAACAACATATTTTCTGGATCAAGTATCGTCAGTGAAAGTGTTTGTTATTCAATAATTAAATCATGTGACATATTAAAGGAGAGATTGAGACCAATAAAAGAGAGCATGGATAATCCCACATGGAAGGAACTAATTAAAAAGGCAGGGGAGGAAGAAATAGATCTAGTAGCATCGTATATGATGACTGAAAAGGAACCGGATCTGTCGGGATACCCCGCATATGCAGTAACTATATTGGAAGTCACTTTGGATGTACTGACTGGGACGTTTCAAGCAGATCGAGTGGATATATTAGAAGACGCTGGTTTAAGTGCTAATCCCGGTGTTGATGTTGGACAGGTTTGTTTTAGTTTATTAAATCACTAACAATATTAAAAATATATAATTGATGTTAAGATTAATTTGTGATTGAATTTTATTAGGATAGATCGCGGAATTATTATGGGGGTTCAATTACATATTAAAAAAAGGTAAGATTGGTTCATTTATATTGAAATCTGGGTTTAAAGGGTTTTGGTCCATCAAGTAAAATTAACAGAACTGTTAAAAATGTGTATATATTTATATATAATTTGGCACATAGTCCATATTATGATTTATCTTGGCTTTGAGAAAATATTATTATAGATTTATCAAAAGGTAGCAAACATTCAGACGATTCTCCTGATGGAAAGAGACGACCATTGCCTTTAGACCACAGATAAATGAAATTTATGTATAAACTTTAGACACCATAGGGCGTTGCTATCGTTGTGACGGGGTCTTAATGCAAATGCATAAGTTTTCCGGCTAACTTACCCTGCGAACCGGAACAGGACAATGACAAACATTGACGATATTACGGCAGGAATAGGTAAGGCGATGGTATTAGACCCAGACTAAACAATCTACCGTAAGTAAATACAAAACGAAGACAATAATATTACGTTCCAGATTAGGTAGATTACACTATGCGAGTGAGATTTATTGTGCTCATTTCTTTGTAAGATAACATACGTCTATAGAAAGTAGGAAATTAAATCACTTTAGTTTTTGTTTAGCAATGAATTTTATAAATCTTAATATAAACATACCCTCCAGTACGGGCCCTAACTCACCAGAACACCGTGGCAACGTTGCCGGACACCGTATCCAAACAGTTTATATTAAAATGTTTCGCGTCTAATTCACTTGGCGACGCGGACGTAGCCAATTCAATACTAATTGTTTGGATAAAAGGCCGGCGACGTCGCCATGGCATCTTTTTTTTATTATCGATAGGTAAGCGCTTGACCTCGATCTCGCCTGATGGTAAGCTAAGATGAGGCCTAAGATGGAACGCGCTTCCCTAGAAGGTACCTGTTCACTCTTCTCTTGAAGATCTCCAGATTGTACTCGTCCGGGAACACAGACTCAGGAAGCATGTTCCAGTCCTTTGCGGTTCGAATGAAGAATGTTGAGTCGAACCGCTTTGTCCGGGTACGTGGAACGTCCACCATATAACGATGCCTAGATTCTGTGCAGCTCGACGATCGATAGAAAAACGGGGATGGCGGAATTAAGTCGTGCAATTCCGCAGCGCACTCTCCAAAGTGTATTCGATAAAAAACCGATAAACTAGCCACTCTGTGGCGATGAGCGAGGCTCTGGAGTTTTTTGCCTATCAGATCATCGTCGTTTATGAGCCTCTTGGCACGCCTCTCGATGGCCTCAAGTGTCTCCATCTCAAGCATCCCGGTCAGTTTTCAATTACATGTCAGCACGCTATCGCCATTTTCCGTCGCCCTATTTTTTTTGTCGCTCAGAACCGCTATTATTTGTTAGTATGACAATGATAGCATGCGGCGGAATCCTTGAGGTGATTGCTTCCCGTTATGTTTCTCGCTCTTGCAAATGGCAGTTCTGAGTGACAGAAAAGGATAGGTAACGAAAAAAAGGAGATAGCGTGCTGAGAGAAGTAGTCTAATCCGTACGCTCAATTTTATAAATCTCACAGCGACAAATATCGTAATGTTTTGATTTTTCTACAGGTGGAAGGTGCTTACATTCAAGGGCTGAGTTATTTTACTAAAGAAAAGTTCGAAAACGATAAGCTGACTGGGGAATTACTCACTAATAATGCATTGGACTATGAAGTTTACTTAGCTAAAGATATTCCAGTTGATTTTAGGGTGAAGTTGAGATATAATTCGGAAAATACAAGAGGCGTGCTTGGTTCTAAAGGTAGGTAATTAATATCATATTAAAGATTAATTTTACAATCCTGTGCTACCACAAGTGGGACTGGGCAAAGTTTTACAAGTTGCGCAGACACATAATCGTTATTCGTTATACCTCATTTACACGAGCGTCCAAGCACAAGCGTGTAAATGGGATGTTTGGCTTGGCCTGCGTTTGCTTGGGGACGCTTGTCGCCGATCTGCTCGGGTGTCGGTTTTGGAACATAGATCACAATTATCACAAAGGAAGCTTACGCCAAGCGCTTACGACGTGTTTTTTGACGCTTGTTTGGTGTGGCGCCGCTGGTCCGTACCGCTGAAAGGTCATAGCGATGGAACCAGCGGGCCAGCTTCTTGTCAGGTGACGTCATAACTGTGGAGGTCGATGACGTCACACAAGGACAAGTAAGGGGAAAAGGAAGATCTTCCCAGCCAGGCAAGGTGTACTGCCTGGGGACCGAAGTCCATTTGAGAAACGTTGAAACTTGTATATAGTGTTACAAGATAAATAATTGTGATATCGCGATTCAGTTTTTTTTTTGAATTTCATTTTTTCCATATGTTATTGTTTTTTGTCCAGTTATTTTCTTGTAGCGTTTAGTTTTTTTTTCTTGTAGCGTTTGTGATTGTTTGAGCCGCTACATTTGGTATCGCTGTCACGGTTTCTATAGATTTTTAACATCCACCATCCTCTTTACCGAACTTATGCAAAGCAAAAGCAAAGCAAAAGCAGATGGGTCTCCTAATGGAAAGAGTCAACCACCGCCTGTAGACACCAAAGTTGTTAATGGTGCGTTGCTATCTTGTGAAGAGGTCTAATGCCAAGTTTACCGGCTACCTCACTCTCCAAATCGAAACACGACAGTGACAAACACTGACGCTATTGCGGCAGGAATAGGTAAAGCGGTAATATCAGACCCGGGTGAGACAATGTAGAACTCTACCACCTAGTAGCCACGATGTTAGTGACTTGTATAGTCAATCGCTCACTTTTACGACCTACCTGGCAGAACGGCAGTTGGCCTATTCTTCAAAGGAGCTCGGGACTAACACGGGGAGAATACTGTTTTGAATAAAAATACTTATGCCAAGCCAAACGCAATAGCCAGCATAACTTCAACTTCCAACATAGTGTGTTACGTTGCAAGTGTATTAACACGCAACGTAACATTTTAACACTGTATTTTTATCTACAACAGTATATAGTAGGGAGGTAAACAATTTCCAGGGGCGGGGGGGGGGGGGAGCTGCCCCTCCCTGCCCTCCCCCTCGGTACGCCCATGGATATGGATATAGGTGACTGATATTTGAAGTCGGTTTATTTTTAAATTACTTTTATTACTTGATACTTATACACCAAAGACCTTATTTTTGACGTGAATACATCTTTAAAATTTATCCATGGGCGTACCCAGGTTCTGGGCCAGGGGGGGCAACCGTAACGTTTTAAGACTATATTTTTATGTTATTATATTTTATCTACAACAGTAGATAGTTAGAAGAGAGGTAAAAAAAAGGGGGGCGGCTGCCCCTCCCTGCCCCCCCCCCCTCTCGGTACGCCCATGGGTATATCTTTAGACTCAGAGCAACTATAAAATTTATTGATTGTATAATTTTAAAAAATAAATTTCAACATCATAGTAAATATATATGGCTCTTAAGTGAAAAATTCAGAGCAAAATTGTAATCAGCCACAAAAAAATCTTTTAAAAGTTATATCAAAATACAAGGAATATATAACGTCTGAAAGGTATTTTAAGTAGCTATCTAATGATACCCATGAACCTCCATATGAATAGTGAAGAAGTGGCGAGAACGCAAAAAGATTAAGGCGTCCGAACCGTAGGCGTATCATCTAACGTTTGCAATTCGCCAGCGATCAGCGATGTCTCTTAAACGTAATGAAAAAAATCATCAAAAACGTCGCCAATTGCTTGCTGGTCACTAGATGCACTTTTTGCAATGTCACAGCATCAAAACTAATCAAGCGGCAACGACTACCACTAATGTATAAGGTTGTTATGTGTCTTGCAATAATTAAACAATCACGATAATTTCGCATTGCGAATTACGTGATCACCCCGCCGATCAACGATGGCAACTGTACACTGCTGGCCTTAAGGGCCTTTACAGCTTCACCGGTCGTGGGTTCGAGTAGAGTATTGTCCCGTGTGTAGTGTTGTGGTATGTTTCGTTGGCCACAGTTATCAAGTCGTTGGGATCGATGAGAACGTGGCGGGGCCTGCATTCGGGATTAGGATCTGGGATGTAGTCTGCCGCGGCTAACCCCAGTAGATTAGGGTGTGAGTTGGTACGATCGAAATATCTTTTGAAAATATCTTGAAATGCGTAGCTAAATCCGGCAATTTGAGATCTTTATGAAGGTCAATGTTGCGCACATACCACGGTACACCCGTGACGCTAGTATTTGTTCTGTACTACTTGCAACGGATGCAAATCTGTACGGGGGAGATGGGCAAACGCTATGCAAGCGAATGATAGAATAGACCTTTCGCAAATCTTGTAGAGTCACGTTGTGTCTAAGTGACACGAGTGTGGGACACCTGGTGTGATCGACCTACGAGTGGAGAATGAACCCACTACAAGGAATTGAAATCAGCGGTTGTTAGGTACTCTCGTATGATGAGTACGATTCTGTCGGATTCGGCATAGCTTATTATATTATAGCTTATTATTATATTAGGCCATTGTACCAGATCTTATCGAACGCCTTCGCGACGTAGATAAATAGAGCTACGGTGAGAATTTGCAGCCCCGGGGCTGCATTTAAAGAGTTTAAAATGTACTATGTGAGTCAGTGCACTTATTGAGTGCAAGAGTGAGCTGCTCGGAAACCAAACTGCTCATTTATTATGAGACCTTTTTCGTGAACAAATGCCCTAAGACGAGATAGTATGATTTTTTCGTAGATTTTGCCTAACATATTGATTAGGCTAATGGGACGGTAACTACTGACATTATTTCAGGATTTCCTCGGATTGAGTATTCTTGTGACGGTGGTTTCTTTACACTCCGGTAAAGGAAACGGTGGTCCGGAAACGCGCAACTGGCTAGGAGTGCATTGAAGATGCACACTAGTAGGTATATAAGGCAGGGATAAATACCTCCCGTATTTAACTAGCTTGTTTGTGATCTTATCAGATTACCCCGGGGCTTTTTTATTGCGTAGGTTTTTGATTATTTCACATAGGTACTTCTTCGGTATCGGTGAGTAATAGCGGGTCACCATCTGATAGTAGCGCCGCCCTACGTTCTACTTCGTTATCCACAAGATGGGCGTGATCTAGACCACCTAGGTCCTTAGGCTGGTTTGCGGGGTACGTTGTGATTGGAACGACGAATGAAAAATGTTACCATCGCAAGATATTATGCATGACGCAGACGTATTCACCTAAAAATGCACGGCTGTGTCACCCGTTTTTTTTTTAGGTCTTTGTTATACACCTATGTTTTATAACGTTTATCTTCAATTGGAAAAATAACCAAACTAAAACTTTAAATAAATGAATGCGAATGTTACTCGCCCTGTTAATACAGGCCACTTTTTAAAAAATCCATTAACTGCCTTGCAGCTAGGCGTTTCGTAAAAGACGAGAGATGGCTAACCTGTCACTAACATTCTGACTACTAACTAGGTGGTAGAGTTCTGCAACGTCTCGCCCGTAACCACCACCTTACATATTTTTGCAGCAATAGCGTCTGTTTGTTACAATCGTATTCTGGGCGTATCCGCTACACATCCGCTACAATTTTTGGTGCCTTTAGGCTATGGTTACCTTTTTACATCAAGAGAACTATCTGCTAGCTTGCTATCCTATGAAACAAATATAAATTGTAAGTTCTGCACCGTAACGCCTAGTTTCCTACCACAATAGTGTTTGTCTTTTATTCATAGAATAATAACACACGTTATTCCTCTAAGTTTTCATTATTGTATTTTATTATTTTGTAACATTTGTGCATTATACAATTGTATTGTTGCAGCGGTTGGCGAAATGGGCATTTGTTCTGCACACGGGGTTTTGCATGCCCTAAGACAATGCATTATGGAATCGCGAAGAGATTCTGGATACGACGTTACAGAGTGGATCCATATAGGTATAAATAATATTAGTTGACATACGATATATTTAAGAACCATCCATAAAGTATCGAAGTGGTCAGTTTTTGAATGAGTCAAAACCTTCATGTCGAAATCTAGTCTTAAAACAAGAAACTTGACGGTAAATTTGATATCTAGATATATAGGTATTTCAATGGAAATAAAAATAATTATACCTACATGCCTACTTCAAATAATTTAGAGGTTTAACATTTTTAAAATATGTGACGTCACACTACAAGAGTCCCGCCCAAAAGGAGGCGTATACGAATTAAAAATGTTAACTTACGTTTAGAGTGTAGCCGTTTATACTTAGATTATGACGTGGTGTCTTGCGTCGGGCAAAGGATGTTTTTTGTGTTGGGTGTTCCGAACAGAGTATAAGACTGTTGATCCCAAAAGTTTGTTAAGTTTTACAAATGCAGCGATTACAACAACCCCTCAATTCGACAGCCAAAAAACGGACTAATCATCACTTCACATCCGCTAACCCCTTAAATGTTATTTAACACTTTGTCCATGCATTACATGTAATGCACTGAAGACCTTGCTTGATACGTCCATGCATTACATACAATGCACTACTGCAGTTATCATCTTGTAAATATTACCTCAACAGGATAAATAAGCGACCGATTTGCTATGCGGGTCACTATCATCGTGACTACTACGTGGTAGAGTCCTGCATTGACTCGCTCGGGTCTGGTGCTACCGCCTGACCTATTCCTGCCGCAATATCGTCAGTGTTTGTCGCTGTCGTGTTCCGGTTTGGAGGGTAAGGTGGTCAGCAAACTCATGCATGTGGCATTAGACCTTGCCACAAGATAGCAACGCACCATTAATATCTTTCGTGTCTATATGCGGTGGTTGTCTCTTTCAATCAGGAGACCCATTTGCTTGTTTGCTATCTTATGATATATAAAAAATGTAATATTTTTTTGATGATTGGACATTTTGGTGATGGGGACGGAAATATGCTTGGGACAGTTAGTGTTAATTGAGTGTGATCATGTTTAAATTATTTATTTTTTTGTTTCAGAGGTACCTTATACAGCTGAATCCATCCTAAAAGCCTTAAATGTGGATCTGAAGGAATTCGTTTTAAATTAATATAATAATTAATTTGAAATAACTATGTCACAATAAAATACTTATTTGAATGTTAATTATAAAAATCTTAAAGGAAATAATTTGTTTATGTATGTAGAAAAATGTAGCAGATTCTTGATTTTATTTTTCACAGTAAACTAGGAAGTTATGCCACTAATATAATAAAATATGCAAATTTGTTTTTCTTATATCCTCTAGGATTAAGAAGCAAATGATTCTACCGATGGAAAACATTGCCTATAGACATTAAAGATGTTAATGATGCTTTGGCGGCGTTTGGCGAAGTGTTAATGCCACATGCGTAAGTTTACCGGCTACCTTACCTTACCTTTCAAACCGGAACACGACATTGATGCTATTGCGATAAAAATAATTAAGGCAGTGGTACCAGACCCGCGCGAGACTTTGCAGAAGGTTGTCACGAGTGTGTGTATATAGCTAATCATCCTCATTTTACAAACTGCCTGGCACATTGGCAGATGGTCTATTCTTCAGAGGGCCCAGATCACGGATTAAATGGATACGCCTTTCAAGACAATTTCGTAGTTTGTCAGTGTAGTTTGCATTTACACACAGAAATACAGTTACACTTACCAATTAAATAAAACCAGTCCTTGGGTAATTTATAAACCTTGTCATCTCATGCGGTACGATAAAACATGGTTTATTTATATTTTTTCACAATATAACTTAGAAATGTGTGAAATTTTTGACAGTTATAGGAGCATTTGTTCATATTCGCGGCGACACGTTTCCTTGTCAATATTATTAATATTAAATGCGGTTTGTGGCCCAGACCAATACAGGCATGGCGGGTCATTAGTTATTAAGCGTTACAATACACTTTTATTTTCATAGATACTAGATTTTTATATCTTTTTTAACCTGTTTTTTATTACAAACGAGGTAATTTTCGTTACCTTCAAAACCAGAACACGACAGTGATAAGTGTCGACGCCATTGCGGCAGAAATTTTTTAGGCGGTGGTACCAAAAACCTGGGCTTGGCGCTATTGCGACACGAAAGGTAACATAGTACCAAACTCGGGAGAGACGTTATCAATATAAGCACGTGGTATGTCAATCACAAATCAAAAGATCCGAATGATGAAAAGGATAAAATCATCACAAAATATCCATTGTTTACATACACCTTTATTGTTGCGTCATAGAAAAATCAGCCAATCAAATTTAGACAAATTAGGCCATTATTAAACTAGGCATCTAATTAGGCCTAAAACGAAAAAGAAACAAATATCATACATTCGAATTATAGTACAAAAAATAAATACTAATAAATTATTCATTACAACCTAATTATGTTTATTTGCATTATGTTTAATTTTAAAATCTATATAATATCAACAATTATTGTGTTATAAAAAAAGTGCAATTATTTTATTATTGTATGGTAAAAATTAGGGCGAAATTAGGCCAAAATATTCGTGTGCATGACCTAATAAATCTCGACACAGACGAATATTTACAAATCTTACATTTGTCGTGATTTATTTACACATTTCATTTTCATTTAAGCTTATCACGCCAGCTGTTGTTCTACGTCCGAATTAAATAATTAATTAAAAATATCTCCGCTTTTCCTCTTTGTCCTATTTAAGGGATTAGTCATAGAAAGCGTCCAGCGCGCGCTCTATCCGCAGTTTCTTGAGCAGTACGAAACGCTCGTCCGACGACGTATCCACATTCACACTCACCACCACAATCCACATTTATTTGGTAATCGTCTAAAATCATTAATTATTATAATTAGCCTTATAATAGCATTACTATTGATGAAAAAAAAAACAGTAGCAGTCGTGGGACTGCCGATAGAAGTGAAAACGGAACTATTAAGTTGAGAGTAATTAAAACTATATGCAAAACATAGCTATAGATATACTATTATCATTAGCATGTCGGTGACGCGAACCGAGGATTTTACCCTCTACCAAAACGCTCAACGCGCCTAAAGAAGTTTTCACTTCAAAAAACGCTTGACACGACTTAATGTTATAAACTTATAAAAATTTCTGCCATGAGCGTCGCGAGTGCAGAACAGAACAAAGAGTTTCACTGCTTTGTGATTCATACCATTTAATAGTACGTCCCGAGCGCTGCGAATTGAGGGCGGCGCTCGGTCGCTTTCTATGACTAGTCCCTAACTAGCAACCCGTTAACGACTGCAAGGATCAACGATTTTACATAATTTGAGTTAAACCTACTATAGTAAAATCTTGATTATCGGATTGCTTAAAATCACCTGCTACGAAGTTAGCAGGAAAGACGATTAAGTCGCTAGATCATATGTACAATGTTACTGAATACTGCTAAAGTGGCCGCTTGCCACTAAACTATTTAGGTGCATTTAACCATAGTAAAAGTAATTTAAATAGTTTGGTACAAGCGGACCTAACTGTAAAAAGTTATCAAAGTTAATAATAAAAAAAATGTGATGTGTTAAAACATATTATACAAAATGAACGTTTCCGAATACTGGCCTGAATTATAAAGTTTGAATGGATGTATTTTTTCTTAAAAATACAAAATATTTAAAATATATTATTTATTAATCATCAACACAGTATTCTTTACACAGGCTGAAATAATTTTTAGTCGTTCAAACCACAGATCTTAGAAAACCTAATACACTGTATTTTTTTAAAGTATTTAAACAGCTTGAGATATATCGCGATTATACGCCGCTATTTTATTGTGTACACTTCAAATAGTTATTACACTATTACTGTGTGTTCTACATTTTCTTATACAAAACAAATCTACCAGTTAAGTTGTGTTATAGCAAATCTATTTATCATTTCATAATTCCAATTTCCACTTTTCCAAACACTTTCAGTTTCATTATATGAGATCGTAAAAATGCTTTGTTTGAGTTTTGCAATTAGTGCCCATATACCTACGTGACATTTTCACTATTACAGTGCCAAATAGTATTGAGTGACAAAGAGTATGAGGAAATCCCGTTTCAGATACCCTGTAGAAATGTGATTTCATAACCGGCAACCCTAACTAGAACAGATACTACAAAACATCAGTCGCTGATTAAGACTAACGTATATACAGTCAGTTGGCCACTGAAGCAAACTTGGTCTGATACATCCTATGGACATGCCTATTAGAACTACCATCTACATATCGCTATTAATATTGGTAGCTTATTACAATTAGCTCGTTTATTAATATTAAGCTATTTTACAAAAATAAAGAGGTTGAAATTTTATACCATTTATAATAAGAGATTATAATTAAGATTGCATAATGAAAATAAGTATATTCAAACGCACAATAATATAATTTGTGTCATACAAGCAAGGAAGTTACATACTACCTGGAATGTTCACGTGCGCTTCAAAATTGTTCCGAAGAGTACAACGACAATGGTGAAGTGTCTCTTTCTTCTAAATAAAGCGCCATATATATGTGCGACCGTGCGTAGTTTGCAAATTACTACTAATTCTACTAATTTGAGAAAACAGTTTTTGCATTGCATAAATAATTAAGTAATAATTAAAATAAGCACATTTTAGAACTCAATGCGTTAATTACAATACATTTTATGGTAATGTTTCTATCAAAGTGTATGAATAAATGGGATTTAACGGTTATCGAATACATAAAAATACCATCCGATAGTTTTTTTTACACTGGTAATTGCAAGAAAGGGACAACATCCACTGTTGTCAATGTCTTGCTCAGATAATTTTCCCCTCTGTTAAGTAAGTAACAAATGTCAATTTTATTTGTAACGAAATAAAGTACATTTTATTTTTTATATTATGCTTCGTAATAATTCCAGTTCTCGTTTATAAGTTCCTTGCGTACAAAGTAGTTTAAATTATTTATTTTTTTCTATGCATCTAGGTTTTGCCATAATTAGAATCATAGTTTAAGAGACAACTGTGGTTTTATTTTGAAAAAAAAAAAAACTCCCTGTCTATAACAGAAATTTCGTAAAAGCCGCTGAAATAAATTTAAAATACGTAAGATATAGGACGCAAGCAGGCTAAGTTCAATTTAAGTTTTAGCTTTAAAGTTTATTCAGATATGAGTTTATTTGATTTTCTAAGTATGATATTAATTTCAACCCCTTATATATTGTGCAAAATGATCACATATTATGCTGGTAATGGCATTACATATGCCAATCTAATTTATCACATTGCAATTTGCGATCTTTATAGTCGTCATAAAATATTTTGTCAAATAAATTATTATAATAAACGATTTAAAATGATACAATTAGCACAAGAATGTGTGCAAGAAATCGGAGAACAATTTGTCTTTATTTATTTTGAATATTTTATTTAACTACACGACGAAAAAAATATTTAAAAAATGTGTTCATGTCATGTTTTATATCATGTTCGTTGTTAAAGATAATATTTAATAACAATATTAGACATTGAAATTCGTAGATCAGTTCTTCTACATACTTGACAATATTTTTATGAGATGAATACAATAACGAAAAATAAAGCAGCTGCAAATTAAAGTAATTCAATGAGATTATATCATTCGATGTAAATGTATTTTTGTGGTAAGTTATGTCTACCTTTAACAACATTTAGGACCTTCTATGGCATGTTAATGTTATTAATACAAATAAAATTGTGTTATTTAAATACGTTATTTTTATTATAATTTCGGCTTACAAGTTACTTTGAAATATGTATCATATGAATTTTATGTAAAATTTACCTTTATTAACTGTTTCATCACACGCATATTTTAATTATCACACTAATTTAAGAAAATTATAATACGAATCATATTTTTACGTTACAGTTTTATGTAAGTTAGAGTTATTAAATATTTTCGAAACGATTTTATCATTTAATAGAAAGCAAACAATACTCGAAATTAAATATTCATAACTAATCACATTAAAATCATATTAAAAATATAAGCGATTAAAAAATAAATTCGTAACTTTGCTCCGTCGACGCTAAATCATTTGTTTGATGACATTATTATAAACTAGCAAATTCTAAATTTATCTACCAACATAAAACTAACTATAATATGTTGTGTACTGTGGCTACGAATATATTCGATTTAATTTCCATAGGAACATATTGATTTAATTAAAAATAGTAATTTTCGAATTTTGTATAAAAGTACTTTGAGATTATATAATGAATATAAAAAGGCACTATAACAAAAATATGTGGTAATTTAAAAATTATAAGCACATTGGTATAATTTTTATGCGAGTGTAAATTTAGTCTTAATGAGTTCTCGAAAATGAGAAAAGTGTCATTATAAATGTTTTCTACGATACAATGTATAATACTGATTACACTGATTTCTGCGTACTTTCCAATCTACACACAGTTTGGTTTTAATTAATGTAAAGTTTAGAAAATGTGTACAATATGTAAACTAAATTATGTAAGTTAATAACTGAAAATATGTAAATACAAATAGTTTACGCAAAACAACACATATAATTATCCACAGTGAAAAAAATGTCTAGAAAAATAACAGCCCTATATATTTATTTGGATCTTAACTTTTAATTAGGCTTAATGTTTTATGCCATCAGTTGATTCCTAAATTACTTTTATAATTAAACAGTGTAACAAAATAAACATACTCAAAGACGTTATAGAATAACAATGAGGCCAATTATATGTAGCAGCCCCTCGTACTATTAATTTGATAAGTTTTTTTTTTTATTGATATTATTTTAAATTATAAAATGTACTACTTCTTTGGAGCCTACGCGGTTTAATTGTAAACTACAGCTACCATCATTTTCTCTATAGCGTATATACCCTGCACATAGTATGTTTATAGGTATTACTAGGTAATCGTCTTATTGAAATGCATACCATTTATATAGAAAAAAATCAATAATAAATTAAAATTAAAAAATGTTTCATTTTATATACATATATTGTTTCAAAAGTATTATATTTATAAAAAATAATTGCGTAAATTAAGTTTTTTAATAATAAAAATGAAACAGTGATTTCGCCTATCCATTTAGCATCGTTTTCAAATTTTGATATAAAAAAATCTTAAAAGCATGAACCGCTAATCATTTCAGATTTTCTAATTTGTACATGTGTTTAAAATTTCAAACATTCATATTAGGCTATAATTTAGTTTTAAAATATTTAGTTATAAATGTTTGATATTAGGTTATAATTCATCCAAATTTCAATAAGACAATTAAATAAAAACCCTGTGTATAGCTAGATAAAGCTAATTCGCGTTCGGACTGCTTTTAGACACTTAGTTTTAAGCAAGGCAAGCTATTTTAGCTACTTTTCAAAAATATTAGAAAAAAAAATGACAAAATATATACAAGCCAATCATACAAAAAGGCTGAATCGTAAGACGCTACAAAATATGAGGTATATTTAGAATTCGCTTTACAACGCTCGCTAGTAATGGTACTTGGATTTAATAATCAGTTGATATATGTCAACTGACGTTCATCAATCACAAAATTCAAAATATGTACATTTACTACCAATATCGTGGTACAAAACACACCGACCGTTTTAAGGGAATTTCGTAAATTGAGTGAATTTGGCAGATTTTTGATATATTTACAAACTATTCACACAATTGTCGTACACGTCATACGGACGTTACATTAGCTACAATGCCCATGAAAACCAAAGCACTGAATAACGATACAGTTGTTTTATATCAACTAGAGATGCCACGAATATTCGGTCTTCGGCTTATTTGGCCACCTTCTTTGGTACTCGGTTTAATATCTAATTATGGGAAAAAGTCACACATATTATTCAAAAGACTCAATATATTTTACCACGAAACATCACAATTTTAAGTATTAACTTAAAATTAATTGGATGTAAGTTGTTAGAATGAAAAACATATTTTTCAGTATTTCTTGATACGAAATATTTGGGCAATCAAAATCAAAATTGCTGAATATTCGGTATTCGTTCAATGGCCTGGTCGGATATTTCGTATTCGGTAAAATCCACGGATTAAATGGATACGTCTTTCAAGACAATTCTTACATAGTTTTTCAATGTAATTCGCATTTAAACACAGAAATACAGAGTAATACTACTTACCGATGAAATAAAATCATTTCAAGGGTAATTTGTCATCTCATTCGATTCGATACGATAAAACAATACAACATGGTTTATTTCTATTTTTTCACAATATAGCATTACCTAAAATGTATGACATTTTTGACAGTAATAGGAGCGTTTGCTCATATGCGTGGCGACACGTTTCATTCCCAATGACATGTCTATTAGTATTCATGTGGTTTGTGGTACAATCATTATTCATGGCATCTCTAATAACAACGTTGTCATGTCACATATAAGTCGGTGTGTTTAAGATCACGCAACACCGCTGTCTTGCGCGTGGCTTCGTTTCTTATCGGCGCGGTGGTGGTCGGGCGTGGACTTGAGTATGTCGGGCTGTCCGTGGCGGTCGTGGTGGAAGGAGGTGTGGCTGGAGTGCGTGAGCGTGGCGTTCCGGTCGGAGGCGAGCGTGAGCGTGGTGGCGTGCGAGTTGTGCGCGTGCGCGTGCGGCGCGTGGGCCAGCGTGGACGGCGACGAGTGCGGCAGCGTGGCCGGCTTGCGCGAGCCGCGGTGGCTGCCGTGCCGCGACAGCGAGTTCATTTGTGGAGTCCCCGTGCCGGTACGGAGTATCGCGTTTTTGTAATCCGCTATTAGATGTGTTAATTCTGCCATCTGAAAAAAAATGCAAATGCATTATGGTTCTCCCCACGAATCAAATGGACACATCTTTCAAGACAATTTCTTTTTTTTTTCATTTATTTTAAATAAAAAGTATAAAAACAAACATTTAACCTTCAAGAATTGTAAAAATCAGCAGGTTTGACCGCAAACTTATTTACAATAAGTCTCTTAACTAGCTTAATACCTATTAATATAAAATATTGACGCAACAAAAACCACTGTTTTATGCATAAACAGACCTAGTACACCACACTTGTACCAATAAGAAACCGGTTTCAATACCAGCCGTCGTTCAGTTCACTTGCGCGCTGTATACAGGCTGATTGAAGATTATTTAGTCATTAAATTAAAACACCCCGGTGAAGTGGTATTGACTCGGACCACGCAAATCAACGGGGCCTGGGTTCAAACCCCAACAATGACAGTCACCTGTATGACGAAAATACATGTTTGCATTTCTTTACACAATATTTTTCACTTCAGAGTTTGGAGCGGTCGCGTTCGGTCAGTTACCGTGTTCAACATATGGTCGTGTCGAAAATTTAAGCAAAATGGCGAGCAAGAATACTATAAAAAATAAAGAACGGGAGTTTTTACTTGAGTGCATAGAATTATATATATATTTAACAAAATCACCAGAAAACTTCGTCGTCAAACATGTTGCTCGCACGAAAATATTAATCAGACTTATTTGTCAATTTTATTGAGTGAATTAATTGTACGTTTGAAATCAAAGGGATATTCAATATTATTGCAGGTCTATGAGGCACCTTAACGTCGTTCTATTCTCTACTATATATGAATATGTGTATATATATATATATATATATATATATATATATATATATATATATATATATATATATATATATATATATATATATATATATATATATATATATATATATATATATATATATATATATATATATATATATATATATACATCTTCTACAGCATATCGTAATATTTTTTTTAAATGTGTTTGTGTATATATGTAATACAATCATTTCAAGGGTAGATAATTTTTAATACTTGCCATATCATTCGATACGATAAAACATGGTTTATTTCTATTTGTCACAATATAACTATAACCTACAAATGTATGACATTTTTTAGGAGCGTTTGCTCATATGCGCGGCGACACGTTTCCTCCCAATGACGTGTCTATTAGTATTCATGTGGTCTGTGGTTTTGCCGTGTTGGTCCGGGTCCACTGTAAATAGACAATCTGCCGTTCTGCCAGTCCGACAAGTATTTGCCGGAGCGGCTATACGTTTTCCGCGCAACATTGTGTATATTAGTAGTTGTGTGGTTTGTGGATTATTGTCTTTCTATCAAAAGAGCAATCAGCTTGCTAGCTGTCTTAAAATATAAAAATAACACATAATTTTTGTTAAATCAAAGTTAAGCAAACAAGCAGATGGTTCTCCTGATAAGAGTCAACCATCGCCTATAGACACCAAAGATGTTAATGGTGCGTTGCTATGTTGTGGCGAGGTCTAATGCCACATCCATAAGTTTACCGGCTACCTTACTCTCTAAACCGGAACACGCCAGTGACAAGCACTGAAGCTTTTGCGACAGGAATAGGTAAGGCGGTGGTATCAAACCCGGGCGAGATAATGCAGAACTCTACCACCTAGTAGCCACGATGGTAGAGACTCGCATAGCCAATCGGTCGACTTTTACGAACGCCTGGCAGAACGGCAGTTGGCCAATTCTTCAAACGAGCTCGGGACCAACACGGAGATCTTTTTGCAATGTGATGCCACCTTCCCTTCTCTTCACGTGCTCATTCTGTCTTACATATATATTGGTGATCGTACGCCGATATGACGTAATTGAGGTTTGGTCTAGAGATAATGGGGCTGAGTTGTTCCTTGATGCCATTTTCATTTTTATCATAATAATGAAAGAAAGAAATCATTTATTTGCCAGAATATGGGAGTTACAAGTTATTAAAATTTGATTAAGTTACCAACATATTCTACCATGATATGGTGTGCAAATATTTTAAAATTATAATTATTTATCATTAAACTAAAAATGTTGTGAGTCGATTTTTACAATTACTACCGGATCGGAACGCGGCCACACACTGAGAAGATCCGGCGGAAGAAACTCAGCGGGCTTGTTTTTTTTTTAAATTATAGTTACATGATACAATTACACATTAATTGGCATCACAACTTATTTCTATGAATTACAAAATTAATTTTTTGTTTAATTAAAATATTGACATTTTACAAAGTTTAAACACAGAAAAAAGATAATAGATAATTTGTATCAATTTAGTTAAGTTGTACAATTTAATGTATATTTATCAACATGTTCTACCTTATAAACTAAATTTTTTAATATGCAATTTTATAAATTACATGTGTGTATCTTTCATCTTTTGTTAAAATATTAAAATCGACTTACTTTAGGTTTGTTGAGGCTTATCAACATTTTATGCACTGGACTGGTCGCGTCATCAGCATCTATTAACATCATGAGGTCATCCTGGAAGGAATATAATTTTTAAAATTTTAGTAGTTTTTTTTGTAATAAATTTGTGATATTTACCACTGTGGCTAAGGCGTACTGAATGTAGCCTTAAATCTAGGGGCGTAACATCGAGTAATCGATACCCAAGAAAAATTTGTTGAATTCAATCATTGACATACAAGTTTAGGTCGCCGCGCTATGTAAAGTTAATGTAGAATATTTACTTTGTCTGAAAAATACATCTTTGGGCATAGGTATAAAAAAACCCAAGATGCACAGTCCCGAACAAAACTGACACTCAAAAGTGTCCCTAATTTCATTTAAATAGTTATAGATATGGCAAAAATATATGTTTTTGCATATCCAACCTTAAGCGCAAGATTTATAGTTATTTTTACAAAGCAATGTACAAAAAGAAATAAAATTGACAGTGTCGCGACCGACGCGATTCTATTTGAAATGAGTGTCTATTAAAAATTGTGCACTCATTTTTGGAGGATGTTTTCGAGATACTGATTGTATACAGGTTTTTTTATATCAATGTCTCTGGCACAATTTTTTGAAGCTTACGGATTTATAAGATTTAAAACTCATAACGATATTTATTTTTTTGTAAGATTAAAGTCTTTTGAGGGATGAAATCAAGTTTAAAGTTTAAAGTTTTCTGTATAATATAAGAATTTTGACACCTATGATATTTTTTTCGTTTTGCTAAATGTCGGCGGAGGTATTTGTGATCAGATACGGACTTTTTAAAATATCTTCAGGAAGAGCTTACTCATCCCTAAGAAGGTGGCATGGAAACTGCGCTCCGGGGTTTCTGAAGTGCATCGACTTTAGAGACTGTCGCTATCAGATGACTCTACTGCTCGTTTAAAAAATACTGTATGTACCATGAAGTATAAGGTAAAGGTGGAGCAAACACTCTAATCAATTGTAAAAACATTTACATTATATCTGTCTGGTCTCAGGTCTCACCATCTCCTTTTATGCAGCTGGGTTAGAGAGGGAAGATAAGACCTCAGAAGATGACAGCAGTATTTAAAATTTGGTTTCAAGTAGATAGAAGTGTTGCCCCCAAATATAATACAGCTTCATGGTGTGTACGCACATGTACGCACTTAATAGGCTATATTTTTTGATAGAGATTTTAAGATCTATCCCGTATGCCACAACTATATTTTTGTAAGATGATTCATAAATTGAGAAAATATTTGAGAAACTAGTTTGAATGTAATTATGAGTTATCACGGAAATTTGAAAGACAGCTATCAGCCAACTTTATCGCGTCGCATTTTGGCTGTCGGTGTGCGTGCGCATTGTAAAAATTTTATTCTCATATTTTTTCCGACCACGCCAAATAGTATAATAAAAAGTGTTACCTGTAAACCTCCGAACAGGCCTATGGACGTTAGCGAGTATCTAGCGATGACCGACATCGATGCCAGCTCCAATACCGTGACACCTTCCTCAGAAACAGCTAACCACGCTAGCGATAACTCTGGCTGTTTTATCTGTAATAACATCACTTTTTTATTTCTTAATCTAAATCATAAAATGAGAAGGTTCTGTTTTCATCTTTGTACATATTTTATTCGATGACTTGAGTCCAATTCCAATGTTTTTTTAGACAAAGACAAAGGGCAGAGCAAAAATATGAAAAGGCTGGACTTGACTTGCTGGACTGGACCAGGTTGGATCGTGTCTGTAAGTCAGTCCTCATTCTATGTCGTACGTTGTCACGTATTACTACGCCATAGTCGATGCGACAGAATGAGTGCTAATCTGCGCGAATGCTCAAATAGGTTTATTAACAGTTTAAGACAACTCACAAATTACAGAGAGACACAGTAATAATTAGCGTCACTTGTGCGTATAACTAACCTTTCTCATTGGAATGTACTAATTATTTCTGTTTGCGTAAAATATAATACTACTAACCCTTGCTTGAAACAGAGTGGCCCCGAAGAAAGGCCATTTCCTAGTGCAGTTAAGGTAGATCCGAACACAATCAGTAGTGCTTCGACCCTTTAGAGCGATCCATTTTGCTCGAAGTTTTTCTTCCACGTCCCTGAAAAATATATGAAAATGTTAAGTGACGTAGGATATAAATGGTCTAAGAGCCCATGACACAGAACCTAGTCCAATACAAGTATCAGATGGTATATACATAATTAGATATGTCATTAATGGGGGAATACGAAATGACTGTGCTGCAATGCGTAAAACCTGGTGGCGTTATTAAAAAAGTGAAATAAAAAAATATTCGGTTTCTAGTAGTAGTCTTACCGAGTTTCGCTTGTTTCTCGACATAAATAAACAAATAAATATTCACTGGATAAATTACATTGACTGATCTAACCCCAAAGTAAGCAAATTATTTGTTTGTGTTATGGGTGTTAGTCAACGATACTAATACATAGAAATACATATTACTGCAGTTTTCCATATATTCAACCGATATAATTAGTGAATTGGAGTATTCGGTTTTCCGTGTCTATATAGTTTTCTCTACAGTTTTATATAACGATACATCTTTTACTGTCAGATTATTTGACTGATAGGGTTAGGGCTTTAAAGCAGTTACCACTTTACTTTCGGGTTTAGTTGTCGCTATTAAGAAATTATTAAAAGTTTGTAACTTTCACATATTGCGTCGCAACACATAATTTATAAGTGACATAGGCTGGTATTTCGTGTGACGGCGTGGGGATGACTGGTGTCTCACAACCCTTCCCAAAGCCGTCAGTTGCAAGGTGTTGTCCAGGTGTGTGTGAGTGTGTCACCTGAGCTCGTCGTTGGTCAGTCCGGCGCGGTAGCGGTACGGGTAGAAGCGGTGCGCCAGCGGCTGGTTGTGGTGCGCGGCGGTGGCGCAGTGGTCGCCATGTCCAGGTGTGTGTGAGTGTGTCACCTGAGCTCGTCGTTGGTCAGTCCGGCGCGGTAGCGGTACGGGTAGAAGCGGTGCGCCAGCGGCTGGTTGTGGTGCGCGGCGGTGGCGCAGTGGTCGCCATGTCCAGGTGTGTGTGAGTGTGTCACCTGAGCTCGTCGTTGGTCAGTCCGGCGCGGTAGCGGTACGGGTAGAAGCGGTGCGCCAGCGGCTGGTTGTGGTGCGCGGCGGTGGCGCAGTGGTCGCCATGTCCAGGTGTGTGTGAGTGTGTCACCTGAGCTCGTCGTTGGTCAGTCCGGCGCGGTAGCGGTACGGGTAGAAGCGGTGCGCCAGCGGCTGGTTGTGGTGCGCGGCGGTGGCGCAGTGGTCGCCCATGTCCAGCTGCGCCATCAGCGCGCCCAGCTCCGCCGCCAGCTCGCGCGACACCGGGAACCGCCCTGCCACCACTGCCACACACACACACATACACTGCGTGCACACATCACAATCCAAGGGAAACGATTTGTTTGGTTAAGGTTATATCATAAAACAAGAATTAATTACACGAACGAAAATATGGTAAGGCAGACTTTGGAACCAAGCGTCAGTAACTGCGTTAGTGGCGCAGCGACAAAGCGTCAGCACAGTCGTAGCGACACTGACGCCGTGTTCGAATGCCGTTTCCTGCCCCCCTAGACAAGTGGCAAACGCTCAGTAACTATTCAAATATTACGCTTTGGCGATATTTAGGCCAAATTGGTAGCCAAGTGGATCATGGCTTGTTCAACGTTCGTTCCATACGAACTTTACGAATTATATCGAATATTGTCTCTGAATTGACGGTAAACGTCACTTTGAAGTATTATTTTCACCGAGGTTATAAGTTTTATTTATATGAAAAGTGCATTAAAAGCAAAAAAGACTTGCCCCCAAGATGTGGCATCAACGTTAGTACAATAGAAAGAGAAATTTATGGATTTGTCATAAGCTGTTGACACGAGCGTAAACGAATTTGTAATTGGTAGCCAAGTGTCATTCGTGAAACGAAACGTTATATTGCATCGATCATTTTTGTCAATTTTCGTACAAGACCGTAGCCAAGTGGCACTTTTGACAAGCAAAATAGTAGCGATTTATTCGATAATCAGCGAACGCTAGAACCCTGCAGATTACGCTTAAAATGGCGGTTGATCACTATTATTCAATCAGCTGTTCTAAAGCGTGGATAACATCTGTGAGAATTTTTGATAATTTTAAAGTAGAATTAACGCAAATTAAGAAGGCTTTTGGTGGCACATTATTAATGGTGCTTTGATATCCTTGTGGCGGGGGGGGGGGGGGGGGTATTAATGTCACATGCATACATTTACTGGCTACCTTACCCTCCAAACCGGAACACGACAGTAACAAGCACTGTTGCTATTGCTGCAGAAATAGGTGGGTCAGTGGTATTAGACCCGGGCGAGACAATGCAGAACCCTACCACTCAGAAGCCACAATACTAGTGACTCGTTTACCCAATTGTTCGCTTCTAACGAACTGCCTAGACACATTGTAAGTAGTGATAGGTTTGCAAAATGCTGACAATGTCTTAATGATGATAAATATAATATTTCGTCTTTAAATATTTTACAGACACTATAAGTTCAAGTTATAAACACTATATTCTTGTTACAACCCTTGTATTTTGTAAATTTAATGAAACAAAGAAAGATAGTTTATTTTTCAGTGTAGCAATAGATTTCGATCAATTTTACATTTCTGTAAATATGTATGCCAAAAAATACGTAAAAAAGAAGTTTTATATGTTCAGTTTTGCATATTTTTGTTCATTTTTAATAATAAATTTATCATCAGCTTTCATAAATCTGAAACATAAGTTTTAAAATGTGACTATCGATAACATTTTGCACAATTCTACGTTCACTTGTAAGGTAGGTAAAGAGGATTTACTTAAAATATGTTAAAACAATCAAATTTGATAGCAATGAAGATAAATACATAAATCTTGGTGACAGTATTTAATTTTATAACTCTTTAAATTGGTAGTCCGTAGTACTGACAGAGTTCAATTAACATGTTAGCTATATAGAAACTTACGGCATGACAGTAATTAAGAAGAAAAGATAGTATATTTTATCTTATTCGCACTCACGCGGTACATACAACCAAAATTGAATCAGATATAGCGACTCTGTTCTTATTTTTATTATATTCAATTCAGAGACAATATTCGATATAATTCGTAAAGTTCGTATGGAACGAACGTTAAACAAGCCATAATCCACTTGGCTACCAATTTGGTCGAAATGACGCCAATGCGTTATATTAGAATGAACAGAGAGCTCGGTTGGCGGTCAGAGCGTGCGCAGGACTTAGAAAAATTTTGATGGAAAATTTCAACCCTATATAACACCCCTTTTTTGTTGCACCATTACGTGGAGGGGGTAAGGGACACCAACTTTTGTCAAGGTCACTTTGCTCTGAGTTAATTCCCCGTGGTGTTAGGGGATGAAAACCGAAATTCATTACAAAGGCGTCTGCGACTTAAAAAAAGAAAATGTATTGAAAACCCCCTAGTTAGGTTAGGACTCTTAAATTATGGCAATTTGCGTTCATTTTACTTTAAAATTATCAAAAATTCTAACAGATATTATCCACGATTTAGAACAGCTGATCAAATAATAGTGATTATCCGCCATTTTTAGCGTAATTTACAGGGTTCTAGCGTTCGCTAATCATTGGATCACCAATTTTGCTTGTCAAAAGTGCCACTTGGCTAAGGTTTTGTATGAAATTGATCAAAGATGATCGATACAATATAACGTTTCGTTTCACGAATGATACTTGGCTACCAATTACAAATTCGTTTACGCTCGTATCAACAGCTTATGTCAAATCCATACATTTTGTTTTCTATTCTCCTAGCGTTGATGCCACTTGTCTTGGGGGGCTGTATTTACATAGTGCACCCATCTGACGTTCTGTCGCGGCGCTACTAACGCGGTGTTACTGGCACTTGGGTCGAAAGTCCACCTTAAACACATACTATAATTTTTATGTTTTTTAATTTAAAATGTATTTCTAATGCATATTACATAAAAATATTAGCTTTCTGCACTTCTTCACCGTGTGAACTTTAAATGTTACCTATATACCATTTAATTGACACGCATCATTATATACACACATATATTCTACATATTTAGTATTTTATTTACGATTTAAATCTGTTGTCAAATTTAGGAGACTTTTCATTGTTTAGTTTATGATCGAATTTCGACTATTCGGCGATGACTAATTACTATATAAATACTATATAATAAGTTTAGCATTTATATATGAATCTCCTATATAGGGTCAAAAGGTCCAGGCCACAACTTTCTCATATATACCATACCATCCATCGTCGGCACTTGGTGAAACACTTGTACTGTTTCGTCCCGCCGTGTTGGTCCCGGCCTCTTTTGTAGAATAGGCCAACTGCTGTTTTGCCAGGCAGGTCGTAAAAGGCGACCGATTGGCTATCGAGTCACTACCATCGTGGATACTAAGTGGTAGAGTTCTGCATTGTCTCGCCCGGGTCTGGTACCACCGCCTTACCTATTCCTGCTGCAATAGCGTCAGTGCTTGTCGCTGTCGTGTTCCGGTTTGGAGGGTAAGGTAGGCGGTAAACTTATGCATGTGGCATTAGATCTCGCCACAAGATAGCAACGCACCATTAACATCTTTGGTGTCTATAGGCGATGGTTGACTCTTTCCATCAGGAGACCCATCTGCTTGTTTGCTATCTTATGATATAAAAAAAAATTAAAAAAAAAACAAATGTAATTTAAATTTTATTTATTACACAACCACTTTTAAACTTACAGCCAACCGGTTTCGCCTATTCGAAGGCGAAGAATAGGCGAAACCGGTTGGCTGTAATAAATAAAATTTAAATTACATTTGTGAAACAGTACAAGTAAGTATTATATAATCAATATACCATACCACTTACCTATTTGTTATCAGAGTTGTATTATGCAATCAAGTGTGTTATTTTACTTGGTGTTAAAGAGTTCTGCAACGTCTCTGACAGGATTTGGTACCATCGTCTTACCTATTCCTACCGCAACAGGGTCAATGTTGACACTATCGTATTAGTGTCGATTTGAGGTTAAGGCAGACTTATACACGTGGCATTACCATCCCGCTACACGGATAGCGATGCACAATTACGATCTTTGATGTCTATAGGCGATGGTTATTTTTTTTCATCAGAAGAGCCATTTGCTTGTTTGCTATCTTGTTGACAGACGTTAATCCGAAGTTGATCGGCGTGCCTAAAAACCTTTGAAATCCACGCATATATACAGTAAAACTTAACAAATCTTTCCTTCCTTATCTCTGTGTTCAATGTATCTCCTTGTAGCGGTTGACAAATTCGTCAATGGTAAACAAAATAATATTGGTAATATTAAATATTTTTCTGTTCCATCATATAATACTGTCCATGTCCATGGGAACTCTTATACAATAGTGGTAGATAAATTAATTATGGAACGAGCTTCTTAACAATATCCAAGATAGTGAGACTGTGGGTTCTTTCAAACAACAATTTGAAGAACATTATCTTTCTGACAAGTATTCCGTTGAGTCTTGTTTATTTTGTCCTCTAAACTTTTTTCCCTTAAGGCAATTATTAGTCTTTGTCAACTGACTTTTTGCTATGATGTATTGATTTTGAAATCAGTTCATTTTTCTCGTTTTTTACTTTTTTATATACCTAGGTATATATTACTAGGCGTACGCTGCAGCCCACTTCATTATAAAGTTTTTGATTAATACCCCGGGAACAAATTATTTTTCTGGGATAAAAAGTGTATTATGTGCTATTTCAGGTCGATGATGACCTTGAATAGTACATGAGACACTTTTTATGTATGCTAAATAAAAAGTGTGCGCCAAATTTAATCCAAGTCGGTCCAGCCGTTTCCACGTGATTGAGTAACGAACATCAAACATTCAAACATACAAACTTTCACATTTATAATATATATGGGATTTGCATGAATTTAAATGTTTTTTTCTCTTGCCACATTTAAATTCATGCAAATGCGTGCTTTCCTGCTTTTTAATAATCTTTCTACAACACAGTCTATGTACAGGCTTTGCTTGAAGAGATCTCTTAATAAGCACATCTATCTACGTATATTAATATCATAAATGCGAAAGTTTGGATGTTTGGATGGTCGATGGATAATCGCGCAAAAAATAATAAAACAAATGATAACCTGGAATAGGACATAGGCTACTTTTTATTCTGAACTAAGTAATTTAATTCTGAACTAAACTAAGTAATCCCGCAGGATTCGTCAAAAACTTTTATAATGTAACGGGCTGAACGCTACTGCTAGTGTATAATATTTTGTCTATTTATTGTTGGATTATAGTTTGTTGTGTATAAAGAGTTAAATAAATAAATAAAAATAATCAAAATCTATTAAACCATTTCATTCAGTAACACACATACATACAGGAGAATCATATATATTTATAGCTAATAAACCACATTTCTTTATCTATACATATAATAAAATCGTAGGAAAGTCAAAACTGTACATTGAATATTTTTTTAATAGAATACTTGGGGCGTGATCTACAATAGAATTTTTGTCTGTTTGTCTGTATGTATGTCCGGGGTAAACTCAAAAAGTACTGCATGGATTTACTTCAAATTTTGCATGAATATTACCAACAGGTCGGGTTAACATATAGGCTACATATTATCACGCTATCACCTACGGGGGAGGAGCTGTGTGGAGTAGAAGTCCGCGCGGACGAAGTCGTGGGCAACAGCTAGTATTTTATACATTTTAAAATTACAAACCTTGCTGATTAACTTGGTAGCACATTAGCAATCTTTCTTTGTCCGTTTCGGTCCGTAGGGAGCTTTTGAAATACAGCCGGTTTCTGTACGTCAGCCGGATCACTCTTGAATTTTCGAACTTGCCTGAGCCTTTTTCGCGTAGTGCAGTCTCCCATTTTGATATTATGTCACATAACTAGAAACAAATTAAACTTAAATTAAACTACGCGCTGCATGCTTAGGTTATGCAAGATATGTCGTAGAAGAGAGTTTTCTAGATTTTACACTTTCAATCGTCGGCACTTGGTGAAATTCCATTATTTTTAGTTGAAACTAGTTTATCACTTGTACTTTTATTTCACTATTATTATACACTAAATTATATAATTTTATCGACCGGTTTCGCTTTTTAAAGCATCTTCAGGACGTAATATTCTTTACTAAAAAAAGAGAGCTTTCTCATTACGTGTATGTCAATATTGATTAATTTCCTACAGAAAAACAAATTTTATTCGCTAATTAGTAGGTTCGCTACCACTCTGTCAGTGAGCGCTTCCTTAAATTTTCGTAGTTATTTCGCCGTGTTGGTCCCGGCCTCCTTTGTAGAATAGGCCAACTGCCGTTCTGCCAGGCAGGTCGTAAAAGGCGACCGATTGGCTATCGAGTCACTACCATCGTGGCTACTAGGTGGTAGAGTTCTGCATTGTCTTGCCCGGGTCTGGTACCACCGCCTTGCCTATTCCTGCCGCAATAGCGTCAGTGCTTGTCGCTGTCGTGTTCCGGTTTGGAGGGTAAGGTAGCCGGTAAACTTATGCATGTGGCACTAGACCTCGCCACAAGATAGCAACGCACCATTAACATCTTTGGTGTCTATAGGCGATGGTTGACTCTTTCCATCAGGAGACCCATCTGCTTGTTTGCTATCTTATGATATAAAAAAAAAAAGTTAACGCTGAGTTGCATCTCTCATCTCTCATCTCTCATCTTATGTGAATCGTATTATACATACCTTTTTGTCAGGTTTGATGTGATGCTCCAAGTCCTTTTCAATGGGATCATCACTAAAGAGCGCGAATCCTGAAGCAGCTGATTCTCGAGTTCCTAGTTCTGTGCTTAGAGTCGACAAGAACTCCTCGACCGTTGTTGAACCATCAAAGCTTACCACCTGGAAAGAGAAAAATTAAATATTTCCCATTTCCTCAAATATCACTTTTTCCCGACTCGGATTGACTGCGGGACCTTATGAACTATTTACTATCAACTTTTATTTATTTTTATTTACGCACATTAATATGTTTGTAAACCTAAAATCAAAACTTAAAAGAATGATTTTTTTTTTGCAATAACAGGACCAAACTACGCGCTGTATGTTTAGGATTACTATACGTATCTATCATTACCATTGTGACTAATAATAATTAATTGTTAGAGTTTATACCACAGACCACATGAATACTAATAGACACGGCATTAGGAAGGAAACGTGTCGCCACGACTATGTGCAAACGCTCCTATCACTGTCAAAAGTGTCATACATTTGCAGATATATCGTAAAAAAATGTACTATTTCAACATATCGAATGAGATGACGGGGTTTAAAAAATACTCTTGCAGTAATTTTATTTCATCGTTAAGTAGTATAATCCTTTATTTTTGGAGGAAATACAATCTATACTTAGAAACTAAGAAATTGCCTAGAAAGGTGTATCCATTTAATGCGTGGTTTATACCGTCTGGCCCGGTATAGCCACTTTACTTTTTCCGTCGCAATAGCATCTGTGCTAGTAACTTTTGAGGATGAGTAGTACCTATCATTGGTGTCTAGTAGGCTTAGATCATTTAACAATTAACATGTTAAATCTCGTACTAAATTCTTCTAAACAATTAAAAATCGCTATTTATATGATCAAATACTGTTAAAAGTTATTTTGATTACTACTAAAAAGCATCACTATAACTACTGAATAATAATGTACCGAACAATACTGTTAATGAAAAATAACACTATATTGTTAAAACTGCGAGCCAAATGATAGTATGTTATATAGTGTTGTTGTCAATGGTAGATATATGTTGAACGGTAATATATATAACATAAGAAATGGTAGATATTTGTTGGGAAAATTAAACAATCTATTAATAAATATTATAATTAGCATATAAAAATAAGTGTTAAAACAAAGCTGGGTTAAACAATCGCACTGCTAATCTTATTTAACAATCATTTCCATGTTCGGTGTCTAGAGACGATAGTTCGTAGTTATGTCTTTCAATTGAGAAAGTAATTACAAAATATTGTTAGATTATCGGCCGGTTTCCGAAACGCAAATTAATTTTAACAAGCGATTAATCTGTGTTTGACATATTTTTTAGAAGCAAATGATCTGTAAACACAGACTAATTGCTTATTAAAATAATTTGCGTTTCGGAAACCGGCCGCATGTAATTTTTGCTATGATTTTATGGACTCTATTTGTATGCAACCTTGATCTCAATCTACCTTTTGATTTTTAGCAACTTATAAATCGGTTATAATGTAAGAAAAAATATTTGGTAAAAAGGTCTAAATAACAAGATATTAATATGAAAAACAATTAAATATTCAGATAAAACTTTCTGCATACAAAAGCCCCACACTAAGATTAAGCCGTCATTTCTTACATCTAAGCATGATTAGTCTACTATACCTGGTAGGTATTGTTGAGCATATGCACGGGTATCGCGTGCGGTAAGCAGTGGTGATAAGGGTTCTTCAGTAGTATAGAGAGCACCTCCATGCGTGAAGGCTTGTCTGTGCGTCCACCGTTACGTAACGTCCGTTCTAAGGCCCTCGAACAGTACGCTGCGTATTTACCGCACTCCGTTCTGTCAAACAGATAAAATTAATGACCATTTATTAAATGAACAGGCTTGATAAAAACAAGCCACTCTCATTGTTGAAGTGTCATTTTAGATGTTCTTAGACCAAAGGCTTAAAAGTAGTTAAACAAAGTAAGTAAGTAGGTAAGTATATTGTAATAACAAATATAATATATATCTTCAGAGATACTAAATTTGTTTTTCTCAAACATGCGCGGAAATAGTATCATTACGTTTGAATAAAGAGCATACGAAGTATAGTATTTACGTACACAGAAATATGAGTCATTGCCGGCGCATTTTTTTGAATTGGAACAAGAAACGAGCCAGCAATGTTGTACGAAAAGGCGTGCTGGGTTTTAATTTGAATTAAGAATTCTTTTATCTTGGTACAAGTTGCATTCACGTGGCTGTATGCGTTTACCTTTCCGTACAGTCGGAGAAAAAATAATTTGGCGATAAAGGGAATTCGTCTCGATATTCTTATTTTAATAATAAACCTAACTAAAAATTAATTCCGACGGTTCCGAAAGTGAAATGGATATAGATTGCAGGCCACCAGATCTAAGATTGAAAGCCAAATCAACAATAGGACAAGTATTTTTTGTTTACTTTCATTTTTATGAGAAAAGCACTATATAAGTCTCGGCGGAAATAGCAATCGCCTGTTTCGAATCATTGAAGCCCTCGCTTGCGGCTCGGTCTTCAAACTCATACTCAACCTATTTCACAACCTTGGCAATCTAAGAGTATATAATCACTATGTGTTTACAATAACGTACTATTTCTCAAATATTAACGGAAATATTGTCAATGACAATATTTCCGTGCGTGGCTGGATGGTAATCCATAAATTTACTGCCGTCCAAACCGAAACACGACTGAGACAAACTCTGAAGCTATTATGATAGGAATAAGTAAAACGATAGAACCAAACCTCAAGCGAGAAGCTGCGGAACTTTACCGCTTAGTAGTCACGATGTTAGTGACATGTTTGCCCAATTGTTCGCCTTTTACGATCTGCCTGGCACAACGGAAGATAATCTATTCTTGGAAGGGGGCATGGATCAACATAGGCAAAAATAAACGTTAATAAATGAACATCACATTATTAAAGTATCATACTTAATGAAATTAATTAATGTATTATAATAACAAACTCACTTGGAATCAGAATGTCGGCTCAAATGTAGTTTCAAATACCACAATAATCTGTTATTTCTGGGAACAAACAGACTGACAGCAAGCGCCAACAATTGCCAGCCCTGGACGAAACTATACGTGGGAGGGTTGCTTTTGCAATCCACGGATAATAATGGTGCCTGGAACATTCCACTCATATAAAAATGTGTTTTATATGCATTAAATAACTTTCTAGCACTATTTCCAAGTTTCAATTTGAGTTTCTTAACTATATTAATAAAGATTATTTTGAACTTATGCTCTCTTCTTGCCTTTCTCATATGAAGACTAAACGTGAACACATCCATTGGCTTCTAATCGAATTGTAAACTACAATTAATTTACTGTGGAGAAAATATTTATAAGGTGTACTAAGTTATCTTGGGAGGTGAAAAAAAATATTCAAATACTTGTGTCTTATTGTCCATAGCAAGTGCTTTATGCAAAAAAATATTTTTCAAAACGTCTGCAGAGCGTTTAGTGTAAATTTAATATTTAATTAAACGACATTAACTGTATATATTATAGAACCTAATTTAACGTAGAAAGTATTATCAGAATATATGTATTATAAAAATAATTGAAACATAAGTTTTAAGTAGTAAGTACCTAAATATTTCCTTTAAAAGTCAAAAAGGGGAACAGAAAAATAATATAAAAATTATGACAAAAATATAAGAGATTTCTCAGGACTCTATGTAAAGATATTAAAACTTTAGAATCTAAACTATAGAAGTATCACAATGCGGTAGTATAAATACTACCGCATTGTGTAGCGTTCATTGACTTGTATAATATTACTACTATTATACATGTCAATGGTAGCGTTAAAATCAAATGTAATGAATTATAAACCCTGCAAGCGTTTTTATCAGTAAAGAATCTGGTCTCTCTAAAACCACAGACGCTTCTCATTATAAAATATGTAATAAAATAACATTCAGTGCAGAGGCTTGCCGTATAGATCAAATACAAAACATATTTGACGTTCTCAATTAAAATTTTATTTTTACGATATTATCGACATCTCGGACAATATTCAAAGAACATTACCTACTATATATGTCAAATTCATGAGTAATATATTGCTTTCCTTCATACTCGTATTAGTATTCTATGAAGGCTAGACATTCTCAAAAAGGTTTAAGAATACCTTTTGTGTCAAATATTGCATTACATATTGCGTTAGTAATATTGCACCTTTGCTTGTGTTCTTAATATCAGCCATGCAAAATATTTTCGTACTTGATCTGTCGCTGTACAATCTCCATGTACAAGATTTATTGTGTGTGGCGTATATTGATTACCTGTACGGAGCTAGGCGAGCCAGCAGAGTTCTGTGGGAGGTCACCCTTGTTGTCTCCGCCCACTGAGGACGCGCCCGTGTCGCAAGTGAACAGCGATTGGGTCGCGCACAGTAGCAGTTGCTGTACAAATGAAATGTTGGTGTTCGGATACTCAGTGGGGGGATCTATCGACTGTTGTTGCTGACACATTGATTGCTTGTATACAAGTTGAAAATGAGTTTTGGAATTATCCTGTTTTTTGTTTATTTTTTTATAATTAGTATTTAATTAATAGATAATATGAGAATAATATAACTTTGGATGATTAGCATGTTTTTCGTTTAAATGTAGTATAATGAAAAGATAGAGGTTGCTTAATTTTGTTATCTTAGATACTTTATTAATTATATCTTATTTATACATAATATTCATACTATAATGCAACTTGCTCCAAAAAGCAGAATATGATGGATTCTTTAATATGTATCGGTACAGCTATGTATATTAAATATTGTTACATATATTTAAAATAATGAAAAATACATATTTATGAATAATTTAATCTTAGTTCATTATCAATAATTATATATTATGAACAATAATCAGTATTGATAGGTTTAAATTTGTAATAGGATTAATTTAATTGACATATTAGGTATATAATGCACTTTGTAAACTAGATAATTATGTATATAAAATGGTACTTAAAATCTACATATTATATAAAAGTATTATAAATTACAAATACATAAAAAATATAATATATAATTAATCCACCCAGTGCACGTTTGACCATGTGTCCAATGTCAATGAAATGCTTATTGCGTTTATGAATGATTATGTTACCATATTTAACCCGTGAATATTTACACTCATGTGTTTATGATACAATGTGTACTATGGCTACATCGTCTGTATATCTGCATAATTTATTACAACAAATAAATGAATATTTAAACATTTTATGTCTACTTAGTAAAATTTACAAATAATAATTATTTGATAATATGTAGTAAATACGAAATAACTGATACTCGCATAATGTTTTTGGTTTATACTACTTAATTTTTGGGTTTATACTACTTATTGTTCCACTGCCTTTACAATATTTTTTTGTAATGCTAAAATTTTATACATTAGCTATTTCCATTGCTATCATTCCAATGATCGCAACATTAATAAAAACTACAGATGATCTACGGTAATCCAACTACTAGTTAATCCGGCGGCCGCTGTAATCCTATATGCCAAATGTATGTTCTTACTACAAAATTTCGAAAATTTCGACCACAAAACGGGTTGATAGATTTGTAACAGATAGTCAGGCGATTTTAAAATCCTAACTACAGAAAATACAGATTAAAAAACACAGCTGCTCGTTGGGATATAATGACATGCCAACGAATAATCCAAAGACAATCAAAGATGGCCACAGGTTCTAATCCTATTTAACAATTTAAGATAACCTATGAGCCAAATTAAGCTAAATAAGATATCTTTATCTTTTAATTTGCTAAGATCACTGGTATGAGAAGTCACCAAATGAAAAGATCAAGAACATTGGGAAATGACATAAGGATGAAGAGAATCCAAAACGTAAATTTCCTGAGCTCAATTGTAACTTTATTCAGAGCGTAGAGTAGAGCTAAGAGGAATATGTTGTTTGATAAGCGGACATTGTACGATGTATAAACATATTATGCAATGGACTTAATGGATAGTCCCTTATGGTCGGCTCAGCTACAGCTGTCGGTCCCGATTATCGCTAGAAATAAGCGAAAATCGTTATCAAGTCGATAACATTACACCGCCGACGGGGCCACTATTTCTCTCGCCAACTGACGACGTACCGGTTAATTGTGGTGAATCGGAAAGTTTTTAAGCTTTCGGCTCTCCTCTACCTACCACGTTTTCAGCCTACTCATGACTCATGACGCCATCACGAAAAATGTTCAGTCATTAATAAAAAAAACGGCTGCATATTTAGCAAAACTATTCAAACGTGACGTTAAAAATAGTTTGCGAATATTTGTACACCGTATAATGGTAGAATATGCTGGTATTTTTGACTAATTTTAATAACTAGTAACACCCATATTTTTGTAATTAAAATTTTTCATTTTAATAATTGATATAAAACGGCAAGATACGTTACCTAGTCACAGCGCCTAGTCCTACAAAACTAGGTCCGTGGACACAGTGACAATTGGTGACAATCAATCACGCGCGGGACCTCATATCATACACTTATATTTTCCGATTTTTAACACGCATCAAAATACCTTTACGTATATTCAGACAGTGTTATAATCACTCAAGGAAAAAATAAGACACATGGGATTACTTTCCATTCGTAAGTACGGTTAAAACAATTTGTTTAAAATTAAGAATAAATTATTGTTCAGTTCGCCATTTTTGTGAGAGTGTGATAGTACAATACAAAAGTAAGCGAGAGAAACGTAGTCTGCTACGTACATCGCATTACTTCGCGTTCGACTGACTGAGCATAGGATTAGCAATTGTGATGTTAGCGTAACATATCTTCCCTTTTTATATCAATGATTTTAATGGTCAAAATAAAATATAAAATAAGTAAGTACTAAAAATTTACTTCACGTATCGAATTATCGTCTTCCTTATGTACGCTATAATGTCTTTAATATAGCGTATTTTTTTACTAATTCAGCGATGAGCAAACGTAAAATATACCCGTTTTGTTGAGCTCTGATATGATATGGGTTCACAAGAGTATTTTATCGGTTTATTCGGTCACAAATATCGATATTAACGTGGTCTAATGTGCATGCGAAATATGGCGTTCTTCTTATTTTACGTTGTCCCATTGTCTTGGCAGTTTTTAAAAAATAAAAATATGCAACATGAGAAGCCAAGTCCGACAGCTGCAGTGCAACGGCGATAATAGAAATAATTAACCACTTAAGAAAACCTAATAGTGTAGATCTCGGTGAACACCAGGTCATTTTAATGTCTTAATATTCTCACAAGAAATGTACGGGAGAAACCGACTCTCATAGAAGCCGAGTCGGTGGATTCGGTGGCGATTAATCCCTTACTGCGTGGTATTACTGTAAAAGGGAGCAGCACGGTCAAATGGTTCTGAGCTGCTAGGTAATTTAGTCCTATCGATTATATACCTACAGTGTTTATTACAATGTAGGTATATTATCGATATAGACAAAAAATAATGAATTTGTGACCAATGCTAACTCATCAGTAGAGATGCGAATGCGGCCGTAAAGCTGCGTTCTGAACGCATCCACACAACACTCTAAGCGGTGGGCATTAAGCACCAGTTTCGTTCTTTTTACTTGTACAATGTACAAAATGCACTTACAATGAGTTTTGATCCTAAAAAATATGGCGCATGTAACAATCAGAAAAAATAGCTGCCGATTTATTTATAGATATCATACTTTAAAAATCCGTCAATATTCCCATGTTATCGCGTTACATGTTATAAAGCCGCCACATACGGGAATAATTGTACATAAATGCGCAAAAAAGTGAGTTTAACGTATGATTTAAAAGTGAGTTTAAATTTCTATTATCAGTGTTGCTCTATACTCTAATACTGACCCTTGCATTTGATAAATCCAAGTTAATAATTCAATCTAATAAGCTAAACCTATCATTATCCACAATCTTAAATTCCTTTTAATCCTGCCGTGTTGTCGCAGTTGAGAGCTCCATAACAGTTTTTTTTATATCATAGAACACCAACAAACAATGTTGCGCCCAATCATAAGAAGTAACCGTTACTGGCCGCATTGCTCTGGTTCACATAATTCCTACTAACTGAAATACGTCAGTGACAAACACCGACGGCACTAAAAAAAAATTTAAACTTATATTGTAGTCACACTAATAGAACACGCTTACATAGGTTAGCCTTTTACGAGCTGAGAACTACGAGTCAAGGTAAACGAAGTTAAGCAGATCATCTATTTTAAAAAAAGAGTCTTGACTCACACGATAAAACCTAAATACCACATATTTATAATAAATTGAAAAGGTAGTAAACTAATTAAGCAAAAACATAAATGATGTCTATTAATCTTCTACGATACATATTTATTCATATTAAATTATGCAGATATACCAATCTTAAACTTATGCACTGTGGACTTACCTTGACGTTAGTTCATGATACAAAAATCTAAAACAAACTTGCAACATCAACCTTTCAACCTTGCAACATACAAGGAGAATTAACAGTGCCAAGAACTAGCTATGATAGTATATAAATTATATGAAAAATATAAACTCATTCCCTGTAACTATGAGGTCTGAAGGGTAAACATTCATTGGAATTAAAAATGGGGTAATTAAAAAAACGGGAAAAAATTTACACCAACATTCCATTTGATAGTTTGCGACAAGTAAATTTTTTGTACTGGCAACATTTACTAGTTACCACACCGGTCAAAAGTTTGGCGTTTTATTGATTTTTTCAACCCACCCACAGACAATTTATCAGTGCAGTTATTAACGATGGTGTTATTTAAACGCAACAATGCTGTAAATACTTTTTTAGCATTAAATAATAGTCCAAGCGTGAAGAAGAGTGGGGATCGAAAATAAGAACGAAAACGAGTTTATTGATTTTCAACATCAAATAAGTAATAATCAGTTGGTCTGATGCTCTATAACTTGTTATTTTTATTCTAGAAACTTTTTTTGCATTTCATTATTAATATATCAGACCAATCCCATTCGAAAGTGAAAAGAAAAACACAAATTTTGACGTTTATTTTTTCTTATAGCTTTTATAGAAAATTTAGAATTGCCATAAATATTTTGAGTGTGGTCTTGTAACAGTTTCGATCAAAATACTCTCAAATTGTAAAACATTCTGCTTATTATATAGCACATACAAGAAATATAGGAAAAGATAATTTCAATAAATTAAAAAGAAAAAATTGGATAAGTGACAAATCGCCAGAGAGATCGATTATATTATTATTTGTTTGCCATACAAAGAACAATAAAATCCATTTTTGTTCTTATTTTCGATGCCACACTTTTCTATGGTATTAGCTTGGTCTATAAAGTATACGGCCTAAAATTCAAAGCGAAGTATTAGACCATGAGACAAGAAATAAATGCATTTAAACACTCGCAAAAACCATTAGCGATTTTACAATATGAATGTAATTTTATTTTGAACTAAACATGAAGGCTCTTTTAACTGGATACCATGATAAACGTTAATTTAAACCGGTACCAGTACTGAATGGGTTGATTAACTTTATATCAATATTGCCAGAACTTTAACGATCAAGTTGGAATAAAATCTAGTTCGGTTTTAGGTTGTCGAAAGAAATTTGTCGAATGTCATACGAAGCCAATAAAATATGTTCACAATTTCACATACACAATTCCAAATTGATCAACACGATACATTAAGCTTTATTTTTTACAGCAACAAAGAAAGCTGTATATATAGGGTGGGTGCACATTGTGAGAACAAACCTTGCGGAACGATAATCAGCCAATCAAAATTGTCCTGCAAATTTTCAAAAATTTCAATTTCAAAATTAAACAGGAGTAAGTTGAGTCGTGATTGGCAGACTGTTAATCGCAAGCTTAGTTATTCATTACGCGAAACCAACCCAAAACTTAATGGTTTGTTAGTGTATATTTAAATAAACGCAAATAATGTATTGAAGCTAATCTAAATACGTGCTCCTATTTACAAAGCCAATTCTAAAAGTTAAAGTAAAACTTTATTTTAGGGAATATATTTATCTAAGCTATAGGTGTGATTATGGATCAACTACACCTGTGGTTATTATTAATGAATTGAACATGACATATGAGAAAAGCAAAAGCGTCGCGTAAGCGTCTGCTTGGCAAAAAGGCTTTTATTTATTTCTAGTAATCCTTTATTACAATAAGGATATTGTTATAAATAAAGGGATATCTGTTATATTTTTTCTTGTTCATAAAACACTGCGAATCTGTTAAAACAAAGCCATGCTATTTAGTTTGGATTATCGTGAACAGATTGTACTGTATGGTGTACCGATGATATCTGTCCACAAGAATCGCAACATAAAAAATATTGTACTCTTAGTTCTATATTGTGTAGTCATTGTAATACAATATAGATAAAAATAGAACTATTAATACGTATTACTTCTAATAAGCCGCATTATAAACGTCTTCGATAAGCTGCTATGTAATTTAGTACTTATATTATTAATAAGGGAATTTATAATATACTTGTATAATATAAGAAAATAGTGTACAATGATTAGTGTAAGAAGTATTGCTTTGAACTTTCAAACGATAATTTTAACTTTTAAGTATTTAATTACTGTACATAATCTAATAAGCAACTTTAGGTAGACGTTTTAATGCATGGATAGAACTGTTGAAAACTCCATTATGCTGATATATAAAAATCAAACTAAATAGATATTTCAGTCTCTATTACCAATATGGGTTTTTCAAGCAGCCTGTATATAGATACATGATAGGAGCAAGAAGATTTATCCATACAAGCTAATTGACAGTGCCTATCTTAGAATGTTTAAAATGTTTTCGTGAAAAATGCAACAATTATAAGCAATGAAATATGACCATTGCATTTTCTGTTTTAAGTTAGCCACAATGTTTATTTGCACTAATTTTGAGATGATGTTGACAAAAAACATTCATTTTATAGTGTATTACATTCTAGGGTATTATAATTCAACGGGATCTCACATAATATTTGTCAAACGCGTGTATTTATCTTATGCATGAATATCACAATTTTCTTTAAACACTAGTCACTATAATCATAACTACGCCCTTTTAGATCACTCTATGTTCCAATACAAGATTCTCAGTATTTGTAAACAATTTTAAATGAGATATCCTCCACTGCCTGTCATTTTAAGAGGTTCAACACGTACTATGTTTATAATTTTTAAATGGCATGTAAATTCATACTTATAAAATCTTAATACGTTTTTTTTTAATTTACCGAATAAATAAGTATATGTTGTCAGCAAAGTAAGCCTTACATCAATAAACATTTCGAAGTTTATCATAATTCCAGTATGTCGGCTGGCGAGATAGGTTATGACCCCCATCGCCCCATTTTACCGACATATAACGACCGTGAATTGTTTCTTGAGGTAACCAAGACCAGATTAAGCATTATTGTCAATCTTACGTTACGTTTTTGAACCTTAGATAATAACAATTATTCGTTTTGAAAGTTAGTACCTTGACGTGAAGCTTTTAAATTTCATATAACTTTTCAATTCTACCTATTCACTTTTTATGTGGTCATTAGCCCATTTGATGGAATGTGGTACAGGGTGTTGAAGGTAAATAAAGAGAGTACTGCTTTTATAACAATAATTTCTTTTGTTTTCTTCGACGATTACTTAATTTGTATATTAAATATTTTTCCGCTTGTTTCGTTTGTATCTCTACGAGAATCTGTTATCTCCCTACTATATATTCTTGCATTTAATAATGTTTATATTTAAAAATGTTTCATTGCAGTTATATTACAAATTAAGAGAATAACAGAATTTCGACTTTTAACATGCTCAAATTATACAAACATTATTTAGACAAAAACAATTAATAAATGTTTTATCAACTTTACACATTTCAGAACATTAACAATAGGGTAGGTACGTAAAGCTATTGATACGTGGTTTCGCAAGAACTAAGCGCTTGTCTTTATCAGGACAACAAAATCAGATAAAATCATCACACATCAGTCCAATCGATAATGTATGGAATTCCGGTGAATATAGAAATATTTATTGATGTTTGGTTTACTTTGACTATAATATTTATTTATTTGCCTTAAGTACGTGAAAACTTTCATTATAAATTGAAATGTCATTAAAATCTATTTACATAAAGATACTTACAAATTAATACTAAATAAAATTACTAAAATTGGAAACTACTCCTAAACTTTTAGGATTTAACTGGTAAGAAAAATAAGTAACTCTAATTTATGTATTTTATGTATAGGTATGCAATATTTTACGTTGAACTCTGATACACTAGTTGGGCTACCTTAGGACGATTTTAATTTCTAAGGTCCCTTGCTCCAATCGCAAGGTGTTAGCGCGTGTGTCTTAACGGGATTGTCATCTATAAGGTACCTCCCTAAGGTATGTGTTAGTTTGGCGGGATTGTCATCTTATAGATGACAAGGTTACAGATGGTTTGTAACGGAATTGTCCTTGTAAGGTCCTCTCTGGCTCTTACTTCGTGATAAGCGTGTGTGTGTCAGATAGGCACTGCCCTTAATACAGACAGTACAGGAGTCCGTTACTCTTGTCCATAATGTACTAAATTGCAGATTATTTTTATATAGATATGTATAGTATGACGTCCTGAATGTAAGCGCACTAAATTATTTGGGGGGGAGGGGTTGGAAGTACTGCTGTTTTGTTTTAAGTCTCTGGAGAAAATATCTCTTTAAACGTGCACTTGAGGTCAAAAATGGTAAGGGCCTTAGCTGTACAGTTTAAATTCCTTTTTTTATTCAATATCTTTTTATATTATTGTCGTAGCCGTAATAGCTGCCGGTAACAAAACAGCTATGCCATAATTGATCTTCTCGCATAAGGCATAAGGATGAAAATAGCATGTACTAAGACTTGTTTACATCCAAGTTATTTAAGAACCGTTTCTAGAATTTTCGAGAACATGGTCGAACTTTAATATAAGCGATATTTTATTGCACAATACCAACTCTAAGCTCGTAACTTTACTTTAACGTTTATGACTTATAAGGCTATTGCTATTTGTTTATTTGCTTTTTGTTTTCTTATTTCTTTTTTTTTTATTTGGCGAAAAAGCTTTTTCACCAACACCGCCGGCGCTACCGGCATGAAAAAATGTTTTTAGTCATATTCCCCCCTAATTTGCATTTACATTCAACACGTTATACTGAAGTGATCGTCCCGCAATGAAGTGGTGGAGTGATTCCTGTATCATCTGCGGGTGGGCGGTAGCGTGCACTTACGTGTCGGAGGGCGTGCGGGTGTCGCGCGCGCGTTACCTGCACGCCGAGCTTGGCAGGCGCGTGCGGCGCCGTCTGGCGGCACAGGCCCGACACCAGCTCGTCCTGCAGCTCGCCCACCTCCAGGCACTGCTGCAGCGCGTTCTGCGCCAGCACCACGTGGTAGTCGATGCCCGCGTGCTCCACCGCCACCGACATGAACAGCTGCACGCACTGCACCACACACACACACACGCACACGCACTTACCACCACGATGTATTAAGACAATGGGGTCTGGAGCCCGATTCACGTCACAGAGCGTCAAGTTAAAGCGTTTGAGGCTCGATCACATTTTCTTACATATTATGTCGCATCGTAGCTCGTAGCACATGACGTTGTATAGTGTTTATGTAAGAGTACTAAGCGCGTCGACTCGGTTGACATTTTGTTACGAGAATTGAGGGGCTGACTGTTAAATAACAACCACTCAAACACAAAACAGATAGGTACACAAGTCAAGCTACATACAAAGGACAAGGGTTTATTTTTGGCCTGAGAAAATTTGACCACGTTTCTAATTTTAGAGTACAGCTCAAGTGGCTTCCTATTCGTGAGTGCAGGAACACCCGTGCACTATGTTTTCTTTATAATGTTTTATTTAACTCAACCTTTCCTAGCTATCTTCGTGAACGCTTTAACTTTCTATATAACTTCGACTCAAATTGTCGCTCTCAATTTCGTGGACTTTTACAATATCCTACGAACTCTTCTTTAATCTACAGTAATTCTTTCACTATCAATGCTGTGAAACTTTAGAACTCACTTCCTTTACATATTAGGAACAGCAAATCATTAGTCACCTTTAAGAAATCTTTAAAATAATTTTACTTGTCGGTCTAATTTTTAGGGCAGTAAGGCATTGTAGGTACATATTAGGATTAAATAATAGAAAGTAAGTTTTTATTTTATACCTATTGTTTTTTTCTAATTTAATAATATGTACACGTGTATTCTACATTTCTTTCATGCTTTCTCACTGTTTTGGGTTTGCTGGAAGAAATCTCTTACAGAGATAAGCTCGCCTTTTGTGGAGTTTTCAAGAAATAAAATTTAATTTTGCCTCTATGTGTACAATAAAGTATTAAATAAATAAATAAAGGGCGTTCGGGCAACGCACACATAAACTCCTATCACGAACGGGATATCTCAGAATGGTCGGGAATAGTGGAAGCGCGTGTGTTGCCTCTTGAAACACACATCAGTGAACTTTTTTGTGAAGAAAATTTATTCTTCGTATATGTAACAAAAACAATAAAATATTTTAGTTATTATTGTTTTACATTTCCGTTCTTCTTGTTTTATTCTCAACATTAAATCAAACACCTACGTACAATTGTCAATTTTTTTGTACATAAGTCAAAGTTAATAACCCTAGCTGATCGCCGAGCGTGGGTATGTAATGTAAAATACATGCATGAGTTTGACTACTGTACCTATTTATTTTGTGCCTCAAGTGACTCCGCAAGATAATATATCAAAATCAGTCAAGCCTTCTCGAAGAAAAAATACATGTACTCGTATAAACATCACATGGAAATAAAAATCGGATTATACCTACTTGTTACTACTAGCTGACCCGTGCGAAAATATCGCAAATATTAATTGTATTCAAATAATGAACGTTAATAACTGTCATAAGTTACAAAAATTATTCATAGATGGCCCTCCATGTACATGTAGTGTAGATGTTGTTGAATACACAACAACAGATGGCGATTGTATCGATAGTGATAAAAATATTTTTTTATTTTACATTTTTCGTCAAAAACAAAAAACGTTAATTTTAAAATTATATATGAATTATTAATTTTAGTTAATGATGTAATAAAACCTAGAGTTTCCAGGAAAACACATTCTAGAAATAATATATGTATATATAATATTTTTACTCACTTTGAATAGTTTTAGAGCTTCCGCTTGAAGTGCTTCAGAATTCAGTGATGTAAGTGGTGAAGTGATACTTTCTTTGGAGTACAATAACGTGGGATGCCTCCACAATACGCAGTCTGTAATTTTAATAATTTCTTATGAATAATTTATTTGACGACGTTACGAACGTCGAGATCACGAGACAAGGCAGTCTTTCCCCAAATTTTACATCACATAAACACTGCAAAAGTTTAGCGTAGTATATAATAATATGTTGCTGTAGTAAACAGTTTAAAAAGTATTCTTAGCAAAAGTACTAGTTTTAAAATCATAATCATAGATTCAATCATAGATAGAGAAATTAAAAAATGAAAATGAAATGTATACATATCAAACATATTATAAAACCGTTATATATCAATATATTAATACATAAAGAAAAAACTTTGAACCCCTTTTTAAGACAATTGCGCAAATGATGGATTATGAAATTTGGCACATTTAAAGTTTGTAAACTTTAAATGTGCCAAATTTCATAATCCATCATTGTCATAATCATCATCGTCATCATCATCATCATTGTGGAGGACTGCAGAAAATTAATATTTTTAAATAAAATGGTTTAGAAGTATATTAAATTAATATAAACTAGCTGACCCGGCAAACGTTGTTTTGCTATAAAATATTATTATACATATAAACCTTCTTCTTGAATCACTATCTATTAAAAAAAAAACGCATCAAAATCCGTTGCATAGTTTTAAAGGTCTAAGCATACTAGGGACAGACAGCGGAAAGCGACTTTGTTTTATACTATTAATATAAATAAACATTACCCACACTACATTCATGTGACATACATGATATTAACACACATGCATTCCTACTAAACCATTTTCATTACGTCTAAGTCAGTTGACAAACTTAAGAGATTTTATTGTTTAGGCGACGGCCGAATTTCGGCTACAGGCGATCACTAGTTATATCAAATAACCCTGATATACAAAAACTAATTCAAATAAACTTACTTGAGTCTCCGTCAGTCTCCATGAGTTTCTGTATGAGCTGTTCGAAGTGTGTGCCCTGACTGAGTCCGCCACCACTAACCACCGTCAAGTGATACAACCACGAATCTTTGTCTGCTTTGCATTCGAATAAAAGGTATGTTGGTCCCTGAAATTTATGTATAAGAATGCATATTTACATCATCAAATTAATGCAATTAGATTATTTCGTGCAAGTGCGTCTCTACCAAAAGTTTTCAGGAACATCGGCGGTGGTGAAACATAGCTACGAAGCAAAACGAAAATCGTTGTATTTTATAATTCGTTAATCAAATATTTTTATTATAAACAAATATTTTATTTTTAGAAATAAAGACCGAAACATATTACTGGTTTGTTGACCAGTAATATTTTTGGGTCCAACGTTGTAACGACTAACTGACTCATTGTCTGTTTTGTTAGCTACTGAGCCTTATTAATGTTCTGGCTGACAGAACCTCAGTTTTGGTCTTTCCCCGTACCTGCATTCTTCTATATTAGCACAGTAAATCTGTTTTGTTAACCTTTCATTTGCCATTCTATTTAAACCTATGAAGCATGTCCATTCTTATTTTAGGCCGACGCTTTCTTTCTCTCCCGATCTCATTTAAACTCAGTATTACGAACGCGGATTGCACCTATTAAGCATCACATCGCATATATTACGTAATGACTAATGCAAATAATTATTAACCCTAAGTTAAATATTGTTTACCTTAAACTGTAATAAAATGTTAATTTTATTTTTCACTTTATCTAATGTTTTTGTAGAGCTGCTGTGCGTTGTCAGCAATTATATTACTTAAGGTAGGGATGGAAAAATGCTTATTTATACCTAACTCCAAGACCTTTTAATGTTACAGATTGCTCGCTTTTCAATTAAAAAGACATAATTTGTATACCAACCTGTGTAACCTGGTGTTGCGGGTAGATGGCGACAGTGAGGTGGTTGCGCGTGTCATCGTTCTTCTCCTCCGAGTCCGAGTCCGACACGTATTCTACGTCCTCTACGCGAGCATCGCGCATGTTGATCTGGCCACTTGGATTCTGAAAATAACGTGGTGCTTTTCAAAATAGTATCAATTGGAATTGTCTTATATTTTTCAATATCATAAGAAAGCAAACAAGCAGATGGGTCTCCTGATGGAATGAGTCAACCATCGCCTATAGACACCAAAGATATTAATGGTGCGTTGCTATCTTGTGGCGAGGTCGAATGCCACATGCATAAGTTTACCGGCTACAATATATAAAAAGAGATAATTGGACAATTAATATTATTAATATTTCCATGGGATTGTAAATAAAATAGCTCTTCCAATGAAAATAGGTAACTATTTCCTTTTGATATCAGAAATGTTATACAATAAAGATTTCAAATTAGAATAACTTTGTAACTTGTAATTTTTTTTATATCATCAGATTGCAAACAAGTAGATGGGTCTCCTGATGGAAAGAAAAAATGTATTAAGGTCATCCACCACCACCCATATTGCTTTAATCAATTAATTAAATGGTGAATTGAGGCGCATTGAAAAGGTAAAATCATGTTCGATTTAACCTGAAAGGGAACCGGCGGCCTGATATTTGTTTAAAATATATTAAGCAGCCATAAACTTTATTGTGACAGGAATAGAGAAGGCAGTGTTTCCATAACAAAGTCGATATTTTATTGAGCTGTCCCACCTAGTAGTGTCACGTACACACACACATACCTAGTCACGATGTAAGTAATAGTTATGTATTAACCTCCTCTTGCATTTTACGAGACGTCTAGCAGTAAGGTAATTGATCTATTCTTTAAAAAAAGCTCGATCAACCTAGGAAATAACCTATTATTTAAATAAATAAAAAAAAGAAGTATTATGGCCTATTCTTTTAAAAAAACCGATCAACCTGGGAAATAATCTATTATTTAACTAAATAAAAAAAAGAAATATTAAATAATTACCTTATTTTTTTTAACACTTAGCTATTATGTTATGTAAAAATGCATATTGCATAAAAATTCTTAGGTGTAATAATAAGTACATAACCAAAAGTATATGTTGCTATACTTAAAATTCATACCTGATCGCCAGGAGACTTGAAATACAGAAACATTTTCCCCAATAGAACGCACCAACTCTTCTTGGCGTGGCCATTTTTAACTTTAGTCAGCCACCCTTGTATCGTAGGCTTGTTGTCTTCTTTACTAAGAAGTAGTTTAGTTGCGTTCCGCCTTTGTACGTTCTGTCAACAAAATTGAAAATTTTCTTTAGAATTTCAAATAAGATTTAAAGAATGCTATGGCATCATAGCAGACATAAATATTGTTAACTTGTGTTAATTATTATCAAACGTTTTATTTAAGACATTCGATGTAACACCTAGTTAATTAATGTACATTTTGGTACCCTTATGAGGAGAGCCCGACCCCCCTGGGACCCTTCCTTTCGCAACAAAGCTATAGCTACGCCCATGGAACATCTAAATCTTAATACGTCAATAAATCATTAAAGTTGATTTTATATAGGGTTACTTTTAAGGGTCCGGGCAAATGTTAACATTAGGAACTAAATGCTGAATTGAAAGTGCGTTTCAATTATTATTGTAAAATTTTTACAAGATAATATAAAAATATTCGTTTAAAATATCCCACTAAATTCATGAATTGGATGCACCAAGTCTTATGAATTAGCTCCGTAATACTAGCAGTGTGTAATTTTACATTTACCTATAATTACGATAATAGCTATTATATAATCTGTCGCCCTAAGTACATTTTTCCCGATCACTTTTAATTTGGTTGAAGGCACTAAAATATTTTAATTCTAATTTTGCGTAGGTATTTGAAATTATATCCATGCGTTTTGTTTTTTGTGTCAGATTAACATGAAATTTTAAATTTTTTTAAATATTTTTTATTACATAAAACGCACATGTCATCGATTCTGAACAGCCTGTGAAAATTTAGCCAGACCTTTAAAAGTAACCCTGTATAACAACTGATATGCTGGATATGAATTGTAAATGATGCTAATATTATAATCTGCCAGCTCATCATATAAATAAATAAATATTCACGGAACAAATCACACTTACTGATCTAACCCCAAAGTAAGCAAATTATTTGCTTGTGTTATGGGTGTTAGTCAACGATACTAATACATAGAAACACATATATAAATACTAGAATATATTTAATAAATACCCAAACCCGAAAATACAAACATTTATGCTCATCACAAAAATGCTTGTCCCCGTCGGAGATCTAATCCCGAGCCCCGTCGATTGCGTAGTCAGGGTTGGCGACCCTGACTGCGCCACTCGACGAACACCACTTGAAGGACCATTTGAGCATACACAGGTATGATTATGGAAAAATATTTCAGTACGCAATTTGGTGCACTAAATAACTTAAAATAATTATGTATAAGGCTATTTTATTCACCGATTATGGATTATTTAATAACGCCTTTTATAATCACCTAATATAATAAGATAGCAAAAATGCAGATGGTTCCATATATAGATATTGTTGGTGTATAATTTTGTTTTATCACTTCTGATTAATACGGAGTTGACTTTATTGTGACTTACAAAACAGCTGTTTAATGTGGAAAAGAATAAAGGAAATTTATGCATAATATTTGTCCATAAATTCTCAATAATTACCTGCAATACACGTATCCAATCCTCCATAGTAGCGATGCTATCTGCTGTGAGGTAATAGGTTCGAGTACCGGTGAAAATCTCAAATGTAGCTGCCCCGTCATTTCGGGATATCTTGCATGCCTCGCCCAGACCGATCTGGCCCTGAGGCTTCCGACTTGTTTCTGATTGCGATTTCCAATAAGATAGCGTGCCGTTTTTCAGAACGAACCTGTGAAAGACCACTTTGTTATATTCACTATGTATAACAGGGTTAAATTGAAGCACAAAACAATTCTATGCTAGCACACTAAGTACAAAGGTATTTTTAAAGGTTAGCAAAAATAATTTCTAGGCGAATTTTGTACAGATACTCCTTATTCTCCTTTGGAGAATCACAGAATATGTCGGTAAGTAGCAAGTAATATCTATGTAACTGACCATCTCTTCCGCCACGTCTTGAGTTTCCCGCCCAGCTTGGCGAGGTGTCCGCTCTTCTCGAGCGCGTCCCCGCGGCGCGGCGAGTCCCGCGCGGCGGCGGCCAGCGCTGCGGCCGGGCCCGGCCCCGCCCCCGCCGCCTCGCTCAGCGCGTCCGGCGGCACCGCGTAGTCGTCCGACGCGCCTGACTCGAAAGACGTGTCTGGAGAACACCACTCAATCAAAAAACATCACATGGCATACCTGTTTGTACCACTACCTGATATCAATCCACGCGGTAGCGGTATCGCATTTTAGTGACACAAACATTTTACTGACATAAAAATATGTCACTTGTTTACCGTCTGGGCCTACTTTGGAGAACAGACTATTTACCTCTCTGTCAGACAGGTCATAATGTCAAACGATTGGACAAATATGACATAAAAGCCGTGACTACTAAGTGATAGAGTTCTACAAAGTCTTACCCGGGCAATGTATTACTGCCTTTTGTCTATTCCTTCTACTCACACAGTAGTATAACACGACTGGGAAAAAATTGATTGATCCGTTTTCGAGCGGTTACTCATTGTAATATGATAGTGGAAGGTGTTATTTTAAAATTCCATATTTGCCCTAATTTTTTAGGTCCATTTTTGAGGCATTACTTTTTAGTATTCTGAAGAAAACTAGGAAACCTTATACTTTTGCTATATCGGTCCGTGCGTCCACACGATAGCTCAGAGATTAATTTCTTTTCTCACGTTTCCCCATTTTGTGGTAAATCGTTGGATAGGTTTTTAAAAAATATTGTAGGTTTGTAAAACAAGGTTTCGATTAAGGGACTCGTTTATAAAATTTTAAGATTTTAAATGCTAATTTTTGTTTTGTTTCTGTGAAAAGTTTAACACCAACATCAGATTACTAGACCACAGAGGTTTCCCTCAAGATCTTTTCAGAATGAAACCACGATCCTGATCCTGTAGTTAGCTTATAAATATATTTGTACAGACCAAGTGTTTTAAAAGATTGGAACCTATTAGGTTCCAAACCACGATCCTGATCCTGTAGTTAGCTTATAAATATATTTGTACAGACCAAGTGTTTTAAATGATTGGAACCTAATATCTCACCTCTAGTTTTGCTTTGCTTGCTTGGAGATCCACTACTGGACCGCTTTGCTGGACTGAGACTGGAGCTGGTCTTGACGCTTTTGGATGGGGAACTGGCGCTAAGGCTGGTATCTGAGGAGCTGCATTGTCCGTTAGCGGCTAAGACAAGCCCGGGACCTGAGGTTTGTTGTATGGCCGCTGGGAGTACGCTAGTGAGGTTTACGTTGTTGATGGGTATTTGTGATGGTTGACCTGCATTTTAAATTTATTATTAATTAAGTAACACTGAATCGAACAGCTTTGATTTTTAACTTGGATCTCTTGAGATTTTTCTCGATTTTATAGGTTAGCAATATCTCCTGTTTGGTACTATCATCTGAAGTATTTCCTGCCGCAATAGCGTCAATATTTGTCACTGTCATACTCAGGTTTGGAGAGTAAAATATCCGGTAATTATCATCTTATCTATATATTTTTATGTGTAGAAAAAACTTTAGACCCCTTTTTAAGACATTTGCGTGAACGGTGAAGTATGAAATTTGGCACAGTTAACGCTAACGTTGCGTAGGACTGAAGAAACCTAATATTTTAAAATAAAATGCATTAGAAATTCATTAAATTAATAAATATAAACATTACACACACTATTTTCATATGACATACATGATAATATACACATATGCATAGTAGATATACCATTTTCTTTACGGCTAAAGTCAGTTGTCAAACTTAAAAGAGATTTTATTGTTTAGTCTATGGTCGAATTTCGGCCACAGGTGATCGCTAGTACTTATAATTATATGAAAACACACTATTTACATATTTGTGTCAATAAGTGATGGTTTTTATTCTACCATGTTAATTAACTTATAATTTTCATGAATACAGAGAAGTTGGATGAGAGTCAAAAGGGGCACAGGTTACATTACTCTGGGACTCTATTATTTTATAAGAAAGTATTTACCTACAAAGACACGAAACCACCGACCACACAGCCTATAGACGGCTAATGTTTGATTTTCCGTATTGAATGCATTCTGGCAACTAGCTGAAGTAAGACGAAGTGGGGTTGCAACGCCGTAATTGGCTAACTCAAGGCCACAGTGAAAGATAGTAATGTACAGAGCATCTGATTGGTCGACACTGATTACCCAATCACTACTCATTGACGCGTGGACATTTACATCGGAACTATAAGTCAGATGTGTTGACACAAGTCATTCGCCTATTATTAGGTGTCTATGGGCTGTGTGGTCGGTGCACGAAACCCAAAGCGTCACTAATAGATGACAATGTAATAAATAAATTACTATAAAGTGTATTTCAAATACATATGTTAAGCGTGGGGACAGGTAACAATCATAGTCAATTAAAAAAATCAAACAAAATCCTACTAATATTATAAATGCGAAAGTTTGTGAGTATGTATGTATGGAGGTTTATTACTCTTTCACACAAATACGAACCGATTACAATGAAATTTGGTATGTAGATAGCTGAAGACGTAGAATAACACATAGGCTATTTTTATCCCGGAAAAGTTAGGTGATCCCGCGGGATTCACTAAAAACTTTTATAATGCAGCAGGCTGCACGCTGCAGCTAGTAGTCAATAATAATCGATTTAAGTGTACTATATCCTGAAGATGCTTAAAAAGTGAAACCGGTCGAGTGATATACAAAAATAAAGTTTTGATGTGAAATTAAAGTACAAGTGATTAGTCAATTGTGTTACAATAATGGAATTTCACCAAGTGCCGATAAATTTTTTTTTCATATCATAAGCAAACAAGCAGATGGGTCTCCTGATGGAAAGAGTCAACCATCGCCTATAGACACCAAAGATGTTAATGGTGCGTTGCTATCTTGTGGCGAGGTCTAATGCCACATGCATAAGTTTACCGGCTACCTTACCTTCCAAACCGGATCACGACAGCGACCAGCACTGACGCTATTGCGGCAGAAATAGGTAAGGCGGTGGTACCAGACCCGGGCGAGCCGATGCAGAACTCTACCACTTAGTAGTCACGATGGTAGTGACGCGCATAGCCACTCAGTCGCCTTTTACGACCTGCCTGGCAGAAAGGCAGTTGGCCTATTCTTCATAGGAGCCCGGGACCAACACGGGGAAAGTATAGAATATAAACATCATACCATAAACCGGGTTGTGATGTGGCGTATTGTGCACAGTTACTCCCATTGATTCCTCGCCATCCGAAGAATCGTCAGAAGAATCGCCTGTGAATGGCATTGACCTGATTTGACTCGCCCGCTAAAAGAAAAATGTCAGCTGGTCACGTATTGGTTAGCAAAATATATATTTAGTGACTTTTAATACATAACACTTAAGTTACACTTTAATACATATTAGTATACTTATATTAAGGGTCTGTATAATACAAATTGATATTTTTTGAAAAAAATTTTTTTCATATATCATAAGATAGCAAACAAGCAGATGGGTCTCCTGATGTTTCCATATTAGTATATTTATATTAAGGGTCTGTATAATACAAATTGATATTTTTTGTAAAAATTTTTTTTTATATATCATTATCTTATGATATATAAAAAAAAATTTTTACAAAAAATAGCAAACAAGCAGATGGGTCTCCTGATGGAAAGAGTTAACCATCGCCTATAGACACCAAAGATGTTAATGACAAGCACTGACGCTATTGCAGCAGGAATAGGTAAGGCGGTGGTAGCAGACCCGGGCGAGACAATGCAGAACTCTACCACCTAGTAGCCACGATGGTAGTGGCACGATAGCCAATCGGTCGCCTTTTACGACCTGCCTGGCAGAACGGCAGTTGCCTATTCTTCAAAGGAGGCCGGGAACAACACGGCGATATACAAATAGATATTTTTTGTATGTTTCTAAATGTTCGGTTTACAGACTCTTTTTTGTATTACTTAGTACAATTTTGTTTATCGTACCTATTTTTGACATCATCTCATTGGACAATGTCCTGTAACGGTAGTAATTGTGTAAGAAAGTAAGTTAATAAATATATATGTATATTGATTGGTCGCCTCTGTGGTCTAGTGGTCTGGTACCAGAATTGACCACATGAGATCCAGGGTTCGATTCCCGGGTCGGACAATTAAAAATTAAAGTGTTTTTTAAGTTTTCTGACAAAAACAATGTTGCTCGGTATTAGAAAAAGTGCCCGGTTGGCGATAGGCTTGCCACCTATCACATTGTGGGACTTAGAATCTTCGGCTAATCGTGGGTGCACTTGTTGTACCTCTGCCTGTCTTCGGGGATACGGGCGCGAAGATACTTTTGTATTGATTGACAAGGGATCTTTCTGCCAACCGCATGATATGGAGACATTGTGTAAATGGCCGTATAGACAAACGGTACTTGTCCATAAGGCCATTTACACAATGTTTTCAATTCGTGAAAAAGCCGAATAAGGTTTTAGTTCTAAATAAACAACTTATTTACATGTGTATTTACGTAATAAATAGTTTAAACCAAAATGCCGCTGCAATTTGTTAAGTGCGGCGGTAAATATCATGCATATTATATAATGACGACATTTTATATTCGACGTAAGACATTTTCTAAAACGTATTTATCTTTGCAATCTGACGACGCCATTTGAAAACGGACGAATTATAGAATTTTCCTAATAAATTATATATAATTATTATATTATAAATTATATATAATTATTATTATTATAATAGAATTATATATAAATTAACCTTCAAACATACATACCCCTTTAACAGTAGCATAGACCGGCACAGATATGTCTTGATAGCTGGTGGATTCATGCATTGTCCTAGGGCAAGGCGGAGGACTTAGTTCTTCTTCCACCGACTGCTGTAAACCATCGTCTGCTACCTGTAAATAAATCAACGTTATGAATAAATAAATGATTTATTTATTGAAAATGACACAAAACTGATCAAACCCCAAATTAAGTTAATTATTTGCCTATAATATAGGTGTCATTTGACAATATTGATACCTATATAAATACATATTGAAATATATTTAACAAACACTCAAATCCAGAAATACAAACATTAATGCTCATCTATATATATACATATAATAAAATCGTAGGAAAGTCAAAACTGTACATTGAATATTTTTTTAAAAGAATGCTTGGGGCGTGATCTACAATCGATATAGAAGCCAAAAATATAGTTTTTTAAATTTTTGTCTGTTTGTCTGTATGTCTGTTTGTCTGTATGTATTTCCGGGGTAAACTCAAAAAGTACTGCATGGATTTACTTCAAATTTTGCATGAATATTACTAATAGGTCGGGTCAACATATAGGCTACATATTATCACGCTATCACCTACGGGGGAGGAGCTGTGCGCAGTAAACGAAGTCCGCGCGGACGAAGTCATGGGCAACAGCTAGTCACACACATTTTAACCCTGTTAGGAATCCAAGCCGAGCCCCATTGATTGCTAGGCAAGGTCAATAAACACTCGACCAACGGGACTGTAAATTATATTCGTATCGCAATGCGTGATGTGGAAGTCCTTAAAAGGAAGTGCCATATTATGCATAATTTTGCCGGTTTATTTTACATGCAAAACTGTAACACAACAGAGACAAAGCACCGACGCTATTGCGGCAGGAATAGGTAAGGTGGTGGTACCAAACCCGTGCGAGACATTGGGGACCTCTAACACCTAGAACACTTAACGATGATATGCTTTTTTTCTATCTTATGAAAATAAAGTGTAATAAATATTATTACAACTGTTGTCTTAGAATATTGTTACGAATAATCTAGAAGCGTGTGGAATTCGAGCGCGCGCGCGCTAATATTCTAGAAATAAAAGAAAGAGATAGCTACTCCTATTGACAAACAAATAGTTGACCGGGGCTATGCCATAATAGACTTTGTGGGATATGGCATAAGGTTGAAAGTAGCGTGTACTAGGATTTATGACTCATAACATGTTTACGATAAGAAGTGATTCATTGTTTCCCGATACATTTAGATTTTTCTGGATTCAGCTAGGGCTTTCCCCTGCCTATAAATACAGAGATGTTGACAAACACAAGGCAGTTTTTATCAAGCGATCGAGAACGATACATCAAGCGACAAGTGCGAAGCGAGAAGTGTTTGTTTGTGTAGTGTTCTAAGTTCAGTGATAGTACAGCAAGTGTTCTATTGTGTAGAGTGTATTTAGTATTACGTTGTGTTGTATTGTGTAAATACACGGATTTAATATAAGGGGTGTTTTTCTACAATTGCGAACCCGAGTACGTAACAATATCATCCTCTATAATATCGCGTATGCCATTTACTATTCCTCACCTGGTATATCTTAGCTTCCCAGCTAGGAAACCTATGAAGTGGAGGTGTAGGTGGTCGTGGTTGCTCAGAAGTAGAACTTTCGCCAGTGGACGACCCTCCGCGACTATTGCCTTGGACTATCACATTAACAGCGCCCTGCCAAGCTGGAGTTCGTTCTGCAAACAAATTTAAAGGTAACCAAGAAAGTTAAAAAATTTCTTACAAGGTAATATTATATAAAATACAAGACATGCTATTACATTTTTTCCTAAAATATAAAGAAAAATATGGCAAAGTATTTGAAAACTTAAACAATAAAGAAAACACCGTTTTAATTGAACTAATCATAATTATATTTTTAGTGATCAATACATTCAACAGAATCGATAACCAAGCAAAGAAAAGTTCCGTCACATTGAACCACCATTCGATATATAGCTCTGTTGGATAGAGCATGCCGGCCAGAGAAAAGGTCGCAAGTTCAAATCCTGTCGCATCAAAATGTTTCTTTGTTAAGTTATTCAAACATGGGATAAGTACTAAAACACATATCGATATAAGCTTTTGCTAATGAAATTAGCCTTAGTGTAGCCGATGTTAGTGGACAATGGTGACCACATTTTGATAGTCACTCATATATTTACTATTTTTTTTAATAAATACTCTTTGGACAATAAAGATAATCCTATTAAGCATGTTAAACTATCCATGACAGCCATCACGTAGTTAAGTTGTCACTAAAATATTAGTACTATTGATTGGACAGTTAGTATTGTATACTCTTTGGGACAGTTGTTGAATTGCTGTAGGTCGCGTGACGTTAATTCGTCGAAATTAGGAAAACAAATTTAAGCAAACTTGCGCGTCATATTGGTATATGACTGGATAGCAAACAAGCATATTGCTCTCCTGATATAAAAATATAACTATCGCCTACAGACACAGCGTTGGCAGACATATAGTAATTATTATTGTAGATGAAACATAATTTCGCGATTTTTTTTTTCAATACCAAGTGTACAATCCTTAGGAAAATACAATTACAGTTTAATACTTCATGGTCTACAAATTTTTATGCTATTCCTTTATAACCTTACGGCAAATGTTAAATAATATGACCATATTCAAACTACATTTTCAATAAATAATGTTTTACCAAATATAACTTTATAATATACAATAATTTTGTTAAAAGTACAATAATTTTACGTATCTGGTTCAACAATAATTTTTCACGGGTCTGCCAACACTGCACAGAAAACAAATATTTTATTGCGCTGCATTGTTATCTCTGTGCTACAAGTGTTTGCCATATGGATAAATTACCAGTCACAACTGCAGCACAACAACGAAAAACATTGACGCTATTGTGGAACGAGTGATAAATGAGATGGTACTTAACTCAAGAGAATCATAGGTTTTTTGCTATCCTATGAAACAAAATAAATAAGTTAACAGTTTTGTTGAGCAGATAAAGACAGGGGAATAAAGATACTAAGTACAGGCGAGAGAGGTCTCTCTCTCTCCTCATGGTCCACGTTAGCGAACACTGCGTGATGTTATAAGTTTCCATGTTACCACTTTGCCCTTAACATCCTCTACATATATGTAAACTAGTTACATAAGTTCATCATTGAAGGCGAGATTCATCTTTATTTATGGAACTTATTTTGTGAATTTTTAATGATTGATTTTGATGATTTTTTTGTGAAAAATTATGGAACAATTTTAAGTGATTTTAACTGGTTACCCACCTCTGCTAGGCGTGTAGATCTCAGCATAATCATGGGTGGTATCACCGTCTGTAGACGTGTTAGGTGTTGTTGGAAGCACTACTAAGTTTTCAACAGCAGCCTGCAATTAAAAACAACAAAAAATAGACATATTACAAACAAGCTGTGCCCGTGACTTCATCCGTGTGGAAAGATTTCTAAAATAAAGGTAGCCTAAGTTACTCCCTATTACATCAGCTGTCTGTTAGTGAAAATTCCGTCAAAATCGTCCCAGCTGTTTCAGAGATTAACCAGAACAAACAGACAAAAATTGTAAAAAAAAATGTTATTTTGGTATATGTACTGTGTATAAATCCGATGCATTTAGTAAAAAGCAGTTATTTTAATATTACAAAGACATTCCAATTTTATTTATTTGTACAGATTAAAATATAAAAGAAATAAATTTCTTTCCATAAGAAAAGCAAAAAAATATATTCAATAGTTTAATAACGTTAGCACTCGGTTATTAAGCTTACTATGAAGAATACACTAACTGGCATAGTAAGATAGGTTGGCCAAATAGCAGATGGCTCTCTTGATGGAAACACATGACGATTATTATACCTAATGCAAAATTAATGAAGAAAATAAGATGTAATGTCTCATGCATAAGTTTACTGGTTACCCTATTATCTTATATAATGTGCATTCAATAAATGCTGTAAGATACTTTTTAATATTTCAACAACAACAAAGTTCAAAATTACCTGTGCTTTTTTTTACTTTAAGAATTTTAACTATGATATTACATGAGAAACTTAAACATATATTATGTGCCTAATATGATTACACAAATTAAATTAATACAAACTTATGTGTGTATGTAAATAAAATGCATTATAGCTTACACTACTGTTTGACATTAAATAATGTTGATTAAGTACAAACTAGGTAAATTCACATATATCATATACAAGTTGTCCATGAAAATCTGCACCATACAGACTACACCAAACCATACAGACTATAATATTAATTTAATAAAAATAAGTATGTTAAATTATTGAAATATAAATCTAAATTTTTATATATATAATAATATAGCAAACAAGCAGATGACTCTCCTGGTGGAAAGAGAAACCATCGCCTATTGACATCAAAGATGTGCATAATGGTGCATTGCTAACGGTGTGGCGGGATAGCAATGCCACATGCATAAGTCTACCGGCCCCTCTAGTCCACCCTCCAAACCGAAACACGATAGTGACAAGCACTGACACTACTGTGGCAGGAATAGTTAAGGTTGGGGTATCAAATACTTCGGCAAGACGTTGCAGAACTCTAACACCTATTAGTTAGTCAAAATGGTAGAGAAAAATATAGCCAATTGGTCTCCTTTTATGACCTTCCTGGCAGAATGGTAGTTGGTCTATTCTTCAGAGGAGCCTGGACCAATATGGGGTAAGTAATGTTAACTCTTTAGACATAAAATTCTATTTAAAAAGAAAAATGCCCCAAGAGGTACTTGTTTGCATTATTTTAGGACACTTTTAACTAAAACAAAAGGAAACATATCTCAAAAACCATAAAAAAACATACATGAAGGTACATAAATTGATATGGTATTTTACTAGCTTCTTCAAGAGCTCACCTTGTCGGTACATTTACTCTCAAAATACTTCGTACATTCGTACTAGCTGACCACAACAAATATTTAGAATAATTTTGATATTTTTTAATATATTTACTTTTGCTGCATTTCCTAACAAGCTTACTTTTAGAACATACTAGTTGACCAGCACCACTTTGTCCACGTGTAGATTAAAAAGGCATTGATGATATTGTTATTGGTACAAACTTTCTTCCTCTATTTCAGCCTCTTATGGGGTCCATTCTTGACAAAAAATAAGGCTATGTATCTATATTTACCCTGGATCTTTGACAGTCTACATTCAAAATTCCATCAAAATCGGTTCAGCATATTAGCTGTGAAAGCGTAACAGACAGACGCAGAGACAGAAACAGAACGATTTTCGCATTTATAATATAAGTATGGATTTAATTATACTTACTGCTAAATCATCAGCTAACAAGCTTGCTGTAGTTCTCTCGTCCATGGTTCTGTTCATTGTATTCAATTGACTACTGGCAGTGGTTTGTGTTAAATTTGTTGTGCCTATAGATAAATTCCTCCTATGTCTAACAGGGGTGCTGTAGTGTGGCTCAGAGGTTACAATCGGTAACTGTAAATAATTGAATTAAGATAGGATAATTAGAAATAAGATAGGTACCAAATACTAAAAATTCAAGTGATTTTTAAAAATACGGGTTGTCAAAATTAAATTTGGATACAACAAGGCTGTCACAAATTAATGCCTTATAATTTTAATTGATTTTAAAACTTATGCATTCACTTTTGCTTTCTAAATCTTAGTATACAGAATGAAACATTTCAAAAGTGTGCATATTTACACATTTAAGAAAGCAAATTTTACTCAATGAAAATACAGTATAGTTTTTAATACATAGGAATTATCTATATAAATTTCTTTGCATTAAAAAAATAGAATAAGGTAGGATTATTTACAATGAGCTGGCTGTTGTTGGCAGCATTACCTGTGTAAATCACACAGGTAATGCTGCTAACCAAGTTTTTCACCATTTCAAAAGTATTCTATGTTCTTTCCTAACTATCTCCATGTTAAACTTTATTATAGTCAACCCAGCAGTTTGGCTTTTAAGGTGTTGTAGTGTTTGTGATTCAAACAAACAGTGACTGTCTCAAGACTATATATACATAATAGATTTTTATATAGTTCTACTTCACAAACTAATTTATATTTTATAAGTAAGGCACCAATTATTAATACCACTTGTGTTGTTCTATAAAACTAAATTATTGCGCCATATTTAAAAATACTAGGTGTTATTTTCTGATCTTAAAATAAGTGGGAAACATACAAAATATTTAGGGAGTAAAACAATGAAATGAAAAGAGTTTAAATTTCGTTTTTCATATAACAATGAAACATGCTATTTAGTATTTAAAAATTAAAAAATGTAAGTGATACAGAAGGACATAAATACTTAGAATTATGTGTTCATAGGTTATCATTAAAAGCAATTTCAAAGAAATTATTATATAAAAAATATTAAGGACACTTAATATAATTTTGTGATTGGGAAAGTGCATGGAAATTAAAATATCATAGCATACAACACAGATACATTCTAGGATCTACCTGGGGGCCTTCTAGGCTCTCTGATCGTCTTCGATTTGATGCTAAGAGGCTTGTTGTAGCACGAGTAGTGTCCTCTGATCTCACTTCTAGAGAAAGACTGCCCCGTGAGGGTAGGAACTGGTGGACAATTTTAAATCTAAGCAACTTACTTGTTTTCGTGATTTATGTTTTTCTTAATAAGTTAATTCAAAAGTTACAATTTTATTTATAATTTTACACCTTATGTTTAATGGCACAAAAAGGCATAATGAAATTTATATGTCGTACTAATTATTTCTTAATATTTCTTATGCAAATATTTCTAACATTTTATTTTTTTTAAATAAGTGAAAATTAAAATTTTCTGCTTTGCAATATTTCTTCAAATTAAAGTACTGTGAATTTTAATCTTTAAAAATATGTGTTTGCAAACTGTGATTGTACAAATGATAGGGCATATATAACTTTACTATTGTTAATGAATTTACTACTGGCTAATTGCTAGGTCTTTAGCCAATTTATTTCATAAATCTTATTTTTGAAGTTATACTTCATTTGGTACATTTGGGAAAAATATTAGTAAAATTTTTACAATGGCCATTCACACAAACTGTCAATAAGTGACATGATGAAATTAGTTGATAACTGCCTCTCAAGTTTCAGTGTAAATTCATAACTATGTATATTCAAAGTAGTTTTTCAAATATTCATAATTCTACAACACAAGTTTTATATCAGAGAAGATAAAAAAATATTTTATCAATTCATCATTCCTTTTACAAACAAAGAGCCACTTAATGACACATAGTTAACCCGTGACGTGATTACCTGGACAATAAAAAATTCGTGGTAGTGCTCCGTGTCTGGAAGCCTCCCTTTTTTTTATGCCTAGGTTTCAAAAAATCGGTTTATACATATATTTTTGTTTATATTTTATATATATATATACTATATATCAACGTGATCTGTATAAAATTTCCTATTCGTTCCTACTATTACAATAATAAATAAAAGCTTACCTAATATTCAAATCCTGTGATAATTATTAACTTTGTAAAAAATTTCACCACTATCTCACTTTGCTTAAAGTTTTACACTAAATTGCGTTAAGTTACGTTATCACTCAAACAATACTATAACTTTATAGTATACATAATGAACAAACTATCACACAAAAGACAGCCATTTCTAAACACAGCCAGTACGCACTGTAAAATGTTCAAACTACAAGTAAAGATGTCACACGGCCGATCATGTTTTGTTAATTTATTGTGGCCAATTTCTTGTTCGGTCATTGGTTATTTTGTACTCAGTCTCAAGACGACAGCCAATAGAAAATAAATACAATACAAAAATTGCGTCACATGGATGCAGAATCGAAAATCAATGGTCAATTGGAGCGAGTTAATTTTGTACAGACGGGTGTACAGAAATCACTTCTAGCACATAAAGTTTGTACATACGTCTGTACGAAAATCGCGATACGGGTTAATAGGCCACAAGCATAGGAGATGAATGATCTTTAGCTATTTTTGTTTTAAAACATTTTGCCTCACGAAACCAGAAACTGGTCTTCCAATCAGCTTCTTACGTGTATACATAAGTACACACAGTTTTTATTATTTTTTTTGTATTTATTGGCACACACACATTTGCTCAGATAAATTAATCACCTAAGAGCATTCTCCAGACAGTCAACTTCGAAAAATATAGAGAAGGCACAAGAGAAAGAAAAACCCTTTTTTTATGATATATACCTGATAAAAATGTTTTTGCAAATTTTTGTTTTTACATCAATATTAAAGTCATTCTAAGAAATAAAATAAAATACTTACAGCACAATTTCTGCTTCCTTGTGCAGCTATATGATTTCTAAGCAATTCTAACTGTTGATTACACCGATCATTCTGTTCTCTCAATAATTGATTTTGCTGTTCTAATTCCCTTAGTTTGTTGGTCACCCACTCTTTTATGCGAGCAGCTTTCGCCTCCACTTGTTTCGCGTCCTGAAGTCGCAGCTGTTTCTGTAATTTGCAATTAAATTGAATTTATTTCTACTTTACAATATCCGTAGTTATACTTCGTTAAGAATTGATAGGTACGTTGTTACTTTGGTCCTAGTCGAAGTTAAACACTAAGATATATGTGTGTGTAAGATATATGTGTGTAATATACCATATAAAATTCAAACCCTACAAAGACATAAAATTTAACTTAAAGTACATTTAAATCCCATCTTAAATATATCATTGTTTTACCTGCATGTTAGATTTACTAAAATTGTGTTTTAAACCTTTAATTTAAAGCAAAATAGTGCAAAAATTAAATGTATTAAAAAGACAGTTTCATGAAACTAATTCTCCTAGTTCCTATCCTTTTATGCATTTCATATTCCGTATAATTGCTTTATGCATTAATCTTTTTACCCTATTATAAACAACAATTAATTCATTTTAAAATAAAAACAAATACCAAACAAACATTTCAAAATCAAAACAAAAGATAGATTAACAAAAACATTAGAAATGTCCAAGTGACGTTTCAATGGAGACATCTGTATAGTGTGTTGCCATGACTAGAGATGTGATAAACGGCTTTTAATTATTAACACGTTTAAACGTTTTGCTTATACTTTTAAGCGTGCTTAAAAAAGCGCTTTTCATTTAAACGCTTTTTTAAACAAAAGTTGTTGATCGTTGAGGAGGTCAATTATAAAACGAAGATTTAAGTGAATTAGTGGCGACCAATAAAGCCGAGAGCTGAAAAAAGCGTTCAATGTTTTGTGGTTTTGTTAGTGTTATTACTTATTACTAGCTTATAGAAATGACGTGTTATCAAATACAATACAAATTATTATATAATACTAGCTGACCCGACAAACATTGTTTCGCCATATAAATTATTGAATTAAAAATAGGGGTTGATGATAGAAGGGTGAATATTAGGGTTGTATGTATTTTTAATGCCACATTATAAAAAATAAAAATAAAAAATTTTGTCCTAAAAATAAAAAACAATGTTAGGGGTGTACAACCCTTATCACTTAGGGGTATAAAAAAATGAACAGTAGCCGATTTTCAGACGTACTGAATATGCATATAAAATTTCATAAAAATTGGTTAAGCCGTTTCGGAGGAGTATGGTAAATAACATTATACCACGAGAATTTTATATATAACTAGCTGTTGCCAGCGACTTAGTCCGCGCGGACTTCGTTTACTCCGCACAGCACCTCCCGTGACGTGCGGTGGCGTGATAATATGTTGTTGTATATATATATATATATATATATATATATATATATATATATATATATATATATATATATATATATATATATATATATATTGATATGTTGACCCGACCTGTTAGTAATATTCATGCAAAAATTGAAGTAAATCCATATAGTACGTTTTGAGTTTACCCCGGACATACATACAGACAAACAGATAAACAGACAAAAATTCTAAAAACTATATTTTTGGCTTCGATATCGATTGTAGATCACACCCCAAGTATTCTTTAAAAAAATATTTAATGTACAGTTTTGACTTTTCTACGATTTTATTATATGTATAGATATTTATATATAAAATTATAATTTTATATACTTTATCAATCAATCAACTTCCCTTCGTACAAACGAATAAATGAATTGAATAATTCGTACAACTAAATGAATAGTAACACAATATACACTTTTTTATCCATAACCTAATTTCAATAATTAATATAAACAAAATTACTTTGAAAATTTGTAAAGGGATTCGTGTCATGTTCGTACGCGTGCTAAGTAAAATAAACAATTGATGAACGCGTCGAATTTCTTCAACAACGAAAAGCGTACTGGAACTTGAAAAAACGTAAGTTGTTAATTAGAGATGTGATAAACGGCTTTTAATTATTAACACGTTTAAACGTTTTGCTTATACTTTTAAGCGTGCTTAAAAAAGCGCTTTTCGTTTAAACGCTTTTTTAAACAAAAGTTGTTGATCGTTGAGAAGGTCAATTATAAAACGAAGATTTAAGTGAATTAGTAGCGACCGATAAAGCCGAGAGCTGAAAAAAGCGTTTAATGTTTTGTGGTTTTGTTAGTGTTATTACTTATTTACTAGCTTATAGAAATGACGTGTTATCAAATACAATACAAATAATTATACAATTATTGAATTAAAAAATAGGGGTTGATGATAGAAGGGTGAATATGAGGGTTGTATGTATTTTTAAAGCCACAATTTAAAAAAAAAACTTGAGAGGTGTCAAGGGACACCAGAATGGAACGAAGTTCCTTTTATTATTATTTACAAAAAACCTGTATACACTCAACAAAAATAATCGTCGCGACACCACACTGTTATATACACGCGACACCACAATGCGAAATAGAATTTCGGCACCCGGTCGAATTTCGGAACCCGGTCGAATTTCGACACCCGGTCGAATTTCTTACTTACTTTGGAAATTTGTCTCGCTAAATAAAATAAACAATTGATGAGCTCATTGAATCGCTTCAACAACGAAAAGCGTACTGGAACTCAGAACTTGAAAAAACGTAAGTTGTCAATTCGTTGTAAAAAGTACTAACCAACCAAAAACGAAGCGTTGTCAGTCCGACACAAATATTGCGTAAACAAGTAGAAAATAATTCAGCCGCATAATACGATAACCAATCCAAATTGTTATCGTTTCTTATACGAATCGTAATAAGGTTGTTAATCCAATAAAATGAAAAATGATATTGAGTTTTAGTGTATAGAAATAAGGTTCTTTATGCTATTGTATTTTGATTTTTAACGTTATTGAAATAAGGTTACTTTTCTTCAATCATGCTAATATAGTATTTAAATTTTTGTATCTTAAACAACGTTTAAACGAAAACAGCTTAAATCCGTAAGCGCGCTTATGGGCTTATTTTGAAAAGCCTAATTTTTTAAGCCTATATCGTTTAAACGCCCACGACTAGCCATGACCGTCGACCAAGGAACTTATATCCGATAACTGGAATTTTACGAAGCAATATTTGAAAAATAAAAATGTACTTTATTTAGTTCTTTATAAAGTTGACATTTCTTTTTTACATAACAGAGGGGAAAAACGTTCTGAGCAAGACAACGACATGAGTGGATTTTGTCCCTTTCTTGCAATTGCCAGTGTTTAAATAAAACTACTGATGGTAGATTTTTATATATTCGGTAATCGTTAAATCCCTTTTATTCATACACGTCGATAAATCATTAGCATAAAATGTATTGTAATTAACATACTGAATTCTAAAATGTGCTTATTTTAATTATTACGTAATTATTTATGCAATACAAAAACTGTTTCTCAAATTAGTAGAATTACTTAGTAATTTGCAAACTACGCATGGCCGCACTTAAATATGGCGATTGGCGCTTTATTTAGTAGAAAGAGACACACTCCACCCATGTCGTGGTACTCTTCGGAACGATTTTGAAGCGCGTGTGAACATTCCGGGTAGAATGTAACTTCCTTGCCGTCGACACATTTTCAACTACTATAGGTAGTGTATATCCAGGCTGTAAACGTTCAAACATACAAACGTGCAAACAAAACTTTACGTTTTGTTTGTACGTTTTTATCAAACATCAGCGCACATGTACCAACAAGTTTGTCAAACAAGACTCCACTTTCAAAGCAGTTTTCGCCGTGAAGTGACGCTCCGACGCTCAGATGAGTAACAACTAACAACATGTCTCAGCGGCGTTCGCGCAAAAAATTGCGAGTTTTTTGGCAAACATGACTGTACACCTTCAAACACATATGACAAACACGTCGTCAATCAAATCTTTCAAACATGCAGCCAAACACGTAGTTTGCTTGACAAACACGTCAAAGATGACCGTAGACGTAAAATTTGACAAATTGTTTGAGCGTTTACAGCCTGCTATATATGGCTGATGGCATTACATTTTCGCCTCACGGACGCTCAGGCATCGCTCCGTTAAAATCTTCGGTATCTATTATATGTGATGATTCTTTCCATCAGCAGAACCACCTGCTTATTTGCTATCGAATGAAATAAAAATAATCTATTTCAATAATTTTTAATTCCAATATTTTAAAGAGGTGAAGCAAGTTTGTGAGTTTGTTTCCAAGAATTAATCTCTGTAATTTTAAACCAATTTTGAAAATTCTTTTTTCACTCTACCAAAAAACTCATAAACAAACTAAATTATAGATTTCTGTTTATAAAATTAGTAAATATAGATAATCATCACACCGGTATCCATGTGGCTAAGGGTTAGTGTACCGACCGTCAGAAGGCATTCGAGGTTCAACGGTTTGTCGGTTTAAATCGTGGTGCATTAAATCCAAGTCAGGGATGCTTTAGCTTAAATAATATATTTAGTCGTGTAATTTATACATCTTTTATATAAATAAGTAAAATTGAAGTGTCTGTTTGTAATATTAAAATCGCTTTTTACTAAATGAATATGGGTGTACCTGTACACGGTACACATACCAAAATAACATTTTTTACAATTTATGACTGTCTCTGTCTGTTCCGGCTAATCTCTGAAACGGCTAGACCGATTTTGACGAGACTTTCACTGGCAGATAGCTGATGTAGTAAGGAGTAACTTAGGCTACTTTTATTTAAGATTTTTTCTAAGAAGAATTGTCACCTCATGTACTCTCCATGTTAGTACTTCTTGAACTTTTCACTCCATAGTCCTTATTAAGTTAACTTTACTAACAATGAAAATCTTACAAATTATGTAACAACAACCACATTAATAAAAGTAATTGTATTTATAAAGAATAATTTATACATGACAAAATGAGCAATACATAGTCATGACTCGTACTTACTACTGAGACGGTAAGATTATCGATACCTGTATATGTCAGTACATTTCAGACAATACACGGTGAATTTTAAATGGTATATCACAGGTTAGCAAACAATAAAACCGGTTTCCTGATGAACAGCAATTAGCATTGTCTGTCGCTATTAAAGCGCGCGTAGGCACGACTATGCCACAAAGCATTTACCAGCAACCTTAGTCCGTAACCTCCAAGCCTGAACAACGGTTGGCATCGACGCTATTGTTTTAGTTGGCAGTTATATCAAATCTGGACGAGTTGACGTTTCCTTAACTTAATAACTATAAGGAAAATTATGTTATTTAATAAATCGTTCGCCTCTTATACATATAATTAATTTAAGAAAGAATACTTTTCTTGAGCTCTATACCTCTTTAGCTAGATTTTTCCTTTAAGTTAATCATTAAAAGAGGCAAATAAGCAGATGATTCTCTCGATGAAAACAGAACCACCGCCTATAGACACCTTAAATATACTGCTACGATCCGGGAATGTAGCACTACATGCAAAAGTTTAGCCTCTTCTCTTCTCTCCTCATCTGGAATAGGTCAGCGACCTGCATTTGCGTTTTTTGCGGCACAAATAGAGAACCCGAGTTAAACGTTGTGGCTGCGACACGTTTAGCCTTGGCTTGAAAGTATATTCTTTGGTTCAGGCGCGGATCCAAGAGAGAGGTAATGTGTGCAATCCAACGTCCAATTCTTCAAATTATTGGAATCGTCTAAAATTTTTTAATGTCATTTTTTTAGAGCTAAGATTGCCCCCCGCCTTGCACCAAATTCTGCTTTAGTCTATTCTTTAAATAACGCCCTGAAAATAATAATTATCATATAATCTGTGCTCGAAGCAACAAGGGGAACCCGGTTATTATTAAATAGTGTTCTACTCACTTGTTCTTCAATTTGCCCCTCCAATCGCGAGATAGCCTTAGGAGCGCCTTCAGCACCCGCCGGCCACTCGCACAGCCGCTGCTCCATGGCGCGGACCTAGAAAAAAAAACTTAATCTTAAAAATTTTATTTTACTTTACACCTTTAATTTTATTTTACACCGACAAAAAACAGAGATTATCAGTTAGGCATGTATGTATTATGTTTTTGTATTAATTGTTAGAATTGGATAAATATTTGAGTGTGATCGTCTATTTAGATGTCCAAGCACCTGTACTAAATTTGGTAAGAGTATATGTATGTTGGTATATTTGTATATTTGTATGTTTATATTTCTGTATGTTTGACCACAAATTTCTTGGAAGCTAAAAGCCATATCGAGATAAGTCTTTTTGATTTGTATCAGGTATAATATTCCAACTTAGGAAATAGACAAAATTTCATCAAGATCGGTTCAGTCGTTTTTGAGATATACCTAGGTATTATATAATAATAATATTATATAATAAATATATTGATATTATATTATATATAATATCAATATATTTGAAATCGCTTTAATTTTTTAAATTCCTTTTATTTTTACCCGTCTCCTAGTACGGTGTTGATTCTCATTAACTGTATAATTTAGACATTGACAAATTATATCCATGATAATTTAAACAATTTAACGACACTGGTTTCAGGGATTCTTGTGTTGGTCTCTCATGGTATCTACATCTAGTCGGGTTGGTAATGTATTTTTTATCGGTGAAATATCGGAGTACTTCCTAAGAACAAAATTATAAACTTTATTTCTTTATAGCATCAGTATAGATATAGATTTACTATGAAAAACTTATTAATATGTTTATAAATTGTCTAAAGAATAATGAATGTGGAGGAAGCAAGACAAATCTGCATGTATCGTGACTAGAGGTACTCGGATCTCTCTGCCTACTCCGTAAGGGTCTGGCGTGAAGATATATTTAAATTGTCTAATCTTTAAAGTGTAGCTATTAACACTCACTACAAATTATTATGTATATTAATATCTATTCTTAACATCGCTATTATGAAGGTATATTTCTTTCAGATCTTAAGATATTATCATTAAACTTTAAAGCTAGTGAGCTGTTACGCCCCCATGAACCGAGCCATTAGATAATATTATGATGATACCGTAGAGACGTCGTTCTGGCGCCACATTTTCCGATTCAGACGCATTCTGATATTTTTATCGAGATCTAAGGGTAAGCGAATGTTTCGTGATATGAATGTGTCTTACCCCGCGGCTACACATATCGGCATTCGGCGGAATATCGCGCTAGCACGATGTTGTCACGATCTACATCGCGACAACTGCTTACGTCATAATGACGTCGTATTATCACTGGTCAACAAACCGCTGCCGGCAGGTTATGTTTGTGCTGCGTGCTGATGATATTTATGTGGCCCACGACAAAGCAAACAAGAATATTGTAACATTCCTTAAATTCTTTTCTTCTCAAATTCTTAATTCATGAACATTCGTTTCCTAAATTCTTTAATTTTATGCTACTGTGTAATGTATTTCATTCGCACAAGATTATGAACTTAGAATACAGCTTCATAAACATTAAAGGTCATATCGTTGTATGTTATTTTTTTTTCTATGGATCAAAATAAAATAGCATACGTCGATGCACTAGGTCAATATCAAAATACGGCTTATACATTAAATAACCTAAACATATTATGTATGCGAACAAATTATAGTTTGTTATTATCATTATTGTTTATCGTAATTATATTATAGTTTCTATGTTGTGAGTTGCACAAATATCACCTGCAAACCGCAGTTTGACGCCCACTGCAGTGACCCCTGAAGACCCTTCGCGATTTAGTTGTACGATAGGCCGATACATCGTGCTAGCGCGAATCTTCGCCGTAGCTCGATATGTATAGCCGCGCCATTAGTGATAATGAGTATAATATGAAGGTATAATTATAAACAGTACTAGATTTTTAGTGAAGCACTTCGGATATGTTCGTCTTTTGCGATAGATAGGTGGGTACCTACTTATACTTATATAAAATTCGTTTTACCTAATGCAAGGCATATTGAAGTTAAACCAAAGATAAATAGGGACAATTTGGACTATGTGGATTCCACATTGTTTTTAGGAATCAGAATAGACTCGGGGTTACATTGGGGCTCGCATATATCTCATTTGGCCAAAAAACTGAGTTCTGCTGCTTACGCAGTTAAAAAAGTTCGTGAACTAACTGATATAGACACAGCTCGTTTAGTTTATTTTAGCTACTTCCATAGCGTCATGTCTTATGGCATATTATTATGGGGTAGTGCCACAGACATTGATGTAATTTTTGTTTTGCAAAAAAGAGTAATTCGCTTTCTTTATAAAATGCATAAAACAGAATCTTTACGAAATAAATTTAAAGAAATAGGCTTACTTATTGTGACCTCTCAATTTATTTTGGAAAATATATTGTATGTTAAAAAAATATAAATAATTTTAATAAAAATTGTGACACCCACAGTATAAATACTAGGAATAAAGATAAGATCGTTATACACTTTTCAGATTGAGTAAAGTTAATAAGTCCTTTTTATGCCAAAACGTACGTTTTTATAACACACTCCCAGACCATGTTATAGACTTACCATATTGTAAATTTAAAAAATTTGTAAAGCAAAAATTGAGCAAAAAGGGTTATTACAAAATACAAGATTTTATTAATGACAAGGAGGCATGGATATAACTATAATTGAATGTAGTTTGTATTAATTGAATGAAGCATATTTTTTCTGCTCTTTAATTTGTTATATAGTAATTGTATTTTTTTTAAATTTAGTTATTATTATTTTTTTGACTTTCATTTGACACCTCTTTTGACATTATTGTAATTTTTATTATAGAGTTTACCTGGACATACATACAGACAAACAGACAAAAATTCTAAAAACTATATTTTGCCTTTTGATATCGACTGTAGATCACGTCCCAAATATTCTTTTAAAAAAATATTCAATGTACAGTTTTCTGTTTTGACTTTCCTACAATTTTATTATATGTATAGATTTGCTTCTATATTAATTTAAATTTTATTGTTATTTTAAAAATATTTAAGTATAAGTCATTTCTGTAGACAAAGAATTCTCTTTAGCTGTCTTTATTTTTCTGTACTTTACCTTAGTTTATTTTATAACTATTGTATAACTTGTCATGTATAATTTTGCTTATAAATGACGTCGATAAGTGTTCCTATGTGTACCTACGTCGAATAAAATATTATTTGATTTGATTTGATACGTATATATTTATGTTGTCTTTTTTCCTATAAACATACTTGTTGATGTAGATTGTAGATATGTATAATTAATTAAACACAAAATCGTATTGATTCGAGAGAATAATTAGGTATATTATCTTTTTTATTTTACATACTTAAATCAAATGAAATGTTATTATGTAGGTAGTTGATCTTTATATCTCTTAAGAACGATTGAACCGACCTGAAGAAAAGTTGTAAAAGTTAAAGCAATCGATGACAATATTTAAAAAACAATACTTTTTAAGTATTAGTAATTCGTATAATTAGAAACTAAATTTACTAGCCTAAAATTGAAAATAAATTGAAATGCAATTAGGTAGTGCACCTACGTTTAGCCATCGATATTAAGTTCTGAGATTTGTGTGGTGAAATATGAACTTGTAATAATACCCTTTTTCACAATAAAGAACTTTTTATTGTTGTTTAATTCCCATTACCGAAACTTCATTATAAAATTTATAACTATTTTAACAATTGAAAATGATTTTACAATGCCCTTAACAGTACAAGTGCATTAATACAAAAATATTACATTGTAGGGGAAAGTGGGGGAATTGGGAACACTTAACTATTACGCTCGAAATCAACTGATAAAGGTAATTAACTAAATCAACTTTTATTGCAATATAAACTTTGGCTGTCCATCTCCTTCTAAATGATAAAATACGACGGTTAACCATTATGGCCTAGGTACATCATGCCATACATAAGTTCTAAGTATTTGAAACAATTTGTGATGTTTAAACATTTTTATACTATCGACTAGCAATATTATGGGCAGTTAAAGATGTAAGGGGTAATTGGGAATATTTTCAATCACTCTTTAAACAAGATTAAGTGAATATCCACTTATTGCAAGTGCAATTCGAACCACCTGGTTCGGTTTTCACTGCAAAATAAGTGAATATTCCCTTTTTGAAGTGAATTTTCACTAATTCGTAATTAGAGAGTACCTACCCGCTTGACGTCGCTCGGTCCCAATTGCCCGCAGTTGTCAATATCATCAAAATAGCTTCCGCTTTAAACAGTATTTTTGGTTTAGTTCAATTTACATAAGATTCAATAACAGCTAATATCTATTAGGTGAATGATGGTAACGATATACGATATCTTTAAACTCAAAACTATAATGATTTTATCTCTTATAACATCCAAATTTTTTTACAAAAATCCAGAAATAAATTTTTGACTTGCCGTGGCAGCATGCATACTTTATTTTATTCTGAGACGTATATGACGGCGTCGCGTCCGCGTCATCAAATGCAAGAATATTTTAAACAACAGGTGCACCGACTAAGCCACCGAGCGCATCGTTCGATATCCCTACTACTCAACTTGTTTTGCTACCTGTATAAAAGGCTCTGAGCGCCCGCCGTTTAGTCAGTCTTGGCTGGCGTGGGTCGGTACACTTGTTGTATCTTGCTAGTAGCTTATCCTTGACTCTTGGATAATTAATTTGTGCAAATAAGTTAATTATTATTGTCAACTATAAATTAGTCGCAGTATAATTTATAATTAACTATCTATTGCTTAAATTATGACTTATTTATAGTAAGGAATAATTATGGTTCACATTGTTAATGAAAACTAGTCATTAATAATGGAAAGTTGATCAAAATATAAAGAGCTGTTATATCACCACATCCGCATTTTATTTATCGCATCTGACTCACTTCCTACATATATATTTTACTGGCCAAGCCCGATTTCCGGCTAAACTAGTTTGTCCTAGGCCAAACCGATTCATACTAAGCGTGTCAGGATATACCAGTTTAGCCCAGGACGATCTACTTTGATCTAAATAGTTTAGCATTACCTAGTTTTGCCTAGAGCGAACTAATTTTGAATACTAAGATGGTCTGTGAATAAAGCCAATGGAACCCCCTTACACGAAGAGTTACGATCTTTTCAGAATTATATTGTCACTTCAGTGACACGCACTCATGTCATACTGTCTATCATGTCTATCTATTTGTGAATAAAGGAAAACAAACTGAGGATAACCTAACAAACTCACTAACGAACTCATATATAAATTGGTCACATAATGCCTTTATTTAGTTCACTACAGCGTAGTCTATATATATATTTATACACTAATATACTTACATTTGTCCGCGTTCACGAATGAGAACAGCATTTTTATGGCTTCACGTCTAAGACACTGACACCTTCTATTCTGTCTATAATCCGTTTTATAGAAGTCCATCACTTGAGTACACTTTAAAATATTTTACTGAGTACTTTTTTTTTCAAATTTTCAATTGGGGATATATTTTAAATATGATCTAACAATTGGAGATATATTTTAAGTATGATCTAATTCTATGTAATGTATGTAAAATAATTCCATACAGGTTATAAATGTGAAAGTTTATATATTTGGAAATTCGTCACTCAATCACGCAAAAACTGCAAAATAGCCGCTAAATATTTATTTATTTAATTATTTAAAATTTATGCACAAACATGTACAGAGGTGGACTTAATGCTACATGACATTCTCTACCAGTCAACCTTAAACAAATATAAACAGTGTTTACGATGGGGTGCATTGAGAAACTTATTACAATCGTCTACTATTGACATACCTTCTTAATTATTATTAAAATAAATTGAAATTAAAAAAACAATAAGATAATACGATATTACAATATACTTAGATACAATTAATATATTACATATATAATACATTATACATATACCTACATAAATAACTATATATATACAAGTACATATTTATATATAGTAATATAAATACATATATACATACATATTATACTGCCATAGCGCGTTACACCATTACTCTGCCAAATGCTTACAGAGAGAACGTTTAAAAGACAATTTGGAGGGACTATTCCTAATACCAATGGGAAGAGTATTCCAAAGCCTCACAGCTTCAGAAGAAAAAGATTTGGATAAGAAATCGGTACGACAAAAAAAAAAATTAGTAACATCCCTGCCACATGGACGTCAAGCAACGCACCTTTAGCATCTTTATTGTTTATAGGCGACAGTTATCTCTTTCCATCAGAGGAGCCATCTGCTTAATAGCTACTACATATTAATAATAGATTTTAAAATGGTGTATTAAAAAAACAAAGGATGCTATAAATTTAAGCGTTGAGTGAACGACACGACCAGAATAGATGGCATTAATCACAAATGTCGTAATTTGCCTGACTCACACGAGGGGACGCCACGAGTAACTTTCTATATTCGGTAACATTGGAAACGCTGGAGAACGCTTTAGAAAAATTATTGATTAAACACCGTCAACAATAGGATCGAGTTTGAGCAAAGTGGAAAAAGGTCACCTAATTTAACATTAAGCGGCAAAAACGCTGACAGGTCAGACAATTTACAATAGCTAGTGCGACGTAAGTACCCAGCAGCCTGCTGCATTATAAATGTTTTCGGTAAATTAAATGAGTAAGATTTATTTATTTTCAACCTACGAAAAAACGGAGAAGGTTCTCAATTCGACGCATTTATTTTTTCAAATGTAAGACCACATATAAGTGTTTACAGAGTAGTCCGATTTTAATAATAATTTTTTATTGGAATGAGTATACCATGAGGATGGTCCAGTTTAATTCTTTTTTTTTTAATTCCAGCCATAAAGGAATTCCAATACAAGGGATGATTGATTGTACACTCACTGATTTTTTTGTATGAAACTGATCTGATTTTGATAATTCTTCTTTTATTGGATAGAATATTTCCCGAGGGTTGTCTCATACAATTTTTGAAAAAAATATAAATTTAAAAGGGTACGAAAACAGAATTTTAATGTACGGATTTTAATGTATAACTTTTCGTCGATTTAATTTTTGTTAAAAAGATATTATTCCGGGATAAAAATTATGTATGTGCTATTCCAGGTGCCTACCCGTCTAACCGTCGATCTACCCGTGTGCCAAATTTCAAATTTCATTAGTGCAGCCGTTTTTGCGCGACAGAGTAATAAAAAAATTCAAACATCTAAACATTTATACATCCAAAACTACCTTTTTCTCCACATATACATAAGCAAAATATCCATAGGCAAAATATTCATGAGTAGTGGTGACTGTTTTACATTAGGTGGCCCATTGATTGAGATACCTACCTGCAAATTCAATAAATAATCTGTAAACCCGTTAACCCTGCAGGCCATCACTGAAGCTTCTCACTTCAGTTTTTTTTATAGAAGAGGGGGCAAACGAGCAGGAGATGCACCTGATGGTAAGTGATTACTGCCGCCCATGGACATCCGCAATACCAGAGGTCTTGCAGTAACGTTGCCGGCCTTTTAAGAATGACTAATCTCTTTTCTTCTCTTTTCTTCAAAGCAGTTAAAGCCTAAAGCCCAAAGCAGTACCTAAGCCAAGATTTTAAGCTGAAAAAGATCAAAACCTTTATGTTTGAAAAAAAGTAATTTAATATTTAAAAAGTAGTAATTTTTAAATGCGATACACACACATACAAACATACATACAGATATACTGACATCATTGTAAATATAGGAAAACTTCTTAGGGCGTCAAAACCTCGAAACGGATGAAAACTCGATTTTCAAAAATCAGGGTACAGTACAACCAATAACTTCTTAGGCGAAAAGTAAAAAAGTCGTTTGTTCTAAAGACTAACGTACATTACGTACATTATTAAACCCCGTCTAATTAAACTGTTGGCAACGATTAATCGTTCACTTTGAAACTTCCTTATTTATCCTGTACGCACAGGCGCAGTTTATTTTGTAATTAAATGTGGGGAAGTAAGCTGTTGCCACGAGGTGTTTATTGTTCTCTGAAAACTCCTAATAAATTTAACATAAAAAACTCTTTTATTATATCCAATCAAGATTATTTATATTGTGTACTTTTTCAAATTACTGTAGGCCCTAATTCTGCTGCATCGTTTTAATTTATTTTAAATTACTTATATTTAATTTAAAATGCTATTTTGTTTCGATGAATTGAAAAGAAAAAACGAAACCAGCGAAATATAATTATAAGTAGTTCGATGAACGGAATATTCTTAGTTCTAATAATTAATATTCATGTATATTTCAATGCTTGCTTTACCAGTAAACTGGCTACAGTAAGCTTTCCAATAAATGACATTGGGGATCCATATTACACTGAAATATATTTTCGCGATCCAGATTGTGGAAAGTTTATTATTCAAGTTTATTCAAAAACTAGCCCGCTGTTATCAAAATCATTAAATTTTGGTAAAAAAGCTGCATTATTAAAGGTGAATTTCGCGGAAACAAATCATTTTTTCGGGATAAAAAGTATCCTGTGTGGTATTGCAGGTCATCAGCTACATGTGTGACAAATTTAATCCAAATTTGTTCAGTCGTTATACGTGTTGAGTAACAAACATCCATACATCCATGCATACACACATCCAAACTTTCGTATTTATAATATTAATATAGATAAGTCAACCGTTGTAAAACTAATCGCATTAAATAATAGATTCTTGTATATTTTGTTTCACTATGATGAGATTTGTCCATTGTACACTAGGTAAAGTAGATATACATTAGTATTCAGTGGTATTCAGTCAAAATATTATATTTTTGTACACAGTATATGTAAATTCAAATATGTTCATCGTATGTATATATTTGATTTTATTTTATGATCAAATTTAAATATTAAAAATGGAGGTATCGGGGAAGACCAAGACTGATGCGCCATGATCAGATTGATCGAGTACTGTCCAAAGATGACGTCAAAAGTCTTCGCAACCGGCGTGTTTGCACGAAGAGAGTATGAACGTGGAGGAAGCGAGACAAATCTGCAAGGATCGTGATATATGGCACTCGGTTCTCGCTGTCTACCCCGTAAGGGATCTGGCCTGAAGATATATGTAATGTATGTAAATTTAAATATTTTAAAATTTAAATCAAAAGTAGTAAGGTTAAAGTTCACAGGACGCGGAGACCTAAATCTGGATCGCGGTCCGTCATTTGACCTTCAACCTAATTTAAACTGTCCATAGAATATAGCAGCTAAATACGTGCAAGGTACTTCGGTGTCTATAATGAATTTAATATTTCCCTTCTCGTTTTCTTTTAGTGTGGAGAACCAAGACATGAGTAATTAAATATTATTTTCAAGATGCAAGACAGACTTAAAGTTATTATAAAGCTGAATAACCTGTATTAATAAGTTTTCTACTAACTAAATTCTGTCCGACCTTAGAGGTTAGGCCGATGACATTACCAAAAAATTGGTGAAGTATAAAAACTGAAAAAAATATTTTTCAAGTTTTTATGTTACCACTTTGTTGACGAGACTAATATGTATATTCTTGCCAAATTACAGCTTTCTAGTTCAAAGGATCTCTGAGCTATCGTGCGGGCGGATAGATGGACGGACGGACTTAGCGAAACTATAAGGGATCCTAGTTTGCTTCGGAACCCTAAAAAGTAATGAAAAGACTCTATTTATAAAAACAAAAATATAACAGAATTTTAAAATGTTTGTATTTACTATTTCCCTAGTATTATTATTATACTACTACTACTGTCAATTTCCCTAGAATTTGCAAATATTTTAAACTGACCAACACTACATCTCGTCTGCGGCGACACGTCTTTGATATCGTAGCCGACTCCGTGTCGAGTTAGCTGAAACTTCGAACACACTATTTTTTACTAAGATTTATATACCACGGTGTGACGTGACACAATTTCAGATTTGCGTTTACTGCCACGTGACTTAATGTCTATTTTTGCCGAAACTATAACAATCGCTAGTAATAGGAAAAGCACAAGGAAATAATTATTTTTCTCATTTACAATGATACGAAAAGAAACGTGAACTTTCTATTTTGTTACGTCTTCTTGCTTAATAAAAACACACCGAGTTAAATTGGAACAGGGAAGTGCAATAAAAACGTTAATTCAAAAAGAATGTCTAATTCCTCTGAACATGGCGTTGACCGACGCCTTCCTTTTTCAGTACTCCCGTTTATTGACATTAGGTAGTGCAATCAATCTGAATGTTTACAAGCGACACGCTCCATTTGGTGCTTAAAATAGATCAAAGTTTCGAATCGCGATTGGAACTGTCTTGGATGTTGAGTTTCAGTCCTTGGCTTTTTGGGTTAGTATTTTATTTCAATTTATTTTTTGATGCCATAAGATATCAAACAAGCCGATATCTCTTTTGATGGAAAGAAACAAGCATCAGCCAACACAGATCCCGAAGATTAATGGTGCGTTGCTATTTTTTTTTAATATCATAAGATAGCAACAGCTGATGGGTCTCCTGATGGAAAGATTCGACCATCGCCTATAGACACCAAAGATGTTAATGGTGCGTTGCTATCTGGTGGCGAGGTCTAATGCCACATGCATAAGTTTACCGGCTACCTTACCCTCCAAACTGGAACACGACAGTGACTAGTACTGACGCTATTGCGGCAGGAATAGCTAAGGCGGTGGTACCGACCCGGTCGAGCCGATGCAGAACTCTACCACCTAGTAGTCACGATGGTAGTATCACACATAGCCACTCGGTCGCCTTATACGACCTGCCTGGCGAACGGCAGTTGGCCTATTCTTCAAAGGAGCCCGGGACCACCCCCGGGAGCCCGGGGGATTTGTGTTTTGGGATAGTAATGGCCACATCTATAAGTTTACAGGCTAACTTACCCTTCAAATATAACAGTAGTAAATATTGATGCTTTTTCGACAGGAATAAGTTAGACGGTGATACCAAAACACGGGTGAGACAGTGCGGACTCTACCACCTAGTAGTCACAATGTTAGAGATACGTCTAGCGGCTATATGTATCCATTTGCTATACTATAGCCAATTATTCACCTTTTATGTATAGACTGATAATATGGCCGATAGTCTATTTTTCAAACGAGGCCCAGACTATCACGGAGATTCATTGTTTTAATTTAATACTAGCTGTGCACTGTAGCCCGCTGCATTATGACAGTTTTTGGTGAATCCCACGGGAACAATTTATTTTTCCGGGATAAAAAGTATCTTATGTGCTATTCCAGGTTATCATCCATATGTGCGCCAAATTTCATCTAAATCGGTTCGGCCTTGTTTGCTTGAAAGAGTAATGCTGGGGCCGCACTTGCGCCTAACGTCCCGAAGTTATATGCGCGCTAAGGCACACGCAGTCAATGTATGCAAAAATAGCCGATAATAGCCGGTAACATCTACATTTATCGGGTCACTACACGAAGCTTTGTGACGATAGACGTAACTGCGGCTGAGGCATTACAAACATCCATCCATCCATCCAAACATACCTTTGCATTTATATATTAGTAGGAAGTAGGATAGTAGGATTATAGGATTTGCATTTATATATTAGTAGGAAGTAGGATAGTAGGATCTCGCCGTGTTGGTCCCGGCCTCCTTTGAAGAATAGGCCAACTGCCGTTCTGCCAGGCAGGTCGTAAAAGGCGACCGATTGGTTATCGAGTCACTACCATCGTGGCTACTAGGTGGTAGAGTTCTGCATTGTCTCGCCCGGGTCAGGTACCACCGATTTACCTATTCCTGCCGCAATAGCGTCAGTGCTTGTCGCTGTCGTGTTCCGGTTTGGAGGGTAAGGTAGCCGGTAAACTTATGCATGTGGCATTAGACCTCGTCACAAGATAGCAACGTACCATTAACATCTTTGGTGTCTATTGGCGATGGTTGACTCTTTCCATCAGGAGACCCATCTGCTTGTTTGCTATCTTATGATATAAAAAAAATAGTTGGATTATATAATCGACTGGATAATGTCAATATATTATTTAACGATTGCACTATGCAGTCTTAACACTTAACAAACGTTTTTGTCCATATATTTCTGTAGTGTAAAGAAATAACTAAATGCGTAAAATTGTGAGAAAAATATTAGCAATAAGTACAAAAAAGAACGATTGTTCGGAGTATTTAATTTTCGGTCAGTTTCTAAACGATCAGTAGCATCGCAAAAAAGCGAAACATTCTTAAGGCGAGGCATCACGACAAACGGGAAAAAACTGGTTTGTTTTATCTCGTTTTTTTGTATTGATTGTTAAATAACAATTTTACAAAAATTACACGATATACCTGAAGATATTATTTAAATAATGTGCTAACTCATTACATGATAGAATGTTCTTTACTCGATCATATAAAATTCCGAAAAAAGGCTAAAAAAATCTCTAAAACAAATAATTTGTTAATAATATTTCTAATCTTCCACATGATTTTTATATGGTGATATTTAGTTGTAAATACAAAAAAGAATGTGCTAAATTTTAGTTTCCAGCTGATGTCCTATATTTATTTATTCGAAAATTAACACGTTTCCTAGCGGTTTCAGAACATACCGCGCCACCCATTTTCTATAGAATTGATGCGCGTCGAAATACCTCGCCTTAAAGCTTTTTTAATTGAATTATAAATGTTTATAGAGAACTATCTGATACGGTAAACGTTGTTTTGCCATACAAATTACTTGTATTGAATATTTTGGTGGTTTTAAAATTTTCATTTTCATCCTTTATTAGTTTTCTGATTTGAGGTTCAACGAAACATGACAAGGTTTTTCGGGACGGCAGGTCATTAATTATACAATATCGTAAATAGTTGGCCCTAATCACACGAAAATTGAAGGTGATTAAAACGTAGCGTCCACCTTCTTTCTGCAAAAGTTTCCTCTGGGTCATTACCACCACTTTACCTATTAACGCCACAATAGCTTGACTGGGTTAAGTATGGAACTATTAAATTCATCCCTGGGTAAAGTATCTGACAAATGTCCAAGTGGCAAGCAATACTGATAGAAAAAATTTATGACATATTTAGTGTCAAAAATACTAAAATGGCTTCACCATTATAACATAGACTAAATATGTAAATACACCTATATTTCCATTATTAAAGCTATCTATTTGTTTGCTTTTTTATGATATAAAAAACTAGAGAGGTGTCAAGGGACACCCGGATGGAACGAAGTTCCTTTCGATTAATTAGTGAAGGAATTGTAATAAAATTTTATTTTTTTTAAGTTATAATAATATTTTTTTTATTATTAACAAATATAATGTTATAGAAACGTCGCGAATAATCGTCGCGACACCACACTGTTCAAGGCGAAATAGAAGTGAAAATATCTGGCTTGCTTTCTATAAGAGAGAGAGAGAGAGAGAGAGAGAGAGAAACATGCGCACGCTGCACAGCTTACAATAGCTTACTATAGCAAAAAGTGTCGTGACAACTTTTCGTAAGAATTTTTTCCGTCTAGCCCCCTTTCACAACGCGCGATAAGGAACTTCGTTACAAAAAGTGCTGTTTTTGTACAGCAGCAACAGTAAAAAAACAGCACAGCAGCAGCAGCAAAATCAAAGTTCTTGTGGTGTATTTATAGTTATTCAGTGATCCATCCATTAAGCTAACTAGTACGTCAGTGACTCATGGTGTATAAGAATGTCTAAAGGACTTTCCAACAACATGGAACGGGGAGGGGGAACATTTTTCAAAAATAGTTAAAAAAATTGAATAGCAATATGAAGGTATATCAACATTTGCATTCGAAAACGCGCTCATTCATTCATTTCGCAATGTAGGTAGGTACATGGCACCGCATCCGGTAATAGCAAAGCAGAGTTGAGATTTATGCGCACCACCTACCTATGAGTATAACCATGTTTCACCCCGTAGTAACGAAATGGCCTGGTTATGAGTTATAAGGCCATAAATAAGCGACAACGTGTGAATACAGAAATAATATTACACATAAATCTACACTTTTTCTAATTGTAACTTAATTTGGCGCACCTGTTTTGGCGTTATTGTACTAGGCAAAGATCTTTGGGCTTATAAGCATAGATTATAACTAGTTTTATTTGACTTTTCAACTTCTCACTACGTACATAGATAAGGAAGTTACTGATTTTACCCCGATTTTCGAAAATCGAGTTTTCACCAGATGTCCACGTTTTGAGGTCCTAGGAACCTTTTCCGGCTATTTTCACGATGACGTCAGTATGTCTGTATGTATGTATGTGTGTGTGTATGCGTGTATGTATACATCTCATAACTATTGAACGGCTGGACCGATTAAAACGCGGTTAATGACATTCGATTGGATTCCGCTCAACTTAGACTTTCTCAAAATTTGAACTGATTCAGGAGATATTGGGAAAGTTGGAAAAAACACCAAATAATTTTTTGGCGAAACAGTATTTTTTATATAACTTCAAGATTTTTGTACTGATTGAGTACAAAAAATAATCAGCTCTATTCCTTAAAAACTACGTCTAATACACAAATTGCATCAAAATCGGTTTATCCGTTTTGGAGTAATCGTTGACGAAAGATTTTGAAAATGATTTTTTCGATATAGCTTTGAAATTTTTCAACCAATCATTTTTTGGTACTAAAAAACCTACGTCAAATGCCGTTTCAAAAATCAAAATCGGATCAAAACTTATAGCTTTTCAAATATTAAAATTTCGTTGTTTTTAGCAAACTTACTTAATTTTTTAAAATAAATTTCAAGTTAATTCACCGATTGATTTAAAAATATTATCAACTTTTTTACTTTAAACACTGCGTTTCTTCTTCACTCCATGATTCTCATCCTCGTCCTGTTAACCTAAAATATTGATTGTCACTTGTATTTAGTCCTGTTGCAAAATTGTTACTTAACTTTATTGATTCTAACAACATTAGGTTGTAGTATGTAGATTTTTGTTGTTTTTGTTTTATTACCGTATATTTTTGTGTTGTTTTTGTTAAACTTTCTTAGAAGAAGCCTACAAACCAAAAAGAAGCCTCTTTAATTCCATTTCAAGAATGGTTAACACGTGTGACTTCCTAAGTTTACTCCACACTGGCAGAATTCTCTGATAATTGCCATTCGTATAAAGAAGAAGAAGAACTGCGTGAAATACCGTTAATTTAATCAAAATCGGTCAATGTGTTTGGGATTTATCAATGAAGAAAATTAAAAATAAAATGTTTTTTGACATTGCATCGAAATTTTTCAACCTATCGATTATTTCGCTAACGCAATATTTTAGATCTCAAAAATTGAGTTGAATGCCATCATCGTTTTCAAAATATACAGATTTTCAAAAATTAGTATGCTGCCATTTTTAACAAATTAGATGTTTGAACTGAAAAATCTATGCTTATATTTTTTACTCTTTTGAGCTTAAAATACTTTAATTTAGTGGGAAGTTTCAGGGATGGCCCGTAGGGGCAACTGTCTACACATTTTTTTGCGTGTTATGCTAGTGTATTTGTCGTGTACAGTCGCCAATAAAATATGTTGAAAATTATTTTGGTTATTTTGACATACAAAATAACCAAAATAAATAAGTACGTTTACGCCATTATCTACATCTATGCATATAATTAATCTGGCTGATTAACTAATCTTTCTAGATCGGGATTTCTTATAGCAAACAAGCAAATTTTTTTTATATCATAAGATAGCAAACAAGCAGATGTGTCTCCTGATGAAAAGAGTCAACCATCGCCTATAGACACCAAAATGTTAATGGTGCGTTGCTATCTTGTGGCGAGGTCTAATGCCACATGCATAAGTTTACCGGCTACCTTACCCTCCAAACCGGAACACGACAGCGACAAGCACTGACGCTATTGCGGCAGGAATAGGTAAGGCGGTGGTACCAGACCCGGGCGAGACAATGCAGAACTCTACCACCTAGTAGCCACGATGGTAGTGACGTGCGTAACCAATCGGTCGCCTTTAACGACTTGCCTGGCAGAACGGCAGCTGATCTATTCTTCAAAGTAGCCCGAATCCAACAAGGGATAGAAATGTTGACTTTCTGATGAAAAATGTTGAAGCATCATTTTTATAGGCAACAAAACTATTTATATTGCGTTATCATTCTTGTGACTGGGATATAATCCACATGTATAAAATTATTGACTACTTTTATTGTACCATATAATGACCGTTGCAGCTTAGTCGAAATATTGGTAATCTATGTAATATATAAAACTTAATTGCTGTTCGTTAGTCTCGCTAAAACTCGAGAACGACTGAACCGATTTGGCTAATTTTGGTTTTGAATTAATTGTTGAAGTCCAGGGAAGGTTTAAAAGATGAGAAAATATTGAAAAAAAATAAGAGTAGTTGAAAAGGCAGAACAGCGTTAGTCGGGTCAGCTAGTAATAATTTTTTCATATCATAAAATGGCAAACGAGAAGATGAAAAGAGACAGCCATGACCTATAGAGATAAAAAATGTAACGGTGCGTGCTATTCGTGTGGTAGAGGTAGTATGTTAATTCCACATGCATAAGTTAACCGACTACTTTACCATTCAAACCAGAACAAAAAGTGACAAGCATTGGTGCTATTGCGGCAGGAATAATCACGGTGGTGGTATCAAGACCCGGGCGAGACATTGCAGAGCTTTACCACCTAGTAGACACGATGGTAGCGACACGTCTAAGAAAAACTAATTAGGGACATTACGTTGGCAGCGATAGGTATGTAATTTGTAAATATTGAACGTTCATATATCATTAACTAATATAGATGCAGTCGTCCGTCATAATCAATCATCCACACTCCCTAATAAGATAGACTTTACAATCTATCTTACTGTGCTATTAACAAAATCTTCTATATCCAGATCAGTCTGATTGACGGAACCGGACATATGTTAGTCATGTTTCCTCCATGTTAGTCCAGGCCCTCTTCGAAAAATAGACCATGTGAAGTTCTGTCAGGCAGTTCATAAAAGGCAAACGATTGGCTATACCAGTCACGCCATCCTGGCTACTAGGTGGTTGAGTACTGCATTAATTCGCCTGGGTCTGTAACTCCGCCTTACCTATTCCTGTTGTAATAGTGTCTGTGATTATCACTGTCGTATTTCGATTTCGAGGGTTAGGTAGCCGGTAAACCTAGCACGTGGCATTAAGACACCGCCACGCAGATAGCAACGCACTATTAACATCCTTGTTTATAAGCGATGGTTGGCTTTTTCCATTAGGAGAGCCATCTGCTTGTTTGATACCTTATGTTATAAAATAACCTGTCAGAAGTGAGAGAGGGTGCTCTATTACATGCCAATTTGATTGACTTTGAAAAAAGATTCCTTCGTTCGCCATGCGTTTGCGCCATACCTACAGACGCCGTACCTACGCGTTACACATACTTATTAAAAACATTTGTAGACTCGTTCGGCACGTGTCTGTCTGTTGCTTATAATTTTTACTAGCTGACCCGCGCAGCTTCACCCGCGAGTATATTAATAAGTCGTCCAAGAAGCTTTTAATAAAAATTTCATCCCCTATTTCAGCCCTCCAGGGACTGATTTTTGAAAAAAAATTAGCCTATGTTTGACCTCAGATCTTTAACTATATCCATGCCAAATTTCATAAAAATCGGTTCAGCGGTTTAGCCGTGAAAACGTAACAGACAGACAAACAGACAGACAGACTTTCGCATTTATAATATTAAGTATGGATTGTGTCGTTATTTTTTTCGATTTACGTAAGTAGGTATATATCTTTGATTTTTTTGGTCAAGTATATTATTCTTCTAGAACCTGTATGTATCTCCACTTTTACTTAGATTGGCATAACAAAATATGAAAACAAACGTCATTATGATTATCAAAGAAAAATGCTACGTCAAAAAACAATATAAACGTTTAAACTAACGCAATACTATCATTTTTTTAAAGTAACAGGTCAAACGGGTTCATATGACTGCCTCGTGGTCTAGTGATTAGACCGTGTAAATCAGAGCATGTAGTGACGAATGCGATCCCCGGTTCGGGCAAAAATGTAATGGTAAATGGTCAATGTAGTTTACTTTTACGTTGCATTGACCGCGGTCACGAGCGGAATCGGTCAAACTACCTACTGTATTATATGTAAAATACATATTTCATAAACCTAATATTTTTGGTTTATTTTATTTCATTGACTACTCAATTTTTTACTCAACTTTTCTACAAAAGAAAAAACTTTTGTAATGCTGCAGGCTGCACCCTACAGCTAGTAAAGTATAAATTTTGGAGTTATTTTATGCACAAGATGTCATTTTCATTTAAAAATCTTCTGTAAAAGAGCCATGTAAACGGTAGATAAATTTAGGTACGAATGCCAAGTTTTTAAGTATAATGACGTTATATTTAAATCATATTAACCGCCCCGTTGGTGGAGTGGTTAGCGAGCTTGACTACGCGATAGACGGGGTTTGGGTTCGATCCCCGATGGGGACAAGCATTTTTGTGATGAGCATAAATGTGTGTATTTCCGGGTTTGGGTGTTTATTAAATATATTGCAGTGTTTATATATACAACAAACTTTTAATAATTTCCTAATAGCGACAACTAAACCCAAAAGTAAAGTGGTAATTGCTCTAAAAGTCTAAAAGTCAAATAATCTGACAGTAAAAGATGTATCGTTATATAAAACTGTAGAGAAAACTATATAGACACGGAAAACCGAATACTCCAATTCACTAATTATATCGGTTGAATATATGGAAAACTGCAGTAATATGTATTTCTATGTATTAGTATCGTTGACTAACACCCATAACACAAGCAAATAATTTGTTTACTTTGGGGCTGGATCAGTAAGTGTAATTTGTCCCTTGAATATTTTATTATTTACTAGCTCGCCCGGCAAACGTTGTTTTACCTTTTTAACTACTCTTACTTTTTTTCTATATTTTCTCATCTTTCAAACCTTCCGTAGATTTCAACAATTAATTTAAAACCAAAATTAGCCAAATCGGTTCAGCTGTTCTCGAGTTTTTGCAAGACTAACGAACAGCAATTTATTTTTATATTTATACTAGCCGACCCGGCAAACGTTGTTCTGCCTTTTTAACTACTCTTATTTTTTTCTATATTTTCTCACCTTATAAACATTCCCTGGACTTCAACAATTAATTCAAAACCAAAATTAGCCAAATCGGTTCAGCCGTTCTCGAGTTTTAGCGGAACTAACGAACAGCAATTGATTTTTATATATAAGAAAGCAGATATAGATTTATATCATACGTAATTTGAATAAGACATCAATTTCAAGTCTCTTGCTGCACTTTTCTGTTAAAACATGCGTATCTTAAGTAATATTACGAGTATAATGAATGATTAAAGTAGTTCATAATTTTGTCTGAAGGCTAAAGTACCTAAGTAGTTTAGGACCTTTGTGCACAAAGAATTTTACAGTCCGGCAGTCCGATTTTTCACGGTCCGATGCAGTATGAAAAACCGGATAATTAGCATGTGCACTTGTTAGCATTTACTCAGATCGGTGCTTAGCAGTTTAGGGTAGCTCATTTTAAAACTACACGCCGACATGAAACCCACGTGTAATTTCGCTAGCGGATAATTAGCGAAGACGTAGAAGAAAAAGGAATATTGAGCTCATTATTTTGTAAATGATAAATACCTGACAGCGTCATTTTACATAAAACACAATAATCTGAGGCAGAACAAAAGAAAAATTAACAACCATCAGTTGTCAACAGCTACTTATAATTTTTTGTTATATCGCTTAAGCTTTTTCCTTTACTGCGTGGATCCAGACGAAAGATACCTACAAAATAAAAGCTGTGTGTACCACCGACGGACACAAATCGGTCCGGAATTGGGAAGAGCAAAATGTCGGACGGTAAAGTTACGTATTGCACAAGCTAGCATATACTTTCATGGCGTGTCATATCGGACCATAAAAATCTAACTGCCGGACAGTAAAATTCATTGTAGTGCACAAGCGCCCATATTGTTTTCCGTTAATAAGTTGCTGGCATTATTCACTATTACAGCGACAATGAGCAGGCATTTTCGACCTGAATACCCCAAACCTCCTCCTTTGGTTGAGCTCTTTACTCTCCGTAAAGTGCTCAGTCAAAGTTTAAAAGGAAGTTGGGGTGCAAAAAAGCCCGTTTTCAAGAGATTATGCGTCGTTTTTACTGTTATTGGAGAGGAAGGTAGGTAATAATTGTTGTTTCACATTAAGCGCTAGATATATCGATGTTTTTATTACATCAAAAAGCGATAGCGAGGTAGTCATAAGTTTTTTTTTATATTAACAAATAGGTATCCTGATGCAAAGAGAAACTATCGCCTATAGATACCAAAGATGTTAATGGTTCGTTGGTGAATAGTGGGTTAGTAATGCCACATGCATAAGTTTACCGGCTACCTTACCCTCCAAACCGGAACACTATAATGACAATCATTGACGATATTGCGGTAGGAATAGGTAAGGCAGTGGTACCAGACTCAGGCGAGCCGTTGCAGAACTCTACCAACTAGTAGTCACAATGGTTGTGACAAAATTTAGCCAATGGTTCGCCTTTTATAAACTGGCTTGGCAGCTTGACAGATGGTCTATTCTTCAAAGGAGATCCGGATCAACACGGGGTAAATTTTTTATCATAAGAAAAAGCAGATGGCATTTCTATAATCACCTGTAGACAAAATATGTTATGGGAGAAAGTAATAGGTACCAAGAACACAAATTTATTAGCTACCATTAAAACTTAAATATGAAAGTGGGAATTACTGATGCTGTTGTGTCAAAAAAGTTTAGGACATGGTGCTAAACCCGCACAAGAGCTTACAGAACTCTACCACTTAGATATTAAGATATTAGTAAAAGATTTGGCCAAATCTTGGCATTTTATAAACTGACTGGACTAAAACTGGTAAGACACACGGTCTACGAAACAACACGGTAAGAAACAATAAGGTGAAAAATGACTGGCGTTCAAGTATCACACAATCCATTACCTACACACATATTTGAAGGAAGATGTTAGAGCCTCAAAAATGGATGAATGTAGACTAATCGGCAGTAATTAATATATAAACAGTTATTTTTATTAAACATAAAATAAATAAACTAGCGATCGCCCTGTGGACTGTAGTTGAAATTCGACCATAGACTAAACAACAAAATCCCTTAAGTTTGATAACAGACTAGCTGTAAAGAAAATAGTAAAAGTACATCTTAATACATATAAATTACGTGTCCCGTACGCGATGGACTCCGAAACTGCAGGACCGATTTCAATGAACTTTGTAGATATCTACTGTTTGATCCAACTGAAAAGATAGGATAGTTTTTATTTTTTGTCACAATTAGCTAGCAAACAAGCAGATGGCTCTCCTGATGGAAAAGGAAACAATCGCATATAGACACCAAAGATATGAACGGTGCGTTGCTATCCGTGTGGGAGGATGGCAATGCCACATGCATAAATCTACCGCCTGCCTTTCCCATTAAACCGAAAAGCGACATTGGCAAACAATGACGCTATTGCGGTAGGAACAGTAAGGCTGTAGTAGTATCAGACCCGGGCGAGATAATGCAGAGATCTACAACCTAGTAGCCACGCTAGTAATGACTTGTACACGACACTCTTACGAATTGCCTGACATTCAAAGGGAGCACGGACCAACACGGGGTAGAAAGTCTATTTAAACAGGCTAAATATAATAAATCCTTATATAACAGCATTAAATTCACACATTCGAGTCATTAATTCTGCAAAAGCACACACATGTAGTACGTATATGTATTGTACCGTATGTATTAGATAAGTTTAAATTATTAACCGCGTAGGTAATACAGATGATATATCACGGATAGAGAATACCCGGTCTACGAGTGTCGATCAAGTTACAAAACTACATAATTACAATGTATTCCGAACTGTGAAACTTTAGAACGTGAACGTTGTTGAGTAAATTTACAAACTATCTAAAGTATCTATCGTACACAATATAACGTTATATAAAATTTGTCACCCGTGTCTTATATGATGGAAAGATACATCAAAATTACAGTTAATGGGTGTGTTCCGTACAACTGCTTAACTCAGAATCTATATAATATAAAATATATAATAAATAATAATATAATAATAAATATTATAAATGCGAAAGTTTGGATGTTTGGATGGATGTTTGTTACTCAATCACGCAAAAACTACAGAACGGATTTGAATGAAATTTGGCACACACGTAGTTGATAAGCTGAAATAGCACATAGGACTTTTTATCCCGGAAAATTCAGGTGATCCCGCGGGATTCGCCATAAACTTTTATAATGCAGCGGGCTGCACGCTGCAGCTAGGACTAACTAAGAGTGACAAAATGCTTAACTAAGATTTTGCCAGGACACTAAAGATACTCGTACTAAAGCCCCGTTTTCACTTTGATTTAATCAGCGTCTATTCACTTTTAATATGCTGAATACTAATGACTCGCACTGATCAGCGGCTGTCTTCACGAGTTTTTCGCTTAATACTAAGCACCTGCATTAAACACTCGCACTCAAACTAATCAAAGCCAAAAAGAGGCTTTAGACATATTCCCATGCCGGCTTGGAAAAAAATTACTTTGTAAGTCAAAGCACTATTATATAATTCTGACACTTTTTCTATAGATTTTACCATTATGTTGACAGTCAAAGATAGAAAATATGTCCAGGCAGAAAACAGCTACACTCAGTGCTCAGAATAAAATTTTCTTTCTTTGTGACTTGTCTGAGTGTCTTACTAATATGAACTACCTATTTAGCACTTGCTATGAACACACCCATTGGACATACGAGATAGTAATACCATGTAAGTACATAAGTTTACCGGTTCCTTCTCCAAATCGGAATAGGTACGACAGTGATAAATGGCAACCTACATCTACGCTCGTCTTTTACGCTTTGCCTGGCAGGCAGATAGACTAATTATTCCTTAGGAAGGGTCCGAACCAACACAAGAAAATTAAATAAAAGTATTACGATCTCTTTACATAAATTGCTGAAGTTAAATATTATTAGCTTAAGTTAAATATTATTACTTTTGTTTGAATTGACAACCCTGCTCTATACATTTTTATTTTTATAATACTGCCAAGAAGTTCAATTATGAATTTTATTTTCTTTTTTTAATGAATTATGGACAGTACATAATTAAAGAATGAAAAGGACAATATAATAGGCGGTTAAGTTGGAAACTTTGATACTGATTATTATTACTTTAACTAAAATGGATAGGTAGAAGTTTAGCTATTACAGCCACATTTTTGCAGTTGTTGGATGGGATTAATTGCTATCTTATTCACGAATCGGGCACATCCAGTTTGAAGTACAGTAGCTCCGAAAAACTAAGGTTTTTCAAAAATGGAACAATTCTTAATATGCAGTGACTAACTTCAGAATTTAGTCAGGTAGGTAAGTATCCACTGAACCTGCAATTAATTTCTACCAATGAAATCATAACATAAATTAAGCAAAGAAAATTTAATTAGTAGGAACATGACATTATAAAATTAACAGAAATAGATTACGTGCGATTAGAATAATGCTTAAGCCCTTCACATTATTAATAATACACGATTACCCACCGATAAATACGTCCATTTCTGTCATCTTGCATTTAGTTGTTTCAAATAATAACTAAAATCAGTAGACTTTATTCATAAATTGCTTTTAAAAATGTATTATGACATTAAATCCCAAATTTATAAGTTTCAGCAATATTAAAGTGGGCTAATACAGAATCAACACAGATAAAGTTCACAAAAGAGTTTCACTTCGAAAATGTTAACTTTCACATTATCTGTGGAACAAAAATGCGCGCGAAAAAGGAAAAAGTTTTAACATATTGAATGCGTGTCTCACGGGTCACTCATTAGAATAAGGAATTTCTTTTGTATTTCGAACACGAAAAGCTACGTACACACGCGCCGTGGCACGGAAGCGAACTAACTGAACTGGCAGTATCCTACAGGACGTGCCGCGTATTCATTCTATGGATCGATATTTACATAGTGCTTTTAATATTCTGCTGCTGACTTGTTTATTTTTATCTTTATGACTAAGATTGTTCAAAGATAATGACCCGAGAGATTGAGAGGTTGGGTTAGCTACGTACGAGTTAACAAATTAATAAATAATGTTACCGTTTTTCCTTGACCTTTATGGAATTTAAGACTAACTTTATAATTGACGGGTTAAAACTTAAAGGGCTTTTGAAGACTAGTTGCAAAGGCCATCCGTTTTTATGTCAGTCACCTTTTTAAAAGGCAAGTTGAACGTGTTACAACTAGCAGCAAAATATTGAAACGATTCACCATCCATACAAATATTATAAATGCGAAAGTCTGTATGTAAAGCTTTCGCAGCTAAACCTCTAAGCCTATTTTGAAGGAAGTAGGCAAAGTTAATGAACTCGGGTCAAACATAAGCTATTTTTTTGAAAAATCAACCAACGTAATTGGCTAATATAGGTGAATAGAATAGGTGGTAGAGTTCTGCAACGTCTCGCCAGGGTCTTACCACCACAGCCTTACCTACTCATGTTCAGCCTACGCTTGTATATTGATTGAATATACTCTTTCCATCAGGAGATCCACCTGCTTGTTTGCTATGGAATGATACATAATGATATATATATATATATATATATATATATATATATATATATATATATATATATATAATGTGAAATTGTAATTAATATATATGAAGTGTAATTATATGTACGGTTAAACGTTATAATAGGCCCTGAAAGATAACGTTATTGGCAAACACATGCTTCGTGACTCATTACGCGTATTCCCCTAATATTTTATTGCAAGTTTATTTTGTGTCGTTTCCTGCCCCTGCTAATGTCATTAATGACTATTATAACGTTACAATTTGGCATATAATTCTAATTACACAGGTAAACCGATTGCCAAATTTTAAATCTGTACAGTTAGTAAAAAAATCTTTCCGACATGAAGGGGTGTATAGGTTTCTTCACGCGAGTATCCTAGAAGAGGTAGACAGAGGTACAACTAGTTCACCTGCGATTAGCCGAAGATACTCTGTCCCACAATGTGGTAGGTGGCAAGCATATCACCAACCGGGCACTATTCTAATTTCGGACAACGTTGTTTTTAACAGAAAACTGAAAAAAATACACATTTGAATTGCCAGGAATAGATTCCAGGATTTCATGTTGTCAATATCGACACCGAACCATTAGACCACAGGGGCGTATAGGTAATCAAATTATAAAATGATTTTATTGATAAAAAATGGTATTTTAAATTGCTTGTATTTATCCTTTAATTTCCTTAAAATATGGGGTATGTTGTGTTGCTTGCCTTACTGGTAATACGTTCGTATCACTATCATCGTTACTACTAATTTAGCGATAGCGTTCTGCCATCGACATAGTCTTGCAATGTATCGACCACGTCTGGCACCACCGCCTTAGCTATTCCTGTCGTAATAACGTTGATTCTCATCGCTGTCGTGTTCCGGTTTGGAACTTACCCTCCAAGTCATCGATAAATTTATGCGTGTGTCATTCCGATCCTGATAACAACGCACCATTAACATCTTTGGTGTCTATAGGCAACTGTTATATTTTTGCCTCGGTAAAACCATATATTTCTTTTCTATTCAATGAAATAACAAAAACAAAAATATTTGGGCTATAAAATTCATATCCTTCATACAGTAGGTAGTTTGACCGATCCCGCTCGTGACCACGGTCAATCAACTTACAATTAAATTACATTGACTATTTATTAATATATTTTGCCCGACCCGGGGATCGCATTCGTAACCACATGAGTTACACGGTCTAATCACTAGACCACGAGAGTCATATAAGCCAGTTTGACTTGTTACTTTAAAAAAATGATCGTATTGCGTTAGTTTAAACGTTTATATTAGGTATTGTTTTTTTTATGTAGCGTTTTTCCTTTGATTATTATTATAGTACCTATATTAGCTGCAGTGTGCAGCCTACTGCATTGTAAAAATTTTTAGTAAATCTCGCGGGATCACCTAATTTTTCCGGGATGGAAAGTAACCTATGTGCTATTCAAGGTCATCATCGATCTGTGTGCCAAATTTCATTCAAATCCTTTCAGTAGTTTTTGCGTGATTGGGTAACAAACATCCATCCATCCAAACATCCAAACTTTCACATTTATAACATTAATATACATAATCCAAGCATTTTTCTTATATCATAAGATAGGAAACGATCAGAAATCTCTCTTAATGGAAAGATATATCCGTCGTCTCTGGACACCTACTGTACTTGGTCCACGTGTTGAGGTTATAATGCCATATACATAAGTTTACCAGTTACCCTACAAATAGAAAAATATAGTGAAACAGGAAAACACAAGGTGATACTGAATCCAAATAAGTCATTGCAGAATTTTATCACCTAGTAGTCACCATGATAGTGGTATTTTTTTCAATCTTGTGCTTTTTATGAAATCCCAGGCAGGAAGACGGAGAATATATTACAGATGATATACTCGTATTCTGAAAAAACTTATTCGGAAAAACCATGTTTATAAACGTTAGCTCAAATATATTCCATCTTCCATAATTTATTTTTTCTTATCGAAGCACGCCATAAATCTCGTGTGTGGCCTTAGAGAGTCTTCAACATGCAAACAATAAATTCTCAATAAAGAATAGGGTTTGAATTCCAAGTATCCTTGCTTTGTCGATATTAATATCGAATAATTTCCCAATATAAGATGCTTAAGTATAATTTAATATAAGAATCCTTATTTTATTAACCGAAAAGAACGAGTGATCATAGCGTCTTTGGTATTTGTTAATATATTTTATTGTGACTATATAGACAGTGCAAAACAAAGCTTCAGCCAAATCGTTGCGCAAATGCGTCTGCGAACAGAGAGTTTAATGTACTATTCTATTTTAGAGAATAAATAATTACTATTTTTAAGGGTTGTGCAGGTATTAAGTATCCTAGTAGCCTTTGTGGTCTAGTGGTCCAACGTTGGCGTTGACCACATGAGGTCCCGGGTTCGATTCCCGGGTTGGGCACATAAAAAAAGTGTTTTTCAGTTTTTAAAAAACACAATGTTGCCCGGGATTGGAAAGTGCCCGGTTGGCGATAGGCTTGCCACCTATCACATTTGTTGGACCAAGTATCTTCGGCTAATCGTGGGTGCACTTGTTGTACCTCTGCCTACCCCTTCCGGGATATGGGCGTGAAGATACTTTTAAGTAGATTAGGCGTTCTAGCATGGGTGATTGGAGAAGAGTTTTTCATATTACATATTACTTGTCTTCTTTCGAACCCATGAAGTCCGTCTGGCTTGCGGCAAGTTTCGCAAGTCAGGCCCGTAGGGGGCAGGCTGTAGCACGGCTTGCCATATAGTCAAAACGCCGCTTTGACTATATGACAAGTCCAACGCTTTGGAGTCCTATTCACACTTGGCCGTTTTTTTAAGTATCAAATCCAGGTGGGCTCCTTATATATTATTAGCTAGCTGGCCCGCGCAGCTTCGCCCACAAGTAGAATAGCATGTCGTCGATATAGTTATTCATAGAAACTTTCATCCCCTATTTCAGTGCCCTAGGTGTTGGTTTTCAAAAAAGTTACCCTAATTTCACCCCGGATCATCAACTATGTCGATGCTACATTTCATCAAAATTAGTTGAGCGGTTTAGCCATAAAAACGTAACAAACAAACAATCCCACTTTCGTATTTACAATATACTAGCTAACCTGCACTGCTTCACTCGCGAGTAAATTAACAGGTTGTAAATATATAGGTTTTCATACAAATTTTCATCCCTATTTCAGCTCTTAAGGATTGATTTTATAAAAAAAAACCAATGTAGCTCGGATCTTCAACTATCTTCACGCCAAATTCTGGTTCAGCGGTTAAACCGTGAAAGCGAAACAGATAGACAGACTTTCGCATTTATAATATTACTAGCTGACCCGGCAAAAGTTGTTTTGCCATATAAATTATTGAATTACTAATATCGTTATTAAAAAATAGGGGTTGATGGTAGAAAAGTGAAAACTTAGGGATGTATGTATCTTCAATGCCACATCATAAACAAATAAAAATGTTCGTCCCAAGGTTAAAAAAATATTTTTTAATTTTGTTAAATATCACTTAGAAGTATAAAAATACATAACAACCTATTTTTAGATCTACTGAATATACATATAAAATTTTATTAAAATCGGTGAAGTCGTTTCGGGGGAGTACGTTAATTAAAACCTTGATACGAAAAGGTATTAGAAGTAAGGTATAAGAAGTAAGATTATACTAGATAGGATAAGATGTTATTATTAAATCCGTGAAAACTTAGTTTATATATACAAATACTAGCTGCAGTGTGCAACTCACTGGATTAAGTTTTTGACGAATCCCGCGAGATCACCTTATTTTTCCGTGATAAAAAGCCTATGTGGTATTCCAGTTTTTTATCTACCTGTGAGCCAAATTTCATTCTAATCCATTTAGTAGTTTTTAAGTGATTGAGTAACAAACATCTCGCATTTATAATAGCTGACACGCGCAGCTTCACCCGCGAGTAGATTAGCATGTCGTCAAGATAGCTTTTCATACAAATTTCATCCCCTATTTCAACTCTTTAATGGTTGATTTTTGAAAAAAAGTCTATGTTTGACCCCGGCTCTTCAACTACCTCCATGCCAAATTTCAGGAAAATCGGTACAGCGGTTTAGCCGTGAAAGCCTAACAGACAGACAGACAGACAGACAAACTTTCGCATTTATAATATTAGTAAGTATGGAAGTATGGATTAATACAGACAGCAGTAAAGATGTTGTTTTTAAACGCATGGAATTTCTGCAAATGTGCACTCAGTGGATAATCATAAAGCTAACAATGCAGCATGCACATTCAGCAAACAGACACACAAATCACGCAAAAGGAACGTGAGTTCAAAAAGGGAGCAAAAACTACAAACTTTTATTGCGCTACGTCGCGACGTCCCATTCTAAGCACCATGTTTATACGCAGTTTCTGCCAAAATAACTGACGATATTTTGAGATTACGCTTGTGCGAAATATCTCAAAACAATGTGTTTATATTTAAAGCCTTAGAAATAAGTCTATCTTTATTTTATATCATACTAGCTGACCCGGCAAACGTTGTTTTGCTATGCAATAACGTGACAATTAATTTATATAAGTATACGGTATAGATTGTCCTTTCGGGCAGCCGAAAGAGCATTGAACTTTATATGGTTGTTAAGTATTATTAAATTTTCTAATTTTCCGCGCAATTTTCTTAATATTTTCTTTTATAAGAACCTTCTCCTGAAAATTACAAACACAATCAATAAGGAATTAGCGAAATGGGTCCAGCCATTCACGCGTGATGTCGTGACCACGGAAAATAGAGATTGATTTATATATATATAGACTAGCTGACAAGGCAAACGCTGTTTTTCTAACTATATTTATAACAGTATTTCTCTACTATACAATGGATGTTATTTTACATATAAACCTACTTCTTGAATCACTGTATATATTTAAAAAAACCGCATCAAAATCCGTTGCGTAGTTTTACATTGCGGATGAGTGGAGTATCCAGACATTTTTATGTAACATTAGCTGATCCGGCAAACGTTGTTTTGCTAAATATATTTATAACAGTATTTCTCTAATATACAATGGATGTTATTATACATATAAACTTTCCTCTTGAGTCACTGTATCTATTTAAAAAAAAGCATCTTAATGCGCTGCGTAGTTTCAAAGATCTAAGCATACTTAGGGACAGATAGCGGAAAGCGACTTCGTTTTATACAATGTATTGAAATGAGCAAACAAGCAGATAGCTCTCGAGTAACTATCGCCTATAGACACCAAAGATAAAAATGGTGCTTCGCTATCCGTGTAGAGAAATGACAACGCCACATCCATAAATCTACCAACTACCTTACACTCCAAACCGGAAGATGACATTGACAAGCCATTGACGCTTTTGCGGCAAGAATATATAAGGCGGTGGTACGAAATGCCCGGGAACTCTTCCGCGTGTTGCGGAACTCTTCCAACTAACTATCGTGATTACACGATGGCAGTGTTTCAACCAAATAAATATAGTCAATCGATCACTTTTACGACCTGCCTAGCTGAACGGCAGTAAGTATTTTCTTCAGTGTAGCACGGATCAACACGGATAAACTACATGTAAAGCTTTTTTAAAATATTTGCAAATTATATAAATTTTTCCTCGATTGATGTAAAAAATTAAGAATTGTTGATCCAGTCTGTAAGATGTTGATCCACTCTGTAAAGCGGAACAAGGATGTGACAAAGCTCTGACGTTTTGCAACAGAAATAGGTAATGCAGTGATTGGAAACTTTGGTGTGACGTTGCAAAACTCTACCACCTCTACCGCCTAGTAGCCAGTCGTTCGCCTTTTATGAACTACCTGGGAGAATGGCAGATAAAAAAAAAAGTATCTCCACGCCCATATCCCCGAAGGGGTAGGCTGAGTTACAACAAGTGCACCCACGATTAGCCGAAGATACTTGGTCCCACAAATGTGAAAGGTGGCAAGCCTATCGCCAACCGGGCACTTTCCAATCCCGGGCAACTTTGTGTTTCTCAGAAAACTGAAAAAACACTTTTTTTAAAGTGCCCGACCCGGGAATCGAACCCGGGACCTCATGTGGTCAACGCCAACGCTGGACCACTAGACCACAGAGGCGATTAATGGCAGATGATTCTTCAATAGGGGCCCGGACCAAAACGGGATAGGTATGTCAAGTTTATTTTTATTTTTTTCGAAATTTTTATAGAGATAATATCTGCAGATTTTGAACTGACCTAAATAATAAATAAATAAATAAATATTCGTGGACAAATTACACTGACTGATCTAAACCCGAAGTAAGCAAATTATTTGCTTGTGTTATGAATGTTAGTCAACGATACTAATACATGAAATACATAGATAAATACTAGAATAGATTTAATAAACACCCAAACCGGAAATACAAACATTTATTTTTATTGTCCCCGTCGGGGATCGAACCCGAGCCCCGTCGATTGCGTAGTCAAGGTCGTTAACCACTCGAGCAACGGGGCGGTCATAAATGATGATACAAAGTTGTGAGAGAGATGATAAAGAGATTTTAAACATAGTTTTTAATAGAATGAATAAGTTTTAATATATTAGTCAATCCTAATAAATGTAACTTTGGTATCTCCAGCGGATTGTAAGTTAGGAATGGAGTTCCATTGCACATTCGTTCCTCTATATTAAAAAATACTTAAGTCAAGTTACACTGGGTATTGAAAAGATTGCGTGTAATAGCTTTGGGATAGGTTCAATATCGATACAGAAACCCAGGAAAAAAATAAAAATAAAAACATAAAAAAATATTCATAGTACCTACTAACTTAGAATAACAATCGTTCAGAAATAAAACTCCTACTGAAAACGGCTCGAGACAAATAGCGCAAGATGTGCGCCCCTAATACTGTAGTAGTTTGTAGTAAATTACGATTGGTTTTTTTTAACTTTTTAAAGGTATTTATTTTTTATTCTTTATTATAAAGTAATAGGTACTTTATCGATACTGAACTCATCCTGAAGATATGGCATGCAACAACAGCCTGTATATAAAATGTAGGACTCATAATTGATGCTACTCTTTTCTGGTCCTTACAAATTGCTCAAGTTTGTCGCAAAGTTAATCTGGCTTTACGAAAACTTTATTGTTACAAAAATTTTTTGCTTACTAAAATGAAACTCATGTTGAACAGAGTTCTTGCAATAATTGTTTATGCCGACATGTGTAACAGACTAAAAACAAGTTCTCTTAGACAATTACACAGACTACTAGCAGACTAAAACAAGTTCTCTCGGACTAACTTGATAAAGTCCGTCACACATTGTTCAATTCCTTTCCATGCATGAATATTCACAAGAAGCCATGAACAGAGAGAAGTTGAGGTGCATCGAGAGACTTGCGACATAGATCCGATCGGCTCGTGACCACGACCACTCTGCCAAGAGTGACCGACTTAAAGATAAAGACGGCTGGACACATACACAACAATGGTATTTATGTATTACTAGCCGACCAGGCAAACGTTATTTTGCTAAATATATTTATAACTGTATTTCTCTACTATACAATGGATATTATTGTACATATAAACCTTCCTCTTGAATCACTCTACCTATTAAAAACCCGCATCAAAATCCGTTGCGCAGTTTTAAAGATCTAAGCATACATAGAGACAGACATCAGAAAGCGACTTTGTTTTATACTATGTAGTGATTTATATAATAGTATACAAGTAGATGTCTCTTGATGGAAAAAAATGACCTATAGAGACTAAAGATGCTACTGCTAAAAGCGATGGTAACGTAACTTGCACAAGTTTACAGACAACTTTATCCTCCAAACTGAAACACGACGACAAGCACTGACGCTTTTGCGGCAGTACAAGGTAAGGCGCTTTACTGTTTACTACCGCAATAGCGCCTTAAAAGTGGTGTTAACCAAACCCGTTGAGAGGTTTCGGAACTTTACCATGTACTAGTCATAATAATAGCAACACGTTTCTTCAACTGCCTGGCAGATTATTTATTTTATAAAAGGAGCCCATATTAATACGAAAAAATTACACATAGTAAAGCTTCTTTTTCTTCAGAAAATTTTATCTTCAGTTTGAGCAAGTATGATTATGACCCATTATGTCATTCTTTGATTGACACAATGACTCCCGATCCACTAGCTCAGACAGTGGAGAATGCCGCTAACACTATTTATCATTTTTAATGACCTTAATGCCTCTCAATATCTTAACTAAAAATTCCAATTTCAGCGTGCCACACATTCTTTGTTCTCAGGATGCCCGTTCGATATATATCTGTACCTACTTTTCGAGTTCCCTTCTTTCGTACTCATTTCTTATCTAAATCTTTTATGCTGTACAGCTTTTGACTTCTTTCCCCATCAGTTATAACTCGTAATAGCCTTTAACATATTTATTTAAACCATATCTTTTTAAATGTTCGACAACTATTTCTTACTACTTAAGTTCATTGTATACTTTAATGAGTAATTAATATTGAGGGAAAATGACAAAATATAAGTTATGTAAAACTTTTTATTTTATCGCCAACGTTTCGTCAATTTTGGCGACTTCATCAAGGCTCTACAATGAGAAACATTTTTTAAAATTATTATTATTAAATAATAATTACTTAACTTTTTGTGTTATATATATATATATATATATATATATATATATATATATATATATATATATATATATATATATATATATATATATATATATATATATATATATATATATATATATATATATATATATATATATATATATATATATATATATATATATATATATATATATATATATATATATATATATATATATATATATATATATATATATATATATATATATATATATTGAATCGCTAAAATACTTCAGAATAGTTGCATCAATTGGATAATTATTTTTTGTTGTGTATACTAACTGTTATGACCACAGTTATGACAATGTCTGTGTGAAAAAATTGTTTAAAAATCCAACGGAAAAACATTATAACCTTGGATTAGGGTTGTATTGAATTTCTTTAATTAATAATAATAAATGTATCACCATCTTCAGTTCTCAGTTATTAATATATTACTTACTGTTTCTAACCTGCGGTTTTGTCTACGTGAATAAGTTTCAATTACATTTTTAGTGCTTTTTTGGATATTTTGGGATATTAAATTGAAATTTTCGTACAAACTGTATTTTTTTTTATAAAATATAGCCTATGTTAATTAATGTTAATTTAGTTTTCTATAGGTAAAAAAAATGCTTTTGGAGTTTTTCTATTACAGACAAAACTACAAAAAGACCAATTCTTTTCTATTTATAATATTAACTTATATTATAAATAGAACTTATATTACAATAGTAACTTATATAATCTGCGATATTAGTAAACATTGACGTAATCGATTCAAATAAAATGTTATTCGAATTGGTTAAATTTTGTTATTAGAGGTAAGTGTAATCTTGTAAATTAAAGACCTCGGCAGCACTGGCCTCCCGTCCACCACACTTCGGATAACAAGAGGATTACACACAAGAAGATACTCTTCTTTCCCTCTACTTGAATTGGGCAATCGAAAATTCGACACGTGTAGTACGATTTAAGTTTTGCAACTCAAATATTTTTGTGTTCGTTATCGACAAAATATTAAAATAAAAAATATAAAAAAAGTTGACAAAAATACCTAACATAAATGTTTTGAATAAATATTATCATATTACAACTAACTGAAAATGCAGCTTAAAGATGGCTGTCATGCTAATCCTGGGTGCTAAACTATATACCATTGTATAACTGAAAGATGGCTGACGCCACAAGGTGCTCTAAATAAATATCTCTGTATAACTGAAAAGGCAGTATCGGTTTACAGCTTATGCGATCTTATGACGTGTGCTGGCTACGATCCAATCTGAGAAATGTTTACGCCAAGACCTTGCCCGAGAAAAAGTACGATTACAATACCAAATAAAAGAATGGATGTGTTTTATTTCTTATCCAATGTATTATTTGTTCTCAAATATTTAGTACAAATATATTCACAAGAACACATTTTAACTCACTAATTTATCTAAATCAGTATGTAGATATCTCCTTCGCGATATCTGCTAGCATAACGTCAGGGTTTGCTGATGGAAATAGAATCGCCTACAGACACTAAAGATGTTAACGTTGCGTTGCTATCCGTGTGGTGAGGTGTTAAGCCATTTGCAAAGTTTGCCGGCTACCTTACTCTCCAAATCGGAATACGGTAGTGACTAGCGTTGACTGAGACTGAGATGTATACTCAACGTAAAGCGTATGCTATTTTGATTTCCATTCCGCGCTATAATATAAGACCACGCTATATACCTAGCGACTAGTGTAGGTCGTAGTTAGAACGCGCAACACAACAATGTCATACAGATTACACATTCTTGATCGAAGATGCGCTAGCACGCGGTGATGTGTATAAACTATAGGTAAGCTGTTATAAGTTACTAGCTGTTGCCTGCGACTTCGTCCACGCGGACTTCGTTTACTCCGCACTGCTCCTCCCCTGTAGGTGATAGCGTGATAATATGTAGCTTATATGTTGACCCGACCTATTAGTAATATTCATGCAAAATTTGAAGTAAATCCATGCAGTACTTTTTGAGTTTACCCCGGACATACATACAGACAAACAGATAAACAGACAAACAGATAAAAATTCTAAGAACTATATTTTTGGCCTCGGTATCAATTGTAGATCACGCCCCAAGTATTCTTTTAAAAAAATATTCAATGTACAGTTTTGACTTTCCTACGATTTTATTATATGTATAGATAACGTCTAGCGTCTAGATCGCGTAGTGCGTAACTTCCAGTTATACATTATAATATAGTCTATAACATAGTGCGCTAGAAAAATATAGTTTATAGTTCATAGCACACGTCATAAAATAGTTTATTTGAACAATACTAGCGTTGACACTTTTGCGGCAGGAATACGTAAGGCGTTGTTATTACCATATACTCGGGCGAGACGTTGCCAAACTCTACTCTACCACCATTACTAAATCAGTGAACAGCGTTAACTCTGCCTCGTTCATTTCACTTAATATCTCATCGTAGTCGATGCGTCAGAATGAGCGTTAATCTAGATGCAATTTTTTATATTATAAGATAGCAAACAAGCAGATGAATCTCCTGAGGAAAAGAGTCAACCATCGTCTATAAACACCAAAGGTATTAATGGTGCGTTGTATCTTGTGGCGAGGTCTTGTACCACATGCATAAGTTTACCGGCTACCTTACTCTCCAAACCGGAACACGACCCGATTGTGTTGGATGAGCACGTAAAGCTGTCAGTCCCAGTTATCGCTAGAAATAGACGATCATTATTATTAGGTTGGTAAAATGCCCTCATAGCCGCATTTTACCAATCTAATAATAATGATCACCACTCAATTCGTTAACTGACAAACCGGAAAGATTATAAATGTTCGTTTCACTCTGCCTTTCCCGCAAGGTTTCCGGCGCGATAATACTTTTTCATTAAGTAAATGGAAACTGAACTGAAATAAATTATTTAGAAAGTCGCTATTTTGAGATTTATTTGTTTTTTTAGGGTCCGAAGTAAACTAGGAACCTTTATGTCCGTCCGTCCGTACGCACGATTGCTCAGAGATCCTTATTACTAGAAAGCTGTAATTTGGCATGAATATACATATTAGACCCGTCAACGAAGTGGTAACATAAAATTTTGAAAAACATTTTTTTTCAGGGTAGCTCCCCTACATGTAAAGTGGAGATGTTAATTTTTTTCTCACATACGGCATTGTCTGGAGTATTGTTGGATAATTTTTTTAAAAATATTGTAGGTTTGTGAAAAAAGGCACTCGTTTGTGAAATGTTAAGCTTTTAATTGCTAATTTTTGTTAGAGTCAAGTGTCCCCCTCCTCTGCAGGCTAAACGGTTGGTATTGGGGGTGGTAAAAAGATCATGGTATTAGTAAATATAATGAACTTAAAAGGAAAACTATCACGGCTTATAAGTATCTTCACGCCCGTATCCCCGAAAAAGGTAGGTAGAGGTACAACAAGTGCACCCACGATTAGTCGAAGATACTTGGTCCCACAAATGTGATAGGTGGCAAGCCTATCGCCAACCGGGCACTTTCCAATCCCGGGCAACTTTATGTTTATCAGAAAACTGAAAAAACACTTTTTAAGTGCCCGACCCGGGAATCGAACACGAGACCTCATGTGGTCAACGCTAACGCTGGACCACTAGACCACAGAGGCTTATAAGGCTTTACAAGTTTTTGAGTAATAATCGACCAAGTTATAAAATGTAGTGAGAGAACTTTTATAGGCGGTTAACCTGTGGTGCGGATAAGCACCACAGGTTTATATATAGTGGTGCGGATATATAATTGTTATTGACGATGAATAGCTTAAATGTACATAGTTTGAAACTATGAAAGTTCTCTTCTTAGTCCGCATTATTGTGATGGGCAACTTCGGAGCCCTTATTGCGCGTGGTCAATTTTTTATTAGTCAACTAGACAGTAGAGTACATGCGTACAGTGTAACACGTTCTCGACCTAATTTAAGGATTTCACATGTCACAATGTGTGGCAAAATATCGATTCAATATCCATAGTACGAGGGTCGGGTACCCCTGCCGCTGGCTCACTGACTTACTTAGGGACCGATGAGGGTTGCCTTTACTATACATATATAATGAAAAATATAATTTTAACTATTTTATCATAATGTAATCATAAAAATAATACATTCTTTTACACCACGGATAATAATATTGGAATATAGGATTTTTTTCTAAATTAATTAATTTTTTTTAATGTAGTCGAGGTTATTCATTTTTGTAACAGCTTTTTATAGTTGAATGAATAAATAAACTAGTGACTGACTAAATAACTTAAGGAATTATTTATTTATATTTTTTTTTAAACTGCAGCAATCGACTTTCCATTTTCTGTATTTTCGGAACCCTGCATCATGCCGTTCCAGGCCGTAAAAGGCGACCGATGGCCATGCGAGTCACTACCATCGTGGCTACTAGGTGGTAGAGTCTGCATTGTCTCACCCGTTTTTGGTACCACCGCTTTACCTATTCCTGCCGTAATAACGTAAGTGCTTGCCGTTGTCGTGTTCCGGTTTGAAGGCTTACGTAGCCGGTAAACTTATATATGTAGCATTAGACCTCATCACATTTTCGGAACCCTGCATCATGCCGTTCCAGGCCGTAAAAGGCGACCGATGGCCATGCGAGTCACTACCATCGTGGCTACTAGGTGGTAGAGTCTGCATTGTCTCACCCGTTTTTGGTACCACCGCTTTACCTATTCCTGCCGTAGTAACGTAAGTGCTTGCCGTTGTCGTGTTCCGGTTTGAAGGCTTACGTAGCCGGTAAACTTATATATGTAGCATTAGACCTCATCACAAGATAGCAAAGCATCATTAACATCCTTGGTGACTATCGGCGATGGTTAGCTCTTTTATCAGGAGACCCATATGCTTGCTATCTTATGATTTAAAAAATAAAATAAAATTGTACACTTTATTTCTACCTAACATTCAAGACTATACAGATTGACTGGTAAACGATTCAATCCTTGATTTTGATACCGAATATGTAAAAATATAGGTACTTAAATTTTGACGTAACTTTCTAATAAAAATGTATAGTGCGGACACCCGCGCATGGCGTATAGTTCATTGTTTACAAACAGCGATTTACTGAACTCGCGATTATACTGGTACTGACACGTGTAGCCAATCGGTCGCCTTTTACGCCCTGCTTGGCAGAACGGCAGTTGGTCTATTCTTTAAAGAAGCCCAGACCAACACGGAGGACAATAATGTCGGTGCTTGTCGCTAAGGCTTTTCAGTCAAGAAGGAACGCACCGTAAACATTTTTATTTGGTCTATACGAGACGGTTTTCCTCAGAACTGCTATTTACTTGTTTGCTAACATAACAAAATAGCAATAATCCAAAATACTTATATTTAAAACTTTAGTTTATGAAATTATTGACAACCCTAAAAATGCAAACAACTATAAACGTAAATGCGAATTATAACTTTAAATATATAACTTTAAGACTTCTTTTGATAAACTTCAAGCGATGATTGGTTTCTAGTTTATATAAGGGGTGTGCGTTAGTCAAATATTTGGCCATTTGCTCGATGAACACATAAAATCATTAATTATTACGATTTTCGGGCTGAGGATTGGTTTAAATTACACGAAAACTGCGCCATAAGGGAATTCTTTTTTCTCGTGATATTATATCATACTAAGGAAAGACATCGCCTCTGTGGTCTAGTGGTCAGGTGTCGGAGTTGACCACATAAGGTCCCGCGTTCGATTCCCGGGTCGAGTAATTTAAAAAAAATGTATTTTTTCAGTTTTTGACAAGAACAACGTTGCTCGAGATTGGAAAAAGTGTCTTGTTGCCGATAGGCTTACCACCTTTCACATTGTAGGACTAATGGCCAACTGACTAACATTGTATTAACTTAGGAAAATCCTAAGTAATATGCCGTCATTTTTTGTCTCAAATGAAAAGAATGTGATAGCATGTCACTAAAAACTGTCCTAAGCTAAGACATGGTTAATGCAATTAGCCAGTAGTATCTTCGGCTAATCGTGGCTGCACGTACCTCTGCCTGCCTCTTCGGAGATACGGGCGTTAAGATACTTTTTTTCTTGTAAGGACATCACTTACATATTTTTTTTTAAATCATATTAGCTGAGTCCCGTATCGCTGTGGCTCAGTTCTATTTACGTTGGAACTTCGGATTAAAAAGTATATGACAAAATATTTATTTAAAAAAGTTCTTAAAAACAAGCTTTTGTTAAAAAACGAAAATAATGGCGGCGATCCAGGAGTTTTTTTATAAATCAGATATCAGAAGTACTTTATTTAATAAAACTGTTTACAAGTTATTTTGACACGTCAACATATTTTTTTAGAATTACTACCGGATCGGAAACGCGGCCACACACTGAGAAGATCCGGCGGAAGAAACTCAGCGGACTTGTCTTTTTTGTCATATCATGTATTTTTTTACAATATCACAATGTTACAAAAATATATATGAGATCAGTATGAGGAGCAATTAATCCCAGGCTTTTTTGTCTTCTAAATAATCTGACATTTTATAATATACTTTTCTACATCGTTTTGTAGACTAAAAAAAAACTTGAGAGGTGTCAAGGGACACCCGGATAGAACGAAGTTCCTTTCGATTAATTAGTGAAGGAATTGTAATAAAATTTTAAATTATAATGTAAATCTGGCTTGCTTTCTATAAGAGAGAGAGAGAGAGAGAGAGAGAAACATACGCACGCCGCACAGCTTACAATATTTTACTATAGCAAAAAGTCTCGACAACTTTTCGTAAGAATTTTTTCCGTCTAGCCCCCTTTCACAACGCGCGATAAGGAACTTCGTTCCAATACACCATTTTCATACTGTATTGTATTCTACAAATTAAGCGCTTTTGATATCCGTATTAGGTGGGTTATATTACGTTTTCGGGATACGAATCTATGACCTAATACAAATATATCTAAGCCGGTACTACTAGACCACTGAGGCACATTAATAATGATGTTACAGTACTTATAGATACTCGGCGTTCCACTCTTCTTAGCGTGAATAGCCTCCCCCCGTCCTCTCATTAGAGAGGTATTTTCTGCCTCATCGGAAAAAGCCATGCGTGTGGACTGTAGCAATTGAAAATGCCTCGTATTTACATCAGTTGTGAAATGCGATTAATCGATGAGTTGTTTACATGAAAGGCTTTATTTCCGTACATTAGTGATTGAAATCGTTTGCTATTTACTCGTGTCTATATCACTTAAAACTTAATTCTTATACAGATTGATAGGTAAAAATAAAAAATAAAAGAAACCGGACATGCTAGAAAGGAGAGCGTTCAGTATTCGATTTTGATACCAAATATGTAAAAAAAACTTACTTACTTACTTACTTTTGACCTAATCTATACAAATAAATAAAATTGGAGTGTTTGTAATATCAAAATAACCGCTTTTTACACAATGCATATGGATGTATACACGGTACACATACCAAAATAACATTTTTTACAATTTTTGTCTGTCTGTCTGTCTCAGAAATCAGAAATCAGAAATACTTTATTCAATAAAACTTTTTACAAGTTATTTTGACACGTCAACATATTTTTTAAAAACTACTACCGGATCGGAAACGCGGCCACGGAAACGGAAACGTTGCTCTCTTTGTCTGTTCCGGCTAATTTTTGTCTAAAACTAAAACTTTGTCTAAAAAAATTGAACTATAAGTTATTAAACCTTATGCCAAAAAGGTCATGTAAATATGAGTTCCTTTTAACAAAATGGCTACACGCTGTGATTTGAGCTTAATCTACCGTATACTTTGACGTGTAACATAGTAAGTGACTATAAAGTCAAGGACCGAAACACATAATGTGAATAAACTTTGCCGAATATAATAACATAAGGCTGAAGCTATTGAACGACTTCCGAAGTAACACAGAGTGAGGGTTATGGTCACACTATACCGTTAACCACCACCATAACCACCCCATGTTGGTCCCGGGCTCCTTTGAAGCATTGTCCAACTGCCGTTCTGGCAGGCGGGTCGACGAAAAGGCGATTGATTGGCTATGCGAGTCACTACCATCGTGGCTACTACGTGGTAGAGTTCTGTATTGTCTCGCCCGGGTCCGATACCACCGCCTTAGCTATTCCTGCCGCAATAGCGTTAGTGCTAGTCACTGTCGTGTTCCAGTTTGGAGGGTAAGGTATATAGTAAACTTACGCATATGGCATTACATCTCGCCACAAGATATCAACGCATTATTAACATCTTTGGTGATAGGTGATGGTTGACTCTTTGCATCAGGAGACCCACTGCTTGTTTGCTATCTTATGATTTAAAAAAATAATACCATTCAAATCCAAAAAAATTATTTGTCATTAAAATTTGAACATTAAAGCATTTTATGTTACAGAATAAAAAAGGAGACGGATCTCTTGATGGAAAGAGATGGCCATAGCTTATAGATCAAAAAATGTGAATGGTGTGTTGGAGGGTGTCCAATGTCCCCGTATTTTACGGGTTAGCCCATTTTTCAAGCTACAAAGGTTTTGAAACCTGTAATTAAAAAATAGGGGTTAATAAGGCTGCCGTATTTTTACAAATTTCGTCATGGCTGGTATAGCACATTTTTTCACAAAATGAAAATATTTTGAAAGCTATTTCCTTTGTATTACGTCGACTAAATGAAAGTCATACATCGGTTAATAAATGTGTTTATTGAACTGTAATTTAACTGGGTTTATATTAAGCTTAAATAGTAGAGATTCACGTGTATGCTGCGTAATGAAATGTGATAACGATGTTGCGATAAAATACCGATGATATCTGTGCGCGATAAGTGTGAGCGTATTCTATCGCGCCCTCGTTACATTCTGCCAAGAAATAAATTAAAAAATATAGATTTTTTTATAAAATATTGTCGCTTTAATTATCTCCCGTAAAAATGTAAATCCCTGATTTTTGATGATCTTAACCCCTAAATCAAGAAGTGGCATTTTGTCTACCTAGTGTGTACTCATCTGTGTGGCGGACCACCATGCTAACCGATAAACCAATAGCACTGTCGTCTTTTAGTTTGGACGGTGAAATAGCCGGTAAAATTATGCAAGTGGCATTACGATCCCACCACATTAGCCGCACCATTAACATCTTTAGTGTATAACGCTGACGGTCGTCTTTTTCCATCAGGAGAGACATATGCTTGTTGGATATCTCATCTTTATCTATATTAATATTATAAATGCGAAAGTTTGGATGTTAAGATGGATGTTTGGATAGATGTTTGGATGGATGTTTGTTACTCAATCACGCAAAAACTACTGAACGGATTTGAATGAAATTTGGCACACAGGTAGATGATGACCTGGAATAGCACATAGGCTACTTTTTATCCCGGAAAAATAAGGTGATCCCGCGGGATTCACCGAAAACTTTTATTATGCAGCGGGCTGCACGCTGCAACTAGTGATCTATATATAATAATGGTCAAATGCTTGTACTTTTTTTTCGTATGATATTCGAGCACAAAGTATATGAGAGTGTTTACAAGACACAATGTGTTGAGGATTTTGCCACAGCTCCCCAATAACTGTCTCCCTGTGTAGAACCGGACCTATTAATATGTGAAGAAATAACTTTGGATCCCTTTTTAAGACAATTGCGCGAATGGAGGAAGATGAAGTTTGGCACAGTTAAAGTTTACATTGCGGAGGCTTTTTTAAGAACTCTTATTTCTTTCTGAATTTTCCTTTCAAACCTTCCCTGGACTTCAAAAATTAATTCAAAACCAAAATTAGCCAAATCGGTTCAGTTGTTCTCGAGTTTTAGCGAGACTAACGAACAGCAATTGATTTTATATATATATATATATATATATATATATATATATATATATATATATATATATATATATATATATATATATATATATATTCTGCAGTCCTCCGCAATGTAAACTTTAACTGTGCCAAACTTCATCTTCCTCCATTCGCGCAATTGTCTTAAAAAGGGATCCAAACTCGAGAATAGCTGAACCGATTTGGCTAATTTTGGTTTTGAATTAATTTTTGAAGTCCAGGGAAGGTTTAAAAGGTGAGAAAATATAGAAAAAAATAAGAGTAGTTAAAAAAGCAGAACAGCCTTTGCCGGGTCAGCTAGTTTTTAAATAAAATGTACTGGAAATACATCAAATTCACAAAAACTAAAAAATCATGTATGTCATAAGAATAATATAGTGTGTGTAATACACATGATATTTACACACATGTATATTATTTTCTTTTCGTTTAAAGTCAGTTATCAAATTTTAAAAGAGTTTTCGTTTAGTCCATGGTCGAATTTCGGCCACAGGCGATCACTAGTATAAAAAAATCCTGGTGAACTGGTACGGCTCACATTGCCTACTTCTCAAGAAAACCAATGCGATATATTAAAATTGTGGATAACTTCGTAGCACCTTCTATAAAACTTGTCTAAAACAAATAAATCCTTCTTCGTTTCCGTTCAGGATCATTACAACTTGCGCCATAAAATAAGTTTGTATTGTACTGTCAGTACAGTCGAAAGAACTAACACGTAGTCACTAATTATCTTCTAAATAAACCAAAATTATTACTACATTTTCAAAACAATTTTTTAAGCCAAGTAGTTGGTCCTTCCACTTGATAGAAATAAATATCGCCTTGCGGCGATAATGGTGTTACTTTTTTATATCATAAGATAGCAAACAAGTAGACGGGTCTCCTGATGGAAAGAGTCAACCATCGCCTATAGACACCAAAGGTGTTAGGTTGCGTTGCCATCTTGTAGCGAGGTTTAACGCCACATGCATAAGTTTACCAGACTACCTTACCCTCCAAACCGAAACACGACAGTGACAAGCACTGACGCTATTGCGGCAGGAATAGGCAAGGCGGTGTTACCAGACCCGGGCGAGACAATACAGAACTCTACCACCTACTAGCCACGATGGTAGTGACTCACATAGCCAACGGTCGCCTCCTACGACCTGCCTGGCAGAACGGCCGTTGGCCTATTCTTCAAAGGAGTCCGGGACCAACACAGGGGATTTCTGATGGAAAGATTATAAATATATCGCCTCTATAGGCAACACATTTATACAAAAGATGTAATTGCGTTGCTATTTGCGCGGTGAGATGAATTAATGTCAGATACACAAGTTTCCTGGCTTCCTTACTCTTAAATCGAAATCGTCTACTACTACTATTGTAGAAACAAGCACTGACGGTATTGTGGTATATATGTAAGGTGGTGGTACAATGACGACGTTGGCATTTATAGCCGTAGGCCACATTTCCGATTCAATATTAGCTTAAAAATTGTTAAATATTTAAAATAACTCATAAAAATTTTCATTCAACAAATTAATTATTCCTGATGGCTGAGGACCTATCTGCTTGTTCGCTCTTTTTACCTATATAAAAACCAGCGGATTAACGAAGCGATCATAAAATGTCTACTAAAATATAAATCTGAAAACTCCTTAGAGCCGTAAACGCTTTCACGTTATTGGTAGTGACTGTATAGCGAAACTTTTGCTTTGCGAGTGCCTGTCTGATGCGGACGTGGAAGTTTGTAAAACTTTAAATTTCTATATTGCGATATTTGAAATTGAGTATATATTCCAACATCACAATTTTTAATATCTATATTTAATTAGCTGAATCAGCATACGTTATTCTGCCATACAAACTACTTTTTTCCCCGTGTTGGTTCCGGGCTCCTTTGAAGAATAGACCAACTGCCGTTCCGCCAGGCAGGTCGTAAAAGGCGACCGATTGGCTATGCGAGTCACTACCATCGTGACTACTAGGTGGTAGAGTTCTGCATTGTCTCGCCCGAGTCTGGTAACACCGCCTTACCTATTCCTGCCGCAATAGCGACAATGCTTGCCACTGTCGTGTTCCGGTTTGGAGGGTAAGGTAGCCAGTAAGCTTACGCATGTGGCATTAGACCTCGCCACAAGATAGCAATGCAACATTAACATCTTTGGTGTCTACAGGCGATGGTTCACTCTTTCCATCAGGAGACCCATCTGCTTGTTTGCTATCTTATAATATTAAAAAAAATATTAATTGAGATAAAAATTATTCCATATTTTAAGTTAGACTAAACAGTAAATATCCAAAAAAATCATTGAAATCAGTTCAGTAGTTTCGGAGTCCATTGCGGACAAACAACGTGACACGTAATTTATATATTATAATAAGATAAATTCAAATAGTACTGAGTAATAGCTAGTCAACTAAAATTGTATTATGTAAGTATTTGTTATACAAAACAAAGATTATGTTTAAAAATAAATCTCTCTATATTGATCTTTTAAGTATTTTTCTCGGTGGCCTAGGCCTCTTTTGAAAGACAAAGATCTTTTCAAAAGGGTCCTCAGGCCAAAAAATTTAAATACATCGCTACTAGACATTTTGTACAATAGAAACGATTGGCTAAACGAGTTATTATATTTGTAACAAAAAGTTGGTAGAGTTCTGCAATATGTTGGCTGAAGTTGATATCACCTCATCCTTCTCATACCATACAATGGAAATCAAGGAATGGTTCTCCTGGTGGAAAGAGACATTGCTTCATCGCTTATAGACACTTGAGATATTGATACATGTAGCAGGGATGTAAAGCTACATGCATATGTATACCGGCTACCTTACCCTCTTAATATAATACCATAACAAGGCAGCTGGCACGCTGTCTCCGCATCCTGCTTTATATACTACCGATGAAAAGTTCATTTGAATTTATTGAACAGATTCCAGAAATTTCCAAAGATTTTAGATTTTTATCAGATGCAAAAACTATATTTAAATTGAACACCGAAGTTGATTGTACGACGACAATTAGTTCACGCATTGTGAGCCCCAGTCCTGCTCTAATTGTCCGATTGTCCCCACCTACGGGATGCTATTAACTGGCGAACACTGATTGTGTGACGGCAAACTGTATTAAATAATGGATCTCATCAATGTACTGCAAAATCCTTACTAGAGTTAGATTGTCAGGGACTACAACGATAACGATGGACAGGATAAAGTTTATCCGGGGACAAAATAATGCCACCGAAGCAAGAAAAGTAGTGTAAGGAAAATAAAAAACAAACCCACGCGAAGTAAAGGCGGGTCGCTAGTTTCCAAATCAGTTTAAAAATTGCTGGCGCACGGAGTAAGGGCGGGTCGCTAGTATGGCTTTTACAAGCACGCGAAGAAGGGGCAGGCCGTTTGTTTCTAAATATGATTCATATCGCCTTCTGACTACCACTGGCGTCAACAGTCTATATTCACTAGAATAGTTACTGACTAACACTCACTCAGTTTTACTTTGTTTTTTGTTGATTAATATCGCAGACTTAAATCACGAACAGTAAAACAACAAGCATGTTATTGCGAAAATATATCAGATCGCAGCTGGTCAATCTGTACTAATGTTATAAATAAAACAGATTTGTATGCTGTTTGATTGTTTGTTCGAATGGATAAACTCGTAAACTAAAAGACCGATTTCAAAATGATTTTATAGGAAACTGTATCTTGTCTTATATATAAAAATCAATTGCTGTTTGTTAGTCTGGCTAAAACTCGAGAACGACTGAACCGATTTGGCTAATTTTAGTTTAGAATTAAATGTAGAAGTCCAGGGAAGGTTTAAAAGGTGAGAAAATATAAAAAAATGAGGGTAGTAAAAAGGCAGAACAACGTTTGCTGGGTCAGCTAGTCTTATATATAAAAATCAATTGCTGTTCGTTAGTCTCGCTAAAACTCGAGAACGGCTGAACCGATTTATTAATTGTTGAAGTCCAGAGAAGGTTTAAAAGGTGAAAAACTATAGAAAAAAATAAGAGTAGTTAAAAAGGCAGAACAACGTTTGCCGGGTCAGCTAGTATTATATAAAGCTTTTATATCTTACTAATAATATAATCATTAAAAGGTTTTTTAAAGTAACAGCAAAAATACAGATGGCCCTTCCGGTGGAACGGAATAACCATCGACTTAGGACATCAAAGTTAACGGTGAATTGGTTACCTATCTGGTGGGAATATAGTCCCATATTAAGTATCTTCACGCCCGTATCCTCGAAGGAATCGGCAGAGATAGAACAACTGCACCCACGATTATAAGATACTTGGTCCCACAAATGTGATAGGTGGCAAGCCTATGGCTAATCGGGTACTTTCCAATCCCGGGCAACATTGCTTTTATCAGAAAACTGAAAAAACATTTTTTTTAAATTGCCCGACCCGGAAAAAGCAGCACCAAACCAGGCGAAACGTCGCAGTATTCTAGTACCACTTAGTAGTCATGATGGTAATGATAAGCTTTGCCTTTTACAAACTGTCGAGCAGGAAAGCTCTTAGTGTATTCTTCCAATGAGACCTAGACCATCATGTTGAGGTTAAATTTAATTAAAATTTAGGAATCTCTTACCAGGGACGTAATTGTGGGGATTAGCTAGTTGATTAAATGTCTTTAAGTGTTTAAGTTAATGAAGAACTGGTCTTTAAATAGTCTATCATCACCGATAAACAGTATAGCTGATAAACAAGTCAATCATGGTGAAAAGTATTATTTTATGACGCTCTATTCCCTTGTCTACCCTGTATAGCAGAATTATAGTGTGTTAGCATAGATGTAATGCAGCTGTAAGCTGAATCTCAAAACAGATTAGCATCAACAAAAACAAAGACTTTTATTAATAAATAAATAAATAAATAAATAAATATATATATATATATATATATATATATATATATATATATATATATATATATATATATATATATACAACAAATTATATACAACAAAAAAAAAGACAAATAATTTTGGGGTTATATTATAAATAAAAAAAATATAAATATTTTTTTTTTATTATTATATATATTATATTATTATTATATATACTATTTATATATATTATATATAAACAAATTATTTGCTTGGATATGGGTGCTAGTCAAAGATGTATGAATACATAAAAACACCCAAACCTAGAAATACAAATATTTATGCTCATCACCCAAATGTTTATCACCGTCGGGAATCGAACCTGACGGAGCCCCATGAGCCATCGATTGTATAATCAGGGTTGCTAGCTATTTCTACACCTGGGCGGTCAAATGATGATGTGATGCTTTGTATACAATATGTGATATTGTGTATACCGGTTGCAATATTAATGCATGGGCAAATGTGCTACGTAAAATATAAAAGCAAATTTGTATTGGGAATTGAAACATATCTGGAGCGAATTTTAGAAGGGGATAGAAAATCAAGAATTATCTATAATAATTAGTTACGTACTAATTAGTATGTATACCAAAGACTTCTAGTAGTACATTAATCTCCCTGACGTATACGTATGTATGATTCGTACTACAGTCAAAAGCGTTTATGACACCACGTTTAAAACAATATACCGGTTATATTGACCCAACAATGCTATATGACCGCTTATCAAAAACATTGCTTTTTACGACTTCGCTTATTACGATACACAGCATTAAACGACTACACGTAACTAATATTTTCAGAGAATTAGATACAGCTAAGCTATATTGTAAACAATTTGAATAGGTATCCACATCTGGCACAATATAATGGTCAATAGCTATTAAAATGTAATCGATGTAAGTATCGAGTCACGAGTGTAGTGTGATGTCACATAAGAAAAAGGATTTTTTTCTTTGTGGTAGGTTCTTTTGTAATTCTTAGAAATAAAACACGTGCATCCTTCTTCAGTTTGTTTGTTAATTATCTATACACAAGACCACAGACCACATTGGGGTATGTGGTCTGTGCACAAGACGCTCCAAAACATTTCGTGGAGTTATATGTGAATGTTGTGACCTTTTATCACAAAAAAATAGAACCTTAGAGGTTGTTACGACTATCAGCTTTTACGACTGAATATGAGTAGACCCTTCGATATGGTTATAACAGATTTTGACTGTATTTTTATTTTAATTTATTTTCATTCAAATGATTGTAAGTGTACAATGTAAATACATATTGAATGGGCAGATAATGAATGGCAGTGAAGAGTATATAACTTAGTGTAATTCCATCTCGGACATTATCTAGGCTTTAGAGCTTAGTAGGCTTTAGAGTCTACTAGATGAAAGGTGACTTATCGCACTGATGACTGATCTAACAACTATTAAAAGTTTAAAATAAAACCGAAAACCCATAGGTGGCACGATAAGTAAAATATATGACAGATAAACAATTCGAATCCTAAGATAAATGCTTTCAAATCATTACGAAAGCAGGAATATCAAAGATTTAGCAGCTGGTGTAAGTAAAATAAAATTTAAGAACTCCTCTATCGCCCTCGGCTGTGGAGTTTGAAATCCCTTAAGTACCTACTTCACAGGTAGAATTTCGATAAATGTGGCATTTTTAAGATAATGTCACTTGAAATAGCTTTGTTCAAAGTTTCATTGAAAGTACGTTGGTATGTTTGCATTGATCATTTAAATACTATAGATTTGTTTTACGAGGTTTAATAAATTTTTCACGTAATCTCGTAACAGGCTCTGACTTTTTTTATTCAGATAAAATTTAGCTTTTTAAAGTTAACCGGGTTGTGGGGCCTTTAGCCGTTTCGCACCGCGAGCGGTTCGGACTGCGGTGAGAATTGCCCAAGAGCTTTTTTGGCATGGCTTTGGCTCTTTTCTTGGTTCCATTTTTACTTAGATCAATTTAAAGATCCCAAATATCCATTCACGGCACAGCGGTGTGAATAAACCCAATACAACAAGGAATTGGGCGATTCACACCGATCCACCATTGCAGTCCGAAATGACCTATGCCAAAAGAGCTCTTGGGCAGTCAAGGGCAGATGATCTATTCTTCAACGGAGGCCCGGACAAACACGGGGTAAAATATATTTTGAAATAAAACTTTCTTTTAGTAGAAAACCAAGGAAATGTCGCCCAGAGTGTAGATACTGATTTATACTTTACCCATAATATTTTAGTGAGGTAAGATTTGTTTCGTAATAGATTAAACTCAAAAACTACTGAACCGATTATAAGAATCTTTCACCAATATAAATCACTACGTTATCACTTAATGCTTATCATATCTTGTACAACTTTATAAACTGACCGAGTGAAAGGAACAAAGTCGCGGGTTATTATTTAATAAGCAGGTTTCTCTTTTAATAACGTCAAGAGTGACAGAGACATAATTAATATTGTTTTACAAATAACATATGGAAGTAATTACGATACAGTTATATCATCACTGAAACTGAAAATCACCTCCTATTAAAACGTCGCGATGGCCAAAAAAGAACGAAACAAGTATGGTCTGGCGCGTATCCAAAAACAGAACACGCTATATACATGTACCAACCACCAAAAACACGGTGAAATTGTTTTGTACTTTCAGTGGGTAACGATTTGTTACAATCGATAGGAAAATCCCATTTCATTATTTATTTATTTATTTATTGAAAGGTACAACTACAGAAAACAATTTTTAGCATTTACATAAATTCTTAAAGTAGTTTCACAATAAAATTGAATTCCAATAAGTGTCGCACACATCGTTGATACAGAATTTAGAAATAATGAAAAAATAGGTAAATAAATAGGGGAACATAGATGATACATTTTTTAAATACATTTTTAAGATTACTACTATCTAATATACAGTATTTAGTTGTTTAACAGATTTAACGAATGAACGCAAACTTTGCGAGAAAATGTCTAGATCTTTTGTATTGTTATAAGCTCTACACATACGAAGAAGTGGATCATTAAATGTGGCATTGTTGTTACATATTGGTACAGAAAAAAGCTTAAAATTTCTTTTACTACCGCTAGTCTTAAGCGACAAATGACTTAATAAATCCATATTACTTATGACTTGTCTCAACATATGATGAGAAAAGATTTGTTTTTTTTTTTGTTTGTTTGTAGCCGTCTCATTGGTCTAGCAAAAGTACTAGGTAATTTGCTGATAAAATGACAAATGTAAAATTTTCTTTTTATTCAAAACTTGCTTTTGCCTGGGGCTTTTCTCCCGCAATGTCTTGCCCGGGTCTGGTATTACCGCCTTAGCTGTTCCTTTCACGACAGCGATAATGCTTGTCATTGTCGTTTTCCGGTTTGGAGGGTAAGGTAGCTGGTAGACTTATACATGTGGCATTATCATCCCACTACATGGAGAGCAACACACCATTACCATATTTGGTGTCTGTAAGCGATGGTTTCTTTAACTACCAGGAGAGCCATCTGCTTGTTTGTTATATAAAATTAATTGCTGTTCGTTAGTCTCGCTAAAACTCGAGAACGGCTGAACCGATTTGGTTAATTTTGGTTTTGAATTAATTGTTGAAGTCCAAAGAAGGTTTAAAAGGTGGGAAACTATAGAAAAAAAAATAAAAGTAGTTAAAAAGACAGAACAACGTTTGACGGGTCAGCTAGTCTAACAATAGAAAAAACAAATCACATAGATTTGTGATTGATATAATTTTAACCGTAAAGTACCTTTTTATATCGTAACATAACAAACAAGCAGATGGGTCTCCTGATGGAGTCAACCATCGCCTATAGACACCAAAGATTTTAATGGTGCGTTGCTATCTTATGGCGAGGTCTAATGCATGTGGGCATCAGGTTATCGGCTACCTTGCTCTCCAAACCGGAACACGCCAGTGACACGCACTAACGCTATTGCGCCAGCAATAAGTATGGCGATGTTACCAGACCCGGGCAAGGTAATGCAGAATTCTACCACCCAGAAAACCTCGTTTCTACATACAATTTAAGGAAGAATTAATATTTAGATATTTGATTTTTACAAATCCAAGCCAAATGTAATCATAAAAAATAGTTTAAATGGAATTAAATAGAATTTCATTCCTTGTTTGAAAGGACATGGCCAACATTTGTATAGAGGTGTGCCTTAATTCACATAATTGGTGGCCGACTGTTCTAGAGTGCTTATTGCAAAGATTTTTAAATCTAGATTCTGTTGCAATATCATTTGTTCTATAAAAGTCCCGTTGAGAACGAAAAACTCCATAAAACAAAAAACAAAATATCCATCGAGTTGACATTTTAAAAACATGTTGCAGATAAATACATAAGTATAAGCGTTTGTAACACTAATTATAACTGATGTTTTACTTTCTTTTTCAATTTTAACCATCTACGCCAAGAATAAATTGTAGCAAATGATTTGTAGTTGTATATACCTACCTAGTTTGAATTTTTTCGAGCAACAATAACAAAATATACACCACATTTCCAAAAACACTAATTCTGATTATTTACCATAAAAATCCAAGCATATTAAGTATTTCTCTGGGATGGGAAGAAGGGATTAGCTGTAAAAATCACAATATTATCATCCAAATCAAAACTTCAATACACAGCAAACGTAAACACTAAAACGTTTGACGTTACACAACACGTATTTACAAGTAGAATCTAGGGAAGAAATCGGATATCGATTTATTGCACAATCGGTACTCGAAATTAAATCGATACATGTTTTTGTTTTGTTTTTCATTATAGGTAGTAAGTTAAATACAATAATATGATGTTTCAGAAATCAGAAATCAGAAATACTTTATTCAATAAAACTTTTTACAAGTTATTTTGACACCTCAACATATTTTTTTTAAAAACTGCTACCGGTTCGGAAACGCGGCCACACACATAATAAGATTAATTAATTTTTCGTATTACTAATGACACAATTTAATGAATTACTATTTTTTAAATGTGATAATTAAAATACTAAATAATCGAGTACGTTTTTAGTAGTCTGTGTAGATATTCAGACAAATATTCCACTAAAATGTCAATGATTATGTACTGGATTTTAATATTATTATGTGACAACTATTAAATGTCCAATGGTAATGTTTATTTTTTAATTTTATGTTGATATTTTAGTATCAGACTTAATATATTAATATTTTAAGACTTATTATATTTATATAGTAATAGTGTAGACTCAGTAATCAGCATCATACCTTATAAAACAAGTCTAACTCAAGAGTAAAAACTGATTCAGGAAAGTTTTGTGTATTTAGTACCATATTATACCCAAAATCAGTACCTAGTTAGATGAAAAATAATTAATAACTATTGTTAATCAGAAAAAGAAATAAAAACATTTTTAACATACTCCGAATATCATAGTAAATTGTGATTTTTTATCAATATTAAATAATTAATACTGTATAATATAATATATTTAACGATCCAATCGATAAATTAATTTTTCTCGATTCCACTCGATTCTAATATAGGATACGAGTAAGGCGATACAATATGCACTATGACCATAGATTAATACTTTTCTCTCAATCACAATCCTTATTTATTGTAAAAATTAAACCCCGGACTTTTAACGAAAAATATTTTACTGTCGTTGTTAAAAAAATTAAACATTTTTTTTAAAACAAAAGTGGTTCTTGGCCACATCAAATGGGAATGCTGAAATTGGCAAGGTCCTTTGGCAAATCATGTGCAACGGCACAGTGATGTGCCGGATAACCGTATCCGTATCCGCGGATATCCGAGAAAGAAGAAAGATCCGTATCCGTATCCGTTACTATTTAGGCGGATCTTGAACAGATCTTTTATATTGTTAGATTTCATTACATGTGCAAAAGGACCTTGCCAATTTCAGCATTCCCATTTGATGTGGCCAAGAACCACTTTTGTTTTAAAAAAAATGTTTAATTTTTTTAACAACGACAGTAAAATATTTTTCGTTAAAAGTCCGGGGTTTAATTTTTACAATAAATAAGGATTGTGATTGAGAGAAAAGTATTAATCTATGGTCATAGTGCATATTGTATCGCCTTACTCGTATCCTATATTAGAATCGAGTGGAATCGAGAAAAATTAATTTATCGATTGGATCGTTAAATATATTATATTATACAGTATTAATTATTTAATATTGATAAAAAATCACAATTTACTATGATATTCGGAGTATGTTAAAAATGTTTTTATTTCTTTTTCTGATTAACAATAGTTATTAATTATTTTTCATCTAACTAGGTACTGATTTTGGGTATAATATGGTACTAAATACACAAAACTTTCCTGAATCAGTTTTTACTCTTGAGTTAGACTTGTTTTATAAGGTATGATGCTGATTACTGAGTCTACACTATTACTATATAAATATAATAAGTCTTAAAATATTAATATATTAAGTCTGATACTAAAATATCAACATAAAATTAAAAAATAAACATTACCATTGGACATTTAATAGTTGTCACATAATAATATTAAAATCCAGTACATAATCATTGACATTTTAGTGGAATATTTGTCTGAATATCTACACAGACTACTAAAAACGTACTCGATTATTTAGTATTTTAATTATCACATTTAAAAAATAGTAATTCATTAAATTGTGTCATTAGTAATACGAAAAATTAATTAATCTTATTATGTGTGTGGCCGCGTTTCCGAACCGGTAGCAGTTTTTAAAAAAAATATGTTGAGGTGTCAAAATAACTTGTAAAAAGTTTTATTGAATAAAGTATTTCTGATTTCTGATTTCTGAAACATCATATTATTGTATTTAACTTACTACCTATAATGAAAAACAAAACAAAAACATGTATCGATTTAATTTCGAGTACCGATTGTGCAATAAATCGATATCCGATTTCTTCCCTAGATTCTACTTGTAAATACGTGTTGTGTAACGTCAAACGTTTTAGTGTTTACGTTTGCTGTGTATTGAAGTTTTGATTTGGATGATAATATTGTGATTTTTACAGCTAATCCCTTCTTCCCATCCCAGAGAAATACTTAATATGCTTGGATTTTTATGGTAAATAATCAGAATTAGTGTTTTTGGAAATGTGGTGTATATTTTGTTATTGTTGCTCGAAAAAATTCAAACTAGGTAGGTATATACAACTACAAATCATTTGCTACAATTTATTCTTGGCGTAGATGGTTAAAATTGAAAAAGAAAGTAAAACATCAGTTATAATTAGTGTTACAAACGCTTATACTTATGTATTTATCTGCAACATGTTTTTAAAATGTCAACTCGATGGATATTTTGTTTTTTGTTTTATGGAGTTTTTCGTTCTCAACGGGACTTTTATAGAACAAATGATATTGCAACAGAATCTAGATTTAAAAATCTTTGCAATAAGCACTCTAGAACAGTCGGCCACCAATTATGTGAATTAAGGCACACCTCTATACAAATGTTGGCCATGTCCTTTAAAACTCATACTGCCGCGTACTTTTCGTAAAAAGAGGTACAACATTTTCCCTTCACTTATCTATACATATAATAAAATCGTAGAAAAGTCAAAACTGTACCTTGATTATTTTTTTAAAAGAATACTTGGGGCGTTATCTACAATCGATATCAAAGCCAAAAATATAATTTTTAGAATTTTTGTCTGTTTGTCTGTATGTATGTCCGGGGTAAACTCACAAAGTATTGCATGCATTTACTTCAAATTTGGCATAAATATTACTAACAGGTCGGGTCAACATAATACCTACATATTATCACGCTATCACTTACGGGGGAGGAGCAGTGCGGAGTAAATGAAGTCCGCGCGGACGAAGTCGCTGGCAACAGCTAGTTGATATATAAAATATGAAATGTAGTTTCGTCAAACTCAAAACGATTACATAATCACACTTGTAACGGCCGAAGCTCAAGACCCGTACAGAATCTCAATTAGCCAAGAGAATTAGTAATTATGGTCGGTATAGTGACGGATGAACGGTGCTGACTGTTGGAACGATGAACGAATAAAAATAAGTCTCGTTCAGTAAGAAGCGAGCGCGTCGACGTTTCCTGTGACAATTTCGGACGTGATTTCCTGTTTGGTTGATTTCCCGTAAAAATGACATATTTGTGGTTGGAATTAGCATACGACGGATATAAACTCGAGATTTCCTTGGTAGATATTTTCTCGTTGCGCGATTTCACGGCGGTTTTATCTTCAAATATCGCCATAATTTTATTCTACGTACCGGTGGTCATTGACCTGGTAGCGGTTCAAGCAATCTACAAACGCTACCAGAAAAAATAATAAATCGTGATATCATGATTGTTTATCTTGTACACACTATATACAAGTTTCATTGCTTCTCAAATGGACTTCGGTCCCCAAGCAGTACACCTTGCCTGGCTGGGAAGATCTTCATTTTCTCCTTCCTTGCCCTTGTGTGACGTCATCAACCTCCACAGTTATGACGTCACCTGACAAAAAATTGGCCCGCTGGTTCCATCACTATGACCCTTCAGCGGTACGGACCAGCGGCGCCACAATATCACGTCGGGGTCACCACTGTAGCGGCGATGGTGTCGTTGGTACCACTAGGCGATCGTAGCGGCAGGACGATGACCGCTAGCTAATTGACTCCCAGAAGTGGTTATCAGAAGGTTTCTCCGGTTTCTGGCGATGCAGGAAGGCTGGCTGCACGGCGATGGCTTCAACAACAGCTATATCGCCTAAAGACACCAAAGATTGTAATAGTACGTTGCTATCTTGTGGCGAGGTCTAATGCCAGATGCACAAGTTCACCGGCTACCTTACCCTTCAAACCGGAACACGATAGCGACCAGTACTGACGCTGTTGCGGCAGGAATAGTTAAGACGGTGGTACCAGTCCCGGGCGAGACAATGCAGAACTCTACCACCTAGTAGTAGACGTATTTGTCGATGTTGACAAATATCACGTATATTCTAATATTAAATATATTAGAGTATTTATATTAGAGTATGTATTAGTATCGTTGACTGACACACATACGAGAAGCATATAATTTGCTTACTTTAGGGTCAGATCCATTCGTGTAATTTGTCCAGTGACTTAAAAAAATTAAAAAAATATATTACATAACACGACGTATATACATATCACCAGAAGGAATTGAATAAAAATAATTCAATTTATTCAGGTAAGTTCAAGTCAGCCTACATAAAAGGCGGTTTTTTAAATTTATTTCATTGGCATCTGGGTCTAATGTCCTTTTGGACTGCTTCCGCTGCATCCATGTACATGCGCAGTGCGTCGCTTTATGCGGCTTCATATTGTATTATGGAAATTTCGTCGTGCTGGCACAACGTTTGACCTTCCTCTTAGAACCAATGTTGAATATAACTAGCGATTCGCCCCTGTTTTGCATGGGTAGCACTAAGTATGACACAAAATTACCAAAAAGGAAAAAAACTGTTGATCTGTTCGCTACTAAACTCGAAAGTATCACTAATCGACATATCTATTTGCTATCCTATCTGCTAAAAAAGTTTTGATAATTTATGAAAGAAGTATATAATTTACGAACAAGCTATTACTCGCGACTTCGTTCGCGCGACCCAAAATCATTACTGTACCCGATTGTTCACTCTAGTAAAAAGTAGCCTATGTCCTGCCCTATAAACTCCTCTATCGTTCAGTGAAAGTTCCATCAAAATTAGTTCCAGAGATTATTCCGTACAAACAGAATGACATACAGATTAGTACTAGGTGGTATTTAGTACTCAATGCTTGTCACTGCCGTGTTTCGGTTTGGAGGGTAAGGTAGCCTACTAGACTTAGGCTTGTGCCATTGCCATCCCGCCACACGGACAGCAATGCACCATTAATATCTGTGATGTCTATAGGCGATGGCATCTCGTTCCATCAGGACAGTCATCAGCTCGTTTGTTATCTTAAGATATAAAGAAACAGACACACAGATTTTTTAAAACGTCGTACGAAACAATGGTGCGATAGTCTCTACTACGCCGGTAGAAAATAACGTTTGTTCTAAATCAAAGTTTCATAAAAACGCTAAAACACTCAACAAATTTAACGGCTTTGTGAAGACTAAGGGTTAGTAACTATAATATAACCTGCGAATAAAAATCTCTAAACTCTTGTAAGAGCTTGTAAGCCTCTCTTTCTTGTAAGAGAAGAGATTGTCGACAAATTGAATAACTCTACAAGCCCTACATGTATTCTCTTAAATTAAAGGGTTTGATAGTGGAGAACTCTCGCCTAAAGGTGTAAGCACTGTACTCCATATGTGGCCGAACTCGTGCCTTACAAAGTTGCAGAACGTGACTAGAATTGAAATATCGACTTGCGCGATTGTAAACATCCAGTTTCTTTGACGCTAATATAGATTTATTCTCTAAATGATATTGGAATTGGACTGCGTCCGAAATTTTGACCCAAGTTACGCTGATATTTGAAGAAATGTTAAGGGGAGTGCCTTTTTTCGACTGTTAATGCCAAAACATTTTCCTCTGTCCTTCTCTCTTTCTCATTTTTTCTTTTTTTGTTCAGTAGTCTTAAGGTAACATTTATTTTGGTGTGCACACATTTCAATTGACGGTCTTTGTGCGTGTTGAAAGAAATCTCACTACGAGATACGCTCACCTTTTGTAATATTGTTTTTTAACAATTTTCCTTAACTTATTTGTGTATACTTAACAATGAAGAATAAATAAATAAATAAAACTGTTTCTCTTTGGGATTAAAAGTTAAGGGGCGTTCATTAATCACATAAGGCGATTTTTCTTTTGATTCTTCCTCTTCTTATAGTGAAATTTCTTGAGATTTTGTTCCCTTCTTATCTTATTTTATATTTTCAAAATGTGTATTTTTAGATTATACGTCTTATACTATTATCTATACTTGAAATCCACGTCCGAAGTCATTAACAAATCGCGGACCTCAAATACTCTTTGTGCTGTCTGTCTAACTAATATTCGGAGTTCGGACTGTCATTTATGCTGGAGCCGCACTTGCTTCTATCGTGCTGAAGTATAATATGCGCTGAAGCTTTATACGATTTGACACTAAAATTATTATAATCTAAAAATTATTATAATATAAATATATAATGGGATCATATTAGCAGCAACAATATTTTGCACAAACTATCGTCTAATAATCCAAAATGGCGAAATCATTTTGTCGAATGTTTAGCGAACCTAACTACGCATAATGTGACTTGAATTCGATTCCCGCCAGGGGCAAACATTTGTGTGATAAGCAAAATGTTTGTATCTGGGTTTAGATGTTTAATATATTTGAATACCTATTTATATATGTATTTCTATGTAATTATAGTATCGTTGACTAAGACACATATAAGAAGCAAATAAGTTGCTTACTCTGGGGTTAGATCAATTCTTCTAATTTCTCGAATCATATTTATTTATTCATTATTTATACTAAAGACTATCACTGCGCGATAAAAGTTTGTATGAAATATCATATTTATGATGTTACTCTACTCGCGAGTGAAGCTGCGCGGCACAGCTAGTATAATTAATATAAACACAACTTTATGCCTCAGCTGAGTATAGTTGAGACAGCCAATTCACTTTGCATACTGAATGTACAGGAATTTAATTTTAGTTAAAAACTACAAGTAAAGCTGGAGTTTCTTGAAAAAAGAATTTTCTCTCAGTAACGAGGTCGCTGTGTCTCTATAAAAAGTGGAATGGACCGCTGTAATAGCCTTTTAGTTCACAGTAGAGATAGCGAGATACATTAAAAAGTGTCGCCTTGTGTATGAGACTAAGTTAGCTATGCTGTTACAGAAATAATGGCAGTAGTTTTAATGGCGCCATATTGCAGTCGCCTTCTTATTTCTCTCTATGAAATTTCTACTAAGTATACTTTATTACAAAACACACACACACACACACAAAATACACACACTAAAAAAATATACCCAAACACTCACGTACTTTATACTCGTTTTTGTCGCAATTTTACAACATAGGTTTTTACAAAACCCTATTGAAAATATTGTGCGTTCCAGAGTCTAAACAAGTGGTATAAAGAATGAAACTTCATCATAATGATTATTAACAATTAGGAAGTTGTATTGTTTCACAATTCACACTCTAGGTATATTTGTTAATAATTAAATAACCAACCGGTTTCACACGACTAGAATTTTTACCCTGATGACGAACTTCTAGCCCAGATATTGCAGTAAAATGATAACCGGTAGGCTATCTAATTAATAACAAATATATATTATAAGAATTGTGAAACAGTACAATTGTTTAATATGCTTGATTCCACTATGATTGAATCGGATATATTGCAGTTTCTATTAATAATTATGACATGAAGATAGCAAATAACTAAAATATTTATTTTAAAAGAAAAGAATTAATTACATCACGTTACAATAAACGTAAATCTGAAAGTATTACGTTACACCGTGGTAAAACGTCATATTATTTTTGACGTTTTCGTAGAAACCACAGAGTACGTAATGTATTTACGACCACGGCGTGATATCATTCAACACGCCATGACAGTCCAGCGCGTTTTAGCGCCAGAGCGATGGATGGAAATATGGTATGGATTTGAATAAGCATTCGATTGTGCTGTCAAATCCATACATTTACATATCCTTCTGTTCCACGGGCATTTCTAGCACTTGTTTTATTAGCCCTTTGAACACAAACTGTAAGCTGCTAACTAACTCTATAAACCATGAAGTTAAGAAGGTAAGATATCCGGCAAAAAGCTTGTGGTATGTGATATTCTTGTCACATTGTAACGCATCGGTAATATCTTTGGTGATCAGGCGATGATGTCACTTTCATCACGAAAACTAGATACTTGTTTGCTACTGTTTTGAATCGTAAAACAAACGTTTTGATGCTAATAGATACTTTTATATCATAAGATAGCAAATAAGCAGATAGTTCTCATGATGGATAGTGCCACATGCATAAGTCTATCGGGTCCATTACCCTCCCAACCGGAACACGACAATAACAAGCAATGATGCTATTGCAGCAGGATAGGGAGGTGGTGTTTCCCAATACCCGAACGAAACCGTTGCGGAACTTTACCACCTACTGATACAATAAATCCATGTTACATCAGACGGATAAATGAACCCTTGACAAGAAATAAGAATGAAGAAACTAGAACTTCTCAGACTGAACTTTCAAAATTACCGTACCAGGAGTAACTACGGAGCGAGGTTCCTTAAGGAAGACTGATAAATTAGGTTGGGTTAATTCGTAGAGTCCCTAGAGTAAAATTGTATGTAACTTACAAAGGCGTTTGGATACGTTCGACTAACATTTAGTTAAATTAAAGATAAGGCTTTAATGTTTATTTTAGCATTTACTAGTTGCTCGCGATTTGGTTCGCGTTACCCAAGACCATTACTTCCTTTTTGATCGAGTGGTTAGCGATAATGGCTACGCAATGGACGGGGCTCGGGTTCGATCTCTGACGGGGACAAGCATTTATGTGATGAGCATAAATGTTTGTATTTCCGGGTTTGAGTGTTTATTAAACATATTCTAGTACTTATATATGTATTTCTTTGTATTAGCATTGTTGATTAACACACAGAAAACAAGCAAATAATTTCCTTACTTTGGGGTTAGATCAATAAGTGTAATTTGATCCCTGAACATTTATTTATTAATATTTATCATTTTGCTTAGTAGGGATAAATGTAGCATGTGATGGTCTAAAAACATCTGCGCATTATTGTTTTTGAAATGAAACCGGTTTGTGGTACATTGGTTTCAAAGTTCATAACGGATATAGGTAAACACATTTTTTTTGTGTGTTATAAATATAGAAAAATAGATCGCAAATTATTTAAACATGTCTTCCCCCTTTTTAGTCAGGGCCCTCATGGAAAAATAGAACTTCTGCTATTCTGCCAGGCAGTTCTTAAAAGGCCAACAATTGGCTTAATGTCACTAACATGGCAGAGTACCGCAACGTTTCGTCCTTAACTCATTCCTACTGCAATGTTTATCACGTTCATGTTTCTGTTTAGGAAGGTAATGTGGCCAATAAACTACCATCTCGCTACACGGATTGTAACACACACCACAAACCACTACATAGTATAAAACAAAGTCGCTTTCTCTGTCTGTCCCTATGTATGCTTAAATCTTTAATACTACGCAACGGATTTCAATGCGGTTTTTTAATAGATAGATTCTTGAAGAAGATTTTAGTATATAAATGTTTCCGATATTCACACAGAAACAAAAGCTACGCGGGTGAAACCGCGGGCAGGTCGCTAGTATAATAATATAAGATTTGCGGAACAAAGTTATCTTTTGTGTTTGTAATACGAGCATTTTAATATTATACAACACCCGTCCGTTTCCCTGAGCGTAAAAAAAATTATGAGCCCTATCACTGATGCTGGGTTCCTATAATCAACCATCCGTCATTCGTAGCAGAGAACATTAGCAACCAATTTAATAATAAGGAGAATTTCCATAAGGTGTTTGAACATTCAGTAATTAGACATTAAATTGTTTTAGCTTACGCTTCATTTTAGCTTACGCTTTGCGGATCAGGCATAAAGCGATTACGTCACTTACGACTTGCATCAACACCGGCAAAGCCGTTCTTGAGTTATAAGTTTGCTAGTTGACCTGCGCAGATTCGCCAGTGAATAGAATAACAAATAATCAATATAATCCTTATTATAAATTATTATACCCTGAATAAATTATTATACCTTGGCTGGGCTGAAATATATTATATATATTTCAGCCCAGCCAATGGGCTCCCCACTTGCCAGGCATCGGCAACCTGCGGCTCGCGAGTCACATGCGGCTCTTTGTATGTGCAGCTGCGGCTCTTTATTTCCTGCCGCAAATATTATTAATTTCACAAGAAAAAACCCAGATATTGCAGTAAAATGATAACCGGTAGGCTATCTAATTAATAACAAATATATATTATAAGAATTGTGAAACAGTACAATTGTTTAATATGCTTGATTCTACTATGATTGAATCGAATATATTGTAGTTTCAATTAATAATTATGACATGGAGATAACAAAAAATAAAATATTTATTTTAAAAGAAAATGATTAATTACATAAAATTTCAGCAACAAAAAAGACACTAAATCACGTTACAGTAAACGTAAATCTGAAAGTATTACGTTACACCGTGGTAAAAGGTCATATTGTGTTTGATATTTTCATAGAAATCACAGAGTACGTAACGTATTTATGACCACGACGTGATATCATTCAACACGCCATGACAGTCCAGCGCGTTTTAGCGCCAGAGCGATGGATGGAAATATGGTATGGATTTGAATAAGCATTCGATTGTGCTGTCAAATCCATACATTTACATATTTTTCTGTTCTACGAGTATTTCTAGCACTTGTCTTATTAGCCCTTTGAACACAAACTGTAAGCTGCTAACTAACTCTATAAACCATGAAGTTAAGAAGGTAAGATATCCGGCAAAAAGCTTGTGGTATGTGACATTCTTGTCACATTGTAACGCATCGGTAATATCTTTGGTGTCTTCAGGCGATGATGTCACTTTCATCACGAAAACTAGATACTTGTTTGCTACTGTTTTGAATCGTAAAACAAACGTTTTGATGCTAATAGATACTTTTATATCATAAGATAGCAAATAAGCAGATGGTTCTCATGATGAATAGTGTCACATGCATAAGTCTATCGGGTCCATTACCCTTCCAACCGGAACACGACAATAACAAGCAATGATGCCATTGCAGCAGGATAGGGAGGTGGTGTTTCCCAATACCCGAACGAGACGTTGCGGAACTTTACCACCTACTGATACAATAAATCCATGTTACATCAGACGGATAAATGAAACCTTGACAAGAAATAAGAATGAAGAAACTAGAACTTCTCAGACTGAACTTTCAAAATTACCGTATCAGGAGTAACTACGGAGCGAGGTTACTTAAGGAAGACTGATAAATTAGGTTGGGTTAATTCGTAGAGTCCCTAGAGTAAAATTATACGTAACTTACAAAGGCGTTTGGATACGTTCAACTAACATTTAGTTAAATTAAAGATAAGGCTTTAATGTTTATTTTAGCATTTACTAGTTGCTCGCGATTTGGTTCGCGTGACCCAAGACCATTACTTCCTTTTTGGTCGAGTGGTTAGCGATCATGGCTACGCAATGGACGGGGCTCGGGTTCGATCCCCGACGGGGACAAGCATTTATGTGATGAGCATAAATGTTTGTATTTCCGGGTTTGAGTGTTTATTAAACATATTCAAGTACTTATATATGTATTTCTTTGTATTAGCATTGTTGACTAACACACATAAAACAAGCAAATAATTTCCTTACTTTGGGGTTAGATCAATAAGTGTAATTTGACCCCTGAACATTTATTTATTAATATTTATTATTTTGCTTAGTAGGGATGAATGTAGCATGTGATGGTCTAAAAACATCTGCGCATTATTGTTTTTGAAATGAAACCGGTTTGTGGTACATTGGTTTCAAAGTTCATAACGGATATAGGTAAACACATTTTTTTTGTGTGTTATAAATATAGAAAAATAGATTGCAAATTATTTAAACATGTCTTCCCCCTTTTCAGTCAGGGCCCTCATGGAAAAATAGAACTTCTGCTATTCTGCCAGGCAGTTCTTAAAAGGCCAACAATTGGCTTAATGTCACTAACATGGCAGAGTACCGCAACGTTTCGTCCTTAACTCATTCCTACTGCAATGTTTATCACGTTCATGTTTCTGTTTAGGAAGGTAATGTGGCCAATAAACTACCATCTCGCTACACGGATTGTAACACACACCACAAACCACTACATAGTATAAAACAAAGTCGCTTTCTCTGTCTGTCCCTATGTATGCTTAAATCTTTAATACTACGCAACGGATTTCAATGCGGTTTTTTAATAGATAGATTCTTGAAGAAGATTTTAGTATATAAATGTTTCCGATATTCACACAGAAACAAAAGCTACGCGGGTGAAACCGCGGGCAGGTCGCTAGTATAATAATATAAGATTTGCGGAACAAAGTTATCTTTTGTGTTTGTAATACGAGCATTTTAATATTATACAACACCCGTCCGTTTCCCTGAGCGTAAAAAAAATTATGAGCCCTATCACTGATGCTGGGTTCCTATAATCAACCATCCGTCATTCGTAGCAGAGAACATTAGCAACCAATTTAATAATAAGGAGAATTTCCATAAGGTGTTTGAACATTCAGTAATTAGACATTAAATTGTTTTAGCTTACGCTTCATTTTAGCTTACGCTTTGCGGATCAGGCATAAAGCGATTACGTCACTTACGACTTGCATCAACACCGGCAAAGCCGTTCTTGAGTTATAAGTTTGCTAGTTGACCTGCGCAGATTCGCCAGTGAATAGAATAACAAATAATCAATATAATCCTTATTATAAATTATTATACCCTGAATAAATTATTATACCTTGGCTGGGCTGAAATATATTATATATATTTCAGCCCAGCCAATGGGCTCCCCACTTGCCAGGCATCGGCAACCTGCGGCTCGCGAGTCACATGCGGCTCTTTGTATGTGCAGCTGCGGCTCTTTATTTCCTGCCGCAAATATTATTAATTTCACAAGAAAAAACATTTAAAAATTTTCTACTGGAATAACCATGCAAACTGCAAAGCTATCGCTCCCCGTGTTGGTTCTGGTCTCCTTTGAAGAATAGACTAACTGTCGTTCTGCCAGGCAGGTCGTAAAAGGCAACCGATTGGCTATGCGAATCACTACCATCGTGGCTACTAGGTGGTAGAGTTCTGCATTGTCTCGCCCGGGTCTGGTACCACCGCCTTGCCTATTCCTACCGCAATAGCGTCAGTGCTTGTCGCTGTCGTGTTCCGGTTTGGCGGGTAGGGTAGCCGTAAACTTATGCATGTGGCATTAGACCTCGCCAAAATATAGCAGCGCACCATTAACACCTTTAGTGTCTATAGGCGATGGTTCACTCTTTCCATCAGGAGACCCATCTGCTTGTTTGCTATATTATGAAATAAAAAAAATAGGGAAACTTTGGATCAACTTAAAGTTTACATTATTAAACCTAATATTTTGATTTAAAATGCATTAGAAATACATTAAATTCATAAAACAAAGTTACACACACTACATTCACGTGACATACACGACACTATACAGACGGGTATACTGTTTTCTTCACGGCTAAAGTCATTTGTCAAACTTAAAAGAGATTTTGTTTGGTCTGTGGTCAAATTCCGATCACAGAACTATTTGTCAGAGCCGAGCCACACTGTTGGAAACAAGCTTCCAACATGGGTTAAGGGTGAGGCCTGTGGAGTTGAAAATATGATTTTTTGTTGCAAACAAGTGTTTACACTGTTGTAAATCGCCGGTTGGGAGGCTTGTTTCCAACAGTGTGGCTCGCGTTTCAAGATAGAAACCAAGCAGATGCCTCCCCTGATGCAAAGAGCGTATAGATACCAAGGATGGTAATGGTGCGTTGCTATCCGTGTGGCGGGATGGCAATGCCACATGCATAAGTCTACCGGCTACCTTCCCTCCAAACCGGAATACGATGATGACAAGCATTGACACTATTGCGGTAGGAATAGGTGTAAGGTGGCGGCACCAAATACACGGGCGAGTCGTTGCGAAACTACCAGCAAGTAGTCACGATGGTCGTGATACGTATCGCTAATCAGTCACCTTTTCAACCTACCTGGCAGAACGGCAGTTGGTGTATTCGTCAAAAGAGCCCAGACCAACACGGCGAAAAATTTTAAATGTGCTCCGTTCGCCTAAATGTCATAAAAAGGGGTACAAAGTTTTTGTTTTACGTATTAATATATACATTACATGATGGGCAGTAAAGGTCACATTGAACTTTAGTTTAGCCTTATTTTGCGTGACGTACGAATTGCGTGTTCCAAAATAACGACTTAATTTTATGAGAATAACTGACGAATGAGCTCAAAGAAAACAGTACGGTTGCTAACAAACAAACACTTTTATTTGGTCATTACTGAACCTAAATCTGGTTGTACAATAATGATGATACAATCATGCTGTATATATGTATAACTGCATATACTAGCTGACAGACGTTACCCTGTTGCCATTACCGCGTTTGTATCACTACATAGTATAAAACAAAGTCGCTTTCTCTGTCTGTCCCTATGTATGCTTAAATCTTTAAAACTACGCAACGGAATTTGATGTGGTTTTTTTTAATAGATAGATTGATTCTTGAGGAAGGTTGTAGTATATAAACCTTTCCGATATTCCCACGGGAACAAAGGCTACGCGGGTGAAACCGCGGGCAGGTCGCTAGTATATTAAAACAGCGACATGTTGCGGCATCATCTAGTAGCGAGTTACAAAAATGAGGAAGAAAACACAAATAATAATAATCTTTATTTTCATTAATAAGTCTCAATTTACACAAGTTGTGAATACAGTATTTGCTTACAATTAATTTATGCTATTTTATATATGGCTTATATTATACATATAGTGTGCGACGTGTCTCGCAGTACCTACACTAAAAATACTTTTATCCCGGAAAAATACGTCGTTCAACGTATTTATTGAAATATTTTGCCTCTTGATTTCATTGGGATTATTGCTGAAAACAGCCGGCAATATTCCCAAAGTTGCCATTACTGCCACGAATGTTTCTAAACTTGCCGGTAACATTGGCAAGAAACGTGTAAATAGAGAACGATATTTTTCTTACAACACCGTTTATTCTGATACAAAAAACGGCCTGCAGGAGGTAGTTTTAAAGATCTTCTATAATATACAAACGAAAAACTAGGTTTGTAAATTTATTTTGTTACTGATATACTAAAGAAAAGAAATAAGCGATCTATTACATTTCATCGGTGATGAAGTCACGTCTGTTATAAAAAAACATCGATTTATTTTATTAATTTCTTACAGTGAACTCCTATTATACGCAAGAAAGTATATATGACATATCTATATACATAAAGTATATATACATATCTATATACATATGTATTTAATTTAATACATATGTATGAAAGAGTCAAATCTTGCAGACAATTTGACGTACAACGAATTTTTCATTGTCCATTTTTCTTTATGTAATGCTGTTAGTTGCAACTTGTAGCTTGCAGCCAACATTATTTTAGCCAGCATTATATAATTATTTGGTGAATCCCGCGGGAACAACTCATTTTTCCGGAATAAAGAGTAGCTATTCTGGTTCTTCATCTATCTGTCCATCCAATCCATTCGTAGTTCTGACATGATTGAGTAACAGACATCCATTTTTCCAACCATTCATCCAAATATCCATACTTTCACGTTTATTATATTAATATAGAGTAGATGCACCGTTGCATAAAGTTCCCAGTGTTATACTATAACTTTATCTTCACATATTATCATACTAGCTGTGCCCGCGACTTCGTTCGCGTGGTAAAAATTCTAAAATAAAAACCTGCATAGTTCCCGTTCCCGTGGGATTTCCGGGATAAGAACTATCCTATGGGTCTCAAACTATATTTGTACCAAATTTTATCCAAATCGGTTCAGCGGTTTAGCCGTTTAGCGGTTTAGCTCATACTAACATATATATATATATATATATATATATATATATATATATATATATATATATATATATATATATATATATATATATATATATATATATATATATATATATATATATAAATATATATATATATATATATGTTAGTATGAATTAATTTTACATATACGACAGGCTTACTATAAACAAATTTAATTACGAGTACAAATTACATTAATTCATTTTCATAAGTCATCCAAATAGCTTTTAATAAAAATTTCATCCCCTATTTCAGCCCTCCAGGGACTGATTTTTGAAAAAAATAAGCCTATGTTTGACCCCGGATCTTCCATGCCAAATTTCATGAAAATCGGTCCAGCGGTTTAGCCGTGAAAGCGTAACAAAAAGACAGACTTTCGCATTTATAATATTACTAGCTGACCCGCGCAGCTTCGCCCGCGAGTATATTAGTAACTCGTCCAAATAGCTTTTAATAAAAATTTCATCCCCTATTTCAGCCCTCCAGGGGCTGATTTTTGAAAAAAAAAATAGCCCATGTTTGACCCCGAATCTTCAACTATATCCATGCCAAATTTCATGAAAATCAGTCCAGCGATTTTGCCGTGAAAACGTAACAGACAGACAGACAGACAGACTTTCGCATTTATAATATTAGTATGGAAGTATGGATTTCTCAAATAGTATTTATAATTATACATTTACTCATATATTTAAAAATGTAACTGAAATAGTGAAAAACTAAAACGAATGCTCCGCAATGTAAACTTGTACTCATTAAATCTGCTCATTCTTCCAGCAAGGAAACCTTTTTCTACCCTATTTACATAGTAAATTACTCGAAAGGTAAATTAATGGAAATTTAGTCAAGTTCATTTTTGTACATTGGGTTTTATTAAGAATGATCATCCACGGGTTCGATAATTTTATGATGAATGAATTTGTCTGGATTTATGTTTGCGTGTAAAGATTTTTTGACTACTTGTGTATAATATTAATTGTCCGTGTGCGTACGTGAATGCACGTAACTGAATGATTAAATCCTCTCATGTGTGTCTGCGTGCTCTATTTAAAATTTTAACTCCAATTCTAAATTTCTAATTGAAAGGTAGAAATCCTAATATAACTTAGGTTCATATTTCACTTAGGTTCATTATTCTTCTATTTTAAACACTTGTACTCTGTGTAAAAGAGTACAAGAGTTTAAAATAAAATAAAATAATAATTATGACGGAGTTTCACTAAGTGCCGACGATGGAGAGTATAAATTACACTAACGGGCTGTTCATAAATTATGTAAGGCGTTCCGGGGAGGGGGGTGTTGACTGAATATTATAAATTCTTACTATGGGGGGGGAGGGCAGAGAATCCAAAATTACGTAAGATTTGAAATTGAAAATTCTACCACTTTCGCGATAAAAAATGGCTTTATTATTTTTATTACAGTTACAGTTATATTTATACATAATAACTGTAACTAATAATAACTGTAACTAGTTATTATGAGTTACAGTTATTATTTATTATAGTTAGTAATATTTATAGTACTACGATTGCAATAAAGTCTATTTTCAGAATAAATGGAGTTATATTTTATCAATTTATTCTTTTCTTAAGAAAATTTAAGCGGTAGGGGGGACTAGTCGTAATCTTTTGATGTCTTACATTAGGGGGAGAGGGGGTCCAATTAGCCCTCAAAACCTCTTACGTAATTTATGAATGGCCAAATATATAATTTGCGCTAAAGTATTTAAATACTTTTTCAATTTATTTAACCCTATTAAAACTCATTTAAAAATTATTTTTTTAGTATAGGGCAAGCGAACCTTAAAGTCTATCTCTGCCGGAACGAACACGCTGCTGTGGCACACAGCGAACACATATGCATGATATAATTACGTTCGTTGCTTACTCGTCAAAGACAAGTGTCCACGTCAGTTTGGTCGAAGCCTTATAACTTAAATCCTTAGGTAACAATACAAGTAATTAAAAATTATATAAAATTTTAATTAAAAGAGACAACTAGTATTCGCAAGCATAATAGGAACAAAACTGTACGTAATTATTCAAAACTCAATTCAGCAGACCAGTGTCGAGTATTTTTTCACAGTTATCTACAATAAACCAACACTCATTTAACAGTTTCATTGTGATGTGGAAAGCTAAAAGGAAAACCCAACAAATCCACAAAATCCAATTCATCTGTGGACTCAGTTGAGCGATTAATCCTTTGACGAATCTTCGGTTAGGGTTGCCTACCGTACACTTAATAAATGTAAGAAATGTTAGTTGCATGTAAACTAGGGTAAAAACTAGGTCAAAGGTTTCTAGAATTTCAAGGTTACATCACACATGCCCACAAAATTATTAAAAAATATTTCTATTTGAAGTAATGGTGAGAATCACGATAATCGATATTTTTACTAATTTGAACACGAGTACTGCACAGTGCACAGTTCTGCAACTACTCGCTAGGGCACCGCATGTAATTTGCAATAACAGGGGCCAAAAGCTTTAAGTGATCTTATGAAATACAGGGTTGTTAGCATGTAAGCACCAGTTACCGGGCTGCTACTGAGATTTTTCTAAAAAGAAATAATAACAATTTATTTGATCCGGAAGTCCAACCTAGAACGTCAAATTTTAAGATTAACAGGCAAACCGCTAGACCGAACAGTTAATTTACCGCATTTACTAACAGTATAAGAAAAAAATAATAATAATAATAAAAAAAATAATAAAAAATATTAAAAAAAAACGCATTCCATCGTCATTTTAAAAGTAGGATGGGTAGAAGATGTGAATGAGTGATTTTGCTCATGGCAGCGGTTTGTATAAACTGACCGAAGTATTGAGTTTCATAAATGAATCAAAATTTATACATATAACAAAATCGTATGAAAGTCAAAACTGTACATTGAATATTTTTTTTAAAAGAATACTTGGGGCGTATCTACAATCGATATCCAACCACCAAAATTTTAACCAAAATTTTGGTTTTTAGAATTTTTGTCTGTTTGTCTGTATGTATGTCCGGGGTAAACTCAAAAAGTACTGCATGGATTTACTTCAAATTTTGCATGAATATTAATAATAGGTCGGGTCAACATATAGGAAGTCCGCGCGGACGAAGTCGTGGGCTACAGCTGCTATATAATATATTATAACGCTGGTTCCTTTATGCAGTGAGTTGAGAAAAACATAAGATTAAAACACTAGCTGTGCCCGCGACTTTGCCCGCGCGGTACAATTTCTAAAAAAAAAATAGGCAAGTATCTCTTTATAACCATGGTTTGAAAAGACAGACAGTCCCGGGGTTTTACCCGCATAATTCCCGTTACCGTCGGATTTCCGGGTTAAAAACTTACCTATGTGCTTTCTCGGATCTCAAACTATCTTTTTGCCACATTTGAGGAAGTGACAGACAGAGTTACTCTCGCAATTATAATATTAGTATGGACGTGGTTGGTGACCCCCAATTATGCATTTACTGATATGAAAGACTTCATAAAAAAGAAAATCCCCATAATGATAATAAGCCAGACAGGCCATAAGACCAACGAGGTAGTCTATTTTGTAAAATAATAAAACACCGCTATATGCCCACACTACTGAAGATTTAGACAGATGTTTAATTGGCGCACCAAAATAACCAATATTATTAAAGTTTCATGATGTGCCATCTTATCGATATATCGGTGACGTAAATTATGTTTTCAAAAACCTTTAAAATTTATTCATAACGAATTTTACGAATCTCATGCTGAATTCTAACCCACGACCTCATTCATAACTAAGTCGGTACCTACAGGTTCCTGTATTTTGTAATGGCAGAAACATTTATATGAAGCAAGACTCCTTATTTCGGGGTTATATGCTACACGGACAAAAGCATCCGACCGACATCAGCTATAGCACGTTACAGCTATGCATTAAGTCTAGTGCGGTTTTACATATATTAGAAGATAAAATACGAATTAGTCTTGTGTAGCTCTTTGCAAAAACGACTCTCGGAGTCGTTTCTTTATAGTGATACAGTGATTCACATCAGTGTGCTAAGTGTGAGTTTCTCAAATGCGTTCGAATAACTTTACCATCGCGTTAATCGAATAAACTCTTTGATTAACGAGTATCGAGAAGCTGCGAGTGTGAGTCGCGATTTAGCCAAACCACCGGTCGGCGTCCACTCATCGTGAATGGCGAACATTTGTTTCGTAATGTTGGTTGTACGTTAGCATCGAATGAATAACCAAACATTTTCAGAAGTACACAATTCTTGAGTGTCTATATCTAAAAAAGTAGTGTTTTAAACTTATACGGATTACTACCAAACAAAATATTATTGTATTTTTGATTCGATTGTGACTGTCTTGAGAATAAATAAATTACATACTCTTTGTTGAAAATCTTGAGATTATTCATAGTGAAAATTAAAAATGAAGACGGGAGCATCAACATTTGGATTAATGGCGTTTATGAAGGAGTAAACATATTTTAGTTGTTTAGCCTTTTAGGTTATATTGTTCTGTGTTGTTCAGCTTAGCTTAGCAAGGATTATAATTCTCTGCATAACCATTTATACATCTAACGTCAACAAAGAAACGTGTGAAAAAGATATTTGTGATGGGCAAAGACAAGTGAAAAAGTTATGATGAACAAAATACATATGAAACGAGAGAAATCTTTAAACGCGTTTAAGATCTTCGTGTCAAAACACAAGTTGAATCAAGCAATTAGCAAGGATTATAGTTCTCTGCATATCCATTTATACATCTAACGTCAACAAAGAAACGTGTGTAAAAGATATTTGTGATGGGCAAAGACAAGTGAAAAAGTTATGATGGAAAAAATACATATAAAACGAGAGAAATCTTAAAACGCGTTTAAGATCTTCGTGTCAAAACACAAGTTGAATATCTACACGAACGAGTTATGGCCAGATGGTATAAAGTTCAGGCGTTTTGTACATTTCAATGCGTTCAAAAGCAATGGTGTCTCCAGCTGGGACACGCAGTGTGAACAAATACCAACTGATAATGGATCAAACCAAACCTAGTATATTTATTAGCTTTAATTGCAAAAAATGTGAAACGCAGTGGCATTTATGTGTGTGTCAAAACACTATGTAATCTGGTGTATGCAGTGGCACTGTAGGAGACCTGGCTTCTGCCCAACGACCTGCCTCTCCTTGGTGCCTTGGTGGCATCGATGCAGCGGTCAGCTACACAGGGAAATCGGCTGTTGATCTAACAACAGGTGTACTTCACGGTAGATCTCATGGCGGTGTGGCACTATTGTGGCAGAGAAATGTGTTTAGTGAAGTTTCAGTGTTAAATTGTGAAAGTGAGCATATAACAACTATAAAAGCAATTACTAAGGACATGCAGAAGATCTTGATTGCATCTGTGTATATGCCTACCGATCAGCCTGATAATTTGTCAATATTTGTTCAGTGCCTGGGCTAATTAAATGCAATCATTGAAGACAGTGACATTGAAACAGTGTATATATTAGGGCAATGTTTCTTAACCTGTGGTCCATGGACCCCTGAGGGTCTGCGAGTATATTTGAATAAATATATAAATGCCAATGTTTTTTTATCAAAAGGGCCCTTGATACTGTGCTTGGTTTTCTAGGGGTCAGCGGACTAAAAAAGGTTATGAAACGTTGTATTAGGGGATTACAACGCACACCAAGGTGCATCATTTTGCAATGAGTTATTTAATTTTTGTAATAAGGGCAGTGGCCGTGTGGAGACATGTTAAGGCTTGGTATAGCTTCAGATACTCATACCTATGTTAGTGAGGCTCAGGGGTGTAAAAGGTGGTTGGATCACTGTGTGGTTAATACATCTGCTTGCTACACTATCTTAAATATACATGTCCTATACAACATACTGATCTACCACTATCCGATTTAGATAGAATGTAACTTAGATTTAATAAGAAATACAATAGAATTAAGTGACTATCACTACAAAAATAATGTTATATGGGGTATAAAAAATAATGATGAAATAAATATAGTTAATTATGTAATAACAAATTAACATTGATAGGTTTTCCTTTAGAATTATGTGATTGTGCATATGAAATGTGTAACATGTTAGGTCACAGGTATATAATATATAAATTATTATACCAAAATGTTATATAATGTTCTGGTATAATTAATGTATTACTTATATGCCTGTAATAGATAAGTTATACGAGATATAAATATATAAATATTTAAGGGACAAATTACACTTACTGTACTAACCCCTAAGTAAGCAAATTATTTGCTTGTGTTATGGGTGTTAGTCAATGGTAAGTACTAATACATAGAAATACATACCTATATCAATACTGGAATATATTTGAAAACACCCAAACCCAATACAAATATTTATGTTCATCACACAAATGCTTGTTCACGCGGGGGATCGAATCCGAGCCCCGTCAATTGCGTAGTCAGGGTCGCTATCCACTCGACCAACTGAGTGGTTAAGATACTATACAATAATGTATTTAGAGTTCTGTTGCGGCTGTCATGGTGTTGCAGTGCCCCTGGCATGTTTGCAGATGCCCATGTTGAGGATTTCTATGCTATAATGTGGAAGAAAACTACGACTAGGTACCATCTCACATTTGTGACAGAGTAACAACAGGATTCTAAATATGATAAACAGTAGAATCCTTTATGGACAGGTTTATGTGTCTGCATGGGTGCTTATTACTGACACACACACCACAGTAAATTATTTTGAAACACATTTTATATTTAAAGTTTAAATATATGTGAATTTTTTTAAATACTATTTACTAACATAGTTTATAAGAAAATATGTTACTAACATTAAAGGCTTCAAGTGCTTGAAATAAATGATTTTTAATTAATTTTTAGACATTTTTTTAAATCTTAAGATAGCAAACAAGTAAATGGGTGCCGTGATGGAGAGTCAACCATCGCCTATAAACACCAAAAATGTTAATGGTGCCTTGCTATCTTGTGGCGAGGTCTAATGCCACATGCATAAGTTTACCGGCTACCTTACCCTCCAAACCGGAACATGACAGCGACAAGCACTGACGCTATTGCGACAGGAATAGGCAAGGAGGTGGTATCAGACCCAGGCAAGACAATACAGAACTCTACCACCTAGTAAATTAATTAAACCTCTCTTATTATTTTCAAAACATACAAAAATCTATCAATTTTATTACAAATGGAATAAATGTGCGCTTTCCAATTGCAATGTTTGTCAATTAATTTTCCTAGAAATCAGAATTCAATGAAAACGCTATTGTGTCAGGAACAGATAAGGCAGTGAGTGGTACCAGACCCGGGCGAGATAATGCAGAACTCTACCACATAATAGCCCATGATGGTAGTGACTTGTATAGCCAATCGGTCACCTTTTACGACCTGTCTGACAGAAAGGCAGTTGACCTATTCTTTAAAGGAGCCCGAGATCAACACGGGGATTTTTATTTATGCGATAGCCGTCACTGAATTGTTTTTCTGCGAGGTCTAGCACCGCATCAAGTGATGGTCCACTGCTTGCATTGCTCCAACCAGTGCTGGGACATGCAGTGTGAACAAATACTAACTGATAATGGATCAAACCAAACCTAGTATATTTATTAGCTTTAATTGCAAAAACGTGAAACGCAGTGTTCAGTGTGTCAAAACACTATGTAATTTGGTGTATGCAGTGGCACTGTAGGAGACCTGACTTCTGCCCCACGACCTGCCTCTTCTTGGTGGCATTGATGCAGCGATCAGCTACACAAGGAAATCAGCTGTCGATCTAACAACAGGTGTACATCACGGTAGATCTCACGGCGGTGTGGCACTATTGTGGCAGAGAAATGTGTTTAGTGAAGTTTCAGTGTTAAATTATGAAAGTGAGCGTATAACAACTATAAAAGCAATTACTCTAGGGACATGCCGAACATCTTGATTGCATCTGTGTATATGGCTACAGATCAGCCTGATAATTTGTCAATATTTGTTCAGTGCCTGGGCCAATTAAATGCAATCATTGAAGACAGTGACATTAAAACAGTGTATATGTTAGGGGATTACAACGCACACCAGGGTGCATCATTTTGCAATGAGTTATTTAATTTTTGTAATAAAGGCAGTGGCTGTGTAGAGACATTTTAAGGCTTGGTATAGCTTCAGACACTCATACCTATGTTAGTGAGGCTCAGGGGTATAAAAGGTGGTTGGATCACTGTGTGGTTAATACATTTGTTTGGCACACTATCTTAAATGTACATGTCCTATACACATGTTGAGGATTTCTATGCTATAATGTGGAAGAAAACTGCGACTACCATCTCACATTTGCGACAGAATAACAACAGGTTTCTAAATATGATAAACAGTAGAATGCTCAACAATTACTGGCACACACACCACAGTAAATTATTTTGAAACACATTTTATATGTAGTTTTTATATATGTGATTTATTTAAAATATTATTTAGTATTTACTAACATAGTTTATAAGAAAATATGTTACTAACATTAAAGGCTTCAAGTGCTTGAAATAAATGATTTTTATTTTACTTTTACACATTTTTTTACATCATAAGATAGCAAACAAGCAAATGGGTGTCATGATGGAGAGTCAACTACCGCCTATAAACACCAAAGATGTTAATGGTGCTTTGATATTGTAGCGAGGTCTAATGCCACATGCATAAGTTTACCGGGTACCTTACCCTCCAAATCGGAACACGACAATGACAAGCATTGACGCTATTGTGTCAGGAATAGATAAGACGGTGGTACCAGACCCGGGCAAGACAATGCATATCTACCACATAATAGCCCATGATGGTAGTGACTTGTATAGCCAATCGGTCACCTTTTACGACCTGTCTGATAGAACGGCAGTTGACCTTCTTCAAAGGAGCCCGGGATCAACACGGGGATTTTTTATTTATGCGATAGCCGTCACTGAATTGTTTCTCTGTGAGGTCCAGCAGCGCATCAAATGATGGTTGAAAGCTTGCATTGCTCCAACCAGTATAACCTCTGTCTGTGCCACTGCAAACATTGTCTAAGCGAAAAAGAGGCACCAACTATGATTTTTGTCAAATTTATAAATTAAATTTTTTACACATTGTAAAATTTTCTTCTTTTTTTACGTTCTCACTACGATAAACCCAAGTGATAACTTTACTTCGGCGTAAGCGTACCATTCACCAATGTTAGTGACTCGAAACGTCAAAATTGCATCTCACACTAACCTTCCACTTGAACCCACCAATCACATGCGTTAACGCTCTCGCTATCGAATACAAAATGGCCGTCAATGGCCGTATTCGACAGGGAACAAGTAAACATAAATCTCGCACTTGCATGTTTTGTTTCTCACGTTTACCACTAGGTGGCGCTGTACAAATCACATACAAATTCCTAGTAAACTCGAAACGCGCTTACGATCGAATGTGAAAAGAAAAACTCACACTTAGCACTCAGATATAGCTTACTATATCTGATTCGAATCACTGTATCACCAACATTCGTATCATTTGGAACATTGGATCTTTAAACGCGGCAGACAGTAAACTGTTCAGCTCTCGCGACTCATACGCGGAAGAGCGGGACAACTATTATGAAAATTTCGTAAGACAATGTGAGATGGTTAATTTGTGAAGCTTTCGATTTGATTTGTGTCGCGTGTCTTCATCATTGTTTTTCACTTAGTTGGATTTTGGCAAACATTTTATTTTATGATCTGTATGAAACTAAATATATTTTAAATTAAAAATAAATAATAATATAAATAATTTCTGAAATAACTGTCAGCCCTAAACTTAAAAAGTAAGAAGGGAAATCAATAAACCTATTTCGAATAATTTAGTATTTAATTAATTGTAATAATTGTCATGTAATATGATAATAACACATCGATTTTTTTCGTAACAACAATTTCGATCATTTATATCTACACATCAAGTGACAAAGACAGCCTTCAGAATTAGAAATCTGATGACCCAAATGATACGTTTTACTGATAAATATCCCCGGACTGATCCAGATACTAATGATCCAATCCTATTTTAGATAAACTTTTCCCACCTCTAATACGAATGGGAGAAATAAAGTGAGAAAAAAAATAACAACTTGTGTAGCGAAGCGTGTGCTACGTGATACATTTTAATTACCATTCCTTCATTGCGCTTGCTATTTAACAGTACATACATTACAAATAGTTTGGAAAATCCAAAAGTGGACGCCCCAAAAAATTACTTTTAGTATGTAATTTATATTAATAATATTGTAAATGTGATAGTTTTGATGTTTGAATGGATGTTAGTTACTCAATCACGCCAAAATTACTTAACGAATTTGGATAAAATTTAGCATACAGATAGACGATGAACTACTAGACGATGAAAGACGGCACATAATTATACATAGCAAAAGGAGATACGTTTATACCGAATTATCTATTTCACCTCACGTTTTTCTTGCTTAAGGCAATATCCCTATGTGTAACAAAGCTTTGGTAACCCTGAATCGGTCTCCTCTATCATATGTCTAGCAGTCTAGCGCGGGTTATTGCACTCGCTGAATCACCCACAGACCACATCGATTCTTACGCGAAAATACACTTTACACTTCAACTGCTGTTTCGTTTTTTTTATTGACACTCGGCGCCCACGGCTTTACCACTTTTGAATGAATGTTTATTCTGAATGAATATTATTTATGGTCAATACGGTCAAAACAAAAAATAACAGAAAATATACTAGTTCCCATTCTGTGATCAGAGGTATGTAGTGACCACAGTTTTTTGTGAATGCCTTTTCACTGGATAAAAACTAACTTATTTTATCCTACTACTTACTTAATTGCCTCTGTGGTCTAGTGGTCCGGTGTCGGTGTTGACCACATGAGCCCCGGGTTCGTTTCCGGGTCGAACAATTCAAAAGTGTGTTTTTTCAGTTTTCTGATAAAAATAACATTGGCGATAGGTTTGCCACCTGATACGGGCGTAAAGATACTTTCGTGCACACCGCACCGGAGGCCCAAACTCAGGGGGCCCTGAACCACCTTTGCTACGTTCACAACAAATATTATTATTTTTTATGTTTAACTTCCGCTTTTCTCTTAATTGCATCTTGCAGTAACTAAATAAGAAGTTAATGATAAAATAGTTTTGCATCTACAAGTTGTTAAGTTTAGTTTAAACAGGGCCCATATTTAATTTTTGCCCCAGGGCCCTTGCTTGCCTACCCATCAGGATTGCGTAACTGTCGTCTATGTATACACTTCATTTTTAAAAGTGTTGCTATTTATGTAACGTAAACAAAAGCCCGCCTTTACCAGCTATAGTTGTCTCTTAAAACCGGAACAAAAAAGTAAGATGGAATGATGCTATTGCGTCAGGAATGTGTGGGCGGTGGTACTTAACGCTGGTGACACATTGCACAACTCAAACAGCGAATAGAAAACGAGCAGATGGTTTTCCTGATGGATAAAAATAACCATCGCCTATAGAAACTAAAGATGTTAATGGTACCTACTACCTAGCTTTTACCGTGTGGCGTGGTTAGAATGCCACTTGCATTAGTTTACCGGCTACCCTCCAAACTGGACAAGACCGACGCTATTGTGGTAGAAATATGTAAAGCTGTGGGATGAAAACCCGGTTGAGACGTTGCAGAATTGTACAGTCTAATAAGTATTCACGATACCATTTCCTCGTGTTGGTTCCGGGCTCCTTTGAAGAATATACCAACTGCTGTTCTGTCAGCTCGTAAAAGGCGACCGATTGGCTATCGAGTCACTGCCATCGTGACTACTAGGTGGTAGAATTCTGCATTGTCTCGCCCGGGTCTGGTACCACCGCCTTACCTATTCCTGCTGCAATAGCGTCAGTGCTTGTTACTGTCGTGTTCCGGTTTGGAGGGTAAGGTAGCCGGTAAACTTATGCATGTGGCATTAGACCTCGCCACAAGATAGCAACGCACCATTAACATTTTGGTGTCTATAGGCGATGGTTGACTCTTTTCATCAGGAGACCCATCTGCTTGTTTGCTATCTTATAATATTTAAAAAAATGGCCCCACTTTATCTATTCTTCAAAAAAAAGGATGAGACCAAAGCGGGAAAATGGTAGTGACACGTTAGCCAATCGTTTGCTTTTATAAATCGCTTGGCAGAAAGGCAGATGATCTAATCATAAAAGATCGTTGGATTGAACCTACATCGTGAATACCAGGCATATATGCTTAAAAAAGTAAAAAAAACTATGCATAATAGTCAGCATAGTTGCTTAAAAATTGGTTATTTCTCATGTTACAGTAATATCCTAAAAATACCTACCCATATTTGTACTATTATATAATCTGTGCCCATATTCAAATTTCAGATGAAGTTTGGCAAGTCATTTACTTAGAAAGAAAGAAAGAAAGAAAGAAAATATTTATTTGCAAGAATATGGGTGTTACAATGTGTTAAAAATAAATTAAGGTACCAACATATTCTACCAATATATGGTGTGCAAATATTTAAAAAAATATCATTACATAATATTACATTTAAAACTATAAATTGTATCGATTTTTTAGAATTACTACCGGATCGGAACGCGGCCACACACTGAGAAGATCCGGCGGAAGAAACTCAGCGGGCTAGTCTTTTTTCTCTATTTTATGTTCTTGTTATAAATATACAAAGATGATTCCATATTACAAAGTTATTTTTATTATTAAAAGTTTCATGTTTTGAATATTTTTTTATAATTTACAAAATTTTCACCATTTACAAAATTTTACTACATTGAAATTTTTTTAAGGACTATTCAACAAACTTATATTTCTATCCATTAACATTTAATTTTATCGGCTAAAATTCTTTAATATAATAATAAGTTTTATCTAACAGCAAATCAAACAACTTTTTTGCAAAATTTATTTATAGGCAATGTTTTAAGACTATCAGGAATATGATTGTATATAATAATAGACATACAATACACATTTTTTGTAAAAATATTTAATTTTTGGTTAGGCACATATAATTTCTTACTATTCCTAAAATATGAAATACCAGTGACTTCAGCATTTGTTTTGAATAACCTTTGGTGCTTTTTTACAAATACACATACCTCTAAAATATACAAACATGGTAAGGGAAGTACCTTAAGAGACTTGAAAAGTGGTTTACAGGAATGTAACTGATAACACCACATATTGCTCGAATACATTTCTTTTGGACTCTAAAAATTCGTACCAATTCAACAGAATTTCCCCAAATAGGAATTCCATATTGTAAATTAGAAGAGACACATCCATGATATGCTAATAGGGAGGCGTTTGCGTTTCTTATTTCTCTTAGTCTTCTCAAGACATAGACAAATCTATCAATCTTATTACATAGAGATTCAATGTGTGCTTTCCAATTACAATATTTGTCGATAATTATTCCTAAAAAGTTTGTATAATCTACATCATCTATATTTACTTTATTTAAAAATATATTTGTGTTTTTAGTAATATTACTGTGGTAGTTCTGAAATTCAACTAATTTTGTTTTAGTTACATTAACTTTTAAATTATTATTAATTAACTAGTCCCAAACTTGGAATAAGGTTTCGGTTGTTTCATTATGTTGGAAATGCCCACGAGCGGTTTCAGGTGGCCTGTTGGCTACTTATTCCATTGTTTGCTAATCCTGCTAAATCCTATAGAGTTCGAAAATAATTTTCAAATGTTTTTCCGTTAGAAATTATTTTTTAAGCAAATGTATGTTGTATTAACTGCCCAGACGAGTGGTTAGCGACCCAGGACATACTAGTTAATCTTAGCTTCAATCATAAAATCTATAATGTAAAACTAAATATAAAAAATATACATCGGTGCGGTCATTGTAATTGTAGCAATCGATTAATTATTTTTAGAGCTCGGAAATAACGACGCTCTTCGTTTTGCGTCATAGTTAAAAATAATACGTTTACCTGTTTTTCTGACTGCCTCATGGTCTAGGCCTTAGCGGGTCAAATTATGAGATCCCAAGTTCGATTCCCAGGTCGGCCAAAAGTGTTATTGAGGTTTTTTCTAGATTTCTCTCCAAAACCTTAAAATTTAGTAGCAGCTAGGAGGCTGGCGTGTGCTCTCTTACCACTTTTCGTGTCTCGGATGAGCTCTTAAAACTGTCGGTCACGGTTATCGCTAGAAATAGTCGATAATCGTTATCAGGTCAGTGAAATGCGGCGATGGGGATCACCACACGCTAATCGACAAAACGGTGAATCGTGGTGAACAAATAACGATCTGCCTACCTTGCAAGAGAACCGGGCGTGATGATACTGTACCTCTTTTTCCTGCACTCTCCAGCTTTTTCCTAAGCTAAGTCGTGAGAAAAAACCTACAGAAAGTAGAGTAACTAATTATCAAAATTTGAGTCCAGTTTTAACTTAAATTTCAATTACGAGTATAAAATCAATGTCAATATATGTATAATAAAATCGTAGGAAAGTCAAAACTGTACATTAAATATTTTTTTAAAAGAATACTTGGGGCGTGATCTACAATCGATATCGAAGCCAAAAATATAGTTTTTGAATTTTTTGTCTGTTTGTCTGTATGTATGTCCGGGGTAAACTCAAAAAGTACTGCATGGATTTACTTCAAATTTTGCATGAATATTACTAATAGGTCAGGTCAACATATAGGCTACATATTGTTACGTACTCGGGTTCGCAATTGTAGGAAAACACCACTTATATTAAATCCGTGTATTTACACAATACAACACAACATAATACTAAAATACACTCTACTTGCTAGTCACTCACTATACTATCACTGAACTTAGAACACTACACAATAAAACACTTCTCACTTCGTACTGTTCACTTGATGTATCGCTCTCGATCGCTTGATAAAAACTGACTGCTTTGTGTTTGTCAACATCTCTGTATTTATAGGCAGGGGAAAGTCCTAGCTGGATCCAGAAAAATCTAAATGTATCGGGAAACAATGAATCACTTCTTATCGTAAACATGTTATGAGTCATAAATCCTAGTACACGCTACTTTCAACCTTATGCCATATCCCACAAAGTCCATTATGGCATAGCACCGGTCAACTATTTGTTTGTCAATAGGAGTAGCTATCTCTTTCTTTTATTTCTAGATAATTAGCGCGCGCGCTCCAATTCTACACGCTTCTAGATTATTCGTAACAATATTATCACGCTATCACCTACGGGGGAGGAGCTGTGCGGAGTAAACGAAGTCCGCGCGGATGAAGTCGTGGGCAACAACAGCTAGGCTATATTGTAGCTAAACAATCATTTATGCAATGGTGTGTTGATTATCAAATTGAATATTTTTGGGGCTCAGACCACAAAACTCTTAATTTTGAAGGTTTCTCTGTGTTGGTTCGGACTCCTTTGAAGGATATACCATCTGCCGTTCTGCCGATAAAATAACGATTTGCTATGCGAGCATCTACGATCGTGGCTACTAGGTGGTAGATTTCTGCCTTGTCTCGCCCGGATCTTGTGCCACCTGCCTTACCTATTTCAGTCGGAATAGCATCCGTACTTGACACTGTCGTGTTCCGGTTTTCATGGAGAGTAAAACTTGTAATTATGGCACTAAGACCCCGCCACAAGGATAACAATGCACCATTTACATCTTTGGTTATAGGAGATGGTAGTTTCTTTTTATTAGAAGAGTAATCTGCTTATTTGTTATCTTAATATGATATTAAAAAAAACAAATGTTTCTTTTTTATAATAATAGTATTCGTACAGACAACATTTTCAGTTGTTCTAAAAATAGATTCTCATGTTCGCCATTTGTCTCATCATGGGACTTAATATTTTTGGATTATCATGGTTGCATAGTAGTCTCTGCCTACCTCCTCAAAGGTTATGACCACAACGGTATGTAAGATGTATTTTTATGTGCGTGTGCGTGCATGTGTGTGTGAGAGTTTTATTATGTTTTACCGAAATATAGTAGTACTCGCTGACCCGCGTAGCTTCGCTCGCGAGTAGATTAACATGTTGTCAAGATAGCTTTTCATACGAATTTCATCCCCTATTTCAACCCTTTTGAGGGTTGACTTTTGAAAAAAAATAGCTTATGTTTGACCCCAGCTCTTCAACTACTTCCATGCAAAATTTCATGAAAATCTGTCTAGCGGTTTACTCGTGAAAGCGTAACAGATAGACAGAGACAGACTTTCGTATTTATAATATTAGTATGGATTTAATGCATGTTTGTAGGATTGTAACGAACGTAAGTAGTTTTTACAATGGCTTTTACAATCGGAAACAGCGGGAAGTTTCTACGCATGCGTACGGCGAACAGCTGGGGCCGCCATATTGCCCTTATGCTAATCACATGCTCGAGTTTTACTACGATACTAGACTTTTTCACTTATGCTGCTATTGTATTCTATACTTTATATAATACTAGCTGTTGCCCACGACTTCATCCGCGCGGACTTCGTTTACTCCGCACAGCTCCTCCCCCGTAGGAGATAGCGTGATGATATGTAGCCTATATGTTGACCCGACCTATAAGTAATATTCATGCAAAATTTGAAGTAAATCCATGCAGTACTTTTTGAGTTTACCCCGGACATACATACAGACAAACAGACAAACAGACAAAAATTCTAAATACTATATTTTTGCTTCGATATCGATTGTAGAACACGCCCCAAGTATTCTTTTAAAAAAATATTCAATGTACAGTTTTGACTTTCCTACGATTTTATAATATGTATAGATTACAGTACTCTACCAATTTCATCATGCATCAAGTAAACATTACTACATATTATGACAACTCGTGAGCTTTTTTTTATAAAAAAAAGGGGCAAACGAGCACGAGGTTCACCTAATGGTAAGTGATTACCGCCACCCATGGACAGCCACATTGCCAGAGGTCTTGCAGCTGCGTTGCCGGTTTTTTAAGAAGGAGTATGCTCTTTTCTTGGAGCTTATATATCATAAGATAGCAAACAAGTAGATGGCGTCATGGAAAGAGAAAACTACCGCCTATAAGCACCAAATATTTTTATGATGCGTTGCTGTCATTCTTAATACTACATGCATAAGTCTACCGGCTACCTAACTTTGCAAATCGGAACACGTCAATGACGAGTATTGACGCTATTGCGGCAGCAATATGTAAGGCGGGGGAACCACATACTCCGGCGAGAGGTTGCGGAACTTCACCACCACCACCTCCCGGCCGGTTGGTCCCGGCCTCCTTTGAAGAATAGGCCAACTGCCGTTCTGCCAGGCAAGTCGGAAAAGGCGACCGATTGGCTATCGTATCACTACCATCGTGGCTACTATGTGGTAGAGTTCTGCATTGTCTCGCCCGTGTCTGGTACCACCACCTCACTTATTCCTGCCGCAATAACGTTAGTGCTTGTCGCTGTCGTGTTCCGGTTTGGAGGGTAAGGTAGCCGGTAAACTTATGCATGTGGCATTAGACCTCGCCATGAGATAGCAACGCACCATTAACATCTTTGGTGTCTATAGGCGATGGTGGACTCTTTCCATCAGGAGACCCATCTGCTTGTTTGCTATCTTATGATATAATATATATATCATGATATGATATAATATATATGATATAACCAATCGTTTTACAAACTGTCTGATAGAATGGTAGATGGCATATGTTTCAAAGGGCGCCCGGACCTACACGCGCATGCACATGTTAGCTCCAACAGCCAAGTACAGATTATGTCTATTTAATTAAAACGTTTAAAATCATGTTAATCGGTGTGGGTTCAGACTACTTCCTGACCAATATAATGTCCTTCATAAGGCAGATTTCTGGAACGTCTTGACAGGGTAAGGTGTCACTGCCTTACCAATTCTTGTCGCAAAAATGTCAGTGCTCGTCACTGCCGTGTTTCGGTTGGAAGGGTAAAGTAGTCGGTAAACTCATGCATATAGCATTAACATCTTGCCATACGGATACCAATGCATTTACATCCTTTATTGTATATTAGTAGGCGATGGTTGGCTCTTTCCATCAGAATAGCCATCTGCTTGTTTGTTATCTTATAAAAAAAAACTCTCTCTCACGTATTACAAACCCGTACCCGAGAATGTTATCTCGCAGATCGGGTTTGTAAATAACTGTTGAACTTCGATTATTTTACGATTACTAGAATGGTTCTTTGTGTGAAAAAATCAAAAACATAGCGTATTCAAGTGCGAAAAAATCAAAAGCATAGTTTTAACAATATTCACGATATTTTTTTAATCGTGAAAATTCGTATGAGGTAAAAGTAGGTCAACTATTTGGAGGATACGAACGGTAATCTTAACCTATTTAATCTGTAAGGGCTCAAGGAATCGTGTTGTTCCCATCCATTACAACTCAACCTTAACGAAATTAACAATTTTCATTCCTTTTACGTACCAGTTGCTCGGTTTTATTAGGGTCTATACGGTTTCCCAAGGTTCCCAAAAACCTTGTTATAGAGAAATAATATATTACTACACGTCAAATCACAATGTTGATTAAGTAAATAAGCAGGTGGTTTTCCTAAAGATCTCAAATAACTATCGTCTATAGACAGCCAATATATATAAATAAATATAATAATAATAACCTTAACATTATTTAAATATATATAAATAACGTATCACGTTGTTTGTCCGCTATGGATTCCTAAACTACTGAACTGACTTCAACACTAATAATAAACTTTCGACACTAAATAAGTTTGGTGCGTATCTGTGTGGCGGGATGGCAATGCCACGTGCATAAGTCTATCAACTACCGTATCCTCCTAACCGGAATACGACAATGACAAGCATTGACGCTATTGCGTCAGGAATAGGTAAGGCAGTGGTACCAAATAAGTACGCGGGCAAACTCTACCACCTAGCAGGCACAATGGTTGTAACACGAACAGTCAATAGGTTGCCTTTTACGACTTGCCTGGCAGAAAGGTAGATGGAATCTCATCTAATTTTGTATTAGCAAACAAGCTGATGGGTCTCCTGATGGAAAGAGTCAACCATCGCCTGTAGACACCAAAGATGTTAATGGTGCATTGCTATCTTGTGGCGAGGGCTAATGCCACATACATAAGTTTACCGGCTACCTTACCCTCCAAGCCGGAACACGACAGCGACATGCACTGACGCTATTGCGGCAGGAGTAGGTAAGGCGGTGGTACCTGACCCGGGCGAGACAATGCAGAACTCTACCACCTAGTAGCCACGATAGCAGTGACTCGCATAGCCAATCGGTCGCCTTTTACGACCTGCCTGGCAGAACGGCAGTTGGTCTGTTCTTCAAAGGAGCCCGGAACCAGCACGGGGAATGCCATTTAACAGTCGACTTCATTTAATTCTGTTTATTCAATATTACTTTATTTTAAATAATTAAAAAGGCTACACTTACGTTTAATCGATGTAGATTCCGGCTAGTTTTTTACCTATATGAGGTCCTTCATCTCGTCTGATGACGTCTCGAACTGATTTTAACAATTAATATCTTTTTTACTTTATTTTGTCTATCTTAACTTATCTATATCTATATACATATAATAAAATCGTAGGAAAGTCAAAACTGTACATTAAATATTTTTTAAAAAGAATACTTGGGGCGTGATCTACAATCGATATCGAAGCCAAAAATATAGTTTTTAGAATTTTTGTCTGTTTGCCTGTTTATCTGTTTGTCTGTGTGTATGTCCGGGGTAAACTCAAAAAGTACTTTTTTTTTATATCATAAGATAGCAAACAAGCAAATGGGTCTCCTGATGGAAAGAGTCAACCATCGCCTATAGACACCAAAGATGTTAATGGTGCGTTGCTATCTTGTGGCGAGGTCTAATGCCACATGCATAAGTTTACCGGCTACCTTACCCTCCAAACCGGAACACGACAGCGACAAGCACTGACGCTATTGCGGCAGGAATAGGTAAGGCGGTGGTACCAGACCCGGGCGAGACTGCATGGATTTACTTCAGATTTTGCATGAATATTACTAATAGGTCGGGTCTACATATTATCACCTACGGGGGAGGGGCTGTGTGGAGTAAAAGAAGTTCGCGCGGTCGAAGTCGCTGGCAACGGCTAGTACCACAATAAAATATATCAGCAATAAGTATATAATTAAAAGTTGAGATTTTGTCATTGCTGTCTTAAAATTATAAAATTAATTACTTTTACTAATCGCCCATTAATATTCTTTTGTGTTAATAGTTAATGCAATTAATAAAATCAGGTAAAAGCTTTGTTGGTGCATACAGCGTATCTGGTGTTGTATATAATAGGATATCAAACAAGCGAATGGCTTCTATTAGAAAGAGATAACCATTGCCCATAGATTATGTTGTGTAACAATTTTAAGATACCCTACTCTCAATACCCGAGTGACAAGTACTGATGGTATTGAAGCAAGAAAAGTAAGGTAGTTGTTCCTATCCCGGAAGGGACGTTGCAAACTTATATAAGTCCTAGCCGAGTTCCTATAATCGATGACCCGTCATTCGTAGCAGTAGTACCATTAGCAACCAATTTAATAATAACGAGACGTTCCACAAGTTCTTTGGACCATTTGTTAATTTGACATTTATAGGAAAAGTTTTGGCTTACGCTTCGTAGAAAATGTTACTACTTTTAAGTAAAACGAGTCGTTTTATTGATATCGAAACCGGGCATTAATAACAGAAAATCAGATGATCGATTCGTTAAAAGGGCATTTTATATATTTTACAAAACTTGGAAATAGCTCTACGATATAAATATAATGATTTGAATTAAATTTTGTACAAACTTCTTTTTTTTAAATTTTATACAAGTATGTATAAAGACAATTTCAGAAAAATGCGATGTTTAAAAAACAAACGAAATTTCATAAACCGCGGCAAATTGTGAAGTATGTATGTGTAAGTTTTTTTAATAGTCAACAATTAAATCAACGATGATAATGCACTAAGTGCCGATAAACAACGTTAAATTTATTTTATTTAAAGGCTTAAACAATATTGTATCATAATTATTAGTTTTACCTTAGTTTTGTCAGTTTTTAAAGCTTATTTTTTGCAGATTTTAGGTAGGCAGTACAGTTTTATCTTTAATGTTGAAAGTACATTATATCGTAGAACTTTTGGTATATTTCATTACTCATTCTATTCTTCCTTCGAAGAAGCACTTCTATAGCACCTTCAACATCATACTTATATTTAAAGTATAGATTATATACCATACAAGTGCCTCAGCGTTTCCTTTCGTAAAAACCACAATAATAACAAAAAACTTCAACTGGTATTATGTTACATTAGATAATTATTTGGGTATTAACTACGAGACACACACTTCTTATACATTAGCTTGATTAAATTACGAATATTCGTGTAATAATACAACTGTAAACCAAATAGTACTCACGGGTGATTGCTATGGATTCGATGGATCAATTTTCTTCATTTGCCCTCTTTTCTCAGCGAACTCAGCACTCAGCCTATGAGCCTTCAAGGTATTAGGCTTGGACATATTAACACAGTCAATTTCAACCACACTCAAGTCTTCTAAAGCTACTATTCGTTGTAAAATTTAGGCCTTATTACGTATTTATAATCAACACCGACGCGATACGCTCTGAACGCAAATAATTAATAAAGATATATTGATCACTATGAACATTTTATTTATTTATTATTATAAAATTTATTTATGTGTTTTTCGACGGAATTCGTGGATGTTTAGTATTTTATTTTATAGTAAAGAGGGATTTATGTATATACATTGAAGGTGTGAAGTTCTCGCGTGGTGTAGCTTGGTGTCTTTTAGTAACATGAAGTTTGGAGTTTACTGCGCATGTGTAAAGGGTAGCCCGTAGAAGTAGCAAGGGTCATTTCTGCATTGTTGCCAGAGCTAGACATTGAATGAAAAAGGAACCATTTATAGCGAATTTAGTTTTTATTAAAACAAGAATAAAGAATTTAATTCCATGTATTGTAGGTGAATCTAAATTTTGATAGCAAAAATAGGGTCATATAACGAGATGTGTTGTGAAAATAGGGTTATTGGATGACAGATTATCAAGTAGAACCAAATATTCGTATACAAAATGGTAACATTTAAAGTTAAGGCGAGGCATTGCGAAAAACGGGAAAATACTGGTTTATTAAATCACGTTTTTTGTATTGATTGTTAAATAACAATTTTACAAAAATTACACGATATACCTGAAGATATTATCTAAAGAATGTGCTAATTCATTACATCGTAGAATGTACTTTACTCGATCATATAAAATTTCGAATACAGGCTAAAAAAATCTCTTAAACAAATAATTTGTTAATCTTCCACATGATTTTTATATGGTGATATTTAGTTGTAAATACAAAAAGAATGTGCTAAATTTTAGTTTTCAGCTGATGTCCTATATTTATTTTTCCGAAAATTAACACGTTTCCCAGCGGTTTCAGAACATACCGCGCCATCCATTTTCTATAGAACTGACGCGCGTCGAAATACCTCGCCTTAACTAGCTGCAGCGTGCAGCCCGCTGCGTTATAACAGTTTTTGGCGGATTCCGGGGGATCGCCTAATTTTCCGGGATAAAAAGTAGCCTATGTGCTATTCCAGGTCACTATCTAATTGTGTGCCAAATTTCATTCAAATCCGTTCAGTAGTTTTTCCGTGATTGATAAAAAAAAGTTCCATCCAAACATCCCAACTTTCGCATTTATAAAATTAATATTGATTTCCCGATCTTGGTCCGAGTCTCATTTGAATAATAGAACATCAGCCATTCTACCGATAAGAGGTCAATGATTGGTCAAATATGTCAACACCATCGTTACTATAAGATTATAGATTTTGGCAAATGACAAAAAAACGTTTTGCTGGGTTTAGGGTACTCTGTATTTCTTTCTATATGTAATTGCAAGCTACACTGATAAATTAAGAAATTGTCTTGAAAGGCGTATCCATTTAATTCGTAGTCTTCACTACCATCATGCCAAATTTCATCAAAATTCTTCAGTCAAGTATAAGCTAAGTATATACTTTAGGGAATAATAATTTGAATAAATGGTTACGTTAATAACTTGTAACTCTACTCGCTTCGTAGGTCAGCTAGTAGAGCGCAAACGTGGCTTAGACCTATACGTATTTTCAGAATTGTAACTGGGCATCACCGGTAAATGAGTACTTTCGGCTTAAGCCGTTTATCCCACTCTACACAGCGTAAGATCGTACTTGCGCGAAGTAATGCTCTCACTTTAGGCCCGGTTTAATCAATTATTTGCTGTCTGCTGTAAACTCAGTGGATACGCATGATAAAGAACTCATTGAAGACTGGAGTTTGCTAGTCTAAACTAAGGTTAGTTGTTGCGTTGCCAAGCTCTATGATTTTTATAGAATAAATGGGGAGTAATGTCTAGAGAAACTTCACTGGCTTATTCTCTGATCTCTTGTTCCAAATGCAATTTATGACGAACGACGCGATATCATATTATTTAAAAAATATCTCAGGTATACGAATTAAGAAAACTCGTTCCATCAGGGAGAGTAAGGAGTGAAGAAGGATGAATAAAAGAAGACACCCATGCTACTTAGAGTTTCCATTTTTGGTGGACCCTAGAGTTGTAATTGGATTCTGATGATATGAACCGTTAACAATTCGATAATAAGGCAAATGTCTAAAATAAGGCAAATGTCTGTATCCCCGTAGTGGCAAGCAGAGGTACAACATGGCAGAGGGGGCACTCCTCGATTAGCCGAAGATAATTAAGTTCCCTAATATGGTAGGTGGCAGGCCTATCACCAACCGAGCACTTATGTAATCCGGGGCAACATTGCTTGCGATGGTTGACTGGTTGATTCTTTCCATCAGGAGACCTATCTGCTTGTTTGCTATCTTATGATATAAAAAAAACTTCATACGGTCAACACCACACCGTAACACTAGAACACAGAGCAAAAAGTCTAATCTGGAAAAAATATCCTTGAAAATTGTAAAATCGCTTTTGATGCTTGTTTGGCTATTTCGGCCGCTTTTTGAAGCCGAGTCCTCGGCTCCTGAAATGGTTGGATTTATGATAAACCCAGACGAAAAACATGACCTTACCTATGTTTTGCCATAAGTCAGGGTTTGTCATTGTCATGTTTCTCCTTGTAGTCGAGGGATGCCGGTCAATGTGCCGGTTTGTGCATGTGGATGGGGATGGGATTTAATGAAGATAAAAACCATGGGATTTAAATCTAGCTGTAAGGATGACATTGAAATAATATTATTTATGTCTCTTACGATTTTACATTCCTCGTTACACGGATGCAAAATCAATATATTTGGTGTATATAGTCGCCCCTGTGGTCTGGTGGTCCGGTGTCGGTGTAGACCACATGAGGTCCCCAGTTCGATTCCCGGTCGAGCAATTTAAAAAAGGTTTTTTCAGTTTTCTTTGAAAAACAAGACAGCCCGGGATTGGATAAATAATATTCTGGCGCCAAGTATCTTCGGCTAATCGTGTGTGCACTTGATGTACCTCTGCCAACCTCTTTGGAGATACGGGCGTAAAGATACTTTTTATATAGGTGACATTTATCTCTTTCTACCAGGGTGGGTATGAGCTTGTTTTATATCTTTTGATATAAAAAACTAAAAAGACAATTGTCTGTTTGATGCTATAAAAGAAAGTCCTGAGTTGTTTTGTGATTCCATTTTCCTATGTTCTTTATATAGGTTTGTAGGTCACGAATACATAATGCAGATACATTCTTGGCTGCAACAAAACACTCGATGACTTGTACGACGAATGAAAGCGACGTTGTGTTTTTTGAATTGATCTTTACAACAGAATGCTGAAATTTCTAGAATCAAGCAAAGTTAATTTACAATTATTAGTAACTATTAGTACTATTAGTAAGCAATTTTCTTTATATAAAATAGTGATACTTTATAATAAATAGCGAATAAGATGGTTCTCTTGATGGAAACAGATGATTATCGCCTATAAAAACTAAAAATATTGATCGTGTATATATGGCTTGGATGTTATTCTATAAACAAAAGTTTATAACACAGACTACATGGATACTTAAGCGTTACGGAAGCCAACAAATTCACGTAACAAATGTCAATCGCTTAGGGCTCTTACACACATAAACACGATATAAAAGCGCATCGTACTAAGACGCGGCATAATATGTAAGGTAATGTGTAAAAGTCCTAAACGATTCTACTCGATTAACGTTTTGTTACGTAAAACGGGCCCCTGCCTCCTAATTCACATAACAAAATGTCGGTCGAATCGGGCCCCTAGTGCCATACCTACCCGGCCGTGACGTAGAAAACCTCTCTAGTAGAAATAAATTTTAGATACATATATATTTTTATGCCAAATCCCTTATCGGGCAGGTAGAAAGAACCGAAAGTTCCTCACACTTCCGTATTACGAACCCGGCTTCGAGTACTATACCACATATTTTCCGTAGCGATCTCACCTCGACCGCTTAATTTTAATTTCACGCCCTTTATGACATAAACAATTCTTACTTCCGTACAATAATAGCGTTGGGATAAGCACATAATTATGTAGAGCAAGACGGGCACCCTCACTTAAAACTGTGCTTTTAAGTAATATAATATATATAAATAAAATAATATAAAATAAATAGGCAAGTTAAAAATTATATTGCAATAAGGATGAATACTCTTATTGCAAAATAATTTTTAACTCTTATCTTTATGCATAATTATAATTCTCTTGTATGTGTGTTCATCAGGAGAAATTTTATATAACGGTTGGAAAATGGTAATATGGTAGGTGGCAAGACTATCACCAACCGAGCACTTATCTAATCCGGGGCAACATTACTTATATCAGAAAACTGAAAAAACACACAAACTCAGGATTTCATTTACTAGGTGGTAGAGTTCTGCATTGTCTCACCCGGGTCTGGTGCCACCGCCTTACCTATTCCTGCCGCAATAGCGTCAGTGTTTGTCGCTGTCGTGTTCCGGTTTGGTAAATAAGGTAACCGGTAAACTCATACATGTGGCATTAGACCTCTCCACAAGATAGCAACGCACCATTAACATCTTTGGTGTCTAAAGGCGATAGTTGACGGGTTGGCTCTTTCCATCACGAGATCCATCTGCTTGTTTGCTATCTTATGATATAAAGAAAATATTCAGTATTCTAAATATAGTACTAGGTATACTTCTAGGTATTATAATAATAGGCAAATATGAATGAGTCATCGTTGTGCAATCCGGAAAATCAATAAAAGGCATCCCGGCTTGCAGTACTCTGCAATTGTTTAGCTCTAAAGCTCTCCATCTGGTACGGTGGGCAAAAAAAATAATTAAACGAGTGACCGAAGTTCTGCGAGTCTACGGGAAAAATGCGGCGTCTGACGTCTGTCTGTACCATAGACTAGATGAATAGTATTCATAGACACGCCATTGGGAAGGAAACGTGTCGCCACGCATATAAGCAAACGCTCCTATTACTGACAAAAATGTCATACATTTGTAGGTTATATTATATTGTGAAACAATAGAAATAAACCATTTATTTATTATTTATTTATTTACCGCCTCATTGGTCGAGTGGTTAGTGACACTGACTACGCAAGCAACGGGGCTCGGGTTCGATTCCCGATGGGGACAAGCATAAATGATGAGCATAAATGTTTGTATTTCCGGGTTTGGGTGTTTATTATGTATGTAAAAGTATTTATATATGTATTTCTATGTATTAGTATCGTTGACTAACACCCATAATACAAGCAAATAATTTGCTTACTTTGGGGTTAGTTCAGTAAGTGTAATTTGTCCCGTGAATATTTATTTATTTATTATACTGTTTTATCGTACCAAATCTACTATGTGAAAATTGCCTCCCTATTTTTCGACCAGATTGAAGGAACATGTAAGAGTGCGGTACTGTGGAAAGGGGGAATCCGCATTTGGCAAACACCTACACGCAGAAAATCATGCTTTCGACCCGTCGGGACTTTTCACCACCCTGCGAAAGAGGGAGGAAGCTGGATGTATTAGAGGCTTTAGAAATTAATAAAATGAAGAATAACCCGCTATTATTAAATGAACAAACTGATTTAAATAGTTGCCCATTGTTAAATATTAATTTTGTTTAACTTATTTTTATTCAATATTTACTATTATCTCATTATTCGGTTATGACATATTAAATTTTATTAATTTTAATTCGACATTAGGTTAGATCTAATCTAGCAATAACCTCAAATTATTACGAATTAATCGGTTCTGACATATTTCATTTAGTTCTTTTAAATTGATGACATTTAAAACATATTATTTTAATTTAACATTAAATATTTAATTATCCTAATTTAATTATACTTTTTTATTGTCATTAGTTTATTCGTTCAATTTAAATGTTATTACTATTTTACCCCATTTTTTAGGGAAAAAATCTGACGTTGGCAATTCTATATATGAAGGTACTTAGCAAATTATTATTATTCATCTATCTTATGTACTCGCATTTTAATTGTATTACAGTCTGGGTATGTAAAATATTTAAGTTTAAAAATAGTATAATGTAAAAAGTTAATGTCAAAGCCCTAAAGATGCTTTAATAGGCGAAACCGGTTGGCTGTAAATTGAAAAGTGATTGTGTTATAAATATAATTTAAATTACATTTGTGAAACAGTACAAGTGTTTATATTATAGAATCAATATGATGCAGTTTCACCAAGTGCCGACGATGGAAAGTATAAAAAAATTAATGCTTTCTTTTATTTATGACCAACCAAACAAATTAAAAACATGTCAAATAGTTAAGACGCAAAATTTTAAATAAACAATTGTATAAAATGCAACAAAAATGAAATTATTTATTACTATACTAAGTCGAAACGTAAATAACATATAAGGCTGTATAAACAAGCTACTCTAAGTATAATCCTAAAGAAACAAAATAAAACAAGTATCATCTATCTAATCTGTAACGAGCAACAAATATTTTTTTAATCAACAGACCATGATCCCGGGAACAAACTTTTTTTTGATTAATAAAAAGCTAAATTTTTGTGAGTAGTTTCATTTTAACGAGATGCAAATCTTTTCTATTTTCGAAAAATCTCAAATCAGGTAACTAATAAAGTTAGGGGGGTTCGAACATTTTAATTTGGTAAAGGTAAAATATTTAATTAATAACAATGCTTATTTTTTTGCTTTAATCTTAGATTATTTTATGAAAAACACGAAAAAACTTTTGTCCTACACATTCGATGGTTTTCCTGACGAGTTCTCCACTAGATTCGAGAACGATTAGGAATTATGAGATTTTTAAATTGATATTAATTAATTTTAAAACAACCTTATTTTCTCACATCAGCTTGTTAATTATTATTTTAATTCAAGGATTACTTTGTCTTACACGTAAAGTGGAAACTTTTCTTAGTTCGACACTCTAAACTTTTCTTTTTATCTATCTTTATTAGTTACCCGATTCGAGATTTTTCGAAGATAGAAAAGATGGGCGTCTCGTCAAAACGAAGCTTTTCACAACAATTCAGCTTGTTATTAATAAAAAAAAAGTTTGTTCCTGGGACCACTGCTTACAAAAATGTTCATGATGAGTGATGCAAAAACATACTATCTATCTTGAGTTGTAATCTTGTGAGAGTAAGGTTTATCGTCAATTTTAGTACCTATATAGTGTCCGTGGTACAATTTACATTTTAGAAGAAATTAATAATGTATTACAATACGGTAAGCATCCATCAACATGTGCAGCTTTTTAGACCAACTTTGTATGGACCCTCATCATTCTCATTATGTCACATGCCGACATGAGAATATTCGTATAAATAGAGTTTTAATCGCGGCGCAGATCATTATTGCTTCAACTCTTGTCGAGTAATGTAGTATTCGTCTTACGTAGTATTGTATACTCTTTGGTATTCGTTTATTCCGAGGATGCTTCGGTTACGGACTAAAACGTGCGGTGAGTACGTATACTTTACGTATACATATGCTTTCGTATGTGCTTTTGACCTAGTGAAATTTGCGCTGCTTTTTTCCTTTTGGTGGCATTAGAGAGTATGCGGAAAGTTTCGTATTAAATTTATTTTATCTTTTAATATAATAATGAATGTATACGAAGTGATATCAGTTTGTAGTTAAATAATTTTTCAAACAGGTTATGCTGCGACGAGTACTTCATTTCAACCCTCGTCAAATCCCCTAAACGGAGTTTCCCCATTGCGCACTTGTCATGTCGAATTTTAACAAATGTCTCACTAAGCTTGCGTATGATGTACGTTTGTTATTGTTCTTGTTATTTTAATAAAATAAAATGCTTTTTAATCAAAGGGTTAATTCAAAGCCTACTAAAAATACAATGCTTAGTTACACCAGTTGTATTGGTTACGGTATACGAATGAATGAATGAATAATTTTTATTTTCAAGAATATGTCGTGGCCCTATCGTAGAATTGCCCTTTTCATGAAATATTCGATAATTTCCTGAAACATATTTCATAATGTGAGCAACTTACATTGACTAGATCGTTTAATTTTTAACGGTTCACGATTTTTTCATCCACGATTAGCTATATCGCGGAAATATGGTGTCCATAAAATATTTTATAAAAATCCAGAATATATTAGTAAATTGTATATTGTTTTTTGAAGTACGATAGATATTTATTAAAACAAGGAAGCTTTAAAAGCTTTTTCAACACAGTTTTCAGGTCTTTACCAAATAACACGCGGCTTACCGTGATGCTTACATTATCAAATAAAGACCATTTCATGAAGTAATCGCCCGTTTAGTTAATTATATCGATATACTATTTTCTTATTATTGATATGGTCCATAGTGTGGCCAACGGACGGTGAAACATTTTATAAAATGTCGGCATTTCATTAAAATTCTCGGGCATTTCATCACGTGGGTAATTAATTCTTCGATCAGGTCACAACATCGATATTACAATTGCACATATACACAAATGCTTGTCCCCGGGACAAGCATTTGTGTGATGAGCATCAATGTTAGTTTTTCCGGAATTGGGTGTTTATTAAATACATTCTTGTATTTATATATGTATTTCTATGTATTAGTATCGTTGACTAACACCCATAACACAAGCAAATAATTTGCTTACTTTGGGGTAAGATCAGTAAGTGCAGTTTGTCCCGAGAATATATATTATTATTTATTATATTATTCGGGGTTGATATTTAAAACAAAGGGTTAACCGATTTTTAACCAAATTTCATCAAAATAGGTTCAGCGGTTTAGCCTTTAAAACTTAACAGACAGACAGTCTTTCGCATTTATAGTATTAAGTAGTTATATGGATTTAAGAAACACTCTGAATAAGATATAAAAAACATCCATACTCAATACACAATTAATGTTTAAATGTAAATCTATCTAGAATCGCATTCCGTTAGTGCTTTGCTCCGATGACGAATTCACCGGGAAAAACCAGAGACTGGCAAAAACGGTGGTACTACTGTACTAGGTGGTAGAGTTCCGCCACGTTTCGCTAGTGTATTTCGTACCACCGCCTTACCTATTCGTGCCGTAACTGCATTAACGTGTTCCGGTTTGGACGGTAAGGTAGTCGGTTGACTTATACATTTGGCACTGCCATACCTCCACACAGATAGCAACGCACTATTAACATCTTTGGTGTCTAGAGGGTATCCCCAGACGAGACGTTGCGAATCTCTACCGCCTAGTCGTCACGATGTTAGTGACACGTATAGCCAATTAGTCGCCTTTTACGACGTGCCTGGCGGAACAACTGTTCATCTATTCTTCTAAGGGACCCGGACCAACATGGGTAATATATTTTTTAAGTTTGACAACAGATTTTAAGCATTAAAAAAATGTGTTTATGTGAGAGTATGTCAAATGCATAGTCGTGCGTGTAACTTTTTTATTAATTTAATTTATTTCTAATGCACATTATACAAAATAATATTATAGTTCTGCATTTCTTCTACCTATAAATTTAACATAGCCAAATTCTAACTGCGGAAAAAAATGTAAAAAGGGGTACAACATTTTCGCTTTACTATAAATATATAATTTCTGCAAATAAAATAAAATCGAAAAGCTTACAGCTTAAATAAATTAAGTGTTTACGACTGAGCCCCCAAACTTTGTAGGAAGGGGAAATTAATTCTCAATAAATAAATTATTAACTTTGTCGCCTTAAGTTTTACTGGAAATTCGAGACTGCTATTTAAGAAATACTGCAATAATTTAACGCAATATTATAAAGATTATTTGGTTTTCTTATATTATGAAATGCATTAACAAGAGAATAGCTTCTTGATGGAAAAAGATAAAAAACATTATTATTAATACATTAATAACAGAAATGTTATTTTCATACACTTAATATAAAAATTGTATCTTCACGCCCATATCCCCGAAGGGGTAGGCAGAGGTACAAGAAGTGCACCCATGATTAGCCGAAGATACTTGGTCCCACAAATGTGATAGGTGGCAAGCCTATCGCCAACCGGGCACTTTCCCAGGCAGCTTTGTGTTTCTCAGAAAACTGAAAAAACACTTAATATTACTTTATATACTTCGGGCGGCTTGCACCAAAATGCTTAAATGCATTTAGTCCCTTAAACATGTTTAGCAAATGTCAAATCGCCTTAAATGCTGTCACTTTACACGTATTTAGTGACTTAAATTGATTTAATTATTTTGATGCAAGCCGCCCTTAATATGCATCATAAAATATACATTTGTTAAAAAAAATATAATATAGACACCAATATACGTTTGACTCACACGTTTACACTATTTTGTTCATAGTAACTCTGTTGTCAAACTTAATAGAAATTTTGTTTTTAGTGATTATTTTAACACTTTAAGGGCGGCTTGCACCAAATTCTTAAATGCATTTAGTACCTTAAACATGTTTAGCAAATGTCAAAACGCCTTAAATGTTGTCACTTTAAACGTATCTAGTGACTTAAAATATTTAAGCATTTTCGTGCAAGCCGCCCTAAGTCATCAAGTAACGACGATGAGGAATATAATTAATTATTTGTTAGTCTATAATCGAACTGTTAAATTATAATTTACCTAGTAAATTTTGAAATTAAAATTAACTAGCTGGGCGACCGAGCCTCGCTTAAATGATATTTTTATGTGAAAACGGACTATCGCGAAGATGACACTTAGATCAATTTAATATTGAAAAATTATCTAAATACAAAATTTCGTCAAAATCATTAGAGCGGTTTTGGAGAAAAGAATTACATAGAAATACACAAGAATTGCTCATTTAAAGCTTAGGATTTGATTACGGTCATTAGGATAAGGATAGAATCAAGGCTTGAAAAGGTTTAAAAATACTGTTTAATAATGGTTTTTAGCGGTTTTTATAAAAGGTTTCACTCGGAGCGTACCTGATATGGTAGAGCTTCATGAACCCAAATAAACCGGTTTAAGCCAAAACCGCCAATTTTTACCGGTGTGTGCGCCACTCACATTGCGGATAAAAATTGAAAGCGGCGAAGATCTAAGAAATTGATTGAAAAAAAAAACACTATTAACCGGTTTATTGATTATAAACCCTTACAATTTTTTTCTATGAAAAAACCGGTATTTTTGAGGATTAGGTAGAGCCAAACCTTTACAGAACGCACCTTATGTACTTGCACTGAATAAGGTTTCAAAATTAAGCCCATAGACACCAAAGATGTCAACGGTGCGTTGCTTTGAGGTTTAATGCCACATGCATAAGTTTACCGGCTACCTTACCCTCCAAACCGGGACACGACAGTGATAAGCACTGACGCTATTGCAGCAGGAATAGGTAAGGTAGTGGTACCAGACCCGAGCGAGACAATGCAGAATTTTACCACCTAGTAGTCACGATGGTAGTGACTTGCATAGCCAATCGGTCGCCTTTTACGACCTGTCTGGCAGAACGGCAGTTGGTCTATTTTTCAAATGAGCCCGGAACCAACACGGGGAAAAACAGCGACTTTAGAAACAGAAATGTATTTTCATGCCCGTATCCCCTTCGAGGTAGCAGAAGTACAACAAGTGCAACCTCGATTAGCCGAAGATAGTCCTACAACGTGATAGGTGGCAAGCCTTACGCCAATCGGACACTTTTTCCAATCCCGGGCAACGTTGTTTTTGTCAGAAAACTGAAAAAGCATAGTTTTAGATTGCCCGACCCGGAAATTTTACCCGGGACCTCATATAGCCAGCACCGAAATCGTACCACTAGACCACAGAGGCGATACAGAAAACTTTTTAATGTAATTTATTACTCCACGAGCAATCATGATCTGCAGTCAAAAATTGGCAGATGCGGCGATGGGAGCCGCCATCCAACATGCCAGGTACAAAGAGATAAATAAGTTGAGGAGTACGCTGCTGTGTCAACTAAAATCGATGAATGTGAGAGGTACATCAAAAGGCAAGATGACAAGTCTACAGGGATCATGATACATGACACTCGATTATCTCCTCATCCCTCATAAAGGATCTAGCGTAAATATATGAATGTAGAAAGAAGGTATTTTTAAATTGCAATATCATTTCTTATGACTGATCTTTTGAAAACGACCCTCCCATATTTATAAAGATTTCTTAAAGCAGTTCATCAAAAATTCTTTTGTGGCATTCTATTATTAGAATAGGCGTAAAAAATACGTATTTTGTACTTGATAAAGGTAGTCATAGGGAGGCCATGATCGCGGTATAAATGGATGTTTTGTTCTGATCTTACTGACTTGTATATATACTTGTATAGTTAGGGTTGATTTACATGGAGATAGATGGAATTAATTATATTTTTCCAGTTTGCCTAGACCCAGTCTATTGCTTGGTGCAAACAACGTGAATTTTACGTTGTAACATACTGATAAATCTATATTAATATTATAAATGCGACAGTTTGAGTGTTTGGATGGATGGGTGTATGGATGGATGTTTTTTTACTCAATCGCGGAAAAACCATTGAACGGATTTGGATGAAATTAAGCACATAGATGATGACCTAGAATAACATATAAGCTACTTTTATCGGGATGTTCCGGGGAACAATGAGTTGTTCCCGCATGATTCACCAAAAAAAATTAATTTAGCGGATTGCACGCTGCAGATAGTATTTCGTATACTATAGAGGACAAACAATCAAATTCTTCTCGTTTATTATTGAGCAAAACGTAACTTATGTTACGATCAAAACTCGATGGAGGCTGAAACTGGAACACTAATAATATTGTTACGAGCTTCGTGTCCGTATTGTGCAATAAAATACTACTTATATTAAAACCGTGTATTTACAACACTGATATATAATATACACCACAACTTGAGAATAAAGAATTTAAAAAAAAAAACAAGAAAAAAAACGGACGGAACCCGGCATCTCGGCCGTTTTCTTGCCCCGAAAATCCAGGGAATGTACTTGGCTAATCTCGGAATTTTTGGGATTTCCACAAACAGGTCTAGTTTGCATTCCGTAGTCCATTGCGCCTTGACAATAATCTTGCCTAGATTATATTAAAAGCATTTGTGATACGATACATACTACAAAGGTACAGACAGCCCTGTAGTGTGTTTCAAAAGGTCAGCATTGAATAATGAAACAGTACTTCAAAAATATGTGAAAATTGAACATGGAAAAGAGCTGTCACTTCTTTTGGACTGTAAAACCAGGTGGAATATTCTTAACAATGCTGGAGCGATTTAATCTTTTAAAAACCTGCATTCATTAAGCTCTTATAGATATCAATCATCCAATTCGTTTAGAAGATGACGATTTTGAATTGGCTAGTAAAATTGTTGATGTGCTGATCCCAATTAAATTGAAAGTAGAAGCAATCTGTCAATTATGCACAGCTGATGCCGCTTTGAAATTTCTTATAAAACAACTGTCTAGCAAAAACTCAGCACTTGCCAAAAAAATGAAAACATTCTTAGTGGAACGTATAAAGCAACGACAAAGTGATGATTTAACTGGTGTGTTGAATTATTTACAAAATCCACGAAAAGATGATGAAAATCAGTTGCTATCGGATTTGGTATGGCAAGACTTATTTCCAATTCCTACACAGGCTTAAGTGAGGAAGCAAATAAAGAGTATTATTAAAAGACTTCATAGTCGAGATGACACGGAAGAAGAAGAAATGTCAGGATCACAAATAGATGATGAGCTAAAGCAAAAAATCTCCCAACCCCAATTGACATTAAAGGAAAAGTTATAGCTGGAAATTGATAAGAGTATGAATTCCCTAGATCCCAAAGTACAAATACAAAATGAATCGGGGTTGGCAAATAGTATGAGACGTGAAATGAGCCTGTTCGAAATTGGAGTAGTTCGTGGATATCACTTAGAAACAGCAAATAAGTATCTAATGTATATTGCTCCAACCAGCATAGAACCTGAAGGAGCGTTTTCAGCTGCTGCTTATGTTGTTGGCAATAAACTACGAAGCAGACTTGGAAGTGAAACATTGGATGCTTTGATATTTCTGCGATTGTATTTTAGAAATTCTAATTAGTTTTGTTGTGTTGTCTTTTAAATTTCTTGCAAAATGATTTTGTTTATTTTGTCAATTTCGTTTTCTTACTGTATTGTGTTGTGAACTTGTGATTTATATTGTACAACGATAGTAAAATCTTTTTTTTTTAAATAACTCAACTTTTTTTCATTTGAGCCCAATTAGAAACCACAAAGTCTAATCCCGGGATAGCCCCGGGATCCCGGGATTACGCATTTAAATTCCCGTGACCCCGGGATTGAAAAACATGCTCGGGATTTTATTCTATAACCACAACGCAATACGTAAATACACTGATAAACACTAATCACACTCACTACTCACACGATCTAACGGACTACACTGAATCACTAAACTATGACACTTCCCGTATTCACTGTACTATATCGCTTTACACTGGTCGTCCCAAGTATCACTTCTGATCGTTTTATAAAAACTCAACCCTATTCGCCAATACATCCCTATTTATACCCAAGGTAAATTTCGACTGTTTCCGAATGTTCCACAATCATCGCGTAACAATCTTAATGTAAACAAGTCCTTGTTTACGCAATTTTTACCCTTAGCCTGAATGACAGAAGATCCATTATGGCATAGCTGCTTGGGTAACGGCGGTGATTGTTTATCAATAGAGCAGTTCTAGATTATCTTGTATTTCTAGATTTATCCAGCGTTCTAACTCTTTATTTTTGCTAGATTATTCGTAACAATATTCAAGTATTAAGAAGAAATACTAATAACAATATCGCTAGACAAATAATTTGTGTTATGGGTGTTAGTTAACTATACTAATCTATATACATGATGAAAAAAATTTGGACCCGTTTTTAAAACAATTCCGCGAATGGTGGAGTACGAAAATCGGCATAATTAAAGATAACATTGCAAAGGACTGCAGAAAACTAACATTTTTAAATAATATACATTACAGATACATTAAATTAGTAAAAATAAACATTACACACACTACATTCATGTGACATACATGAAACATGATAATATATACACACGGACACTATTTTCTTTACCACTTCTTTACGGCTGAAGTCAATTTTTAAACTTAAAAGAGTTTTTAATGTTTAGTCTATGGTCGAATTTCGGCCACTGGCGATCGCTAGTACATACGTGAAGAGAAAATTTTAGACCCCTTTTTAAGACAATTGGGTGAACGGTGGAGTTTGAAATTTGGCACAGTTAAAAATTACATTGCGGAGGACTTGAGAAACCTAATATTTTTAAATAATCATTGATATAAAAGCCCAAGATACACAGTCCGGTACAAAACTGATATTTAAAACTGTCGCTAATTTCACATAAGTAGTTATAGATATGGCAAAAAGATATGTTTTTGCATATCCAACTTTAAGCGCAAGATTTATAGTTGATTATAAAAAGCAATGTACAAAAAGTAATAAAATTGACATTGACGTGGTCGATGCGATTCTATTTGAAATGAGCGAACAATTTGAAATTGTGCGATCATTTTTGAGGACGTTTTTGAGACACTGATTGTTATCTTGTCTTGTATCTCTATATTGTATCTTGGGTTTTTTAGATCAATGTAAATAATATATTAAATTAATAAAAATAAATATTACACACACCATATTCACGTGACATACATGATATTATACAGACATACTGTATACTGTTTTATTTACGGCTAAAGTCTGCTGTCAAATTTAAAGAGAATTTGTTTTCGTGTCAATGGTCGAATTACGGCCACAGGCGACCGCTAGTACATAGAAATACATATATAAATACTCTTGTATATTTGATAAATCGATCTAACCCTAAAATAAGCAAATTATATGCTCGGGTTATGGATGTTAGTCAACGATACTAACACACAGAAATACATATATAAATACACGAATATATTTAATAAAAACCTACACCCAGAAATACAAACATCTACGCTCATCAAAAAAATGTTTGTCTCTGTGGGGAATCGAACCCAGGCCCCATTGATTCGTAGTTAGATTCGCTAACCACTCGACCAACGAGGCGGTGGAAGTTAATAAGGATACACCAAGATCATCGACCACACAGCCCATAGACGCCTAATGTTCGATTTTCCTTATTGAATGCATTCTGGCAACTAGCTGAGCTGAGCTGCAACATCGTGATTGGCTTACTCAAGGCCACAGTGAAAGATAGTGATGTACAGAGGATCTGATTGGTCGACACTGATTGGGTATTGGTGCATGGACATTTACATCGGAACTATAAGTCAGATGTGTTGACAGAAGCCATTCACCTGTTTTAGGGGTCTATGGGTTGTGTGGTCGGTGACCAAGATGAATTAAATATTAGAGTAAAATCAAATGCAGCGCGGTGGAAGCAACCAAAACATTTGCACTAGAGTAAGGAAAGATTATTTAAGCTAAACTTCGTAATGATTTTATGAAGTTACTATCTGTTTTAACGTAAATAAAAAATAAATATACATGTTATTACGCCGGTTTCTTTACAGTGGTTGGGGATACAGATTGAACCGAATGTCAATAGATTTTCCAGTTCACCACGACTCACAGGTTTGTGGGATGGCGCAATGGCCCCTCGCCTCATTTTATCGGTACGATTTTCACTTATTTCTACCCATAACCAGGACCTACAGCTTTACGTGCTCAACCGAAGCACGGCGGTGATAATATACTACTCGCCAATCTCCAAGCTGCTACTAAGTTCTTTTTTGAATTTAACCTCATTAACATTATTGTCCGGGGATCGAACCTTGGACCTCATGATCTGAGCCGAATAGGTTAACCTCTAATAATGTAAGCCTTCCTTAAGACGTATTTTCTGACCCCACTAACTTGCTTACATATGTATAAACCGAGCTGCTGTTTGTTCGAGTTTTCTAAAGCGGATTTAATAGCAGAGATTAATGATAAAAGCCGGGAACGACAATTAATGATAGGAGAGTAAAACACAAAACGTGTTTTGAAAGTCTTTTGAAGGGGCTTGTTCACATTTTAGAATCTATATACTATACATACATATAATAAAATCGTATAAAAAAAAATCAAAACTGTACATTGAATAATTTTTAAAAAAAATACTTGGGGCGTGATCTACAATCGATATCGAAGCCAAAAATATAGTTTTTAGAATTTTTTCTGTTTGTCTGTTTGTCTGTATGTATGTTCGGGGTAAACTCAAAAAGTACTGCATAGATTTACTTCAAATTTTGCATGAATATTACTAACAGGTCGGGTCAACATAATACCTACATATTATCACGCTATCAACTACAGGGGAGGAGCAGTGCGGAGTAAACGAAGTCCGCGCGGACGAAGTCGCTGGCAACAGCTAGTATAGAATATAGCAGTACGTTTTTTTATATTTCAAGTTAAAGAGTCAACCATCGCCTATAGACACCAAATATGTTAATGGTGTGTTCCTATCTTGTGGCGAGGTCTAATGCCACATGCATAAGTTTACCGGCAACCTTACCCTCCAAACCGGAACCGACAGCGACAAGCACTGACGCTATTGCGGCAGGAATTGGTAAGGCTCTGAACTCTACCACCTAGTAGCCACGATGTTAGTGACTCGCATAGCCAATCGGTCGCCTTTTACGACATGCCTGGTAGAACGACAGCTGGTCTGTTCTTCAAAGGAGCCCGGAACCAACACGGGGAATAAACTGGAAAGTAGGTAATTTATATAATACTAGCTGACGCTAAAATCGTGCTGACGGGGAAATACGTGTGTAATTTGGCACAGTTAGAGATTATGTGGTGAACACCGACCACACAGCCTATAGACGGCTAATGTTTGATTTTCCGTATTGAATGCATTCTGGCAACTAGCTGAGGTAAGACGAAGTGGGGTTGCAACGCCGTAATTGGCTAACTCAAGGCCACAGTGAAAGATAGTAATGTACAGAGCATCTGATTGGTCGACACTGATTACCCAATCACTACTCATTGGCGCGTGGACATTTACATCGGAACTATAAGTCAGATGTGTTGACACAAGTCATTCGCCTATTATTAGGTGTCAATGGGCTGTGTGGTCGGTGGTGGTGAAGGAGTGCAAAAAGCTATTATTCTTATACAATATTCATTAGAAACACATTAAAATGATAAAAATATACCTTACACACACACACTAACGTACGGGTGATACTGTGATTTAACACAAACATACTAGGTATTTCTTTGTCCCCTCGCCGCTTTTACGGTTAAAGTCTATTTGTGATAAACTTAAAAGAGATAAGTTAAGGCCCCATTCCCTAAAAACTGCTAAAACGAGTGTTTCGGTTTTCAATGAATACATGGAATTGCTTTCTAGAAAAATTGAATGGTAATCTTAATGAAACTGTTAACAGTTTCACCGAGAGATATTTTATGGTTCTACGATCAAACTAAGTCACAGGTTGTTGATTCTATAGTTTGCCTAATAGATATACTTTAACGGTAATAGAAATACGGTCGAATTTCGCCCAACAAACGACCGCTAGTTTACTTAATTACACCTAATTTCGCTATTTTATATAGAACTCTGTACATTTAAAATAGTGCAAAAAGTGTCCTTTAGATTTTTTAAATCGCTCAGTAAGCTACACGGAGACTAATAAATTTTTGATATCTCTGTTTTATACACACTTTAAGATGAATATCTGCAAAATATCTTTATATTTACTAAGAAGTATCTTCACGCCCGTATCCCCGAAGAGGTGGCCAGAGGTACAACAAGTACATCCACAATTAGCCGAAGATATTTGGTCCCACTATGTGGTAGGTGGCAAGCCTATCGCCAACCGGACACTTTTCAACGTTGTTTTTATAAGAATAATAACTAAATATATAGCTATAACAGTTTTTGGTGAATCCCGCGGGAACAGCTCATTTTTCTGGGATAAAAAGTAGTCTATGTTCTATTACAGGTTATCATCTACCGGCGTCCCAAATTTCTTCAAAATCCGTTCAGTAATTTTATCGTAATTGAGTAACAAACATTCATCCATTACTCCAAGCATCCAAACTTTCGCTTTTATAATATTAATATAGATAATATTATAGATTATTATAGATTGCGATCTTACCTTGTCTTCTGCTTCCTCTGCTCTGCCCTCGGCCTCCAGAACTCGTTGTTCGAGCTCCGAGAGCTGAAACAAATAAAATAAAAATAAGTATATATTTTTTGCTCGCTTAGGATAAGCAGTAAGAGAAAATATTTCGGAAACGTTTCCTCGTTCTATTTTTATATCATAAGACATAAGCAAACAAGCAGATGGATCTCCTGGTAGAAAGAAACAACCATCCTCTTTAGACATCAAAGATGTTAATGATGCTTTTATTACAATAAAACGGACAAATGTTAAACATCTTTGATTGAGATTTATGTACTCGGGATATTGTGCCCTCACAAACGTTAATTTTAAAAATAACTATCGAAAGTTATCGCTTAAAGACCGTAAAACTTGTTGATCTTGAAGATTACGCGCTCGTAGAGCATGCAAAGATAACTAGTAAGTAAAAACTAACTTTTCCAAAATTTACTACATTTTGATGTTTTTTTTTTAATAAAAGCTTATTGAACTGGTAGAAAAAATAGTAAAAATATTCGTGAGCCACTCTCAAATAATGCGCTAACAAAATGTTCACTTTTATTTATTTGAAATTAATTAATAAAATATGTACATAATATGTTTGAGAGTGTAAAAAACTTATACATATTTTGTTACTCGTGCTGCCATCTCTTAGATCTAAGTTGAGACTTTACTACAAACCAGAATGCACAACTGCGACAATTTCTAACATGACCTTCGCATCGTAGTTCCTTATCCACCTGAGAGATGGCGCTAAACCATACGTATGTTTATTGAACCACGTGGTCCTTTGTATGTAGACTTTCAGGGAGGCTGAAACGCATTGTTATGTAAGAGACATTATTCGTGCGGTTTTGAAGGCATGGGGAGGTGGATTGTGAAAGGGTAGTTTGCATGGGTAGGGAATTAGATTGTATTCCATACGTTTCAACTGTTTAAAAGCATCCTGACGCGTCAGAGCTCTCTTATGTTAAATTAGTTGTTTAAATATATGTGCGTGTTTTTATATGCTTTGATTTTTTTCTTTATAATGTGTTTTTTACATCATAGGACAGCAAGTAAGCAGGCGAGGAAAAGGAAAAAGATAACTATCGCCTATAGATAGAAAATATGTTAATGGTGGATTGCCATCCGTGTGGCTAGGAAAACCTATGCAACAAGCATAAGTTTACCGGCTACTTGACCCTCCAAGTTAGAATCATGTTCTAGCTTGGAACCCTCTAAGATACGGTACAGTAAGTTACAGGTGGTAAAATACGCTTTTGCAACAGAAAAAGGTCCCATCGGATCATCGGTAATAGGTATCTAATAGGTATCTAAAAGGTATAATCTAATCTCCTGTAGTCACAATGGAAGTAACACATTTGGCCAATCATCTTGCCTTTTACAAACTGCCTAGAAGAAAGGCAGATCGTCTATTCTTCAAAAGGGTCCAATAACTGGACTGATCGCTTCAGATGCTCTCCATGAAATTGTTAATATACCACAAGTTGACATCCCACTACCTAATTTTATATAAATTTATATAATATCCGAGCGAGTCATCACAGAGCTCTATCGTCAAGTAGTAACCATGGCAGTAAGCATATTTTCACGTCAAATTATTTACGGGATGGACAGAGAGAACAGAATATTATGTATCACGGTCTAGGTAGACTTACTTCCTACTCATTTTTGTGTCATATGGAAGCCAGTTCCAAAGTCTTTTCGCTGATACTGTGAAAGAGTAAGAAAATAAACTAGAATTGTGTGAATGTATACGTGACAGAGAGACGACTTTAAGAGCCGGGTGTGTGGAGAAACTGGAAACGTTCTCTCAATTAAGATACAAACATTGCCTGTAGACACCAAAGCTGCAGGAATGGTCCGCTGCCATTCATGTGGCAGGCGCGTCATGAAACGTTTAGTTTTGTGCCTACGAAGAGATTTACTGGTACGTTGTTATATGTGTGGCGGGATGGCAGTTTTACATGCATAAGTCAACCAGCTACCTTACCCTCCAAACCTGAATATGACAGTGACAAGCATTGACGCTATTGCGACAGGAACAGGTAAGGCAGTGGTATTATAAAACGTGAAACAGACTTCTTAAATACTTCTGAGCCATTCATATTAAAATTATACCGCATGAAAATTAGTTAAAAGAATTTATTCACACGTATCAAGCAGCGAACAGACAAATAAGTGAGCATTTACATTCAAAGTGCAAAGCGAGCGCCAAAGAAACGAACGATAAATCAGAAAAGTTCAGGATTTTCTGTTTATAAATGCATCTGTGTTCAAAATGTATTTTAGACTTCAAGAACACTCGTCATAACGTTGTGTGAATATTGAACCACTAAATTGATGTTTAACTTCGTCGATAAAAGCGAGGATATGCATTGTTTACGAGATCAAAATCAGAAAATGTTTTATTCAAATAAATCTTTACAGGCTTTCTTGAAGAGTCGACATTATAAAAATTACTACTGGATCGGAACGCGGCCACACACTGAGAGGATCCGGCGAAAGAAACTCAGCGGGCTTGTTTTATTTTTGTCAATTTGTAAGCTTTTAAATTAAGTGTTTTTAATTAGTGTTTTAATTAGTGTTTTTTCAGTTTTCTGAGAAACACAAAGCTGCCTGGGAAAGTGTCCGGTTGGCGATAGGCTTGCCACCTATCACATTTGTGGGACCAAGTATCTTCGGCTAATCGTGGGTGCACTTGTTGTACCTCTGCCTACGCCTTCGGGGATATGGGCGAAGATACTTGTAAGCTTTTAACAGTTGCTGTTAGCTTTTTTAGCCGACTTAAAAAAGTTGAAGGTACTCTATTCATCGTAATCTGTTTTTATGTATCTTCGCCGATTACTGAAAAACGCTTGGACTCACTAGGTAAAATTTTATTTTGTTGAAAAAAAATATAAGGTCGGGGCAAAAGTATTTTCGTATTGTTCATACAACGGAAAATATTTTTTTTAGGTATAATATTTTACTTATTTAAAATATGTATATGCCGTTTTGATCGATGACTTGTTGCCATCTCGTGGGTAGTGCCATGATCCCATTCCTGTAAAATTTTGAGATTTTTGATTTTAAAAACCTGACAGGTATTGTTCAGTTTTTTTGAGGTTAGCTTTATGCTTCCTAAAGAGTTCTGCAATGGCCGAAACAGGTGGAAATCTGATGGAGTAAGGTTAGGGCTATACGGAGGATGCATCAACACATCCCAGCCAAGCTCTCTCCATTTTTGCTGCGTGGCTATAAATGAGTGCGGTCTGGCGTTGTCATGGTGGAACACCACGCCCTTGCTAATCACCAGCGCCAGCCGGTTTTTTCAATAGCTTTTTTTAACCTCATCAGTTGCTGACAATAGAGGTCAAAATCGATAGTTTTACCCGGTGGCAAAAGCTCATAGTGGACGATTCCTTTCCAATCCCATCATACACATAGCATCACCTTGTTCCGAGTCAGGCCGGGCTTTGCCACGGTCTGAGGGGTTTATCCATGCTTCGACCATAGTCTTTTTCGCACATTCTTATCGAAAGTCACCCATTTTTCATCACCCATAATCGACTGTTTAAGAAATGGTTCGGAATTGTTACGTTTCAACAAATGGAGACACGTTGCATTAGGTTTCTCTCAGTGAGATCATCTGGTACTAAATGTCAAGTTTTTTCTTGTACCCAGACTTTCATAAATGACTAAAACTTGTAAAGCATGTCACTAAAGACTGTCCCAAGCTTAAAACAAGGTTTGGTGCAAATTAGCCATTAGTGACGTGTTTCATAGTGTGCGCTCTTTCTGTTACACGTTGTATATATACTCTTTTATATCTTCATAGCAAAGCAGCAAGATTATACAGGGTGTAAAGAAAACCCTGTTTGATCCGAAAGCGGTATATAGGTAGGTCAATGACATCAAAAAAAAACATTATTATTTTTAATAAAATAAGAAAAATATCGTAGTTTAAAATGCCACATTTTAGTACTAAAATTGAGCAATTTCCCCTTAAATCAAGCAAATATGTTGAAAATTTATGTATCAATATACATAAAATAATGACACAAATATGTTTGTATTAAGGCACCAAATAATGACTTTGGCGATCGAACAGGGTTTTTTTACACACTGTATAAGCAATGCTTGAATTACTTTTTTATATAAGAAGAGAAACAGACACGATGTTCACCTGATGGTAAGTGATCGCCGCCGCCTATGGGCAAATACACTACCCCTGTCTTGCAGTTTCGCTGCCGGTCTTTTTGTGAATGAATAAACTATTTGCTTGAAGGAATTTGTATATCTTTGTTACATGTGTATGTATACTATTATATAAATCTGTACTTTAATTTTCAAATTTTGTGCGTATACAAATGGTATCGTTATATTGCAAAGATAAAGGTTTTAGAAAATATCTTACGCCGAATGTTAAGAACCGTTTTTACATAGGAGTACTAGCTGCAGCGTGCAGCCTGCTGCATTATGTAAGTTATTGGTGAATCCCGCGGGATCAACTTATTTTCACGGGACAAAAAATAGCCTATGTACTATTCCAGGTCATCATCTACCTGTGTGCCAAAATTCATTCAAATCCGTTCAGTAGTTTTTGCGTGATTGAATAACAAACATCCATCCATCCAAATATCCAAACTTTCGCATTTATATTATAATATTAATATAGATTAAAATATAGATGCATTAGCTGCGCTCGCAACTTCGTCCGCGTGATTATTTTTTTTATAATAATAGTTTATAATAATAGTAGCCTAAGTTACTCTTTTTATCGCGCAATGAATGACATAGTTCCCGTTCCCGTGGGATTCTATGTACTTTCTCGTGTCTCAAACTTTGTATCAAATTTCATTCAAATCGGGTCAGTGGTTTAGGCGTTAGAGACAGACATACAGATGGAATTACTTTAGCGTTTATAATATTAGTATGGATAATAATTAATAATAATATGGATGACAAAATCGCAGCGGTTGACAAATTGTCCGCGACATATTGTTTAAATTACTTGTTATATAAATGTTTAATGTACTAGCGACCTGCCAGTGGTTTCACCCGCGTAGCTTTTGTTCCCGTGGGAATATCGGAAAGGTTTATATACTAAAACCTTCCTCAAGAATCAATCTATCTATTTAAAAAACCGCATCAAAATCCGTTGCGTAGTTTTAAAGATTTAAGCATACATAGAGACAGACAGAGAAAGCGACTTTGTTTAATACTATGTAGTGATAGTTTGTTAAGAATTAGAACCCTACCCGACTTTTTACTTAAATAATAAGTAGTTTTATTAGGTTGTCTTTAGGTTCCACAACTGGAAGGTGGTGTCCCGCTATGTGAGGCTCCTTTCGTCATTCGCGCATAGTATAAAACTCGTAATTTTAATTTTTCGTCACTATCAATTTTCATTGAACGGATAGTAAAATATAAATATCTTCAAGCTAATTTAATTGATTCGCTCGTTTGTCGGACGACAACCCCAATACCGCATTTGCAAACCTAACGACCATCGCTCGTTATAGCTTTTTAATAGCAGTATTTTATTACTTACTTAAAATATCTGTTATCTGGCAATATAACTTTATGCACTACGTGTAATACATTTTTAAAATACTAGGTAGGTGAGTTATGGAACGTCTCGCCCGGATTTGGTACCACCGTGGTACCAAACGGTGGTTTGGTACCATGGTGGTACCAAACCACCGTTTTATCTATTCCTGCCGTAATAACATTGCTGCTCATGTCACTGTCATGTTCCGATTTGGAGGTAAGGTAACAGGTATACTAATTAATACAAGTAGCATTACTGCCTCGTTACATTGATGGCAACGCATCATTAATTTTGCTGTATATAAGCGATTTAAGCGAAGCGGTTACCTCTTCTTATAAAGAGCTATCTTTTTTTATTATTTTTATTTTATAACAATAATGTACAGAGTTTCTTATAATTTATATGTGCCAAATTGTAAGCCAGTTTGTCGGCATCATCCAATACAGTTCTCGTGAAATCTGATCAGTACACACATTCTTATATTTTTATAAATAATATTGTTATTCCGAACATTAATATTATATATTTTGTATTTCTATTCAAATGGTCTGTGACTCATCAAAATTGGTCCAGCCATTTAAGTGTTATACCGGGACATACATACTGAGCGTAATTCCACTCACTATATACCAGTTATCAAAACCTGTTAAGCAGTTTCTGAGTTATGACGGTAGACAGTTAGTAGTGTTTCTTTTCATGTAATATAACGAAAACATATGTATAATGAAATCTATCAAAAGGATTTAGTGTACATGCTACTTATTTATATAATAGTGAGGATTATAATAATTATATAACGTAAAGTACCTATTACCATTAATGTGTGTTGTCACGGGCATAAAGATAAGTAGTGTTTCTTTAGGATGGTTTTCAATTGTGTATTAGACATCGTTTCATTATATATGTTTGCCACCTCGTTACACAGTGTCGGGACTCGGGATAAGCCTCTGTCTAGTTTACTTTTGCATCAATAGGAAGAACTTTACAAATCTTAAACAGTTTATCATAATTATTTTCTAATGAATTTTTAATTTTTGAGGCCACTAACATTTTTAAATGTCTAGTCTGTAATGATTTAATTTTATTTAGGTAGGTGGCGAATGTAAGTCCGTATGTACTTAAACATAGCTTATAGTTGCGTCTGCTAGTGCATAGTACAACATATAAAGAATTCCTCTCTCTCTGCTAACAATGTGTCTAACATGATTTAGCCTACCCAACACAGACCTAAACCTATTACATACTAATTCAATATGAAGGTTCCATGTGAAACGACTGTCTATAACCAGTCCTAAATATTTATATTTTTTTAACACACTCCAGTTGTTCACAGTGGCAATACTTTTGTTCAGCATGTAAGCAATCGTAGGAGTGACCTTTAAGAGTTACGTTAGTCAAATTTACATTATGATTTTTTTTGCTATCTTATGATATAAAAACTATTTAGGCACACATTGTAGCTTAAACGCCCTGATGGATTTGAGCTTATAAAAACAAAATCGGTCCAATACATAGAAATATACATAAATACAATTAACATGCCTGAATGTAACCCTCGTTTTAGCACAGTCGGGTAAATAGTCACAAGAATCGGCGTGTTGGTTCCGAAGACTTTTTATAGCACCCACGATCAGATAAAATAATGTGGTAAATATTTGAAAGCGCTGGGTCTTAATATACAAAGCTGTACATCATAATTTTAATAGTGTACAGTTGCTAAAGAAAATCGAAAACCGTTCAATTTTCTGCATCACATCCGCAGCCATCATTCGAAACCTAAGATCAACGATACTAAAAAGATTATGTATCATAAAAAACTTCAGCTTAAAAGTATGTATTATAAATGTATGTACAAAGTGTCGTCTTTTTTGCAACATAAGTACTAAAATTCTGTATTCCAAGTAATAAGTAAAAAAAATTTTCTCAAAAAACGCAGTCATCGTTTATTTGACGACTTGTACAGTTTGGATATACAATATTGTAAAATCATAAAATTAGAGATGGTCTGGACGTACAAAACATAATAAAATAAAATAAAGATTTAAAATATTTTGAAAGTATATTTTTAATATTGACGGCGGAAATTCAGACTTTAAGAACTTTGTTTATTAATGAGCTTATCGCGTCTGCACTAGTATTTCTGTGAAGTTACTAGTAATTTCATAACCAGTACATTTTGATGTTGTGATAAGAATCAATTAAATGTAATAACATTCGATAATGCACACAAGAAACAAAGTTTAGTTAAACTTTTAGTTACACGGCCTAAAAAATGTTTTACTAGCTTTTGTCCGCGGCTTCGCTTGCGTTAAATTCATTTTAGGGAAGTGGGAGGTTAGAAAAAGACAAAAAGTAGCCTACGTCACTCTCCATCCCTGCAACTATTTTATTTTTTATTTTATTATTTATTTTTATTTATTTTATGTCATAAGATAGCAAACAAGCAGATGGGTCTCCTAATGGAAAGAGTCAACCATCGCCTATAGACACCAAAGTGTGCGTTGCTATCTTGTGGCGAGGTATAATGCCACATGCATAAGTTTACCGGCTACCTTACCCTCCAAACCGGAACACGACAGCAACAAGCACTGACGCTATTGCGGCAGGAATAGGTAAGGCGGTGGTACCAGACCCGGGCGAGCCAATGCAGAATTCTACCACCTAGTAGCCACGATGGTAGTGACTCGATAGCCAATCGGTCGCCTTTTACGACCTGCCTGGCAGAACGGCAGTTGGCCTATTCTACAAAGGAGGCCGGGACCAACACTATCTCTACTTAAAAAATCACGTCAATTAGTCACTCCGTTTTGCCGTGAAAGACGGACGAACAAACACACACACACACACTTTCCCATTTATAATATTAGTATGCACGCCCTTATGTTACAGGCCGTAATAAAATTGCTCACGCTAAATCTAGCAATAATCAATCGAAGAACAGTGAGTCGACAAATTTTCCGCCGTACTGACTGTACCTTTGACGTTACTTCGTATGGAAGTAAAAGGATCTTAGTGAAGTAGAATTAAACGGATAACTCTGGAAATTGGAGGGCTTTGGGAGATTTGTTTTGGAGCTATTTTCGCACGGATAAATTATCATTTACATGGGGTAAGACGGTGTTTAAATTTTAGAACAAGGACTGCCTTGTGGTTTAGTAGTTAGCCTGTTCATCATTAAGTTTTGGGTTCGATCTCTGGCTAGGTTAAATAAAATACGGTATTGAGGATTATTGACGTAAACATAAATAATCGAAATCATATGTCCGTACGGAGGAGACGAGTATATTAAATGAACAATTAAAAGTTAATTCTACAATTGCTTACCTATAGGTACATAACGTGACCATACGTCTCATTCAAAATGGGACTGTCCCATTTTCATCTATTCTGTCCCCGTGTTTAGGGACACCGGAACAGTATATTTCAGAGACATAATGTTCTGTTTTCGGAAAAAAATAGTCACGTTACAAAAAATTATAAATTGTACACCAGTTTGTCGAAAATCTCATCTAACTTGACATATATTCGTTCAGACATAGGTGTAACATAAACATTATACTAAAAATATTTAAATTTCAGTAGGAAAATCAATCGTTGCAAAATGTTTAAGATTTTTGATATATTTTTTTCGGCTCTCCGCTTCCATCAAAAATGCCATTTTTGATAAAAATGTTATTTTTGATCGAAGGTTCTCCGTATAAAAATACATAGATACAGACTTCATTGCTATTATTTATTGCCTGCGTAGCTCACATCAACCTAATGTTCCGTTTTAAGATAAAATAATCTGGTCACTCTACCTATACACTTACGGATGGTATTCACAAACGATACTATGAGATTGTATAGTGTTAGTGAGCTCATAGGGTCATGAAACAGATGACTTGTCATGAGAATTGTATAGCGAATTAGCGTTCTTCGCATAGTATTACTACGTTACTTAGGTAAGGGTTGGTTATTAATACGGGCGTTATTTTAGCTAATAATAAGTTCCCCTTGGTCACGTCTAGTCCCTTCACGCAATTTAAGCCCGACTACCAAATAGTTGATGCGTTAGCCATCAAACATAAATATGACAGCCAATGACGTGTACAATGTTAATATTATATACGTCACTGATGACAGCACTTGAACATATAAATCCTAACTAATATTATCACAGACCACATGAATACTAATAGATACGTCATTGGGAAGAAAAGGAGTCGGCGCGCATATGAGCAAACGCTCATATCACCGTTGAAAATGTCATAAATTTGTAGACATGGGCGTACCGAGGGAGGGACAGGGAGGGGCAGCTCTCATGAGATTGATATGAGGAGCAATTAATCCCATGCTTGTTTGTCTTCCAAATAATCTCAGATTTTATAATAGCCTTTTTTACACAGTTTTGTTTTAACACATTTTTTAAATTTATTTACTGGTAGATCTCTTATAGTTTCGGGAAGTTTATTGTAAAAGCGTATATATTGCCCCATAAAAGAGTTACTTGTTCTGTGGAGACGAGAAACATTCATTCGCCTCTCAATTTTCACGACCATCCTATCAGCGATAATCTAAAAAATAATAAATATACTGTCGAACAAATATTTATATCGACACACGTATAAACGCTGGATTGTTGCGAGCGTGACAAGACATGTACCCCCGTTTCGGTCTAAGCCCCTTTGAAAAGTAGAAAAACAGCTGTTCTGTCCGGGAGGTCGTAAGGGGGCGACTGATTGCCTATACGTGTTACTACCATCGTGACTACTAGGCGGTAGAGTTCTGCTACGTCTCATTTGGGTATTTAGTACCACCACCTTACCTATTCCTGTCGCAATAGATTCAATGCTTATCATTGTTGTGTTCCGGTTTGGAGGGTAAGGTAGCCGGTAGACTTATGCATGTGGCATTGCTATCCTGCCACACGGATAGTAACGCACTATTAACATCTTTGGTGTCTATAGGCGGGGGTTTCCCTTTCCATCAGGTGAGCTATCTGCTTGTTTGCTATTTTATAATATAAGAAAAAATTTATAGAGGGCTCTGTTCTAATATTAATAAGATAATATAATAATATAATTACTTTGGACAAGATTTATAATAATACAGTCATCGAGTTAAAATGACATTATTTCATGCATAATATGATTACAAGACTGACATACGAAGATTGAAGTCCTGTCCATCCTTTCATAGGCATACAATGATACGTCGATACTTTATATTGTTACCATTGCGGCGGTTAGTTCTAGTTTCAGTTTTTATTTTCAATATTTCATGTACCTAAAGAGTAGTAAATCAAACATTGCATAACCTAACTTTAATGCAGACATCCGCTTCCTCACGTATCCGAGCGATAAATGACGTTGTTGGGGAAATACGACAGGGCACTCAAATATTAACGTGTACCCGCCTTTAGCGATTCGAACGACCGCTTTACTACTGCCACTTCATGACTTCTAAGTGTTTATGTCGTTTTGATTTCAACTATACGTTTAGTTTCCTTTCTTTCACTTTTACCTTATTGGCAAGGTTTAAATTTTATAGGTACTTGTTAAGTTCCAAAGCTCTGCTCGTTTACCTTGTGAAGTCTAAGGAACATAATATTTATTATTCTAATACTTTTCTTGATAGTATTCTATAACAATACAACTGTCTTAACCCTGACTTGTCTGTCTGATAAACATAGATCGAAATAGGTACTGTAATTTGCCGGGATTGCGTGACGTCATCTGAATATAGATACGCCGTTGAATACCATTATCCCACTAAATATGGTATACAAGGCAAAATAAAGCTAGATACATCGTTTTAACACTCCATTTAAAAGGATATTTCTAGTTTCATTTTGCTTTGTATACCATTAATTTATCCATACTTAAGTATTTCCTTAATGAATACGATTTTTGTAAGTTTTTTGCATTTTTAAAATTATTTATTCTTATTTTGCCGCGGCCATTAATCAAACCTATGTCAATCGAAAGAAAACAACGATACAAATAGAATTTTTTTGAGAATAAAATCTATTAGTGTCGCAGAACTAAGTTATAAAACTTCGAAAAAAATATAATTAATATTATATAATACCATACTATAGCTTCCCCTTAAAAATTCCACTGGATTCAGTGGCATATTAATGCTAAGATAACGTCACTAAATCCCGGTAAACTGCACTGCCTATTACGATTTATAGTGATTAATGAAGTTGTTCAGGCTGTACGACTGAATAGCTGAAACTGAAAAGCTGATACACGGTAATATTTGAGTGCCTTCTCAAATATTACCGTGTATCAGCTCTTAGCGATTCTAACGGCCAATCTTCTTCATGACTTCTGAGATTTTATTTATCAGCCCTTAGCGATTATAGCATAAATTACAACTTAATAACAATAACTTCTGAGTATCAGACATAGCAAAAAAGTAGATAGTTCTTCGGATGGAAAAAGATAACCACCGCCTTTAAACACCAATTATGGTACGAGATAGATAGTACGAGGTAGAGTCTCGTTCGAATATTTGGTACCATCGCCTTACCCGTTTCTGCCGCAATAGCGTCAATGCTCGTCATTGTCGTGTTCTGGTTTGCAGAGTTAGGGAGCCGGTAGACTTATGCATGTAGCACTGCCATCTCGCCACACAGATAGCAACGCACCTTTAACATCTTTGGTGCATATAGGCGATGGTTTCTCTTTCACTCAGAAAAATCATCTGCTTGTTTGTTATCTAATTATATGTAAAAAAAACAAAGATGTTATTGGTGTTTTGCTATCCGTGTAGCGGGGTATGAACGTCAATCCATAATTTTACCGGTTACCTTACCCTTCAAACCAGAACACGATAGGGACGAGCACCAACACTATTGCGGGAAGAATAGGTAAGTATATATGTTTTAGCACTCACCCCGTGCTTGTGAAAATTTGAAATACTTCAAAACAACCAAGAAAAAATTTGACATTCCAGGATTTGAACCTACGAACTTCCCTCAAGCCGGGACGCTCTAACCAACTGCGCCAGTATCCACTAGTTCAAAGTGGCGAAATTATTCTTTGCTTTGTGATCGATTCCGTCGATTGTACTGACCACTAGATAAACATTTTTAAGTTTTTCATAATAGGTATGAAGTCATTTTTAAGTTTTTCATACCTATTATGAAAAACTTAAACTTACGGAATTCTAAAACTATAACTACTGTTTTCCGTTCTTTCACGTTTATATTACGGATTTTATTATAATACTAGTTAATAGTAGTTAATATCCATAACTCCGCTCTTTGCACTAGTTTGGGCTTAAGACAGCATTCTTTTATCGAAAATTATCTTCTCCCCGTGTTGGTTCCGGGCTCCTTTGAAGAATAGACCAACTGCCGTTCTGCCAGGCAGGTCGTAAAAGGCGACCAATTGACTATTGAGTCACTACCATCGTGGCTACTAGGTGGTAGAGTTCTGCATTGTTTCGCCTTGGTCTGGTACCACCGCCTTACCTATTCCTGCCGCAATAGCGTCAGTGCTTGTCACTGTCGTGTTCCGGTTTGGAGGGTAAGGTAGCCGGTAAACTTATGCATGTGGCATTAGATCTCGCCACAAGATAGCAACGCACCATTAACACCTTTGGTGTCTATAGGCGATGGTTGACTCACCATCAGGAGACCCATCTGCTTGTTTGCTATCTTATAATATAAAAATAATTAATACAGACGACTCTACTCTAACGTATCGGTTTGATAAATGACGTTGTTTCGACAAAACGATATGGCACTTAAATATTGATGTGTACCGGCCCTTAGGGTGTGGACGGACTGAATTTCAGCTGCGATACGACTGCTAAATGGCAGTTCAGATGCAGTCGACACGAGTGCAATAAAACTGCAAACCAAATGCGCAGTCCGATTGCAGTTCAATTTCAGTCAGCGTACAATCGTGTGAACCGCACAGTGCAGTTCGATTGCAGTCGGTGTACAATTGCAACTGTACAATTGCAACTGTACACCGACTGCAATCGAACTGCACTGTGCGGTTCACACGATTGTACGCCGACTGAAATGGAACTGCAATCGGACTGCGCATTTGGTTTGCAGTTTTATTGCACTCGTGTCGACTGCATCTGAACTGCCATTTAGCAGTCGGATCGCAGCTGAAATGCAGTCCAACTGTCTCACCCTTAGCTATTTAAACGACCGATTTTCTATTGTAACTTAATACTTATAAATTGTAACCGTTTGATGTTTATATCGTTTTCATTTCAAACTAGCTGACCCGGCAAACGTTGTTCTGCCTTTTTAACTACTCTTATTTTTTCTATATTTTCTGACCTTTTAAACCTTCCCTGGATTTCAACAATTGATTCAAAACCAAAATAAGCAAAATCGGTTCAGCCGTTTTTGAATTTTCGCGAGACTAACGAACAGCAATTGATTTTTATATATATAGATAGGATAGTTTATAATCCTTTCGCAAAATAATGATTAGAGCAATTGGTATTATTTGCCCGCTAATAATAATATTAGTGGATAAATTATACGAATTGATCTAACCCAAAAGTAAGCAATTTATTTGCTTGTGTTATTGGTGTTATTCAATAATATTAATATACAGAAATAGAAATACATATATAAATACTGTTAAATATATAATAAACCCCCAAACCCAGAAATACAAACATCCATATTCATCACACAAATATTTGTCCCTATAGGGAGTCGAACCATTCGATTTGAAGTTAGGTTTTCTAACCACTCGACGTGTATGTGTGTGATATGGGTGTTAGTCAAAGATATTATGCATAGAAATACATACTCGTGTATAAATACCGAAATATATTTAATAAATACCCAAATCCAGAAATACAAACATCTCATCACAAAAATGTCTGTCCCTGCCGGTTTATTCGAAATTATAATAGCTACTAGCCTATTAAGCTTTTATTATGATATTGGGCTTGTGAAAAAGTAAAAGTATCTTTGCACCCGTATCCCCGAAGAGGTAGGCAGAGGTTCATCCAGTACACCGAAGATTAGCCGAACATACTCAGTCCCACAATGTGCTAGGTGGTAAGCCTATTGCCAACCGGGCACTCAGCCGCTCTCGGGCAACGCTGTTTTAATCAGAAAACTGAGTACTGTTCATATCTTTACCGAGTACAGACATGTTTAGTAACTAAATTACTAGTTATTCGAGTATAATACTACCTCAGTCAGAACGAGGCTTTAGCGTTAAATTGCTGGTTTAGTACTGTCGCTTTATACCCTGCCTTGGAGTGTTTTTGTCGCTCTGATTTGGACTTAGATAATATACATTTTCCTCTGTCAACAATCCTGCTTTTGATTTGAATAAACAAGAAATATTAAATAAAATTTGAATAAACATAATTTATTTTAACTGTAGACTGTACCAGCAGATCACAAGGAATATACGTACGTATACACGCATGTATTATTCGCACTAATATAGCGTGGCTACATATAGAACACATCCTCGGCTACCACAAAGGGGTTTGCATTAGGAAGCCAAGCAGACAAAGTAGTCTAATGTATTTAATAAATGATTTTTATTTATTCATACATATTGAGAAATAACATTATATTGTATAATTATGTATGTATCATCTAAATAAACCGGCCAAGTGCGAGTCGGACTTGCGCACGATGGGTTCTGTACCATCTATAAAAGAAAATCAAGTTTGTTGTATTTATATTTAAATATTTATTAAATGTATTAGATATTTATTTTTATAGTTAGTATATATCCAAATACTTACTTTTTTGAAAATATTCAAGTGTCTATCTGTTTATTAGGATCGAGTAAAAAATAGCTTAAAAATTACGTTTGTTGTATGGGAGCCTCCTTTAATATTTACTTTATTTTTATTTAATTATTTATTTTGAAATATACAACTAAATATTCTTTGAAAATTTTAAGCGTCTACCAATTACCGTTATTAATATTGCGCAAAAGAATATGAAAAAAACACGTTCATTGTAATCCCCTTAATATTTTCATTTTATTTTTATTATTTGTTGTTACAGCGGCAATGAAAATACATAATATGTGTAAATTTCAGCTTTGAGATACAGCCTGGTAACAGACAGACAGCGCAGGCTTAGTTATAGGGTCCCGTTTTTACTTTAAGGTACGGAACCCTAAAAATATCCAACATTTGCTTTGTTCGGTTAATAAATAAAATATTTTACAATTGTATACGTCTGTGCTCTCGCGTATCTAAACGATAAATGACGTATTTCGGGCAATCCGACGGGGCACTCAAATATTAACGTGTACCCGCCCATAACAATTCAAACGGATGCTTCAGTACTGCCACTTCAAAATCTCTGAGTGTTTATGTCGCTTTGATCTAGACTGTCTGTCAATCGTATTGTGTTTAAACAAAAATTGGAAACACGTTTTTAAATTCTGTTCTACTACGTAAATATCGCGAATTGAACAAGCAATTCCTGTATTAGTCCAGGACCCTTTGAAGAATTGACCGTCTGCCATTCTGCCAGAAAGTTCGTAAAAAGCAAAAGATTGGCCATACATGTCACTACCACCGTGACTACTAGATGATAGAGTTCCGGAACATCTCGGCCGGGTTCTAGTACCACTGCCTTAGCTATTCCTGTTGCAATAGCGTTAGTGATTGTCACTGTAATATTCCGGCTTCAAGGGTAAATTAGGCGATAAACCTCTGTATGTGGCATTATCACCCCACCACACAGCAAGCAACGCGCCGTTTGTATCTTTGTAGTCTATAGGCGATGATAGATAATTCCACGAGGAAAGAATTCTGTTTGTTTACTATCTTATGATATAAAAAAGCAATAGCTTAGCGTAAGAAATAATATGTGAATTAATAATTAATGCAAAGGCTGTATATATATGTTAATAATATTATGTCTCAGATCACATGCAATGTACCTTATATTGCACGTGATTCGAGACATCCGTTTTTAATAGTTATCATTACAATAATCAGGACTAAAACAGAGGTTTTTTTGACATTGTTTTACACTATGAACATTTAACCTTTTCAACGCCAATGACGGATATATCCGCATTTCCTATTCCAAGTACATTTTGTAAATTTGTCGACTGTTATAACTTCATTTCGATTATTGGACTTGTAATGATTAATTGTGATTTTTTCCCACATCCAGAAACACCCCTTTAATTGATATTAGTCAACTCTAACCAAACTTTGCGCTTAATAAAAGATACTTTAATTGACAACTTATTTTTACAAACCCGCAATATTTTTTAAGACCTATCTCACGACACCCCACACCAAGGAGTACGCGAGAAAAAATCTCCATTTTAACACTTTGTAGTCTCGTTCTAAATCTACTCAGGATATATATGCCTGTACGCACAGAAATAATTCTCTGTGCGGACAGGCATATATATCCTGAGTTTCTTGTAGACTAGGGAACCCTAAAAATCGGTGAATTTAATGAGATTTATGAGATCATCATCATTTACAAGAACAACGTTAGCCTTAGGGGTAAGAGGAAAATAATAACAAACATGTCAGAATAATGCTTAGAAAAATCTGCACGTACATGTGATATCATTTAGCCGCAACCCAAGGCTGGTTTTCGCTAGGTCAGACAATTTCCTTCGACTGTGCGATTACTAGACTAAACTGAATTACAGTTCATTGCAACTCAACAGATTGGACTATCGATTTTAGTTGCGATGTTGCGATATAGATATTAAAATTTTATTATATGTCTCACTCTTATGCCAATAATAACCATAATATGATCAGTGCAATTTTTTTATTTTTTTAATTTTTTTATATCATAAGATAGCAAACAAGCAGATGGGTCTCCTGATGGAAAGAGTCAACCATCGGATGGAAAGAGTTACCCTCCAAATCGGAACATGACAGTGACAAGCACTGACGCTATTGCGCCAGGAATAGGCAAGGCGGTGGCACCAGACCCGGGCGAGACAATGCAGAACTCTACCACCTAGTAGCCACGATGGCAGTGACTCGCGTAGCCAATCGGTCGCCTTTTACGATCTGCCTGGCAGAAGGGCAGTTGGTCTATACTTCAAAGAAGCCCGGAACCAACACGGGGATTATTTATATTTCTAGTTTTGATATACAATTAGTTTTTTGCAGTACAATAATTTGTTAGATGTAAAAAAGGTTAATTGTTGAACATAAACTGATAGGTGATAAGTTATTTTAATGTACACTTGTTAATGTACACTTAAAAATATCCCTTACCCGCCTTTTTAAATACTCTTTTTTTTTCTATATTTTGTCACCTTTTCCTATCACCACTATTCCTATTACCTTTTCCTATTACCAATCGGTTCAGCCTTTTTCGAGTTTTAGCGAGACTAACGAACAGCATATATATATATATATATATATATATATATATATATATATATATATATATATATATATATATATATATATAATAATCTGTGCTTGTTATTTTATAATATCGTAACAAAGTATACAGGCCATCGTCTATAGACACCAAAGATGTTAACGTTGCGTCGCTATCCGTGTGGCGGGGTATTAATGCCACATGCATAAGTCTACCGGTTACCTTACCCTCCAAACGGGAAGACAACAAAGACAAGCATTGATGCTATCGCGACAGGAATAGGTAAAGCGGTGGTACCAGACTTGGGCAAAACGAACTCTATACCGAGTAGTCACATTGGCAGTGACTGGCATTAGAATCATTGGCCTTTTATGAACTGTCGGGCAGATTGGGAAAAGGTCTTTTCTTCAACGGGGGCCTAAAGTAACCCATCTGGTCTTCCATCGTTGTGTGATGTCATCAGTTTCTACAGTTGTGACGATTACGTCACAACTGTAGAAACTGATTAACATTACCCCCTACAGTTATTTAAAAAAAGAAATATAACAAGTCTTTACTATTGCCTACATTTTTTATATCATAAGATAGCAAACAAGCAGATGGGCAGGAGACCCAGCTGCTGCTGGAAAGAGTCAACCATCGCCTATAAACACCAAAGATGTTAATGGTGCGTTGCTATCTTGTGGCGAGGTCTAATGCCACATTCATAAGTTTACCGGCTACTTTACCCTCCAAACCGGAACACGACAGTGACAAGCACTAACGCTATTGCGGCAGCAATAGGTAAGGCGGTGGTACCTGACCCGGGCGAGACAATGCTCTACCACCTAGTAGTCACGATGGTAGTAACTCGCATAGCCAATCGGTCGCCTTTTACGACTTGCCTGGCAGAACGACAGTTGGTCTATTCTTCAAAGGAGTCCGGAACCAACACGGGGAAAAAATTATTTAATATTATAATTGCGAAAGTTTGGGTGATTGGAGAGATGGATGTTTGTTATTCAATCACATAAAAACTACTAAACGGATTTGAATGAAATTTGGCACACAAGTAGATTATTACCTGAAATAGCACATAGGCTACTTTTTATTCCGGCAAAATTAAGTGATCCCGCGGGATTCACCAAAAACTTTTATAATGTAGCGAGCTGCACGCTCCAACTAATCTACTATATTGTGTGTGAATGGTATAACAGTACAAATGTCTTAATTTAAAATAATCACAAATGAAGTAAGAGCTATCATTACATTAAAATTATTGAAAAATTAAAACGTAGGAACTACTTTTGTATCACTGTATTTCACAATGTATTTTCTTCTGAGTGCTAAGTGTGAGTTTTTCTTTTCGCATTCGATCGTGAAATGGAAAATGAAACTGGTTTCTCACGTTTACCACTAGATGGCGCTGTACAATTCACATACAAATTCCTAGTAAACTCCAAACGCGCTCACGATCGAATGCGAAAAGAAAAACTCACACTTAGCACTCTGAAACAAATTTAGTCATTCAACTTGTTCACTAATGTGAGTTGTTTTAGGAAAGTTATGACTTTCGTATATTAACTAGTTGAATTTCTCACATTCATTTCGTACCACCCACGAATAAAATAAACTAGTCAAACGTTCCTTTGATAATATTTTTCCAGAGAGTTTAACCTTTACAATGATCTCTAACAAAAGCTCATAAAACATTAAATTCTTACATTATATATTGTTCAATAGTGGTGTACGTTTGTGTGCTAGATATCGATTCAGATTATTATATGTTATGGAAAAACGCCATTTGCCACCCAATTATAAAGCTCCAAATAGCGAGATATGACTGTCGTGTTTCGCTTAAAGTGCAAGAAAGTTTAGTATACATAATTATTATAAACTTCTTTTAAGGAACAGTTTTTAACAATTTAATCCTTAAATAGACAAAATCCAAAATCCGAGATGCAAGGTAACCAACAATCCTCTCCTATTACAAAAGCGAAAGTTTGTACTGCCTTGTTGGGCTAGTACAAGCTAACTAGCTTGCGGGTCTGATCTTGATGTCTCCTGTTTGATTCCCGGGGTCAAGGATTTTAGCAATTAAAAAATTCAATTACTAGTGAGATTGTGTGACACGACGTGTTAAACGCCCTATACCACGAAATAGCGTGTGAAGCTATGAAGTATTAGTTCTGATTAATGCAAATAAGAATCCACTGAATTTTTCAAGAAGGCGTCAACTATGGTTTTCTATTTCGCAAGCCGACAAACTAGTGAATCGTAGTAAAGCATATCTATTAGAGGTAAAATCAATTCGCATAAATGTGTGTATATATGAATGTATATGCTCGTCACACCTTCACATTAAAAAACTAGACTTATCGGAATATAGGCTATAACACTGATAATAATGAATTGTTGTCATGAGATTTACCTTTTAGGGCATTTACGCGAAACTTTTTAAGACATTTACGGGCATTTACATAAAGGTGGAGTGTGCAATTTGCAAAATTACAGGTGTTATTACGGAGGACTGTAGAAATCTAATATTATTAAATAATATGAATTAGAAATACATTTAATTAACAAAATATAAACATTACACCCACTAAACTCATTTAACATAAATGATAAAAAACACACAGGCATAGTAATTTCTTTACGTATAAAGTCTGTTGTCAAATTTAAGAGATTTTATTGCTTCGTCTATGAGAGACTTAAGTCCACAGGACGGTCGCTAGTTAGTATATTAACACGGCGAAATTTTGATAACATAATTTTTTTTTTTAATTTTTGACAAATATAAAAAAATCCCAAGATGCACAGTCCCGAACAAAACTGGCACTCAAAAGTGTCGCTAATTTCATTGTTGTTTTTACAAAGCAATGTACAAAAAGAAATAAAATAGACAGTGTCGGGACCGACGCGGTTCTGTTAGAAATGAGCGTTCACTTTAAAATTGTGCGCTCATTTTTGAAGTACGTTTTCGAGATACTGATTGTGTATCTAGGGTTTTATATCAATGCCCAACTAACTGATAAAAATCTGAAAAAATTCTTTATTCAAAAAATATTATCGACACTTGACAAGCGACATTTTTCTTGTTTTAACTATATGTCTTTCCGCGTTACAACACTATGGACTATTGGGTCATAAAATCGACTGAAATCCCGTCCAGTTTATTTTTTATTACAGCGATCCAGCCCGGTAAATAACGTAGTGGATGCTTTCAATAAATTACAACGTAGACCGCTTGCAATATCTATTTCTAAAAGTTTAGGCTCAAATATTTTTTTCATACAGTCGACATGTTGTTAGCTCAATCGATTTCATTTGGCCGCTTCGGTTTTATTCTATTTGATTTTATAAAGTTTCGTCGCATGTTATTTGGTTAGGACACTGGTAATTGATTAACTGATTTGCAAAAGTGAATAAGAGTTCGGAATAGAAGGACAGTTTTAACGAGAAAGTGTAATATATATACTAATAATGGTATATTCTTCTACTAAGAACTACCTACTACTACTACGAAGATTTAAAAAGAAGAATTTACTTCTTTTTATATAAATCTTCTTTAAAGAAGATCATATATGTAGGAAGGGGAAAGATTTTTTTATATTATAAAGTAGCAAACAAGCAGATGGCTCCCACTGGAAAGAGTCGACCATTGTCTTTTTTCAATATATAATATTTTTAAATATTATTAGATAGCAAGCAAGCAGATAGTTGTCCAATGCAAAGAGAAACTAGCGACTATAGACACCAAAGATGTTAATGGTGCATGCAAAAGTCTACCGGCTACCTTTCCCTCTAAATAGGAACACGACAATGATAGGTATTGACGCTAGTGCGACAGGAATATAGGTAAGACGATGGTACCAAATACCCGGCCGCGACGTTGCGGAACTCTACCACATAGTAGTCACGATGGTAGTGAAACGTGTATCCAATCGTTCGCCTTTTATGACCTGCCAGGCAGAACCGCACCTGGTCTATTTTTCAAAGGAGGTCGAACCAACATGGGGAAAAGCCTATATACAACAAAGACGTTAATGGTGTGTTACTATCTATGTGGCGGTGTTACCGTTACGTTACTCTCCAATCTGGGACACGACAGTGATAAGCATTGACAGTATTTCGACAGGAATAAGTAAGACAATAATTGACATTATTGCGCCAAACCCAGTCGAGACGTCGCAAAACACTTCAACCTAGTTTCTAGTACGCTTAAGTTGCGAATTAAACAACGTTTACGAAAAGGTGTGAATTAAACAACCAACATCTCTTCTTGAGGTCATGGACTACTGCAAGTCTCCCTGTGTTCGTCTAGGTCTTCTTTGTAAAATAGAACATCTGTCATTATGCCAGGAAATTCGTAAGAGGATAACAATTGTCTTTGCGAGTCACTACCATCGTGACCTTACTACTTACTATGTGATAGAGTTTAACATCGTCGCGCCCTGGTCTGATAACATAGCTTTACTTATTCCTGCTGCGAAAGTCTCAGTGCCGTCATAGTTGTGTTCCGGTTTTGAAGGTAAGGTAGCCGGTGTACTTATACATGTGGTATTAACAACCAAACTGACCCGACCTTGAAATATCCATAAAATAACCAATTTTTAAAACTCCCGGAAAACTTTCCAGGTAAAAATACCAAATGACTGGGCTATATTTTCCTTGTATTAGGACTGCCATCATCCAAATGAAATGCAGGACAAAAACTTCGGTAACCCCCGGACTTTAAAGTAAAATTATTTTAGTATCATACAACTTAATATATTGATTTAACTTTTATTTTTTAGTTACCAAAACCTTATTAGTTTTAAGATAACTAAAACGTAAAAAGATTTATTGCTTTTTTTTAATATAGACAAAAAGATGCATTTTGTTTCGTAGCTCTACATTTTGCTATTATTCAGGATTCCACGGATGCAAAAAGTTTCCAGGTGAGACCAGATTCAAAAACCGCTTCTGAACAACCCGCGGATGCATTTCAAATTAGGACAAATCCTAAAACTACGGATGACACCCCTACTTTATATGTACTCAGTTGTAAAACATTGATATAAAAAACCCTGTAAAAAGATAAACAAGTATCATAAGGCAAATCTACCATATTCACATCTTTGTGAAACCAAAATACATGTACATTGTATATATGTGAGAAATGTAATCTACTAAAATGCGAGACAGTATTTCTAGTGTCCACTAAATGTCGCTGTCCGAAATTGTATTCCTTTGCCTTGTATCCCAACATGCAGATATCCAAAAATAAAAACACACCGAACATTTCATAACTGGAGCTCCAAACGCGACGGCCATATGCAGACAAAATAGTAAAAGTACAGTGAACAGGAAAAATTTGAACATTCTTCCAGGTAGTTAAAAGCCGAGGTATTGACTAAAATTAGTAGGTGTCGCCCGGGTGTCATCAACTTCCGATTGACTGATACTCATGATGAGATAGATCGCTAATTTGTCAATAAATCTGACATATATTTATTCAGGTTTCTCAAAAAGGCTTATTTTAAAACGTTAGAATAAATAGATGGACTCAGAATTCAGCAGGATTAAATTACCGGGGATACCGTGTTGCTCTGTCAGGCAACTAATGAAAGGCGACAAAAGGCCAAACGTCTTGGCTACTAGGTTGGACAGTTCAGCGGACGACAACCTATTACATAACCTAGGCTTGGTACTGCTCTCAATATTCTTGTCACGATAACGTCAATGCTCTTTCATTATTTGAATGTTTATGTGTCGTATCGTTTAAGTGTCGTATTTCGGATTTGAGGGTATGGTAGACGGTGATGTGGTCGTCAATAATTAACTGAACGCAGTAAAATGAAATTGAGCTAAGTACTGACAGTCCCGTATTCATGACGTATTTTATTTTATCGGTTTTTATTTTAAAATTAAAAACCGATTAATATTATAAATGTGTATGTTTGTAATTCAAATAAAAGTAACTGAGTGGATTAAAATCAGACGAACATGAAGTTAATATCAAAATTGATACATATCGATATGTATTCATAACTTAGATTTTATAACTTATCGATATGTATTCATAACTTAGATTCACATTATAGGTTTTGTTTTGTTGAAAAAGTCATTTTAAAAATGCTCTTAGATTTCGCTTAGATTAGCTCTTAGAGAGTGTAAACTCTCCAGCAACATACAGCTCTCTAATAAATGTGTGTGTGTGTGTGTACTATCACTACTAGGTGGTAGAGGTCTGCATTGTCTCGCCCGAGTCTGGTACCACTGCCTTACCATTCCAGCCGCAATAGCGTCAATGCTTGTCACTGTCGTGTTCCGGTTTGGGGGGTATGGTAGCCGGTAAACATTAGACCTCGCCACGCCACGCCACAAGATAGTAACGCACCATTAACATCTTTTGTGTCTATGGACGACAGTTGATTCTTTCCATCAGGAGACCCATCTGCTTGTTTGCTATCTTACGATATAAAAAAAAATATATCAAGTGGACGAAGTAAAGAGCAGAAGCTATTTAAATACACATTACTTTGTTAAAAAACCGTTCAAGTTTGTTGAGTCTAAAACTGCAATTCCAACTGTGTTTAGTTACTACTTATTGTACAACAGATTGCCGAAGCCGACTGTAACAGACCGCCAATCAACTGAGTGGTGTGCCAATCCATCAACATGTCACTGCGGCAGATTCCAATTTTCTGACTTAGTTTTCATCTTTCTAAATCCAATTAACATAACTCATCCTAAGTCATTAATCATCCTCCAAATTGCGAATATTGGATTGCTTGAGTTCTTAACTTGATTGATGTGATAACTTGGGACTTTGATTATATCGATTTTTCACGGAAAAATAAGGAATTTCCAATAAGTTATAGTTTCTGGGGTATCAAAACCTGTGTAGATATTGTATTAAAACTTTTATTTGCTATCAGATAAAATTTATGATTGATGATTACTTTTTTATATCGTAAGATAGCAAAGAAGAATCTCTCCTGATGGTAATATAAACCATCGCCAATAGACACCAAAGATGGTGAGTTGCTATCCGTGTGGCGGTATGGCAATGCCACATTCATAAGTCATCGGCTATCTTAGCCTCAAAACCGGAACACGACACTGAAAAGCATTAACGCTATTGTGGCAGGAATAGATAAGGCGGTGGTATCAAATACCCGGGCGAAATGTTTCAGAAATCTACCACCTGGTAGTCACAATAAGAGTGATACGTATACCCAGTTGGTCGCTTTTTACGACCTGACTGGTAGCACTCCAGTTTGGCTGGTTTTCAAAGAAGCCAGGACCAATAGGAAGCTTAGAGAGTTTTCAGTCGAGGTAAGATAACTAAACTCTTCATTATTATTGCAATAATTATTATTATGAGTGTATTTTATAGTTAAATCTTTTTTAATGATATGAATTAGAGTATTATCACGCCGGTTCTCTTGCGAGTAGTAGTAGAGTAGAGTAGAGTCAGCAGAGTAAACTAAACTTTAACGTTAACGTTAATAGAGATTTTCCGGTTCAACATGATTTACCGGTTTGCCGGCGATAAGGTGATCCCCATCGTCGCATTTTACCAACTTAATAACGATTATCGCCAATCCCTAGTAATCACCGGGACCGACATCTTCACGTGCTCATCCGAAGCACGGGAGGGAAACACACCACCAGCCAGCATTTAAGCTGCTTTAGAGATTTTTAGGTTTCCGAAAAAAATCGAAATGTGAGGTCAATTAATTTCTAAATAACACTTTTGACCGACTCGAGGATCAAACCTGGAACCACGAGAAAATCTTTAGGCATGAATAACTGTAGGGTATTATTTAAATACAACTTACATTGTATTATAGTAAAAATACTTTATAAAATTATTTGGTAAATCCCTATATCAGGACTTCCTAATCAGGGGGGCACGCCACCCCTAGAGAGGCGTAGAAAAATATTAGGGGGGCATGGTACGTATATAAGATCTTACATATTATGTAAGATTACACTTCCAAAAAAATTAACGAGTAGGTAAATAAGGAATATAATTCAAGGAGGCAAAAAATATTATTTTTGGCTGGGGGGGCTCGGCGAACTACAGGTTGGGAAAGCCTGCCCTATGTGGTGATGTTTAATTAGTCACACTCAATATTATATGTAGTAGAATATGTGACCACGTAATCAATGGGCTCAGGTTCGATTCCTGGTGGGGACAGCCATTTATATGTAGAGCATAAATGTTTGTATTTCTGGGTTTGGTTGCGTATTAAATATATTTGAGTATTTATATATGCATTTCTATATAGCAATATCGTTGACGTTCCATGCCATATTGAAAGTAAATAATTTGCTAATTTTGGGATTAGATCAATTCGTGTCATTTGTTAACCGATATATTTATACAAGTATAATACAATACTATACTAAATGTGAATATATCTATACATTAATACGTGAAACAAAAACTTTGTAAGTACACCTTTTTAAGACAATAATTACGCGAACAGGGAGTATCAAATTTGGCACAATTACTTAACGTTTTAGTGAACTGCGGAAACCTAATATTTTTGATAATATGTATTAGAAATACAGCAAATGTCTTCTTCTTAATAAATATAAACATTACACATACTATATTCACGTAACATACATGACAATATAAGCTACTACGCAACGGATTATGATGCGGTTTTTTGTAACAGATAGAGTGATTAAAGAGGAAGGTTTATGTGTATAATAACATTCAATATATTGTAGAGAAATACTGCAATTTTTGAGTTTTCTGATGTCATGTCGTAAATAATTATATTTTTTCCGCTTATATTGCAAACGCAGGCTAAACCCTACGAGATTTATCAAAATAATGTACTAAGTATTTGTACACCTTGAAAATGTCTACAGAAAAGTCGGCGATGGTATATGTCTAGCTCTTATGGATAACCCACAATAGCATGTTTTTGTCATTTACTTTTTACGAGAAATAATGTTTTTTTTTCAAAGCAATTTTAAGCAATACAGCCCTAATCCTTATCCAATTAAATACCTTTAATATATTGTTAATTTAATATAGATCAATATGGCCGTTTACAGCATGTAATTTAAATGAATATTTTCGAAGATATTACAGATTTAAAATGCAGGGGCATAGCGGTTGCGGGGTTACCAGCCGGTCGGGCGGCGCGCGCGCAGTGTGTTCTGAAACCGCTGGGAAACGTGTTGATTTTCGGATAAATAAATATAGGACTTAGCTGAAAACCAAAATTTAGTATATTCCTTTTTTTTAACTAAATATCACCATATAAAAATCATGTAGATGATTAGAAACAGTATTAACAAATTATTTTTCCTGTTTTCGGAATTTCATATGATCAAGTAAAGTACATTCTATCATGTAATAAGTAGCACATTCCTTAGATAATATCTTCAGGTATATCGTATAACTTTTTTAAAATTGTTATTTAACAATCAATGTAAAAAAACTTGATTTAGCAAACCAGTTTTTTACTACTTTACTTACTTACTTTTCATTTTACTTTTCTTTTTTTTTCACTGAGTGACATAGGCTATTTGAAAAAAAAAAACTTCCGACTACGTATGTAGATAAGGAAGTTACTGATTTTACCCCGATTTTCGAAAATCGAGTTTTTATCAGATGTCCACGTTTACAGGTCCTAGGAATCTTTTCCGACTATTTTCATGATGACGTCAGTATGTCTGTATGTATGTATGTATGTATGTATGTATGTATGTATGTATGTATGTATGTATGTATGTATGTATGTATGTATGTATGTATGTATGTATGTATGTATGTATGTATGTATGTATGTATGTATGTATGTATGTATGTATGTATGTATGTATGTGTGTGTGTGTATGTGTGTGTGTGTGTGTGTGTGTGTGTGTGTGTAGGTGTGTATGTAAACATCTCATAACTTTTGAACGGCTAGACCGATCGATACGCGGTTGGATTCTGCTCAACTTAGATTTCCTGAAAATTTGAACCGATTCGGTCCAGGAGATTTTGAGAAAATTTGAAAAAACACCAAAAAAATATTTTTTTAATATAACTTCCAGATTTATGTACCGATTGAGTAGAAAAACTAATCAGCTCTGTTCGTCAAAAAACTATGTCTAATAAATAAATTGCATTAAAATCGGTTTCTCCGTTTGAGAGTAATCGTTGACGAAAAATTTTGAAAAAGTGTTTTTTCGACATAGCTTCGAAATTTTTCAACCAATCATTTTTTGGTGTTCTACGATATTTTAGTACTTAAAAAACTACGTCAAATGCCGTTTCAAAAATCAAAATCGAATTTAATTCTCAAACTTATAGCTTTTCATACGTTATTTTTAGCAAACTTACTTAAGTTTTTTTAAATAACTTTCAAGTTAATTTACCGATTGACTTAAAAATATTATCAGCTTTTGTTCCGTTAATTTAATCAAAATCGGTCAATTTGTTTGGGATTTATCAATGAAGAAAATTAAAAATAAAATATTTTTTGACATAGCATCAAAATTTTTCAACCTATCGATTATTTAGGTAAAACAATATTTTAGATCTCAAAAATTAAGTTGAATGCCATCATCGTTTTCAAATATACAGCTTTTCAAAAATTAATAATACTGTCATTTTTAACAAAATAGATGTTTGAACTGAAAAATCTATGCTTATATTTTTTACTCTTGAGCTTAAAATACCTTAATTTAGTGAGAAGTTTCAGGGATGGCCCGTAGGGTCAAGCATTTACACATTTTTTTCCCGTTTGTCCTGATGCCTCGCTTTAATAAATCGCAGGGTCAGGCCTTCAACGTTGCAGGCTTAGATTTGAGCGTTGACTGCTTTTCACATGGCCAACTATATATCGCTCTTTCAAGAGTAACCTCTAAAGAAAACATATTTGTATTGTCTAATGGCAAGAAAGCTGTGAACGTTGTATATAAAGACATTCCATAATATATTATATGTAAAAATAAAAGAAATAGGTAAAAATGTAAAAACTAAAAATGTAGTAACTATATGAATTTAGATATTCCAAAGATAGCAGGAAATCTTCATAGGGAAAGGGGAATCGTTTTACTCCAAATTTATCGCGTGCGGGCTACGGAAAGTAATGAATAAATCAAAACTACTGGATCGATTTTAATCATTTTTTTCCCGTGCGAAACCGGGGCGGGCCGCTAGTATGATATAAAAAAACATGTATAGTTTTTCTTTACGGCTAAAGTTTGATATCAAAACTTAAAAAAAACCTCTATTGTTGAATCTATGGCTGATTTTCGACCACAGAGCAATTTCTAGTTTTAATAATTATTTTGCCATTCCCTATAAAATATGTCATTGGTGTCAAATCACATATTTTATGTGTACATAAATAGCCTCAGTACTTTTTGCAAATATCACGTAGAAATGGCGCTAAAAGTCAATACAATTTACGTAACCAAACTAACCTTGCATTAAATTTAAAACAGGCTTAATTTCAAAACGATAGATAAACTATTGCATTTTTCATTTCATTAGTGTTAGCACGAGTGAAAAGCGTTGACACCAATTAACTATTGCAGCAATTTACGACAAAACGGTTAAAAATGGACAGATCCTATTTTTACTATGGTGCATAGGCAAAAAGTCAGGTATAAAAATAATGTCACATACCATTTAGTAAGCTGCAAGAGATGTATGATGATGTATGTAGAATGTTATTTTTATTGCATTCTATATGCGATAGGAAGCGTTTGACGATGATCGTTAGAATGAACTTAATTATTTCTACTATACTTCATATTATAATCTTAATTATTGAAATATTATATACTAGCTTACCCGGCAAACGTTGTTTTGCTAAATATAGTTATAACAGTGTTTCTCTGCTATATAATCGATGTTATTATACATATAAACCTTCCTCTTAAATTATTCTATCTATTAAAAAAACCGCATCAAAATCCGTTGCGTAGTTTTAAAGATCTAAACAAACATAGGGACAGACAGCGGAAAGCGATTTTGTTTTATACTATGTAGTGACTATCTTTATTATTTTTTATATTATACTAGTTGTTGCCTGCGACTTCGTCCGCGCGAACTTCGTTTACTCCGCACTGCTCTTCCCCTGTAGGTGATAGCGTGATAATATGTAGCCTATATGTTGACCCGACCTGTCAGTAATATTCATGCAAAATTTAAAGAGAATCCATGCAGTACTTTTTGAGTTTACCCCGGACATACATACAGACAAACAGATAAACAGACAAACAGACAAAAATTCTAAAAACTATATTTTTGGCTTCGGTATCGATTGTAGATCACGCCCTAAGCATTCTTTTAAAAAATATTCAATGTACAGTTTTGACTTTTCTACGATTTTTTTATATGTATAGATGATAGCAAACAAAATATAATTCTCGTTACGGAAAGAGACGACCATCGCAAATACACAAAAATATAATGTTTATGGTGCATTATGGGGATACAATGGCACATAATATATCTTAGCGAATCGGTCACCTTACCCTCTAAACCGGAACAGAGCCGTGACAAGCACTGATGTTGTTGAGGCAGGAAAATGTAAAATCACTTTACGTGCACAGTATAATTTTTGGACAGAGTAACGCCCTCAAGAAGCGATAGAATTACAATGTTACCCCGCCTATTTACATCATTATTTACATTTTTCCATTGCTTATTTATAATAAAGTCGTTATCTCATTTTTCCCCCGTGTTGGTTCCGGGCTCTTTGAAGAATAGATCAACTGCCGTTCTGCCAGGCAGGTCGTAAAAGGCGACCGATTGGCTATGCGAGCACTATAATCGTGGCTACTAGGTGGTAGAGTTCTTTATTGTCTCGCCCGGGTCAGGGACCACCGCCTTACCTATTCCTGCCGCAAAAGCGTCAGTGCTTGTCGCTGTCGTGTTCCGGTTTGGAGGGTAAGGTAGCTGGTAAACTTATGCATGTGGCATTAGACCTCGCCACAAGATAGCAACGAACCATTAACTCCTTTGGTGTCTATAGGCGATGGTTGACTCTTTCCATCAGGAGACCTATCTGCATGTTTGCTATCTTATGATATAAAAAAAATATCTCACAATAACAGCTACTTAAATCACACATGTGCGCCACACCTGGCCGACTAGTGCTTGTTGTTAAGCGCAGATGCTTACATACGTTTAGTCAATTGTTCACATTTTATCAAATTATCTAGCACGATGACATATTGTCTATTCTTTAAAAGAGGCCCCAATCATGTTACGGTTTGAAAGGTAAGGTAGCCTGTAAACTTATGCATGTGTTATTCCCTCCCAGCCACACGGATAGCAACGCATCATTAAATCTCTGGCGTCTATAGATGATGGTTGTCTCTTTCCATCAAGAGAGCCATAACCATATGTTTGTTTGCTATCGTATAAAAATTGACAGTGATTTTTGAAAGACATATTTTGTCACCGACTGAAAAAAAGTAAAGTTTGATCTGTATGTATGTGTAGGAAGTGGGTAAGATACAATGAATTAAATGCGGATATAGTGATATAACAGGTCATTATTTCTTTATTTGATTTATTTTGATCAAAATAACATTAGATCACTATTAAGGCACTCCATTATTAATTACTAGTTCTCGTTAACAATTCCAACCACAGGGAACTTAATTACTCCTTATTACAAATAAGTCATAATCCAAGCAAAGGATAGTCAATTATAAATTGTACTGAGACTAATTTAGAATAATAATTAATTTCTTTGCACAAATTAATTATCCAGGAGTCAAGGATAGCTTGCACTAGCAAGATACAACAAATGTACCGAGCCACGCCAGACTCCAGAGCCAAGACTGTGTTAACGGCGGGCGCTAAGGGCCTTTTTATACAGGTAGCAAAACAAGTTGAGTAGTAGGGGTTTGCGCTCGGTGGCTTAGGCGGTGCACCCGTTGTTTACATACGATATTCTTGCATTTGATGACGCGGACGCCGTCATATGTATTATTGTTTGTATTGGATATTTGTGTATGATGACCTATTTAGGCTTCTATGCAAGTGAGCTAAATTTCGTAAGTGTATGTATGTTTCTATATCTATATGTTTGTCCGCGAATAACTCGGAAACAAAGATACATCCATACTAATATTATAAATGCGAAAGTAACTCTGTCTGTCTGTCTGTCTGTCTGTCTGTCTGTCTGTCTGTCTGTTACGCTTTCACGCTTTAACCACTGGACCGATTTTGATGAAATTTGGCATAAACATAGATAAGACGTCGAGAACGGACATAGGCTATTTTTTACCGCGGGAAAATATTTCGTTCCCACAGGAAATAAAATTAATCGAAAGAAAGCGGAGCATAAAGCGTAACGTAGAGCACATTAACTAGATGTCGCTGCACGAAAATACATCGCGCTAACGTATTGAAACACATATACATGTAATTAAATCGTTGAGTTTAAAATTACCTTTATTATGATATGATATGATACGAGTATTTTAACGTTTGTTTGTTCATTGAATGCGCTAAATGCTAATTCCTGGAACTACAAGTCGGATTGAAAACAATTTTATGTGTATGATTAATGATAGCTACATTCATGAGGATTACGTTACAATTATTCTTAGCGTAGTTAAAATATCGAGATTTGTAAAATAAGTCGGAAGAAAAAGCGGTATCGAACGGCTGTATCCGCGTGCGCTTGCTGGCGTAATGCTTAAGTACACGTAAGTCAATGTACTACAAATATATTGGTTTTTAGTAGATGCACAAAAAAGTCCGCGACACTATATATCTATCTCTTATAACAACACAATAAGGAAATTTGAGTCGAAAAATTATAGAAAATTAATAGGTGAATTTTAATCTTTATCATATTAATCCTTACTAACGAAAAGTACTTCATCAACACGAAGATCTTAGGAAGACAAACTTTGGCTCTTATACCATGTTATTTAGATGCATAGTTTAAAAAAAATGTAAAACGAAAATAACTCAACATACCTAGGTACTATCTAGGTATTAACCGAAAGGCTGTGTGCAGTGTGCACGATGCGGCGCGCTACTCTGACCGCCGAACGAGAACCGAACATTGCCGAGAAGAGCCGAACTGTGAGAGCGTTGGCTTTACTATACTTTTTAAGGTTCCATACTCAAAGTTTAAAACGGGACCCCATTACTAAGACACCACTGTCCGTCCGTGCGTTTGTATGTCTATCTATCTGTCCGTCGCTAGGCTGTATCTCATGAACCATGATAGTTGAAATTTTCACAGATGATGTAGGTATTTATGTTGCCACTATAATAACTAAAACTAAAAAAAGAATAAAATAAATATTTAAGAATGACCACCATAAAACAAACGTGTTTTTTTGCATAAACTCACTTTTGCATTTGCATAAAATCATTTTAAAAATAAATAATTAAAATAAAATAAATATTAAGAAGGCTTCCATTCAACAAACGTGATTGTTTGCCGTTTTTTAATAGATTATGGTACGGAACCCTTAAGGCGCGAGTTCGACTCGCAATTGGCCGGTTTTTTAAGGTACATGAATGGAATCATATACCTTTAACCTCTGCGGCCCGCGCGGAGTAGACATATGACCGGCTCCTTTCGCAATAGACTTCTTTGATACGGAACGTTGGATTTTCCTTCTTTGAAAAAAATCACTTTACTCTGTAGTAGTTGAATATTCGATCTATTTTGTGTATTTTACGGTGTTGTTGAGGGATATATGATCGTTCGCTTTGGCCTGATATGTGTCTAATTCGTTAGTAAGTAGGTGTAAGTACTGTATTTGTATAGCTACTTAATAAGGATTTGTAGTTATGATATTATTAAATCTTGCTTTAAATCTTCCCCATTGTGGAAAACTGTTTAATTTTTGAAGCTGCAGGTATACCAACATGAGCAATCATTTAGGTGGAAGAAGCACAAATTTTCCAAACAAGATCATATTGATTGGTTAGTGGTTACTTAGGGGAAAGTTCCTGAATCAGGCTACAAAAAAATTTTACATAGATAAAGACCTTCGTGAAATCGTAACCAACATTAAAGACTTGATATTAAAAGTGTACCCGGAATTCGGATATGATAGATTTACCAAAAAAAATCAATTGATGTGTGTAAGGGCAATTTTATCTGCAAGAAATGCAAGCGTTGACGCCATCTATACAAATAAATAAAATTGGGGTGTCTGTTTGTAATATTAAAATAACCGTTTTTACTAAATGCATATGGATGTATACACGGTACGTATACCAAAATAACATTGTTTAGAATTTTTGTCTGTCTGTCTGTTTGTTCCGGCTAATCTCTGGAACGACTGGACCGATTTTGACGGGACTTTCATTGGAAGATAGCTGATATGATAGCGAGTACCTTAGGCTATTTTTTTTTAATTTTTCCACACGGACGAAGTCGCGGGCTCAGCTAGTTTTTTTATACATTAGATAGCAATTAAGCAGATGGCTTTCCTGATGGAAAAAGTAACCATCAACTATAGACATTAAAGACGTTAATGGTGCGTTGCTATCTTGTGGCGAGGTCTAATGCCACATGCATAAGTTTACCGGTTACCATACCCGCCAAACCGGAACACGACAGCGACAAGCACTGACGCTATTGCGGCAGGAATAGGTAAGGCGGTGGTACCAGACCCGGGCGAGACAATGCAGAAATCTACCACCTAGTAGCCACGATGGTAGTGACTCTATAGCCAATCGGTCGCCTTCTACGACCTGCCTGGCAGAACGTCAGTTGGTCTATTCTTCAAAGGAGCCCGAACCGACACGGGGATCACATATTATCTTGATGATCCTTTTTGATTTAAATCAGAAATATTCCAACTTAGGGAACTGTTTAAGTTTTATCAAAATCGGTCGGGTGGTTAGGATATAGGTAATGGGTTTAGATGACAGATATTTAAGTTGGTTTAAATTTTTTCAATTACTTTTATTATAGTCGCCTCTGTAGTCTAAAGGTGCTGATCGACATGCGAGCCTATACCACGGTATTAATAGTCTAAAAGCCCTCGATACAAAACTTATGGCCAATTGCACTACATAAAACCGCGGTATTGTGATGATAACTTAGATTCACATTATAGGTTTTGTTTTGTTGAAAAAGTCCTTTTAAAAATGCTCTTAGATTTTGCTTAGATTAGCACTTAGAGGGTTTAAACTCTCTCTAATATGTGTGTATGTATACTATCACTATTAGGTGGTAGAGTTCTGCATTATCTCGTCTGGGTCTGGAAACACCGCCTTACCGTTATTGATACTCGGGCGAGCTTTACCGACTAGAAGACCGCGGTATATGATCGCTCATCGATCAGGACCTGAAAGGTCCTGATCGATGAGCTAGCCGATAGATCAGGACCTAAAAGGTCCTGATCTATCGGCCATAAGTTTTGTGTCGAGGGCTCTAAGACCATAAAGGCCGCAGCATAGGCTCGCCCGTCCGGGCAATTCTTAAATGTGTTTAATAGTTTTCTGACGAAAACGACGTTGCCCGTGATTGGAAAAATGCCCGGTTGGCGATAGGCTTGCCACCTATCACATTGTGGGACTAGCCGAAGAACTGCTAATCGTGGGTGCACAGGTTGTACCTCTTCAGGGACGCGGGTGTGAAGATCCTTTTTTTTACTTTTATGATAGTAATTTAAATTTTCTATTTTTTATTCTAGGTATTAGCATTAATATGTAAAAATATAATATAATAATAAACTAATAATACACACATTTTGAAACAAAGCCGAAGAGGTCACATCTTCAATACAATGGTAGCTAATATCTTTAACTCAACCAAGTTGGCATTACACGTGAAGGCATTATGTTTGGTTGAAACATACCGGTTAATAAGCTGCACGGCGGCCAGGTAGTTGGCTCTCCTCCAACCCCGATATTACAGGATACTTTACAACCGCCACTAAATCATCGCAGAACTCGACTACAATATGTGCTCGCTAAATTACTAATATTTCATGTATGGAATGAGTAATGTAGAAACATTATTTTCTTTTAATTAAACTAATTTATTTGCTATAAATATGGTATACATTGGAGCGGAATGCAGAAATCTAATATTTTTTTAATAATATGCATTAGAAATACATTAATTAATAAATATAAACATTCCACAATCTAAATTCATGTGACCTCGAATATTGTCTTCTGCATGTTAATGTGACGTACATAATTATAATTTACAAACATGATACTATTTTCTTTACGTCTAAAATCTGTTCTTAAAATAACTTTTTGTTGTTTAATCTATGGTCCAATGTCGACTACAAGGCGATCGCTAGTTTTAATAATTATTTTCCACAACTAACAAAATATGTTTATCAGCAAATATTCTTTCTAAAAAATAATGTCTAATGAGTAATGACAAAATAGCCTACTACTTTTTACCTGACTACGCTAAAGGAAGTGATGATTTTAGGTCACGCGGAGATAGTCGCGGGCAATAGCTAGTTTGACATATTTCTCAATACGGTTGCGTATACATGGATATACTGATAGCACCTCTGCCTTCTACTTCAAGGATATACCCGTGAAAGCTTTTTTTTATATATAATAAGATAGCAAACAAGCAGTTGGGTCTCCTGATGGAGTCAATCATCGCCTATAGACACCAAAGATTTTAATGGTGCGTTGCTATCTTGTGGCGAAGTCTAATGGCACATGCATACGTTTACCGGCTACCTTACCCTCCAAACTGGAACACGACAGCAACAAGCACTGACGTTATTGCGGCAGGAATAGGTAAGGCGGTGGTACCAGACCCGGGCGCGACAATGCAGAACTATACCACCAAAGCCATTAGCTAAAATTTTTAGCCAAATCGGTCGCCTTTTACGACCTGTCTGGCAGAACGGCAGTTGGCCTATTCTTCAAAAGAGGCCGGGACCAACACGGCGTAAATTTTTTTATAAAATTAATAATACAGAATAATTTCTTCATTATACAGGAAAGAAGCTTTTTCACACTTTAAAAATGTCATAGGAAAAATGTCAAAGGAGAATTGCCGGTAGATAAATTGCACTGGAGAAAAGACAGGTCAATTAAAGTGCAGGTAGTATGCTAATGTGGTAGTGAGATTCAATTTTCCATTGAGTAGTGTTCTAGCGAGGGCTGTCGGATGTTGACGGGGGATATAAAATCGTTTAAAATATTTTACATCACGGTCAATCGATTTGTATATTACATATGGGTGTTTTCATTTTTGTCGCAAGCGGTTATGTAAAAGATATTTAGTTTGCATATCTATATCGAAAACGGTTTTGAGATATCGGATATTAGTAGCACAGTTTGCTTATGTTAAGGCGAGGCATCGCGACAAACGGGAAAAAACTGGTTTGTTAAATCACGTTTTTTTATTGATTGTTAAATAACAATTTTGCAAAAATTACACGATATACCTGAAGATATTATCTAAAGAATGTGCTAACTCATTACACGATAGAATGTACTTTACTTGATCATATAAAATTCCGAAAACAGGCTAAAAAATTTCTAAAACAAATAATTATTTCTAATTTTCCACATGATTTTAATATGGTGATATTAGTTAATTTTATTAAGTAAAAAGTTAGTAAATACAAAAAGAATGTGCTAGATTTTAGGTTTCAGCTGATGTCCTACATTTATTTATCCGAAAATTAACACGTTTCCCAGCGGTTTCAGAACATACCGCGCCTTAACATGATATTGACCTACCAGCGCTTGCCAACTTATGGACTTGTTGTTGACATTAAATGCATAGAAACTAGACCTTATCGCTAGCGCTTTCAGATAATTTACGCAAACCAATCAAATTGTCCAAAGTTATGTCATAATTCGTATTCGTTTTGTCTCTTTTATACTAGTAAAAATTAAATACTTAGAAATAGAAATAGCGAATATCAGTTTCGATTACATATCGTTTGTAAAGTCCGCGTTTTGTTCGTACGCTATTAGTTGTGTTTTCGGTAAAGTTTTTGTGTTATTGGTTATGTTACTTTGGATATCGATATTATATTTATATGTGATATAATTTGTCTCATGTCTATGATATACAAGTATATCACTCACGAGCAAAAATATCGGATTGTTATTCTTATGATTCGATATTATTTATTTATAACCCTAAATGGCAAAATTAATTAATCCCTCGACATAATCCGTAATATCATTAGACTACCTTTCGCAAATACAATGTATTTTATTTACGAATGGTAGTCTAATGATATCGAAACCAAAAACTTTTATGATGTAATTCTAGCGCTGCAGCTAGTAATGTACAATTTTGCTTTTTGTTTTATTTTGTATTTTTTTTCAGTATTTTACGAGGCTAAAGAGCGAACATTATCATTAATTGGTTTTATAATACAACTAGCTGACCCGGCAAATATTGTTTTGCCATACATATTAGGAATCCATAGCGGACAAACAACGTGACACGTAATTTATATAAGACTACGGGATTGTCCTTCCAGGCAGACGAAAGGCCACTGAATGTTATATGGGCGTTAAGTATTCTTAAATTTTCTAATTTTCCGCGCAATTTTCTTTATATTTTCTTTTAATAGAACCTTCTCCTGATAATTCCAAACACAACAAAAAAAGAATTAGCGAAATCGGTCCAGCCATTCACGCGTGATGTCGTACGGAAAATAGGGATTTATATATATATATATATATATATATATATATATATATATATATATATATATATATATATATATATATATATATATATATATATATATATATATATATATATTCTTTTAGTAAAATCTTCTCCTGATAATTCTAAATACAACAAAAAAGAATTAGCTAAATCGGTCCAGCCATTCACGCGTGATGTCGTGACCACGGAAAATAGAGATTGATTTTTATATATAGATTATTTACTACTAAGAAAACCTGAAAAACCTACTAATTGGCCCCACTGTTAGAATCACAAAGTATTTTATCCCAATGTAATTTGCCCTGTTGGTTTTTAAATAAATAAATAACAACAATTTCCTGTCACTATCACTTAAACGTCAATAGTTACAAAAATGAAGTAAGGAAGTATATTTATCAAAAACGTGCTTATGAATAAGCGTCTAAGCATACATAGAATAATCGGTTTCACATTAAAGACATCGCGTTAGTCACGTATGCTACGTTGCGAGATTTTTCCGACGTAACCGACAATTTGTTGCCTCGGCCAGATAACGCACCCTCACTTTTTACCCCGAAGCGGTGCTTAAATAATTGTCAGTGCGCCTTTGTTCTTGTTTCTATGTTTTGTCAGTCGTTATACTTGTCGTTTGTCACTGCTCGGAAGTAAAGGTTTTTATATAAAACAGACTAAAAGATGCATACACTTTGAATTCTATATTTTTGTATCATTGATCGCAAACAAGCAGAGTGTTCTTAAGAGGCAGTTTACATTTTGGACCAACTTTTGACGAGAAATCAAAATTTTTCAACTCCTAATTTTGCATATTATAAGATACTTTTATTTAATTAAATGGTACCATTAGATAGTTTCATCTTTTAAATATTCCTTCAATGAAACAGATTTTTCAATCATCAATTGTATTTCTAATAATAATTGCTCTCCGAAATCAAGTTTCGACAATTACGCAAAGAAGCTATTTTTTCAAAAGGTATTGCTAGAATCAACAAACTTAATTTAAAAAAATACTAAATAACCAGAAACATCCAACTATTGTGCCTGAGTGAATTACTTTTCCCTAAAAGATCTGTAACTATATCTAATTAATTAAGCAAATTTACCTATTTCAACGAAAATTAACGAAACATTAAATGGGTTTTTTGTTATCAAAAAATGTCAATTTCCTATAGAAATTGGCATAGAATAAAACTATATTCTATTCTTATGCAAAAATAAGTAACTTAAATAATATTTATTTATTTTTTACTTCAAAAAGAAATAAAAGAAAATACTATAAAATCCGCTACGTCCGTGTGCCAAAATTAGCACCGCGTAGTAATAATTAAAATATTAAAAGCATCAATACTATTTTCATTTTACCAGCACTAGGTGCACTATGTGAACGATGACGTCCAGCTCTCGCATCAATTAGAAAATATCTAAATTTCAGTTGAGCGACTTTGTGAAATGCCTCTTAAGGGGAAAGACAACCATCGTTTCGAAACACAAAATGCGTTGCAAATTCCCTTGAATGTAATATCACGTGCTTGAATGTAATATCACTTGTTTTTAGGGTTGCGTACGTAAAGGTAAAAACGGAACCCTATTACTAAGCCTCCGTTGCTGTCTGTATGTTTGTCTGTCACCAGGCTGTATCTCATAAACCGTGATAGCTAGAAAGCTGAAATTTTCACAAATTATGTATTACTGTTGCCGCTATAACAACAAATACTAAAAATTAAATATTAAAAACATTAAGGAGGGTTTCCATACAATAACTGTGTATTTTTCATATTAATAACGGTTTTTTGCTTAATATTAATAACGGTAAGAGGTAGACGCTTAAAATTTTCACAGAATATTTAGTTGTATATTACCTTTCAAAATAAATAATTAAATAAAAATAAAGCAAATATTAAAGGGGGGTCTCCCATACAACAAACGTAATTTTTGAGCCATTTTTTATTCGATCTTTATAAACAGGTAGAAACTTGAATAGGGATAGTACGGAACCTTTCGTGCACAAGTTCGACTCGCACTTGGCCGGTTTTGTAATTTTTAATGCATGCAAAGAAATCTTAAATTAAGGCGAAGTATTTCGACGCGCGTCAATTCTATAGAAAATGGGTGGCGCGGCATGTTCTGAAACCGCTGGAAAACGTGTTAATTTTCAGATAAATCAATATAGGACATCAGCTGAAAACTAAAATTTAGCACATTCTTTTTTGTATTTACAACTAAATATCACCATATAAAAATCATATGGAAGATTAGAAATACTATTAAAAAATTATTTGTTTCAGAGATTTTTTTAGCCGGTTTTCGGAATTTTATATGATCGAGTAAAGTACATTCTATCACGTAATGAGTTAGCACATTCTTTGGATAATATCTTCAGGTATATCGTGTAATTTGTGTAAAATTTTTATTTAACAATCAATACAAAAAAACGTGATTAAACAAACCAGCTTTTTCCTGTTTGTCGCGATGCCTCGCCTTAACAAAGCATATACAACGCGAATGTGGAAAAATGTATGTACAGGAAAGGTTAAGACTGACATAACATGATCGGATGGTCCATACGATTAATATTCCATCAGACAACTGATGACTGACATAACATCAGCCATCAGTTGTCTTGTCTGGTGGAATAGGTAAAACAATATTACGTAATAAAAAACAAAATAAGTGTATATGTTTGTATGGTGAACAAATGAAGAATTTACGTTTTGTAGGAATCTATTGACAATTTGTAATAACTTGTAAAACGTTGTATATTTCATATTTCAAATTTATTGTTATTGATCGCCACTTGCGCGACAGAGGTATAGTGGTCCAGTGTCAGAGATGACCACTGAGGTCCCGTGTTCGATTCCCAGGTTGGACATATTAAAAATGTATTTTCTATGGGATACCTGGGCTAGTTCCAGCCCAGGTATCCCATTTTTGTTCATTGGTGACGTTAACCACTTACCATCAGGTGAGACGTCTGCCAGTTTGCCTATCTCAATAACATAAAAAAAACCTACCTTTTCGGGGATACGGTCGTGACGATACTTTTTTAATATAAAGATTCTTTCTGCCAGGTAGTGATCAAGAGAATCTTAATTTTTTATGTGGTCTATACTAGATCTATTAAACAAAGAAAACTATAGTTTAAGCGCAGTATTCTTTGCAACAACCGCCTTCCAACATTCCGTACATCCAGAACCTCGAATCAGATCTTCATCAAATTCATATGGGACCAAACGGGAGCTCTATACTTCTTAAAAAAAGAATTTTCCAAATCGGTCTTTAAATAACGGGGCTGTGAGTTCAAAACATTAAAATATAGTACCCAGATTGTCGTTCCCTTCGGAAACCCGTCGGGAACCTTTCGTTTTTTGAAGTCCGTAGCAATATTTTAAAATCACTTTTCTGTGACCGCGAGATCGAATCCCGGTCGGTTAGACAATTAAGGATAAAGTTTGTAAGCTTTTAATATCGCAAAAATTAAACAACCTTCCAAATATATTAAGTACTAGCTGTGCCCGCGACTTTGTCCGCGTGTGAAAAAATCTAAAATAATAGTAGCCTAAGTTACTCCTTATTACATCAGCTATCTGCCAGTGAAAGTCCCGTCAAAATCGGTCCAGCCGTTCCAGAGATGACCTTGAACAAACAAACAGACAGACAGACAGACAGACAGACAGACCGACAAAAATTTAAAAAAAATGTTATTTTGGTATATGTACCGTGTATACACCTATACGCATTTAGTTAAAAGCAGTTATTTTAATATTACAAACAGACACTTCAATTTTATTTATTTGTATAGATATTGCCGTCGTGTTAAAATATTCTATGAAAAGTAGAACAAAAGCCGCTGCCTCTCGGCATTTTTCCTCTTTTGTTTAATGTATTTATCTTAACAAATTTCTGACTTTATCAAGCCTTTTGTGAAAGTTAAAATGTTACATTTTTGTACTTTTAAATATTATCCTTATTAATAATGAGTTTTCTTTACAGAGCTCTTTACGGTAAGGGGAATAATATATAAGCTTTTAGGGATTTCTTATTGTTTCAATGAGTTTGCTGAAAGTTTTAAAGAAATATTTTTTGTACTTTTTCTGTTAAATAAAACAAATTTTAAATTATCTTTTTGTTTTTTAAAGTCTTAAGATAGAAAACAAGCGAATGTAAACACCAAAGATATCGATGGTGCGTTGCTATCCGTGTGGTGGGGAGTTAACTCCATATTCATAAGTTTACTGGCTACCTTACCCACCAAACCGATTAAGACAGTGACAAGCACAGAAAACATGAATACTAATAGACACACCATTCGGATGGAGACGTGTCGCCGCGCATATGAGCAAACGCTCCTATTACTGTCAAAAGTCATACATTTGTAAAAAGTATCTTTACGCCCGTATCCCCGAAGGGATAGGCAGAGGTACAACAAGTGCACCCACGATTAGCCGAAGATACTTGGTCCCACAAAATGTGATAGGTGGCAAGCCTGTCGCCAACCGGGCACTTTCCAATCCCGGGCAAATTTGTGTTTATCAGAAAACTGAAAAAACATTTTTTTAAGTGCCCGACCCGGGAATCGAACCCGGGAACTCAAGTGGTCAACGCCAACGCTGGACCACTAGACCACAGAGGCGACTACATATTATGTAGGTTATATTATATTATGAAAAAATATAAATAAAGCATGCTGTACATACAGTTTTATCGTACCGAATGATACGACAAGGCTTAATAATTACACTCGAAATGATTTTATTACATCGATAAGTTGAATAAATCTGTATTTCTGTATGTGTTTGCAAGCTACATTGACAAACTAAGGAATTGTCTTGAAAGGCGTATCCATTTAAGCCGTGGTGACAAGCTTTAAATCTATTGCGACAGGAATAGGTAAGGCGGTGATACTAGGCTCGAGCGAGAGGTTGCAAAGATCTACCATATTTTAGTAGTTATAATGGCAATGACTCGTAAAGCCAATGGTTCGCGTTTTACGAACTTTCGATAGAATGGCATATTGTCTATTCTTCAAAGGGAGCCTAGACGAAAACAGGGGATTCCAATCAGAAACCAGACCAGACTTCTGGTGGATAGCCATGTAAATTGTAAGCCGGTATCGTTTTCACCTCAATGATCCAGTGGTATCAGATTTGGTAAAAACCCATGAGATTTCTTTTTATATGGTAAGTGTTAACGTTGCTTCACGTTTGGCCGAATAAAACACTTGAATCACTTTTACACGCACAGTATAATTTTGGGCGGAGCAATGTCCTCAACAAGCGATATAATTACAATGAACCGAAAACATGTTGTCCCCGCTTATTTATACCATTCGTTATCTATTTTGTCAGTTGTCATGACGTCATCATCTCAAACAGGTGCATAACACAGGTGTGCCGCACATCTGGCCTGCTAGTAGTTGTCGTCAAACACGGTTGATAACATAAGATAGTAAATAAGCAGAAGACTTTTCTAGTGAAAAAAGACAGCCATCGCCTATACACACCAAAGATGTAAATGGCGTGGTACTATCCGTGTGGTTGGATGGTTAATACCACATATGTTTAGCGACTTCTTTAATTACCACCGCCCATGGACAGCCACAGCACCTTCATACCGGAATACGACAGTGACAAATATTGTAAATAGTGTAATTTTTTCCCCGTGTTGTTCCGGGCTCCTTTGAAGAACAACTGCCGTTTTGCCAGACAGGTCGTAAAAGGCGACCGATTTGCGATACGTGACAACTAGTTGGTATAGTTTGGAACGCGATTCCCTAAAAGGATCCCCAGGTTGTACCCACAACACTCAGGGAACAAAGACTCATGAAGCATATTCCAGTCCCTTGTTTAGTTCTGCATTGTCTCGCTCGGTTCTAGTACCACCGCCTTATCTATTCCTGCTACAAACAATAGCAATAATAACGCAAACGCTTGTCACTGTCGTGTTCCAGTTTGGAGGGTAAGGCAGCCAGTAAACTCATGGATGTGGCGTTAAACCTCGCTACAAGATAGCAACGTACCATTACAATCTTTGGTGTCCATAGGTGATGGTTGACTCTTTCACACCTTTTAGGAGACCCATCTGCCAATAGGCAGATGGGTAAGGTTTTTTTATAAGATAGCAAATATGCTATCTTATAAAAAAACATTGACGTAAATGCGGTAGGAATATAAACACCAAAGATGGTAACTGTGTGATAACATCCGTGTAGTTGTTGGGAGTCTAATTATTAAAAAGCCCAATTAATTATTCAGACAGATTTAAATAAAATGTTTTATTGAAAGACAACGTTTATAAAGCAGTAGAATTCCCGTATTAATACGAGCCTCTTTGGGTAAATCCTCGTACATAATTTACAATCTATCAGTTCGTAAAAGGGTAGAGATGGGCCAAGCCTGTGTCAAATCACAATTGTGAATTGTGTGTAAATGGCAGAATTCCGCAACGTTTAGCCCGGATTAAGTACCACCGCTATCCTTGATCTGCCGCAATATCAATGATACTTGCACAAATATTTTTGAAGAAATGAGCATCTGCAATTCTACAATGCCGTTTTAAAAAGATGAAATATTAGCTAAGCATTTCACTACCATTGTGACTGCTCGATGATGGAATTTTGCATAGACTCGCTAGAGTTTGGTATCATTTATTTCTGCTACATAGCATCGATGCCTGTTAATCTATGTATCATGTTGTGTCGTTTGGTTGTTAAGATAGCAGATACGGTAGGTAAACAACACAGTAAATAGTAATATAGCCGGTGTGTGGTATGTATTTATGCATGAGGTGCAAAATTTTCACCACACGGGTAGCAACACATCAATTCGCACGTTCTCTTTTGGGTAGTCGGAGTTAACCAAATATCAACAGACATTCTGGTTTCAACTATTCACCGGTCAGTTAGCAAGTTAGACGGTAATGGCCGATTTTTACAACCTGACTAACTTCTCAATTACCTAGCCTGATGGTAGTCACGGGAGTTAGTTAATAATAAATGTAGCTAGCTAAGTAATGCAACGAAGGATTGCTCACGACCAGTCAGGGCGTGAGCAATACTTCGTCGCATGCACGTAGTTGACTTGAAGTTTGTCGTATTGCTAGTTCGAAGTTGCTGTTTTAGTAACTTTTTGAGCTTAATGTGTTGTTTTTTTAAATAGCCAAGCTATAAATATTGCTTTCTCTTCCCAATGCATTTTTCTCTGATTTTTCCCCGATTCAAGAAAGCAGCATTCACGCTTCGTTTTACGGTAATAAAATCTACGAAGAACAGTCATTTCGCGTACAATGGATTTAAAATTTTAAAGATGTAATGTTCGTATTGTTTCTTTTAAAATTTTTCTTATTCAAGGGTTTGTACGCGAACTTGTAAGATCCTTGAATGTCCATCTTAACGAAAACTGGATAAATAAGAACCAAACGGAAAACGCTCTCTTTGAAGTAGATTTAAAACCAAGTTCTTAACGGTTTTTGTGTAAAACAGAATGTTCAGTATAAAACTAAGAAGAGTAGCGGAGTTAATAAATCTTTCACAGAATCCCAGTACAGTTCTCTATGCAAAATTCATCGCTGAATAATCTAGAAGCCAAATTTGTATTTTGCTTTGTAACTTGATATATTGTTAGAGATTGTACTGTAGATCGAAACAAAGGATCTGAAAAAGTCTTTAGGTATAAATCTTTAGTAAAATATGAAAGAATTTCTTAAATATATTTCTGTATGTAGTTATATTAAGCATTCGTGTCTCGTGTATATAGTAACGTACTCTTCATATTTCCTAAATCTTATATTAAATATTATACAAAAATATTTAATATAGAGATTCATTTAATTTATGAATATATTTAGTATGTAGGAACATGAAATATTCACGTCTGTTTAATAACATACTTAATATTTTCTAAGTTCTCAAACTTGACTGCCTTATTCGCAGAAATCATATATAGGCCTCAGTGATATAGTTGATTGCCTATTCCCTATAGATTTCGAGGTCCCGAATTCGATTCTTTAGTCGGAAAAAATTCTGTAGAGTTTTTTTCTAACCTAGAGTCTAGTAATGGCGTGTTTAAACCTACCTTGAAAAGTTTTCCCCATCTGCCACTCTCCAGGCAGTTCGTAAAAGGCGAACGATTGACTAGACATGCTACTACCGCCGTGACTACTCGGTGATAGAGTTCTGCATTGTCTCGTTCGGGTCTAATACTACCGCCTTAGCTATTCCTGCCCATAATATCCTCTGTGCTTGTCTCTGTTCTATTCTGATTTGGATAGTGAGGTTATGCATGTTGCATTACCATCCCATCACACGGATAGCAACGCAACGTTAACATTTTGGCATCTGTAGGCGTTGGTTTGTTATTCCATCAGGAGAGCCATCAGTTTCTTTATTATCCTATAACATATTAAAAAAGTTATAGGTCTCGGTTAAATAAATAACTAACTATAATCGTTAAAGTTGGCAAAGTTCACTAGCCAACGAGCTGATGCATCGTAGGAAATCAAAGGACATTTTATACCATATGTATTAAAAGTTTTATAGCAAACAGGTAGATGGGTAACCTGATGGAAACACACAATCATCGCCCATAGACACCAAACATGTAAATGGTGCGTTGCCATCCGTGTAGCTGGTTAAAATACGGCACATATAAAGAAGGTGGCCAGAATGGCCTTTGTCTTGTATGTGATCGTAATATATCTTAAAAAATAGGTAATTTTTTCTATATAAACTAGCAATATAGAAATTCTCGAAAGATGTATTAGAAAAATGTGACATTTTTTTGTAAGTCTCCATAGTGAGCAATTCGACGTAATTACAAAAAAAAAACAATTCCTCCATGTTGAATATTCTTGTTTTACACATGGAGTAGATATAGAGAAATGAGGACCAGCTCTGTAAATAGAAGTGTCCATCAAAAAGCATCAAACAATGGTCTCGTCACCGTTGTAAAATAATTTTTATAAAGTAGTAAAAGTAATTATATATTGCTATTTAATTTTATGTATCAAAATATAGAATATTTAGCTTATTTGTCCATTAAGATACTATTGTGATAAATCTAAATACGACAAAACTGACAACTCGTACTGCAAAATGTCAGTCATTTATAAAAAGTCAATATATTATTTTATTAATACTTACTTAGAGATCTTTATAAATGAAATTTGTTTTTAAATAATAAAACAAAAATTCTGACACGAATTTCGTTATAAGACAAGATATTCAATTTACGAGTCTAAGCGATATATGAAACGTGGCCAGTGTTCTTTACTGACTACCCTTCTTTTTTAATCGGAAATCTCCATCAACAATTGACATGTTTGGCCAATCGTTCGTCTTCTACGAAGTGCATGGCAGAATGATAGACGATCTAATTTTTAAAGGTGGCTCGGACAAACACGGTTTAGAAATAAAGGGAAAATCAAAAAATACGGATTTAGTGACTTACGACCTTCAAAAACTGAACCTTTCAAAAGGAGATTATTTTATTTCGATAATCCCAAGCTATTTTCTATTACAGTCGCTTATTTTATACATTTTTTCCACAAAAGTCTACTTCATCAGACGAAAGATGTAAAATATTATTGTTCTGATAACGTAGTGTTATGAAAATGATCGTAGCGAAATTTGCTAAAGGATCGTAGCAAAGCACGATTGAAACGATCGCAGCGTAGCGAATGTGCTTATAGCGTAGAACGACTGAAGTGATTGAAAGTTATTGTGTAACAAAGCGCTCTTAGCTAAGTGCGAATAAACGATTGTCGAGTTTCTATAATTAACAATCCGTCACTCGTAGCATTAAACGTTAGAAACCAACAAATAATACCGAGGCGTTCCCTAAGTTCTTTGGACATCTGGTAATTTGACATTGACAGGAACAGATTTAGCTAATGCCTAGTAGAAAATGTTACTACTCGTAAATTCACACTTTTTATTAGCACAATGACAACTTTAACTAGTTCTGTGCGATAATCGAAATTGACATCTTCACGTGTTGTCTTGAGGTATGGTTAGTAAACCTACTAGACTCCGAACTGTAATGGAGATTTCGATTTCCAATTATGAATACTAAAAAAAACTTTTGCGCGAACACAATTCGAACCAGGCATGTCCAAAAGACTTACCACGAGGCATTCAAGTACACAATTAATTCTCATGCTATTAATCATTTTTGATTACTTTTGTAAAACGTGTATAGAGACGACAATAAATGAATATATTCAGCGTAGTCGGTTAAGTTTAGTGTTAGTACAGCGAGTGTGACTACTGTGTATAGTGTATTTACGTTTTAATATAAGTGGGGTTTCCTTGCAAATTATGAACTCGAAGCACGTAACAATATCATACAATTTTTTGGTATCTATATCTAAATAATATTCATGTTTCGGTACTTTTACCTATCATCCAATATATATTACTATAAAACTGAGTACTATAAAACTTAATAAAATTTCATACTTTTCATGCTTCAAGGTACAATGTTGCCTAAAACAGGAAATATGAGAAGCATTAGTATTGCACGAACTCATCTAATAGTGTCATGTTAGTGTTGTATACGATTGAACAATTTTGATCTCACGGCACGATTATATAACCTGTCGTCTATCTGTTACGCTGTCGCTGCCAAATTGCTAAACTGATTTATCTGAAATTTGGTAAGAATATAGTTAAAAACTCGAGGTCAAACATAAGCTATTTTTTCAAAAATCAATCGTTTAAGAGGCTGACAAGAAGACCTAATTTGTTGAAACTGATGTTATATAACAAACAGTTTTTCTTAAAAAACTGCTTAAATATAAGCAGTTTTTTAAGAAAAACTGTTTGTTATAGCACATCACAAAAAATGTATGTTAATATTCATCATATGTCAAAAACCGTGGCCGGACCCGATAAGTAATTGAACAAAATTGGGTCGATAGAAAATAATTGCGAAAATTAGTCTTAAAATCATCATTAACGGTTCTATATCTTTATTTTTTTGACATATGGATCTGCAATTAAAAACATAAAGTCATCATATTCATACCTAAACCGCTACCGAATCATATTTGACAAATAATCTACCCTTTTTTTTAAATTTTAATATTTACTTAATAATAAGACCTAGCCGCCCAGTCACACTGATAGTGGGCTCTCGATTACTCCGATGGAAATAGATAGAGTGCGCGATTTTGGTGTTGACTGTGTCTTAAGGGCTGAAATGTGTTATTTTTTATTCACGGGCGAATCATTTCATGTTTTATAATATGAACTACCGCACACTATGACCACATCGCATTTAACACAATCCGCCGCGAAATTAATCCAAGCGGAATATAAGTTAGAAAAAATCTTCTTCAGTACCATTTCAGTCATTTCAACAGGCAGCAAACTATACTTGAAATCCGCCAATGCGCTGCGACCCAGCACACAATAAGAGCATTTTTCATTGCTATGCGGCCCATAGCTCCACCCAACTGTGGCTCGTATAATGTACTCGATCCTTAAGATCACAGTGTAAGCTGTTTCAACCTTATGAAATATTAACTTTTGGAATCGATTATGCTGTTTTAAAGAGCAATGTAGATGTTTTTTATCTAAATAACTGTGTCCGCGACTTTGTTCGCATCAACAAATTTCTGGAATAAAAATAGCCTAAGTTGCTCCTTATTATATCAGCTAACTGCCAGTGAAAGTCCCGTCAAAATCGGTGCAGTTTTTTCAGAGATTAACCGGAACAAACAGACAGACAAAAATTGTAAAAAAATGAAATCAAAAATCAGAAATCAGAAGAACTTTATTCAATAAAACTTTTTACAAGTTATTTTGACGCGTCAACATTTTTTATAAACTATTACCGGACCGGAAACGCGGCCACACACCATGTTATTTTGGTATATGTACCGTGTATACATCTATACGCATTTAGTAAAAAGCGATTATTTTATGTTACAAACGGAAACTCCAATTTTATTTATTTGTACAGAACATATAATAAGAAATCAAAAACAAAGAAACTTCTTTGTTTTTGATTAATCCGTTGCGAAAAATGCAAATCAGAATCTCATAGTCTGTCTATTTACCCCGTCAAAAAAGTAAAATATATGTGTTAAATCTAGTGTCATATTATTTAGAAAAAGATTTGTTAGTTCGAAACTGTCGTGTCGTAATGATATAAAGAGCCTTGAAGCTCCACGCGCTCGGATGGACGTTAATGATTTATTAACAAGCTACACACGATGTTGAATTGCCACTTTGGTCCTGCATTTCAAAGATGGCCGAACAATGTGTAGTGATGCATTTCATCAAGCAATCTGTAAAATCAAAATACGTGGTAGTTCCTAGTGGTGAAATTGTGTGAACATTAAAATATTGACGTTAATAATTAAGGTAAGAACTTGGTAACGAAAGAAATTGTAGATCATGAATGGGGTTGATATGTATATTTAGCAAGGCTCGTGTCGAGATGTAAAGAAAAAAATGGTACGAATATTTTATTTGTGAAAAAATACAAATCCTAATAAATATATTTAAGCAGGCCTAGACGTAACTTGATCATATTTTGCTGAAGACTTTACATTTTTAAATAATTCTTTCTGTCGTTTTACATATTTTTAAAACTCCAGGCGAGTCGTATGGAAGTTAATCTGATACTGTAATACCGAGTCTTTGATAACATTGTTAAAAGCAACTGTCGCCAAAAACCTCCACACCATTTCCATTTAGATAAAAAATAGTAATGGTACGAATATTTCAATTGCTGTGGCCGCGAAAAAGGACGTAATAGTGCTTTATCGGGACGGCGAGACAAAAGGCCTGATGACGGTGACAATTCTGATTTATCGTGACGAATGGCAAATCATCTCGACAAACAAAGTAATAAAAGCTTAATAAGCCTAAGACTCTCGATCTCTATAAGAAGGGGTTGAAAAAGGGTTAAATTATCCTATATCTTAAATGAGCAATTTTTGTTAAATGTATAAAATTATATTATATTATATCCTCCAAAAAGCTCGGTGTGCTCAGCAGATATATATATATATATATATATATATATATATATATATATATATATATATATATATATATATATATATATATATATATATATATATATATATATATATATATATATATATATATATATATATATATATATATATATATATATATATATATATATTTAAACTTTAACTACGCCGAATTTCATACTCCACGCGCAAATGTCTTAAAAAGGGATCCAAAGTTTTCCTTTCACGTATTAATAAATAGATTATATTTTAGAACAATATTTAAATGTTTGTCGGTTGTCACATCTCAATTACGTAACGTGTCAATTGAAAAATCTACGAATCCAATTCACTGGCAAAACGCTTTGAAGACTCGTAAATCCACTTTATGCCTCAAAAATATCTTTTTATAATACAAAATAAACCCAATCATAATATCAAAGGCACAAGCGGGCCCCTCTGTGCGAGGAAATTTGGTTTGTTAAGTTTTTACCTTGTCTGTTTGCGAACTCAAATGGATTACTGTGTCGGTACGAGCTACACGATAAATTTTCTAATCACAGATTATTAACAAAACGATTCATCATCATCTTCAAACTAGTCATCATCAATAGCGCCTGTAATGATGCTATGTGTGGCTTAGATGTATGTGTGTGTGTGTATGGTTGTGTTTGTGCGTGTGTGTGTGTCTACGCGCGTGTTTGACAATGATTTTCAAAATAACTTGTAGATCGATGCACTGATCCGACTGAATTAAAAACTAAAGCTCTTTTCCGTGAAATACTTCAAGCTGGATCAAAATTGGTTGATTCTTTCGGAAGTTACTGTTACCGATATTGACGATAATATAACTTCAAGATTTTCAACCAATCGATTTTACATACCCAAATACCACACTACAGTACCCAATGCTACATTTTAAGAGCTCGCAAGACTGCATCAGCAGATCAAACGGCGTTTAACGAAGTTTTGACCATCAATCAATCAAACAACTCTTTATTACCTTCAAGTAGGGTTACAATATGGTAGATGGCAGATGCTGTATTCTATGGTAGATGTTGTGTGTCTATTGATCTTTTTTTAATAATTACAAGTGCTTATTTATTCAAAGTAGTTCCATTTTAATAATTTAGATTAATAAAAGAAATTAAATACAATTATAAAATAAACAAAATACAAAAAAGAGTAATACAATAACAGTTAAAAAAATAGTCAATATAATAAAAAAAAATTAAATACTATATAACATAAAAGCGACCACAACATATCATGGACAACATTCAAAATATTCACATGGATAGCATGCGAAATACAAATTATGTGAACCGATTTGCAATAAGTGTCACCATTGTGACTATTAGTGCCGACTATGACATATTCCTGCCGCAATAGCGTCATAGTCATCGATAAACTTATGCATGTAGCTTTACCGTCCTGCCATACGGAGAGCAACACACTTTACAATATAATACAATACAATTACTCTTTATTGTGCACAAAAATAAAATGACAAAATATACAACACACATGACTACTTCTACACATGTTAGATACGCAAAGGCGGTCTTATGACTAAGAAAGCGATCTCTTCCAGACAACCCTAAGGATAGGATAATAATATATTCTAAAAGTGGTGCTAACCACGAGTACAATTATAGTTTTTGCTTCTAAAAGAAATAAAGACAACATTCCAATAATATAAAATAACAAAAAATAAAAATAAGCAAATAAATTACTGGTAATACGTAAACTACATTACAAAAATTTAAGGACAAAATACAATTAGATATACAGAAAGTGACGTTTAACCATATTCTTGAAAATATGTAGACTCGGCGCTTTCCTAATATCCTCAGGAAGAGAATTCCAGAGCGTCACAGTTTAAGAAATGAATAAACGGCTGTAATAATTAGTATTTTGAATTGGCATTAAAAGAGAACGATTGTGGGCCGATCTCAGATATTTGTCTTGGTTGATACGGAAAGTGAATCTTTCCTTCAAATATACAGGAGAATTTGGATCATAAAGAATAGAGTAAAGCTGTGAGAGAATATGTGTATTCCGACGAAGATGAATTGGTAACCATTTGAGCTTGATGCGAAATTCAGAAACGTGATCATATTTGCGCAGACCAAATATTCGAATCGTATACATAGATTTTGAAGTCGCTCAAGCTTATTAATCTGTTCTAAGGAGAGATTTACAAAACTAACGTCAGCGTAATCTAAAATAGACAAACGTACCGAATCAGCCAGCATAATCTTGGTAGGAATAGGAAGCAAATACCTGAGACGCTTTAGAGAACTCCAACTACAAAAAAATTTTTTACTAATCTCTTGAAGCTGCTTGGTCAAAGAAAGAGCATTATCTATATAAACACCCAGATTTTTAACATAATCACTATAAGGAATAGTGACACCACTTTTATTTATTTATTTATTTCTTTAATAAATAATAAAATCCACAGCGCTTAACAACAAAATATGTACCTACATACAAAGCGTAACTTAGGCTTACGGCCAGTTATGGATTTACATTATACAAGTATATGCAGGACTTATACAACACAACAAACAACACAACAAATAATTTAACTTTTACAAAAAAGCCTAATCAGTAAATATAAAGGTTATTTATCTGTCTGTCTTGTCATTTCCAGCTACTTTCCGAAAACAGATTAGACCAATAATTCTGATTGTCGCTGTTACAACAATTTATTTAGTTTAATTGATGGGAAGTATTTTTGACTAACTTAATTATTTCTTTTATTATTTATTAATAATTATAGTACTTAGTACAGTAGTCAGAACTTCAAGGATCGTGACATATGGTAATGGTACTCGGTTCACTCCGCCTACCACGTAAGGGATCTGGTATGAAGATATGTAAGCAAATGAATAATAATAACAAATAATAATAACTAAACGTGTCACACAAAAATACAAGTAATGAAAGTGAAAATGACAATTTAAAATTTAACAACAAAAAACAAACAATAAATATGTAACAATTTCAAATTGAAAATATAAAATAAAATTAATAAGATTAAAAATAATAAAAAATAAAGACTTTTGTTAAATTTACACAATATACTAAAATTCGGATTCTTACATTACGGAGATACGGTGCGTGCGTGCGTGCGTGTGTGTGTGTGTGTGTGTGTGTGTGTGTGTGTGTGTGTGTGTGCGTGCGTGTTTGTGTGTGTGTGCGTGTATGCGTGCGTGTGTGTATGTGCGCATGTTAACAAGTCTTCATTGATTTCAAGATGCAGTTTTTAAATTCTTTTTAGACATACAGAATGGATCGGCACATGCAAATTTCCCGTTAAATGTATTTTTAAGCCTATCGATAGCACAATTTGCTGCATATGTAGTATTGTAGGTATTGATATAGAACAAAAGTGTGTGTCTAGTACGTCTTGCTGGTGTGCACAAGAAGAGAAGAAGAGAAGCACTATTAACATCTTCGCCGTCTATGGGCGATGGTTTCTCTTTTGTTTAGGATATACATCTGTTCGTTTGCTATCTTATGGTACCTATAAAAAATTGTGTACACTTAAGAATAAAATAAATAGATCAAACTTGTTTATGAATAATATAGTTGAGTTTATGCATTACAAACAAACAAATAATCTCTTTATACCATTAGTACAGACGAGTAAGGATTATCGCATTGTCGCCTAATGAGCCATAAAGCATATTTAGTACACATAACGGGAACGTTATCCGAGATATTAAATTTCCGAATATATATTGTAAGCATATAATATTTTCTTAGGAAATGCTCGCATTCAGCAACACATTAACTGAATTCTTGAAAATATTACCGAGAAAAAAATCTTATTAATATTATATGTATATGCGGAAATGGAACGATGGATATTTGTACCTCAATTACGCCATAACCATTGAATTGATTATAATAAAATTTGGCATACGTATTTTTACGATCTGAATAGATAATTATGGCGCTTTTTGACCGCCTCGTTGGTCAAGTGGTTAGCGAACCTAACTACGAAACTGTGGGGCGTGAGATCGACAGGATAAACGCTTGTGTGATGTTTGTATTTTTGGGTTTATGTGTTTATTATGTATAATTTATACTTTCCATCGTCGGCACTTGGTGAAACTCCGTCATAATTATTGTTTTAAATTTTAAGTCAGTAAAATCAGTCCTGATGATGCAGTAAAATGCGAAACCAGTTGACTATTTAAATAAAAAAGTATATATTTTATATAATTAGTGAATTGTGAAACAGTACAAGTGTAAAATTTAAAACAATAATTTATTATATATATTACGTATTTATATATGTATTTCTATGAATTATTATCGTTTGTTGACACCCATGACACAATCAAATAATTTGCTAACTGTGGGGTTAGATCAATTTGTGTAATTTGTAGTGATATTTATTAATTACGATTATTTTTATTCCGAAAAGATAAAGTATATGGTTCTCATTTACTAAGTTGTAGAGTTCTGCAATATGCCAACTTTTAGGGGTAAGGTAGCAGGTAAACTTATGCATGTGGCAATTGGCATTAACATCTCGTCACACAAATAACATCATACCATTAAAGACCCCATGTTGGCCCGTTTCCTTTTTCAAGAACAGACCATCTACTATTCTGCCAGTTTGTAAAAATCCCACGACTGATATACGTGTTGCTACCATCGTGAATACTAGGTGGTAGAGTTGCGCAAAGTCACGCCCGGGTAGGTACCTACCATCTCCTTACCTATTCCTACTCCTTGCGTCAGTGCTTGTCACTGTCGTGTTCCAGTTTGGAGGGTAAGGTAGCCGGAAAACTTATGCAAATGAAATTACTATCCCGTCATTCCCGTCACATGGATAGCAACGCACCATTTACACATGTTGTGTCTATTAATTTCAGGCGACGGTTCTTTTTTCCATTAGGTGTAACGTCAAAAACGTCACAGAAAATTACGACCTTAGGCCGTGGCGATCTTATTTCTAGAGTTCTTCGAACTACCAGCCTACTCAGTAGACTATAGTTTGTGGTAGACTTACTAGTATCATTCTATTCTACTGTAATATAGTCAACTACAGTCGGACGAGTGACGGGTTTATATATACAAATATTTTTACCAGTGTGCAGTTTTTTTTATCTATAAAGAACCTCCGTCACAGGCGAGCCATCTGCTTGTATGCTATTTTATGAAATAATGATTGGTTGGGTATAGGCAATGGTTTCATCTGGAAAGACCTCTGCTGGTCTGCTGTCTTATGATATACCAAAGAGATTTACCGTAAATAATTTTAATGCACATGGTTGCGAGGTTGCTTCGATTTAAACAATGCCTGTAACAGAATTCCTTTGAAGTTCCTAACGAAAAAACAATTAAAAATATGCGTGTCTTAAATTTTAATGGAATACCCTCAGATCAACAAATTTTGTTGGCCTGAAGGAATACCGTTGAATATTTCTGACAATTTATTTAACGCCATTGTAAATGTTTTCCCTATTAAGCCGCTGAAACGGTAATATTTATTAAAAACTTTTTACAACCAGGTAACCTAATGCACGTTAAAGCGTTTTTTAGTCTTTGGTACTTCAGCACGCCATATGAAGAGGTTTATTGGTGGTTTTTACGTCGCCGCTTTTATTATAAACTTTATGACGGCATAAAGAATAAAATAATGGGAGTATTTTTACAACCCGATATCGTAAAACACCTTTTATGAATGCGATAAGTTCGCAGCGAGTTTTCCTCTGTTTTAACGTTAAAATCTCAGAATTCATTTCACGATGTACAGCCGCGTGGATATTTATTTTCGCTATATTTAAAAAGTCATTATTATCACAGCAGCTGGAAACTGGGTATCTATGGAATAATACAACATATAGGGGATTGGATTAATACAGTGTCAGCATGATTGTTTGCTTGTAGGGCAGGGAGAGCAAAGCCAAACTACAATTCGTTCCACACATCTCTGTGATTTGTCGGTTGATGATATATCGGGTGATGATCCCTTCATAGCATCATCATCATCCTTTTTTTCCAACCTGTAAACAACTTTCTCTATTTCCTATGAAAAACGAGACGAGATTTACGTGTTCTTCTGAGATACGGGAGTGATACCACCCCACCACTAGACTTTAAGTTGTTATTAAAGATTTCCAACGATAATCCTGCAAAACTCGTAATAACACTATCCGACCTAAGATCCAACTCGTACATCACGATCTGACCCAAATTGGCTAACGACTAGTTGTGATCCAGAATTAACACATTTTTTTTATACAGAAGAGGGGGCAAACGAGCAGGAGGTGCACTTGATGGTAACTGGACACAAAAATCAATTAATTCTAAATCATAATATTTATATGTAATAGCTAATAAAAAAAGTTTAGTTGGAAAAAGTTTTCTTTCAAAATTAATATTTAATTTAATAAAGTTAGATAATTTTTAAGAAAAATGACGTGTGGCACTCGGAGACTGCCGCGGTAAAGCTATTGCATAGCATTTTTTATCAACTTATGCAATTACAATTATATATTTATTTTATTTATGCAGTATTTTTTTTCTTTGTTTATTCATATTTAAAACACTTTGTACACAAATTATACGAGTACAGATATTCACTGTTGTACGTAGATGATAAATACCTATACACCTATATACTTTCTCACAAACAGCTGATTACAGTAGTTTTCCAATACAACCAATGCCAACTAAAGGCGGGTTGCTGAACTAAAGAGACAAGCGTGATATTTCAAAAAGTCATTAAAAGTTCTGGTATTTATCGATAGATGGAAAAATTAAAAAGTATCACCGCTGTGCCGGTCGGAGTGGGGGGTGTTAGGTTTTTTTCGTTACGGAATTTCTGGATTCGGTCTCCACGCTCAAGGCCCACGATAGAAGCTATGCAATAGCTTAAAAAGCTTTTTATCGGATAAACCATAAAAATACAATTTATATCATAGGATAGCAAGAAAACAGATGGTTCTTCTGGTAGAAGAGATATCGCATATCAAAATTGTTAATGATGTGGCGTTATCTGTGTGAGGCAGGGATAAAGTGCCATATGAATAAATTTGTGCCATACCTTCCTTCCCTAGATAGCTCCATGCACCGACTGTATTGCAGCAGGATTGTATGAAGTGTGAGTAGTTTACTGAGCCCGAGTGAAACTTTGCAGAATTTCAGAACCTAAGTACTACTTATTACATTTCCTCTGAGTTCATAGAATAAAATTAAACAGCGTTTTTTAATATACATGATATGATGATAACCATGATACGATTGTTAGTATGTAATTCTCTGTAATATATATATATATATATATATATATATATATATATATATATATATATATATATATATATATATATATATATATATATATATATATATATATATATAACATACATATAGCTTTTTATTTCCTATCCTATGGAAAATTGATTTGCATTTCGCCGCGTCCCAAGAACAAAATCGTATGGAGAGATCAGACAAAATTGGTTTTATAATAAAATTCGCATTAAACACGCATAAAACTAAAAGACAATATATTTTTTATAGTTATTGGTCTTTTGTTTTTGGAAATACTCAAGTGAACATCATCTTATCTACAATGTACTTTCACAAACAAATATATTGTAATTTGGTGGTTTTGCAAGATACGATTTTGTTCTTGGGACGTGTCGATTTGTATGATTCATATTGCAAATCGAATCAAGTTATGATCCAATACGATTGCAAAACCGATTCAATTCAAAAGCTCAAACAATTTTAAGCAATATTCTATCAGTACCAACTAGATTACTCGTAACAGAGCCTTTGAAATAACCTTTAATGAATTCTTGTAGTCGAATCATTGGTAAATCCATTAAAACTGTGAAAAGGGATAATCGAACAACACAATCTTTAATGAACAATAGAATCTTTAATGAACAGTACATCCTTTAATTAAATTCCACTCTATCAGTTAAGATAAAAGCGAGTGAGATTGACGCAAACTGCATTAGTCTGGCAATGCATTAGATGAGTCTGGTCGTTAATCGATTGAAACAAAAGATTGCAAGTTTAGATTTTATATACTTATTAAAAAGTCGTGCCCTGTATCCCGCTGTGTGATCAAAGATTGTTTGAGAGTTCCACAAGAAAAATGATTTCTTTTCAGAAAAGTACTTGTATGAAGTTTTATTTATTACTAGCTGAGCCCGCGATTTCGTCCGCGTTTTAATTTTATATCGTAAGATAACAAACAAGCTGATGGGTCTTCTAACAGAAAGAGTCAAGCATCGCCTATAGACACCAAAGGTGTTAATGGTGCGTTGCCATCTTGTAGCGAGGTCTTATGCCACATGCATAAGTTTACTGGCTACCTTACCCTTCCAACCGGAACACGACAACGACAAGCACTGACGCTATTGCGACAGGAATAGGCAAGGAGGTACGAGCCACTCACCCCAGCGAGACAATGCAGAACTCTACCCCCTAGTAGTCACGATGGTAGTGACTTACATAGCCAATCGGTCGCCTTTTACTTACGACTTGCCTAGCAGAACGGCAGTTGGTCTATTCTTCAAAGGAGCCCGGAACCAACACGGGGTAAAAATATCGAAAAAAAGCAGCCTCAGTTACTCCCTATCACATCAGCTATCTGCCAGTGAAAGTCCAGTCAAAATCAGTCCAGCCGTACCAGAGATTAGTCGGAACAAACAGACATACAAAACTTGTAAAAAATGTTATTTTGGTATACATTTTGGCATACATCCATATGCATTTAGTAAAAAGCAGTTATTTTAATATTATAGAATGACACTCCAATTTTATTTATTTGTATAGATGTTTAATGATTGTATATGTATATCAACTTTTATATGAATTGGCATATCGTTATTGTATTTATTGATATTAATACGAGCTTTTTTTATATCATAAGATAGCAAACAAGCAGATGCGTCTCCTGATGGAAAGAGTTCTACAAAAAAATGATTTCTTTTTAGAAATGTACTTCTATGAAGTTTTATTTATTACTAGCTGAGCTCGCGAATTCGTCTGCGTCTTTTTATTACATAAGATAACAAACAAGCAGATGGGTCTCCTGAGGTAAAGAGTCAACCGTCGCCTATAGACACCAAAGGTGTTAATGGTGCGTTGCTATCTTGTAGCGAGGTCTAATGCCACATGCATAAGTTTACCGGCTACCTTACCCTCCAAACCGGAACATGACAGTGACTAGCACTGACGCTATTGCGGCAGGAATAGGTAAGGCGGTGGTACCAGACCCGGTCGAGCCGATGCAGAACTCTACCACCTAGTAGTCACGATGTTAGTGACACACATAGCCACTGGGTCGCCTTTTACGACCTGCCTGGCAGAACGGCAGTAGGCCTATTCTTCAAAGGAGCCCGGGACCAACACGAGGAAAAAAGCTGACTCGGCGAAATTCGTTCCGTCTAAGAGTCAATTAATCAGATTTAGAATTCAGCTCATCCGAGGTACGGGAATATACACCACCCGCCAGATTCTACTGATATTTCGGACTAAGCTGCTACTGATATTTCGGATTTTCAAAAAATCTCCAAAAAACCTCACTAACATTTTTGCCCCACCCGGGGATCGAACCCAGGACCTCATGATATGATCCGAATATGCTATCCCCTAGAACAGAAGGCAGTCCCAAGGCCCAAGCATTATTATAAAAAATATCCACAAAAGTCACGCAGGCGAAGTCATGATAATCAGTTCTTTCAAAATAAAATTATAGGCATATTCTATTGTACCCGAAATAAATTTTACCCCAATCACATTAAGAGAACTCTTGATCAGCGATTCCGAAACGAACCATCAAGGAAATGTCCGTAATTCTTATAAATAAGGGACCAAGTCAGAAGTCAATCATCCTAACTAAGCTTCTGCCCGCGACAACCGTAACATTACTTTTTGTAACGTTGGGGTCTACAATTTTTTTGCGAAACCTGTCAAAGGAAAATTAAGTAAAGCTTATCCTGATAAATGTACGTCTCAATCAAAGAACGAAATGCAATGAAGTTGAAAATATACAGTAAGGGAGTTTTTTATGTGAAGGACATAGTAAGATATGGACCGATTTTTAGTAATTTACTAATCTATATTAAAATTATAACTGCGAAAGTATGTCAGTGTTTCCGGTTTAATCTATACATATAATAAAATCGTAGGAAAGTCAAAACTGTACATTGAATATATTTTTAAAAGAATATTCGAGGCGTGATCTACAATCGATATCGAAGCAAAAAAAAATAGTTTTTAGAATTTTTGTCTGTTTGTCTGTATATATACCCGGGGTAAACTCAAAAAGTTCTGCATGGATTTACTTCAAATTTTGTATGACTAACAGGTCGAGTCAACATATAGGCTACATATTATCACGCTATCACCTACGGGGGAGGGGCAGTGCGGAGTAAACGAACTCCGCGCGGACGAAGTCGCTGGCAACAGCTAGTTATATAATAATGATTTTTAAAAACATTGTCATTCAACTTTATTATGCTTCAGGGCTAAATCAGTGAAAGAGTCAACCATCGCCTATAGACACCAAAGATGTTAATGGTGCGTTGCTATCTTGTGGCGAGGTCTAATGCCACATGCATAAGTTTACCGGCTACCTTACCCTCCAAACCGGAACACGACAGCGACAAGCACTGACGCTATTGCGGCAGGAATAGGTAAGGCGGTGGTACCAGACCCGGGCGAGACAATGCAGAACTCTACCACCTAGTATACATAGAGCGCTATAATTTGACGCTATGCGTTATATTAACCACCATTAGTTACATACATAATAAACACCCGAACTTAGAAATACTAACACCTATTTTTATCATAACAAATAAGCAGATGGTTTTCCTGATTGATAGAGAAACAATCGCCTATAAGCACCAAAGATGTTAATGTTGCGTTGCTATCCGTGTGGCGGGATGGCAATGCCATATGCATAAGTCCTACGGTTACCTTACCGTCCAAATCGAAACACGACAATGACAAGCATTGACGCTATTGCGGCAGAAATAGGCAAGGCGGTGGTACCAAATACCCGGGCGAGACGTTGCAAAATTCTATTATGTTATCTTCTATAGAACATAATTATATTATATCGTCACTTTAGTACAAAAACACACTTTTCTGTAATAAATCAAATTGCAATTGAAACTGTAAGTAAACTCCTAGGTCCATTTGTCTGCGAGGACCTAAACTTAGCCAATAAACAATGTTAGTGCATTGTGAATTCACCGCGCACAACTCTCTGGCTCGAAAATTTTCACCCGCTTCTGGAAAATAGATTTCTTTCAACTCCAAAGACAAATAACATTGGTGAGCGATTTTGCAAAATTAGTCCCATTTGTGGTCACTCGTGGGTGCAATGGATACGAGACATTTAGAGAAACAAAGTGTTTGTAATACAAACAAGTTAAGCTGACTTACAAAAAACAGAGAGATTTTTTTGTAGTATTAGATAGCAAATACGCATTACGCAGTAGACAAGGTTTTCAGATAGACTATACAAATATAGACATAATTAATATTTTCTATCATCAAATTAATTCATATTGATTATGCTCTTGTACTGTTTGACGACTACAATTTATTTATTTTAAAACCAACCGGATTTGCTAACTAGAGCATCATCGCGGGTTTCAGCTTATTTTATATATTTTTATACATCATTAGATAGCAAACAAACAGATGGGTCTCCTGAAGGAAAGAGTCAACCATCACCTATAGACATCAAAGATGTTAATAGTGCGTTGCTATTTGTGGCGAGGTCTAATGCCACAAGCATAAGTTAGCTGGCTACCTTTCAAAAAGGAACACGACAGTGACAAGCACTGACGCTATTGCAGCAGGAATTGGTAAGGCGGTGGTACCAGACCCCGGTGAGACAATCCAGAACCTAACCTACCTAGTAGCCACCATGGACATTACTGTAATAGACACAAAAAGACAATAACTATAATTTTAGTTATGGCAAGAGATAGAGAGCCGCTACGGCATTCTATCGCTATCGTTAAAGAACCGTAAATCTTATTCAAATTAGCCCGACTATACCGTAGGGAACCATAGTGCCGTTCAATAGGAACTACAATAACGAATAAAACAGTTTTATTTGTAGACCTGTTTAACCCCTAGTAAATAAGCCTTCATATCTATGTGCCGGCAATACTAAATATTATAGTCTGTGTAGTCGGTATCATTATATTTCGATAAAGGAGATAGAATAAATAATACTTTTTAACCGTTTAATCTAAATGATTTTGTCGACAAAGACCCTATGTTACTATTTTAAAAATTAGCCAATAGCACAACTGTACCATAGGAAACCATAGCACCGTACTATGGATCCACAATAACGGAAAAAAACAGTTTTATTTTCAGACCTGTTTAATCCCTAGTTAGCTCTAATAATCTCATATCAATTAAATGTTATGATTTGAATTAAATGTTATGTTATGTAACCGGCAGATATAATTACATTTCGAGAATCTATATGATTTTGTTAACAAAGACCCCGATGTTAATATTTTTAAAGTTAGCCAGATAATAATGGCACTTCTATCTACTTATATCCATACCGTAGAAGAGTTCAATACTGTACATTAAATAAAGACTAAAAATATTCCTACGGGTCTTCATACAAGTAACACAAGCCAAAAAAAAATCATTTTGAAATTTTTATCAGTCTGTCGACTGTCTGTTGTTCGAATTTCACGCAAAAACTACTGCAGGTATTTTGATGAAACTTTTTCTTTACATAGCTTCACATTTTCGTTACATAGTCCTCGGCAACATAAAGGTTATAATTTATTTTGACGATTGGAATACCAGATGTGGAATTATAGCGGTCTGGGTAATCTATAAGAGATATTAATATACTGCTTTAGGCAAAGTTGGTCAACATCATGAGCATTTGCCGTCGTCATACGAAAGCAAATGAATAAAAAAAAATAAGAATTGTGCACTAGTTCATAAAATTTTCAACAGATAGCAGCACATGTATATAATAAGGCGAAAGCATTCTTGTGTTGACTTGCTGAAACATTATAAGACATGGTTTTATCTATTGATGGTTTTTTTTATCTTATTATGTGTTACCCAGTGGCCAAATCTCTTTCCAACGAAGAGCGTAGTAATCGGGAGTACTCAGCTGAAAAAAGTTACGATTCTACGGAGATATTAAATACTCTTCGCGATGATATTTCGGCTCTAACGGACGAACATAGGAGCATTTTTTATTATGTTTGCAACAATGACAATAATTCTTCGGGTGAAATACTTTTCCTGGATGCACCTGGTAGCACTGGGAAAACTTTTCTTACAAACGTTATTCTAGTGCAATTACGACACAATGGTAAAGTAGCATTTGATGTTGCATCCTCTGGGGTGGAGGATGGAGGATACCTTTCCTTCAAAACCGGAACACGAGAGTGACAAGCACTGACGGTATGGCGGCAGGAATAGTAAGGCGATGGTACCAGACCCGGGCGAGACAATTTAAAACTCTATCACCTAGTGGCCACGAAGGCACTGAATCGCATAGTCAATTGCTTGCCTCTTACGAGCTGCCCGTCAGAACGGCAGATAATGTATTTTTTAAACTGAGGCCTTACCAACGCGCGGAACCTAGACTAACACTAGGATTTTGTTTTCATAATCTTTACTCATAACCGGAGTAAGACAACTAATCGTACTAGAAGTTATTGAAACAAGAAGGTGTAAAAACTAACTTAGGAAAATCACATAACTTTATAAGATCAAGAAGTTTTTACAATTGTAGTGTAGTATTATAAAGTCTAGACCACCTGATATGCCGTTTATGTTCTCAAGTGTGCCACAAAATTGTAATCCGTATTAAAACCGCAAGATAAAAAAATGTGAGCATTAGTCAAATGCATATACGCTTCTTTACTTGGCTATTTTTTCTGACGTGTTGTGACTTGTGAAATTTTGATATTATAAATAGTGCGACGACGAAACCAAAAGGTTGACAGCACCTGGTCTAGACACGTTATAATAAAGTGGTCACTGGGGTCCTATTAGAAAAAGTAGGGTTTACCTCAAGCAAATAAAGTTAGCAGTACAAACTTTAAGCTAAACAAACATTTTCCCCACCTTAAGCTTATATATAGGATGTTTAAATATCAAACATGTAAAGTCCCTAAAAAATGAAAGTTAACGTTGCGAAAAAGTGTAAACGGGTCTTTAGACGACTATAAAGACTCACTTCACGTGTAAACTCGTACACGTCGAGTAATAGCTTTTATCACGTGTTTATTTTCAGCAAAAAGTGTTGGCACGACCTATATACGTCTGTAGTAATTGAGGTTATATTTCTTTTTACCTTACGTTGTTTTGGAGACAACTTCGTTTGTCTTACAACTGTGTTTTGAATAGGGTGGCCAAATACTCCGTATTTTATGGGTTATCCCGTTTTTCACGTTACAAAAATTTAGAAACTATTAATTATTGGCGAAATTGAACACGGGGTAAATAAACCTCCTGTATTATTTAAAATTCCGTCTACAGTACTAAGCTTGGCTAAACGTAACTGTTCTATCGGTCCCACTGCGGTCGCCACTGTTTGACTTTGAATTCGTTCATTTGTGTACATCCTCGCCTGACATAATATAAGCATATGTTAGGCGGGTATGCAAGCACAATGCGTGTTTTTGTTTTTTTTTTATACTCAGTATATTTCATCACTTGCTTCACAAAAAATCCTAGCCGAGCCTAATGAGACGTATAACTATGTTGATGGCATTATAAAAGTATAAAATATTAAATGATTCTTTTAATAAAATATGGCATTTTTAAATATATCCTTCAATTTCCCTAAAATTTGGTAAACATTTTAAAGTAGACATCACCACGTCGTCTCAGCTCGGCGGCCTTTTTACAAGGACACATTTTGAGTTGCAAAAATTATCTATTCACGCTCCACAAGATAATCACTAGTATGTTTGTATCAAGCCACCAAATAATGCCTTTGACGACCGGACAGGATTTTTTCTCGCTGTATAAACTATAACAATTTATCAAATATGTCTTAAAGTAATATGCATAATAATGCATAATAAGATTTTTAATGATATTGTAAATATACAATATCATTAAAAATCTTATTTAACAACTTACACATATTTTCAGATGCATTAAAAATTCCATATCAATTTGATTGGAGAACGGAAGACGAGTCAAATCGTTGGATACCTGAAACCAAAGAAAAAACAATTAATACCAGATTTGACTGCGTTTGTCAATTCATATTTGGTATTTAATTTTTCTGCTCCACTTACCAATTGACTAGAAGAGAATGCCGTAAAGGCATTAAGTTTAAGCTTTGTACAATTGTAAATGTATAAAAGTAAATAAATAACTAAATACCCCGTGTTGGTCCGGGCGCCCTTTGAAGAATAGCTCATCCGCCGTTCTGCCAGCCATTTCGTAAGAGGTGAATGATTAGCTATGTGAGACACTACCATCGTAGATACTAGGTGGTAGAGTCTGGTACAATCGCCCTATCTATTCCTGCCCCAATAGTGTCAGTGCTTGTCACTATCGGATTCCGGTTTTGAGAGTAGGGTAGTCGGTAAACTCATGCATGTAGCATCAAGACCCCACCACAAGGATAGCAAAGCACTAATAACATCTTTGGTGTCTATAGGCAATGGTTGTCTCTTTCCATCAGGAGAGCCATCTGCTTCTTTGCTATCTTATAACATAAAAAATACTAGTTGTATGATTGCGCAAGAAGGAGGGCTTGTTTTAATTCCCATTTCAATTGGGGCTATTTTTGAGCTGTACTCTCTGCTTTATGTTCTACGGTATAATCTATACATATAATAAAATCGTAGGAAAGTCAAAACTGTACATTGAATATATATTTTTTAAAATACTTGGGGCGTGATCTATAATCGATATCGAAGCCAAAAATATAGTTTTTAGAATTTTTGTCTGTTTGTATGAATGTCTGTTTGTCTGTTTGTCTGCATGTATGTCCGGGGTAAACTCAAAAAGTCTGTATGTATTTACTTCAAATTTTGCATGAATATTACTAACAGGTCGGGTCAACATCTAGGCTACATATTATCACGCTATCACCTACGGGGGAGGAGCTGTGCGGAGTAAACGAAGTCCGCGCGAAGTTGTGGGCAACAGCTAGTCCAAAATATTCTTTGGTAGAAATTACGATTGGATACTATAATTTAATAATATACTGATTGGCCAGTTCACACAACGAGGTGTCGCGTCGAGCAGCGTGTAGTCAATTTCCCTTTAATTTCCTATGCAGTTTCGTTCCCGTCATTACTACTCCTATGCTAGTTCAAAGTGAACGTGCCTCTCAATATAAAGACTTTAAGCAACGAATTTAAGAGCTATAGATTGTGATTAACTTCTCTAATATTTACTGGTTTAAATTTTATTTTACGCAAAAATCCTACGCCCTCGTTCCAGAACTCAGATTGCATTTCAACTGAGAGCCGTTTTGAGATTCCAACAATGAACGTTGATTGGCGAGTATTGTCAGAAATATCTATTTTGAATGATGCTTTTAATGAGAACTTAATTAAAATTGCAATAATTAATAAAACAATTTTTTTTATAATAACTGTTTCATTTAGATGAAGAAACTATCTTCTCTTGTTAAAGATGTAACAAGCTCGGTATTTCACTATGAAGCTAAGGCTGACAGATGTCAAATGTGATCTATTAAATACTGGCATAAAAGTCTTCTGTAGAACAGATTCAAAAATAATTAAATTAAAAATAATTGATTTACTTTATAAATTCTATATATATTTTACGACAAAACTCTAGTTCATAGATAATTACAATTATCATAATTTTAAATTAAAAACAATAGTATCTTGTTATAATTCTAATCTCATTTATATTAAACACTGAGAATACATTTAACGTTTGCTAGCAACTTAAATTAAAAAAATGTAGGTTACAAATTTCATACTAAATTAGAAACTTTATAGACTTTTTACGACAAAACTCTAGCCCATAAACTTTTTGCCCCGTATTTCTCTACGGAATATTCTTTGTTTTATGTTTATTACTTTAAATATAGTAGCTGTGAACTTGAGATTTGAGATTTAGGGTAATAGTTAATACGCTGCCTTGTTTTGTAGTGGTTCCGCGTTGTGTGTTTAAGTCGCGAAGTAATTTTTATTGTAGATTAATAAAAACACAAATGGTTCCACCGATAGAATGAGATTAATTGCCTATAAACACCAAAGATGTTGATAATGCGTTGCCAGAAATCTTACTCTCCAATTACGAATAAGACAGTAATAAACACTATCGATATTGTGCAGGAATAGACAGGACGGGGTATTAAGCCGAGATGACAAGCAGCAGAATTCTACCACCTAATAGACACAATGGTAGTGATACGTTTGGCTAATCGTTTGTCTTTTATGAGTTGCCCAGCAGGGAAGCACCAAGCCTCAATAAAACCAGAGTTGAGAATTACCAGGCCTCAATAAATATTGAGTAATCGACTCATGTGGCAACCTTAATCGATTAATATTCCCTGTTAATCGACTCAGCTTGCCACACACTGGGTTACATTTTGTTTCTTTTTTGTACTTCTCATATATAAGGGTATGTGAATAAGCAAGCTGGTAAACTTATGCAAGTGGCAATACCATCGTATTGCCTTGCTTGCATAAGTTTACCTGCTACCTTACCCTCCAAACCGGAAGATGACAGAGACAAGCATCCACGATAATGCGGCAGGAATAGATAAGGCGGCGTCACTAAATACTCGGGCGTCACGAAACGTTGCGGAACTTTAACTGTAGTGATATGTTAGCCGATCGTTCGCCTTTTACGAACTGCCTGGTAGATTGGCAGATGATCTATAATTCAAAGGCGGCCCGGTCCAACACGGGGATACAGAATTTTTTTTTTCGTGTAAATTTGTAAGTCAATGAATAATTTCTTATATTATACTTCAAGAGGTTCTCGTACCACTTAGTATATTGGTATTGCCCCAGACCCCTTTTGAAGGACATACAATTTATCTTGCTTCCAGGGAAAGAAAAAAAGGAAGTTCGTAAAAGGTAAACATATGACTATACCTGACACTATCATCGTGACTATTATATGGTAGAGTATTGCAATGTCTCGCGCGATTTTGGTACCAGTACTTCACATGTTCCTGTCGCAATAGTATCAGTACCTATTTGATATTGTGTTCCGATTCTGCCATACGAACAGCAGCGCGCCATCAACATCTTTAGCGGCTATACGATGGTTATTTTTTCCATTAGGACAGGACATCGGATTGGCTCTTCCGACTCAAAAGGTTGCCGACGCGGCAAACTTTTGAGTCGGAAGAGCCACAAATTACAAAATGTCAACGTTTTAATTAAAAAATAAGCATAAAGCAGTCCTAGTAATAAAGTTTTTTGTTAAAAAAAGTCTTGCGTCGAAAGCGAATTAAAACTTCGTCATTCGAGAGCTTCCGACTGACTGACGACACAGTGACGATGCGTATTACGGGGGATGAAAAGCGATGAAAAGAAATGTTTTTTTTTTTTATAAAATAAATAATATTCGCGTATGGAACTAAAGAGCCGTAGATTCATATCCGAAGTGCCGCATATGGCTCGTGAGTCGCAGGTTGCGGACCACTGCATAAGGAGAATCATCTTGGGTGCTATCCAGTTTTGTAAAAAATACCTAGATATCTAAAGAAAGTGTTTTTCTAATAAAATGAAACCAAATGTAATGTTCATAAATCAAGTGGTAGATGCGATTAAACGAGGTATTTTTGCCTTAACCTGATTTTGTCACGTTACTCGTGGTTGGAATACATAAGCGGATTCACCCGGGGCGATTTTTATACGGATATGTGAATCCATATCTATATATTATTACGTAAGGAAAAAACTTTGTATCCATTTTTAAGGCAATCATATTCCTCATAGTCCTAAATCTCTTTTTAATCAAATCCGCAAACAGCTATTTGATTTACTACTAGACAAATCTTACTATAATGTGAATTATTTTTTATTAGTTAAAATAATACGTAATATTCATTACTGACTGTAAGAAATATTACGTCCTGAAGATGCTTTAAAAAAAGAAACCGGTCGATTAATTTAAAATAACTGGGTATACAGTGAAATAAAAGTACAAGTGTATTATTTACCTTAATAACGCCTAATTTCATTAGGTGAAGACGATTCAAAGTGTAAAAAATGAGTCTCTTGTTGAAAAATAAAAAATCTAATGATTATAAAATAATCATTCGATTTTTTACTTTGATTATAAAATAATCATTCGATTTTTTATTTTGATTATAAAATAATCATTCGATTTTTTTATTTTGATTATAAAATAATCATTCGATTTTTTATTTTTCAACAAATGACTCATTTTTACACTGATTCGTCTTCACTGTACTTAAAAACTGTATCTATCTCATTCTCCTGCTGGCTTAATCCTATACATTTACATATTTGTTTCTCTATCGTAACGCATTTCCTTTTCGTCACGATTCAAATGATAACGATTCTAAAAATAAGTTTCATTTAAAAAAGGAAAAATGTTTTATAAATAGACAAGAATAATAAGGAAAGCTTATCTATCTCAGGTTGGAAAGTCTTAATCCAGCAATTATTTGATCTAAATAGTAGCGTTTAAATCCGCGTTCAGTGCTCCTAAGGATGCCGTTTAGTTGCTTAGTGTCTGTAAAATATAGCTGAAAACGGGATTGCCGGATCAGCCTGCTGTTGAAAGACGGAAATTCCTTTTAAGAACCTAATCTTGGAAAGTGTTATTTATTGGGAGGACGCTTTGTTACTATCTACTCATTATTATAATTTATTAACTGGACAAAGAAGTTTATTGAAGTATTATTATTTCATTTTTGTTCCATACATAAAAATGCCGAAACTTCTTACGGATAGGTAGAGAGAACTGAGTGTTACATATCACAGTCCAAATATATTTGCCTGGCTTTTTCCATATATATACACGACTCTCTTCATACAAAAATGCCTGTTACTTACAGTAAGATAGTAGATAAGCAGATGGTTGTTGTGATAGAAAGAATAAACCAAGAAAATTACACCAGACATAATCATAATAATGTTTCATTGCTATCCATGTGACGAGGATGTAATGTCAAATGCATAAATTTACCGGCTACCTTACCCTCCAAACGGGAACATTTAAGGAAAACAGCCGACGTAATTGCGGCAGGCGATATCACGTAAAGCAATGGTACCGAAATTCGGGCGAGATATTGCAGAACTCTACCACCTAGTCGGTAGTAAGAATATAATAAATATAAGATGAATATAATATTCATGGGACAAATTACACTTACTGATTTAACCCCAAAGTAAGCAAATTATTTGCTTGTGTTATGTGTGTTAGTCTACGATTCTAATACTTACATAGAAATACATAATATAAATACTGGAATATATTTAATAAACACCCAAACCCGGAAATACAAACATTTATACTCATCACACAAATGCTTGTCCCGGGGATCGAACCCGAGCCTTATCGATTGCATAGTCACGGCCGCTAACCACCGGGGCGGTCAAACGTGTGGTGTATGATACGTATTAGCTTTTTCTCATCTTTTACATGATGCCTAGTAGTAAGCAACTGATATTCTAGTCTTCGAAAAGGGTCTAGGCCCTTTTCGAAGAATAGAATATCAACTTTTTTTTTATATCATAAGATAGCAAACAAGCAGATGGGTCTCCCGATGGAAAGAGTCAACCATCGCCTATAGACACAAAAGGTGTTAATGGTGCGTTGCTATCTTGTAGCGAGGTCTAATGCCACATACATAAGTTACGTGCTACCTTACCCTCCAAACCGGAACACGACAGTGACAAGCACTGACGCTATTGCGGCAGGAATAGGCAAGGCGGTGGTACCAGACCCGGGCGAGACAATGCAGAACTCTACCACCTAGTAGCCACGATGTTAGTGACTTGCATAGCCAATCGGTCGCCTTTTACGACATGTCTGGCAGAACGGCAGTCGGCCTATTTTTCAAAGGAGCCCGGAAGCAACACGGGGAAAACTGCTTATATAAACACGGTATTACACATAAAAAATCGCCAAAACTCCTTGCGGAGTAGACAACGATAACAGAGTTTTTTATGTCACTAGATAGCAAACAAGTAGATGGCTCTACTGATGGAAAAAGAAACCATCGCTTATAGACACTAAAGATGTTAAAGAAGCGTTGCTATCTGTCAGAAATCAGAAATCAGAAGAACTTTATTCAATAAAACTTTTTACAAATTATTTGGCACGTCAACATTTTTTAAAACTGCTACCGGACCGGAAGGCGGCCAATGTGTGGCGGGATGGCGGTGCCAACATGCATAGGTCTACCGGCTACTCTACTCGCCAAACCGAAACACGACAATGAGAAGAATTGACGCTATTGCGGCAGGAATATGTAAGGCGGTGATACCAGACCCGGGCGAAACAAATCAGATCTTTAACACCTAGTAGCCACAGTGTTAGTGATTTGCATAGCCAACCGTTCGCTCTTACGAACTGCCTGGTAGAACTGCAAACGGTCTATCTTTCAAAGGGAGCCCAATCTTTTCAAATTTCAAAGAGAACAGAGTGTTATACATTACCGTCGAGATTGACTTGCCTCGCTTCCTCCACATACAAAACTTTTTTCATAAAAAGACGCCTGTTTCGGAGACTTTAGATACCACTCTCGGACAGCACCAATTTAATTATGATACGTTAGTCTTGGCCTTCCCCATTACCTTCATCCAAATTATTTCGTACTTTATATCTGGTAGTATTGTAAGTAAAAATAAATAAATATTGTAACGTACCAACGTTGACCACATCGAGCTGTCCGTATCGTTCTTCGTATCTTAAGTAGTCATAATATATTATTTGCTTACTGCACTTATGCAGTAAGCAAATAATGTATTTTTTTTAACCTTCGACGCAAAGGAATGTGTCATAAAGTATTATAAGGGCTACATCTGTATATCTTGCAAGAGAACCAGCATAATGATATCTCTTACATTGGTATATAGTATGTACACGCCTTAATTCACTGCACTGTGGCAGTTACTTAAACGATTTACTACTTCAGCTAACTAGGTGAAGTAGTAAATCGGTTATCGTGCATCTGTGTAATTGTTGACTGCTGCAGAAGTCAATAGCACTAAAGGTGATGTACAGTCGGTAATAAAATATTGAAAGAAATAAAGATCGTCTACAGACACCAAAAGTGTTAATGGTGTGTTGCTCTCTGTCTTGCAAGATGGCAAGACAACACGGGGGTAAACGATAAGCAAAATATACGTTTTTTCGATCACGTACTCCGTTTTGCTACAGCCGGAGCTTCATCCTAGAGAGTTTAATGTACTGCGTACTAGAAAACTATGCTAAGTAGAAATTGTGTTCCATTTCGGTAACACTCTCTGCAGCCCTGAAATAATAATAAATTATCCAACCAAAGATATAATTAAGCCGCGCTCTAGCGTATAATAATATAATGTAATGTATATTCGCGACAAAAAGGTCATAACTGTCGTGAATTTCATGGCGCTTACGCGTTTCATTTCAGGAGCTCTGACTTAGGTGCAGTCCCTATACCCTATAAGTTTTGATTCCCTTTTTATTCGCAAAAATCGTAAAAATATTGATGTAAATGGTCATACCTTTTGATTGACTTTACTTATAAGTTTGAATTCTTTACAGCTGAGGGGGACCTTAGATCCGAGTATTTGATACGCACCATACTATAACGCGTTCCTGAGAAAAAGGGTATTTACATACGAACGGACAACGAAATGATCATATCAAAGTCCCGCTTATCCTTTTCAGGCACGGAATCCTAAAAAGAATATATACCCACATCGTCCGTCTCGTCTTTGTTTCAGTTAAATAAGGGCCTAACTTTCTAAAGCAGTAGATAGTAAACACCGTTATCTATGTAGCATATTGGTGGTAACCGATTTGTAGGGATGGGATTTTATAATTAAATAAAATTCCGTTTTCGTTTTTATTTACATAATAAAATAAATACTACAACTACACTTGAGGTTACAGGTTGAGGTAAGAAAATGATCTTTCAATTTCTACCGACGTTACTGGCAACAAGTTCATTATTAAAATCAATGTCAATAATATATTATTGTAATTATTTATTTTGTTGTGTAAAAAAAAAGAAGACAGATTTTTTAAATCTTTTTATTTGAAGGGATTTTACCCTTACAGGTATGTCAGCCAAGAAAACAGATTTATTTAATTATAATTACCCCATCCCTAAAATTAGTTGTCACCAACATGTTACATAAATAACGGGGTTTACACATCAGTAACAAATACTGATTTCATGACGGCATCAATAGACACATAGGCAGTATGACATTACAATAAATACAATTTGCATACAATAAAAACATCTTTTTTGCTGCAAATTTATATCTTAGTGTACTATCACTGCATATTCTTTTTTCTAATCAACTATCTTTCGAATCAAGTGTCCTGAAGTGAGAGCGCTACACATAGGTAGGGTTGCCAACTCTTATAAAAACGGTTATGCAAGAAATCAAAGGTATATAATATGCTGGACTAGAACAAAAATTGCGGGACTTGTCTGCAAACGTACAAAAATGAGGGACAATCAATTGTAATATGTATATTTAAAAGATTTAAAAAAATGTAACAAAATTATCATGATTTAAATGCATTACAACTGCAAAAACCGACTTCCCATTTCCTGTTTTCTGAAACCCTGCAACAGATCCTTGCTAAATTTAAGTACTGCTTTATAAGAAGTATTTCCTTCAAAACAAAACAGAATTTCCATAATCGGTCACAAATGACCGAGTTGTGAGGTGACAAGCATAAAAAAAATACAGTCGAATTGATTTACAGTCATTTCTTAACAGTCATTATCAGTAACTTCAGTTGGAAGGTAAGGTAGTGTAGTAAAGTAGTAATATGGACGTAACATTATTATCCCGCCACAAAGATGCCAATGCACCATCAACATCTTTGGTGTCTATATTTTGTCAGGAGAGCCTGCTTGTTTGCTATCTTCCGGGACTAGAAGAGATTAAAACGGGACAACTAACGTCTCGTAAACATTCATCACGGAACGCACTATTTAGATCGTTGAAAGCGAACATCCTGCCTCATGTGAGATGGTTGGCAACCCTAAAAATAGGCAATTAAACAAGCTACGAAGAGTACGAAGCACGGTTATGACAGTACTTTTATTTTCTTTGCAACAGTTCTTTGCGTGAAATCTTTAGTATTTCTGAATAATGTTTACATTTTTACTGGATAAATAATTTTGCTCGACTAGAAATGACATTAAAACAGACAAGCCGAAGATGAAAATATCCCTTCTACTGGATTTAGTTCCCTTGAAATACTTAAAATATTATATAACACTAAGCACTTTTTTTTTTGAATTGTTATATAAAGAATGTGCCTTTATTTAGGATAGTTTTTTATCTTCTCGATAACCTTGAACCTCAGCGTTTAGAACTAGTGGCGGAATTTGGAATACTTTCGACCGGATTCGGTATGATGGACTTCTACCCAAGTTGTCATCCAAAACAAGAAACGCCAGTTTTTTCAACACCTCAGCGTCATGGCCGTTAATGAGGCTATTATTAGAATAATGCGGAAAATACACGATAATTTTAACGATCGAAATAGCAAGCGCCTTCCAATTTCAAAATCAATTTATAATCGTTAGGGCCATTGCCCTAACTAAGCATTCTTAGTTCACTGTAAGAACGACGGACTGGACAGGACGGCAGACGGTACTTACGACTGACAATGTCGTATATATATTATAAGCATAATCTTTTCGTTTTGCTATGCCCCCTGTTTTCCTGTGGCAATAATGTCATGAAAGATTGTCATTGTCGTGTTAGATCCGTCAAATTTACTCGTATATCGTATATTATTGCCATTACATATACATTTACACACAAAAAAATACAGTGTTATAATACTTACCGATGTTATGAAATAATAATAATAATAATAATCTTTATTGTTCCAACATTTACTTATTTTAGGTTGACCGCTGACCTCTACACTAGTTGATTATGTTATGTAGAAGCCAGTGCCCCCCTTCTAATTTGTTACAGAAAATGTATACATTTTCAAGTGTGTTCGTACATAAGTGTATGTATATGTGTATACGCGTGTGTGTGTGTGTGTGTGTGTGTGTGTGTGTGTGTGTGTGTGTGTGTGGGTGTGGGTGTGTGTGTGTGTGTGTGTCTATGTGCGTGTGCACGCGTGTGCGAGTGCGTGTGTGTGTCTGTTTATGTGAGTGTAATTTATGTGTAAGTTTTATTGGTATTTAGCATTTTGTACCAACTATTAGTTTTTCGCAATTATTGTAGTCATATCTACTTAGCCAATCTAACACAGCTATTTTTAATTCGTAACCATTTTTTCCCCGAATAGGCATGAATTTATCTACAGCATTATATAATATAGGAGCTAAATAATCATAGTATTTTTGTGCAAACGCAGTGTTTGTTTTGCTAATTGGACAATTTATTCTTCTCTTTTCTCTTTGTCTACTTATTGATGTAACTGATGCGTGATACCTCTTAATTACATTATAAATAAATAATTTACGGACACTAAGTACCTTAGCTTGTTTGTATCACTCCAGGAGTATTCCTTAAGCCATAGCTTTTTATTCTACACGATAAAATAACACAATATGGCATATTTCTAGCGTCTACAAGCGTTTGACATTTACATAAATTTGCTCATACGAGCAGCTATGCATTTTGCACCCAAAACCGTGTCTATTAATATTTGTGTGATCTATGATAGCAACGCACCATTACCATTTTCCCCGTGTTGGCCCCGGGCTTCTTTGAAGAATAGGCCAACTGCCGTTCTGCCGAGCAGGTCGTAAAAGGCGACCGATTGGCTTTACGAGTCACTACCATCGTGGCTACTAGGTGGCAGAGTTCTGCATTGTCTCGCTCGGGTCTGGTACCACCGCCTTACTTATTCCAGCCGCAATTACGTCAGTGCTTGTCACTGTCGTGTTCCGGTTTGGAGGGTAAGGTAGCCAGCAAACTTATGCATGTGGCATTAGACCTCGCCACCAGATAGCAACGCACCATTAACACCTTTGGTGTCTATAGGCGATGGTTGACTCTTTCCATCAGGAGACCTATCTGCTTGTTTGCTATCTTATGATAAAAAAAAATCTTTAGTTTTTACAGGCGACAGTTGTCTCTTTCCTTTTGGAGAATTATCTGCTTGTTTGCTCTTATAATAAAATAAGGTGGCCCCCTCGCTCGTATTCTTGCACATACAAACAAAAAGTTTACAATTTTAGATCTGACTGTACTAAAACTGCATACAATCCTCTTTCTGCACAGCCATTAACGAGTCAAGAGCCCTGAAGTGCAGGCGACACATATAGGTGGTTAAATAAGTTACGGAACATGGTTACCACGTTACTTTTAAGTTTTTCTACGGTCCTTTGCGTAGAATCTTTAGTGATTTTGGTAGTAGTGATGTATAGCGAGGTATCAGTGTTGTATCATTGATACCTCTATATATGTCTATCGTAATATACTTTATATATATATATTTTTTAAATTATAAGATAGCAAACCAGCAGATGGGTCTCCTGATGGAAAGAGTTAACCATCGCCTATAGACAACAAAAGTGTTAATGGTGTGTTGCTATCTTGTGGCGAGGTCTTAGGTCACATGCTTAAGTTTACCGGCTACCTTACCCTCCAAACCGGAACACGACAGTGACAAGTACTGACGCTATTGCGGTGTAGGTAAGGCGGAGGTACCAGACCCGGGCGAGACAATGCTCAACTCTACCACCTAGGTAATGAATAGACAAAAACCTGTATAATAGTAAAGTATACACAAAAAAACAGGTCACGCACTAATTGGAATTATGCTTCGAGGGTTCCGTAAAGGTTGTTATATTAATGCTTTAACCAAAAGACAAACCTTTTAACAAACCTGTGCGTAAAGCACTTATTTCTTTGGACATCCACAAGTCGAGTGGGCCTGATGGCATCCCTCCTGTTGTGCTTAAAGTATGTGCTCCAGAGTTGGCGCCAGTATTGACGCACTTATTTCGGCTCTTCTATTCACTCGGCGTGGTACCGAATTCATGGAAAACAGCTTTAGTGCATCCCATTCCTAAAAAAGGAGATCGCTTTAATCCGTCAAACTATCGGCCAATAGCCATAACCTCCTTGTTCTCCAAAGTCATGGAGACACTTATAAACTGTCAGCTCCTGAAGTATTTAGAAGAGCACCAGCTGATTAGTGACCGTCAGTACGGTTTCCGTCGTGGCCGCTCAGCTGGTGATCTTCTAGTATACCTGACACATCGTTGGGCGTAGGCAGTTGAGTCCAAGGGGGAGACATTGGCAGTTAGTTTAGACATAGCGAAGGTCTTCGATCGGGTATGGCATAAAGCGCTTCTCTCAAAGCTGCCTTCCTATGGGCTTCTCGAGAAACTATGCAAGTGGATCACCAGTTTTTTGGCTGATTTCGGTGTATGCTTCGATCTTAAACCTGTCAATGCTGGTGTTCCCCAAGGCTGCGTGCTATCACCGACACTGTTTCTTCTGCATATCAATGATATGTTGCGAATTAGTAACATACATTGCTATGCGGACGACAGTACTGTTGATGATACATACTCCGGCCGTAGCGGTATTTCTCGGGTACACGTGGAAGAGGGCCGGATCAAGCTCGTGTCTGAACTCGAGAATCAACTAACTGATGTCTTAGAATGGGGTCGTCAAAACCTTATTATATTTAACCCCAAAAAGACGCAGCTCTGTGCGTTCACCGCAAACAAACACCCTTTGTCGTATCACCTCGGTTCGAAAACACTCTCCTGACAGCCTCAGCCAGTATTGGAATTCTGGGAGTCGATATATCGAACAACGTTCAGTTCCGCGGTCATTTGGAAGGGAAGGCTAAACTAGCCTCCAAAAAGTTTGGTGTATTCAGTAGAGCAAAGCAGTACTTCATGCCAGCCCATCGCCTCCAACTTTACAAGGCCCAAATTCGACCTCACATGGAGTACTGTTCTCACCTCTGGGCCGGAGCTCCTCAGTACCAGCTTCTTCCTCTTGATCGCATTCAACGTAGAGCGGTTCGAATCGTCGACGACCAGGCTATATCTAATCTGCTTGACTCTTTGGCGTTACGCAGAGATGTAGGCTCGCTCTGCATATTTTACCGTATTTATCATGGGGAGTGTTCCGACGAGTTGTTCAGACTAATGCCTGCCGCTAAATTCCACCATCGGACATCGCGTCAAAATTTAAAGCTCCATCCTCACCACCTGGATGTCTGAAAATCCACAACCGTGCGCTTTTGTCGACACTTTTTGCCTCGCATTACCCCTTTCTGGAATCTATTACCCTCGGGAGTGTTTCCGAATGGATACGACTTAGGGACCTTCAAGAAACGAGCTTATTCATTCTTAAAAGGCCGGCAACGCAGCTGCAATACCCCCGGTATTGCAGATGTCCATGGGCGGCGGTGATCACTTACCATCAGGTGCACCATCTGCTCGTTTGTCCCCTCTACTATAAAAAAAAAACTAACTATTTCGTTCAATCCATATCGTTTGTAATATTAAATTCCCTTTTTTGTTATTAAACTACCTATATATTTACTGTTTATACATTGCTTATTGCCAAAATCCATATTTCTATGTCGAAGGGAAGTACTCGATAGGTTTTGGATCCTTGTGAAATCGCAAAATATATAAAATATACGACATAAACGGCCATACCGACTTTGCGTTTTTTTATCATTGTGTTTATACAAGTTTGATCTATCGTAGTTGAATGAGCCGTAGACAAGTATTCGACGTTAGTTTCAAATTAACACATTTACGTGCACCTGAAAAAATGGTCTTGACAGATAAACAACATCACTATGTTCCCAAAAGGATACCGTTTTTTTCTTTTGAGGTATAAAACTCTAAAAAAATCTCTCTCTACCTTGTTTAATGTGTACCTTTAATTGAAATATACGCCAGGTTCTACTGTTTTATCAGAACTGCCATACTGATGTTATAAATGTGAAAGTCTGTCTATTTTTCTTTTACGCGTTCACGGCTAAATCGCTAAAGGAATTTTGATGAAATTTTATGATGGAGATAGTTTAAGATCATGGGTATAACATAGGCTACTTTCTATTCAAGAAACAACCCCTAAGGGACTGAAATAGGGAATGATGATTTGTATGAAAAACTATATCGATGACAATGTAATTTTCTCGTCGGCGAAGCTGTGCTATAAATATGATCAATGGCCACAAAAATTTGTCCGCGTATCAATATCATGCAAACCACATCATAGTAGAATATTCTGAGTTTAATTTAAATTATAAAAAAGTATGATCAATCCTGTTCGCTTGCGCTGTAGTAGAGTGAACTATACGTTTTTGAAATTTCGAGTTCAATATGATTGACCAGTTTGTTGGCTGGCCGGGATGAGTAGAGATTTCTATTGCCGCTTTTTGGCGACCTAATAACGATTATCACCTGTTTATAGAGATAATCGGGATCGACAACTTTACGCGCATATCCGAGACGCGAGGGATAACCATCCGATTCGACCACGATCCGGTTTCGAGCTGCTACTAAAATTTGGATTTTCGAGAAAAGCCCCAATTACAGTCTCATGCACTAAGCCTTAAAGGTTAACTCCAAGATAGCAGCTAGCTTTAGCATAATTCAGTATGAAGAGCTAGTTTTATAACCCCGAGCTACGGACAATTTTAAATTTTTTAAAAGCAAAATCTGAATACTGATTGCAGGGAGAAAATAAATATTGATGTACATAAATGCAGACATAAAGAGAAACATTCTTTTAAAAACGAGATCTCAGTTCTACTTAATTACACCTCGACAAAAATAAAATATCTCATAGCTTTTATTACAATTATAGAGCTGACTGTACTAGAATTGCATACGACACTCTTTCCACACAGCCTTCTACGACTGAAGTGCATTGAAGTAAGAGGGACATATAAAGGCAATTAAAAAAAGCTTCAGGGAACGGTTACAACTGTCATTACTTTTTTCTAGCTACGGTAATATGAAACCTTTATAGAGAGCTTCCGTGTTATGTTTACATAAATTATTCTACTTCTAGTAAAATTAACTCATTCCTGGCGCAATATCGTCAGTGCTTGTAACTGTCACGTTTCAGCTTGGAGGGTAAGGTATCCGGTAAACCACTATGTAGCATTACCAACCCACCATACGGATGTCAACGTATTATTAACATCTTTGGTGTCTCTCTCCTGATGTAAAGAGAAACCATGGCCTATGGGTTCTCTTTACATCAGGAGGGTAATCAGCATGTTTGTTATCGTGTCTTGTATATTATTAAAATATTTAAAAAAAAAAATAAGGTTATGCTTTCACGGCTTTAGCGTTCCTGTCTTATTTTTATACAAGTAGAAATAGACCTCGTGTACTAATTATTATATTAAGATTATGGGGTTCCGAGTTCGATCCTCGGGTAGGAAAAAGAATGGTATGAATATTTAAAGTATTTTTCTAAAAAAAGGAGAATCCTTAGTACCAGCAAAACGCTCATACATTAAAAAAAACGTGTCTCGGTTATCGTGATCAATAATCGTTACAGTTTTTTTATATCATAAGATAGCAAACAAGCAGATAGGTCTCCTGATGGAAAGAGTCAACCATCGCTTATAGACACCAAAGATGTTAATAGTGCGTTGCTATCTTGTGGCGAGGTCTAATGCCACATGCATAAGTTTACCGGCTACCTTACTCTCCAAACCGGAACACGACAGCGACAAGCACTGACGCTATTGCGGTAGGAATAGGTAAGGCGGTGGTACCAGACCAGGGCGAGACAATGCAGAACTCTACCACCTAGTAGCCACGATGGTAGTGATTCAACAGTCAATTGGTCGCCTTTTACGACCTGCCTGGCAGAACGGCAGTTGGCCTTTTCTTCAAAGGAGGCCGGGACCAACACGGCGAAAGTGGCAAATTTGCAACCAGTTTAATCGGTAAATGGTGAAACAAGAGAGTCTGTAGGCGTATTGCTCAAACTATCGAGCCCGCAAGAAAACTGGTGTAGTGATATTGTAAACGACACTACTAGAGGGTGAAGTTCTGCAGCATAACGATAGGGTTTGGTACTACCACCTTACCTATTCGGCGTCGGTTCTTGTCTCTGGCGTGTTCCGGTTTAGAAAGTTAATTTGCCTTTTTTGTAGAAGAGGCACATGAGCAGGAGGTGCGCCTGGTGGTAAGTGATTACAACCGCCCAAGAACAACCGCAATACCGGAGGTCTTGCAGTTTCATTGTCGGTCTTTTAAAAATGAGTAAGCTAATTTCTTGAAGGTCCTCAAGTCATATCCGTTCGGAACCACCAATGCGGGTAATTGATTCCACAAAGGAGTAATGCGAAGCAAAAAGGCAGAGAGAAACTTGAGGCAAATATATTTGTTGAATTACAACCCTGTTACCCAATTAACATCGCAACATTAACATCCTTGGCGCCTATAGACGTCGAATAACTTTTTCTATTGGAGGAGCCACGTATGCTATAAAAAGATAATTTGTAGCTTTATTACAAAAAGCATATAATTCAACCATTTCTGAAGCCTTTATGTATCTCAAAACCTGTAAAATGTTCCAAATATAAAAAATGTTTTTAATGTGAAATTGAACACTAAAAACCGCCATTATTTTGTATTATAAGCCCAACAATACGTTCCTGTTTAAAATCCAGGATTAATAGAGGCATATAAAAAGCAAACGCGCCGTTGCACGTTTGGCCCGAAGCGCCAATTTTATTGGTCGCCTTTGATCGCGACAATAGCGGGCGTAATAAAATAAAAAAAGCATTCCATTGTACGCTGGTCCCCGAGTGACGAAATTACAAACTGCGTTTGTTTCCGTGACGCAACGTAAAACGGAACATACGTAACGTAAGCAATATAAATCAGGGTATCTATTAACTTTTTATAGATGGGTGTAACGTTTAGGTAATCTTGTACGATAGAAGTGCTTCGGTGGAATGGAATTGAAATAACTTCTTTTGTTTTCTTGGATGTGTACGGTGATTCTTACTATTTATAATAAAAATACTTTAATTAGACTGAAGATCATGTAGCTTGTACATTACTCAAATATTAAGAATGAGAATATATTTATTTGAGACATACGCAGGGATGGATTTCCCTATAGGCCGAGTAGGCCCGGGTCTAAGGGCGACAAAATTTAAGAGGCGGCAAAATTTAGTTTAAATTCTCATTGAATCACAGTTTGCTATATGCTCTTTAGATTGCGATGATTTGATAAACAAATGCTCTGCTCAAAAAGTCAAACAAAAGACAATTTGTGAATAACGTTTCATTGTTATTCACAAATAGAAATTGTAAGAATCTGTATCTGAAATACTGATAGACATAATTCAATCATTCAGTGACTACCGTTTTTTTTGTTCATATTAATTTAATTTATACAGTTTCTTTAATTTTAATATTATAATATTATATTAAAATTAATAGAATAATAGGGGGCGGCAATATTTCGTCGGCCTAGGGCAGCCAACGTGTTAAATCTGCCCTCCAAGGGCAATATAAAATTAGCAAAAACTTAGTTATGAGTAACACAAATCAGGGCATCTATTAACCTTTTATAATTGGGTATAAAGTTTAGGTAAGCTTGTATCAAGAGAAAAGAGGGTTTGTAGAACGGATTTGAAATACTTTAGTTTTTTTTATGTCTACGATGATTGTTACCATTACAAAAAATATTTTATTTAGACTGAAGATCACCCTGTTTGCTCAACATTAACGTATTAAGAATAAGAATATTTACGCGACATAAAATATAGCAAAAAAAATATTAAAAACAAATATCGTTGATACAAAAAAAACGATTATAAAACCTAACAAAAAAGTAACAGAGAAATGTGAAAGAAATATCAAAAGAGTAAATTATGGTGTTGCAACATCCCAAAAAGGCATACGATGGGGGATAAGCGATGGTCTCCGAAACGACTGAACCGATTTCAATGAAATTTTGTAGATTACTATTGGTCCGCCTTAAAAGATAGGATAGTTTTTATCTCGATTAAGCGCCCCCCATCCGGCCCCCTCCTCTCAAGTACCAAGTAATTTGTATGGCAAAACGACGTTTGCCGGATCAGCTAGTTTAAAACACGAGTTTCATATTTTTTGAACGGTGGGTTCTTCAATTTTCAGCATAGAAGATGCTCTTATAAAGTTCACGCCATATCATGATTAAATTTGTTGATATCTTAATAAAATGTTAATAACTTGTATCTCCCATATTCTGGCAAATAAATATTAAAAAAAATAATATTCTTACCGCAACGCCATGACACTTTTTGACAGCCATGAACTTTTTCTTGGTAAGCTCCAGAAGAGCTTACCAAGAAAAGAGACTATCATCGCCAATAGACAACAAAAATGTTAATAGTGCGTTGCTAGTCGTGTGGCGAGGTGTTAATGTTTCTTACATAAATTTACCAGCTACCTTAATCTCCAAACTAGAATACGAGAATGACGTCAGTTCAGCGTCAGAGCTTACGCTATTGTGACAGGACTAAAACAAATAATTTAAGTGATCTAGTAAGGAAAATCTCAACAATGAAATTGAAGCTTATATTTAGCGATCCAAAGGAACAATTGAAAATTACAAAAGCAAATAATTTGGTAGAAAAGCGCACATGTAAAACCTTATCTAGATAATTCATACCGCTATTACTGCTTTGGTTTGGATACTGCCCAATCGTTATTCGTTAAATGTATGTTGTTACTTGTTTGTTTCATAGAACATTAAAATGTATATTAAGCACCGATATATTTTGGGTGTACGCGGTCTGCCTATTAATTTAGGCGGTTTGCTATAGCCGCTATAAACTTGTATTACCTACATTAGCAAATGTTTTGAATTAATATTAAATTTTAATAATAGTTATCTTTGTTGTTTTGTACAAAAGTATTAAACAGAATATTTAATATATAAATAAATGTTTCTGTTCGTGTATTAATATTACTTTGCAACTTTGTGTACGTGATTCAAAGACATTACTGCCTTTTGCCCAGCCAGGCAATGTGTAATACTTGGAGACCGAAGTCCTTCTGAGAATCGTTGAAACTTGTACGAGGATATAGTATCTTTATTAAAGATATGCCGGATTTATAGTATTTGTTGTTATAGCGGCAATGGTCATGAAATACAGATTGGTGACAGACGGGCAGACAGACAGAAGGGTGGACAGTGGAGTCTTAGTAATAGGGTCCTGTTTTACCCTTTGGATACCGAACCCTAAAAACACATAAATTTGTGATTGATATAAGTTTTAAGAACTTTAAGTACTTCGTTTCTACATACAATTCAAGGAAGAATTAGTACCTACCTCAGTGCAAATAATGTTTAAATATTTCATTTTTGCAAATATAAACCAGATGTGGTTCAGTCCAGATATTAAGAAATAAGAAATATTTTAAAAGGAATTTAAGAGAATTTCACTTTTTATTTAGAACTTTGCACATGTGATGAAATCTAATAATATAAAAGTGTTTATATATTTTAAATTACACAACGGATTTTAATGCGGTTTTCAATAATAGAGAGAGTGATTCAAGAGGAAGGTCTAAATGTATAGTATGTACTGTAGTGTATGATATGTATAGTACGTATGTATATTAGTGTTTACTGGTATACCTGGGAGGTATTGTCACGGTTTCTCACTGACACAATACACGCGTATGCTTACTTACTACACATATTATACTTGTCGTACAAACTATACTATACTTATACTCATATAAGTACATAAATATACTAATATGAGCTAATATTTTTGTGCGCTTACAATGCACCAGTGCAACGCCGGAGTGTGTCGCCATAACATTACAAGTTACAAGATAAATATAAGTGTAATAGCGCGATTAAGGATTTACCTAACTTTCCTTTTTACTTTTAATTTTTCTTGCAGCTTTCTTTATTGCTTGACCTCTACTAATTAATTAAATAGTGTGTTGTCAAACTTAGAAGAGATTTTAATATAGTGTTTTCCCTGTGTCGGTCCCGGGCTCCTTTGAAGAAGGCCAACTGCCGTTCTGCCAGGCAGGTCGTAAAAAGTGACCGACTGGCTATGCGAGTCACTACCATCATGGCTACTAGGTGGTAGAGTTCTGCATTGTCTCGCCCGGGTCTGGTACCACCGCCTTACCTAATCCTGCCGCAATAGCGTCGGTGTTTGTCACTGTCGTGTTCCGGTTTGGAGGGTAATGTAGCCGGTAAACTTATGCATGTGGCATTAGACCTCGCCACAAGATAGTAACGCACCATTAACACCTTTGCTGTCTATAGGCGATGGTTGACTCTTTCCATCAGGAGACCCATCTGCTTGTTTGCTATCTTATGATATAAAAAAAGTCTATGATCAAACTAAGCGTTGTTTGTTTATCCTGTAATTTGTCTCATAGGTATTTGTGCTTTAGCATTAATAGAATTATGGTCGAGTTTCGTCTAGACGATATTTTTAAATTTCTGATTTACTTTTGTACGAGATAAACTTTGTCGAACACGAATAATTAAGTCATGGATATTGTTTATTCAATGGAAATTATTCGTCACAATAAAACAATCATATCATTTACAGTGCAAGATCGCTTTGACATAAAATAATTTTATCCCTCTGCATGCAATTTTTAACTATCCCACAAAGGAATAAAGAGGATAATTGTTCGATACAATATTGTGAGTGTATCTGCATTGCAGTTTAAAAGCTCACATATATCGGCAGGAACGCGCAGTTGACGTTAATTCCGATTAATGTGTCGCACGCACGCGACTGTGCAGTTAGGGAAAAATATTCTAGATACCTACCAAATAAACTTATAAGAATTCTTACGAATTTGGAAGTTAAGCCGATTTCCTTCCTAAAATAATTTGATATAAAGGTTAAATATCGGTTTTTGATTAGTTTTCTTTTTACAGATTGGCTTATTTTGCCGGTATGTCTGGTAACGTTCTTTCTTTTTTCGAATAACTTTTTCAGTTCAATGGTATGTACAAAATATATTCTTGTTAGTTTGTATTGTTAATTAAACTTTTGTGGGTTATAAACGGGAATAGTTGAAGATCACCGCTGACCATGAACATCCGCAAACATCCGTAAACATACTTTCCAGGATATCCCTACGTGCCTACAGTGATTCCTAATTAGACGACACCGGTTTTTGTCTAGTCTACCGCTGAATTAAGGACGTCCTCTTTTTGAAACGTCGGCTAAAAAAATAGATTTTTTGTCCAGAAGCATAATAATTCATAGCCTTACTATAGACCGGTCGTAAAACCTTCGGTCCTGGTTATTGGGTATATATAGTTATTAATTTTGACCTTTAAATTCTGTATTCTGTAAATCGACAACCGGAAACAAATAGGTACTTTATTTGCTCTTCGATGTAAAAACGCTTAAGATACACAATTGCTCAACCCGGGAATCGAGCCCAGGACCTCATGCAGTCAACACTGACACTGGACCACTAGACCACAAAAGCGATTTCATATCATAGAGAAAAGCCGAATATTTCAAAGATTTGTCGTAAAAACATAAACTTAAATTCGTTTACATTGTACCCGTGAGACGTCGGGACGGGTCGCTAGTTTATTAATGAAAGGAACTTCGTTACATCGGGCTTTTAGTACGCAATATTGAAATCCTTTGTTAATCTCTCTTTACGGTGTCACTATTTTATACTAATATGCTAATGTGTACCGATATTACTTTTGAAACCCTTTCACGGACCCAAATTTGCAATTCAAATTCACGTTAACCTAAATATTCTCGCTGTTTAAAACATCTCGAAGGCCATATTTCTTACAGTATCAAATTACACCGATACAGTTTGAAGATTAGAATTTCTTTTGTTTAAGAAAGAAAAAAGCTTTCAAGCAGTATGATAATAATAATAAATAGTCGATTTTCTCCTCACAATGGGTACTTAAGCAAATAGGTAAGTATCTTCACGCCCGTATCCCCGAATAGGAAGGCAGAGGTACAACAAGTGCACCTACGATTTGCCGAAGATACTACGTCCCCCAATGTGGTAGGTGGCCAGTCTATCGCCAACCGGGCACTTTTCCAATCTCGGGCAACATTGTTTTTGTCAGAAAAATGGAAACAGATTTTTGAATTGTCCGTCTCGGGAACCTCATGTGGTCAACTCCGACACCGGACCACTAGACCACAGACTAGGCGATAATTACAAACAAATAGAAAATGACTAAATTAACTTTACTACAATAATTATAAACTAAACTGATAATAAAAACTGATAGGAAAATTATATATTCAATAATAGTCTCCTTTTTTTAAATTATATATTCAATTATTGTGGGAGACTAGTGTCTGAAGTAGGCTCTAGTTAGGTAGGTACATAGTAGATAGATAGATCGTAAGGTCAGGGGGGGGGGTCCGCGGTTAACTCATTGAAACGAAAATTATTGACACAGTATGAGGATGAAATAATAGAAATTTAAAAACATAAACCAACATCAAAAGTCTGTCAATGTACCTATATCTCAAAAACTATTAAATCGATTTTGATGAAACTTAGACTGTTCCCTAAGTTGGAATATCTGATCTCAAATCTAAAACAATTATTTCGATATGACCCATACAAAAAACGCGATTTTTTGTCATTTTTATAGATTATGGTACGGAAACCTTTGTGCGTGAGTTAGACTTACACTTGGCCAGTTTTATTTGCTATTTACTTAACAATAAACATCATGGCGCATGACAGTCGTAACAGAAAAATGTGACTTTTTTAACATTTTTATAAAGTTCTCTCGTGGATAAAGAAGTTTAACTTCAAAGGCCCAGTTTACATGTAATAAAATTCAAAAGTAACTAAATAATGCCAATCAAGTTAATAAGGTAACCTTTAATGAACAGTTTTGAATAGGGCTTGGTCGACATACCGTGCATTAGGTTTTTATATGATAACTAGCTGTGCCCGCGACTTCGTTCGCGTGGAAAAATTTCTAAAATAAAAACCCGCATAGTTCTCGATCCCGTAAGATTTCCGGGATAAAAACTATCCTATGTCCTTTCTTGGGTCACAACCTATATTTATACCAAATTTTATTCAAATCGGTTCAGCGGTTTAGCCGTGAAAGCGTAACAGACAGACAGAGTTACTTTCGCATTTATAATATTAGTATGGAATTTACACGAGGTTAGTACAGTCAGTTAAATAAAAGATTTATCACTATATTTTATTGATTCAGGCGTTTTACTTTGCGGAAATCTATAAGTAAATAAAAGTTGAAAATAATAATTAAATTTGCTATTTGCCGCGAACTGTTTTTGTGACTTTCGCCATGCCACAGAAAAGAAAGACAGCGGTTTATTCAATGGCTAAAACTCACCGAAGGTCCAGACGATAAGGAAGACCCCAGTGGGACAATGATCCACCCACATCCACCAAACTTTCACCCACGTCAACAACAAACACAAAAGCTTGCTTTTACTTGCTTTTTTGTCCGTCCGTTTTGACATCGCGAAGGTCACATAAAATAGTTTGCGGAAAATAGCAAACTTAATTAATTTCACCTTTTATTTATTATAATATATAGATATGTGTTTTACCATTGAATAAAAGTTTTAAAACTTAAAACTTTTTTAAACAAAAATAAATTATGATTCGATTCAATCTGAACTGCGAACATCTTCCTTTAAAGCCAGGCAATGCTCTTGGTACTGAATTGCCTAACTGTGGTTCAATGTAGCGTATCATTAACATCTTTGTTTCTAATAGCCATGGTTATCTCTTTCCATTAGAACAACCACCTGTTTGCTTGTTCCAAAAACCACGTTGTTGCAAAAATCTTAGACAAACAACTTTAACTTAATAAGAAAAACGGAAAAGAAAATCTTACGATCAAAACGTTGATTAAAACAAGTGTAGCATTATTTAATAAGCACAATTGACATTTCATTTTTTTAACACCCTTATATTATATTTTTAACTGAAACTAGATTGAAAAATAGAATACCCGTATTTTTTATTTTCTCAAAATTCAGTCATTTTGATATTTATTTTAACTTTTAAAATTCTTCTTATTCTAAATAGACGTAAGTGCCAAATGACGTCATTTATACGGCTGAATGATGCTACGCCTTTGCTTTTTGTGACCCGACAAAAAGCATATGTCATCTATGACATTTATCAAATAAACATCGAGTAGGTATTGTGAATCATTAAATGTAAACAAACATTTGATCATATTTCTATAAAGCATTCGAGTTTGCAGTAATATTATTGTGAAATATAAAATAAATCCAGGTGTTGATTACAAATAGAGAAGAGTGAAGTCAATGAAGCAGGTCTTTGATAATTTTACTTTTTAAACTATATGTTTTAGCAAAGCAAAGGTATTATTACCTTATTCTGCCGTTTAAGTGACGTCTCAGCATGTTTTTGCATTATAATTTTTTTTTCTCCAGTATTACGTAACAAAAAAATTAAAAAATATATTATTATTCATGATTGAAAAATGAAGAAGTGGTATTTTTATTTTGGCAACTTAATATTTTTGAAATGTTGTCAATTGATTCGGTTTCACTGTTTCTTCACTCATCTCACTCATCTTCACTCATCCTGCGCATAGCCCCGACCTAGCACCATGCGATTTCTGTATTTTCCCCAAAATCAAAGATTTGATGAGAGGTTTTACTTTTACCAACTCCGAAGAGGCAGTGATAGCGTTCAATCAGCACGTAGAAAACATGCCTTCAGATGCGGTCCTCCTGTTTTAAAAAATGGTTCAATCGCATGAAAAAATGTTTAAAATTTAAAGGAGATTATTTTGAAAAGCAATAAACATAATATTTTGGTTATAACATGTTGTTTTTTTAAGTTACGCAAAACTTATAGTGTGACCTACGTATAACTACAAATAAAATTATATATAGGTACGTGTGTGTCAAACGTGTGTGTATATGTTTTATTTATTCGGTCATTTAATTTATTTCTAATGTATGTGACATATAAATATTTAGCTTTTTGCATATATACATTTTAATTATGTCAAATTTCGTACTTCTCAGTCCGCGCAATTTTCGTATCAAGGAGTAATTTATAGATTACCGCTGCAGTATTTTACTCCTCTTAATATTAAATTATACTGTATATATAACATATTCTGAACGATTTATCGAAGTGACGAATAGTTTAATACAAGGAGCAACATCAATCTTTTTTTAAGTAGGCATAGACATAAAATGTTTTAATTTGTTCCAGAACTGAATAAACCCTTCCTAATATTCCACGCAAAATTTAACTTTAAAGATCCCACATACAACTCATAATCATTTGATCAAACTTCTTTATAAAAGAGCTTACGACTTAACAGTCATTTGCGATGCGTAATCGTCAATTGACAAAACCGCCAACAATACCAACGTTTTAGATGAATAAATAATGAAGTTTAGAATTTCAGTCTCAAATCTTCCAGTAATAACGGGTTGAAAGCAAATATAACCAGGTCATGGCTAGTGTTGGGAAGCACAATAATAAACAATAAACATTAATTATATTAAATAATTTTAAATAATCATATTATGATTTCAGAGCGGTATGATTTTTACTGTTAGATTTTAGAATGAACATAAGACAAACAAAATAACCGTGTATATATATATGTGAGTGGTTACGCAAAAAGGGACCTGAAGGGATTGGAAACGGTTTTTTTTTTGATAAATTCTGATTCTATGGTCCTTCATCTTTGTTTTGTTCTAATCAAAATAATTTTAGGTGCCGTAGTTTTTTTTTAATGATTTTTTATGTAAGCCGAGGCAGTTTTGAAAATATTACACCTTATACACAGCGCACACTAGTTTCTTTTTCTAGCGCGCACATAAAGACAAGTAAAAGACGAATAAATAAGTCACCAATAATACAGCTATCGCAAACACGTGCTATTTCTCACTGACGAAGTCGCTCACTAACGACACTAACATAAAACACCCCGCGCCTCTCTCATTTCGACTCAACATTTTAAACGTGATTTACTCGAAATCAATTATTTTCCCTTGAGGTCCCTTTTTGCGTAACCACTCATATATATATATATATATATATATATATATATATATATATATATATATATATATATATATATATATATATATATATATGTATGTATATATATATATATATATATATATATATATATATATATATATATATATATATATACGGTTACCAAATTCAGGAGTAAATATCAAATTCAGATCTTCCATACGAAATCGACCACGTGATCGAGCAGTTTTCTATGGGAGTGTCTAATTTTTTTTCACTTTTCGACCCATGTTTCTTTGGAAAAGTTGTTTAGTTTCATGGTCTGAACTACCTATTTAAATTTGGCAGGATATTCAAAAATAACTCGTATATATATATATATATATATATACATATACATATATAGCCTATTCTTCAAAGGAGCCCGGGACCAACATAGGGAAAAATAGTTTCTGTTGCCGTGGGATTTCCGGGATAAAAACTATCCTTTGTCCTTTCTCAGATCTCAAACCAACTTTGTACCAAATTTCATTCAAATCGGTTTGGTGGTTTATGCGTGAAGAAGAGACAGAAATACGGAGTTACTTTCGCATTTATAAGTATGGATAAGAAAGTTTGTGTGCATGTGCATGATATTTACTCCTGAATTTGGTATACAGATAGTTAATGTCTAGACTCAATACGGAAGCTACATTAAATTCCGGGAAATCTATTATTACCGGAAAGCTTTAACCTTAAATACACAACGGGCTGCAGGGCGTGCAAAATATGTTTTATAAATCTCGTAAAGGAAAATTGAAAGTACATAAATAAGTAAAATAAAATTGTTGGTTTGCACCCATGTAATATTTTTTTAGTATTAAATAATTAAATAATACCTTAAATATGCCTATTTTTATTACATTTTACACGATACAAATAATTTCGATAAACTATGCAGATTTTGTACAATTACATTTTGAAAAGTAAAATAATGACAAACAATTTAGCACAAAGTATATAATTGATATTTAATTTATAAATTCAGATTATTATCAATAAACCAATAAAAAATAAGGATGACGTTTCTTAATATGGAAGGACAAATAAAATTTAAATAAATTGAAATATTAAACTAAATAATAATCTTTTGCATATATATCGTTACAAATATGTAAAAAATAAATAAATAAATCACATTACGTCAAGAATAAAAGGAAAGCAAAGACAATTCATTCTATATCGGTTTGTCGTTTGGAAAAATACTCTATTAATCCCATTTGATACGTTTTATCGACCTTTAACGACTATCCTTTATTTTTTGTGATAACCCGAGTCGAAAAATTTACAAACTCATTCGAGCTCTTGTCGATATTATCACACTAGCACCAGACTCCAAACTACCACAATGATCTTCCCTCAAAATTTTTTTTTCCTTTCCGCGATCTCATGATATACACCCAACAGCTTAAACCAGTAAAATAAGAGATTACGAAAATAAAATTTATTTACGATTTTCTCACAATAATCCAATGCTAATTAATCCAATGCCCATCTCTAGCGATGGCGGAAGTTATTATGTGGCAATAAATAATAAAGCGGGCTTACCTCCTCTGGGGTTTGCAACTTTTAATAAAGGTAATGTTGACACTGTTGCTAGGTTAAATGCAATAAAACAGGGCGTAACTGTGTGAACAACAAATAACTCTGAATTCGTCGAACGCTTTTTTCATAGCATGAGCCGCTATACGTGTAAATGATAAGTGGATTTGGTATCCTATGGATATTTATTTTATAAGGCTGCTGGAAATACTGTACCGGATTTGTTAGATTTTATTGACTGTCTCGTATCGTATTGTTGTTCCTAATTCCGTGTTTTTTTTTTTTATTTCAAGCAATAATATTGGAACAAATAGCAGGATCTTACCGTGATTCGTGAATGGATCAATTTTGGGAGTACGGGCTTGAATTAATAAAATTATTAGTGCTTATCAAGCTAAAGTCGAGCATGCGATTTGGTTTTTTCAACCCTTGAAGCAAAAACAAGAGATGTTATAAGTTTGAGGTGTGTATCTCTTGTATTGTAGCTCCCAAGGGGATGGTCAGATTTGTTGCGTTTTTTTTATTGGAAGCTCTGCTATCTTCTTCTAGTTTTTAGCTATGATTAAATAAATTTACCATCTCTTTTCAAGTTGATGAAAGAAATTAAACAAATTCTACGGGCCTGATCTACACGAAATCTGTTATTCTGTTACTTCAAATCTGCAAATAATACTCACGAAGCAGGGCAGTAATCTGACGATAAATCCCAGACCCAGGAATCGAACTCGGGCCTCACGATCTTAGCCTCCAAATGCTAGACCAACATATCTTGATTACACAACTGTGTTGTCTTTACAATTATTGTGATTAATTAAAGAAATGACACCAACGGACAATAAATGAGGTGTCATTTCAAAGTTGGAATTCAAATCCATGTAGGACTATTAATAAAGCTCAAAACAGAGGTAATTTACAAAATAACTTTAATTAGTCGCATCGAAATATTAATTAGGGTTATCCGATTATTGCAAAATCGATTTGCACATTAAAATGATCAATTAGCAATAATTAAAATCGTACTTATCCGTGCATGAGAGTAAATTGAATATTTTAATTGCAAAGCCGTAGGCTATATCACGTGTTTGGTGGCAAATCGATTTCCATGTGCCGTGTACGTACATTATTATTATAATTTATATGATGTATGAATGATTAGCGATAGCTATTATAATTTGGAACTAACTGATACCTGCGACTTTGTCTAAATTGTTAATTGTATAACACACCTCGCTCAAGGCACACATTTCTACTTTTTTATTATTTTATCTTGTAGCGTTTGTAGAGTGCTCGAACCGCTACATCATTATATCTGCATGTATGTACGTGTGTCACCGACCACACAGCCTATAGACGGCTAATGTTTGATTTTCCGTATTTAATGCATTCTGGCAACTAGCTGAGGTAAGACGAAGTGGGGTTGCAACGCCATAATTAGCTAACTCAAGGCCACAGTGAAAGATAGTAATGTACAGAGCATCTGATTGGTCGACACTGATTACCCAATCACTACTCATTGGCGCGTGCACATTTACATCGGAACTATAAGTCAAATGTGTTGACACAAGTCATTCGCCTATTATTAGGTGTCTATGGGCTGTGTGGTCGGTGACGTGTGTAGACATTCGATTAGGTTCCGCCGAATTTAGACTTCCTAAAAATCTGAACCGATTCGATCCAGGAGAATTTAAAATAAATGATTACAAAATATAACAATCTCTTATTTGAAAAACTGCGCCCAAAATCGGTTTCAACGTTCAGGATTTAGCGTTGACGAAAAATTTTGAAAAACAGCATTTTTCGGAAGTAACTTCAAAATATTTTGACCAATCGATTTTTGACCTTTCAAAATAATATAATACTTAAAAACTGCGTCGAATATTGAAGTTAATAATACCCTTTGCGGGAAGATTCAGGGGTGGCCTGCAGGGTCAACCAGTTTACAGATTTTTGTAATGCTTTCATTTCAACCGCGTTAATTCTGCTATCATGGCCTTTCTGACTTGCCCACTGCCCAGGTCTAGTTTCTATACAACAGCGTTGAGGCAAGCACAGAATTATGCAAGCAAGCCGGGCACACCGATTTAAAGTTTCCTTAAAGCTCCATTTACTCTATTTCTCAAACATACTCTTTCTTCTATATTAGCGGTTTAACTTCCACATAGGTACAAGATATATAAATTTAAATTATTCCAGCACTACATAACTAACTTTAACTCTTACATCCGTTTTGGTAACTTTCCTTTGAAATACCAGTACCTACCGCTAAAAGTGTTAGTGCTTATAAATGTGCTTAAAAATCGTAAAGGTTTTAAACTTTAGTAAGTTTATATTTAATGAAGCTATTATACTATTTTTTATCAAGAACCAAGTATCTGAATAATTAAAAAAACATATCTTCACGCCAGATCCCTTACGGGGTAGGCAGAGAGAACCGAATACCATACATCACGATCTTTGCAGGCTTGTTTCGCTTCCTCCACATTCATAACTCTCTTCATACACACACGCCGGTTGCGAAGACTCTTGACACCACCTTCGGACAGTACTCGATCAATCTGATCGTGGTATGTCAGTCTTGGTCCTCCCAAAAAAAAAAAATTGTATTTTATTTATACGAATTTAAAAAATCTATTTCTTCCTACGTTTTAGAATTTTAACGGCGGTTCCCTTGCCTGATGGATGGTGATTTCTATTGCTGCATTTTACCGATCTGACAATTGCTTATTCTTTGAGATGAGATTTATCTATTCATCCTCATCTAAGTTATTAGCGTCATAAAGCTTCTTATAAGATTTTTAATTTTCGTAAATGAGCCTAAAAATCTTAATAAAATTATAAACTTTCGGACTGATTCATAGACCTTATGATAGACCGAATAAGCTAAATTCTAGACTAAGTGCCAGTCTATTTTCCTTTTTAGAAAATCAAAAAAAAAAATCAAAAATCAAAATATATTTATTTAGTTAAATAAATTGTGCACTACACTGAGTTGTAAAATCACTAAAAACTATCTTATGATCTAACTTAACATGTATCTGCCTGAACTAGAAGTAAATAATTTTATAGAAATTAGTGCTAAATTTTATAGAAATTATCTACATTAGATATACTGTCAAGCCGCTTCTGCTTTAGAGTAGAAGGATCCCTCTCACCAGTCCTCCCTCTAGAGGCAGGAGTACCTCAAGGTTCGGTACTCTCGCCTCTCTCATACAACCTTTACACAAATGACCCGTCACGGACGCCCGACGTCCAATTAGCGCGAACGACACTGCATTGTACACATCCCATTACAAATAGATCCATCTAACAACTAAATTACAAAAAGCCGCCACCGCTCTGGCGAATAGTTCAGGAAGTGGCACATTGAAGTTAACCCGAAGAAAAGCAAAGCAGTGTACTTTTACCGGAGTTATAGACCGTCAATAATAAATAGGCCTAGTTGTAAACTAGGCATAATTACAATTTTAACTCACATTAAAAAGGTCAAAAACAAATCCTTGTTTGTACTTAATAGCCTTTATTACTTTACAAACACATTAAAATGTTACTTAGAAATAAAGTGACACTTTACAAATCGTGTATAAGACCCATACGCGAGCGTAGCGTTTGCTCACATTACTCCTTCCAATCTTCACCATCTACAGGTCGTTCAAAATAAATTCATGCGCATTGCTACCGGTTGCTCCCAACCATCATGTATCACATGAAGGAACTAGCAAAACGTTATTTCGATAAAGCAACTAACCACTCTAACCCATTAATCACAGCCGCGGCGGACAACGAAACCGTAGCCGACGCGGACGCGGTAGACAGGCTCAGGAGATGTCGCCACGTACTTTCCTATCTCGACGACGATCCCGACATTTACACACACACACAAACACAACACGACATCATCGACGACGAAGACTTCTCTTTCGCCCCGCGCATAACACGGGGCGCACAGCCACGACTCCCCCATCCATTTTTAGTCCGAACGCCGCACTAAGCCGAGGTCCGGTCTCACAGGAGACAGCCTTTAGCGCGGGCGTTGTAAGCCAAAATATTAATTTAAACTCTGGTTGAGCACTCTGCTCGCCCAAAAAGTACGGTGACACAGTAACTACCAAAAGGTCAACTGTATAGTCATTTCGAAAAAAAAAGAGACATACTCAACATACATTTCGCTTCTCAACCGAATCATTCTCACAATTCTTCTGCACCGCACTTATTAAAAGAAGAGTTCTCAGTTTCCGCAAAAAAAAATTCTTCAGCGTGCACATAATTATTATTATTAAAGATTGTTTGATATTTCTAAAGGTGAATTAATTTTTATAATTGGTCTAGTTAGTTTTTGAGTAAAATTGTAATAAACAAAATCAATATTCAGTGTCAGCCTGGGTTATATTCACTTGTCTGTTTCAATTTCAGCATAAATTATCTTCACCGGAATTAAATACGAAAGGCACGATGATGTAATAATTCATTTCCAAATAAGTTTGTAAATATTTAAATATCCTCCGTCAATTTCGGCGTCAATTCTCAACGTCAGAATTAACTACGGTAGGGTGATGCCCAGCGCCATACAAACAGGAACATGAATATTCTGTTTTTCACTCACTGTCCACCCCAGGCCGGCTCTGTTCATACGTTAACGTATACCGCTATTAATTTTTAATTTTGCTTTTACGATTTTTGTATTTTCATCCCAACTCCAGGGATGGCAAACCATCAACATACATATTATCATATACATGTTGACGTAGTATTTGTATACACTTGAGTACATATTGTAAATTGAATAAAAAACCGTCCAAGTGTGAGTCGAACTCGCGCACGAAGGGTTTCGTACCATCATCTATAAAAGAATATCACGTTTATTGTATGTATACTTAAATATTTATTTTATGTACTAGATATTAATTTTTGTAGTTAATATATTTCCAAATACGTACTTTTTTGAAATTATTGAAGTTCCTAGATGTTTATTAAGATCGAGTAAAACGTTGCTTAAAATTAAATTTGTTGTATGGGAGACCCCCTTTAATATTAACTTTATTTTTATTTAATTATTTATTTTAAAAGGTACAAGTGTGACGCCGGTTTGGCAAGTAACTTTAGAAGTTAGTCCATTTAATAAAGATTCTAAAGTGGCATAACACTTGCCACTTATATTAGGCCCAATGAATATTTTGTCAAAAAAACTTAGTTTTGATTGAGTTCTTTTAACTTACAAAACATGTTCTAGTGTATCAGTGTGCCTAACGACAATTTCTGGTTTGAATAAGATAGAATGAGTCATTTTAAATGTCCGAGTGAGAAAAATAGGTATGACAAAGATTTATGTGAAGCACATGTTTTAGTATTTTTGGGTATCTGTGTTTATTTAACATTTTTCAGTATTTATATACATTCGTATTTTCATGTATTAGTTGCTGATTAACACCCATTTGACAAGCAAATAATTTTTTGTCTTCACAATTTCAACCAAAGAGGTTATTTCCCTAGGCTAAAAAATTTGTAAACTACCGTGTTTATTTTACCGATTAGCGTATTTGTTACTCAGATAAATAATAATAATTATTCGTAATCCATCAAATATAATTAAGTATTTGACAATTTTTTGATTATGCTTAGTTGTATTATTAAGATATCATTCGAAGTCAGAAACAGTTTAAAACATAATTATCATCAACACGCTGAGTTTTTTCATAGGCTAGGTAGGGTGAACCGAAGTGTATCAATAGCGGGATGAGCAGTGATCCACCGCTTCATTTGTATATTTTAATGACTATCATTTATTGTTTTCAATAAAAGACAGACTTATCTATGCACTTTATGAGGCACGGGGTTTTTAACATACCACCAAAAGAATCCGGGTTGTTAACAAAATAAATTCTTAAACAAAATAAAGTTTTACAGAAAGGTAGATTTAATACAGGCCAATGAGACAAAAAATCCATAAAACATTTAACATAAAAAGGTTCACTACCCCTGTCTAATTTATGTCAGCATAACAAAAAATGCAAATTGAGAAATAAAACAGTTGGTACAGTATAATTTGAAAATAAAATATAAAGAGCTAATTAGTAACGCGACATTTGTTCGAGATTGTATTCCATGTATGATGTTACAGAAACATTTCATATATTTAGAACGCTATTGTTAGGCAGAAAATAATACATTTCTAGCTTGTTTTATTGAACTCGCCACTTGATACACGTGATGTCACTTTTCACATTTTAAGTGAAATTTTCTATAGGCGAGTTAGACGTAAAAATATTTAACCAATAAAAATATTATAAAACTGAAATATTACTTAACTACATAATAAACCTAAACGAAATTAGTGTAATGATATTCTAAATTCATGATCACCACGCGGATTGTAGGCGCGCGCTTTAACTGACACTTGCCGTGGCGGCAAATCACTGTTTGTTAACAATAAAGTTCTATATCTATGCGAGTGTGATTTAGGTAATTTGATTATCCACTTTTTACATATTCAATATCAGAATCTAGTACCGAACACCATTCTTCAGTATGTACAATCTTTTACCAATCAACCTGTATATTATATACTAGCTGTCAACCAAACCAATCCACATCCAATCTACTTTACACATCAACATATATATTATATATATATATATATATATATATATATATATATATATATATATATATATATATATATATATATATATATATATATATATATATATATATATATATATATATGGGTATTATATATATATATATATATATATTTAAAATGTTAAGTATCAATAATATTTGATCGGTAACCAAGAGGGAAAAACTTGCTAAAAAAATTAATTAATATTTTTTTTTATGAACATATTTTGATAGGCAATACGTGCAAGACGTATTTGTCTGTGTATGAAATTTTATACTAAAAATGTTTCATTCGGTAAATAGATGAGTGAAGGTCAATTTATATTCGGATCCCGTACAATTTATGACATCATTGTAATTTTCGTAAAATCTCTAATTTAATTAAAACTACGGCCTATGTAAATCGCTGATAATGAAGCTTTCTATTGGATAAAATAAAATCGATTAGTGGCTAGGCGTGAAAGCGTAACAAACAAATAAACTTACTTTCGCATTTAAATATCAGGTAGGATATTTAGGCCCATATAATCTATACATATAAAAAAATTGTAGAAAAGTCAAAACTGTACATTGAATATTTTTTTAAAAGAATACTTGGGGCGTGATCTACAATCGATATAGAAGCCAAAAATATAGTTTTTAGAATTTTTGTCTGTTTGTCTCTATGTATGACCGGGGTAAACTCAAAAAGTGCTGCATGGATTTACTTCAAATTTTGCATGAATATTACTAACAAGTTGTGTCAACATATAGGCTACTTATTATCACGCTATCACATACAGGGGAGGAGCAGTGCGGAGTAAACGAAGTCCGCGCGGACGAAGTCGCAGGCAACAGCTGGTATATAATATATAGCTTGATATCTACACAATATTAACTTATTTTTTGTATATACACATGTATAAAATATATGTAAGATTGATACCAAAGCAATATGATTATCGTTAATAGACCTGTGCATAGCCTGATAGCAATGTATTGTGATCTTTTTCTATAGGCCACTGTATAGATTATCTCTTTCCATCACGAGAGCCGTCTGCCAGCTTCAAGTTTAATCGGAATTTCAAAGCAGGCAGGCCGTCGACGCGATTAAAGTTTACAGCGAAAACGCTCCCTAGAGCGTATTTGATGCAAAAAATTTGAATATAAAATGTGTTTTACTTTTAATCGACCATGAATTTCAATTGAATAGTTCCGCAACGTCGCGTAGCTTCAAGTGATGAGGAAAGATAAAATCGATATTTCCTGTGATAGAATTATTAACAAATTTTCGAATCGAAAAACCTAAGAACGTTCTATATTTCGTCGCGATAATATTAATTCATTTCAATGGCAGCAAGTTTAGTCAGCCACTAATCTATACATACAATAAAATCGTAGGAAAGTCAAAACTGTACATTGAATTTTTTTTAAAAGAATACTTGGGGCGTGATCTACAATCGATATCGAAGCCAAAAATATATTTTCTAGAATTTTTGTCTGTTTGTCTGTATGTATGTCCGGGGTAAACTCAAAAAGTACTGCATGAATTCATTTCAAATTTTGCATGAATATTACTAACAGGTCGGATCAACATATAGGCTACATATTATCACGCTATCACCTACGGGGGAGGATCTGTGCTGAGTAAACGAAGTCCGCGCGGACGAAGTCGCGGGCAACAGCTAGTAGCTAATAAAGAGAAATTTCGCCGTACGATGTTAGTAAAGAGAATATCTACACTGACAGGCAATGTGTGCTGGTTCAAGCAGAGCTTAAAACGGGTTTAAAAATACCGGTTATTGGTGGTTTTAAAGGTGGTTTCGCTCGGACTATCTAAGATGAGAGCGCTTCATAAACCGGTTTAAGCCAAAACCGTGGAATATGACTTCACGCGCAGTGCGGATAAAAATTGGAAGCAGCGAATATTAAAGAAATATTTTTAAAAAACCTACATAAACCGGTTTCTTAATTCAAACCGGTTTATTAATTGTGCCCCAAAAGGAAACCGATATTTTTGAAATTAATGTAGAGCCAAACCTTTACAAAGCGCTCCTTATGTACTTGCGGTTTAAAACTTAACCGGATTATAAGCCATGGGCTCAGGAGACTCCTATATTCATCTGATTATGAAGCTAGTTTCATAATTTAGCCGTACATTCCCATAATTTAGTGTATATGAGTTAACGAAGAAACTATTGATTTACTACATTCAACTACGCTATTTTAGGCAAGTGATGGTAATATAATCAACGTTAAATAACAGTAAATTATATTATAATTTACGGCTATTTAACGTAGCATCCGCAATTCTTCCGCTATTTTATCCGTTTTCTCACAAATACTGATTTCCCTTAAATCTGGCACGCTTGGCTTCATAAAGATGAAGGATATAGGCTCTTTACTGAACTATTTGCTGTGATTTTTACCCTGAAATCTATGTTTTATTACGTGAATCAAAATCTTTGTAGCCCTTTTTATGACTATTGTCCTGAGATAGGAGAACTGAGGAGAATAATATCAGGCAGTTAAAGTTTACTTCCGGAGGAGTGTAGAAACCTATATTCCCCGTGTTGGTTCCGGGCTCCTTTGAAGAAATGGCCAACTGCCTTTTTGCCAGGCAGCTCGTAAAAGGCAACCGATTGGCTATACGGGTCACTATCATCGTGGCTAGTAGCCAACTGTCATCGTGGTGAGACAATGCAGAACTCTACCACCTAGTAAGGTGGTAGAGTTCTGCATTTTCTCGCCCGGGTTTGGTACCACCGCCTTACCTATTCTTGCCGCAACAGCGTCAAAGCTTGTCACTGCCGTGTTCCAGTATGGAGGGTAAGGTAGCCGGTAAACTTATGCATGTGGAATTAGACCTCGCCACATAATAGCAACGCACTATTAACACTCGTGGTGTCTGTAGACAATAGTTGACTCTTTCCATCAGGAGACCCGTCTGCTTGTTTGTTATTTTATGATATAAAAAAAATCATCAAAAAAAAATTGATATTTTTATATGTGTGTTGGTCGAATTTCGACTATTATTTCGATTGTAATATTACTCGATCTATAATATTAGTAAACCAACATTGAAGTTATACATAAACCTATCAAGCTTATAATGGAAGCCATTTAATTTTCCGACTCACGCTTAGCTGGTTTATAGCTCCGTACTTAAGAGTTAATTAGCCTGAACTCAGTGTGCAGGAAGTGCAGGCACTCGTTTAATATCTTACACTTAGGGTAGGTGTGCAATTTATTTTGAGCACTAACGCCCCCTACCGTGCGGAACAATATATTAAGAGAAAGTCTTCATAGCGAATATGAAATTAGATGAAATGACTTTTATGGTAATATAGAGGTTTTCCGCGCCTTTCTTCGTATGTCCCACATAGTGTCACTTTCATTGTCACGGTCACGTCACCTGTCACTTCTATATTTAAGGGTTATTAGCACCAAAAATAAGGGGTTTAAACATATGTACGGAGGACAGCTAAAACGGCATTATTTTATACTAGCTGTTGCCCACGACTTCGTCCGCGCGGACTTCGTTTACTCCGCACAGCTCCTCCCCCGTATGTGATAGCGTGATAATATGTAGCCCATATGTTGACGCGACCTGTTAGTAATATTCATGCAAAATTTGAAGTAAATCCAAGCAGTACTTTTTGAGTTTACCCCGGACATACATACAGACAAACAGACAAAAATTATAAAAACTATATTTTTGACTTGGATATCGAATGTAAATCACGCCCCAAGTATTTAAAAAAATATTCAATGTACAGTTTTGACTTTCCTACGATTTTATTATATGTATAGATATTCACCTATGTTTATCCAACAAAATATTAGAAAGCATATGTGTACATACACACATATGCTATCTAATATTTTGTTGGATAAACTACCATTATTAAGCTACCAAATAATGCCTTTGACTATCGGACAAGGTTTTTGTTCTTACCATATAATGCATGGAAAGTTGAGTATACTACAGCTATTATAGTTCTGAAATTAATAACACTAAACACGCAAATTAATTAATTCGTAAGTAACCCGTCACTCCCGTCTGTTTATGTTCACGGTGACAAATGACAACGTGGAAACCTACAGCCATATACTGTCATTTGTTATTCCGATGTTAAACATGTACTACACTATGCGTGTCTTTTATAAATCACGTTTAACTATTTATTTATGTTGACAGTGTATCGAATAAAACTACTATTATTTAGGTCTACAGACAATGAATACTGGAAATAAGCTCTGTTTATTTTTGTTTGATGTTTTTTGGTCGTATGTCCGAAATCAAATTTAAAATACTGTTACAGCAGTTCCCTTGCGGGGCATGTAAGTGTAGGTGACTGTAGGCTGAAAAAATAAGGGTTGATCCACATTATCTGGCTTCTATACGGCTTTTGATGGAAAGAGAAAACCATCTTTTATAGACTGTTAGATGTAGAATGCGAGTACTGTAAAACCTTAAGGGTAAAGGTAGAAGTCCAAGAATATGCTGCGGTGCTAGTAAAGTTTAAATTCCATTTTTTAACTTCTTTAAAATCTGGTTATGATAGGTATTAGGTATATTATGGGTTTCCAATTTTATGGTTTGACCGCCCCGTTGGTCGAGTGGTTAGCGTCCCTAACTGCGTAGGGGCTCGGGTTCAATCCCCGACGGGACAAGCATTTGTGTGATGAGCATAAATGTTTATACAAGCAAACATGTCGGCGGAATTATATGTATGGATATTTACAATATCCCGCCAGAACTGGAAAAAACAGAAAAACTAAAATCGTTTAGTTCACGCGGGTGAAGCCGCTGACCAAAAAACTAGTTTTTAAATAAAATGCATTAAAAATACATTAAATTAAAAAATAAATAAGCATTACACACCCTACGTTCACGTGACATATGATAATATACACACATGTATACTTATTATATTTTTTACGGGTAAATTCAGTTGCCAAACTTAATTTTTTATTGATTAGTGTATGATCGAATTTCGGCCACAGGCGATCGCTAGTATATATTAATACGTGAGGGGGAAAATTTGTACCTCTTTTTCAGACAATTGCGCGAATATCGTACACACATATATTATACAAATATACGATACACTTACGTATACTAAACTATTTTTAAATATTTAGATATTTTCTTTACGGCTTATGTCAGTTGTCAAAAGTAAAATAGATTTTAATGTTAAGTCTTAGTCAAATTTTGCTAGTTTAAATAAGTATTTTTAAACATGATTCAAAAAGTTATTTATATATTATGTACATAGAAATATACATAACTAGCTGACCCTGCAAACGTTGTTTTGCTAAATATATTTATAACAGTATTTCTCTAGTATATAATGGATATTATTATTCATATAAACCTCTTGAATCATTCTACCTATTAAAAAAAACCCCATCAAAATCCGTTGCGTAGTTTTAAAGATCTAAGCATGCATAGGGACAGATCGCGGAAAGCGACTTTGTTTTATAATACCTATGCAGTGATCTATACTCGTAAATACGGAAAAATGTTTAATAAACAGCATAACAAAAACATTAATGCGATGAGCATGTATAATGTGTATGCTCATTGCACAAATGTTTGTCCCCGTGGGAAATCGAATCAGAATTAATAGACCAAGGCCATCAAGATGAAATAAATAAAAACAAGTAGCAATTGCACATCATGAGCATTATTAAATGACAATTACTTGGAAGTTAAAAGCAGTTTTATATTTCCTCTTCTCGTAAGTCGCTGAGACGCCGGCAAGGGGACGAGACGGTTACAGCCTAAGGCAAGACGAACAAAAAGTATTAGACAATTTCTAAATTGCCTGATATTGGCTGTAATTCTGCTGTTGTGTAGTTCTGATGACTTAACTAGTTTTAAATGATAAATGATTAGATTTAGTTTTAAAAATTTCTATTTTCAACTGACTTCCGAAGACAAAACGAGGTTCTCAATTTGGTTGTATTTTTTTGTTTATTACCTCGGAAAAATATAAGCCGATTTAAAAAAAACTGAAAAGGTGGACTCATTTGTAATTATGTACACTTAACTACACTTGTACTATTTTGTGAAATAGTACAAGTGTAGGTAAGTATACATAATTAGAAATGGAGTTTCTAATTATGTATACTTTAATTTAATTTAATTTAATTATGTACTTATTTGGTCACATAAAATTTCGAAGGATTCTAATACAGGGTTCAAGAATTACAAGAAATTGGAAGTCGGTTGTTGCAGTTTTAAGTGTATACGTATTTAAGTTTTTTTCTCAGCAGAATGAAAAAGTGGCATTAGAATTATCTTATTAATAATATAAAGTTTACCTTGCGAAGCATCTCCTCAAGCGAGTCCATGTCGGCTGCCGCGGGCAACCCGTCCGCGCTCCCATTCAACCCGTTATTGTTGTTCGTCATAGGTTTGCCGCACACCGCTGCATACGCAAGCACATTAGTTCATGTAGAACGGAACTCAACCACACTTTCACTAACACTATATTTTATATACCAAAAATGGTCACATATATTATGCACTTTATTCACATTTCACATAATAACTTTTATTTTGTACTAATGTAAAAAATAATTTTTCTGCAATGTTAAATAACGAAAAAAAATATTAAAAGATTAGAAGTTGTTTTAGTTACAGGATTGTATGATCCATCCAAGAAAACATTTAGCAGCAAATAAGGTACGAGTATATAAATAAGAATGTAAAAACAATCCACATTTCTTAACATAAGAAGTGCTGTATTGCAGATTTGGAATTTACAAAAATATTAGAGTCAGTGAGAAGCATAATTGTCTAATCAATATAATGCAGACTACTAATAAAATTATTGACAAATGAAATTCTTATCCTTATGCGTCATAATTTTATGAGTATAAACGGAATATAGATATTACTAGGAAGTTTTGAATTCGTCCTATCGAAGCGACTTTAAGAATTCATATTTTTTAACATGTCGAAAGAGAGTTTATTTTCATGACGTTTACTCAACTACATATATAGTTATTTAATGTATTAACATATACATATGTTTTATTTGTGTGTGTTAACTCTGAATTTCGCCTGAAATGGTAAACTCTTATACCTAACTCATCTATGCATTTGTAAAACTACAGGGCATTATAATTTTAAGCCAGTGACAGCGGCGTATTGGCTTAAATGTAACTTGCGTCGAGAATATATTTTCACTATTCAAAAAATTACGGTAAGAAAGTAACGAAACAGTATACGATTTAATTTAAAGAAATCAGCATTTTCGAAAATTCTATCACCAATACAAAGCTACATCATCAATAAGTAACATTAGTGATATTTTATTTTTCAAAAATAAAGATCTTTCCCTTACAAGTGAAGCTAATATTTAATAAAATCACAGCAAACTTTGACAAAAAACGAAACTGTAAAGTATTATTTGAATGATAACTGGCACTTAATCGCAACTGTAGAATACGTATATGTGTTTAAACCCTAAGCAATAGGGGATTTTCTCGTTGTACTGAACAAACAAAGATACTGGGTCGAAGACACGCGTGACTTTGCATAATTAAGCATGAAATGTAACCTACTGATATTATGTTATACTTTTTTTTTATAGAAGAGGGGGCAAACGGGCAGGAGGTGCACATGATGGTAAGTGATCACCACCGCCCATGGACATCCACAATACCAGAGGTCTTGCAGTTGCGTTGCCGGCCTTTTAAGAATGAGTAAGTTTTTTTTTTTTACTTTTTTTTTATAGAAGAGGGGGCAAACGGGCAGGAGGTGCACCTGATGGTAAGTGATCGCCGCCGCCCATGGACATCCACAATACCAGAGGTCTTGCAGTTGCGTTGCCGGCCTTTTAAGAATGAGTAAGCTCTTTTCTTGAAGGCTCCCAAGTCGTATCCGTTTGGAAACACCCCTGCCGGTAATTGGTTCCACAACGAAGTAGTGCCAGGCAAAAAGTGTCGAGAGAAACGCACAGTTGTGGATTTCCAGACATCGAGATGGTGAGGATGGAATCTCAAATTTTGACGCGATGTCCGATGATGGAATTCATACTTAGTCATAATGATATTACTACAAAACTGGCTGTTGGCCCCGATTCTGTTGCGCGTCGACTAAAATAATTTTAGGGTGTATCTGCCTTTTTCACGGAGAAATCAAAATGGGATTTATTCATTTTGTGATTAGATGAGTTTATTTATTTATCTTTATTGAACCACATACAGAATGTATAGGGTACAAATGGCGAGCTTAATGCATAAAGCAATTTCTACCACCTAACCATACGGCTAACCAGAAAATCACACAGAATGGTTAAATTTTCGTAATATTCTAAAATGAGTATCTTCACGCCCATATCCCCGAAGGGGTAGGCAAATACCAAATATAACAAAACCATGAATTCATTTAACACAAGTACAACATACAATTAACGGAATCGATCACATATTATTTACTAGAACTCTACCACCTAGTAATAGGTGGTAGAGAGAGAGAGAGAGAGAGAGAGGTTTACTAGGTGGTAGAGTTCTGCATTGTCTCGCCCGGGTCTAGTACCACCGCCTTACATATTCCTGCCGTAATAGCGTCGGTGTTAGTCACTTTCGTGTTCCGGTTTGAAGGATAAAGTAGCCGGTAAACTTATGTATGTGGCATTCGACCTTGCCACTAGATAGCATTGCACCATTAACATATTTGGTGTCTATAGGCGATGGTTGACTCTTTCCATCAGGAGACCTATCTTATGACATAAAAAAAAAACAAAGTAAAGGAGAGTTGGTGGTAGAATTCTGCCACCTCTCCACCGGGTTCGGTATTACAGCCTTACTTATTCCTACCGATATAACATCAATGCTGTGTTTCGGTTTGGAAGATAAGGTAACCGGCAAACTGATGCACGTGGCATCACCATCCCGCCACACCAATAGCATCGCACTAATAATATCTTTGGTGTCTATAGCCGATGGTGTTCTTTTCTATCAGTAGAGCCAACAACTTGTTTGATACCCTATGATATAGAAAAGCTATGACATAAAAAAACACAAAAGTCTTGCGATGTCTTAATTGGCAATAGCAGTTTACTTTCCCCATTTACATTAAGGAGCGAAAGTGGATTTTTTTTATACCAATGTTTATACGAATTTAAAAATATATATTTTGAGTATATTAACTCGCCTAAAACCCTTTTTTATATCCCGCAATAAATTCCACAATCATCCGTTCGTCGATTACTCTTTCTAATTACACGTAGCATTGCTTTTGTTATAAAAATGGCCGAAGTTTTAATCAAACAAACAACGGTAAGAGGAAAACACTGAACAATGCTAGTGAAAATAGAAAAATTCAATTCACTTTTGCAAAACTGTTTTAACGAAATTGGTACTTGTATGCGCCCATTCGTTAAAATGTTTCGCTACAACTGTACACTTGAGTATAAAAGTGAATTTATTTCCAGAAGAAACTTATGTTTCGTTGATATGATTTTGTACTTTTATCGTAGTAAATTTGTGTTCTTATTACACGTCATTTAACAAAATTGTAACTTGTTCTGATAATAATAATTATACTAGATGACGTTTGAATGAAACTGGCAAGAGCCATACAATTCAGATTTATTAATTTGTAATATAATCAAAGGACTTTTGGCAAATTTTACATATTATGTAGTATCAATTATACTTCACATATTGTTAAGAATATTTGAGTATAAAAATGGATCTACTTCCTTGATAAACTCATGTTTTATCGTTATTATTTTGTGATTTTATCATAATAATTTTATGTCGGCTTATCGCATTATTTTGAAAAAACAAAGTATTTGTATGATTGTGTTGTTGCACATTTTTATAATTTAATTATGACAGATGACGTTCAAATGTCAAAAAGAAACATACAGCGGAATGGATAACCTCCTCCTTTTAGGAAGTCAGTTAATAAAAGCAAATAATTCAGATCAGCTAATGCGTTGTTTATTAACAGCATTTTTTAAAAATATTTTTTCATCTTTATTAGCTTTATATCCTTCATATGTTTTTGTACAATTGAGTACAAAAGTGTTATTCCTCAGTAAACTTCTATAGCACCAATATTACTTTGTTGTTTTATTGTAATAACTTAATTCTTTTACAACACATATTTAAAACAAATTGAAACTTGCATGGTCAATAATCGACCTAATTCGCCACGACGTAATTATTACTAAAGATGTTTGAATCAACATTTCTTAACATTTATAATATAAAAAGATTAAACATGGAGCACAACATTTGGTTTTTACTCTCATTAAGAAATCTAGAAACTATCTTTGGTTGTTTTTCGGATTAGCCGTAAATAATAAATTCTTACGTACAAAAAGATTTTGTACGTAAGAATTTTTATCTGGTTCACAAAAGTCAAAAACTTGCACCGCATTCTACAAGCCTGGCCAAACGCTGTAAGAATCGTTCCGTCCGCTCTAAACCAACATACCTACCATATCTATATACATGTAATAAAATCGTAGGAAAGTCAAAACTGTACAATGAATATTTTTTTAAAAGAATATTCGGGGCGTGATCTACAATCGATATAGAAGCCAAAAATATAGTTTTTAGAATTTTTGTCTGTTTGTCTGTTTATCTGTTTGTCTGTTTGTCTGTTTGTCTGTATGTATGTCCGGGGTAAACTCAAAAAGTAATGCATGGATTTATTTCAAATTTTGCATGAATATTACTAACAGGTCGGGTCAACATATAGGCTACATATTATCACGCTATCACCTAGCGGGGAGGTGCTGTGCGGAGTAAATGAAGTCCGCGCGGACGAAGTCGCTGGTAACAGCTTGTTATAAATATTGACGATAGTTAGCTATTGCCCACGATTTTGTTGCCGTGACTTAAAAGCATTACTTCTTTTAAATTATTCTGGTAAAAAGTAACCTATGCTAGTTACTTCGAAATAACTTTCTGCAGGTAAAATATTTTTTATTATCCGTTGAGCAGTTTTTTTACTTTATCCAATACAAACAATTTTACAAACAATCAAATTTTTACTCTTTTAGCTTAGAAACAATCACATCTTTTATCTACTACCTTTTATATTAGTCTAAAAAGTTTCAAGTGGTTTACTTTAATACAGATTTTGACAGTTCCGATTTTGATAGTGTTAAAAATTAAAACAGATCGACAGAACTAAATACCACTGAAACAAAACTATTTAAAAATTTTCAACATATATGTACGTACAGATTAAGCATTATATTATACGAGTATACACGCATACATTAGACGATCCTAGTTAAGTAGTTTCACTGTAAATTCTATCCGTTAGTAAATCCGTTGGATAAAGCATATCACGAACAAGTTAGGGCTAATCCGAAAATGTGGCACATTTCAAAGTTAGATCTCGAATCCGTAGATTAATTAAGCTACGCAAGTTGGTATACTGGTATTAGCCTGACGATTTGTTCCGCATTCGACCTACAAAGTTTCGCCCCACGTCAGAAATCCGTGTTCGTCCTACATTTTATTCCTGTTTCGTCCTAAAAATTGATTTTCTACTTATTATTATAATTTAGTTCTGATTCGCCCCAGATTTTATGCTTGTTTTGACTCGTTCGTTTTTATTAACAATTTTAAGTAAGGTCAGAAACAAAAATGTCATTGATTATAGCAGGTAAATAATGCGAAACTGGAAACAAAGGGTTGCCGGGTCGTAAACCCTTGCTTATAAACTAAAAAGTTGCATTTTAAACCAGTTACGTCGTTGCAGTGTCCTGCAACGGTCAATAGACCAATGACATGAATTTGGAATTTATCAGTTTGGAAACACAAAACAAATATTATAAATTATAATACTCTGTTGGATATCCTTTTGTTACGTACTTATGAGGACGTTGCTTGCAATAGCATTTAGGGTGTACGGTGAACTGGAGATTATATTACGACATTTAAGAGGGGTAAGTTATAATTTATTCAATAAAATTAAATTTTTGTTTTTCTTACTTTAACTAGTGAATGATTAAAGTTAATATCTATTTCAATTTACATTCGCTCTTGCATCAATATTGATCTTTTTTAACCTCGTCGGTTGCTTGCTGGCAACTTGCTTTTATAACAATTTCAAGTATTAATTCATATATATATATATATATATATATATATATATATATATATATATATATATATATATATATAATAACGTAGTTTGCCTAGCATGGGAAATAATAGGTGTGAATAAGGAAAATAATTTATTTATTTTAGATTTACATTCATTGAACAATTATGCTGGAACAAGACCTAAGTTGTTTGCTTTTTTTTTCTTTGTTTTTTTTCTTCCCAACAAGATTTTACATACATTAAGTCAAAAAGGGGCGAACATATACTGCTGAATTAGGGATATGAATATACGAAACGAAGAGTTAATAAAAGTGGTGTCATATCATGGAGATGTATTAACAGAAAGTGCAAAGGAGAAGTGATGTTCACGGTCAAGTTATTAGAATTACACAACACACAATTTGTATTATAAATACAGCAAAAAATCTAATTAGAAAAGAAATTTTCCGTTGCAAACAGGAAGCGGGGTCTGCAGAAGGCAAGCCCATTCCAACCATCTTTAATGAAACCATAGTTGGGCTAAAGAATAAAGGCACAGATTTGGTTGAAGCTTTACCTAAATTTTCCAAAGTGAAAACTTGTTTGTATACAACACGAAATAAATCGCAAAACATTAAGAAGTCTATATTCGTTAAGGCAACTGAAGTTGAAATACCGAAAGACTACATAGAGTTTTTACTTTTTGATTATAATTATAAAAAAAAAAACAAGAATACTTGGGTTCGCTAATGAAGAAACAAAAGACATGCTCCAAGATGTGGATGTGGATTTTTTATTACGCTTTAATTTTTCCATTTAATTTAACATTTTTGTAACACTTTTATTATGTAATCTCAGTTAATTGTTTCGTAAAGATATATTAGATACCTAGATACATTTAGTTAGTTATTAGCTCTTGTAATTAATAAAACTGATCTGTGAGTTTGATCGTGATTTAGAATTGTATATGAGACTTTTATAATAAAACATATTTTTTATTTATGTATGCTTTTATTAGAATAACTAAAATATTCAAATAATTTGTAAGTAAAATATTTTAATCTAATAACTCCATTAGAAATAATACGAGAAAAAGCAAATTTGATACAGACCTACTTGATTATTTTATTGCACGAAGGAAATCTTATGTTTCAGAAGTGACGACGTTCTTGAAAAATTTGTGCATTTGTAAACGGTACTTTTAGGACCTTATACAAGTAGGGCGAAACAGGAAATATTTCGTATGTGAGGCGAATACGGAAATTTATGGAATTTGTGTCAAAACGTTAGGGCGAATACGGAATAAATCGCCTGACATATAAGTATTTTCTACTACTAGTAGGTACTAGGCTTGTCGTTTTGTTACGACATATCTTTTTAAAATTCTTAAGTTAATCCTTAAGACTCTTGAATTCAGTAGGTATATGAAAATACCTACTGAATTCAAGAGTCTCAATATTTCTATAGTATTTTACCATAAAAATTAACATCATAAAGGGATTTTACCGATCTTAATTAATTAATGTTTAATTATTTTACAAAGCGTGTTGATTTTTCCAGCGACAAAAAAAAAGGGGGAGGTTCTCAACTCGACGCGTATATTTCATGCGACCATGCATAACTTTTTACAGAATAGTGCAATTTTGATAATTCTTTTTTTATTGGAATCAACCCGATGGTGATCCCATTTCATTTTTGTCAATTCCAACCATAGGTGTATGTAAATAAGGGTATAATTTATTGTTCACTGACTGATTTAATGAATGACCACTCCTAACTTTTTACAAAGTGGTCCGATTTTGATCATTCTTCTTTTGTTAGAAAGAATATACCGCGAAGATCGTCTCATAATTTTTAAAAAAACATAACCACTTTAATAAGTACAAAAATTTTGCATGATTGATTATTCACCCACTGACTTTAATGTATGACCATGCGTAACTTTACGTCGGTTTAATTTTTTGTTATAAAGATATTATTACGTCTTTTATTTAAACACACTAATGTTCCTATCGGTAATTAAACTCGTATTCAGGGTTACGCATGATTAATTGGAAAATTCAATTTAATTTTGTTGGACAAGTTACACGAACTGGTAATAAGCGAATTATATTTTATTTGTGATACGGGTGTTAGTCAACGATACTAATACATAGAAATACACATACCAATACTGTAATTCTTTTAATAAACACTCAAATACAAAAATACAAATATCTATAGTTATTATACTAATGCTTGTCCCTGGTGGCAATCGAACCCGTGCCTCGTCGATTGCGCTTATTAGGGTCGCTTACCAGTCACCACTCGACGGGCAAGTAAGTTACATTTCTGAGTCTATGTATTTGTTTATGTAGTTAGTGTATGTATTTGCATGAGAGGAAACATACAAGCTCCTTTAATATTGATAACTAATTTGTCAAAATTTTCCATCTAATGATAAGTGTTATTTATAGAATACATATATCATATCTTTATATTAATAGCTATATATAATTTATACTTTCCATCGTCGGCACTTGGTGAAACTCCGTCATAATTATTATTTTAAATTTTACAAGTGTAAAATTTAAAACAATAATATAGGTTTAGAAGCTAAAACTTTGTACCTCTTTTTACGGCAATTAAGCAAACGTAGGAGTATGAGAGGAGAATGATGAGGGTCCATATTTGGCCTCAAATGCAACACATGTTGATAGTTGCTAATATCGTATTGTAATATATTATTAATTGCTTTAAAAATGTAATTTGTATCACGGACACTTTTTATAATGTTAAATTAAAGAAAATCGTTCAAAGATTAATATTACTTACATTTACAAAGATTAAATTCTATTTTAGGCAATTTACGTCACAATATATTGTCAACATAGCTATAATACGTTTTTGTATCTCTCATCACGAAGATTATTTGATTTTAACCACTAAAAATTAAAAGAAGAACCACGTTTGTTGACAGCAAAATTCGTTTAACACCCATCATAATATACATTTACCGCTTTATTTATGGTGTGTTGTCAAATTCAGAAAGGATTTAATTGTTCAGTCTATGGTCAAATTTCAACCAGTTAGTCAAAAAGTTATCTTTTATTTTAAACTGTAACAAAGTTTTTGCTGGTATTACAAGTTACTATATAGAAACGTATAAGTAAATTGAATTTTCAGGCGCCAACCTAGTTAGTAGATAATTACACAGTGACAAAGATTGATGAACAGCGAGCCTGTATGATGAATAGACGAGAAACTACTTATTAGATAAAGCTTTGTGCGCGATAACGAAGCATAATAAACTCCGATTCGCATTGCAACTTGCTAATGTTCATTGAGAATTAAACAAGCATGAGTTTAATATATACTTACTCATGAATATCTATAGAGCATAAATCCAAAGACTAGCCTAAGCTAAATATATATATATATATATATATATATATATATAATAGGGGAGCCCAAGATGCTAAATGAGAAGTTACTCGAGCGTCGTAGGTATCTACTGGATTTTGTAGATTAAATTATAGTAAAACAAAACAAAGGTTATATGGTGTTTTTCATTTCAATGATGGTAAAATATCTACGGATAAAAAATTAAAAAAAAAACTGACATGAAAACGCTAAATCACGTCAAATTAAGGTATGGTAGGTTAATTGCTACCTAAAATTTAAAAAATCTGCCGATTCAAGTGTATCGTAAGCGAGTGAAAGGGTTACAAAGTTGCAAAGAAAACGTTGTTTTGACACTTTCGAGCGCGTCTGAATTTTCTTTTATTATACAGGAAATGATGTAAGAATAACGAAAAAAATATAATTTGACAATTTACACAAGCCGAAGTTATTGCAATGTTTTTTTCTGCACTAGTTACCCGCTTCTATGTAAAGGGCTTACATTTGGTGGAGAGTCTCAACAGTATGCGAGGTACCCCCCTATGTTAATCTGATGCGCTCGATTAAATGCAAAAATCCCATCTTGGGCTCCCTTACTATACTTAGTCCCACAATGTGATAGGTGAGAAACCTATCGCCGACTGTACACTTATCTAATCAAGGGCAACGTTGTTTATCAGAAAACTTAAACTAACCTATTTATTTAACTGCCCAAGCCGGGAATCGAACCCGGGACCTCATATGGTCATCGACACCGGACCACTAGACCACAGATGCGACAAATTTCGCTATTCATCGATTTCATTTTTCTATATACATTTCATCGATTTAATTTTTACTGCACTACACTAGGATCCGCTTCATTTATTACTTAGTAATTCATCAATTTTTAACGTGCCCCAAGGGTTTTAAACTAACAGTGCAACGAGAGACGGTTATTCAACAGTGTAAACATAATTATCTCCTCTCAATTTACTCGAGAGAGCTTTAAACTCTCGGACTTTGCTCTTGATGTAACTTGCCACTTATACTTGTTGCACTAGTTCTATCGTTCTGGTTTGTTTATATGACTTAAAGTACAATTTTAAGGGTTCTGTACGTGAAAATAAAACTTTTATGTACAGAATTAAAAAATCAGGATAGGGACGGCTCTTTCTAGATTTTTTGGCGGAGAAAAGTAGTAAAGTAAAGGAGAGAAAATATGATTAGGCTTTTTAAATCACATTCACATTTCTCACATTCCATACTGTCTATACCCACTATCTGATATAATAAGCAATAGTTGACATTTCGACATGCAGACCGTTACCGAAATCCTGGCGACTTCAGTAGCGATCTATATCTTCGGTAAATACAAAATGAAAACAATAATTGACAGAAAGTTTGAAGATGTTTATTTAATTCACTCTTTTATAATCCCAAATTAAAAATGTACTATAAATCCCCCGACACAGAGAAAAGAGTTGATAACCTTGAAATAGCCGAATCGATCATATAATATGATAAAGCAGGTCTAAGAACTATTCTTAGAAAACCAGATTTCCATTGAAAAAATCGCATCGAAATCACTACTCCCATTTATGAGTTACAATACCCAAGATAGACGCACACACATAGACAAACGGGGGCGAACTTTTTTGCGTCGGGGATTAAAAATACAATGTTATTTACTTTACAACCCGCGAGTCGTCACAACACGTCATCCAAATGGTGTTTCATACAAACTTTCATCCCCTATGTCCACCTCTTAGGGGTTGATTTTTGGGAAAAATTTGCCTGTTCTCGACCCCGCATTTTTAACTATCTTCATGTCAAACTTCACCGTAATCGGTTTGGGTGTGAAAGCGAAACAGGCAGACAGACAGACTTTCGCATTTATAATATTAGTAGAAGAATCGAACGAGTCGTGGCATATTAATGACAATAACTTTGCAGTTCAGCACGAGTCGGAAATGAAAATGTCGTAATTGAAAGCCTTATTACTTGAATACTTAATCAAAATAATTTATGAATCTTTAGTAAACTGAATATAAATTATATAATCTCCATATTTTAACGATAAATTAGATTAACCATCCAAATTCTAAAAGTTAACTTCTTGTTATAATTTATTATTCATTAGCGAATCCGCGCAGCTTTGGCCGTCAGTAGATTAAACGTTTGACGATGTTTAGCTTACTCCCTTATAAAAAAATATCAACACCCCAAGTTCCCTTACGGAACATTACACACATACATTAATATGACATACATGTTAATATATACACATGTATACTATTTTCTTTACGGCTAAGTCAGTTGTGACACAATAATATATTTTTAACAAAAAATTTAACGGACAAAATGTTGTGCGTGGTCATAAATTAAAATCAGCGAGAGAATAATCAGTCATCCTCTATGTCGAATCTTTTAAGTAGTTTTTTTTTTTCAAAAATTATGTGAGATAACCGTCGCGTATATTCTATCATTGGATTTTCTTTTATTGAAAAGAAGAATTATCAAAATCGGATCACCTTGTAAAAAGTTATTCATGGTCATACATTAAAATCAGTGAATGAACAATCAATCATTCCCTATTTACATACCCTTGTAGTTAAATTTAAAAAAAATTAAACCCTCGGAATATACCCACTCCAATAAAAAAAATCAAAATTAGACTACTCTGCAAAAATTTATGCGTAGTCTGTCATAAAAAAATATCTACACGTCGAATTTAAAAACTTCCACGTTGAAAAGAGATTTTATTGTTTAGTTTATGGTCGAATGTCGACCACAGGGCAATCGCTAGTTTAATTACATATTTTTGAACATGATTCAAAACGTTAAATAGGCGTTAAACAATAGTATTCCTATCCAACCAACATTAGGAAAGTGTCACCTATTCAACGTAAGGCCTCCACCCACACCCCAACACTAGGTCAAGGAGTTTATCCATTCGAAAATCTCTTTTGTGTACACGCGTCATAAGCCGGTTCGAATTCCATCCATCACTCCCACTTACTCTGTGAATACTCGACGATGTGAATAGCTTAGAGGCTGTCTTTGAAGTTTATCGTTTTTTATAAAAACATGTATGCTGCGATATACGACGTAAATACCTTTTTAGGGTTCTGAAGTAAACTAGGAACGCTTATAGTTTTGCTGTGTCCGTCCGTCTGTCCGTCCACAGTCCAGCAGCTGTAATTTGGTATGAATATACATATTAGTCACGGAAACAAAGTGGTAATAGACCGTGGTCTCAGGAACATTTTTATTTTTGATTAATATTAAGCTGATTTTTATTAACAGCTTCGTTTGACGAGATGTGTCTTGGAAACACGTGGTCAAGCAATGTTCATAAAGGTCATTTATGTTCTACATGAGATGCTTATTTATTTAGTATTTTATTTATTATTTATCCTATTTTCCATCTTAATATATATATATATATATATATATATATATATATATATATATATATATATATATATATAAATTACGTGTCACGTCTTTTCCTACTATTTGGCCTAACTTAAAAGATTGCCCCTCTTTTTGACAGTGTAATTGAGCGGAGGCATCTCACTTACGCTTCAAAAATATACAATACAAGTAATTTGTCAAGATCGGGTCAGCTAGTTAGTTCTATTATAGGTAAGAAGAGTACTACTATGGTAATACATGTTATGAAGAGAGAACATATTTTGCTCTTTTTGTAATGAATAAACTTAAAACCGACGGGACTGGTCTTAAAAATTATTTTACCATTAGAAAGTTACACAACTGGAAAGTTACATATCATATTATGTGGTATCGTATGTGAACCGTTTACCCGTCTAAGCAAAAGGAAGTAATGATTTTGGATTACGCGAACAAAGTCGTGAGTAACAGCTATTTAATAATATATACACAGAATTGAGAATCGGTAGAAATGATAATTTACATTTCTACCAAAACCCAAAGTCCTTGGCCTGTATTTAGGTCATGAACAAGTCGTTGCACTGATAATAAATTCACGTCATGTAAGCTTATCTTGTATTCCTAGTGTTACATGGTTCATTTAAAATTTGTGAAGCCACTTCTGTGTTGTTTGAAACGTGTTTAAGACGATTTTGGAATTTCAAATTTCATATTTTTTTATTTAAATGTTTTAACTGACTATTGTTAAGTAAAAGTATTTTTGTTAACACACATCTTTGCCTTACTAGTTCAGTTGTTTCTGTGTCGGTTTAGACAGATAAATCACATCGGTTTTCTTGCAGGGTAAGTAGAGTGAACATTAACTTATAGACTTGTGAAATCACCAAGATTTAACATATAATCTGCTAGCGAAAATAGAAGAAACCCGTCGACCTATGAGTCCAGTTTAACTAGCTGTGCCCGCGACTTCGTCCGCGTGGAAAAAATTCTGAATAAAAGTAGCCAGTTATTCCTTATTACCTATGACTTAACGATAGACAATCTCGGAGTTTTACCTGCGTAGTTCCCGTTCCCTTGAGATTTCCGGAATAAAAGCTAATATATGTCCTTTCTCGGGTCTCAAAATCATTGTACCAAATTTCATTCAAATCAGTTCAGTGGCTTAGGCGTGAAGAAGAGACAGACAGACAGATATACAAAGTTACTTTCGTATTTATAATGTTAGTATAAATTTCGATTTTAATAAGTCAGCAAAATTTAAGAACTTTTTTTAAACAAATAAAAAAATGTCAACACGATAGACGTAGATTTGAGACATTAATAAGCGATCTGATCGCTGAGGTACGTATCAGTGGTTCATTGTGGGGAAATTCTCCTTATCTTTATGATCGATTTCGTCGATTAGACTGATCGCTATAGTTGCAGATGTTATTGATCAATATTAAAAATGTGAATTTAGAAATAAACGTGTAGCTCTGTAGTCAGATCGTTGGCTGACTTTAAAGCAGGGTCAGTGATACAGATACAGTTTTGTCAACATTTTTTTATAAAAATGTTTATAAAAATGTTTTTAGGTTTTTTATAGCATCAGATCAGTGCTAAACACATATGTAGCAAAACTTTAATTTAAGTTAGCAGCTTAACTGATGTGTAACATTTTATATAGCATTTAGTGATACCGTATTCAAGATTTTTATATAAAATGTTTGTTATCTTAAGATACATTTGTATTTATTAAATGTCAGTTAAATTGTTAATAAACTTGTAAATTAATAAGAATGAATTAGACATGTATTTTTTTCTTTCTTTCTTTAAAGACATGACTTGATGAAGATGAGCTGTGATCATCTCTAATATTGATTTAATAGTGATCATTTCTTTGAAATGACGAAACACCATTATTGAGAGTTCAGTCATAAAATTAAAAGGTCAGTAAATAGTAGGTATAATATATATAAGTGCAATGGCATGACAAGTTATGATAGTGATTTATTTCTGAAGTATTCTGGTTACAACAAAGATTTTACTTTTAGGAAATATAAAAATATAGTATCAAGGAAAGTCACATTTATATTGAGATTCGAGCAACAAATTATATTACGAAAATATATTCTTAAATCAACCAAGAAAAAAGTCAGTCAAGGGCTTTTTGAAATCGTATATGAAGGGTTCCGTAGCATCTAGCAATAAAATACATAAAATACACATAATATGAAGTTATAAAGCTGATCTACGTATATTGTTAAAAATTAAGTAAGTAAGTATCTTCACGCCCATATTCCCGAAGGGGTAGGCAGAGGTACAACAAGTGCACCCACGATTAGCCGAAGATACTTGGTCTCACATTGTGATAGGTGGCAAGCCTATCGCCAACTGGGCACTTTCCAATCTCGAGCAACTTTGTGTTTCCCAGAAAACTGAAAAAACACTTTTTTTATGTACCTAACCCGGGAATCGAACCCGGGACCTCATGTGGTCAACGCCAACGCTGGACCACTAGATCACAGAGGCGACGAAAAATTAGTTCCTTTAATAGAACTTATTAATTACTAGTAGCTTACATTTTTTCAAATAATTTTGATATCGGTAGAGTTCTGCATAGTCTGGTCCGGGTTTGACTCAAACTTATGCAGGGGGCATGACCATTCCACCCGAAGCATAGTATGACAACTAACACTTTGGTGTTTAGGATGGATGTCTCTTTCCATTAGTAGAGAGAAGAGAATCTCCCCGTGTTGGTTCCGGGCTTCTTTGAAGAATAGACAACGTCTGGTACCACCGCCTTACCTATTCCTGCTGCAATAGCGTTAGTGCTTGTTACTGTCTTGTTCCGGTACGAAGGATAAGGTACCCCGTAAACTTATGCATGTGGCATTAGACCTTGCCACTAAATAGCAACGCACCATTAACATCTTTGGTGTCTATAGGCGATGGTTGACTCTTTCCATCAGGGGACGCACCTGCTTGTTTGCTATTGGTTGTACGTTATCCTAAAGTATAACTACAAGTATTCAAAGAAACAAAAGCTGACATCTAGAGAAATATCCATTAAAATACCCCGAGTTGTTCTGGGCCCCATTTGAAGATAGACAATCTGCAGCTCTACTAGGCAGTTCATAAAGGGGCGTCCACAAATTACGAGAGATGTTTAAGGGGGTGAGTGGGTTGAGTCAAATCTCATGTAATCTTACGTTGGAGAGAGGGGGGGTTTCGGCAAATATCACGCAATTTTTTTTCTGATTTAAACAAAAAAAATATATACTCTTTTGGTCCATTATCCAGATTGTAATATGATTAAGATCATTCACTAATTCGTTCGAAAGAAAATAATTTCATTCATACTTTGACGTTATAGTCTTAACTAGTCGTAAATAAAGGCACGAAGCAAATTTTTTTACAATAAGTAATAACCATCCAACGCGTTCACATATTATTTAAGAAACCCACATTTTGAAAAATCTCACGTGAGATTGGGGGATGGGGGAGGGGTGGAATAAAATCTCACGACATCTCACCAGGGGGGAGGGAGGGACAGGAAATTTATAAAAACACCTCACGTAATTTATGGACGCCCCCTAAGAGGCGAACGATTGGCTATACGGGTCACTTAGATCAAGACTACCACGTTGCGTTTGCGTACTACTGCACTGGGTCCCGGGTCTCATATCACTAATTCACCTATTCCTACTGCAATAGCGTCAGTGCTTGTCAATGTCGTGTTCCGGTTTGGAGGGTAAACTTATGCATGTGGCGTTAAGGCCCCGCCATAAAGATAGCAACGCAGCATTAACATCTTTGGTGTCTATGCGATGATTGTCTTTTTCCATCAGGAGAGTCATTTGCTTGTTTGCTATCTAATAATGTAAAAAAAAGATACTCATCTCATATATTATGTTTAAAGAACTTTACAATTATTACAGTACCCCACGTGAAGAAGTAAAGGCAATAATAATCATCACTATGTAGTGTAGTTTATTTGCTAACACCTATACATTTTTTTATTTAATTATAAAATTAAGAAATTATCTTTCATTTGGGATTTAATGGCTGCCTGTGACTTGTGGACAATTTGACCGTCTACGGAACCCTAAAAACCTTTCGCGTTCATTGGACACATTTGAGCGTTGAAATATTAGGTATTCTCAGAGTGAACGAGAATAATCGTATCCGATACAAGTGCGCACGACAAACGTCTGACGCTTATCAATCAAATATAAAGGTATACGCAAACATTCGGTATGATGTAACTCTGATTATCCATTGGAGCCTTCAATAAACATGTATAAATTATCATAAATATGCATCACTATTTTGTCTTAGTAAATTTGAAATTCAATGTATACCAATTTATCAATTTTATATAACATTTGCTTCTATATTTACTTAATTTTTATTGTTATTTTCAAAATATTTAAATATAAGTCATTTCTGTAGACAAAGAATTCTCTTTAGCTGACTTTATTTTCTGTATTTACCTTAGTGTATTTTATAATTATTGTACAACTTGTCATGAATAATTTTGCTTATAAATGACGTCGATAAATGTTCCTATGTGTACCTACGTCGAATAAAATATAATTTGAATTTGAATGTGCCAAGTGAAGGCCATTAGAACTATAATATATCAACTGCCCTATTTTTTTTTATAGAAGAGGGGGCAAACGAGCAGGAGGTGCACCTGATGGTAAGTGATCACCGCCGCCCATGGACATCCACAATACCAGAGGTCTTGCAGGTGCGTTGCCGGCCTTTTAAGAATGAGTAAGCTCTTTTCTTGAAGGCCCCCAAGTCGTAACCGTTTGGAAACACCCCTGCCGGTAATTGGTTCCACAACAAAGTAGTGCGAGGCAAAAAGTGTCGAGAGAAACGCACAGTTGTGGATTTCCAGACATCGAGATGATGAGGATGGAATCTCAAATTTTGACGCGATGTCCGATGATGGAATTCGGCCGCAGGAACTAATCCAAATAACTCGTCGGAACACTCTCCATGAAAGATACGATAGAAGACACAGAGTGAGCCAACATCTCTGCGCAATGCCAAAGAGTCGAGCCGTTTCGAAATAGCCAAGTCGTCAACGATTCGAACCGCTCTACGCTGAATGCGATCAAGAGGAAGGAGCTGGTACTGAGGAGCTCCGGCCCAGAGATGAGAACAGTACTCCATATGGGGCCGAATTTGAGCCTTATAAAGTTGAAGGCGATGGGCCGGCAAGAAGCTGCCTCGCTCTGCTGAGCACACCGAGCTTTTTAGAGGTTAGTTTAGCCTTACCTTGCAAATGACCGCGAAACTGAACGTAATTCGATATGTCGACTCCCAGAATCCCGATACTAGCTGAGGCTGTCAGGAGAGTATCCCCAAATCGAGGTGACACGACAAAGGGTGTCTTTTTAGCGGAAAACACGCAAAGCTGTGTCTTTTTGGGGTTAAAAGTGACCAGGTTTTGACGACCCCATTCCTAAACATCGGTTAGTCGATTCTCAACTTCGGACACAAGCTTGTTTCGGCTCTCTTCAACGTGTTCCCGAGAAATACCGCTTCGGCCGGAGCATGTAGCGTCACCAGTACTGTCATCTGCATAGCAATGTATGTTGCGAATTCGCATCATGTCATTGATATGCAGAAGGAACAGTGTCGGTGAAAGCACGCAGCCTTGTGAAACACCAGCATTGATAGATTTAAGGTCAGAGCACGCACCGTCAACTACGACCTTGATGCTCTGATCAGCCAAAAAACTGGTGATCCACTTGCACAATTTCTCGGGAAGCCCATAGGAAGGCAGCTTCGCCAGAAGCGCTTTGTGCCATACCCTATCAAAGGCCTTCGCTATGTCCAAACTAACTGCCAATGCCTCCCCCTTGGACTCAACTGCTTCCGCCCACCGATGTGTTAAGTATACAAGAAGATCACCAGCTGAGCGGCCGCGACGGAAACCGTACTGGCGGTCGCTAATCAGCTGGTGCTCTTCTAAATACTTGAGGAGCTGCGAGTTGATGATTGTCTCCATAATTTTGGAGAACAAGGAGGTTATGGCTATCGGCCGATAGTTAGACGGATTAGAGCGATCTCCTTTTTTAGGGATGGTATGCACTAAAGTTGACGTCCAAGGAAAAAAGTGCTTTACGTACGGAAGACTGCAAGAATTTTAATTCCGTCATAGAACTATAGCACTGCGGGATGGTAGGCGGTGCATTTCCTTGGTCGTCCGGAGTCGAGTTGGCCGCAAAGAACGAGCCCAAAAGATCGGCCTTCTCCCTTTTCTTTCTCACAGCCCTCTCTTGGCTCTCACAGCCCTCACAGGAATTTCTCACAGCCCTCTCTTCCACCCTTACACGGAGATCCGCATCTCCGTGTAAGGGTGGAAGAGAGGGCTGTGAGAAATTCCCCAAGACAGACTTGACGAGAGACCAGAACGCACGAGTTCCCGAAGGAAGGCGAATTAATTTCTCACCAATTCTGCCAATGTGTTGTTCAGATTTTGCCTTGGCGATAGCTCTTTTGAAGAACCTCGAAGCGGAATTGTACTCCTTACGTAACGCGCTGGTTTTTTCATCACGAGATGTCGACGCTGCAGCCCAAGCCCGGTAGCTTTCGGCGTGAAGCCGTTTTGCAGGAGCGACCAAACCAAGGCTGAGACTTACCACCAACTGGTACCGCAGAAAATGGAATGAAAAGTTCCATGCCCTGCAGCACCACATCAGCGATAGAGTCAGTGATGACACTCAGATCATCCAGCGAGAAGCACATCCGCCCCCATGGGTAGGACGCAAAAAAATACCGCATCCCGTCCCAATCTGCTGACCTATAGTGCCAAACGCGACGACAGCCTGCAAAAGGAGGCCGTGATAGGCGCGTAACCGGCACTTTACTCCGGATCAGGCAGTGGTCTGACGTACCAAGAGGGAGGTCCACAGATACCTGATAATTGTCCGGATGGGAGGTCAGCAGAAGGTCCAACAGTGAAGGCGTATGATCGTCCACATCGGAAATTCGCGTAGGCGTGGTTACCAATTGTGTTAGACCATATGCCAAGGCAAAATCGTGAACAGACCTCCCCGCATGATCGGTAGTGCGTGAACACAGCCATTCGGCGTGGTGGGCATTAAAATCGCCTAAGATCACGATCTCAGCGGAGGGGGTCTTTTGCAACACGTATTTCTAGACATCTCGTAAAGGACGAGTAATATCGCGATCTTTAACTAGATGGTAGAGTTCTGCAACATCTTGCCTGAGTACGTTACCACCGACTCTCCTATTCCTTGCAATAATTTCGTTGATTATCGCTGATAAGCTAGCCGGTACATTTTCTAGCTTTGCATTCTAGCATGATAGTAACACACCTTAAACATCTTTGGTGTCTAAAAGCGATTGTTATCTCTTTCCATCAATTGGACCATAATATGCTTGTACGTATATATGTATATATAATATGCTTGTATGTATATAAATAAGTAGCTCTGTTGTAATCTTGTCAGGTCATGGAATCTACCATCGTCGGATTATCGTGATATCTATTATATTAGTTACGTCTCATTCTAAACCCCACAGGACATGAAAGACATTTATTTATTATAAAAAAAACTACCATCGTAGACTTGTCGTGATATCGATTGCCGATTATATTGGTTGCGTTTCTTTCTAAGCCTCACCAAAACATGGGCGTTATTTATTTATTATGAAAAAAAAATCTGTAAGACGGCTGATCCTGCAGGCCATCCCTGAAACTTCCCGCTACAGTGAAGGATTTTCAAGCACAAAGAAACAAAAATTATACCTAAACACTAAAGTTTGTAAAAATCATACTAATTTAATGTTCGAAAAGATTTCAATCTTTCGAATGCCATGAATACAATTTCTGACCTCTGAATTATTTTATTAAAACTACAAAATCGATAGGTTAAAAAATGTCGACGAAATGTAAAAAAAAAATTTTATAATGTTTTTATTATTGATCAATTTCGAACAAATCAACCGATTAAAGATGTTTTAAAAATAGTAAGTAAGTTGCTGTAAACAATGCTGTAAACAACGTAATTTTAATATTTTAACAGCTGTAACTTTTGATTATTTGATTCGATTTTAATTCTTGAAACAGCGTTTCACGTAGTTTTTAGTACTAAAATATCGTAGAAGGCCAAAAATAATTGGTTGAAAAATTTCGAATTTATGTCGAAAAAATACTTTTTTTCAAAATGTTACGTCAACGATAACTTCCGAGCGGATAAATAGATTTTGATGCAATTTATGCATTGGACGCAGTTTTTTGAGGAATAGAACTTAATAGATTTTGTAATTAATCGCTACATTAATTTGGAGGTTATATTAAAAAATACTGTTTTACCTAAATTTAATGTCATTTTTTCAAAATTTCTCAAAATTTCCTGGACCGAACTAAATCAAATTTCAAAAAGTCTAAGTTGAGCGGAATGCAATCGAATGACATCAACCGCGTTTCGATCGGTCAAGCTGTTCAAAAGTGACGGAATGTTTACATACACACAGACATACATACAAACAGACATACTCACGTCATCGCGAAAACAGTTGGACAAGGTTTCTAGGACCTCAAATCGTGGAGATCTGGTGAAAACTTGAATTTTGAAAATCGGGACAAAATCAGTAACTTCCTTATCTACATACGTAGCGGGAAGTTAATAAACGTTGAAGAAATAATGTATCGATATTATATTACTATACGATTTGAAATACACATCAAATTACGAAAATAATTCAACCTATTCGCTGGGTGCGTAAGGCATAGTGGGGGACACAAAAGTGATGTCAGCGCCCGTTGCGGGACAATATAGAACTACGGGTGGCTCTTTATTATGTATTAAAATGACCTACAACCGTATTCTATAGAATAATTTCATATACATGTGTATATCGTGTAAGAAAACGGAGTAATAATTTAATTAATTTTTTTTTGTAAAATATTGATGGATCGTTATGGTCTCCAAAACCTATGGATGCTATATGCAGTGAACACTTCATTGGCGGTGAAAAATCAGATGTTGAATCAAGTCCTATATACGCTCCAACTATTTTTCCATCAGTTTATAGAAGACGTAAAGTCAACGAATCCGCAGTTTTGAGTAGGTTCGTAATAAAATTTAGTTTTGATTAAAATATTAAGATTAATAGAAATAATCGACTAAAAAAATTAAGACATATTATTTGACATAGTTATTGATTTAGCAATACCTGTTTTATTTAATTTTATTTTTATTTATATTATCGTAATTTATTTATTTAGACACAAACGCTTCATGGACAGGAGAATAATAAAAAAGTCAACAGCTGAGGTAGATCCGGTGATGAATATTATAGAACCGTCTGAAATAACTGATCAACCTAATACATCCATGAATCAAACTATTTGTTATTTGATATGATGAGCTATTTGTTATTTTATATATTATTTTAGATTGTTTTTTAATATTAATAATGATTTTTATTAAATATTAATTTTACAATAAACATTTTGACAGATTTTAACACTGCTTAACCTAATTCACTTATTGAGACTTGTTTTAGTTGTTGTAATTATTTTACTTACTGTTTTTAGCTGACCCACTAAAAAAAATTTAATTTAATATTCACTCTCACTAAAATGTAATATATCACATTTTACATTGAAAAAAAATTTTTTTTGACATCCAATACATGTTTATTTTCTCAAAAGAGCCACCGTAAGTTATATCGTTAGATGGCGCTGGGGTCACGCACCCAGCGAATACAACTCTATTGCGTATACTAGATACATTTATTCGTTAGTATAATTACGTATTTCAATAGCGAATGAGAATAATTATATCCTATGTGAATGCGTACGACAAACATGTGACGCGTATTAATCAAACATAAAGGTCTTTGCAGACATTCGGTATTGCGTAATTTAGCACAAAATTTGATAACGTAAATTAAAGTTAGCTGTGCCTTTACGGTCATTTTCACGTAGGATGGGTTCACATTGCGCGAGTTAATTTCCTGATATAAAGGAATATATTCGACTTTTCTAAATGTACTTAAAGGATATTTTGGTTTTTTATCACACTTTTTTAAAAATAGATATCCATTTAATAAAAGAAAAAAATACACACTGACAAAACAACATTATTTTAAGTAGGTAAACGAAGATATATAGATAGCTAGTTAGTCGCATTTGAATGGGATGTTATATCATATATACACTTGCGTGTATAATTAATAAACGTTATCTTGCCGCAATTCGTTGCTATTTTACTGTCCAATATTTTGTTTCAGTAAGAACCCGTTTATCAATAATATAGATAAGAATTACAATAGCCTGAAAATTTAAGTGTTTATGTATGACTTAAGTCTTTAATCAGTATATTTTATTAATAGATTAGCTATTACTCGCGGCTTCGTTCGTGAGATCCAAAATCATTACTTCCTTTGGCATTCTCAGGTAAAAATTAACATATGTCTTATCTTTGTATTTTAGTGAAAGTTTCATTAAAGTCGGCCCAGCCGTTCCAGAGTTTAACCACGTACAAACAGAATGAGAGATAGACAGAAATTTTTAAAATGATTGTTTTGGTACTAGTATCGTAAAAATAACATATTGAAGTGCAATAAAATAAGTAAAAATAACACATTGCATTTGAAAAAACCTAGTTAGTACGAGGCACCTTTCTATCTGAATTAATATATTTACGTGTTTTACACTAACAGTTCATGTTTATAGCAGCTCGAGTCGCAGCTGTGTGCGTCAAGCTTACGTAACTTATAAAGAAGTGACAAGGGTCACTTGAAAAGCGATTGATTGCAAAAAAGTAAATTGTTTCTTTAAAAAGATATATTGGAAAGCCAGCCGTTGCACCTGATACTACAAAGTTGCAGTGACCCATTGGAGGGTGTAAAAAGCTTTTATAAACTATCGACTCGCTTTCATCAGACTGCTTTTAAATTTTTATATAAATCTTTCACAAAAGATTACTTTCATTATAAAACAAATTTGAACTCATTTATGTTAATCAGCGATCGACGCGATGTTAACTAGAGTCGAAATGTGTTCATAATTCTAAGATAATATTTAGCCATAGAATACACAATACAATCTTGTGTATACATGTATGTGTATATTATGATGTGTGTCAAATGAATTGTAGTGAGTTTAATGTTCATTTTGTTTCTAATGCACAATATGTGAATATATTAGCTTGCATTTTTAATTCAATTTTTAACTCATCAATTTCATACTTTAACTACATCAATTTCATCCTCCTCTGACTGCAAGATTTTATGAGAAAGGGGTGTAAAATTTTCGCTTCACGAACTAATATAGATGTAGATAGGTTGTAATGTATGCCACTCGTTTTTTTTAATTCCAACGCTTATCTCAAGATTAATATTACTTAACACATAATTTCCATAGTATCAGCACTTGCTTAAATAACACATTTCATATAATTTTTAGCTCTATTTTAAATGTGCTCCCAATCACCTCTATCAAACAAGCAGATCTATTTATGCACATGTGCATGAGACTTTAATTTCTTGATCAATTTTATTCAGATACTTACGCAACTAAAATAATAAGTGTAGGTAATAATTACCTAATTATTATGGTATTACTTATTTAAAAAATGACGATATGTTAACCAAAGCGAAACTTTAAATAACCTTATTATTTCTAAGTACAAAGTGGTACAAATAAATGTGCGTATTGTAATTATAATGATTGAATAAATATTTTATTTTACGCCAAAAACATATATAAAAAATTGGTTGTCTATAAAGTCGATTTACGGACGAAAATTTTACGTAATAACGTCATAAGAAAACACGATCATACCTTTCTATCGTTTGTTCCGCGCTCTCACTTGCATGCTCGGCTCAAGCAAAACGTGACAATGAGCCATGGTTTATAAGACTTTTCATGTCAACATTTTTATAAATTATTTTAAACTCAAATCAGTTACGTAAACAATTTTTATTTGACGTACTTAGTAATTTATTATTAATTTCCGTTTGTATGCAATAGCAAATCACCATGTGTCATGATGCAATAGCAAATCATCAGACACTATCTTAGAACCCGCCTATTTGAGAACACCACAAAGACAAATATTTGTGCGTGTCGACAGGATATAATGCGTCGCATCCGGTCGTCTTGCAATATTGATCGCCGTCATAGACGATGTTCTTGGCCTTGATTCTGTTATTAGAATGTCGTTGTAGAATTCATATAGAACTAATAAGCTTATTTAAAACATTCGATTTTTTTTATAGTATAAGATAGCAAACAAGCAGATGGGTCTCCTGATGGAAAGAGTCAACCATCGCCTATAGACACCAAAGATGTTAATGGTGCGTTGCTATCTTATGACGAGGTCTTATGACACATGCATAAGTTTACCGGCTACCTTACCCTCCAAACTAGAACACGACAGTGACAAGCACTGACGCTATTGCATATGCCTAAGTTTATTATTTAACGTGTGTAGTTAAAAGTATAGCAATAAAAACGTAGTATTTATTAGTGTATTATATATGTATTGCTGCCAAAAATAAAGAATTGAGATTAAACGGCAAAGATACGACTAAGTTGTACTTATTAATACTATTAAGTATTGTTAGGTTCAGCAATCAGAAATCAGAAGAACTTTATTCGATAAAACTTTTTACAAGTTATTTTGACACGTCAACACTCTTCAAACTACCACCGGATCGGAACGCGGCCACACACTGAGAAGTTCGTTTTTAATAATAGACAGTTTGACGTACATAGATGTTTACTCTTTCACGAGTTACAGCAGAATGGACCCGAGTAGGCCGGTACAAGGTATTTTTATAGTATCATCACACAGTTTTACAATAATTAAAATTAGGGTGGATTGAAAAATGTCAACTTCAAACAGATCAGTTCAGATGGCACCACTTCCAAGTTTGTAATCTATACATATAATAAAATCGTAGGAAAGTCAAAACTGTACATTGAATATTTTTTAAAAGAATACTTGGGGCGTGATCTACAATCGATATCGAAGCCAAAAATATAGTTTTAAGGATTTTTGTCTGTTTGTCTGTGTGTCTGTTTGTCTGTTTGTCCGTATGTATGTCCGGGGTAAACTCAAAAAGTACTGCATGGATTTACTTCAAATTTTGCATGAATATTACTAACAGGTCGGATCAACATATAGGCTACATATTATCACGCTATCACCTACGGAGGAGGAGCAGTGCGGAGTAAAGAAGTCCGCGAGGACGAAGTCGCTGGCAACAGCTAGTTTGATATAAACGATTCCACAATGTTTCGGAAGTGGCGCCACTGTAGCGCAGCACTTTGATAACAACAAACTCTAATATCTATTACGCGAGATAAACGAATATTAATATTATATTCAAGCATTATTTACAATATTATTCATATTACGAATATATATACCTAACAGTATATATTTTTAAAATAGGTTAAAGAAATGATAGATTAAAAATGAAATGAATCTGAAATCGGAATTTACGATAAATGGTGACGTTTTACATGACTAGTAAAGTCATAATTAAATATTGAATCCATATAAATATAGAATATCCATTTAAATATAGAAATTAGAAAACACATAAAAAATATAATTAATCTAGTTTTCATAATTTTTGCAGGTAGAGAACTAGAACTATTATTGCAAAACCTATGAATACTATCCATAGGCTTTTAAATAACATTTCTATAGAAGAAAAGTGTTTAAATAATTATGTAGTTTTCTTCTACTTATTTTTATATAAAGAAATACAATTAACACCGACTAAACTGAAATAATATAACAAAACAAATTGTAAACGAGTTTTGTTTTTGACATTTTTTTGGTCTCTACAAATAAAATTTTTTGTCATCATCATGTTCCATAAACAAAACTTAATCTGTTTATTTGTTACGTATGTGTACGGATTTGATAACGGTTAAAAATATTTTCATCGTAACTATTAAAAATTATCAATATTACTATACTTTACTAGGTGGTAGAGTTCTGCATCGGCTCGACCGGGTCTGGTACCACCGCCTTACCTATTCCTGCCGCAATAGCGTCCGTGCTGGTCACTGTCGTGTTCCGGTTTGGAGGGTAAGGTAGCCGGTAAACTTATGCATGTGGCATTAGACCTCGCCACAAGATAGCAACGCACCATTAACATCTTTTTGGTGTCTATAGGCGATGGTTGACTTTTTCCATCAGGAGACCCATCTGCTTGTTTGCTATCTTATGATATAAAAAAAAAAATATCATCACAATAGTCGTCAAAAATGCTTATAGTTTACCTTAACGTATCGAATATTGTGAAACAGAAACAAATTACGGTTCTATACAACTAAAAAATGATGTAATGGAAAACAAAACATTTTAATACCTGTCTATCTAATAACTTTAAATGAGTAATTCTTGTATATATAAATATAAACGGCTCCAACGATTTTCATAAAATTTTGTATGCAGCAAGATCTAATTGGGTTTCACTTTAAGAAAACATCGTTTTTACAGAAAAAACACTGAGCACATCCCAGTTATGCAGCTACTATAATTGTTTTATAGCATATTTGCATATAACAGAAAGGCATGACCATCAAGGTATCATATCATTATTTATGAGCGCAATTTAAATCTTTAATTATTTTAATGAAGTCGTCGTCAAAATGCATTTATTATTTATTCCTGATTAATTTAAACTTTAAATAAACTATCACCGTACTTAAGGTCCATTTTTAGCTAACTCGTGTTTAATCTACACAACATTTAAAGCTAATAAGGGTATATGAAACAGATTTTGTAATGTGCCATTAACCTAAGAGGCGTAACACGGAGTAGGCGTTTGCTACAAAAACTACATTTCAGACATTAAAAGCCTTAATGTAGGTATTATTAATGTCAGACACGTGATAATTGAAGCATAGAAAACTGTTTTGCGGTATTGTATAATAAATAATTCTTGTTTATTAGGGTTTATTAGGGGAGGGTTTAAAAGGTGAGAAAATATAGAAAAAAATAAGAGTAATTAAAAGGGCAAAACAATTTCTGCTGGGTCAGCTAGTCTATATATGTAAAAATCAATTGCTTTTCGTTAGTCTCGCTAAAACTCGAGAACGGCTGAACCGGTTTGGCTAATTTTGGTTTTGAATTAATTGTTGAAGTCCAGGAAAGGTTTAAAAGGTGAGAAAATATATAAAAAAAGAGTAGTTAAAAAGGCAGAACAACGTCATCATAATATAAATGGTGATTTTTTCATTCATGTCGCAGAAAGTAATGCTGCTTGGATAAATTATGCGGATTTCTAGTCTTCCAAACCGAAACACGACAATGCCGTTAATGCGGCAAGAAAAGAGAAGGCCGTGGTAATATAAAAATATATTATATAAAAATATATTATATAAAAATATTATATATATATATATATATATATATATATATATATATATATATATATATATATATATATTTCTAGTTCTCCAGCGTTTCCAGTGTTACCGAATATAGAAAGTTACTCGTGGCGTCCCCTCGTGTGAGTCAGGCAAATTACGACATTTGTGATTAATGCCATCTATTCTGGTCGTGTCGTTCACTCAACGCTTAAATTTATAGCATCCTTTGTCTTTTTAATACACCATTTTAAAATCTATTATTAATATGTAGTAGCTATTAAGCAGATGGCTCCTCTGATGGAAAGAGATAACTATCGCCTATAAACAATAAAGATGTTAAAGGTGCGTTGCTTGACGTCCATGTGGCAGGGATGTTACTAATATATTTTTTTGTCGTACCGATTTCTTATCCAAATCTTTTTCTTCTGAAGCTGTGAGGCTTTGGAATACTCTTCCCATTGATATTAGGAATAGACCCTCCAAATTGTCTTTTAAACGTTCTCTCTGTAAGCATTTGGCAGAGTAATGGTGTAACGCGCTATGGCAGTATAATATATATATATATATATATATATATATATATATATATATATATATATATATATATATATATATATATATATATATAAATTAAATTGCTATGCGTTAGCTTCGCTAAAACTCGAGAACGGCCGGACCAATTTGGCTAATTTTGGTTTTAAAATACTCATGGGGGTTAAGGTTAGGTTTAACAGGTGAAAAAATGTAGAAAAAAACCCGGAAAAGTAGACACAAAGCTGGCAGAACAACGTTTGCCGGGTCAGCTAGTCATTTATGAAAAGCAGATGATATATTATTCAAAAGGAGACCTGACCAACATAAATAGATATTTTTTTATCCCTGAAGTGTAGAGGTACGATTAATATGTTTACGTATTGTTTTTACTTTCACCTTATGAACCATACAATGGATTATATACATAAATACACTCACATACATACAGGTGGCTAAAGGATAGCAAAATAGCAACTCAAATATATTTAATGTAATTAATATGATAAGTATGATCCTAAGCAAATGGTTCTCCTGTTGGTAAGAGATAAGCATCGCATATAGTGTCCAGACAGCTATATTTTATTATATATTTACAGCATAAGTTAACCTCCCAAACTAGAACATGACATGAACAGGAATAAGAATGATCTATACGAAAACAAAGATAAGATAAAATAAGATTTATTATTATTACTTAGTTTAAAAGTAAAGTACAATATTTTATATTTCTATTGGACTCCACACTAGGCAAAGCCTGTGGCGTGGATACCATGCAGTGATTTCCGTGTATACAATTAACAAAAATTTCACGGGAGGTAATAAAGTTATACAATAAAACAAGAAGAAAAATTACATTAAATATTAAGTTGTCAAACTTGATTGTAGATATGTGGGAAAAGAAAAGTTGGAAATCGTCTATCAAATGCACTTTTTTGAACAATTTTTTGAACTAGGATAGGGTAATCTGGCGAATTTAAGATTGTATTATGGTGTAAAATTGCGGCTTTCCAGATAAAGAGTTGTCGAACGCGTAGTAAATTTGTTTCCTTGTAAATCAGTAGAGTATCTAAATGGTTTTTTGAGCATTACTTTTAAAAACATTAGCTGTTACAAATATTTCGTTTTCTAGGATGGCCAATAAAAAATCAATAACTAACACGTGCTTGATCCTGAGATCTAGCACAGGATCTGTATTTATTTATATCATAGGGTAGCAAATAAGCAGATCGGTCTTCTGATTTAAGACCTTCGCCTGTAAGAAGATGACCTTCGCCTATAGACAGCAAAAATTAACGATAGGTTGCTATGCGTGTGGCTAGGTAATGATGCCACTTGCATACATTTACCGACTACCTTACCCTCCAAACCAGAACATGACAATGACAAGTGTTGACGCTATAGATAAGGCGGTACCATGTACCCAGGCGAGACGTTGCGGAACTCTACCACGTAGTAGTTACCATGGTAGTGATGCGAACAACGTTTGCTTTTTACGAGCTCCCTGGCAGAATATCACATAATCTATTCTTTTAAGGAGGCACAGACCAACAATGGTCTAAGCCGATAAGGCAAACCACTGAGTAAAGAGACAGCAATAAGACCAAAAACTTAATTTATCATTCCTCGGTTTTAACAAAAGGACAATGCGCTTTTCTTTAGAAGAAAATTTTAGCTCCAAATCCAAACAATAGTGAAGTTTGTTCAGAAACTACTTAATACCAAGCGTAATAAATACGGAATAAACTTGAATGCAAGTTTCTCGTATTGCAATTAATGTCGGCAGATTTCGTAGCGAAACTTTTAAGCTTTACTTCATCCGTGAATAAAGTTAATGCAGTTTTTTGTAGCATTAGATGGAAAAGTAGCAGATGGCTCTTCTAAAAAAAGCAATGGACATCGCACAAAGTGTTAATGGTACGTTGTTATCTATTTGGCAGAAGTACATATGAATATGATTTTTTCCCTCATAGATCACCAATAATGATGACGATGGCACCTGAATGAAAAAACTGAAGTTCCTGGATTTGTGTATTTTCTTTGTATAACCTGATTTCTTATATTTACTGAACTATAACTACGGCTAGCACTATATGCCTGACTTAGTCTGAACGTACATTGATTTAATATTATTATAATAACCGCGCCGTTGGTCGAGTGGTTAGCGACCCTGACTACGCAATCGACGGGGCTTGGGCTCAGTTCCCGACGGGGACAAGCATTTGTGTGATGAGCATAAATGTTTGTATTTCCGGGTTTGGGTGTTTATTAAATATATTACAGTATTTCTTATATATAAAATTCTCGTGTCACAATGTTCGTTCTCATACTCCTCCGAACGGCTGGACCGATTTTGATGAAATTTCGTATGCATATTCAGTGGGTCTGAGAATCGGCCAACATCTATTTTTCATCCCCCTAAATGTTAAAGGTTGCTCAACCTTAATTTTTTTTTTATTTTATGGACAAAAATTTTTATTTTTATTTTTTAATGATTCAACATTGAAAAATATACATAACCCTTCATTTTCAACCCTCTACGATCAACCCCTATTTTTTAATTCAATAATTTATGTGGCAAAACAACGTTTGCCGGGTCAGTTAGTATATATATATTTCTATGTATTAGTATCGTTGACTAACACCCATAACACAAACAAATAGCTTACTTTGGGGTTAGATCAATAAGTGTAATTTGTCCCATGAATATTTATTTATTTATTATTCTTTAATCACTTTAAACCTCTTTAAACTGATTAGCAGATTCATCATGCTGCCTGACGCCAGAGACAATGAAGTGAAATAAAATTTGTCATACTTCAATCAGTGTGCCCTGTATTGGTCATAGATAAATGGCGTGCACTTGAAGTCTACCTTATATTGAGGAATAAATATATGGAAAATATTAAAGTAACATTTTCATGCACACTTTTGCTGTTAATAATACGTTTACCTTAATCCCCAAACCAGTCACAATAATGATTTTAATAGCATATCTTATTCTTACGATTGAATATACACACAAGAGCAATTAAGCGTACTCAAAACTAACCTATTGATTAATAATTAGCATGGTATACCCGGATATTAACTGCCGTGGTCTAATAGTTAATTCGGCTCAGATCATAAGTACTGGGTTTGACCTGGGTTAGACAAAAATTGTTATTGCGATTTTCACCGAAAATCGAAATCTGAGTAGTATTTGGAGCTTGACGGTATTGTTTTACCACCGGTCTCAGTTTTTAAAAAAAATAAGCGATAGCTGATATCAGTTGGTAAATTAAGATGATGGGAATCACTATTCGTCTCGCTAACTGACATACTGATGTATCGTGGGGAACTGAAACTTTTATTGAGGTTTGGTTCTCTCTCCCTACAATGCTATGGGACTGGCATGATGACACTTTTTTCTTGATATCATATTGATAGTCTTCGATAATTAATTCCGAACAAAGCCAAATGTAAAGTTAGTGTTTAATATAATCTAAACTGTGACTCGGAAATTTACATACAAATGGTGGGACAGTTCACAAAGGAATCGAAGAAACAATTTGAATAAAACAACTTTGTTCTTAAAACGTTTAGAATTCGTTAACAAAGGGTTTTCTGAGCTTTTTTGTATTTTTTTCTGTCATAACAAGGTTATTTCCTGAATACATTTAGAGAAGAATTTTGATGTCTCATTGGACTAGCGGCAGTTGTCTTGATATATACGCAAAAAATCCTGAGTACGTATCCCAAGTTAGACAAATGTTTCTGAATGTGTTTTTGCTTTACTTTTTTATGATTTGATAGCAATCAAGCAGAAAGTTATCCTGGTGGAAAGTAAGTTTCGCCTATAGACAATAAATATATTAATAGTGCTGTTCGTTGCGGAATTGGAATGCCACATGTATAAGCTTGCCTGCATTAAAACTTGCCCTCCAAACTTTTGTTTTTGTGGTTTAGTTTTTAGACTATTTGACTCAGGATGAGGTCGCTATTTTAATTTCCGGGTCAGGCCAAAGTGTTATTAAGGTTTTTTAAGGTTATCCGGAAAGATCCGGAAAAATACGGCAATGGGGATCGCCACCCATCTCGCCGACAGAGAAGCCGGCAAACTTATATTGAATATTTTGGTATAGCACTTATGAAGGGGGGTGGTGGCGCTAATTGAGATAAAAACTATCCTATCTTTTAAGTAGAAGCAAACAGTAGATATCTACAAAATTTCATAGAAATCGGTTCAGTAGTTTTGGAGTCCATCGCGGACAAACAACGTGACACGTAATTTTACCATACCACCACACGGATAGCAATGCATCTTTAACGTCTTTGATTTACTTTTTCCAATAGTAAAGCTTACTGCTTATTGTCTGTCGAATGATATATATAAAAAAAAAATTACACAATCAATAATGTAAAAAATTACAAATATTACAATCCCTCATAATAAAAGATCCAATCCCATTAACCAGAATACACAGAAAAAAGGCATTTGCGAGGGTTCCTACAGCAAATTTATAAATCCTCGACTTTCTTCAGACTACGAGCGAAGAAAGCGAACAATAGATGCCCACAGACGAATCCCGTTGGGACAATCATTTATATTCACTAAATTTTCGATATGAAAGTTGCCTAGCTTTTGAGGCTTGATTTTTACTTGTTTAACTATACTCAATAGATCGCTTTGTTCAGGTACGTTGGAATTATTTAGGAAATGTAGGAAACATATTGAAGTAATTTGAGTTGGGTATTTACCTCAATCGTTAGTATTAATCTGGAGGAGAAAGCATGATTTTTTTTAAATTATGAGATAACAAACTACCAAAGCCATGTGCTTACTTGGCTCTCGTGATGAAAAAAGACAACCATAGCCTATGCAGGCCAAAATGTTAATGGTCCGTGACTATCCGTGTGGCGAGGTATTAATGTCACTCGCAAAAGTTACATAACAATGACAAGCATTAACGGTTATTGTAGCAGGAATAGGTAAATACTATATTCACGGCACAAATTACACTTACTGAAGCTATTGATGCCACTTGCAAAAGTTACATAACAGTGACAAGCATTAACGGTTATTGTAGCAGGAATAGGTAAATACTATATTCACGGGACAAATTACACCTACTGAAGCTATTGATGCCACTTGCAAAAGTTACATAACAATGACAAGCATTAACGGTTATTGTAGCAGGAATAGGTAAATACTATATTCACGGGACAAATTACACTTATTGAAGCTATTGATGCCACTTGCAAAAGTTACATAACAGTGACAAGCATTAACGCTAGTGTTCTAACCTAGAACCTAAATCAATGAAATTAATTAAAAAACTCATCTAAAACGAACTGAATTTTAAAGCAAGTAATAAAGAGAAGTAAATAAACTGCACCGTTTTTATCACGTAAGTAAAGGGCCTACAGACTGCTTACACTGTGAGACATATATAAATTCATTCGCATTTAGGGTTGTCACATGAAGTTTATCCTATAATATTTTTACCCATTAAAAGCAATATAAAATAAAGGAATTATGTAGCGTGTCATTAGCGGCGTAGTAAACGTAATATATCTCTGTTATAGATCGATTTTTTGATTAAAATTTGAGTTAGCCGGATTTATTTTTTAGCATATATATTATATATATATATCCATGATATAGGCCTGTAAATAGCGAAATCAGATGGAAATAAAGTGGAAGTGACATGTTTAGCATTTGTGCACCTCATACGAACTGATTGCCAAGAAGGCAAAAGTCAGCTCTTCAAATAAGCAGATTATAATACAATCCTATTTCAAAAGATGGGATAGGAAGCACTATATCCAGCTTTGTATGGTTCATCATCGACTTTTTCGTGTAATTCGATATATGATTCTAACATCGTAGCTACAGAAATGGGTAAATTAAATCAAAAAATATACCTTTACAAGTATTTTCTACGAGTCGACATTTTATGAATTACTATCGAATGCGGTCACATATTGAGATAGTCCGATGGAAAAATCTCAGCGGACTTGTGTTTTTTATCTTTTTTTAAATAAAGATATTGCTATACTAGAAGAGTTTTTTTATATTACAAAAAAGTATAAAATATTGGTATAATTGCTTCATCTCTAAATAATGTGAGATTTTATAATAATACTTTTTCACACAGTTATGTTCAACACATTGTATAGTGTATACATATGATTTCTGGTAGATCTCTTGAGGTGAAATATATCTTCTGAACTAGTCTGTGTTTTTATAGCACGTTAAAGGAATCTCCAAGAAACTATTCCCCGAGATATAAGAGAGAAATTTATGTTAAACACAAAGGTTAAATGCAAAGTTGTCATTATGTAAACCTTGACATCATAATATATACAAAGCTGCCTCACAAATGCCTTATTAGCATTTATTATGCCTTTCAAAACTTTGTCGTTTTGCCGCCCACGTCATCTTTAATTAAATTGTAATAGCAAGGTGTTTAATTCGGGCGGACGTCTTATGAAATTTTAACTTTACAGTATAATATCATCATGCTGTTTTCTTTACGGGGCACGCAGATTAAGCTAAATGCCATTGAACGCTCCTGCATAACATTACTGAACAATTTGTGGGTTAGTGAAATTGGTTACTATCCTCATACATTTATTTAGATACTTTACTGGGAGCTAGTTGTAGGTCGCACCTACAGGTGTAGAAAAAGTAACTCTTATATAATCTGTGGCTGTAGGTATAAGATCTCGCGGCACAGGGATATAGCAACACTTATATATTTCATACTTACGGTTTTCAGTTTTTACTAAAGTCAATGCTTCCGATCTCGGACACTTTTTAACAATAGAAATGGTGCTAGGCATTACAGAAAAAGCGATAGAAGGCTAAAACGAGTAACTAACATCGTGCCTACTTACTGGGTGATAGAGTTTTGCAACATCTCAACAAGGTTTTGGTATCATTGCCTTGAAACCATGCGATTAAGCCCAGTCCAGAAATTTATAATACGGGTCGTGTTTACGATATGACTTTAGATCAATAATATTAGCGATATATTAATAATACTCATAGAATAAAGTATCTTCACGCCCGTATCCCCGAAATGGTAGGCAGAGGCACAACAAGTGCACCCACGATTAGCCGAAGATACTTGGTCCCACAATGTGATATGTGGCAAGCCTATCGCCAACCGGGCACTTTCCAATCCCGGGCAATGTTGTTTTATCACATGAAAAAACACATTTCTGAATTGCCTGACCCAGGAATCGAACCCGAGACCTCTGTGGTCAACTCCGACACCGGACCACTACACCACAGAGGCGAATAATACTCATAAAATAATATATTCTTTTTGATGTCATCTAAATATTTGGGTTATTAAAAATACTTTTTAGGCTGGCTTAAATAATTTTAAAAGTAATTAAATCCCATCAAAATACTTTTTGAATGAATTTAACCATTTTGAAGTTATTTAAAAGTATAATAAATTAGTTGCTGCAAGCGGCCCTAAATCATCAACTAGAATAAAAATATGTAGGTATGGTGTTTCTTGTTTTTTATTCATACAGATACAACACAAATAACACTGATTCTTTACTTTATTGCAAACATGTAATTTAAAGTATTTTAGAGCGGAATAGACTAAGTTAAAGCCTGTTTCAGAGGGTTAAAAAATTTAAGCACATTATTACAGTTCATAGTGTTAAAATGCCATAACACCAATTTAATTGTTATTGTTAGACTTGCAGAGAATTTGGTGGTAATAATGAAATATTTTATCAATTATACACTTGTACTGTTTCACAATTAGAATTGTGAAACAGTACCACTAGTATTATTTCACAATTCTAATTGTGGAACAATACAAGTGTATAAGTGATAAAATATTGCATTAAAATGGAGTTTCACCAAGTGCCGACGATGGAAAGTGTTGAATATATTGTAATAGTACACGATTCACGAATCAAGCTCACAATAGTCGTGCTAAAGTCAAATCCTACTCCATGTGGCCAATTACCTTCGAGATCTTTCAATATGAATCTGTTTAAAATGAATCGTATTTATAAAAAATAATAAGTAATATGTGTACAAGTTTGTTTTATATTTTTTTACACGACACTTAGTCGAGATAGATATCGTAATACGTGATTTTATAATAAAATATAATACATAAACGATGATAGGATATAAGGATAAAAGGTTATTGACAAAATCAAAGAAAATAGAAAAAAATTATATGAACTAAGTATATTTGATTGTTATACTTACAGAGAATGTGAAAATAGTTTAAAATATAATTTTATATGTAAATATCAAATAAATGTCCCCGTGTTGGTCCCGGGCTTCTTTGAAGAATAGACCAACTGTCGTTCTGCCAGGCAGGTTGTAAAAGGCGACCGACTACCAATACGAGTCACTACCATCGTGGCTACTAGGTGGTAGAGTTCTGCATTGTCTCGCCTTGGTCTTGTACCACCGCCTTACCTATTCCTGCCGCAACAGCGACAGTGCTTGTCGCTGTCGTGTTCCGTTTTGGAGGGTAAGGTAGCCGGTAAACTTATGCATGTGGCATTAGACCTCGCCACAACATAGCAACGCACCACCATCTGCTTGTTTGCTATCTTATGATATGAAAAAAAACAACTCACCATAGGAAAAGTGGAGGTGAAACTAGGACACCTACAAATAGCCAAAAATATTATGCGTCATATGCACGTATCTGAAAGGTAACCTTATAACCTTCATAAGTCTAGCTGTGAGTAGTAGGTGTTAAAAGTGGGACAAGTAATAGACAAGCGTTCAGTTAACGTAAGTAACGTAACGTAACGTAACTTATATTTATTTTTTTATAGTTTGAAAAGCTTTGAAATTCCGATTAAACTTGAAGCTGGCAGACGGCTCTCGTGACGGAAAGAGATAATCTATACAGAGGCCTATAGACAAAGATCACAATACATTGCTATCAGGCTATGCACAGGTCTATTAACGATAATCATACTGCTTTGGTATCAATCTTACATTTTTTTTATATCATAAGATAGCATACAAGCAGATGGGTCTCCTGCTGGAAAGAGTCAACTATCGCCTATAGACACCAAAGGTGTTAATGGTGCGTTGCTTTCTTGTGGCGAGATTTTATGCCACATGTATAAGTTTACCGGCTGCCTTACCCTCCAAACCGGAACACGACAGTGACAAGCATTGACGCTATTGCGGCAGGAATAGGTAAGGCGGTGGTACCAGACCTGGGCGAGACAATGCAGAACTCTACCACCTAGTAGCCACGATGGTAGTGACTCGATAGCCAATCGGTCGCCTTTTACGACCTGCCTGGCAGAACGGCAGAAGGCCTATTCTTCAAAGAAGCCCGGAACCAACACGGGGAAAATTATTATTAGCGATGCCACGAATATTCTGTTACTATTAGATATTCACCTTGTTAAGCCACTTTCTTTGTTATTCGGCACTGGGCCGAAAATTGCAAACTGTTAAGCCGAATAACAAATCATGAGAAAAAGTCACACATATCAGACACAAAATTAATACATTTTACCAAAAATACCACAATTCATATTTAAAATATGTCAGAGAAATCGTGCTGAATGTAAACTTTTCAGAATTTTACGATTACTACGCGAGTCTAATTAACCCGAGTGGTAAATTATTCTTTATAGAACAAAACAAACATTAGTAAATTGTCTGTGTAGATAATCAGTATAGTAAATGCATTTTTATACACCCAAATAAAAATAGTAATAACATACTTTAAAATTAATAAAGCTTGCGCTATTCGAACTACATTACAAATAAATCAATCTTTATTTTCCAATGAACACTCGTGTTTCTCAAATTTATTATAAATTATAAGTTTTTTTTTCATCATGAACTCTTTTATAGCTCATCTCGTTTAGAGCAATACATTCATAATTTATCTTCCAGTTTAGTGTACTTCTTGCTAAAAGCCTAATCTAGCAGCTAACACTATAGTCATCGTTTATATTATTTTTATAGCCAAACATATTTTAGCATAGTATATATTTTATTCAAGAAAAATAAACTAAAATTATTTAATTTTACGGGTTGTCAGATGTCTTCGCTTTAATATCAGGTATTGCTCAAACTTGCAATTCTATATCATATAGCTGGTGCAATACTCGTTAGATTCTAACACAATTTAATGTTAATATATTTATCGTCTTATTTTTTTATATTTTATTACAATTGAGTACTTTGTAGATATCTTATATCTTAACATTTCATTATAAATAATTTGTTTGTAACTATCCGTATAAGATTGCATCAAAAGAGTTAGGCTAGTTCCAAATAATGAACGCTCTATAATATAATGAATACTCCATTGAATAACTGAAATATTCTCATTAGACATCAAACTTAGTCAAATCAGATAAAAGAGTTCCATTGTACCTTTTGATCCATCTTATTTATCATATGTGTAATTTTATTAAGAATATGTTTAAATTGTTTTAATATTCTTACAATTTTTTTAAGTAAACGAGTTGCCTCTATCTGAGAAAGCGCATTTGACAGTTTTTTTATGCACCATTAAATAGCAAAAAAGCAAATGGCTCTCCTGAAATCAGAAATTAGAAATACTTTATTCAATAAAACTTTTTACAAGTTATTTTGACACGTCAACATATTTTTTTAAAAACTACTACCGGATCGAAAACGCGGCCACGATAGAAGGAGAAATCATCGCTTATAGACACCAAAGATATTATGGTGCTTTGCTATACGTGCGACGGAATGGCAATGCCACATGCATGCAAAAAATAAAGCTGTTTTAAAATCAACAATTAAACATGTAATGTATATAAAAAGTATTTTTTCCTCGTATCCCCGGAGAGGTAGATGGAGGTACAATCAGTACACCTACGATTAGCCGAAGATTAACCTGTCTGTCCCACAATGTGATAGGTGGCAAGCCTGTCTCCAACCATGTACTTATCTAATACCGGACACGACGTTTCATCCTGTATATCCTATATATAACGTATCTAGTGCCTAACCGGAAATCGAATGCGGGACCTCATCTGTTCAACACCGTATATAAAAATATCT